>CM028228.1:32835034-34254534 GCA_016432845.1 Psidium guajava
AAAAACGAAAATCGGGACTATGTGTTTCTTCTTTAACCATAACCCCCGAATTTACCAAAAAAAATACATTTTCAACTTTTAAGATTTTGATTTTTTTTATTTTAGGTTAAGGACATCATTACCCAAGCTCCTGAAATTTTTTCTCGTCCGAAAAGCCCGCTGATTTGCTCAATCTCAATTAAATGGCCCATTTCCACATTTTTATTTTCTTTTTCCCCGATTTCGCTAAAAAATGAAATTAATCCAACTCCGAGGGTAGCCCTAAAAACTCAAGCCTGTCATCCTATAGTTTTCACCATTCCAAATCCATTGGTGGGTCCAGTTTGGCTTGATTTGGCCGTTTGGAGGTTCGAACATTGGAATTTCATTTTTTAGCAAAACCTAAATTTGGAGTTTTCGTACAATTCGTGGGTAAAATTTGGGCGAAACCACATTTTTACAAGTAACTCGAGATGGGCAAGCCGATTTCGAACTCAATTTTATGAAAAAACGCCGTTTGCTAGCTCAATTTAAGAGGTGGAGCTCGGTAAAAAAATGAAAAAAAATTAATTAATTAAATTTGGAAAAACCATTGCATTTGTCTCGGAATATATTTCCACCCGTTCCGATTGAGGTGGAACAGATTGATATTGGTGAGCCCCAAAATCCAGATGATTGTTTTCTATTCCAGTTTTAAAGTTACTGTAGGTTTAGGCGATGGACCATCCCGGGGTCGAAGTTTTGTCGCACATTTTTTAGCTACTGTTCGTTCTATCGTGAGTCAGGGACTTACAACTGGAACCGAACCTCGCGCTATCACTATCCTTGATGAGTTGCCGCCCTTGTCGTCGCCAACACGTCACTGAACCTCCTTGAACTAGAACCACGAACAGACCTTGGCATCGAAAATTCTGATTGCAGTCCAAGATCATGTTCGGTCTCACACAACATAAGCGGATGAGGACTTCGAGGAGTGACATACTTACTGATGGTGGGCTGAATAAAGTACACACACCAAGTGAAGGAACTCATCCAGGGAATATGTCCACTAGACATAACTTTCGGAAAGGAGACGGCAAAGGGTGAAAGGGCATGTGAACGTTGAGCTCTCAGTCGGAAAGGAGGAAAGCGTGTCCAGAAAAAGCTGGAAAAGAAAAGCAGAAGGGGAGCACATGGAGTCCAAGCTGCTCTCGGCTGAAGAAAGAAAACAACAGCACATAGAGAGGCACAAAGGACTCTCGGCTAGACCTTAGACAATCTGGAAAGGGAAGGCTGCACATGGAGTAGGTGGAATGCTGAAAAGAAAATGAAGTACAGCTGAAAGGAGGATGCACTGGGGGAGAAAAAAAGAGGGAACACAAAAGAACAGAGGAGGTCCAGTGAAGAGGGGAGGAGAAACCGAGAGTTCTAAAAAAAAGGAAGAGGAGGAACCGGGGGGGAATTGGAGAGAGAGAAGAGAGTTTTTTTTAGCGGCCAAGAGCCTTGACGAAGCATCAACGTCATCCACAAACCTCTTTGAACCACCGCTCGATCGCCGCTGTCGCCATTCCGTGCCCCGAACAGGTTCATCCAAGCCTCCCCTGTTTTTGCTCAGTTTTGAGCCAAATTTGGCTCCGTTCGACCTTCGGGTCGAACGAAGCCGAATAAACTATTCTCGTGCGTACATATACGTTCATGTATGCCCATTCAAGCTTTCTTGGGCTTTGGATTCACGTTGTTTGCCGTGGTTTGATTTTTTTTTTTGTATTGCACACCACATGTTTGCTGAAATGTCACGAGTAGTCCAAATCACCCACTTTGCACCCGATTTTCATTGCCTTCCCATGATTATTATTCACCGTTCTTGAGCTCTCTATGTTCCATGCATGTAGTATAACGCCTCATTGTGCTCTATTTCCCTTGGTTCAACATGTGGAAAAATTTACAAGATTGGGAAGTAGCTCTGTTAGTCTGATCTGAGGTGCAAATGTTTTGTCCAAGTGTTGGAGGCAGTTCAAACAGTCCGGTTTGCACTCGGTTTTCACCATCTTTCTGTGATTATTTTTCACTTATTTTGGCCTTCTTGTATTCCCTGCATGTAGTAGAATGCGTTGGTATGCTCTATTTCTCTGGATTCAATTTATGCATGGAGTTACGGTGTCGGGAATACCCCATGTTGGCCTGATTTGTGCTCTGATTGAGTCTGAAGTAGTTCAAACCCTCGACTTTTGGGGTGGCTTTCTTTCTCATCTTTCGTGTTTTGAGAGTCGTTCTGGTTTGATCTTGTTCATCATGTATAGCTCTTCGTATTGGTATGTTGCTTGCCCGTTAATTCCAACCGAGGTGTAAGATACAACCCTTTGAAGTTCCGTGGTCAGTCTGTTTTTGAGATGAAATTTTTTTCTAAGTGTCGGGATTGGTTCAACTCGCTGTCTTGTCGATACCTTTACGATGTGCTCGGTTAACTATTTTTGGAACTGTTGGTCATTCTTGAAACCTGGTCATACCTAGTTTCATGAGGTGTGATTATTTTTTCGAACTTTTATTTGTATACGAAGATAATCATCCTTGAACATGCCTCGGTGAACTGCCAAGTTCGGGGCCTGGAATTTGGCTAAGTGTTGGCTTTCGAGTGGCTGTCTTGTCGATACCTTTGCGATGTGCTCGATTAACCATTTTTCGAACCGTTGGTCATTCTTGAAACCTGGTCATACCTAGTTTCATGAGGTTTGATTGTTTTTTCGAAATTTGATTTGTATACGAAAGTAATCATCCTTGAACATGCCTCGGTGAACTGCCAAGTGAGGGGCTTGGAATTTGACTAAGTGTTGGTTTCCAACTAGCTGTCTTGTCGATGCCATTGCGACGTGCTCGGTTAACCATTTTTGGAACCGTTGGTCATTCTTGAAACCTGGTCACACCTAGTTTCACGCGGTATGATCTCTTTTCTCTGATTGTATTTGTACACTAAGATAATCGCGTTGAGAAAACCCCTCGCGGTTGACTCCTTTTTTAACAAAAACTTTCCGAAATGGACCGGAATCACGTCTTCAAGCGAGGTTTTTCATCACATCTTCAATTAAATCATTATTGGTCATGCTTAGTTTGCCTTGACATCTCTTTCCCAAAAAAGAAAAATAATAAAATAATAAAATAAAATAAAATAATAAATAATAAATAATAAAATGGAAATTTTTCGAAAATTCCTTTTATTGCATATTTACATTAACTAGACTCAAGTTCACCATGGAGCGTGACCGATGTCCATTCCGGTCTTATTTTTTGTACACCCGATCATGTCTCGGGTTTAATATTTTGGATTGTAAATACCCGACGAGTTGCGGGTTTTTCTTTATTATTTTAGCGTAGCTGTTATTATTGTCCTCGTCGTTTTATTTCTATTCTCTTTATTTCCTTTGAATGTATTGATTGCTTTATCTTAGGATTACATATTTAGAAAATGCCATGAAATGAACACCTACAAGAACATTTGCATGAACGCTTAGTGACTAACAAAAACATGATTAGGAGTCAGGATTGATACAAACCTCGCGTGCTCACAAATTAAGTAATAATCAACCCCGAACGGTAACCGAAGGGACTCTAGTTTAAACTAGGGTAACCAAATCCCCGGCTCTAGAATCTCTGGTTGCGTAGGATCAAGTGACTCCTCCCAATCACTTGATGAGGTATCCGGTCTACCTCCCCAAAAAGACCGATGGCGACTTCAATTGCATGCACACATAGCACATGCCACCGACCACACCAAGGTCGAAACCGACAATTCCCGTCGCGATTTGGTGTGGGCCTGGGAGGGCCCGCGCCAAGGGCCCGACTTCGTGGTCTCTTGGCAATCCATTTGCCCGATCACCTGATCACCACGAATCGGGTCGCGATAGGGATAATAACAGTGATATTATATCTCACGTAAAGATGGTCAACGGTATGATCCAAGAGATCATTTGGAAAGGGCAAGAAATCAGTGCTGAAAATGCGTTTTATGCATTGAGGAACACTATGCCTGAGGAATGGCATAGAATGATGTATAGCATATGGCTTGATCATGTCACTTACAAGAAGTTCGTGCTGCATTTCTTGAACGAGTTCTTAAGGGTTGGGGCGACGAAGATATCGTCGCTTAGAATGAATGGGTCTTGGCGCAAACAGAATGCGCCTTGGCGTCAAACTAAGAAATTCCTGATGGGTTTTCCAATATTACCTATTTGGATGCCTAATTTGGTTGCAAACCCTCCTGATGACATTAAGGACTCACTTCCTTGTACGATGGAGTTTACATGGGTTCATAGTCTAACTAAGAAAATGGAGATAACTCGTGATTATATTTAAGTTTTTTTTTGGTAGTTTTGATTTTATTTTATGTCTTGAACCATGTTGACCTTTTTATCTATGTAATGCAAACTTTTATGCCATTTCCATTGATATCGTTTGTACATAATATGAAGTACTTAGTTATGGATGAAATGTAAATTTCTGTTTATAATACTTTAGTAGTATTATATATTTTGAGTGGGGAGTTCTAGAATGTTTTAGTAATTTTTCAAAGAACTCAATTTTACCTAAATGATTACATTAATGATAATTTCAAATGAGGATCCTTAGACGATGATTGGGAACTTAGTGAACTTTCGACTTTAAGTCCTTACGTGAGATTATGCATTAATATAATCAGTTAGTGTAAATAGAATCCATAAATATTAGGTAATATTAATTCGTGCAATATGTTTAAAACACCTCAAATTCAGATACAATGGCAACCGCCTCGAAGAACATTGTGGCTGAGCTCAATCAGGACGAGAAGCTGAATGGTGACAATTATGAGATCTGGAATATGAAAATCCAGTATGTTCTAGAAGAGCTTGAGGCATTAGAAGCCCTTAACCTGGTCATGATAGAACCAGAAGATGGAACCACTGCACAGCATATGAGGGATAAAGAGGCCTTCGCTGCTTGGAAGAAGAAGAATTCCATTGCTCACATTACGTTGCTGAGCAGTATGGATAACGATATCATGCATGAGTTTAGACAGCATGAAAATGCGAAGGATATGTGGGATGCATTGAAAGTTAGGTTTGGGTAGACATCCGTCACCAAACTGAGGCAGCTCACCATCAAATTCGACACATAAAAGATGCCACATGGGCATAATATGAAGTAACATTTGAGGCGCATGTCAAACATGTTTAGTGAGCTGAAGGATGCAGGTCACACATTATCTGACGAACAGCAGGTCCAGGCAGTGATCCGCTCTTTGCCCTACAATTGGGAGCGTATAAAAGTCAACCTGACCCACAACGAGAATGTTAAGACCTTTGAAGATGCAATGCGCCACCTTGAACTAGAGGAGGACCGTCTTCTAGCAAATAAAGTACAGACTGATGTATATTTTGCTGGTTCTGGCTCACATGGAGCTTCGGGCTCCAAGCGTAAGCATTTTGGAGGTTTCAGGAAAGGGAAAGGTAAAGGAGCGGGACCATTTGATAAGAAACCGAAATTTGAGAAGCATGGCAAAGGGAAACGTCCCTTCAAGAAGAACATTTCTAGGATGAAATGTTATAACTGTGGCAAGAAGGGTCATTTCGCTTGTGACTGTAACGAGCCGAAGAAGGTAGAAACCCGTAAAACATTTGAAAGTATTAGTTACGTTTCAAGTTCTATTTTTCTAACCGAATCTCATCCTTTGTGTACTGTAGACTTAGGGGCCACAGACCATATAGCCAGAGATAGGAATACCTTTGTGGAATTTTGACGAATTTCACATGGAGCTAGGTGGATTTATGTAGGGAATAATTCAAGAGTCGAAGTTAAAGGAGTTGGCACATGCCAACTTATCATGCGAGGTGGTCGCACTTTGTTCCTACATGATGTTCTATATGCTCTAGAGATTCGTCGAAATCTTGTCTCTGTGTTGGTTTTGGTTAAGCTTGGTTTTTATATGAATTTTCATGACAATGCTGTGGATTTGTTGTTAGGTATAACTTTCTACGGATCAGGTTATTTTGTGGATAACTTTATTGTGTTGGATGTTGAAAATACTAATGTGAATGTTTGTTATTCCCTATTCACATCTACTCAGTCCAGTGATAATGATGTGAACATATGGCATGCAAGACTTGGCCATATTGGTCAACAGCGTATAAATAGATTAGCCAAAGAGGGCTTAATGGGCAATATTGAGAAAGTTGAATTGCCTACTTGTGAGCATTGCCTCGTGGGAAAAACAACTCGAAAGCCATTTGGAAAAGGAGCAAGTGCTGAATTCCCATTGCAATTAATCCATACTGACATCTGTGGTCCTATGAATGTTAAGGCAAGGCATGGGGCTGTTTACTTCATCACTTTTATAGATGATTTTACTCGATTTGGATATGTCTATTTGATCTCCCATAAATCTAAAGCATTAGATTGTTTTCAGAAATTTATGACCTTAGTGGAAAATCAATTAGATAAAAAAATTAAAGTGTTGAGATCCGATCGAGGTCGAGAATACTTATCTGATGAGTTCAGAAGTTTATGTGATGAAAAGGGAATAGATAGACAATTGTCTATTCCATATACTCCGCAGCAAAATGGTGTTGAAGAGAGAAGGAACAGAACCCTAATGGAAATGGTTAGGTCTATGATGGCACAGGCTAATTTGCCTATCACCTTTTGGGGTGATGCTTTGTTGACTGCCGCCTATGTACTTAATCGTGTACGTTCAAAGTCAGTTTCTTCCACCCCATATGAGTTGTGGACAGGTCGAAAACCAGATTTAAGTATTCTTAGACCTTGGGGTTGTGCTGCCTATACTCATGAGACCTCTCATAAATATGGAAAATTAGGTCCAAGAGGCAAGAAGAGTATCTTTATAAGATACTCAGAACACTCAAAAGGATATGTGTTCATAGGCGAGCAAGACAATGGAAGTGTAACTGAGTTTGAATCTCGAGATGTCACATTATTAGAGAATGATTTTCCAAAAAAGGGTGAAATAGGTGAAGACTATTCCCTATTTGAAACACTGGATCAAGATAATAGGATAGTTGGATATAATGATCCAAGTGGAAGCAATGTGAGAAGTGGGGAGTTAAGTACTTATCAGTCTCAATTGCAACCACTTGATGAGTCGATTCCGCTATCTGATCCCAGTGGGAGCGTAATAGAGAATGAAGTACCTAGGGTACAATCTTCTCCACGACGAACAAGAGCGATTCCTCGTCGACACTTCGAGATCAAAGGGGAAGCTTTCATGATCGCTCCACAAGATGAAGATGAGCCAAAGAATGTCAATGAGGCTTTATCTTGCCCTGATAAGGAAATGTGGATAAAAGCAATGGAAGAAAAAATGGAGTCAATGAGATCGAACCAAGTTTGGGAACTAGTTGATCTTCCAAAAGGACGCAGAGCCATTGGGAACAAGTGGGTTCTCAAAATAAAGCGTAAGGCTGATGGCTCTATTGAGAGATATAAGGCTCGCCTTGTGGCGAAGGGGTATAATCAACAGGAAGAAAGTGACTATGAAGATACATTTTCTCCTGTTGTAAGATTCACCTCTATTCGCCTTATTCTGGCAATAGTGGCCAACTTGGATCTTGAATTATATCAAATGGATATAAAGACTGCTTTTTTCAATGGAGAATTAGAAGAAGAAATTTACATGGAACAACCCATTGGGTTTGTCACTAAAGGCCAAGAACATAAAGTATGTCGACTTTTAAAATCGATATATGGCCTCAAGCAGTCTTCAAGACAATGGTATATACGCTTTCATAATGCCGTAATGGCATATGATTTTGAGATGATTCATGAAGATAATTGCGTATATGTCAAAAGATCCAAAGGTCATTTTGTAATCTTATCATTATACGTTGACGATATACTTATTGCTAGAAGCAATATGGAGTTTGTCAAGACAATCAAAAGTTGGCTATCTTCTAATTTCGAAATGAAAAACATGAGTGAAGCTATGTACATTCTTGGAGTTAAGATCTCGGGAGATCGTTCGAAAAGGTTGTTATCTCTTTCACAAGAGACATACATAAATAAAGTCCTTGAACGATTTTGTATGCAAGACTGTAGGCCCATTGATACTCCAATTGCAAAAGGTGAATGTCTGAGCCGTAGAATGTGTCCTAAGACTCCACAAGAGCAAGAAAAAAATGAAAAGTGTTCCTTATGCGAGTGCCATTGGAAGCTTAATGTACGCTACAATGTGTATTAGACCTGATATTTGTCATGCAGTTGGATTGGTGAGCAGATACCAATCCAATCCAGGTCCAGCACATTGGGGTGCTGTCAAGAGAATCATGTGGTATCTGAAAGCTACTGCTGACTATGCGTTGAGTTATCAAGGAAGTGATCTGCATTTTGAGGGCTACACTGATGCTGATTGGGGAGGAGATTTAGATGAGAGAAAATCTACCTCTGAAAATGTATTCTTACTGAATAATGGTGCCATATCGTGAAGCAGTAAGAAACAGAATTGCATAGCCTTATCTACCATGGAAGCTGAGTTCGTGGCTTTGTCAGCAGCAGCGCAGGAGGGTGTCTGGCTTAAGAGATTTTTGGAACATTTAGGTGTTACTGGCGAGGCTGCAAATCCAGTTTTGGTATACTGTGATAGCTAAGCAGAAATAGCTTACACCAAAGATCCCAAGTTTCATTGTAAGACCAAACACATAAACATTAAGTATAACTATGTTAAGGATATAGTTGCATGAAAAGATGTGAACGTACAGTATATATCTACGCATAGAATGTTAGCAGATCCACTGACGAAACCGATTCCTAGAGATGTTTTTCATAGTCATGTGAAATCTTTTGGATTGCGTAGAATGTGATATGCTGGATATTGTAATTTCCCTGATTGTTCACTATTAATGAAGTTTGATATTATTGCATATGAATTGTTTTTAATATTTATGGATGTTAAAACTTGGTGCTTTATATTGAAATGGTATGTCGGACAGATAAGAGATTGGCCCACTCACACGGGTAATCGCCTCTATTTTCTGCCTGATAAATAAAGATGAGACAACTTTAAGTTTATTATCTAGATGATAATTGAAAGCTTGAACTTAAAATAAAAATGTCGCCTTAACATGATGTTAAGATGAAGACTTAATATTCATTATGTCCGAAAGTGAAATAACCCACATGTTTCACTTTATCTGTCTTCATTGCTAGATATGAGTTCTGATGGATACTTTTGAGTAAAGTAGTTACGTGAACTCAGGTTAGACATTGAGTGTGTCTAGATTATCATCTGTACGGTATTAAGATACTTAGATATATGCTCCACAGGGAAGGAGAGAATACTGTAATATGTATTTCATATTACGTATGCAGAAATTCGACCAATAAGAGTTGACAAAGTTTTAGATCTCAATTTTATAAGCTGTGTGAGACTCTCGAGGATAAGTATTCCTCAATTGGTGCCCTCACTACTCTTCATTATTCTCGAGATTTCTATTTAGCGTTCGTTATCTTAAAGTGTTGCCTATGGTCATGAGATTGATTTGATCTAAAGGGACATCTCTAGAAAAGCGAGTTGAACTGAGATTGAGAGATTTAATGAATGAGGAAGATCGATTTAGAGTTTTTTGTCACATTATAGATTTATATTCATAAATCGGTCAGTTATGATTATTTTGTGTAATCATAATTGTGAATATAACGCATTATACTTAAAAGAGATCAAGAAAGAGATATGTGAATGTGACTAATCGATCTAGGGTACAGCATACGAAAATCTACTGATGATCATGTTTAATGTTGAGCTGCTATATACTCCTAACAGATGTATAGCAACGAGCTCTCAATGTATGTTGATCGCACGAATTATTTGTCAATATGAACTTTGCAGAGAAGAGAGAATCATGTTTAACCCTCCATGGGTGAACGGGAGTTATTAGTCCTCCGTGGGCAAGTTAGAGCTGTTTTGCCCTACATGTGCGAGTGGGAGATGCTGGGGTGCATGGGGTTTAGCATGGACGCCCATGTAGGGAACCACACCCCATGCCCACTAAAGATAACCGCCGCTGAGTAGTTATCGTGGGTTTTTTGAAATACATTGAAAAGATATGTATCTTTTCAAGTGAAAAAGAATCATCTCTCCTAACATAACGATCGTAAGTTTCCTCTCTGTCGACGAAGCAAACAACAGAGAACGGACGATACTCTGAGGGTTCTCGAATCTGCAAGGCCAACTCTTAATCTATGAAAATCAAAAGGTACGCTCCAAATCTTGTGACGTAACTTCCGATCAGTGTATCAACTATTCTGGGCTTGATCTTCCGCTGCGATTTCTGAGGAATAAGTTTCCTTCACCTTGGTTGCAGAGATCACTGGTACTGCTCCCCCTCATCATCTGCGGGGCTTATTTGAAAGTGCATCTCTTGATCTATGATTGCAATTGGCTTGTCGAAAAGAAGAGGAGATACAAGATCCTGAAACGCTAGCCATCGGGAAAGAGATTGTTAGAAAGTGCTATGAGGTTCCACTGGTTGTTCGAACTGTTGGGAGTTTACTATTCTTTAAGAAAACTAAACTGGAATGGTTACATTTCAAAGATAAAGAGCTCCCAGAAGCGTCTCAAAGGGAACACTACATAATGCATGTTCTTAGGCTAAGTTACTGTCACCATCCATCACATTTGAAAGAATGTTCTGCATTGTGTTCGTTGTTTCCCAAAGATTATTAGATAAAGAAGCAAACTTTGATCAATCTTTGGATTGCAGAAGGATTTATACAGCCATCAAATAGAAGCTGGCATTTAGAAGACAATGCTCATGATTATTTTATGGATCTACTTTGGAGTAACTTCTTCCAACATTTTCAAAGAGATCCACTCACGAAAGTTGAGACTTGCAAAATGCATGATTTGATGCATGATCTAGACTGCTTGGTTGCAGGGACCGAGTGGTGGGTGGTATAGGATGACACAAAATCTATGCTTGAAAGAGCTCATCATATATCTCATGGTTTAACTTTCAATATAATAGGTGAACTTCAAATCTCACGCTTCAGAGCAAGTGCACTAAGAACATTTCTTTCTGTTGTGCCAAAACCTATGTATTGGGAATTGGAACAAGGAGAACCAACAAGTGAGGCAGGTTTATGCCTACTCATTCAAAGTTGCAAGAGCTTGTGCATCTTGGATCTGCATGCCACAAATATCAAGAAGGTGCCAAGGTCCATTTGTAAGTTGAAGCATCTAACCTATCTTGATTTCTCTTACAATGCTACACTCAAAAGGCTTCCTAACTCCATTACGAGATTGCAGAGTTTACAAACACTTAATCTCTACTGTTGTCCTGTCCTCGAATAATTGCCATGGGATATAAGGAAGTTAGTCAGCCTTCGGAATCTAGACACAGATGATTGTTGGAAACTTAGTTATGTGCCACATGAACTAGAGCAATTAGTTATCTGCATAGGCTAATACGCTTTATTTTGCCCAAAGATAAAGTTCGTGCTAAGAATTGTTGCGCAGTTGGGGAACTAAATGGGCTTAATAACATCCAGGGAAGCCTCACCATTGAAAATTTGAAACACGTAACAAATGCAGTAGTAGAATATGAGGCCGCAAACTTGATAGGAAAGCCTTTTTTGGAATCTTTGGAACTTCACTGGGGCTATCTCATGATGGATATAGAAGCGAGAGCTTTCCAAGGTGGATGAGGAACAGCCTAGTTTTTTCCTTGCCAAATTTAGTTTAGGTAAGCTTCTCCAGTTGCGGCAGATGTGGCCATCTCCCGCGACTAAACCAACTACCTCACCTCAAGTCTTCATGGATTTGGGGGCTGCCTGAATTGGAATATATTGGGCCAGAGCATTCATCCACTTTAACATTTCCTAGTCTATTAAGCTTACATATTGGTCACTGTGAAAACTTGAAAGCCATGCCACTAATTCCACACCTTGAGGAGTTGACGCTGAGCAAGGTCAATCCAAGCTGAAGAAACTCCTTGTCTCTGACATGGAGTTTTTAGAATGTTTACCTGAGAGGTGTTTCCAAAGTCTCACTTCACTCGAACATCTTAGCATCAATGAATGTCCTCATTCAACTTCCCTCTCACTCAGTATGCGAGATTTATCGAACCTGATGCAACTTTGCATTTGCGGCTGTGAGGAGCTCGATTTATCCGAAGACAAAAGCGGCAATATCTTGGATTTGCAAGGACCCAAGAGCCTTTGGTACGTGGACATTCGTTGCGTTCCCAAACTAGCATCTCTCCCACAGTGGCTTCTACAGCTCAGCAATCTCCAGTCTCTATCTATTAGAAACTGCTTAAATCTGAAGGCATTACCAGAGCAGATCGAGGCCCTCCAATCACTTGAATGGCTTGAAATGATCCGGTGCCCTTCGTTGACATCATTACTTGAAGGAATGCGAAGGCTTGCATCCCTTAGTCACCTAAGAATCGCAGGTTGCGAAGATTTGGAGGAGAGGTGCCAAAAGGACGTAGGCGAGGACTGGTACAAGATTGCTCATATCCCGCACATATCTCACCAGCTCCATTCTTATGACTAGGAATTCTTCGCTTTTCTTCTGCAGGTATGTGGATCTTTTTTCCCAGATTCTGCATGCATAATTCTGTTCGAATTGCATTTCGATAATCGATTTTATTGAGAACTATGGACAGATCGCTGACTGGTTGAGACACGTTGACATCTTCAACTGTGTTCACCTAGGAATCAAATCCTTGTTTGCATAATGAAACTGAAGAATCATCCGGTTACGGGTTAAAAGAAAAGGATTGCTTGTTTGGTCATTTGGCCGGCTTGGACTTGGTACAACTGGGATGCATGCATTTGTTTTCTCGTGGCGCTGATTATGTTTTCAAGCTCCTGAAAACTGCGAATGAATTTGGGAACCCGCCTTTGATCCACCTGCAGTTGGTCCTCCATTATGATATGCCCTATGATGAGCTGTGTGTATTTTCTCTATGATGGGCTGTGTGTATTTTCAAAATGAATCCGTGTCATATAAAATCATTAGTTTCTTATAACCAAAAACATAAGTAAATACACTCCAAGCTTGCGGAAGGTGCACCTCTAAGGGCATGTTTGTTAACAATTTTGTTTTAATTCAAAAACAATTGCTGAGCAAAAAATGATTTTTTCTAATTTTGATCGTGGTTTCCTTTTTTCTATTCCAAATTTGTTTCTTTGCCATTGATTTGTTCCTGGAACAAAAAATTAACCAGTGATACCAAACAGGTTTCTATTTTTTTTTTTTTCTGTTCCTTAGAACAAAACATCAAGAATCAGAAAAACATTTTCATGAGATTGGAGGCCACCGCTTTACCATTAATCTATCAAAACCATAAAAATCCAGTTCACTTCACAGCATACAGTCATATCAAAACATAGTGTTGGTAGATACGTACCTTTTTTTTTTTTTAACAATTCGATCACACAAGCATCAGGCTCAGCGACTTGGAGGTCGATGGATACCCTGAAAACTCATGTCTTTGGGCTGTGAACAAAGAGCGGTTGAATGAAATTCCTTCAGATTTGAAAAAATGAAAGCTTCTGAGCTGATAACCCCCCGATACCCCCAAACGATCAGGCCAATTTCGCAAGACATTTTTATCACGTGATTTTACACAACGGTCTTGGGCTAAGAGATATGTCGTGCCAAAGTTCGAGCGGTGAAGGTAGTACCTCTTGCTTTCTGACCAAAAAAAAAAAAAAAAGGTAGTACCTCTTGCTTGAAATCAAACCAACAAAAGCATTAGACAAAGGAAATGAAATCCGTTCATCTTGCACAAGTAATACTTTGGTGCCCCCACCATCCTTTGGTTTGTTGTGCAATGATCTTCATGCTTCTCTCCCTTTTGTTCGATACTAAGAATCTTTTTACCCGTGTCGTTTATAATTGAATCTTCACTTGCACTGATTTTTTCATTAAGGCTCGCACATATTTGATATTCAATTGTTATCGCTCTCAATTTAAAATGTTAGTTTTTTTTTACCCCTCAATCCGTATAAAATGATATTCAGCCTAATAATTATTCAAGTATTTAAAAGCTTTTTTCACTATTCGCTTCAACAAACTTTCATAAATTAAGTTTATATCATGAGAATGATCGAGATTTTGTGTCGATAATTTGTCTTTTTGACCAAATCGAAAAGGTTGATCCAATCTTTGCGCGATAAAATTACCAAGATGCCACCTAGCCAAGTAAAAGGAAATAGATGAGATCGCTAGCCCAAGAAAATGGGTGGAACGACACAGTCCCCCTGCTCAACGCAACGACTCGTCGTTTCAAGTATTCTTCGATCGAACTTGAATGCTCATATCCGCTCCATGATTCATCCGGTTTGTCCCTAATTCTCAACGTTTTCAAATTCTTTCGCCTTCTCTCCTGATCCATCGAGACCTGATCGCAGCGTAGAAGAAGACTCCGAAAACATGCCCACCACCGGTTGCAGCATCCGAGCTCTCTGGATCCTCAACAGCCGCGACGCCGTCGTCTTCTCCAGGTCGCTCTCTCGTCGGGTTTATGCGTTTGCATTCGAACTGTCGGTGGGGTTACCAGTCATTTTTCGATAGGATAATGCTGTTTATAGCGAGACTGGTTTACGAATTTGGTTTACAAAGTGGTTAACAGGGCAGAGACCTCCTGTTGGCCGCTTGCTACGACCCACTCTTGGATTTCTTGCAAAAGCCCGAGTAGTGTTTACCTCTGTGCTATCTAGAATGGATTGAGTCGGGGAACCACAGCAGTGATAAAAACCATCTCCCCGCAAAGTCTCGAGCTGTAGGGCGCCTGGCCTACTGCTGTGGGTTGTTTACTGATGGGAGTTTTATGTTTCTTCTTTTGACTGGATGTTATGACAGGAGGTTTCCGGTGGTGGAGAAACAGTGGCGGGCGGCTTGCAAAAGTGAGAACGAGCGGAACGGGGGTAGTGTTGATGGTGGAGCATTGCCGTATCTGCCGTCTGATTCAGAGTTGGCTTCTTCATTTGCAGAGAGAGAGAAGAGGTTTGTCAATATGTCAATACAATGAGTCGAGAGCTTCTTGGTATTTTACTTGCTGAGTTTGCTTCAATGTTTGCGTATATTTCTACTCAAATTGAACACTTCTATTATTTTGCTACGTCAAAACTACATTCACATGCTGTTCGCTGCTAATAGCCTCCAGGGGACAATCATTTGCACATTATATCTGTCTTGTCTCCAAAAATTGATGCTTGGCGTTTGTTCCCTTAAGTTGATATAACATTGGCTCATAATCTGCTTAGTAAGGAACGTGAATGTTTAGTGGTCCTAGATTCACTCTTTTTTTTTCCCTTAAAGAGTCACTCTTGTTCAAATGCCATGGGTTTCATCATCGAGTATATGAGGAAGTGGTTGCATTTTGAGGAAAAATGGTTTTTGAGAATGGACAACATAAGTGAGCTTTTGATGTTTAAAGTTCAGAGTTAATTTGGTTGTGATCTGTTAAAAATATGTGCATCACTCTGTAAAATTATGCACTGGTATTAAAGACCCAGTCTAAATAATGATAACTGGATTTGATGGCTATTAGTCTTGCATAGCTATTGAGAACGCATATTGCGGTTTACCTGTTCCTACTTTCATGTGCCTTCAATTGTTTTCTACTAATTTGACATCAACCATCTATGTTTAGAGAAGGATCTGTTCGGGGTTTTGGCATACGTGTGTCTCAGTCTGCTGAAGGTTCAGATTCTTGGGTAGATGATCCAGTTATGCGTCATGTCATTAGCATTTACATTAACAAAGAAGAGGCAAGAGAGAATTATCTGTTGTGGCCTTTGATTCTGCATATGAAGAGCCAGTTCTCCATCCTTGTACTGCCTTTGGTTGGGCTTGAACATTTACATTCATATAAGGAACTATGTAAAAGATCTGATTGTGGCAATGCTGTTGGAGGAGTGGATGGGAGTTTATCTTCGCTCCTGCTTGATCTTCCATCAGTCACAGGGTATGGTAAGTTACTCATTTTATTAGTTAAGAGACATTAGAAATCTCTCTCTCTCTCTCTCTCTCTCTCTCTCTCTCTCTCTCTCTCTCTCACACACACACACACACACACACACACAGATCTGTGGCATCAAACCACCAGTATACTTTGTACTCTCTTGTTGTGCACTAGTAGTTAATAACCTATTCTTCTTGCTAATATTTCTGTAAGTTAAAGGAAACAATTGGAGAATGCTTTGTGATGGTTAAAATGTTGAATGCAACTTGAAGACTGGTTTTGATCTATGGGAGTCATATCATGTTCCATTTGGGATATGCATGAATTTTATCACCTTCCTTAACCAAAAGGAAAAATTTTCTATCATGTTGAACGTTCACCCTGATGTCCTATGCATTTGTTCTCTGTGAGGTTGTCCTTTCCAGTCCAGAGAGATATAATTCCGATTAACAGGCATAGTGTTGCATTAGGCTTGTACCAATGGAGTAATTGTCTCCAGATTGTGCTGGTTTGTAATTTATATCATCTAGAATCATTTACGTGCCTTTTCTTTCGGTCTGACTATCCTTGAATTACTTAATCCTATTTGAAGCATCAAATGATGGTGACCCAGCATTATCCATTGTCTTCCCTTTGACGATTGTTGTATTTTCTCTCATTGGCACTATTTGTGTCCTTTTTATCTTTCTTGTAGGGCGTTAATGGTAGCACATGCCATTGGTGAGATAATTTCTGGGGATATGGCTGAACCAGAAGTGATTGTGAATGCATCCCCATCCGTGGGAGGGTTATTGGATTCCTTAACTGGCAGCATAGGTATATCTTCAAGACCAAAGCCCGTGGCAGCTCCAGTTGCATCTTCAGCTCCCTCAAACACTTCTGCTGGTGTTTCCTCATCAGATGCTATGAAAATTGGTTCAAGGCCATTGGATAAGGATGCACTAAGGACTTATATTAGTAGCTCAATGCCCTTTGGTCAGTGATGTTTACTCTGCTTATGACAGCCGCTTATGTCACTTTTTTCTTCTGAACTGTGCTTTTTATCTTTCTAGGATTGGCTAATGGTTTATTCGTTTCTATTTGTCAAATATAGGTACCCCTTTGGATCTCAATGCTTCCAATATTTTCACTATCAAGCTTAATGGGTTTTCTTCAGCAGATCTGCCTCCTGCAGATGTCAAACAGCCTGCATGGAAGCCGTATCTTTACAAGGGGAAGCAGAAAATACTTTTCACTATTCATGAAACTGTCGCTGCTGCCTTGTATGATCGTGATGAAATTCCAGATAGCATTTCAGTTTCGGGTCAGGTTAATTGTCGAGCAGAATTAGAAGGACTGCCTGATGTTTCCCTTCCTTTGATAGGACTAAATAGCAGTAGCATTGAGTCATTATCATTCCATCCATCTGCTCAAGTTCCAGAACAGGGTACGGATAAACAGTCTGTGATGTTTTCACCCCCATTGGGTAATTTTGTTCTGATGCGTTATCAAGCATCCTGTGGGCTTGGACCTCCCATAAAGGGATTCTATCAATTGTCAATGGTTTCGGAAGATGAAGGTGCATTTTTGTTCAAACTAAGTTTGATGGAAGGTTACAAGGCTCCTTTAATTATGGAGTTCTGTACTCTGACAATACCTTTTCCTAGGAGAAGGATTGTGTCTGTGGATGGAACTCCTTCAGTTGGAACTATTTCAACTACAGAGCATTCCGTCGAGTGGAAAATTTTAGTAAGTGGACGAGGTCTTGTTGGAAAAAGCATTGAAGCTACCTTCCCAGGGACAGTGAAGTTTGCACCATGGCAAACCCAAAGGTCCCCTTTTACGAAATCATTTTTCGGAAGCATGGAAGAGGAAGATAGTGATGTTGACACGGAACCCACCAATAATATGGTCAATGTTGAGGAATTTCTGATGGAGAAAATGACCAAGGGTCTCCCTCCAGTTGATTTAGAGGAACCATTTTGCTGGCAGGCATACAATTATGCTAAAGTATGAATGTCTTGTTTCACTTGGATGTTAGTTTATGCAGTTTATTTTCTTGTGATGCATCATGCATTTATGGCTTCATGTATGTGGTTCTGTGTGCATCGACAAAAGCCATTCCTTTCTTATAAAGTGGAGTTCACAGGTTGTCTTTCCTCTGCCAAGAGAAAACCTAGTCATTCTATACAGAATAGGTATTCATGAAATGGTTTTCTTAGCTTAGTATTGTTTGTCTACTTGAAACTGTGTCAGTCCACTCTTGATGGTACTGGGCTGTTCAACTAATTATACTTGTTTGTTGTGTGAATGGAAATGGGAACTCATTCATCGGTGAACCACTTATACAACCAATCCCATACGTTTTCTGGTAGTTGATACGTGAGTGGGGAATTAATCATAGAGAAGCCTTGCTGGTGATATCATAGAGTTATCACGCCAAAAAGTAATTTGCAATCAGTAATTTGGTTGCAAGAAAAGCAAATGCTCTGGAGAAGATTATTCAAGATGTTTTGTTAGGTTTTATCATTGATGCACTACTAGTGCTTGCTTTGCATCCCATTTTCAACACATATTTATCTCTCGCAACTGATGTGGGAAATTCCGTTATGGGCTATTGTTTGCATGATCACAGGTGTCTTTCAGAATTGCTGGGGCATCATTGTCTGGGATATCCATTGATCCTAAAAATGTAAGTTCCTTTCTTAACACCTTGCTAACTCCCTTTTTTTTTGTGGGGTTTTGTTGTTGTTTTTTTTTTTTTTTGGGGGGGGGGGGGAGGTGTGTGGTGAAGGTGTCAAAGCTAGCTCCTCTTGGCTCACATTAGAAAGTGATGTTTTTGCTCTCCTGCTGCAAAAAGTTTGGTGTACCTGTAAGATTCTAGTTTCGGAGAGAGGTGCAGAAATGCAATGCGTGCTTTTTGAAATACCTCTTCAAAAATGTATAATTTCATTTTTTGTGGTCGTCATGTACTAAATAATTGATTTTTCAATTTGAGAGATGTGCATGGCTTGGCATGTCTGTCTTATACATGTTCTTCTACAAGGCAATGTGAGATTGGAATGGGCTGTGTCTGAATGAATCTGAATCATATTCTACAATAGGCAGCTATTTTGGCTGTTCGATTTGGAAAAGCTGACTTTATCTGCCCATTTGTAGTTTTCAATGACCTGAGAAGACTGGCACTTGAGTTTTACTGCTGTTTGCAGATAGGGGACTTTTAAACATTCCTTTATTCTCTTTTAGATTCAGATGGAACTTTAGAGGATGAGCGGCCAAAAAGGTTCTCTAATTTTTAGTCAAATAGTAGGTCTTCCTTTTCAATAGTGTGAGGCATAATATATAGGCACTATGTTTTTGCTTTTTATCATGTCTTATGTTAATGCAGGTGAGCGTCTATCCTTGTATTAGAGCACCAGTGGAGTTCTCAATTCAGGTAGCGGACCTCTTCTTGTCAAAAACTTGAAATTGGTTTTTTGTTTTTCCAATTTGCTTGAGCGGGCCACATTGTAATGAAAAGAAAATTAATACACTTTTTTTTTTTCCCAAACATTTGATTCAGGCCAGAACTATCAGTATCGAAGCAAAATGAACATCTTATAGGCTGTTTACGGACTTCTTCACCACTATATCTTGATTAAACTGTGTCATTGTTACTGCAATGATGAGGCTTTTGCAAGTTTATTGATGCCCCTGTTACACTTCAATGAATCATCTGTGAGCACACTGTTTGACTTTAAACTCTTGGGGGTTCAAACTCACAACAATGGACAGTAGTGCTGTTTCTCAATTGGCGTGTAGTGAATGGTTATGCAATACGAGTCAGAAAGTGGATATGATGATATGTTTACCAAAAACCTGTAAATATAAGTGGGTGGAGAAGGCAATTTTAAAAAAGATACATGTTCTTTTGTCTACCAAAGTGATGCATTCCTTTTGTGACATACCGAAGAAGACATGAAGGAAAGATAGTTTGCTACTCAGTTGATTTCCTGGTGAATGATGGAATACTGACCTTTTGTGGAAAGTGATCAGGCATGAAAGTTTGCCTTGTACATCTTTTCGGGCCTCAAAACTTCTTCAGACAGCAATCAATTTTTCAAAGCTGTGTTCTTCATATTTTTCAATTTCTTCTGCTGCAACCTCGTTTCCTTGCTTATAACAGGTGAGTGCTGGGGATTATATATTGTGGAACACCTTGGGCAGATGTCCCTCTGTAGCAATGCCAAAATAGAAGGAAGTCATGTGAAAAATGTGGATTGCTTGCTGCCTTTCACGACTATTGTGTGAGAACTCAGAAGGCACTTCAACATTGGACCTACTGGTGTTATTTCATTCATGCCGAACCTAGTTATCTGCCTGAATGGAACGCAAACAGACTTGGACCTTGCCTAGGACTTTCAATTAATTAGTCATGGAGATGTCTAGTATGTAGTGTTGTCCATGAGCTTTTAAATTGGTTCGGTTAGATAAACTTTTGTGGAATAAGATTGCAGTGTTGCTTTAATTATTCTTTTTTTCCTTTCAAGAAAGTTTGTGAGATTACAAACCCTGAAACATTGTTCAAGAGGATTGAGTTAACAAGAGCTTCTATTTAAGTCAAGCTTTTGGTTTTTTCCATGTTGTCTAGAGTGAAGAAAAAGTTTTCAAGTTGAAGTGTTTAATCCACACTTAGGATTTTCTCCATCATGAGTTTTAATAGATTGTTGTCTATTTTAGCAAATGCCATTTGTGGTAATTAACAAGAAGATGACGTTGCTCATTTTAAAGTAGTTCAGGGATCTTGAACCAATTGAAGTATGATATTTCTCACAAGATTAAAAGTCACAGACTACTGTGTCATTGTCCCAAGTTTGTCTTTGCCTATGGTTTTGATCGGATAGAGCTAGAGAAAAAGAAGGGAAGAAGGGCGTACAATTAAACAACCACTGTGAAAAGAAAAACCAGAGCAAATATTGTATTTCTGTGCATGAAGATGATTATAATGCCAAGTTTTGGTTCAAGTAGGTGATCAAGCGAGAGGCTTAAGGCTTGAGGCTTGTGGCTTGTGGCTGTGACTCTGCATTCCGTTCTTTTGCATGCCTGCACGTCTATATATGATTATATGTAGTGTATCTAGTGCATTGCATAGTGTTGTGAGATAATCTAACTGTTTTAGAAAATACCAACTTGGCTGTACTCACGTGTGCTTTTGTTACAATACGATTTGCTCATGTTGTATTCTTTGATCAGAAAACGTGTGCAATTGATTCATGAAGTCACTTTGGAAATCAAACTTGTTCTGGTATCTTTCCTAGGCCATTAATCCCGAGTGTCTCGCTTTCTTTCCTCTTCCTCTATTGTATTGAGTGCATATCATCGACTATCATCATAGGTTTTGTATTTGAAAGGATGCGTGAAATTTCACATAGTTAAATTTTCGAGGATGCCACAATTGTCGTATTTTTGTTAATTCATCAATCACCATATGGTCCTTAGTCTTATCGGTTCCCGATTCAGTGCTTAAAAGTCTTAAAGTTTATCATATTAGTGACTGAGATATTCGTTCTGCCTTATCTTTTAGCCGCACTGTGGAAGATTGCTGCTCGTGATCTTTTTTTCATGTGATCCAAATGGCAATTGTAGCTTACCGGAAGTGACGAGCCATTTGAGCCATTTCCAAGACATATATTTTTGGGGTGCATTTGTTTTATCTAAAGAAAAATATTTGCCGTAAAAATCATTTTGTACGAAAATGGTTAGTTTTCATTTGTTTTTGATGGTTTAGGAAAAGTGATTTTCTTTTTGCTGGAAGGTAAATGTGTCAAAATGTGTCAATGGATTCATTTTATGACTCATCTATTTGGGGCTAGGTTGTAACTGGGTTGTTAGACATTTGAAGGGCTTGATGAAAATGGGTTTAAAATATTGAAGTCCAACGAGAGGGAGTCATAAATGGTTTTCTAAACGTGATCTTCCCACACAAACTCGTCTTCTGTCTCGTGGAAGTTAACATGGCGTGAAGGGGAGCAGAGAGATAGCATTGGCAGCCAGATTATCCTTAAATCCATTTTTTTTATTTCTTTTTTCTTATTTTTTTGTACTTTTTCTTTCTAATAACGTAAGAACGGGAAGGAGGGAAAAAAAAGGATGAACTATGTGTTAATATTTAAATAGACAAATTAGATTCTAACTACCGCATTGAAGAATTTGCCATATCATTACTTATATAAAATCTGCCAATCAATTAGATTCAAAATTCGACAAAAAAAGAAATTGAATCAAATTACCACACGTTCACCACCCATTTTTGAGGAACGTGAGCTTGTCCATGGATTCAGCCATTTTCCAAATGCAACGATATAAGGAGAAAAAAAAAGCGGAATCCTGAGACGGGCTAGATATAGATGGGGTCAGGTATTGACCGAGAAATTTGCATTACAGATAAATGAGTTAAAATGAATTAAATGAATTAATTTAGATTGGATCATTTATGATTCAAATCACCCGTGTGGCGATCCTACCTAAAGGTTTTATCGTTTTTCCAAACCCAAGCTTGTTTTCACTTCAAGGAAGACTGTATACTGATTAATTTTCTGTCATTCAAATATCAAAAAGTCGAAAAATAATTTACTAGAAATATTTTTCTTCGAACAAATGGACCCTTAATCACATACTTTTGTTGCAAGCTTTGGCCACCTCCAAGAAACCCATGGCCTACTTCGGCCCCAAAAACGATGAAGAAAAAAGTTGGCTAATGCTCTGATGAATTTATCTAGGATGGGTTACCCTTGGATTGAATTGATTGCTTATGAGGCTTTGGGGAAACAATAAGATCCAATTGATTACTTATGATAGAATGGCCCGTGCTCTGCAAAAACTTCACCTATTTTTGTGGGAAAATAGGAAAGACATCAACAAAGTATGTCCACGGCATAGAAGGGGGAAATTACCAGAAAAGTCCAATTGATTTAGGACTAGTTTGGAAAACCATTAAAAGGTTTACAAGCAAATTCACATAATTGAAACGTTTATGACTGAATTGGCATAAGTACAATAGATTTACGAATTTTTGGACAATTTTCCCGACTTGGAAGAGGAATTGCAAAAACTAAATTTGAGAACATGGGCCTTTTTTCCCCTATAGTTTATATAATCCAATACCTTAATCTACACTTTGATATCAACCAAAGATGATTTCTTACTTTTAAGGAGTCTCAACCATTTTCACGAATAATTTTTATCGCTTACGTTGCAAATATTGTGTTCATAGACAAATGCGTAGATTCATTAGTTTATCCCTCATATATTTTAATAGCAACAATTCGAATATGTTCTATCCGACAACAACGTTAACGAAAGATGATTTCAAATTTTGAAATCTGTAACCACACATACTGGGAATAACCTATGTATTTTGTATTTCTAATTCAAATATTTCTTAGAAAAGTAATTTTGCTAAATCTTTCGAATTTCAAAATTTTTTTTACTCACATATCACTCTGTGCACATTAGCTACTCTGATTTAAAAGGAACATGGGCATATTTTCCTATAGTTTAAATCATCCAATAACTTAATCTAAATATAAATGAGCTAGACCAGCTAAGACAATCGACAACTTCAAAGAATAGCATACTCTATTCAATCATGAAGTTTTGGGAGAGATTCCCAAGTGACATGCAATCATTCTTCCAGCATTTAAACAAGTTGCATCTTGACACTGTGGGCCTTTTCGCTAAATCCATCAGTACTAAAGATTCCATTCTATTCGAGGATCGAATTTGCCAGACAAATTAGGACCTCAAAATTGATTAGACAAAAGTGCTACATGGCGCATGCGAATTTTATAAGAAAGAAAGGGCAAATTTTGTTGTTGTCTCCTCACTTTTGATGCTCATAGCATATTTACTGTGCATACGGTAGATCGACAAGTACATTTACCTGGGTAGTCAATGTCCTTTGATTAGCTAGTTCAGGCTCCAAATACTGGATGTGATAATTGGTCTATCTTGAGTCACCTGAGGTTCCCTCCCACCTCTCTCTCTCTCTTAGATTTGCGCATGGGTCGCCATCTTCAAGAGACCAGCCGCAAGCAGCCTCTTTCTATAGTCTTTTCTTCGGTAATTTAAGTGATTATTTTTATATTTTAAATTCCTATCCTAAGTGCACCAAACACTTCATGGTACTATCTATGTTCACATGTGCAATCCTTGGATTTATTTTTATGGGATCTCATTATTTCTCCTGGCACTCTAATCCCTGTCCTGATGGATGTACTTGGGCGTAGATAGCATATGTCCTGGATCTTTTATCTAGTACTGACAAGATATAGTAAAACGATTGAAAAGATCAAAATCGGGAAAAAGGAAATGAAGCAGACGGAGCTCGACGAACTGGGAAAAGGAAGAGGAGAGAATCGGAGATTGGCAACTCCATTGCATTAATGGTCATCGTGGTTATGGGACGATATGTATTTTCCACGTGATCTCTCTCGTCACATCGATCGACCCTGACTACGACTTTAAACACAACTACCAAAGTAGTGGTCGTCGTGTGCCAATGACTTACTTAAGATAGGATGCAGCCATTTCTGCCTTTATATTCCATGTTTTTGCCCGCAAAAAATATAATTTATAATGTGTAGGTGATGTCTATCAATTTGATCTATCAAAATGGAGCCCGCGATTTTTCTCTTTGAAGATCCGGTAATTTTTCCAGCTTCCTTGCTTTGTAATAAGATGATTTTTCAAGCTAGTGAAATTCCAGACCAATGATAGTTTCTTCCTCAATCATTTCATAGGCATATCGAGAAATTTCTGTCGAATAAGACATTCTAAACACCAAGTCGTGGAATAAAAATAACTGCGGTAGATATATCATCTTTATAATAGTCGTTATTCATAGAAGCTTGTAAAGAGGGAGTAGTACTTCAATAATTCTTTCATATTTGATGAGTGCCACAAAAGCTTTGCACAGTGAATACTACGAGAGATTAGGGGAATAAAATCGTGTTTTACATTAGGAGCGTCCTCGGTGCACTTCTTAACCATACTTAATAAGTATATATATCATCTTCAATACGTAACACCAGAGAGAAAAGATGTAGAAAATCACAATAGTTCTTGATGTTTAAGTAGTGCTATGGAGACATGTTTTATAAAATTATATAACACTCCTGGGGCACATCAACAGTCCTTAACAAGCGGAGTCTCAAAACAGGGACCATTAAGGGAAAGATCACCGAATCCTTCCTAGTTTTAGAAAACATCAAATGCAATCATTTGACTCGTACAATTGCAATCTAATTCGTCGGAACAAAAGTACTTTGAAAATTCGTTTGGGAGTTCCAAGATGTCAGGTTTTATCTAATCCTAGAGAACCGAAAAAAAAAAAGGATACTAATGACTAAATGTCAAAATTAGGCGACAAATCCTATATTTCACCGCCCTCCATATCACCTTTACCCACAAGAGCAAGAGAACAACTTGGCTTCTTAAGTAATTTCATGTGATGGATGAGGATCTGCTGTAAGTCTGACATATTGTCTAGTGAATGAGTTCAACAATGACTGATATTCAATGTTCACCACTCCCATATGCTTTTGAAACTGCAATGTAATCATAGGAGGTGTACAACTAGAGTTTCATTGGCTGCTTTAAGCTATTGGGGGAAAGAAATGAAAATATTTGGGGGAGTCCCGAGATGTCAGCAATATTCCTTCGGTCCAGAGATCTAATTACACCCTCTTCTCTCTAATTAATTGGTAATGTGTAGATAATTTGTGGGGTCATAATTGGAAGTGATCCGAGCCAAGTCCGTGGTGAGCAACTTGAGATCAATTCATCTAGAGAACTTCAGGAACACAGCGTTTAAACACTAAGCGGAACTAATGTTGAAAATATGTGACTCGGTTAAGTAGGTGAATTTATTTCATTCTAGTTGTGATGGTTATTTTTATTTCAATTGCAATTCAAAGGCTTCTTGTAGTTATGCTTAGACTAAACTTCTTTGGTAATCACCTTTCATTCAAGATTTAGATATCTAAGCTTGACCCAAATTTTGAGATCCAAATACCTGAGTTTTTAACAGCTTTACTAATATATGGCAATTTTACTAAACTCCAGAAATAACATCGACATGTAAAAACTGAGTTACCAAATTAATTTTAGAAATTGATACAACCAATTTTTTTTCCGGGCTCACTATTTGCCCCATCAATGTTTAAACTGATTTTCCTTCATGGGTTTAGTGTCTATAATGTTCTAAACTTCAAACTAAAGACAGATGACCTGCCTGTCACCTTCAAGAAACAATTAGCAGGAAACGTGTCAAACAAATAAGTCTAGCTGAGATATGCTTCAACCCCATATCCATGTTGGTTTCACAAATGCAATGATTAGAGGTGTACAATTAGAATCTAATTGGCTCCACTAATATATCATGTGCAAGAGTTCCAAGATGTCAGCAAACAATCTTTTGGTCCATGTTCCAAAATCAATTCCCTCTCTCTCTCTCTCTCTCTCTCTCTCTCTCTCTCTCTCTCTCTCTCTCTCTCTCTCTCTCTCTCTCTCATGCATTCTGTCTGGAGGAAGAAAAAGGAATCCTAAAAGGACTGAAAGGAAAAAAATCTCTGGGGACATGGAATTTTCTATGAAAAGTTAAGGTACAAGAAAGTGTGATGCATTTTTAGTGTAAATGACAGGGTTTGAAGCAGAGGAGACATGATGGCTCCCATGCTTACATATCCATGCCGGAACCTGACACTATCAGTACTTCAAAAAGGGTCTTTCTCTCTCTATCTCTCCTCTTTTTTAAGGTCCAAGTGTGAGGTGAGAATGACGCATGGCTCTAGCAGGCATTATATTGGCACTCGCAAGCCACTTTGGACGAGAGCAAGTGTTTAAGGAACGTTGGAAGAGGACCGCCTTTGTCCGCGAAAGGCAATCATCATCTTGTCGAAATCTATTTGTATAAAAAATAATTTTTTTATTTCTAATTTTCAGACAAATTTTTAAACATAAATACACGTTCGATGACAACACAAAATTTTTGTTCTCTAAATAGAAATTCATTTGATAATAATATAAAATTTTCACGGTTTTCGGCCGTTAGATCTTGATCGAAGAGCAAGTAATGGCAGTCGACGACCAACTGACGAAGACCTGTGAATAGCGATGGGCGGATGGTGGATGACGAACGGCGAACGTGAGTCAAGGATTAGAGACTGGCTGCAAACAACTGACAATCAGGGGATGGTGTATGGAAAAAGGCAAATGGAAGCCAGGAGCCGGAGACCAACAGCGAGCGAATGACGATAGGTAGATGGAGGCTGGTGACCAATAAACGGAGACTGGCGGCTAGCAAATGATGATGGTCAGACGGAGAATGTTGGTCGAGGGATGGCAAACGACGAAGGGCAAAAACAAATCGGGGAACCAAAACCTACTTTGGGCTATTGACGATCGGCGAAAGGCACCTAGCAACCAGCGAACGGTTGCCAGGGACAAAAGGCAGGCGACTTGCGATATGCAGAGGGTGACATCAGGCAGGGATGCGAGAAAAAGGGAGATCACACGCAAGAGAGAGGGGGAGTGAGCAACAATGAGAATTCTTATTTCTGTTCCTGTTTTAGAAATATAAAGTAGTAGAAAAATTTTACTTCTTATTTTTTTTTCAAACCTATTTTTGAATCAAAATATTATCTCAGAAATAGAAAAATAAAATTACATTACCAAATGGATTTTGTTCCAAACCTATTCCCCTGAACATAAAAATAGGAAATAGAACTATTATCATGGGCATCATTAAAAGCCAAAGATTAAAGAAAATAGGAGGATAAATCTTTCTCGTTCGTGGTTAAATTTTTAGATTTTCTTGTAATATGAAAAGTAAGAAAAATATAAGAAGTGGCGATAAATTACAATCGAAATGGAGGATCATAGAATTGTCCAGAGCAAAATGGGGAGATAAGGCCAAATAATGAGGTGGAGAAGGAAAAAGGCAAAGAAAAAAGAAGCATACTCATTTTGAGGGACAATAGTGGAAATTAAGTGATCTGAAAAATATATTTTTTTAAAAAGATCTCATATATAACTTGAAATAAATAGTCAATGATAAATATTTTCATTACCGAAAATAATTTTTGTCTAAACATTTGCGTCGATGATGAAAATAAACAGCCATTTTGTAGAAAGTATTTTTTTGATAACTCATTTTCATGAAACAAATGAACCTTAATACTAGCTTAAGTTGTCACATGGGTGTGGCTCGTAAGAATTGGGTCCACATAATTTGTGCAGAGATTATAATCCTTCAATCTGCTCCCTCCCCTCCTAAGGAAAAACCAAAGTAACCTAATTCTTGAATTGTTGTGTCTCAGGCAAAAAGAACATTGTGTCAAGTCAAGGAGGATTTAGGCCTTATTCATGCTTTGAGAATGAGAATGAGAATGCATTGTTGTTTTTCAGTTCTTCAATATCTTGCTGCAATCAAACCCGAATCATTCATGATAACTTTTCTAACTCATTTTTCCAATCCAAAACTATCTTTAGGCATTTACCTTTCTCATACTTCTGTTTGTCTTTTTAGGATGAGTTCGACAATTGATATCAAACTTGTTACCATTGTAGTGTTGATAACGTGTGAGTTGTGTTAAAAAAATCCAACATTTCAATAATTGATATGGTATGAAATAAATAATATAGCATAGTTGACTTATAACTTATTGTCTTAAGTTTTTAAATGAAGATGGATTCAATTGGATACGTTAACGGGCTCGAGCTTATCTTTCATTTGATGATCTCCATGGGTGAATGTATCAAACTTTTATTGCGTGCTCCCAACAAGTGGTATTGGAATTAATGGTAAATTGGTGGGGCTCCAGTCTCTTTCGATATTTGGTGAATATATTAAAAAAGGAATCTAGTGACTAATGCGATTTTTGTGTGGTGAGCATTATGGTGTAGCAACATGGTCCTGATGGTAGCCTTCATAATTCGGTATGGAGAAAAAGATTAGAGATTAGAGTGGGCATTGATGGATATTCAAGTTAAAAAATGATACCAGTGTGAGTTGTGTTAAAAAAGTTTCACATCGGAGAATTGATGTGGTGTAAAATAATTAATATATCTATCTTAGTTGGCTCCCTCTTGATGAAGATTTTGAACTTCTACTGCACGCTTCTAATACCGTGGACGAACCAAATTAACATAGCAATGGGATTATCTTGTTCATTAAGTTCAGTGTCAATGTCAATTCCTCCTTTCCTATCGTTTCCCACTCAATTTTTTTTTTCCCATGCTGAACGTGTCTAGTACAATGTGCATACCATATAATCAAGTAAGCCATACCCATCGGCACTCAAGGCTCATGTATAAAGATCACAAAATGTCACCAGCTGAGATCTAATGCCGGACGTACTCAAGTCAAATGGGACTAGACAAGGCTTTGTTTCCCTTTCTTACAACTTCCTCCATGCAATAGTCAGACAGAGAGGGCATGTCATAGAAATATCATCTGAAAGAGCAAATATCTAGAACTAAGCATATATATGAGAGAGAGAGAGAGAGAGAGAGAGAGAGAGAGAGAGAGAGAGCACGCGAAGTAGCAAATCAGACTTGGAAGTTCACATGCTTTTACCCTACGACAGGACAACACCCATTTGCAATTGGAGGCAGGGAGCCAATGAGACAGCAGAGTTTAAAGATAGGGGTCACAGGTCACCGGGAAGAATGATGTCTGTCGTGGATCAATTGGCCGGGAGAGTTTGCACAGAGAGAGAGAGAGAGAGAGAGAGAGAGAGTAAAGTAGCAAATCAGACTTGGAAGTTCACATGCCTTTTACCCTAGGACAGGACAACACCTATTGTCAATTGCATTGCAATTGGAATTGGAGGGGGAGCCAATGAGACAGCAGAGTATAAAGATAAGGGTCACAGGTCGCCGGAAAGAATGATGTCTGTCCTGGATCAATTGGCCGGGAGTTTGCCATTCATTTCTTTTCCTTATTCTAATTCTTTCATTCCTTCCCCCTTTTGAGATGAAGCATGCACAGCATGAGGCATGATGTGGCGTGCCAATCGAGATAGATTTTGTTTTTTTTCCTTCTAATTTCCCCCCTTGAAGGGCTCGAGGAAAATGAAATTATTCGGTCACTCCCCAAGTAGCGTGAAAGTGTGTGTGGGTGTGCGTTCTGTTTTTGTGGGGGCAAAGGCTATTATGTGCACTTAAGAGCTTGCCCTCCCCAAACATGCCTTGTTTGGATCAAAACCTTTTGGCACAGTGTGAGGCATACATGATTCATGTGGGAACTCCTCCAAGTAGATTCATTCATTTGACATCTCCTTTTTATCCCCTAAAACGTTTTGGTTCCACTTTGAATTGCCCATGGTGGGGGCCCCACCAAGAATGACACCCTTAATCAAAATGAGACCGAAGAGAAGAATACAAGTAGCTGCATCCTAGTTTATGAATTAGAGACTTGCGAATATTTTGGAAAGGATTGGCTGAGCAATTACGCACTTGATTGGATGATGGTGGATGGCGTTGTTCGAATCATGATGTCTCCAGCTTCGAATAGAATGAGGGTTCTGCCTATCGGGGCCTTGTTGGATGGACATGGATATTAGAGTTTGTGTGCATTCATATAGGGATATTCGAGCCGAATGTTGGCAATACCCATGTCATCCAAAAAAAAAAAAAAGGGGGGGAGAATCTGATACTAAACTTTGGTGGGAAGTCAAAATAGAGGAAATATGCCAGGAGTTGGAGAATTCACGTTAGGAATTATGTGAATCAAGAGATTGCAATGTTTGCTACCTAAAACAAGAAAATTACTAGGGGTTCTTGACCTCTCTCCGTACTTTAAATATTCTATTGAGCCGATAGTTTGAGGGAGATAGATCTTAAATGCAACCGAGTAATGGTTTACATAAATTCCATAGTAGGATTTTCTCACCTAACTTTCTTAAGAACTCACGATCTCGAACGACGTCTAAATCAGATAGTACTAATTATTATAAAGGCATGACTTAAGTTCAATAAAGAGATTGCTACCTTGCAGTTAGACCAATTTGACTAATGATCATCCCATGTGAAGATGTAATTACTAGGGAAGTTCCAGGGAGAAGTTTGAAAGGGACCAAACTATATGCATGCATGAACATGTTGCTAGCATATGTATATCAAAGTAGCATACTTATCCAAATTGCCATGATAAGCCATCAGTTCTTTTCAGAGGCATTTCTTGGGTCCAAATGTACTTTGCTTTCAATCCTTTTTGATGATTGGTGACTTGACACGTGCCGTTTAAGTCCCAATCAGATATGTCTTCTCCATTCCAGCCAGTCGATGTCGCTTCAAGCCAATGAAAAAGTGGAGGACTGGCTACATCAACGGCCTTAAGGCATCTGATTGTCTTAAGTTTAAATCTAAGATACACGAAGGACTTGGTGAGTTAAGAAGTTATGTCAAGGGACTTGCTGAGTTAAGAAACTTATATCTAATGTAGGCAAATACCCCTTCCCCGAAATGGAGACGATGGTTTCTAAATTTTCCTCAAGTCATTATGCAATGTCAAGCTGTTCCCTCATTCAACTTATTTGTTTCAACTGAAGTAGTTTCTCAATCAAAACTTATAAACTTAGGTAAAGTATGCATTTAATTACTTTCTTTGTGTTATCTACACCGGGTGTCTCGATCTCTTAGAAAACCCGATAATCCTATCAAGTCGCCACAGCCCCTCATCTCATCGTAATGGGTAAGTAAATTAATCGACACCACAAGAGGCTCTTGGCGGAGAGAGATAAATATCACGTTTTCTCATGTATTATGAAAAATAACCATACACATATTTCATGTTGGCATTTCCCAAAACAAAAGTGGGTTCCATCCACAATTTTGGGGGAAAAAAATTGGGTGCGCATGGAACAGTAGCACTCAGGATTGGTCATCAGTGATTCCGAAAGATCAACTAGCTAAAAGGCTATGGAAATGTCTAAATGTATGTATCAATCTGCTATACACACACATGTGTGGGAATTGTGCGCGTGCAAGCATGCTTGGCGGCTAAAAGGCTTTTTGGGTCCAATGCCAGCAAGAATTGCCAATGTCCCTCAAAGCAAGGACCTTGTGGGGACCCCATGTCTCTACAGGCTAAAATAATTACAAGGGAAGATGGAATATTTAAACACTAGATCAAGAATTGTCCTCTTGTGTTGCCAAGAAGTTGGGGCACATCCTAGATGATGCTAAGCTAGTGTGGGACCTCCTTGTGGTGGTTTGATGAGGGCACAATCACAATTCATATAAGAGGGGGGTCCAATCATGGTCCTGGTCCATCATTTCAGTAGGAGGAGCAAAACCACTTTAATATACTTTTTATAATTTGGGTGAGTATTTTCATTTTAGTCTGACCACGTAATAGTTACAGTATAAAACTGTGGCAAAACAACTGATTGTTCTAAAAGATTCCAGGAAGGTCTCGTTAGTTACCGGTGCGTAACAATTAGGTCCGACAAAATCAGTCTAGATGGTAATTTTACGATTGGTACAAAAGTAAATATACCTTGGAAATACTTGATATTTGAAAAAGGCCACTTCCACTTTGTGGGACCAAAAAGCCAACTAGCTAGCTCGTAGCTATTAGCTTGCATATCCACTCTACAATTGCTTTCTTTTGAGCTTCTAATTTTCTACATCGAAAAGACATGATTTTATAATCGTAAAGAGTGAAGATTTTGTCAAACTTCTTTTCATGTGAAAAGGTGGGTTTGGGATTTTAGTGTGGGAGTTCGATTTGGGGACTTTTTAGGGCAGATTCGCTTCGAAAATATGCGTGCATGGTTCCAGGCTTTGGAAAGTGGTTGACCAGCGCGCGCGCGCGCGCGAGAGAGAGAGAGAGATGATGCATGTGTTGGCTTGCGTGTGAGATGTGGGCTTACTCCTCTCATGGTGATGCGCGTGCAAGCCAGGGGGGTGCAATGTGTGGTCGTCATGGGTCCAGCATATTGCCCATACAATCTTTTGAGTGACCACAGATAAGAGCTTCCAATAGCTATTTCCCATCTCTAACAATGATGATGTGGCGCCAGGTCAGCAACCACAAAGAGGAATTATGACATCAATGACTTATGAACTTTGATTAAACGTGTAGTGTGATCCATGAACTTTTAATTTGTTCAATGACTGTAACATTGAAAATCTTCATGTAGTTTGGGGACTAAATTGAACATGAACTAAAAGTCCAAAGATTACATTCGACAAATTAAAAGTTCAAGAACACATTATACATTAGGTTATAGTTCAGAGACAAAATTAGACAAATTAAAACTTTATGGATCACGTTACACATGAGGTCAAAATTCAAGAGCTATTTGTGTCATTTTGCTAAAAGAAGTGTCAAAATGAAAATTAAGAAAGTCAAAAATTGACAAATAAATAGTGTTTGTCAAATAAACGATTCGAATTGTCATTTCATGTTTAAACTTTTGGGTGAGGGCTTCATCTTAACGTTCTATCTCTTTGATGGATGTTACGTACATATATTTAGGATTGCTGTTGTAATTATGTCTAGTGGTATTCTCTCCATATATATATATATATATATATATATATTTATATATGGACCTTGTACCCTTCATTTGGTGATGTACATAATATTACATTTTCTCTCCGTCTCATCACAATATTCAACTTGGTGCAGAGCCCTTATTGTTATCTGAGAAAGCATCCATGGAGTTTGCTCTGTAACAACGGCTGCTGCACCAGCCATGTTTCTCTGCCAATGCACCGTCTCAGTTCTTTACATCAATTTTAGTAATGTTAATGGTTCTCCACAACACACACGCACTCACATATGTATATGATATGTCAATTTTGATCGCATCAACATTATCCTCAGTTTAGTCAGTAATTGGAACAGTTATTATCCAGATTGTACAAATCATATAGTTCATTAGAAAACTTAATTACACCAAATGATTCAAAAGATTAAATGGAAAATGATAAATATTCAGAGGATGAAAAAGACATAATCTCGATACAGCATATATACGTATTAGTTGATGTAATAATTGGGAGGGAACTTCATTTGAAATTTGGATACCTCGAAAACGCAATCGATGTGCCATTAAAAAAGGAGAAGAAGAGAGAATGATATGATACTGCCCCCACTTGTAATTACATTAACAAAATTTAATGGTCAACCTTTTCAATTTCATGTGCGATCCCCGAATTCAAGGAAAATGTTGGAAATTATTGGCTGTTAATTTTCTTATATAAGATTTTATTCCATTTTTACGTGTAATATAAACATTGTGGGTTGTAAACAAGAAATAAAGTAGTGCCCATTTTCGAATTTTTTCTTTTGTCTATTAGCATAAATTAAAGCTATTTAAGGGCGCTTATGAAGAAGCAAATTATCTGGCTAATGATATCGGTGTCTACTAATTATGAGAGACATGCAGATGTTGCCATGCATTAGGAACATTTAGACTTACCTATGATTGTGTTTGTGTTTTGGAGAGAACTGTGGTGGGAATGATTTGGACACTTATAATTTCCTTACACTGTGCATCGTTAGGGTTTGACCAGATATGCATGCCCGGCTTTCTTTGAGTGCTGCCTCATTTCTTGCAGCATGTATGGTCTCCAATCTACTTGAGCGTGATTGCTTATTGAAAAGATAGAGTTGATTTTCTAGGTACATGAGGTTCCATGTGGCGTAACCCTAATTAAGATGGCTGATTAGGATGAAATGTATCCGTTTCACTAAAGTAGTGTTGATGAAATATCTTTCGAAGTATATATGAATCAATGAGTGAATTGACAAGGATTTAAAAGGGTCCTTTGTTGATTTTGAATAGGAAAGTAAAATGACAAGAAAACTAAAAGCCATGTAAATTGAAAGAAAGTTCAGATATAATATGTATTTGCAAAAACATTGAGTTTTTTTTTTATTGATGGGGGGTTTTACAAAAAGTACATGTAAGGTATTTACAACTCTCTACCAGTGGCTATGAATACAGGTTATATATGTCGTGACCTAAAAAATTTTGATGGTGAAAAATTCCCTGGTTAACGGATTATCAGGTTAATTAGGTTGACTAACATAATACGGACTCTTTCAAGCCCTACCGAATCACAACTTTGATTTTTGTTCAAATGATTTTAGAATTTGGAGTCACTACTAATCATTTTTTGGTAGGTTAACTAGAAACTTAAGTAAATTAGCGAGATAACTAAATTACTTCTACAAACCAGAGATTATGAGTTCGGGAATTTGGTTACACTAGTTAATTAAAACTAATGCCTTTTGATACCTTAATTCCATGGATATCCTCATTTAGCAACTCAGGCTCGGTTTACTCTTAAGGCTCTAGTGAGGTGTTCTCTTCTCTTTTTTTATTTTTTTTATTTTCACTTTTTAGATGGAGTGCATGGATGGTAATGGGTGCATGGATAAGCAAAACGTGAATATGCAAATATAGACATGCAAACGTATACATGTGAACGTGGACATGCAATCATGAATATGCGAGTATGGATATACAAATTTGACATGCAAACACGAACGTACGTTACATGCGAACATGGACACGCAAATATAGCATACGAACGTGAACATGCAGACGCAACATACGTATAAATCATCAAAAATAGGATTGGCCAGTCGAAATAGCCGGTTTCCTAATTTTTCGGGATTTTTTCTTTTGAATTTTTTTGGATGAAAATGCGTGAATTGATGACAATACGAATATGATGTACGTACGTGACATGCGAATACAATATGCATACGTGTATATGCGAATACAACGTATATATGTAACATATGTACGTGACATACGAATACGACATACGTATCACAAAACCAGTCAACAGAATACATGAGATCTTTACACTATCAAGTAAGAAGCAGAACTTACCGCGATTTGGTGTTCGGATAAAAAATACAGAAAATTGCAATATGAATACATATGCAGATTGGCAAAGTATGTATGAGCTATACTAAATGAAATGCACATGAATGACATTTTTGGGTATATTCGAATTAAATATGACGGACGATGTAAAATATTCTGAATATAAACACAATATTAATAGATGTGATATAAAAAGCAATATATAAAAACAAGCATTAAAAATTCCCTGAAACCACGAGAGGAAGTAAGTTAACGACTTCTGTACAGTATTACGACCTCCAGCAAGTGGCTCAGCCTACTCATTCTGGGGTTTGATAATGTAGAACCAAAACGCATAAAATAGAGTACAGAAAGCAGTAAATAAAGAACCTCCAGTAAGTAGTTCGGTTTACCGATTCTAGGATTTGATGATGTAGAAACCAAAATACATGAAATGGAGTACAAAAAGCAATAAATAAACAACCTTCAGTAGGTGACTTGGCCCACCGATTCTGGGGTTCGATAGTATGGAAATTAAAATGCAAAAAATAAAATACAGAAAACAATAAATAAAGAACCTCCAATAGGTGGCTCGGCCTACCATTCTGGGATTTGATAATATGAAAATCAAATTGCAGAAAATAGAATACAAAAAGTAGTAAATAAAGAACCTCCAACATGTGGCTCGACTTACCAATTCTAGGGTTCGATAATATGAAAATTAAACTCTAGAAAATAGAATACATAAAGCATTAAATAAATAACCTCTAGTAAGTAGCTCGGCCTACTAATTCTGGGGTTCGATGGTGTAGGATCTAAAACACATAAAATAGAGTACAGAAAACAGTAAATAAAGAACCTCCAGCAAGTGGCTTGCCTTACCAATTCTGGGGTTTGATAATACGGAAATCAAAATACAAAAGATGAAATACCAGAAATCTTTACACCACCAAGTAGGAGACAGAGTCTACCGCAGTCTGATATTAAGATCTTTTAAGTGATAAATGCAGAAAATTGCAATAAATAAAGATATGTGGATACGAAGACATACGTAATACGACATGTGGATATAAAGACATATGAATTTGACATGGCATAACCGAAATTTAAATCAATCCATTTAGGTAACTAAATTCTCGAAGATTTTAATGGTTAGGATCATTACCTAAATTGACGGATTTAATTGTTGAATTCAAATCTCGCATCACCTTGTGGATCAAGATTGCGGCTTGAACGACGAGGATGAACTCGTGACTTGTATTGATCGATAGAGGAATTGGTGATGGTAACACCTAATTTTGAACTCCCTCTATCTTCAATATTCTCTTTTGGAAAAGAATTCTTTTTTTTTTCTTTCTAATTTTTCTTCAATCTCTCAAAATCCTCTTAAACATCCAAACTTTTCTCTCCAAAAAAATCCCCCTTCCAAGCTCCCTTGATCATCCTTTTATAACACACTCATCTATCTCCCATTCCAATTTCTCCACTAACTTTTCTTCATCTTCATCTTCCCTTCTCTATTGTCATCTTATTTTCTCCATCTTTCCTTTTCCATCTCTTCGTCTCCATCTTCCCTTGTCTATTCTAATTTCTCCACTAACTCTTTTTTAGTTATTATAATCACTCAAGTGTTAGGTATTTGCACTCTAGTCCCTGAGATTTTATGTATTTGCAATTTAGTCCATGAAGAAATATTTCTTTAAGTCTAAATTTTCACACAATTTTCGACACATCTCTCCTATACTTGGTCCAAATTTACCTCATGTCTAGTTCAATCGCTTATCAAATTTAAGCTCATTTTTTAACACTGAAAAATGCAATATTTAACTAAGACTATTTTGCAAAATTAAGTCATTATGGGTACAGTTGGGCCAAGATGAAAATTTAGAATTAAAGAGGACAATGTCATAACTCCTAAAAGTGAAAAATAAAAATAAAAAGACTCAAATTGAGTTTTTTTAGGCCCGATTCGAACTTATGCTCGTAAAGAAACACATGATCCAGAATTGTATTTTTTGAATTTACAATGGCCAACATAAAAAGGGATTGAAAAGAAAAATATTAACTATTTTTGTGTATTTTTGTGGCCTCAAATATTATTATTCCATAATTTTCAATTATTTTTGTATTTTTTGAAAAATATTAAAAATATGAAAAAAAATCACTTTTTGTTCAAAATTCATTCCTTAGATTTGGCTAAGGCTTTTAAAGTTGATTTTGTAATTTTATGAATTTTTATTAGTTTTTTTTAAAGAGAAAAGGTGATTAAAAATTAAGTGTCAACAGCTGCCCCTCTTTGAAAAGAAGCTTGATAGAAGTTCATTTCTAAGACGAGATGACACCTAAATCCTAATCGACTCAGCCGAGTAAAATAAAAAGAGTTGTGACATTTGATTTTCAATACCTCTATGTATAAGTTCTGATCTAGATCGGGCTTGAGGAAGCTCTTATGAAGTGAGGGAGAGATAAAGAGGAGAGCTTACCTGGTATTTACCTCCCGTCGTATGGCTGTTATTTGACATGAATGCTCTTTGAACAAGCACCCAAAAATTCATTCTAAGAATACTTTAGGGAGGATGAGCTTTGACCCGTATGGTAGGTCAACCTATGGCAGAGTTACTAATGAAAGGATTCTAGTGGCGATCCATCCTATTTAGAGAATTCGCCTGCATTTTGACTCGTATGGTAGGTCGTACCATGATAGAATTCCTAGTTAAAGGATCCTAATGATTGAGATTTGACCCGTATGGTAAGTCACCCAATGGCAGATTCCTGATGAAATGATTCTGCTAAGCGATTAATCCGATGTCAAGTTCACCGAGAAAATACCTGTAAGAAGGACTTGGTGCCTGTAGGAAAGACTTTGCACCTATAGAAAGGACTTTGTGCATGTAGAAAGAACTTTGTCCCTCTATAAAGGACTTTGGAAACGGTTCACCCAATGTGGGAATCTACTAAAGGAATGCCTGTAAGAAGGACTTTGTGCCTATAGAAAAGACTTTGAAAATGGTTCACCCAATGTGGGAATCTACCAAAGGAATGCCTGTAAGAAGGACTTTATGCTTGTAGGAAGGACCTTGGAAACAGTTCACCCAATGTGGGATCTACTGAGGGAATACCTATAAGAAGGACTCTATGCCTATAGGAAGGACTTTGTGCCTGTAGAAAAGACTTTGGAAATGGTTCGCCCGATGTAGGATCTACCGAGAAAATGCATGTAAGAAGAACTTTATGCCTGTAGGAAGGACTTTTAAATATCATCTTTTTCGGGTAGATAGAAGAGTTATGCTGAAAGGTTGACTTTGGGTGACAATCTAGAATCTGGGGAGATCATAAATCCTGCAAAAGCTCAAATCTGATTTAACTTACCAAGGGGGTGTTATTCTTAGATTTGAAGAGACCAGATACCCTACAGAAACTCAAACCGAAATTATCTTACAATGAAAGGTGCCATTCTGGAATCTGGAGAGATTATAAATCCTGCAGAAACTTAAACTCGATTTAACTTATGAAGGGGATGCTATTCTAGGATTTATGGAGACTAGAAATCCTACAGAAGCTCAAACCTAGCAACTGGAATCTGGGGAGACTAGAAATCCTGTAGAAACTCAAACCCAGTTTATATTCTCCTATCGCTTTAGGAATAAGCTAAAGAGACAGAGATTAAAATATCTCGAACATTTTTATTTTCAAGACGAATCATGCTTCATTGAAGAAGGTGGATACTGTATGTGCTGCAATAGATTCGAACACTCTGATAATCGTTAGAATTCATTCTCTTGAAAGGTTCAGGATGAAGATATATTTACCTGAGGATTTGGAAGAAACACCTGGTCTTTTCTGAATAACTAGGCTTGTTCATTCAATAATCGCCAAATAAATTTTGAGACCTTGAAAGGTAACTCGAACATCGAGAACGTATTGCCTGTCAGGCAGTGTCAGAGGTAATATATGCAAGCATTTTCATCAATGAGTTCATCAGTTCATGCAAAAATTTCAGCTAAGTTTGCAATGATTAGAAGCAGTCTGTGTAATAACCCATGATGCAATCAATCAAAATATGGATAATGCATAATTATTCTGTTAAGTTTGCATTACCAATTTTGTTCAAGGAGGTTATCATAGTATGAACACCTTAAATGTAATCTGAATGGGGGACTTTAGTCCAAAAATGCTTTCTCTCGCTCTCGAGAAAGGCTGCTTATCCTAATTGCAGGATTAAAAAGAAATCAATCAATCTTATCATCATTGCATTCAGCAAGAGTCTGAGTAATCTCGCAATTGATACAATCAAGTTGAACTAGAGGTCTTGATTAGGACCATAATATAAGCTGGGTCAAAGGCCTACCAAATGAGACTCTTTTGAGCCAAGGCCGTTGACAAAAAGGTCTTCATCATCTGCTCAAGGTTTACAAGTCAAGTACCCTGAAAAAATGAGAGAGAAATAATCCTACTTGTACCTTTTCGAGCGATATTTAAAATCATTCAACTCTACGTTAACTTAAGCATCTTAATCAGAAAAGACATTCGCGGATTATGATATAAGTTAGGATTGGGGGCCAAGGAAGTAAAAGGCTTATTTTGGTCCAAAAAATATATGAGGTGAGCTTGACGTTGGCGATCATTGCATCTTTATCACCAGTTTCGACCATTTAGAATAGTCCTCAAAGAACACCATCGTTGTATGAGGAATGTGTGAATTTCTGCTGATATCGCTACTCGAGGATGATGTAAACTCCAACGGAGGAGACATCAGTGATCTTTGGAGATTTATCTCCGTTCTTGTTCTTCTAAAACTATCTTCAAAGAATATATTGTTGTATGGGAATGTCAACTTCTGCTGATACCGTCATCGCTCTCGAACGGTGTAAATTTTAACTGAGTATATTTTGCAATTTGACTCTTTAGAAGAGTTTTCTTTTGCAACCAGATTCCATTGGAAATTTACAAAAGGAGACAATATGTTTTTACTAAGTTTACAAAATGTACATGTAAAGTTCAAAGGCATTCAAAAATGAACATTGATTTGAACGGGCATTAGCCTTACTTTTAACTGGCGCTTTACTTTTTCATACCTGGGATAAGCTTTTTTTTTTTTTTAAGATTGTGCCGTATACACATGCATACCAAAGATCTAGCACATTTAAATAATTGACTTGGGAACTTTATGCGGACCTATTTCTTTTGAGTTCTTCTGCTTTGAGGTAGCCCCATCTTCATCTTGGAATAAGCAATGATCACCAACAAGGTTTTAAGAAATGAATATGCAAGCTTAATTAGGCGATACAAAGAATAAAAGTATATCGGATAGAGAAACGAATGCTTTTCATCGTCCTAAGGCACTTGAATTACCATACGAGGTTGAAAGTAAAGAAACACTCGAAAATTGATATTAGTTAGAGTAAGAAAATTTCTAACCATTTACCTCGTGCTATTGTTAGGACTACTTTTATTTGGCCCCGATGTAGGGTAGTTCTTGATAGGGGTTATAAAATGAAACCGCCGCTAAAATGGGTTGTTAATAGTTACCTGTAGTGTTTAGGATAGATAAATGATTGCCTCCTTCCCTTCGGCTATCGTACCTTTTACGTGAAAACCCATTGCCTTGAGGAATACAAAACCTATTTAGCATACAACTCACTGTAGATTAAAATATAGGACGTGTGTGGAAATGCTTTGCCTTTCATAATCTTGCCATGCCCCATCCTACACATTCAATGCATCATGTGCAGTTTATGGTCTAAGTCAAAATTGGCAAATTAAACATGCAAAATAGTTATGCATAAATCATGAAATATATAAACACAATGTAGATGTGGCAATTTTTAGCATCACACATATTTACAGAATGTGTAAGTATGGAAGAAAATTCTCAAGAATAGGAGAATTTGAATTATTCCTGGATAAGCAAGCGGATCGAATAAATTAGAGAGTTTGCTCTTTAAGTCGAGGAGTAGCTTGTCTCTAACTTTACTCTTACACACTGAAATGCATTGGTGAAGGAGTCAAGTGAAGATTTGAAGCATTTGGGCTTGTTTAATGTTGAGAACCATCATGGTCGTAGGTCGAATACCCCTACAAGAAAGAAGTAGAAAGGTTATCTTGAAACCAAATGAGTTAAAGAAGATATACTTTCCTTTTCAATTCAGCATTTGCCATCAATTTGTCCTATTTTCATCAGAATGGATCTCATCATATGATCATAACTTTTTCCCTTGAGGTTGTCTCTTTCGACATGTTAAATGTTAGTATAAAGTTAATGTTATTGTAAACATTTCGTGTCAAAAGGAAAGGAGACATGTTAGTCATTATTGGAAGTGATAAACTGGAACGATACAAGTTTACCTTTCATTTCGAATACCTTGCATGACTCCTTTACCAACTTCGCTGGATTGAGGTTCCCTTGACTTTCGTTGAATGCTTCACCATTAGGGATAAGGTTGTGGTAAAGTATTAACTCTGATCTCGTTCGTCGAGTATTCTTGTTTCTTTCTGTAAAAAGAAATGTGCAAAATGGGGATTGAACTCGGACCATTTCGAACTACTGTCATCCCCCAGCCATCAGACCCATTAGACCATAAGCGTTCATAAGGGCTCTCTTTTAAGGGTTAATCTTTGAGATGGCATGGTCTTGTTACATTGCATTGGGTAATTTCACGTCACGATGCTTCCTTGTTAAGAATGGAATAAACTAATTCAGAACTCGAGACGATTATGGGTAAATTGGAATGATACAAAATTACTCATCTTTGAGATTGTTTGGGTCTTTCGTTCGTATTTTCCTTATTTGAAGCCGTCCATCCGGTGGCAATGTCTACAAATTGATTTGTCCCAAGTCTTGTCCAACAAGAGAACCTCACATTTGGGTATGATTATGTTCTCGGGACAATTTGTAAATTCCTAAGAATGAAAGAAATTCAATTTAGAACCGAAGAAATTGAGGGTAAATCAAAATGATACGGAGTTACCCTTCGAGCTGGCGCGGACTTTTTACTAGTAATTAATTTGTCGTAAGTTTGGTTCAATAACAGATCCAAGCATTTAATAGGAGAAAGGAAAATCACTACTTTTTTTTTCTTGAGTTACTTCTAGACATCTATAAAAGCATAAAATATCCCACGCAGGGAATGAAACATATGCATTCATTCAGGATCGGTTCTGCTTCCTTTGAGGGCTCTCCAATGATTAGCTAGTTTCATTCTAAATCAGGTACGCATCAGTAATGTTGAAGAACACATGATCACTAGTTTCAAAATACAGGCTCCATATGAACATTATGGCCTTGGAGCTTTATCAACATTGAACTGGTTAATCAAGATGATAAACTTGTCATTAATGCCACTTGTAGTAAGCTTGTCATCAATGCCACTTGATTCACAGTGATACATCCCCTTTTCCATGGAACGTATCAATATTGATCCCATAAGAATGGTTTTCTCGTATATTCTTCTAACATAACTTGATTCTGCTAGGAACTAACCTAACTCATCTCTTAAATGGACATTTTCGATCTTCAGATGCTTCCTTTCATCGAGGATGAGAAGGCCACTGCAATTAGGGCAGGTAGCGGTGTCAAAATCTTCCATTTACCTCGTGTTCTTTACTCGAAGTCTTTCATTTTTAGCTTTAGAAACTCTACTTCATGGCGTTCATGTTGAGTCTTTACTCGGGTTTGCCTATTTTGAATTCAAAACTTGACTTTTGAAAGTTTCAGCCGTAGTTCTTAGCTCAATTCCATTCTTTGTCTATTATCTGGGATAGGGTACTCCATCAAGAAATCTTCGAGCTTCTGAATTTAATGCTCAGTATGGCGACGATAACGCTTCTTTTGACCCTTGTTATTGTTGTCTTTATCTTTGTTAAGATCTTGGACGTCGTTGGAGGAAGGGCAAGGATCCATAGTTTTAGTTCCGAATATGATCTCGAGCTCTCACCTTCCATATTCAGCAAGTGACAATAGCCCTTAAATGTGTCGGATTGAGATATCCTTAACTGGTTACTAGTTTTTCAAGGTTTGCTACTCTTCTTTGTATTTTTACTCTCTCTGGATTTCTCTGAGCGACCGTTATGCTTTAAGACTCTGCTCTGAGCACAAATGAAGATTATCAGGAGGACGCCTCTTTTAAAATTTAGGTGTGGATTTAGAAATTATATCACTTCCTCCAAGATTTTTGTTTTCCAAACCTTTTTATCATATCTCTCACTCAGTTCATTTTCTTTCATATCTTTTCATAATGATAGGACCCCTGTCATTATCTCTTATCTGTCTCAAGCATTGGTTTTGTAGATGAGCTCTCTTCTTCTACAAATGGAGACAAATTTCATCTTCTTTTTTGCTAAAATTTTTCTTGTCTCTCACTAAGGTCATCTTTTCCGTTTTCTTTTTCAAAGTGGTGATATCACCTCAAACTATTTTTTTTTTGCAAAGATTTTGGATTTGCTTGGCTCAAGATTGCAGACTAACAAGGGATTCGAGTCAATAGGGGTGACACCGAAAGAGAATGACAGATAGGAAAATTTGACCAAAAGAGAATCGCACTGTAAAATTAATATTTAACGCGAAATGGATTAACATTTTCACATTCCACTCGTCTGCCTTGATTCTCTCCTCTATCATTTCAATGATAATGGCCAATCTTCCAACGCACATCTTCTCGGTTGAAGTTATGTTCAAATGGGAGAGATTTTATCACCTTCTTGGCTGAGGCTATATTAACATAGCCCATCATATATTTACATAGCACATCATCCAAGTATTAAAGCTGAGATCTTTAGTTTGTTCAGGGGGATAATTGCCTCTTCGATCGAAGGCACCAATTTGGAGAGGAATACAAGGCGTTCCCAACCATTTTTATCGACTTTCTGAAGGCTTGCCGAAACACTCACGAAATAGCACCCTAACTCGCATCATGAAAGCTCGCTACCAGGATTAGTTTGAATTCTTGGAATCTGTATAACTTGCATTTATCCACCACAAGAAGGCCGTCAAGTCTGCTGACGAACGGGCCTCGCTATTGGTCCACGAAAGGGAGAAGTTGGTGGAGCACCTAGCCTTGATTCAAACTTATTTCGAGCGCGACCCAAGTGATATCGTGACGAAATTTAGATGTAATTGGCTAGAAAAGAGACACGAAGACCTAATGGTAAATATAGCTCTCGAGAGAGACTTGATCAATGTTGACACTTGATTTTTGGCCAATTTTATTTTAAAATTTTTTTAGAAAATCCATAAAAATTTATAAAATTGAAAAATAAACTTTCGGGACCTCAGCCTAGCCTAGGGAACCAATTTTGAGCAAAAAACAATTTTCCTTATTTTTTGTATTTTTCTGTATTTTATTTTCAAAAATTCATAAAAAATAAATAAAAATGAGAAAATTACAAAATCAACTTTGGTGACCTCAGCCTTGCCTAGGGAACCAGGTTAGATACAAATAGATCATATCTTGTAAATTCTCTCTCCTTTATTTTGACCCGATTAGTCGATTCAATTGGAATTAATTGTAAAGTCATCGGAGATCAGCGGACTCGAACCGCTGACATCCGCCACAGGGTATATTTGAAAATAGCATGTTCATATCGCTTTTCGATTTTGAACAAAAAATAATTTTCCTTATTTTTTTTATTTTTAATATTTTCAGAAATTAGAAAAATAATAAAAAAAATTAATAAAAAATAGCATTTCAAGTCATAAAATCACCAAAAAATAGTCAATATTTTTTTATTTAATTTTATCTTCATTTTTAATGAATAAATTTTGAAAAATAAATTCTGGAATCTAGAGTTTCTTTGTTAATTTCAATTTTTAGATTATTTAATAATTCTACGAATTCCATTTTGGCTTTTTAATTTTCCATTTTTGCATTTTAAAAGTCGTGTCATCCTACTCTATTTTTCAAAATTAAAATCAAATCCAAAAGCCCTCAGAATTGTCCAATTTCGCTAAAAAGGAGCAAAATGCAATTTCTGATTTTTCAATTTAGTCCCTAAAATCACTAAAAATGAAAATAAAAATTTTATGGGCACCGAATTGAAAATAGGGTGACGTCACCCCCTTGTTTTTGACCTTCTGAATCCAATGGTGTCAACAATTTTTGCAAAAAAGGACCCTAAGGCTTTGGATTTTGCAAAATAGTCCCTCAAGTCAAATGTGAAAATTGAGTTTTTATGCCAATTCTTTGGAAAATCGGTCTGAAAACCTATTTTTCTAATAGATTTCATGTCATAGAATCCAATTTTAGGATTTAATTTGCGAAATTTTGAGCCTAAACGGGTCAATTTGAAGGAAAAAGTGATTCGGGTTAGTCGGGTCGAACTGGGTCCGACCTGACCCAACACATCCATCGTCGTCTTCCTCGGACGCTCCCACATGCGCATTGTTTTTCAAAAGAGAAAAGGTTTGTTGAAGGTAGGGGGATTCAGAGAGATTCGAGGCGCGAATCGAATAAAAAAAACTCTATTTTGTTGAGGAGATCCCGAAGGAGAGATTGCAGGGAGTGAGGGCACGCGAAAGGAGTTTAAAAGGGGATTCAAGGGGAGATTTGGACACACTCGGTTTTTTTTTAAAAAAAAAACCGAGAGCTTCAAAGGCCGTTCCGTCGCAATTCAAGCCACATCGAGCCTCATCGATGCCATCACAAGCTTCCTGGTGATCCAAGGAGTAGAAGGAGCCGTCTCGCGCTAAGCTTCATCCAGAAACAAGGTAATTGCCATTGACGCCTGGTAGTCTGAGCTCCCATGGCAAATCAGGAATTTCTCTATTATTTTCTGCGAATCTTGGTTTGAAACTTTTCTGCGGTCGCGCTGATTTCGTTCCCGCTTTTATTTTCCACTTTCCTCGCATAAAACCCCCGAGCCGTCTCCAAAACCCTCCCGGCCTGTTTTGAATTCGCGAGCTCGTTCAAAGGAAAATCGAGCCATTCTAATCGCAAGGTAAGTATTTTCGACCCTCTTTTATGCTTCTGGTTGATTGAAATTGAGTTCAGACATTGAAAATTAATGGTCTATGCTCACCGTTTTCTGGAAATCGTCGATGTTCGTCCGAGCAGTGTTAGTGTAATTTTAGTTTCGGAAGTGTGATATTTTAGTTTCGGGACGTTTAGGATTTGGTCTATAGTAAGAACGCAAGAAAATTCAGCCATTTTGGACGTGTTTTTGGACCTTCCGGCAACGTTCCGACGAACGGAGAGGCTCCGGTCGTCTTCTCCGATAGCGAATTAAGGTTAGACGACAAATTGAATCCAATGGTCGAGATTGAGCCACGTGTCTGGATTTGAGATTTTTCGAATAAAGAATTCCTTAATTGGAATTATCTGAGTGTTTATAGAAATGAGGAGAATATTAATGGACGGTCAAGATCTAGTCTATCCTTTAACGAGAGTCGTTGGATCTGGTATGCAATTCGAACGGTTAAGATAAGATCCCCAAGTTAGATCTCGGCCGTGAAAATGACGGAAAAGATGGACGGTCAGATTATGAAACACGTGTTAGATTCTTATCCGTAGGATCAAAAGTTAGTGAGAAAATAAAAAATTTCAAAAATTTGAAAATCTAAAAAAATTGTTAGACTTCTAAACTATGTCGTTTGAATCAAGTCCTCAATAGTGGGCTTGGGGCTGAATTTAGGTAGTGGGCTGAGTCCATTTGACCCGATTCGTATAACATAATTAAAAAAATAAAAATAAAAAATAAAAATCAAACAACAAATAATAAAAATAAAAAAAATAAAAATAGAAAAATAATAAGACAGAAACGGTGCCATTTTAGGTCTTGGGTTTTAGATTTTACTTTGGGTTATTGGGCCGGGTTAACCAGATCCGGCCCAGAGAATTAGAATTAAAATTGAAAACAAACAAAATAAACAAAAAATGATAAAAAAAAATCCAGGAATTTAAAAAAAATAATAATAATAATAACAAAAATCAAAACTATGCCGTTTTGGTCCATAGAGTTAAATAAATAAAAATGATAAAATTCATGACGAAAAATCATAAAATAAAAAATAGAAAATCCTTAGAAAAATCAAAAAATTCACAAAAAGTGTAAATAGAAATAAAAAAGTAGAATAAAAATAATGATAATGAAAATCATAAAAAAAAATTATAAAAAAAAATTCAGAAAACCTTAAAAAAATAGGAAAATTCCGGAATTATTGGAAAATAAAAATAGCAAAAATTTGTGAAAATTCATAAAAAAAAAAAGAAAACTAAAAAAGGGTCATTAAAATTCATAGAAATGTAGAAAAATTCGAAAAATTTGTTAGAAAATATAGAAAATGTTTAAAAAATAGGAACAATCTAGAAAACCAAAATAAAATTCCCAGAAAACATAGAAAAGGTTCTAAAAAATTGGAAAATTCCTAGAAAGCCTTAGAAAAATCTAAAAAATTCCAAAAAAATTCTATAAAATTACAGAAAAATCCTAAAAAATGCAGAAAAATTCTCAAAAAGTTTTGGAAATTAGGAAAAAAACCACATTCAACTGGTTTGACTTATTTTCACGTTTTTTGAACTCCCAAGCCTTTCAAAATGACCATTTTACCCCTCTGATCAATCGGACCCCAAACTTTTCCAAACCATCCTTGAACCAAATTGGCGTGTTTTCTAGGCTTCCCTAAGATCCCCCTAAGCCCATTTTGATTCAACTTGGTGTGTCTTCTCTGCACATTGATTTCTTAATTGTGCATTTATTTTCCTGATTGTGATTGATAGGACAGATAATCCCACCTGCACGAACCCCTTAGATTTTTAGAGCCTACCTCATCCAATCTTGCCTGCATGGATTTCCTAGGTAAGAAAATCACTCAACTTAGGTACCAAAATGACGTCAATAGCAATATTGGCGTAACTAAGTCCCCGAACCCAAATATCTGGTTCTCGCGGAATCGAACGATTCCTCCTGATCGCTCGATAAGGTTTCCGATCATACCCTCCAATAAATGATTGCTGGCGACTCTGATAGCATGCACATTATGTACATGTCACCCGACCACACTAAGGTCAATTTCGAATTTAATTTCCCTGACACGATTTGGTATGTGCCTGGGAGGGCCCGAGTTAAGTCCAAATATCCAATGGGCTTGGCAATCCATTAACTCCCTCGGGATTCGGAATTCTCGGGAGGGTCGCGACAAACTGGCGACTCCACTGGGGAATTTGTTTAACCCATTAAAGGACTTAAGCTGATTAAAAAGTTGGGTGTTTTCTAACATACTTTTCTGCAGGCGCTCTTGAAAGTGAGGTAAGTCCACTAACAATGTGTTAAATGTTCTTGTAGATAGGAGTTATAAGGGGAGGAGTGATTGCTAACATGTTTTATGCAGGGTCAGAGTTTGGGGTTGTTTATTTATTTTCTGCAAATTAGAAGCGCTGTTTGATATTAACTGTTGTGCATGCCTTGCATACTTTGAGGATCACGGCACTTGCACACACAAGCGCCTAAACCCAAGCCGCGAAACACTCTTCTTAGGTTGTTATAGATAGGGATCGATATGCAAAACCCTAGCGTTCGATTGCGCCCGGGTTGACCATATTTGATCCCGTTCGCTATCCAAGTTGATGATTCTTCCCACTTAACGTTCGATTGCGCTTGTGGGCAAAGTCGTTGAATCAGATAGTGGGAGCCTTTTAGGTCCATACCCTGTCCCTTCTTTTATTTTCTAGAGTTAATTCCTCACTTGTCTCATACGCATATGAGTTGGTCGGTTGATATACCTAAAACCAAAAATAAAAAGAGGTCTGGTTGGTAAGGCTTTCTTACTTTTAGCTTATAATGCACTTCCATACGCTTTAAATTCTGCATCTCATACATCATCTCATAAGTAGGCTGTCACCATGATAATTGCTCTGAAAGCCACTTTTTAGGATAGGATGATAATTTTTCATATGCTACTTTCGGATGTTCTATTTTCGCATCCTCCCTCGTCCCATTTAGACTTGATGTATTAGGGATCTTTTGAGATGTATTTACACATTTTTCAGCCCCTTTTTGAGATTTTTAATAGATAGGGTTGGCAATGGCTTTCATTCCAATCATCGAGGGATCCTAGCCAATTGCATAATTTCTTTGGGAGAAATACGGATTAAAATTCTCTAGCTGACTTCTTTTGGTTGAATAAGAGACTTTAATCCTTATTTCACCAAAAGAAAATATGAAATTGGACTAATGCATTCACATTGCATCTCCATTCATTCTGCATTGTAACCCGTGGTAATTAATCTTAGCGTATTCATACATGTCCAAAATAGATGGGGAAATCGGATATTAAGATCAACCTAGTCCCACGCAATGAGCTCATAAAATGGTGGAGCCACCTCAACTCAAACAACCAGGCCTACAATAGGAGATCTCATCAAGATGTTCAAGGAGTACCGGCAGTCTTTAGTGGAGCCATACGTACCCGACTACATCGTCCCGCACTTGCCGGGAGTGGAGCTGTACGTACCAGAGCACATGGGACCACCGCCAGCCGAAGAAGACAAAGACCCGCAAGAATGGGGCTCGGATGAATCGGAAGACGGCGAGGATACCTTAGCCTCCAAACGCCGTCGGACGGAATAGACGATTTCCCCCATTTGATTTTTCTTTCGATCGTAATAATTACCACGGGTTATTCACCTTCTTGATAGTATGCTCATTCATGTTCAATGAGTAGAAAGACCGTTTTCATGAGGCTAAGGCTCATGATTAAGTCTTTCCTCCCATTAACCACGTGTGAACATAGTATTGAGAAGGTTTTTAATTTCTGCACTTTCACTCTTCTTGCGGATTCCTAACTCGCCATTTTTCAAACAGGTGAAATTCTGTAGTCACGAAGACCCGCAGCAAGACACGAAAAATGGTGGAAGAACTGACTTCCAGAGTGGCTGGCCTCGAAGACCAGATCAACATGATAGCTACTATGATGACAGAAATGAAATCGATGATGACAGCGGAAGCGAAGGCCCCAATTGTACCCGAAGTTAATCCCACCGTATCCAATGATTCCGACACCAAACAGACCACCGGCATTGAATCTGAGAAGGGCGTGCCCCATAAAACCCCTCCGCTCGTGTTCAACCTAGAGAAAGAGAAGAGCGAGAGACCTCCAGGAAAGACTGAAGGGGGCGCGAGGAGGCTCGTGAAAATCGAAGAGTGCTTGAGCAGCCAGGGTTATGAACTGGCCAGGTTCGACAAGATCTCTCCATTCACCAAGATCGAAGTCCCGACCGGATATAAGGAGCCGGAGTTTGTGAAGAAGTATGACGGGATAGGTTGTCCTCGGGCTCACCTGAGATATTATCTACGCAAGATGGCGCATTACTCGGACTACGTCCCGTTGCTGATGAACACCTTCTAAGAGAGCCTGTCAGGTGCTGCGCTGGCATGGTTTATTGAGCTCGACATAGAGAAGTACGACAGTTGGGAAGAGCTGGCAGAAGAGTTCCTCCACCAGTACAAGTTCAATATAGCCACGGCGCCGATCGGGGAAGATTTGCTAAGAACCGCGAAAGGAAGAAGCGAGACGATACGCACCTTTGCTCAGAGGTGGCGGGCTATAGCCATCCATGTTAAACTACCCATTCCAGAAGAAGAACTGGTGGACTTGTTCTTGAAGACATTGTCGCTCGAATATTTTGAGAAACTGAATACGTCGGGCTGTCAAACTTTCACCCACCTCGTAAAGGTAGCAGAACGTCACGAATGGGCTCTGAGGGAGAAGCTCATGCCAGAGCCATCATTTAAGCGATCGTACCCAGTCAGGAAAGAACGGGAGAACGTAAGTGAAGTTGCCTTCATGCCCAACCCCCTGAAATCGAAGAAGTTTCCAAAATCTACCCCCACTCAGGGTGTGACGTCAGGTCTGTTCTGAAGAAATTCGAAGTAAGGAAGAAAGCTCTGCTATCCTTCACACCACTCCCACGTCCTCTGTCGAAATTATTGCCCATGCTGTTGGAAGGGCACCTAGTCGCCAAAGAGCCTCCAAGGCTGAACCCACCGAGATTCCCTGGGTTCGACGAAACCCAATCATGCACATACCACATGGGAGAGAAGGGGCACAACGTAGACAACTATCTAGCACTCAAGTACAAGGTGCATGCGTTGATAGATGGAAGAGTACTAGAATTTGATAAGACAGAACCGAACGTGCAGCAAAACCCCCTGCCGGATCACGGGAGAATCAACGCCATTTGGGATGAAGACGATGCGGATGAGCTGGAATGCATGGCCGATACGGCTAAGCTAAAAGAGGTGTTGGAGATGGCGGCCACGTACTCAGCCGACAGAGAAGCCTCAAGAGAAGAAAAGATAGAGTGCATAGAGAAGTTAGCTGCTTTAGGCATCCTGGACCAAGCTGGCAGTTCTATGACAAATGGCCCCCCTTTGAGGATCGACCTGTCCTCCAGCAAGTTCAAGGTGAAAGCTGATAATGGAAGTTTGGGAGAGACCCCATGTGAACTCGAGCCTAACGAAGAACGCGCCATTAAAGAATCTGATGAGAAGTCAAATGACGAGGACGCCCGTAGCGAGACGGCGCACGAGGCCGATAAGAAGTTTCTACGGGATGCCTTAGAGAGAGGAGACATGGTAGACACCTTAGGACAGGATAGCGGAGGCTACAATTACCGGGTGCTTTATTCTGTCCCACCGAGCTTTTTTGTTAGAACCGAGGAAATCGTCCCTGACGGTTGGGGCGACATGGATGACCTCGCTAACGAAGAAGGATTAGTGGGTACAGTTGATGAAGCGACCCCTAGCTACGTTAGGCCCGTGAAGAAGGAGGGCGGTTTAGAAATCCTCGAACGACTTGATGAGGAACCCAACCAGCATGTGTAAAGAGGCCCCCTCTTTCCCTTTTTCTTGATGCATTTCAATTCCTGCATTTATATTCATGCATTTAGTTTTCATTCCTTAATATCTCTCTTGAAAACCACCCTTGGATCTCCGACTGTTGGTCCAAGTAGTGTAAGCTGTAATGCGGTCCATTTTCCATTTAATAAAAGTCTCACGAGTTATGTTAGGGACATGTGGAACAACAAATCGGCCCAATGATGATACTCAGCTTCAAACCTTTGAAGCTTGAGGGCTGATTTGTCACATGATCCCTTATTTTCCTAAAAAAATTTTAGGAGAGTGAGGACGTCCGATGAGATGAGGACTGATCCCCTTCATTCTTCTTCACTTTTCAAAAATCACTTTCAAAATATTTTCAAAAAATCATTCATCTTTATTAGTGTTAGCAAGATACTAACCATGCTTGTAACATTTAGAACATACCATCCCTCACATGCATGACAGGTTATTACCTGACTCAGACCGTATTGATGACTTTTCCTATGGAATTGAGAATGAATATGATGATGAAACTAGAGACATCAAAAGGGATTGGGGTAGATATGAGGAACACAAACCCTTGACCGAAGAGGATACTGTTACAGTCAACCTTGGAGATTCTGAGAATTGGAGGAAGGTTATCTTCGTCAAAAGTATCTCGGTTTACTAAACTCCTCAAGGAATATCAAGATGTATTCGCCGGATCCTATGCAGACAAGCCAGGTTTGGATCCAAATGTCGTCTAGCATTCGCTCCCAATAGACCCGAATGTTCCTGCTAAGAAATAAAAGCTTCGATGGACGAAGCCAAAGTTATCTAAAAGATCGAACAAGAGGTGATGAAATTGCTTAAGGTAGGATTTATTGAAGTCATCGCTTACCCCGAATGGATTGCCAATATTGTTCCGATGATGAAGAAGGACAGAAAGGTTAGAGTCTGCGCAGATTACCACGACCTAAATAAGGCAAGCCCGAAAGATGATTTTTGTCTCCTACATGTCGATGTCTTAGTCGACAGTACCACTGGTTTTGAAATGTTCTCATCTTTTTAAAGGAAGAAGACGAGGCCAAGACCTCATTCATAACGCCATGGGGCACCTTCTGTTATAAGGACATGCCTTTTTGGTTTAAAAAATGCTGGGGCAACCTACCAAAAGGCTATGATGGCTCTATCCCATGAGATGATGCATAAGGAGATAGAAGTGTATGTCGACAATATGATTGCAAAGTCTAAACTGGTCCCTACGGATATTAGCCCAAGTTGAACTTTCGGAGGCTGAATGGATCCAATAGAGACATAAGCAGTTAAACCTGATTGATGAAAACGACTGAAGGGTTTATGTCATGGACAGGCGTACCAAAGGCGGGTAGCCAAGTCATTCGACCGTAAGGTGAAGCCCAGAAGTTTTACAATTGGGGATTTAGTTGTGAAGAATGTGCTCCCTAATGCTCCCCATCCCGGGGGCAAGTTCGTACCGAATTACGAAGGGTCCATACGTAGTGCAGAAGGTTTTACCAGCTGGTGCTTTGATCCTTTTGAATATGGACGAAGAGGAATTGGCAAATCTTGTAAATACAGATGCTGTCAAGAAATACTACCCTTGAACAAGACTAGGATTTGATCAGTTCTCGTGCCCCACCGATGTCTGAGCCACATCGAGATCCACCACACACATTTCATGCATACATGCATACACTTGCATTATTTTCTATGCTACAAGTCCAAAAGGAATCCCCAGATAAGGGAAACAACTCGAACGACCTTACCTGAACTAAAGGATCATGAAGAGGAGAAATGCACAAGAAAGGTTGCCTGTCAATACCCCCAGTTCGCAATCATGGGTAAAAGTTGTATCGTTCCAATTCCTTAAGGTGAGAACGGATGCTAACTCCCGAACGTTTTATTTTTCTCAGGTAACTCTAGCCACTGCAAGTAGGTAAGTATCCCTTACTTTTCAATATGCCACGTCATGATGATCAGTAAATCACATCATCGACGAAATTCGTGGAGTAATTTCATCTGCATTCTCATTTGAAAATCTCCGAGGTTATCCAGGAAAGTCTGACGCCCACATGCGTCACGAACGCCTTGCGAGAGCTAATGTTGATGAAATGGAAATGAAATCTCCAAATGAGAACGATCAAGTCTGTCATGCTGGAGTAGACCGAAATCTGAGGGGCCAGCCATGCCCAAACACGTCCCTTCACACTTGAGAGAATGAGTGAAAGAAAGGCAAGATAAAAACCTTTGTCCATGAACGTAGGGACCATTTGCAGTGATTACATGGATTGAAATGATAGAGGGCATGTTCATTTCTTTACTCTAAACACAGAATGATCCCTTGTAAGCCCATTTGAGCCTGTGAATAGAGAATTAAAAAATAACCCTGTCAAGAACCACTCCACGCTGTGGCAATTTGGAGGTTCGTCGGTTAATTCCTAGGAGAAAAGACCAAGGTAAGACTTTATTGTACTGACTTGCATCAACCTTTTCGTGGTAACTTCAGGTGGTATCCCGTGGAGATTTGAAACATTAAAGTGAAGGAGAGCAATTCATTTTTCTATCCTACACACTTTATCCTTTGATGAGCCAATTTGAACCTGCAAATCTTCGTTTCAAAACCCAGTTGGTGATCACCTCCCTACACCGGGGGAATGCATATGACTTGCCAATAAAAGCAAGACACCTGGTGAAAGCAAGGCCAAAGTCCATCATTAAAGAAAGGCAATGATGCTTGGAAATCAATTGAAGAAAAATACAATAAAAATGTCAAAAGGCAATAGGGATGATAAAAGCAAAGTCCTTGGTAAAAGCAAGGCTAAAGCCCTTCATAGGAACAAAAGCCATGTCACTCGAAATATAAATAATGTGTCCAGAAAGAAATCAGTTGTCAAACAAATGAAAAAAAAAAACAAAGAAAATGTGGAGCTTAGTTGAATATAAGTGTCCAGAGAACATTTGAGGGCACAAGATACAGATTTAACCCCCAGCAGCAATGACTGTTGGTAATGATGCAAAGATAATCACCAACATAACGTGCCCCTCACTCTGAAAATGGCCTTTTTAAGCCTACCCTAAACCAATGTTACAGCCTATCCCGAAAGCCTCTCCTAATTGAGACGTTTCAAATCAACACGGGATTTCACACAGGAAGCTACTACTTAAAGGAGTAAGCACAATCTAGTCTCGCCTGATCTTCAGGGTTTTTGACTTGTAGACCTGAAGAAACTACATTTGAGATTTTCAGTTCATTTCTAAGACTCAAAGTGACTACCCATTGCGTAAGCCTTTGACCAAGCCTGCATTACGGTTCCTTAGGAGACATTCTCTGATCAATCAGGTTGTATACACTGCGAATAGTCCCGAAATTCTTGACACAGGTTTCGAGCGTTAGTTTGAGTGTTTATAAGAATCTCCCCAGTGAGAAAACAAAATCTCTCAGAAGCAGATATTGTGAGGAGTCCTCTCGGATAAGGGTACTCCAGCCGATACGACTGATCGAACTCATCTGGTGATTCCAAATTTATTGACTCGAAATTTTCCTCACATGGGATTTTGATTATGTACATGAGCTATAAGATGTCCTGGGTAACTGTCTTATATCCCATTACAATAGTTTCATATGGCTCACATGAGCATGATTCATTTTGAAAACTTGAAATATTCAAATTATCCAAAGTTTTCTGACTTTTTCCACTCTAGCATAACAACTCGGGTTGGAGTTTCTGCAGACTTTCTGGTTCTACCCAGACCCTAGAAGAACATCTTCATTGTAAAGATTAATCAGGTTCAAGATTTTACAGGATTTGAATCCTCTCAGACTTTCAGACGGCACCCGAGAATAAAGGTGACCTCTATATAATTGGCACACAAGTCCTTCCTACAGGCACATAAGTCCTTCTTACAAGCACCACTAAGTCATTTTTATAGGCACATAAGCCCTTCCTACAGGCACCACTAAGTCCTTTTTATAGGCACATTAGCCCTTCCTACAGGCACATAAGTCCTTCTTACAAGCACTACTAAGTCCTTTTTATAAGCACATAAGCCCTTTCTACAGGCACATAAGTCCTTCTTACAGGCACCACTAAGTCCTTTTTATAGGTACATAAGCCCTTCCTACAGACACCGTCAAGTCCTTCTTACAGGCACACAAGTCCTTCCTACAGGCACATAAGTCCTTCTTACAGGCACCACTAAGTCCTTTTTACAGGCACACAAGTCCTTCCTACAGGCACATAAGTTCTTCTTACAGGCACCACTAAGTCCTTTTTACAGGCACATAAGTCCTTCCTATAGGCACAAAGTCCTTCCTACAGGCATTTTCAATGGGTTGACCTACCGTACGGGTCAAAAGTCAAATCTAGTTTAATTAGTAGAATCCTTTCATTAGGAATCTGCCATGGGGTGACCTATCAAACGGGTCAAAAGTCAAATCAAGTTTTAATCTGTAGAATCCTTTCACTACGAATCTGCCATGGGGTGACCTACCATATGGGTCCAAATCCAATCATCCTAAGATTTTCTTATAACGAATCCTTAGGTTTTCATACCAGAGCAGTCAATGGTGATGCGAAGCAAACACGTAAGTTCCAGGTAAATCCCATGACTAGTTCTTCTTCCTCTCTCCCCATCAAAACGAGCGGCACGAAATTTGGGCTTAAGTTTTCAAGGAGGCAAATAGAGTTGGATATCACGACTATCCATTTTTCCCAGTAAAGTCGGTTAGATCTCAACTGTCATCTTGTCTTTGAGAGTGATCTCTCACGAGACCCCTCTCAAAGAGGGGCAACTGTTGACGCTTGATTTTTGGCCAATTTTATTTTCAATAATTTTTAGAAAATCCATAAAAATTTATAAAACTGAAAAATCAACTTTAGAGACCTCAGCTTAGCCTAGGGAACAAATTTTGAGAAAAAAATAATTTTCCTTATTTTTTTGTATTTTTCAGTATTTTATTTTCAAACATTCATAAAAAATAAATAAAAAATGAGAAAATTGAAAAATCAACTTTGGTGACCTCAACCTAGCCTAGGGAACCAATTTTGAACAAAAAATAATTTTCCTTATTTTTTTTATTTTTAATATTTTCAAAAATTAGGAAAATAATAAAAAAATTAATAAAAAATAGCATTTCAATTCATAAAATCACCAAAAAATAGTCAATATTTTTTATTTAATTTTATCTTCATTTTTAATGAATAAATTTTGAAAAAAAAAATTCTGGAATCTAGAGTTTCTTTGTTAATTTCAATTGTGAGATTATTTAATAATTCTAGAAATTCCATTTTGGCTTTTGAATTTTCCATTTTTGCATTTTTAGAGTCGTGTCATCCTCTACCAAAAGCCCTCAAAATTGTCCAATTTCGCTAAAAATGACCAAAATGCAATATCTGATTTTTTAATTTAATCCCTAAAATCACTAAAAATGAAATTAAAAATTTTATGGGGACTGAATTGAAAATAGGGCGACGTCACCCCCTTGTTTTTGACCTTCTGAATCCAATGGTGGCAACAAGTTTTGCAAAAAAGAACCCTAAGGCTTTGGATTTTGCAAAATAGTCCCTCGGGTAAAATGTGAAAATTGGGTTTTTATGCCAATTCTTAGGAAAATCGGTCTGAAAACCTGTTTTTCAAATAGATTTCATGTCATAGAATCTAATTTTGGGATTTAATTCGTGAAATTTTGAGCCTAAACGGGTCAATTTGAAGGAAAAAGTGATTCGGGTTAGTCGGGTCGGACCCGACCCGACCCATCCATTGTCGTCTTCCTCAGACGCTCCCACGTGCGCACTGTTTTTCAAAAGAGAAAATTTTTATTGAAGGCAGGGGGATTCACAGAGATTCGAGGCGCGAATCGAATAGAAAAAAACTCCATTCTGTTGAGGAGATCCCGAAGGAGAGATTGCAGGGAGTGAGGGTATGCGAAAGGAGTTTAAAAGGGGATTCAGGGGGATATTTTGCCACTCTCGGTTTTTTTTTTTAAAAAAAATCGAGAGCTTCAAAGGCCGTTCCGTCGCAATTCGGGCCACAATGAGCCTCGTCGTCGCCATCACAAGCTTCCTGGTGATCCAAGGAGTGGAAGGAGCCGTCTCGCGCTAAGCTTCATCCAGAAACAAGGTAATTGCCATTGACGCCTGGTAGTCTGAGCTCCCATGGCGAATCAGGAATTTCTCTATTATTTTCTGCGAATCTTGGTTTGAAACTTTCCTGCGGTCGCGTTGATTTCGTTCCCGCTTTTATTTTCCACTTTCCTCGCATAAAACCCCCGAGCCGTCTCCAAAACCCTCCCGGCCTGTTTTGAATTCGCGAGCTCGTTCAAAGGAAAATCGAGCCATTCTAATCGCAAGGTAAGTATTTTCGACCCTCTTTTATGCTTCTGGTTGATTGAAATTGAGTTCAGACGTTGAAAATTAATGGTCTATGCTCGCCGTTTTCTGGAAATCATCAATGTCCGTCCGAGCAGTGTTAGTGTAATTTTAGTTTCGGAAGTGCGATATTTTAGTTTCGAGACATCTAGGATTTGGTCTATAGTAAGAACGCAAGAAAATTCAGCCATTTTGGACGTGTTTTTGGACCTTCCGGCAACGTTCCGACAAACGGAGAGGCTCCGGTCGTCTTCTCCGATAGCGAATTAAGATTAGACGACAAATTGAATCCAATGGTCGAGATTGAGCCACGTGTCTGGATCTGAGATTTTTCGAATAAAGAATTCCTTAATTGGAATTATCTGAGTGTTTATAGAAATGAGGAGAATATTAATGGACGGTCAAGATCTAGTCTATCCTTTAACGAGAGTCGTTGGATCTGGTATGCAATTCGGACGGTTGAGATAAGATCCCCAAGTTAGATCTCGGCCGTGAAAATGACGGAAAAGATGGACGGTCAGATTATGGAACATGTGTTAGATTCTCGTCCGTAGGATCAAAAGTTAGTCAGAAAATAAAAAATTTCAAAAATTTGAAAATCTAAAAAAATTATTAGACTCCTAAACTACGTCGTTTGAATCAAGTCCTCAATAGTGGGCTTCGGGCCGAATTTAGTTAGTGGGCTGGGTCCATTTGACCCGATCTGTATAACATAATTTAAAAAAAAAATCAAACAACAAATAATAAAAAGAAAAAATAAAAATAGAAAAATAATAAGACAGAAACGGTGCCGTTTTAGGTTTTGGGTTTTAGATTTTACTTTGGGTTATTGGGCCGGGTTAACTCGATCCGGCCCAGAGAATTAGAATTAAAATTAAAAACAAACAAAATAAACAAAAATTGATAAAAAAAAAATCCAGGAAATTCAAAACAAATAAATAAAAAATAATAACGAAAATCAAAACTACGCCGTTTTGGTCCATAGAGTTAAATAAATAAAAATGATAAAATGCACGACGAAAAATCATAAAATAAAAAATAGAAAATCCTTAGAAAAATCAGAAAATTCACAAAAAGTGTAAATAGAAATACAAAAATAGAATAAAAAATAATAATAAGGAAAATCATAAAACAGTTCATAAAAAAATGCAGAAAACATTAAAAAAGGAAAATTCAAGAATTATTGGAAAATAAAAAATAGCAAAAATTTGTGAAAATTCATAAATAAAAATAAAAAAAGGTCATTAAAATTCATAGAAATTTTAGAAAAATTCGAAAAATTTGTTAGAAATTATAGAAAATGTCTGAAAAATAGGAACAATCTAGAAAACCAAAATAAAAATCCCAGAAAACATAGAAAAGGTTCTAACAAAATAGGAAAATTCTTAGAAAATGTAGAAAATTTCTATAAAATTACAGAAAAATCCTAAAAAATGGAGAAAAATTCTCAAAAAGTTTTGAAAATTAGGAAAAAACCCCAATCAACTGGTTTGACCTATTTTCACGTTTTTTTGAACTCCCGAGCCTTTCAAAATGACCATTTTACCCCTCTGGTCAATCTGACCTCAAACTTTTCCACACAATCCTTGAACCCAATTAACGTGTTTTCTAGGCTTCCCTAAGATCCCCCTAGGCCCGTTTTGATTCGACTTGGTGTGTCTTCTCTACACATTGATTTCTTGATTGGGCATTTCCCTGATTGTGATTGATAGGACAGATAATCCCACCTGCATGAACCTCTTAGATTTTTAGAGCCTACCTCATCCAATCTCGCCTACATGGATTTCCTAGGTAAGAAAATCACTCAACTTAGGTACCAAAAAGGCGTCAATAGCAATATTGGTGTAACTAAGTCCTTGAACCCAAATCTCTAGTTATCGCGGAATCAAACGATTTCTCCCGATCGCTCGATAGGGTTTCCGATCATACCCTCCAATAAATGATTGGTGGCAACTCCGATGGCATGCACATTATGTACATGTCACCCGACCACACTAAGGTCAACTTCAAATTTAATTTTCCCGACGCAATTTGTTATGGGCCTGGGAGGGCCCGAGCTAAGCCCAAATATCCAATGGGCTTGGCAAGCCATTAACTCCCTCGGGATCCGGAAATCTCGAGAGGGTCGCGACAATCACGAATTTGAAATTCACCGTTAAACATCATGAATCCAACGCAGCCAGGCGGAAGGAGAAGTGGGCTCGCCTATTCTTTAAGCTTGCAGATCTCGAATCCTAGGCCACTCGGTGTAGGCAAAGCATTAATTACATGGAGAGTCAATTGAGCTCTTTTGTTATGCTTATTTGTGCTCAGTTTGATTTTACTTTTCCCCCCACTAATTTGTTATAAAGCTTGTTGATATATGGAATGAGAGGAAAGTTTCACATGTTCGTGCTTTAATCTTTTTGCCATCTCTTCTTTCACATAAAATGATATAGTGACTTAAGGTACTTCTCACATTTATCTCAACTAGGATCAAAGCACCTCATGAGAGCACCTTCTTCGCGACATATGGGCCACTATAGTTCAGAGCAATCTTCCCTTCTGGGAGAGGGACTATTGCCAGCAATCTTTGTGGGACGAGGTCATTCACCTCTGTTGGATCCAATTCGCCTCTATCAATTGTGCTTTTGAAAGAATACATAGTGAACATATCTCAACCTCAACTAGTAGGATTGCCTATATTCTATCTTATTTTAACAGATGGTGGCCATGAAATGATGGCATACAATCCAACAGACAAGGACAAGACCAAGAAAAGACTTTTTAGATGATGATATCGAGAACATGGAAGAAGGATTCGGCAGTGGTCCCCTCTGACCACATTGAGACCTCGTGACCAATCGTGTAAATTATTACAGCTACAACTACTCAATCAGTGTGCCAACAAGTGAACCAGGCCACTTGTTGTGTGCCCCATCTCACTCATGCTTTGTACGTTTCGACATCGACTTCTATGTGTCGACTGTCTGTAGTGTAAGCAGAAATGCCCTATAGTGTCATGCTTAATAATAGAGCACCAGTCTCTCAAAGTCTTCGTCATTCGAATTTGAGAAAACTAAAAGGCAGGCCTTTTGCCAATTTAACCAGAAAGGTATTGCATGGTCGGGCTAACATATTTGCTTCTTGGGTTTTAACTACATAGTCTATGTTTTTTAGAATGTAAGAACCACAAATACATTAAGAATGCCTCCACGCCTGATTCGAATAAATTTACCGCCCCCATCAAAATACATAGTCCATACGTGCTCTCTCATTGACACAATTCTATCTCCGAGAGGATCGATCTCTTTGCTTGCCCCTAGGGTTATCGGCTAAGACATCAGCAATTACCAGTCTTTCATATTCTTCAAGGTCATTCCTATCATGTTATCATTGATGAGCCTAATTTTACTCTCCTTGGGGCATCTATGATTTCCTGCAAAAGTAGAGAAATTAATGAGTATGTGACCAAAGAGAGGTCGGTCCATGACTCGCCTAATTGGTCCAACATTATTTTTTCATTTTTGTGGAGAAATCAGAGAAACTTATCTTGGAAAGACGAGAGTAAATTTCTCAGAAAGGATTTTCTTGTAGATTTTATAACTTAGACAAAATGTGATAAAATCCATTGATGTTTAGCGAATTTTCTGAAGGAATTTTCTTCTTTTATCACAATTAATTTTCAAAAGTAAATTTGTCAAGAAAATCTTGTATCCATTAAAGAAGAAATGATGTGACAAAATCCTTTATTGGTCAATAAAATTCTCCGAATGGATTTTTCCGCATTCATCTCTTCAAAAATGCGATACCAATTTGATTTTTTTATCTTTATTCTATTTTTAAAAAATAACCATGATGTTAAGTTCAAAATTTGACTGACAACTAACATAAACCGATCAAAAATAAATACAAGATAAATTTAGAGAACTTACTTTACCTTGAAAAATACAATGCAAATCACATATACATGCATATGAGATAAGTGAGGATAATACTCTAAAAATCAAAATGGAAGGTATGGAACATGTGGCCAAGGCTCTCACGACCGTATATAGCATATTTCCCCCCAAGCGCACCCGCTCGAGAGAGTTGGAAACGCTAATCCGGATAATAAGCGGGAACAAATACGAAAGTCTCAAGTGTAATCAATTACGAAATCCTTTCGCACCCTTTCCCTCTCTAAGAAAAACCAAAAGGTGGTTGCAGTCGAGGTTTGACCGCCAGTATATGCGATGTGTCGTGATCGTCAAAAGATAAAGTACATGCACAACAATTTGTATCAAAACCCCACTTCAAAAAAGTGCAAAATTAAATAAATAACTTCACCACTAATCTGCAAAATAAAGGGTTAGCAAACCAACTCCACCCTTTATCACTCTATGTCTGCAAAAACATATAACACCTATAGAATGAGTTCCAAGCAAGTTCGTCAAAAAGCGAGATATCCATGAAATTTTCATTAGCCTAAGTCCACTAAGGCTTTTAAAATTCTAAAAAAAATTCAAGTACTCAAATTAGTGTCTTCTTTTTTCGAAAATTCAAAAATTCCATTCCCCAGTGAAGTCGCCAAACTGTCGTGACCTAAAAAATTTTGATGGTGAAAATTTCGTAGGTTAATGGATTATCAAGTTAATTAAATTAACTAATTTAATACAGACTCTTCCAAGCCCTACCAAATCACAACTTGGGTTTTTGTTCAAATGATTTTAGAATTTGAAGTCGCCACTAATCATTTTTTAGTAGGTCGATTAGAAAGCTAAGTAAATTAGCGGGAGAACTAAATTGCTTATACGAACAAAAGATTATGAGTTTGGGGACTTGGTTACACTAGTTAATTAAAACTAATGCCCTTTCGATACCTTAATTCCATGGATATCTTAACTTGGCAAATCATGCTTGGTTTACTCCTAAGGCTCTAGTGGAGTGTTCTCTCTTTGTGTTTTCACTTTTTAAATGGAATGCATGGATGATATTTTTTTGGCATTTCCAAAGTATTATAATTCCCTGAAGCCGAAAGAGGGAGTGTATTAACGACTTCTGTGCAGTGTATTAACGACTTATGGTCTCTTCTTTTCTTGTATTTTCACTTTTTAGATGAAATGCATGGATAGTAATGGATGCATAGATAAGCAAAACGTGAATATGCAAATATAGACATGTCGCGACCAGAGAAATTTTTCTGTCAGGTGAATGGATTATTAGGTTAGCTAGATGGATTAACCTAATAAGGACCCTCTCAAGTCCTACCGAATCACAACGTTGATTTTTATTCAAATGATTTTAAAATTTGGAGTCGCTACTAATCATTTTTGGTAGGTTGATTAGAAACTTAAGTAAATTAGCAGGAGGACTAAATTACTTTTATGAACTAGAGATTATGAGTTCGGGGACTTGATTACACTAGTTAATTAAAACTAATGCCCTTTCGATACCTTAATTTCATGGATATCCTAATTTGGCAATTTAGGCTTGGTTTATTCCTAAGCCTCTAGTGGAGTGTTCTCTCTTTGTGTTTTCACTTTTTAAATGGAATGCATGGATGATATTTTTTTGGCATTTCCAAAGTATTATAATTCCCTGAAGCCGAAAGAGGGAGTGTATTAACGACTTCTGTGCAGTGTTACAACCTCCAACAGGTGGCTCGACATACTCATTCTGGGGTCGATGATTCGAAAATTTAATTACATGAAGTAAATGACAATAAATAATGTAACATCCCATTTTTTTTATATATAATTTATTCTCTCCCTCTCTCTTACCTCACTCTCTCCCACGCCACCCACTCCACTTCCCACGCACACTCCACCATCCCACCACCATCTTTTATTTATTCCCCACTAACTCCACTCACCCCCATTCTTTATTCTTTCCCATTCTTTATTCTTTCTTTCCCCCCACTCTCTCTCTCTCTTCCTCTATCCTCTCTCCCCCTCTACCCGAGAACAATTTCCCCCTCTTCTGCGCGTGCGCCTTCTTCTTCTTATTTATCTTCTTCTTCTTCTTCGTGGTCTTCTTGTCAGCCGATACATGCCTCCTCCATTTCCTTCGATTTCTTCTTCTTCGTCTTCAGTCGGCTTCACTCGCAACACCACCACCCGGCCTCACCTTCAGCTACTCACCCCATCTCGTCGCTCCACCTCGCCCGTGGCTCGGATCCGCGACCCTCGATTGCGTATTCGTTCTCCTCGGCCTGATCTTATCGGACCTCGTCGCCGTCGTCTCCATTCTCGGTTGCTCGCCGTCCTCGAGCCCGGCCGTTGTTAAACTCGAGCCCCATCCAGCCATGAAACGTCGGATAAGCTACGCTGTCGGTTTCGTCATTGTTGCCGTTCGCCGGAGCCTCGCCAGAATAGTGTCGGTATGAATAGTAACCGACGTGAACAGTGTTGCCGGAATAGTAACTCGTGAACAGTAACGCCGAAACAGTAACCAACTGCCGTTGTCGTCGCCGGATCGCTAAAAATTTGTGAGTTAGCCTCTAACTCTCGGTTAGGTCGTTAATTGCGTTCGGGACTAGAATAATTAGTCAATTATGGTGTTTATGTACAATAATTGTGGTCGGTTTAGTTAGAGACTGGGTTAGGTTAAATGACCACAATTAATTAGGTTAGACTGATTAGCGAGGCAGTCTGTGGCTAGTTGGTAAATAGACTAAATTGACTTGTCTATATTGTGATTGAGGCAGGCCAAGATTTGTTAAAATTTAATTAATTAATTTTGAGTTGGTAAACAATAATAATTGTTATTCTTGGGTTAATTATTATTATTTTTAATTAATTTATTTGGACGAAATTAATTAATTAATATTTGGTTAATTAATTATGATGTTTTAATTAACCGTGACTTATTATTATTAAATTAATAAATATTTACAATGATAGATGTATAAAAATTTAATTAATTATTTCTGGACTAATTAAGAATTTAATTAATTATTTTTGGTTTGATAAATAATAATAATTGTTATTCTTGGGTTAATTATTATTATTTTTAATTAATTTATTTGGACGAAATTAATTAATTAATATTTGGTTAATTAATTATGATGTTTTAATTAACCGTGACTTATTATTATTAAATTAATAAGTATTTACGATGATGGATGTATAAAAATTTAATTAATTATTTCTGGACTGATTAAGAATTTAATTGATTATTTTTGGGTTGATAAACAATAATAATTGTTATTCTTGGGTTAATTATTATTATTTTTAATTAATTAATTAATATTTGATTTATTGATTATAGTGTTTTAATTAATCGTGGTCCAAATTAGTAATTATTATTAAATTGATAATTATTTGCGACGAATTTATTGATCAATTTTATTAAATTATAGATGGATGAATATTTGTTGATTTTCTAATTCACGATTAATTATTTATTTATCTACTTGTTATCATTGATTTATTTTTGAGTGATTATTGAATAATTGTGTATTTGTTGTATGCTTATTAATGGTGAGTTGCACTGATTTAAACTCGAAGTTTGGTGAATGGTGTGAATAATCATGTGACCGCATGCAAAGTCAAAATTTCATACTTGAGCATGCAAAAGAAAAACAGTTTTGAGCACGATCGTGTGTGCATTTTAATTAAATGTAAAGATAAAACTAGATTGGTTGGATTGCGTGCTCGTGTGGTCATATGATGGGCTTAAAAATCCGTGCCAGTCGTACAGTTATTCCTAATAGTAACGTGTCGTACCAGTCGTACGAATCTTACGGACTATCGGACGCCGGTCGTAGCTTGTGATAGGCCGAAGCACTTATGGGATTCCTGATATTGCCGTGTCGTGCCAGTCGTACGAATCTTACGGATTATCAGACGCCGTTACCGAAGGGAAAAGGGACGAAGCCTGGTCATGCCAGTAGATACTGCCATTCGTAATGTCAGGCCACACCAGTCGTGTGAACCGTGCCCAATGATTAATAAAAATTGGAATTCGTGTGGAGCATTACGTGTGCAAGTTACTGTGGGATTCTGATTATTCGCCTTGATTGACTGATTTATATGAGGAGTCGAGTTCTGCATATGTGTGATCTAAGGCGTGGTAAGCTTGCATGTGGTTGGTTTTGTACTGTTGGAATATTTTATTGTATAGGAAGCCTGAGCGAATCAGTGCCCTAGCCGGGCTTAGGCACTGACTCATTGAGATTTTTATCTCATTCTACGCCGTTGACACCTTTTTCAGGTCCGAAGCATTGAGGAAGACGAGGGCGTAGTAGGCCCCTCTTTTGGGAGTAGATACGAAGTTAACCCTGCCTGACCTTATGACTTTTGTCGGTCTTAGGAAGCCGCCCCGAAGAGTGGGGCTATATTTACTGTAACTTCCGTAGGGTTGAAGAGTATCTGCCTTTTGAATGATTGTCGTGTGTTAAACTGGTTTGGATTTTGTTAAACTGGTTTTTATTGAGTGATCTTTTATCCTACTATTTTATCCCGGTTTTATTAATTGTACGGGGAGTTTGCACGTTTCCGCATGCGTAGAAAATAATCGTTTGGTCGTTAGCGTGCCTGGGACGCTATCCTTTCCGACCTGAGGCGTTTTTGGTAGAATTGCCGCGGGCCCCGGGGATCGGGGCGTAACAACCCCGCCCAAAGTGGTATCAGAGTAAGGTCAGCCTGAACCATCTGGTCGTGGCCTGGAGTGATAAGGAGCGATGGGAACTAGGATAGTTAGTAGGATCGTAAATTAATGCATGTGACTGCTATTTTTTATTTGAGTTTTCGAGCTACCTTCTCACAGTTGGTTGCTATTGGGGTGGGCAAGACCCCGCACGTTCCTGCGAGATGAGCAACCGAGGTGGGAAAGCACCTCGAGGTAGGCCTACCAGAGAGGATCCGAGGATCGATGGGATCCTGCAAGCGTTGGGAGCGTTGGGTGATTTGATGGGTCAGCAGATGAGGAATCAGGCAGCTGCCGCCGCTGAGGGCCCACAAGGTGATGGACCAGCTGGGAATGGAAATAATGGACATCAGACTCAGAAGTTGGTGGAGCAGTTTTTGAAGCTGAAGCCTTCTAAGTTCTCAGGAAATGGAGATCCCGAGACTGCTATCTCGTGGATCGAGGAACTGGAGAAGACATTCGCCCTGCTGAGGTGTTCGGAAGAGGATAAGGTCACTTTGGCCGTCTATTAGCTGCAGGGGAACGCAAGTACTTGGTGGAGAACGTCTAAGGACAGAATCTTTCCCGAGGGTACGGCCCAGGCTTGAGGTGCCTTCATGGAAGCCTTCAACAACAAGTACTTCTCGGATACTACAAGGGAACAGAAAATGGCTGAGTTCCTTCACTTGCGCCAGAACCACCTGTCAGTAGACCAGTATGAGGCCAAATTTGCTGAGTTGTCTAAGTATGCACCAAGGATGGTGGAAGACCCAGTGGATAAAGCCAGGAGGTTTAGAGATGGGCTGAAGCCCGAGCTGAGGAGTGTGCTGGTACTGCTGAATCTGAAAGATTATAATGAGTTGTATGAAAGGGTCCAAATGGTGGAGCGTGATCTAGTAGAAAGGGCTATTGCATTTGGATCACGTTTTGTGCCCTCAGGCCGAAATAACAATTGATTTGGGAAGAGGCTGATGTTTGGAGGGAAGCATCATATCCCGCCAAATCGGAATGGTGGCATCAGTAAGCCGGTGCCTAACCGAAGAGATGTCTGCCGCCTTTGCCGAAAGAAGCACGGGCCTAGTCAGTGTCAGTTCCGCAGTGGAGCTTGTTTTGGATGTGGCCAGCCTGGTCACCATGTGCGGGACTGCCCCCAGAGACAGCAAGCCAGGCCGCAGTATGAAGGACAGTCTGGAGGGAATGTGCAGCAGAATTTTCAGAACCGACCTCAGGCGCAAGGACGAGTGTTTGCTGTCACTCGAGATGAGGCGAAGGATTCGCCGACTGTCACAGGTACGGTCCTCTTACATGATCAGGTAGCATATGCTCTGTTTGATCCTGGTGCTACCCATTCGTTTGTGGCTGAACAATTTGTTAAACTTGCTAGGTTGAGTCCAAAATTATTGGGTACTATGTTTAAGATTTCTACGCCTTTAAAAGATAGCGTAATGACTGCAGCAGGTTGCCCTGACTGTAAGCTAGTTATAAATGGTCATGAGGATAAAATAGATTTGATTGTGCTGGAGATGTTTGACTTTGACCTGATTGTTGGAATGGATTAGTTGATAAGACAAAGAGCCACAGTAGACTGTTACCGTAAGACGATTCAATTTAGTCCGCCGGACAGGACTAACTTTGAATTTGTGGGTAATAGAGGAGGAACCTCAACTGTAGTGATTTCGTCGCTAGAGGCGACTCGCCTGTTGGAAAATGGCTGCCAAGGTTACCTGGCAACTGTAGTAGATGCGTCTGTTGAGGAATCTAAGTTGGAAGATATTGCTGTGGTGCAAGAATTTCCAAATGTTTTTCCTCAGGAGTTGCCAGGGTTGCCACCGGAGAGAGAAATTGAATTTGTGATAGAGTTGGCCCCTGGGACAGGGCCAATTTCTAAGGCACCATACAGAATGGCATTGTTGGAACTTAAGGAGCTTAAAGTCCAGATGCAGGAGTTACTGGATAAAGGATTTATCCGCCCCAGCGTATCGCCATGGGGAGCACCTGTCTTGTTTGTTAGAAAGAAAGATGGGTTGCTAAGGTTGTGCATTGATTATCGACAATTGAACCAAGTGACAATTAAGAACAAGTACCCACTGCCAAGGATTGACGATTTGTTTGACCAGGTGCAAGGAGCTTCAATATTTTCTAAGATTGATTTACGGACAGGATACCATCAGTTGAGGATAAAAAGGGAATATATACCAAACACAGCATTTAGGACGCGGTATGGACACTATGAATTTACTGTGATGCCGTTTATCTTGACAAATGCTCCTGCCGCCTTCATGGATTTAATGAACAGAGTATTCAAGGAGTTCTTGGATAAATTCGTCATTGTGTTCATAGATGGTATCCTGGTGTACTCGAGGAGTCCAGAGGATCATGAGGAGCACTTAAGGGTAGTTTTGGAAACCCTCCGAGCGCACCAGTTATACGCCAAGTTCAGTAAATGCGAATTTTGGTTAGCTCGTGTGGCATTCCTAGGCCATGTGGTGTCTGGTGAAGGGATTGCTGTGGATCCATCGAAGATTGAAGCGGTCATGGATTGGCCGAGGCCTACGACAGTGACAGAAGTACGGAGCTTTTTGGGTTTGGCAAGCTATTATAGGCGCTTCATGGAGAGATTTTCGGTGATAACTATGCCTCTGACGCGTCTATTGAAGAAAGGAGAGAAGTTCGAATGGACAGACAAGTGCGAGAGTAGTTTTCAAGAGGTTAAGCATAGACTAACTATTGCTCCTGTTTTGACGATTCCGTCTGGTCCCGAAGGTTTTGAGATCTACAGTGATGCGTCATTCAAAGGCTTGGGTTGCGTGTTGATGCAATATGGGAGAGTAGTGGCGTATGCGTCTCGCCAGTTGAGGCCCCATGAGTTGAATTACCCGACGCATGACTTGGAGTTGGCTGCAATTGTTTTTGCGTTGAAAATTTGGAGGCATTACCTGATTGGAGAAAAATTTCAGGTGTACACGGACCACCAGAGTCTCAAGTATTTGTTCTCTCAAAAGGAGTTAAACATGAGGTAGCGATGTTGGATGGAGCTTCTGAAGGATTATGATTGTGAGATCTTGTACCATCCTGGTAAGGCGAATAACGTTGCAGATGCTCTAAGTAGGAAGTCGACAATTGCTCAAATGATGGTCCATGAATGGCGTCTATTGGAGGAAGTACAAGACTCAGATTTTAAATTGGAAGTGAGTCGTTTGTCAAGTCTCATGGCTACATTGAGGATTGAGCCAGAAGTGCAGGCTAAGATTAAGGCCTTGCAATCGACAAACCCTGCAATCCAAAAGATCCTGCAAGAAGACTCGGCCAAGAGGAGCTGACTTTCAAGTAACTGAGGATGGAATACTTCGGTTTCAAGGACGCCTGTGCGTACCTGCAGATGAAGACCTAAGGGAAGAAATTTTATCGGGAGCACACCGTAGCAGCTACAGTATCCATCTAGGGAGCACGAAAATGTACCAGAATTTGAAGCAACATTACTGGTGGAATGGGATGAAAGCTGACATAGCCAAGCATGTGGCTAAGTGTTTGACTTGCCAGCAGGTCAAGGCTCAACATTGTAAGCCTGGAGGATTGTTGCAGCCCTTGGAGATTCCAGAGTGGAAATGGGAGCATATCACGATGGACTTTGTAATGGGATTGCCAAGGAGTCAAAAAGGACATGATTCAATCTGGGTTGTGGTTGACAGATTGACGAAGTCAGCACACTTTATTCCAGTGAGGAAGGATTTTGCTTTGGACAGATACGCTGAACTCTATGTAAAGCACATGGTGAGACTGCATGGAGTGCCGATGACGATCACTTCAGATCGTGATCCCAAGTTCACTGCTACATTTTGGAAAAGCCTACAGACTGCGTTGGGAACGAAGCTGCAGTTTAGTACTGCTTATCATCCGCAGATAGATGGTCAGTCTGAAGGGACAATTCAGACACTTGAAGACATGTTGCGAGCCTGTGTTTTGGATTTTAAGGGTAGCTGGGAGGAGCAGTTGCATCTGGTTGAGTTTGCCTACAACAACAGTTACCAGCAGAGTATCAGAATGGCACCATTCGAAGCGCTTTATGGCAGAGCTTGTAGAACTCCTATATGTTGGGATGAAGTGGGCGAAAAGAAGATTACTACTCCTGAATTGGTACAGCAATGAGTGGAAGCTATCCAGGTTATAAGAAATAGACTCAAGACAGCACAGAGTCGTCAGAAAAGTTATGCTGATAGGAGACGAAGACCTTTGGAGTTCCAAGTAGGCGATCACGTGTTCTTGAAGGTGTCGCCTGTGAGAGGAACGTCTCGTTTTGGCAAAAAGGGAAAATTGAGCCCGAGGTATGTAGGACCGTTTGAAATTTTGGAACGGATTGGAACCTTAGCATATCGTTTGGCATTGCCACTGAAGCTGTCTCAAGTACACAACGTCTTCCACGTGTCGATGTTGAGAAAATATGAGCCTGACCCGGCTCATGTGCTAAGTTTCTAGGAGATCGATTTGGAAGAGCGAGTATCATACGTAGAGCGCCCGGTGAGGATCATAGACAGAAAGGAGCAAGTACTTCGACGTAGAACGATTCCATTGGTCAAGGTACTTTGGCAACACCACGGAAAAGAAGGAGTAACTTGGGAAATCAAGGAAGTCATGAAGGAACTGCATCCTTTTCTTTTTGGAGAAATGTAATAGCAATTTAATTTCGAGGACGAAATTTCCTAAGGTGGGGAGAGTTGTAACATCCCATTTTTTTTATATATAATTTATTCTCTCCCTCTCTCTTCCCCCACTCTCTCCCACGCCACCCACTCCACTTCCCACGCACACTCCACCATCCCACCATCATCTTTTATTTATTCCCCACTAACTCCACTCACCCCCATTCTTTATTCTTTCCCATTCTTTATTCTTTCTTTCCCCCACTCTCTCTCTCTTCCTCTATCCTCTCTCTCCCTCTACCCGAGAACAATTTCCCCCCCTTCTGCACGTGCGCCTTCTTCTTCTTATTTATCTTCTTCTTCTTCTTTATGGTCTTCTTGTCAGCCGAAGCACGCCTCCTCCATTTCCTTCGATTTCTTCTTCTTCGTCTTCAGTCGGCTTCGCTCGCAGCACCACCACCCAGCCTCACCTTCAACTACTCACCCCATCTCGTCGCTCCACCTCGCCCGTCGCTCGGATCCGCGACCCTTGATTGCGTATTCGTTCTCCTCGGCCCGATCTTACTGGACCTCGTCGCCGTCGTCTCCATTCTCGGTTGCTCGCCGTCCTCGAGCCCGGCCGTTGTCAAATCCGAGCCCCATCCAGCCTTGAAACGTCGGATAAGCTACGCTGTCAGTTTCGTCATCGTCGCCGTTTGCCAGAGCCTCGCCAGAATAGTGTCGGTGTGAACAGTAACCGGCGTGAACAGTGTTATCGGAACATTAGCTCGTGAACAGTAACGCCGATTCAACAATTTGAGCTAAAATCTATCAATGGGTCAGGTGAGAATTTGGTGGACATTCTAGGCTTGTATGGGCCAATTTTGCTTGTACTTTCTTGAAATCACCATTGGTACGGAGTCATTATTACCTGACATAAGATATGGGAAAGAAAAGTGGGAGGCCAGTGTAGACAATTTGTGCTAATTTGCGACTAAAATCACAAATAAATGAATAAATAAAAACACTTAGCTCGAATTTGCTTGCTCGTTAACAAGGATGAACTCTTGATTTATGCTGATCGATGAAGGAATTTGTGATGATAACCCATATCTTTAAACTCTTATCATCTTCAAAATTCTCTCTCTCTTTTTGGTATTTTCTTTCTCTCAAATTTTTCTTCAATCTCCCAAAACCCTCTCAAACATTCAAAATTATCTCTTCAAAAAAATTCCCCTCTCCCAAGCTCACTTCTTCTTCCTTTTATAGCCTACTCCTCCATCTCCCATTCTAATTTTTCCACTAACTCTTCTTCATCCCATCTTCCCTTCTCTATTATCATCTTATTTTCTTTATCTCCTCTTCTCCATTTTCCCTTCTCCATCTTCCCTTCTCTATTCTAATTTCTCCACCAACTCTTCTTTTTATTATTTGCGAAATAATCCCTCAAATGTTAGGTATTTGCATTTTAGTCCCTGAGATTTTAAGTATTTGCAATTCAGTCCCTGGAAAAATATTTCTTTAAGTCTAAATCACCTCATAATTTTCGACACACGTCTCCTATGCTTAGTTGAAATTCATTGCATATCAAATTTAAGCTCATTTCTTGTCGCTTTAAATAACACAAAATTTAATTAAAGCCCTTTTATAAAATTGAGTCCTTCTAGGTATAATTGGGCCAAGATGAAGATTTGGAATATTATAGAATAACGTCACAACTCATAAAAGTGAAAAATGAAAATAAATTGACTCAAATTAAATTTTTTAGGCCCCAAATTCTATTATTTATTAAATATTTTCCTAATTTCTAAAAAATATATAATACAAAAAAAATTATTTTTCATTCAAAAATGGTTGCCTAAGCTTGGCCAAGGCTTTCAAAGTTGATTTTTCAATTTTCTCATTTTTTTATTTTTTATTTATAAATTTTGGAAAATAAAAATATCAAAAAAATACTAAAAATATGAAAAAAGAAATCATTTTTTGGTCAAAATTAATTCTCTAGGTTTGGCCAAGGTCTCCAACATTAATTTTTTTAATTTTATGAATTTTCTATTAATTTTTAAAAATAAAAATACCGAAAAATACTGAAAATATGAAAAATCATTTTTTGGTTAAAATTGATTCCCTAGGTTTGACCAAGATCCTCAAAGTTGATTTTTTTTTAATTTATAAATTTTTATGGATTTTTTTATTAATTTTAAAAGAGAAAAGATGATTAAAAATTAGGTGTCAACAAGACACGGGAACGTATACATGCGAATGCGGACATGCAATCATGAATATGCGAGTATGGATATACAAATTTGACATGCAAGCACGAACGTACGTTATATGCGAACATGGACACGCAAATATAGCATACAAATGCGAACATGCAAACACAACATACATATAAATCATGAAAAATATGATTGGCCAATCGAAATAGCCAAGTTCCTAATTTTTTGAGATTTTTTATTTTGATTTTTTTTGGGATGAAAATGCATGAATTAATGACAATACGACTTACGTATGTGACATGTGAATATGATATGCATACATGTATATGCGAATACGACGTAAGTATGTGACATGTGTACGTGACATACGTATCACCTAATCAGTTAACTGAATACATGAGATCTTTATGCCACTAAATAGGAGGCAGAGCCTATCACGATCTGGGGTTCGGATCGAAAAATACAAAAAAAATTGCAATACAAATACGTATGCGGCATAGCAAAGTATGCATGAGCTATACTATATGAAATGCACATGAATGACATTTTTTGGTATTTTCAAATTAAATAAGACTAACGATGTAAAATATTCTGAATATAAATGCAATATTAACATATGCGATATAAAAAGCAATATATAAAAATAAGCATTTAAAATTCCTTGAAGTCGCAAGAGGGAGTAAACTAATGATTTCTGTACAGTATTACGACCTCCAGCAGGTAGCTCGACCTACCTATTCTGGGGTTTGATAATGTAGAAATCAAAATGCATAAAATAGAGTACAAAAAATAATAAATAAATAACCTCCAACAAGTGGCTCGGCCCACCGATTATGGGTTCGATAGTATGAAAATTAAACTGCAGAAAATAGAATACATAAAGTAATAAATAAAGAACCTCCACCATGTGGCTCAGCCTGCCATTATACGGTTTGATAATATGAAAATTAAACTACAAAAAATAGAATACAAAAAGCAGTAAATAAAGAACCTTCAACAGGTGGCTCGATCTACCAATTTTGGAGTTCGATAATATGAAAATTAAACTGCAGAAAATAGAATACAGAAAGTAGCAAATAAAAAACCTCTAGCATGTAGCTTGACCTACCAATTTTGGGATTCGATGGTGTAAAAACCAAAATGCATAAAATAGAGTACAAAAAGCAGTAAATAAAGAACCTGCAGCAGGTGGCTCGGTCTATCAATTCTGGAGTTTGATAATGCAAAAATCAAAATACAAGAGATGAAATATCAAAAATCTTTACACCACCAAGTAGGGGACAGAGCCTACCACAGTCGAGGGTTTAGATCTTTTAAGCGATAAATACAGAAAATTGTAATAAATAAAAATATATATATACGAAGACATATGAATACGACATGTGGATATGAAGACATACGAATATGACACAACACAATTGAAGTTTAAATCAAACCATTTAAATAATGAAATTCTCAAAGATTTTAATGGTTAGGATCGTTACCTGATTTAACGGATTTGATTACCGAATTCGAATCTCACGTCACCTTGTGGACCAAGATTGCGACTCAAATGACGGGGATAAACTCATGACTTATGTTGATCAGTAGAGGAATTGGTGATGGTAACACCTAGTTTTGAACTCCCTCCATCTTTAATATTTTCTTTTGAAAAAGAATTTTCTCTCTCTTTTTTATTTTTCTTTCTCTCTAAATTTTCTTCAATATCCCAAAACTCTCTAAACCAACCAAAATTTCTCTCCAAAAAAATCCCACTTCGAAGCTCCGTTCTTCATCCTTTTATAACCAACTCATCTATCTTCTATTCTAATTTCTCTACCAACTCTCCTTTATCTCCATATTTCCTTCTCTATCCCCATCTCCTCTTCTCCATCTTCCTTTGTCTATTCTAGTTTCTCCATTAACTCTTCTTTTAGTTATTTACAAAATAATCCTCGAGTGTTAAGTATTTATACTTTATTCCCTAAGATTTTAAGTATTTGCAATTCAGCTCCTGAACAAATATTTCTTTAAGTCCAAATTTCCACACAATTTTTGACACACCTCCCCTATACTTGATCGAAATTCACCTCATGTCTAGTTCAGTCGCTTGTCAAATTTAAACTCATTTCTTGCCTCTAAAAAATGTAAAATTTAACTAAGGCCCTTCTACAAAATTGAGTCATTATGGGTACAATTGGGCCAAGATAAAAATTTTATACTATTAGAGGACAATGTCACAACTCCTAAAAGTGAAAAATGAAAATAAAAGGACTCAAATTGAGTTTTTTTTTGGGCCAAATTCAAGCTTATACTCGTGAAGACACACATGATCCCGAATTATATTTTTTGAATTTGTAATGGCCAACATAAAAAGAGATTTAGAAGAAAAATATTGACTATTTTTGTGTATTTTTGTGGTCTCAAATGTTATTATTTCAAAATTTTCAATTATTTTTTGTATTTTTTGAAAAATATTAAAAAATTATGAAAAAAAGAAAAATCGCTTTTTATTCAAAATTGGTTCCTTAGACTTGGCCAAAACTTTCAAAGTTGATTTTGTAATTTTATGAATTTTTTATTAATTTTTTAAAGAGAAAAGGTGATTAAAAATCAGGTGTCAACAATATACAATGATTACCAGCAATCAAATAACTTTCCAAACCTATGCGTTGTTACAAGAAGTTACACAATCTTCTATTATCCAACTATACTTATCCGCAATAAGTTACGTATCCAAAAATATCACTACTTTGCAATTATATGTCGGTGTCATTGTCGATGACTTCATCTCATGTGAAGGTTCTTGTTGAGACTAATGAGAAAATATCACTACTTTGCAATTATATGTCGGTGTCATTGTCGATGACTTCATCTCATGTGAAGGTTCTTGTTGAGACTAATATTTGTTCTCATTAATCGATTCTCTTCAACTTGTCTTCTCATTAATCGATTCTCTTCAACTTGTCTACTATTATGTTCTTTCATGATTTTTGTCTATCAAACTCAATTATTATTGATTAAGTTTGTCATTTGTCTATTATAACCAAATATTGGTGATTTTTGGTGCTAACTTATGCCCCTTTCAAAAGAATTGAATGAGAATCATTTGATTCTTTTAAATTAGATAATCTAGGGTCATCATTTGCCCCATCGTCATCGACAAATATAAGAATTGCTTCTTGAATTGTTTTTTGGAAACAATAGAATCGATTGTGCTATGGCTCCATGAATTGTGCCACTTACTAAATTCTTTTTTTTTTTGTTTACTAAATCTTCTTTACTCGGGAAAACTTGGCCTTTCGTTAAATTTTTCTAGCCATCTTTTAAAAGTAAATCAAATATTTTGTCTAACTTATTAGTGTCAAATGAGTGAAATTAAGCTTCTTTACCCTAGCCATTCGTGTTTCTTTTATTTTGGTAGGCTTTAAAGATCAACAAACATAAAGCTTTATGAGCATCATTTTGCCAAATTTATTTCAATGTTATCATGCGGGTCAGATTAATACCTTGACTCATAATTATTCATTAAAGCCATGTTTTGCATAAAGCCTTGATATGACAATTTATCTGTCTTTAAAAATTGCTCGTACTTGTGCACTCTTATTGCCAATTGAAATAAATAAAAAAAGTCTTGGCCTTCATATCATTCTCACATGTTAAATTTTGTTGTATTTAGCAATATCACCCGGAGGGAATGTTGAATAAGTGATTTTACTCAAATTTGACTAGAAATTGCAAAATTAAAAGAATAAGTCAAATATCATATAAAATCAGAATCTGATACTATGCAATTTGACTCTAAACACAAGTTCAATATTCTACCAGACTAAGTAAAGAGATTTTAGGGATAGAGAAATTTGCACATGATATTTATTGGTTCAGCTTAAATCAAGCATACATCTACTCTCCCACATTGACAGTTGATAGGCTGGATTCTAAAGAGGGTTTATAATAAGTGATGAAGTTCTCCTAGATAGACCACGCTATCATCTCTCAATCACTTTAGCAGAGCCTCTCAATCACTATAATATGAATATCATGAAGATAAGTGTATAGAATCTGAAGTGCTCTTTGAACTTTGGAGTTGTTGATCTTGATAGCACACCCATGACAGCACTATTGATATTCTTTTGTACTTCTTCACCTCTAAACTATCCGTTGGACTGGTCTTTAAAGGATCACACTTCAATCTTTGATTAGACGCCATTGTCGCGACCCAAAAACTTTTCGATCAGTAGAAAATTCCCAGATTAACGGATTATTAGGTTGATTGGATTGACACTTAATACGAACTCTCTCAAGTCCTACCGAATCGCAACTTTAATTTTTGTTCAAATGATTTTAGAATTTGGAGTCGTTACTAATCATTTTTGGTAGGTCGATTAGCAACCTAAGTAAATTAGTAGGTGAACTAAATTACTTCTATGAACCAGAGATCATAAGTTCGGGGACTTGGTTATACTAGTTAATTAAAACTAATGATCTTTCGGTACCTTAATTTTATGGATATCCTAATTTGGCAACTCATGCTTGGTTTATCCTTAAGTCTCTAGTGAAGTATTCTCTTTTTTATATTTTCACTTTTTAGATGAAACGCATGAATGGTAATAGATGCATGGATAAGCAAAACATGAATATGTACATACAGACACGCGAATGTGTACATACGAATGTAGACATGTAGTCATGAATATGTGAGCATAGATATACAAATATGTCCTGCAAACGTGAACGTGCATCACATGCAAGCGTGGACACGTAAATACGGCACACGAACGTGGATATACAAATACAGCACGCGGACGCAGACATGCTGATGCGACATACAAAGGCGGACGTGCAGACACGACATTTGTATGTGGACATGCAGACGCGACATACGTACATGGACATGCGCACGGGGACATGTGTATATGGATGTGCGTATAGGGACATGCGTGCGTATGCGACATGCGTACCTGGACGTGCGAACACGAACATGCATACGTGGACGTACGTAGACGTGCGAATACGACATGCGCACGTGAACGTACGCATGGGACATGCATACACAACATGTAAATCTGGACGTACGGATTCGACACACGAATGAATCATTAAAAATAGGATTGGCTAGTCGAAATGACCCGTTTTCTAGTTTTTGGGATTTTTTTCTGAATTTTCTGGAATTGTTCAAGACTATTTACCTATGAGGGGCAAAATCATCATTTTGAAAAAATCAGGAAGGAAATTCATCAAAAATAGGATTGACCAGTCGAGATGGCCCGTTTCCTAATTTTTGAGATTTTTCTTTTGAATTTGTTTTAGATGGATATGCATGAATCAATGACAATACAAATACGAACGCGGCATGGCCAAATACGCATGAACTATGCTATATAAAATGCACATGAATGACATTTTTTGGTATTTTTAAAGCATTAACAATTCCCTAAAGCCGAAAGAGGGAGTGAGCTAATGACTTCTGTGCAGTGTTACGACCTCCAGCAGGTGGCTCGGCCTACTCATTCTAGGGTTTGATGATGTAGAAATTAAATTACCAAAAGTAAAAGAGTATTAAACGAAAACCTCCAATGGATAGCCTAGCCTTAACTTGGTCCTCCCTATTTTGGGGTTTGATGGTACAGAAATTAAATTGTAGAAAATTAAATGCGATAAATAAAGAACCTTCAATGAATGGTTCGGTCTTGACTCGGCCTACCCATTCTGGGGTTTGTTGGTACAGAAATTAAAATGCCGAAATTTAATTGCAGTAAATAAAGGACCTCCAACGAGGGACTCGGCCTCGGCTCGGCTCAGCTTACCCATTCTAGGGTTTGATAGTATAGAAATTAAATTGTAGGAAATTAAATTCCAATAAATGAAGGACCTCCAACGAGGGACTCGGCCTTGGTTCGGGCTACCTATTTTGGGGTTTCATGGTACATAAATTAAATTGTAGGAAATTAAATTATAGTAAATAAAGGACCTCCAAGAAAGGGCTCGGCCTACCCATTTTGGGATTTGATCGTACAGAAATAAATTGCAGGAAATCAAATTGCAATAAATAAAGGACCTTCAATGGGTAGGCTTTGCCCATCCCATTTTGGGGTTTGATGGTACATAAATTAAATTGCAGGGAATTAAATTGCAGTAAATAAAGGACCTCCAACGAAAGGTTTGGTCTTAGCTCGGCCCACCCATTTTGGGGTTTGATGGTATAAAAATTAAATTGCAGGAAATTAAATTGCAATAAATAAAGGACCTCCAACAAGTGGGCTTCGCCCTTTCTAGTCTGGGGTTTGACGGTGCAAAAAAATTAAATTGCAGAAATTAAATGCAGTAAATAAAAGATCTCCAACGGGTGGGTTTTGCCCTTCCCATTATGGGATTTGAATCCTTTAAAATAAAACACAACAAATTAATTTGACAATTCGAATCAAAACCTACAGACAGATCAACTGAAAGATTTGCGTGAGCTTAAGAACTCATTTAGGTCGATTTTGTCCTCCCGTTGTCTTTGTCATTGATATGGAATTGTCCTTTGCTTGATATAGTGACCATTTGTTGCTGCTCCCATAACTAATTTGCTGATGCAATGCTGCTCAACAATTTCCACAATCCCTTATCCTACATCCTGCATCTCAGCATATATTTCCGTCGTGGAAACCTTTGCTTGGTTAGATAGTTGAATGCATGAATCCATAATCGCGTTCATCTACCTTGTAAATTAGAATGAAGCACGCCTCGAAGTTCGTCGAGCAATACCCTAGAATCTTCCACCCATGAGCAAGTCCCTCAACCACGCCTTTGAGCATTGACTGCAGTTGCTTTCCTCTCTCCGGTGTACCATCAAAGATCATCAACCACGGACAAAAGGCAAATCTGACTCCATCTTCGCTCGCTCGACTAATCTTGAATATTGGCCGAATTATTCCCTGTTTTGAATCAAGATTGGACTAGCGGACTTGTGGATCAGGATTGGAAAGATTCTCATGCGGATGGACCGATGGCAGTGGTGGTCAACGATTCTCGCGTAGGCTCACGATGGCTGGACAGTCGTCGCGATTCAATGGCTTCGTCGGACTGAAACGTAGCGAGAACGTTCGTCATTCAATGGCTAGTTTTAGCTGGTCTCAGTGAAAAGAACTTGAAAAAAAAATCAATTCAATTTTTAGTCATGAATATGGACACGCTTCAATGGACTCACACGTTTTGCTTTTTGGTATCCGAATGCTTCCAAGTGGATGTCTTTTTATGACTTCCAGAGGAGCCGTCTCCTTTCTTCTATTCTGCAAGGGGAGTCCCATAAGTAAAACATGAAAATAACAACAAAAGTAAAAATAGCAAGAGAAGCAGATGCTGGTGAAGAATTGGCCTTCCCTTTCTTGTCCTTTTCTCCTCTCTCTCTCTCTCTCTCTCTCTCTCTCTCTCTCTCTCTCTCTCTCTCTCTCTCTCTCTCTCTCTCTCTCATGGTTAGATCAAGATGTCTTTACAAGGTGGGAACTTCATGCCAAGGTTGCATGATTCGAGGGAGGTCCAAGACGATGGTACAACTTTATTTCAGATCAGAAAGGATGGTCTATGGCTCTTCGTCTTTGGAATGAACTTAGCAAAAGAAAAAAAAGCTCGGGAAAATGTGGCTGCCAATGAACCGCAAGGCACTTCTGAGATCTCCTTCTCTTTCTCACGTATTTTTTTGAATGTTCTCTCTAATTCTCCTCTAGCCGTATATTCTGAATTGAATGGCCCCTTCTTTTTGGTATGGATCTGTGTCTCTTCCTCGTGAATCCTACACCAGGCTGGATTGGTCTGAATAGGATAACAAAACTGCCAAAAGTTTGTTGCTTGTCGTTCGAGGAAAGTGTTGCGCGGAACAAGCGATCGAACAATAAATAGACAGAACAAGAAAATAAATCGAACACCATATGTATGTGGTTCGGTCGTAGAGACCTACGCCCACGGGGAGAGCAGCAACGAATTCCACTATAGATCAAGCGATACACGGAGATTACAAACACTATTCGAGTCACTCAAACATTCTTAGTGTTTCCCAGCCCCAATTACATTCAAGAACGCACGCAGTGTTTAGCCCCACAATTCCTAATGAAATAATCTCTCAATCTCACAAAGGAATTAATACGCAAATCTTATAACAAGATTTAATCTACTTCAACACTTGAATTCTTGATGTAATTTCGCGAAGATAGACCCTTGCCAAACACTCGACGAAACGGCGCTTCCTTAATAATATTCTTCTCAACAACGGCCGACTTGTATATAGACAAATAAGCCACACATATTGGAGAAATAAAATAGGGAATTTCAGTCAATGAAAACCAAGATTGACTTTCCTATTTTGTCTTTATCTCACGTGGAAAGTTTAACTCCAATATAAATACTGTTCTTCATCTTGATTTGAAATATATCAAATAGAATACATCATTTTATTTTCATCAAGATAGATTTCCATGATATTCAAAACAAATCTTATCTTTAATTTCAAGATCAAGATATATTTGTTTCCGAAATTCTAATTTCCGCTTTAGGCTCAAATTCGAGACATATTCGAACAAATCTCCACCTTGGCTCGACATTTGAGCTATGTCACAATCGCTTTGCTAGAATTCTGAAAACCATCGCTACTACTCTCCCAACAGCCCTAGTGGGTTCAACCGCCATAGATATCATCCAAGTCCAAGCCGCGCTTAAACTTCGCCATAACTAAGGACCTCATCGAAACACCAATTGCACTTGTACTTTTAACTGCTCCATAAGAATTATCTGACACAATCTCCTCTACCACAAATAAAGTAAAACCATCACTACATCCATATCTGTCAGGAGACCGAATACGTACTTTGTCAATATCAGCAGTTATAGCAATTGTTAGCTTTAAAGGCTCCACCTTACTACAAGCATTACCTGTGTCGATTATTTCGCTAGTACTCGCTACATCAGGAGTTTCTGGTTGCAACTCCACCTCAAGCTGAACACCGTTCAGATCTGTATGAACACTGCTATAATCGCTCCCAACCCGAAGTACTAGAGACTCTCAAATGTAACTTCTCTGCTGATAATAGGTGAATTTAATTTCGGACACCACAACCGATAACCCCGCTCACCTTGTGCATAGCCTAGGAATATGCACTTTCTTGCCCTTTCATCGAGCTTACCATCACTAACTCGAACATAACATGGCAACCAAATATTCTAATAATAAAATAATCAGCAACGTTACTTGACCACACTTCTTCAGGAATCCGATATCCAATCGCAGTTGATGGGGATCTATTTATTAGGTAGCTCACCGTACTAAGTGCATCCGCTAGAAATCTTCTAGCCATACCAGCACTAGAGAGCATTTTATGGGCCGTCTCTAGTAATGTTATGCTCATCAATTCTGCAACATGTTATGATTCATTGGCACCGGTGCAGTGTCTCACTATGCCTTCTTTCATGCAGAATTCATTTAACGGCTTCGAGCAAAACTCCATGCTTTTATCAGTCCGCACCTGCTTGACTAATTTACCAGTCTCCTTTTCGATCAAAGCTTTTACCTGCTTGGTCCTGACAATAACATCAAACTTGTGCCTAAGCACAAACACCCAAGTCTTCCTCGAGTAGTCATCAACAACTGTTAGCATAAATCTGGCACTCTTCTTTGAAGGAAACCGCAACAATCTGTGAACATCTAAGTGAAGTAATTCTGCAATCGGACACCAATTTGTTGCGCGGAACAAGCGATCAAACAATAAATAGACAGAACAAGAAAATAAATCGAACACCATATGTACGTGGTTCGGTCGTAAAGACCTACGTCCATGAGGAGAGCAGCAACGAATTCCATTATAGATCAAGCGATACACGGAGATTACAAACACTACTCGAGTCACTCAAACACTCTTAGTATTTCCCAGCCCTAATTACATTCAAGAACGCACACAGTGTTTAGCCCCACAATTCCTAATGAAATAATCTCTCAATCTCACAAAGGAATTAATACGCAAATCTTATAACAAGATTTAATCTACTTCAACACTTGAATTCTTGATGTAATTTCGCGAAGATAGACCCTTGCCAAACACTCGACGAAACGGCGCTTCCTTAATAATATTCTTCTCAACAACGGCCGACTTGTATATAGATAAATAAGCCACACATATTGGAGAAATAAAATAGGAAATTTCAGTCAATGAAAACCAAGATTGACTTTCCTATTTTGTCTTTATCTCACGTGGAAAGTTCAACTCCAATATAAATATTGTTCTTCATCTTGATTTGAAATATATCAAATAGAATATATCATTCTATTTTTATCAAGATAGATTTTCATGATATTCAAAACAAATCTTATATTTAATTTCAAGATCAAGATATATGTATTTCCGAAATTCTAATTTTCACTTCGGGCTCAAATTCGGGACATATTCTAACAGAAAGGCTCAATGAGAATTGGACTCAGGGATGGCTTCGGTGGAGTAACTGGGCCGAGATCAGCAAGGTGCGAATGTGATGTGCACGCTATCGACTCCAGTTACTCTGGCTGCAGTAGCAAATCACCCCGCACCTCTAGAGCAGGTTGGAGGAAAAGAAGACTTGAAACCAGTTTGAAGGTAAAAAAAACATCTCCTCCCAAAAGAATCCTCCCTTTTTTTTCATGAACCTCACCCTAAAATTCTTTCCCCCAGTTGAATAGTCAGAGAAGATAACGAAAGTAAACTCCCTTTCCTGGTGGTCTCCATGCAGATGGCATCCCCCACTAACCAATATTTAATTTCCTCATCTTTCGGTTCCCCTCCCAAAAAAATGATGATGGCTCCTTTTCCCCAAAAGTAGCTCTGAAGGAGAATTACTACCATTGTTTTAATCATGTTTCACGGCCAAATTAATCGTGCTGCGCAACCACCGCGCCAAACGAAGAACAAAGTAGGAGCTTCGCATTTCCGACTTCGCGGTCCGAATGGTGAGGGCCGTCGAGAATCAATCTTGACGCCTCCATCTTCGACCCCTCCGCAACGACGTCTCCGAGAGAGAGAGAGACAGACAGACAGACAGACCTATCAAGTGATGAATTGAATTCAGAAAACCACACGTGACAGCGAAAAATACACTATCATGCTATTGAAAAATTTGGACAAAGAACAATGTCACGACTCCGGAAATGCAAAAAATCGAAAATTACAAAGCTAAAAATGAATTTTTTATGATAATTTTTTTTCAATTAACCTAAAAATAAGATTAATAAAATAATTCCCAATTTCAAGTTAATTTCGTAGATTTTCTTTAACCAAAATGAAGAAAAAATTAAAAGAAAAATACTGACTATTCATACATACTTTTGTAGCCTCAAATGCTATTTATTTTAAAATATTTTTCTAATTTTTGAAAAATATTAAAAAATGTAAAAAATATGAAAAATTATTTTTGTTTTGCCAAAATTGGTTCCCTAGGCTTGGCCAAAGTCCCCAAAGTTGATTTTTTTATTTTACAAATTTTTATGGATTTTCTATTAATTTTCAAAAATAAAATACCAAAAAATGCTGAAAGTGTGAAAATTTATTTTTTTGGTCAAAGTTGGTTCCCTAGGCTTAGCCAAGGTCCCCAAAATTGATTTTTTAATTTTAAAAATTTTTATATATTTTTTATTAATTTTAAAGGAAATAAGATGACTAAAAATCAGGTGTCAACAACTATCAATCTTGGTTGAGCAAGACTGTATGTAGAAGATATAGTAGCCATTGAGTGTTGAATCTAAACCCCTCTAATTCAGTCGCCCATACAACTGAATCTTTGGTTTTCATAAGTACATACCTTCATTTATGGAAATTGTCTTGTCTTTAGAAAGGTAATCTCCAACAAAGATATTCTATTATCCGTTATAGAACTATCTTAGAAATCAAGATTACAAACTTCCTTTCAAAGAATTCCTTAGTCATATAAGGCATATATCATACTGGGTCTTCAAATAAAATAGTTTTTGAAGCTCAAAATGTTGCAACTACTGAACAGTCTTCAAAAACAAAATTAGTTTTTAGAATTTGAATAGATAGAGCATTGAGTTGAAAGTTAATAGAGTCATTGTTGATGTTCACATATGAGTCTTCTTCAAAAGTGTAGTTGAATTTATATAAGTGTCATTACACTTAATCTGGATGACATAATTCAATTCCTCCATAGGTAAGTACGGGATCCTCTTGTCTTGAGTTTGAATATTCAATTAAGGGTAATACAAACTCCTTATCTCTTGCGTATCATTTGAAATAAATACAGCAAAATGTATTTACCAAATTCAACAAGACTAAGGATAATTTTTTCAAAATCACAATCTTTTAGAGGAGGTTTTCTCAACAAATTTTATAGCGTTGAAAGCCATATTTGTGAATGTTTCACCTTAGAGCGAAGTGCGGCACCTATTCTTTGCTTTCTTTAGCGAGAAATAACCGATCGAATGACTCACTATTATACTTATAAAGTCTAAGTCAAATTAGTGATAGTTACAAACATTGAGAATGGATTGTCTTTTCATCTCTACCTAATTATACACTGAATTATGTGGTAAATTAGTGTGCCAGGTAAAAGCAAGAATCAACCTAAGTTTTAAAACCTCATCTGTTCCTACTTCCCCATATTGGGCTATTCATCGAATAATGTATTTAGTGTCGATTGTCCATCATCGTAGCATAAAGGAAACCAGAAATTTTGAAACATGTTCAAAAGGGTTGATTATCAAATTGTTAGGGATGAACTACAATTGTTGCCGTACTTGTTAGACAAATTGTGTAGCATTTAAGTATGGATTTGGTTGCCCGTCCTACCCCCTAAGCAATAATGTTGGTTTTTCCAAATTATTTACGTTGATCGGCATGGTAGGCATAATAGGAACACTCACACTTTGTGGTACCAATGGGGCCACTAGCTTATAGTTTCAATAATGGTAGTTGACTAGCTTATCAACTATTTTGATTTACCAAATTAGTGTTAACAGTTTGATTATTTTGGCCAATATTATTCTAATTATTCTCATTCTTCTACCTTGATTAGAACATTTGGGACTTTGCATAATTGCTATAGGGGGTTGACTACGTTAACCAATATTAGTAGTAACGTACCTATTGAATGATCCTAGTTTCGAGATGGTGTCATTCACAACATTGTGAATCAATGGTTTAATCACGTCAGATATATGATTCATAATATAATTGGTTATATAATTATGTATCCCTTCAATGTTGGAAACGTACATTAGAAGCCCAATACCTTTTGTCGAGGGAGATCACCAAGAGATAGCCCAAGTCCAAACTTGTCGATATATATAGTTGGACTCATCTTCACTAAAAAACTTAAGCTAATGAGTTATATGCCAACTAGGATATATTGACTACTTCACGCCACATCAATTCTTCAATATGGGACTTCTCTAACACAACCCATATGTGCATCTTAACAATCTTTCCATCACGTGTGAACTTTAGTATTAGGTTTGTTGCCCCTTTAAATCAAGTATCCTTCTGCATTAACTTATCTCAACTTGAACTTCCAAGTTATTACAATGCACCTGTAACTATGCACCGCAAATAACCAACATCAATTGCTCGCTTGGGATTGCATGATCCATGATCTCTATCATGTGTCTCTAGATCGAATATTCATAGTCTCTTCTCATCAAACTAGTGTTACCTGACCAGTTATCCCTAATATCATTTGTTGAGAGCACACAATAGAAATACGATGCCTTTCTCTAGAGGAGATCGCCAAGAAGAATCCAAGTTCGGGCCTGTCAATATATTAGTTGGACTCACATTCATTCACAAGTTTAAGGTAATGAGTTATAGACAAACTAGATATATTAACTACTCTATCCCCACATCAATTCTTTAATACGAGATTTCTCTGATACAACTCACACGTGCATTCTAACATCAAATATTCAAAGACACCACGTTGGGATTACGTGAAAATTCCATCAACTGCTCATCAATGTGATTAATTGGAAGAACAACTTTCTCACGTTGATTACCTTCTGCCGCTTTTTCGACAGTTGAAGAATTAAAATGTATAACGTCTCATTATCAATTTGCAGTTATGGGTTGTTGTTGCCAATAACATTGTCGAAGTCTTGTTGATTTCCGGTTCTTGTCATGTTAGTCTCCGCGAATACAAAAAAATGTGTCCTACCAAGCACAACAAAAATATTTTTGACCAAAAATATTATTGATAAAATATCTTTCAAAGTATAGATGGATCAATGAGTAAATTCTCAAAAGTTGTTAAGGGTCGTTAGTTGATTTTTTATGGGAAGTAAATTGCAAGAAAATTAAAGACACGAAGACGGGAGGCAATTATTTACCAGTCATATAAAATGAAGGAAAGTAAAAATAAAAGATAAAGTTGCAAGAATGTTGACTTCTTTGACTAATTTGGGAGGTTTACAACGAGTATACTTGGATTATTTATAACCCTTTACCAAATCTTATAAAGGACATTATGTATAGGGTTAATGAAAAAGGAATAACTTCATAATCTCATAGGTGGTTACAAGAAGTTGCACAATGTCCTATTATCTGTAAACACTTATCCCAAACACGTTGCATATTAGAAAATATCTATTCAGCAGTTATAAGTCGATGTTATTGACTTCATCTCCAATAAAGTTTCTCATCGATAACTAACGTTTGTTGTTGATAACTTTATCAAAATTGCCGATTCTTCTCAAGCTATCAACTATTTTGTTCACTGATGACTTCTTTCACCAAACTCCGCTATTATTGACTAAATCTGTCACTTATCAATTGTAATGGTAATTTTTTTGGGGTCAACAATAACTAAGTATAAATAGCAAATTGGAAAATACTAGGTCGCTCATGATATTCTTCTCTTGTATCAGAATGATCTATACTGCATTTCTCGATGATGCTTTTAATAGTACTATTCATCAAACATGAATTTAATCTATATGTTTCAAATACAAGTACTTGTCGGAGATGATTCATATATGAAATAAGTATCATTAATTGTCAAACTCTTTAAAAACCCCCCCATCATAAAAATATATTTCAATGTTTATTAATAAATATATACATAATTCTACTATTTCTAGTATGTCAATTAGAAATACAACACTCACAAGCCATTATTTTTTGTACATTCAATCATAATATGTGTAAAAATTAGATAGGTAGACTAAAGATTTTCGATTAGATATTGTTAAAGTGACCATGAAAACTAAATTATCACGCTGATTTATCAGCCAAAGGAGAAGAATCTAGAGATATCAATCAAAATCACAAGCGTTGTTTCTTGAATATGCTATAATCAAGGGATCGATAATTTTTGTAAATGATGATATCTTAATTATTATTATCCATTGTTGTATTGTTTCCTTACGAAGTGTAAAAGTTTCTAATATCTTTCTATATGAAAAATCATCTCAATAATTGTAGGCTTAGATTAAGAATCAAACATCTTTGTTCTTTTATGGTATTAGAGCATATCTTCAAAAGAAATCGATCCTTAATCATGGCTTCCTCCAAATATCCATACCCTCTCGTCTTTGAACATTAACAACCTATTCGTATTGGAGAGCCAAGTGCTTGCTCTAATTGAAAGTCATGATCTAGTGGGATTCATTAATGGTGAATACCAGATCATGAGTTCAACAATTACCTATTCTGCTTCCAAAAAAGAACATGGAGTCTTAGAGGTAGTGACAAATCTAGAGTTTTTACAATGAGATAGGTTAGATTGCCTTCTGCGGCTATAGATCATTGGAAAACTCTTGGAAGAAATTCTTGCTCAAGTAGTAGACTTAAAGACACATGCTGATGTGGGGTTAGCTTTACAAAATATTTTCGCCAAGATATTTGAGGAACATGAAGTTTCAATTTTTCTACAAATCCAAAAATATCATAGAGATAATTTTTCATCTCTTCACGAGTATCTTGGTGCTTTTAGAAATATTCTAATGAATTATTTGCCACCGGATGTCTTCTTGTGGAAAAAAAAAAGGGTCTCTTTGTTTTGAGTGCCTTAGGTTATCAATATGATTCATTCACAACCTCCATGTTGAAGCCTCCGATGACAATATATTTGCAACTTGATTTCGCAAATGCAAAGCTTTAACAGTCAGCTATCGAATAAAAGTTCCCTTGTAATTCAACATGGGATGGTTTTCTTTAGTCAAAGAAGTAATTTTAAAAGTAGCAAGAAGGGAAAACAATTTTGACATTCCAACAGCAATCATTTTTCTTTGCATGGAAGAGGGTTTTCTCACAAAGGTCCAAGAACGAAAAATTCTCGAGCTGATTTTATGCATTCGCAGGTTGCACGCCACAATTCAATAAAAGAAAGATCAAGAAGCTTTTGAAAGGAATAGACAAAGCCATTTCTGTCAAATATTTAATAAGCAGGGACATATTGCTTTAGATTGCTTTAACCGATTTAATCAATCTTTCCTTCCTTCAGATAGGTAAGATTCAAAATGGTTCATTGATACGAGAGCCTCAAATCATATGACCAAAGATGAAGGTAACCTTTTCCACTTACGACTATATATTGGAAAAGATAACTTTATGGTTGGAAATGGTGATTTACTTCAAATTTCCCATACTAATGATGATCAAATCAATTTGGGCTAAGAGAGCATTGCCTTAAAAAAATGTTCTACTTATTCCTCATATGCAAAGGAATTTATCGTTAGTGAGCTAGTTTACAACTGACTATCCTCTAAATTTTGTGTTCTCTACACTAATTTTGTGATAAAGGATAGAAAAACGAGAAAGGTTCTAATAATTGGAAATTGTGAAGGTGACCTTTTTACTTTGAAAGCACCAAAAAGAGCACCCATTTTATACCTGTTTAGGAAAATTGATGAAAGTACTTGTCATCAAAGATTGCGACATCCATAAACAATAGTCCATCATCTGCAAAAACAAAGGCAATATTACTGTTACTTCTTAGAATGAACCTATTACCATATATAGTAGTTGTCAAATGGGTCGAGCATCTGAACTTCCTTTTTTGTCTTCCAAAAATTACATCTAAGCCTTTTGAAAAGATACATTGTGATGATTGGGGAAAGGCTCCGATAATTTCATTTAAAAGGTTTCAGTATATGTTTGCTTTATGGATGATTATATGCAATATACTTGGTTTTCTCCATTATGGAAAAACTTTGACTTTTACTCATGCTTTCTTAATTTTGACAAATATTTAGAAAGGCAATTTGATGAGCACATTAAAAGTTTTCAATTTGATGGTGGAGGATAGTTCAACCAAGCAGATTTATTGACTCATTTGCAAAAGAATGGGATTGTTAATCAAGTAGCTTGCCCAAATACTCCAGAGCAAAATGGAGTTGCTGAGTGAAAACATAGCCACATATGTACAATTGGCTTGACTATGTTTCATTGATGAGGAATTCCTAAAAAGTTCTAGGTCAGAAGATTTCAAATATTAGGTCAAAAGATTTCAAATATTAGTTTTTCTCTTGAATTGGTTTCACGCCCCGAGCCTCCACGAGCACGCGACATCTGCACAACGACGGTCGATATATGCAACATCTTAGGACTGCCACCGAACCAGAAACCTTAATATCCAAATAAATGCTAGCGAATGCGATACATTACTCCTGACAACGAATGAGCAAGGACTAGCGCAACCATAACACCTCATATATATACATAATCTCAGCTACATATTACATAGTTCAAAACTTTCACCATCTCATGACAACCATTGTTCGACCTTTACAACAAAAAGGATTTAGGTCGGTAAGTTTTTCAATTCTAATGGAGAGCAAACCATACAAATTTCTACAAAGGGGTTTCTGCCTCAATCCTACTCATCATTATCCATCCCACCATCTGGTTCAGGGAAAGACAGAATCTCTGCATCAATTTCCTTCGATATCTCCTATCTTACCCATATTATATTCACTGCTGGGGACGGGAGTCTGAAAAATAAGAATAATCACCTGTGAGAATAAATATCAATAAGCTAACCCCTAAATCCCTTCTCAGAATACCAAACACGCTCAGACTTAACTTTAAGCCTCATCCAGGCACTCAAACCACAGAGTCAAATTTTAAATCGCAAGGCCAAAAAAAATCAAGGGCAACGCCCAACAGAAAACTCGCTAGGACCCAAAATGACTAAATAATTAATTTCAAGCGTACATGGATAATCCTCAAATATTATTTTGAATACAAACACGAGCTCCAAATATTTGAAATAGTAATATAAAATATTGCTCGAGCCCTATTTTGCATAAAATACTCCAAAATATATTTTTTTAGTATTTGAACCACACGGGACCCACCAAACTTGTCATTTTTCAAACCAAAAATCAAATTGGGCAGCACATAAACAATGTTCAGAGGTTTATAAACAGTTATTTCAAAACAATACTTAGCCCATTTTTGAGTAAAAGTCCCAAAGATCTATTTTTCAGTACCCAAACCTCACGAGACTCACTCCAATCACCATAAACAGCCATTATTTCAACATGACGACAACATATCTCAAATCCACAGCATATCTCAATCTTCACAAAATTCATTTGCTCAATTAACACTGATTTCAACGATTTTTCCTAAACTGATTTACCTCGAATCGGGCTCTAGAGCTAGTCCATGGCATGTACAACATTCTAATTGAGAAATAGAGGTTTAACTCACCTAATCGAGGCTTACACAAAGTTGAGGAAGCAACAAAAGCGGCAGCGCACAGCGGCAACCAACAAAGCACGATGGATTCTGGTGGATTTAGTCCAAATCAAGGCTGATCAAGGGATGAACGGTGTGGTTCTCAAGCTGGAAATTAATATTTTCATATGAAAATAAGCTCTAAGGGTCGCTAGGATTAACATATGTCAACATGAGTTATTTGTCAAATTCGTGTAACATAAAACTGGTTCGTTGACTAAAACGGAAAAGCAAATTTGAAAGGTCAAACGATCTCAGATCGAAGTGATTCAAATTTCTGTGAACTCATCTCAGATAGGACTATGACATATCCAAAAATCACGAAAATCCAACAATCGAATTTCCATTGGTAGCCAGTTGAAGTTGGCAGCAAAATCCAAGAGTCAAGAGAGAGAGAGAGAGAGAGAGAGAGAGAGAGAGAGAGAATCTAGTGGTAATTATGGAAGAGAGAGAGTGGTTTGACTAATAAATATCTTGAGGAAATTTATTGCCGGTGACTATTCACCGTAAGCAACATAAAGCTGAACGAATGGGCTGATTTTTGGATGATCAATAAAATTTGGATTGATAAAGCTTGAGCATCAATTATTTTTTGTCAAAGCTGGTTAAAATGATCAAAAAGGTGACCGACAAGACATTCCTTGAAGTTCGTGAAATTTCAAGATCAGTAGGGGCTCAATCACTTTTGATTTAGCTCAACCGTGGTTGGAAAATTACTCAGAATACCACTGAATAATTTTTCTAATCTCGCTAAAATTACTAACACCCTTTAGCCATGGATTGGATTCTAGCACAAACCAGGAGCGAGATAGCAATTTTTAATTTTTTCCCTTTTCTCTAGGCATTCTAATGCCACACTGTCAATTCACGTCTTTCGAGGCGACATCCAATTTCAACCTCCGTAACACTCTTGAGAGTCAATTGTTCTATTCTAGAACTCAATTCACGGCCTTATTCATAAAACAACAGCATTAAATAAATTATCAAATTAACGGGTGGCTTTTAGGAGTCACGCATATCGACCATTTAGTCCATGTACTTATATTCCTAGCTAGCATTTCCCCTTTGATTAGTCATCTCAGAGTGGCTAGCTCCAAGTGAGATTCATTTATAGCGCCTCCATGAAATAATCATTCTGTATTCAAATTCTGGAAAAACGAATCGAAACTCAGGATGTCGCAATTTTTGTCTCTTAATCTTCAAAAATCTAATATTATTTCAACTTATAAACGTCTAAAATTCGGGATGTTACAATTGGCTTCCTTCAAGATGTTAAGCATGACATTACCATATGAATTCTTATCTAGTAGAAAACCATGCTTTAATTCTTTGCGAGTTTTTGTTTGTAGGTGTTTGCCATATCTTTAGGGACTACACCAAAACAAGTTCAATCTTCGGTCGTTACCATGTGTATTTCTTGGCTATAGTGATCGCCAGAAGGGATATCAATGTCTCTATCTTTCGACTAGTGAAATCTTCATATCACAACACGTAGTCTTTGATGAGACTATATTCCAATTCTCGTGCCTAGCTCATTATTTCGGGATCAAATTATATACTGATGATATATGAATTTATAAGTGAGACGTCCCAGTTTGCCATCTCAAGCTTACTAACCACATCTCTATTTTAATATTTTCTTATATCATGGCGAATGTGGATGACTAAGTAAAATAATCAAGATGGCCATGTGAGTACAAGTGCATGGAATACAAGTTGCAAGTATGCCTAATAGGGTATCACCTTAATATGTTTCACTAACCTAAAAATTCACATCTATCACAAATGACAAACTCACAAAATATTGAATTCATGTATATTTGCATATATTTATTAGCCAGTTCTTTAAAAAAGTTCAAAATATTCTAGAAGAATCACAAGTACGATAACTACTCCCGGCTTATCCGTACTCTCGGTAGGCTCCCTCTTTATCACCAATATCCATGGCTATTCCTAGTGGTTGGCATCACTGGCTAGTTAAGCTAATCTAAAAAATGTTAATCGGCAAGGGTGAGCTAACGCCCTACGAATGTACGTCTAACACAATAGAATGTTAGCATCGAAATCAAAACACAACATCAATAATTCATAGCTTTGATACATGCAAGAGATAATATATGTATAAGATGTCTTTCAATCTCGATGATTTCATACGCAATGCAACATCAACTCATAAGGAGACTATCCTCATGGATGAATGTATTTGTGGCATCTCTTCTCTAGAGGCATCCTAGTTTGCATGAAGTGTAGGGGCAATTCCCGAATAATCCGAAGCATCTCAAATTCTGTAGTGGCTCCAAGGGTATCATCATCCCAGTTCGCACGAAACGCAAGGACAATCCCGATAAAGGTCGGAGGCATCCTAAACTCCATAACTCCATGAGGCATTATCATCCTAGTTCGCACGAAGAGTAGGGGCAATTCTTGAATAATCGAAAGCATCCTGAATTCCATATTGATTTTGTAGGGTATCATTGACAACAGCATAATGGAATGAAAGGCCATGGTGTGCACACAAAATGCAATCCTCTGTCAGCACCTTCTTCAGTGATTCTTTCAGAAATTCAATGCCATGATCATGCATAACATGCGAGATTTCATGAATACGAATCAAATAGGATTTCATGAAAATAAGTATACTATCAACCATTAATGTATGATTCTAACGTCAATCCAAACAAACTATAAAATTTAGAAATTACACTCACCTTTAATTTCTCAACAAATGGAATAACAATGACGAACGAGCTCGTGGCGTGGACAAACATAACAGCAAAAGGCATGGACAGTCATAGAGTGAGAGTACAGGATTAAGAGGTGGTTTGATCTAACGATTGATGATGAAATGAATTGACATTAGGTTCTATTTATAGGAAAAGAAGATGGTGGCAAGTTAGCACCCAAGTGACCACGTTCCAATACGTGTCCTGCCATGTATCACATTACAGTGACAAGTGACATGCCACGCGCTAATGCATACTGCCACGTGTCCACCCCTTTGTCAGGTATCACTTTAGCAATGACACGTATCCCCTACTAGGTCACGTGCTAACGCATGTCCAGTTGTCTCCATTGTCCTCGTTCGACCCTGATTTCGCACATAGTTGACCCAATATGACTCATTTTAAATACATAGTGTCTCTAAAAATATTATTGAGTTCAAATAACAATTGTCCAAAACCTATCCGATAATCCAAACTTGTTAAATACCAATCTACTCTTAAGAAGGTGAAGGTTCAGTTCATTATAATAAGCTAACCAAATGATGACACTTTAGCATCTGATTCATAATCTTCATCTTTGTATTTGCAACAAGGTGCGTTCCCTTCTAACTTAGATCAATCGTAGGATGGCTTATTGAATTAAGTTACTCATGAAGACAACATTGATGGAGGCGTATCACATGTTCACCAAAATCATGTTGAAACTGGTGACTCATCTAATGCTCTACTTAATTCTCTATGCACTTTGGCAAATGAAGATTCCTCTATGGATGTCCTTCATGATTATTCAGTAACACATTCACCGGCTCAAAATCATTTAGTGGTTACTCAAGTACGCTCTGGTATTGCGAAGCCTAATCTAAAATATGCCAATTTACATATGATGAATTCAATACCGAAGGAACCAAGCAATTTACGCTCTGCTTTAAAGCATTCATGGTGGTTGGTGGTAATGAAAGAGGAGCTTGAGGCATTGCACCGAAGTAAAACTTGCACTCTTGTTCCATGTCCTCCAAATACTAAAACTGTGGGATGTGGATGGGTTTTTAAGTCTGAGATAAAGGCCGATGGTACATTAGAAAGATTAAAAGTACGTTTGGTTGCCAAGGGATATATTCAAGTAGCAGGAGTAGATTTCCTTATGGCTTTCTCGCCAGTTGTTCGACTAGAAAGTATAAGAATGGCCCTCATCATTGCTATTGTTAAAGGTTGGCCCATCAAACAATTATATGTCAAAAATGCCTTCTTACATGGTTTTTTACTGTAGCAAATTCATACAGAGCAACCGCCTAGTTTTGAGTATGAAAATCACCCATCTTTTATTTTGCGAACTGGAGAAAGCCTTGTATGGTCTTAAACAAGCACCAAGATCATTGTTTAATTGCCTTAGCTCATTTCTTTTAGTATTTGATTTCTTTTGTAGTATTGCGAATCCTTTATTATTTATTCAAAAATTAGATCATGGCAGTTCAGCTCTACAGTTTTATATAGATGACGCAGCGCAAGTGAAATTGGAAACGATAATACGCAAAGTGTAAAAGAAAATCTCGAAATTCAATATCAAATATTTTGTTCCATCCTACTAGGAAAACGCCTTTTATATGAGACATGAAACCTAACCCTAATAGATCTCTAATAGAAAGCCCAAAAATACAAACCTGACATTAATAGCAAAATTAATAGAAAATAGAAATAAATAAAGAAAAATTCAAAAACCCAACTAAATGACCCTGAATTGCCGAAATCTATCTTCAACCGACCGAATTTGAGTTCCAACACTGCCAACTCCCGGGTCTTCTAGTACTACGCATATCATGCTCCTTTCGACTTCCGTCAGGATTTCTGTCTGTCCAATCGATCCATGAACATATCGCTAATACTTTCCACATCATTCTCCTCCACTTGGGAAAAACTCGTCCTCGTGCTAGAAGTATGATCTAGATACAAAGGCTCCGTGGAATCATAGAACAGTGACAAGTCAGCGACATTGAAAGTGTTGGAAATATCCATGCTACATGGAAAGTTTATAACATAGGCATTATCATTAATCTTCTTGCTAACAATATAAGACTCATACTTCTTTGGCTGCAACTTACTGTAAATACCAATCGGGAACCGCTCCTTACGAAGAAACATTATGACTTGATCGCCTACTGCGAACAGCTGCTTGCACCTGTGTTTATCTGCTTCAGCCTAGCACTTCTAATTGGTCTCTTCTAACTTCTGTTTGACTTCCCAATCCACCTCCACAATCTGTTTAACCATGTGATCTGCTGCAACACTCTTCTCTGCTTACCTGGGTAACTTAATCAAATCCAGAGCATGCTGAGGCACCTTTGTATAAACAACTGAAAAAGGTAACTTGCCAATAGAACGATGAACTGCATTGTTGTAAGTAAATTATGTCTATGATAGAGCAATATCCCACTGCTTCGATTTGTCGCCACAAATACTCCGAATTAAATTTTTCAAAGTTCTATTGACCACCCCTATCTGTCCATCAGTTTGCGGATGAGCTGTACTACTGAAATTTAAAGACAAGTCAAACAGCCTCCACAAGATCAGCCAAAAATGCCCCAGAAATTTGTTGTCTCTATCAGAATAATAGATTTAGGGATACCGTGTAAATGAACCACTTCTTTAAAGAATAACCTGGCCATACTTACTCATCAAAAGTTTTCCTGTAAAGAATGAAGTGTGCCATCTTGGAGAATCTGTCAACCATAACAAAAATAGAATCCATGCCTCTCTAGGTTTGTGGTAATCCGAGTACAAAATCCATAGAAAAATCTTTCCATATATTTTCTGGAATAAGCAAAGGCATATACAAACCCATATTTTTATACTGCCCCTTAGTAGTCTGGTAAACATAACACTTTTGTACATACCTGCTGACATCTCTATGCAATTAAGACCAGTAAAATGGCTCCCATACTATAACAATAGTTTTATCACATCCCAGATGCACAGCTAGTCCTCGTCATGTAAATCACGAATTACCTTCTCTCATAATAATGTCCGAGGAAGGCAAAACTGATTGCCATGCATTAAGTAACCATTCAACATATAGAACTCTTGCACCGGTTAACCAGCAGCACACATCTCCCAAATCTGGCCAAAATCATCATCACCTGCATATCAGTCTTTCAACTACTCGAACCCCAAAATGTTTTGGCTCAGCATAATTAATAATCCAGTTCTCTTGCTCAGTGCATCTGCTACAACGTTATGCACACCTGACTTGTGCTACAATATGAAAGGAAATTTTTGTAAGAACTAATACCAATGTGCATGCATATCCTTACTAATCCTCTTCTGGCTATTCAGATATTTCAAAGCTTTATGATCATAATAGAGCACGAATTCCTTACCAGATAGATAGTGCTCCCACACCTTTAAAGCTCTAACAACAGCATAAATTCTTTATCACAGGTACTCTACTTCTGTCTTGCTTTACTAAGCTTCTCACTGAAATAGCAAATTGGTCTGCGTTTCTGAGACAAAATAGCTTTTATGCCTACCCCACTAGCATCACAATCTACCTCAAACAGTTTATCAAAATTAGATAAATAAGAATAGGTGCTGTACACAAGTTCTCTTTTAGAATAGCAAAACTATGTCCAGCTTCCTCTCCCCACAAAAATTTACCTTTCTTTGTACATTCTGTAATTGGGACTACGATAGTACTAAAATTTTTAATAAATCACATGGAAAAAGTAGCTAACCCATAAAAACTTCGAACTTTTGAGATTGTTCTAGATGTAGCCCACTCCCTAATTGCTTTCACCTTCATCTCATCCACATCTATTCCCTCAGCAATAATAATAAATCCCAAGAAAAGCAACTTGTTAGTTAAAAAATTACACTTCTTAAGATTGATGTACAGCTTATTGGCCTTTAATGCTATCAACACTTCCCTCAAATGCAGCAAGTGGTCCTCCTCGATTTTACTATAAATCAGGATATCATCAAAATAAACTACAACGACTTTTTCAATAAAACATTTCAGAACCTAATTCATAAGCCTCGTGAAGGTACTCGAAGCATTATAAAGTCTGAGCAGCATCAGCAACCACTCATACAGCCCTTCTTTTGTCTTGAAAGCTGTCTTCCACTCATCTTCGGGTCGAATACGAATTTAATGATACCCATTCTTCAAATCCAGCTTTGATAACCATTTAACGCCGTGCAATCTATTCAGCATGTTATCCAATCTCGAAATTGGAAACTTGTAGCCCATGGTTATTTTGTTGATGGCTCTGCTGTCTACACACATCCTCTAACTCCCATCTTTCTCAGTAGTTAATAAAGTAGGAACAGCACAACGGCTCATACTATTCTGAATATGCCCCTTTCGTAGCAACTCCTCCACCTTCTCCTTCAGAACCTCGCTCTCCTTAGGATTCATCCTGTAATTTAGTAAATTAGGCAGACTGGCACTAGGAATCAAGTCTATATGGTGCTGAATATCGCGCATGAGCGGTAATCCATCCAGAATCTACTCAGGCATCAGTTCACTAAACTCCTTCAACAAAGGCTTAACGGATTCGGGCTACTTTTCCACTTACAATTCACCCTATGTTTCAAATTTCTATTTAACTATTAGCGCGTAAATCTGTCGGGTATCCTTAATTTTAGCTTCAAATTTCCTTGTAAAAGTAAGGAAATTATACCCAGCCATCTATTTTCCCTTACGTTTCAATGGCAGCAACATGTATTTCACTACTCCCTTCTCCAGATTATATTGATTACTCCTTCCTGAATGTGCGCATCTACATCATATTACCATAGCCTTCCAAACAACGCGTGACAGACATCCATATCTACCACATCGCAATACATTTCATCATGATACTTACCAATGGAGAACGGAATCTTACACCGTTTAATCACCCGTATGTTGTCTACTCCAGATTTAATCCACCCCAGTGTATATGGGTTAGGATGTTTCTCCACAGGTACTCCCAGCTTCTTTACTGCCTCATTTTCAATGAAATTGTCTATGCTACCATTATCAATAACCACAGCAAAAATTTTACCCAGGATTGTGTACCAGGTTCGGAACAACTGATGGCACTACGAATCATCCTCTCATTTTGGTGCTATCATCATCCTACGTACTACGCAATTTTTCTCCTCCTCTTTCTCATCATCAAAGTCTTAGTCCTCACCATTTAGCTCACAACAATTTCCATTTTCCTCCTCTTCTCCTACTGTCATGTTTACTGTCCTTCTTTGAGGGTACTCATTGGATCGATGCCCTAGCTAATTACACCAGTAATACTTTATTGCTGCTGGTTTTGCATAAGGATTTGGGTTCGCAATTTTCTACGCTTGCGTCCCCTTGTCCCTCGCCTCATTCATGGGATACTTTCATGCTGCTTTATCTTCAAAACATAATTCCATGTTAAAGCAATTATACGATCTGCTCTTTCCTATCGAACTGCTTGCAGTATTATTTCTAAAATTATCATAGCTGCCTCTTTTTCCTCTTTCTTGTAGCATCATTTTTGCCTTCATCGCCATATTTTTTTGCTTCAGATAGATTCCACAAAACTTGCACCCCAATTTTATCTCGAATGAAGGACTTCAACCTATCGAGATATCTGGCCACCTGTTGTCCCTCCGTCTCTGACAGGTTATTTTGCTAATCTCATAAATGTTGCCATATACTCATGTATAGTTCGATTTTCATGCTGGCATCGCTGGTACTGTTGAAACATAATTTGTTCATAATCGAATAGTAAAAACTTCTACTTCAGCAGCCTCCTCATTCTAGGCCAAGTTCTTTTTCTCTCTTTTCCTTCTCGATCCCTCTTATTCTGTAACCTCTCCCACCATGAAAATGTACCCTCCTTCAATCTACAGGCCATTAATCTCACTCATTTCTCACTAGGGGTCTCCATGTAATCGAAGAACTTATTAACATTAGCAATCCAATCAAGAAATTCTTCGATTATCAGATTTCCATTAAAATAATGTATATTGATCTTTAATTTAAAGTCGTTACCTTCACGAGCATCGTATTATCGTCTTCCATCATATTTCTTGTGAAATCACCCATAGGGACGCTTGCCTCCATAATCAGCACGCTCTTTAGCAGTAAATTCGCCTTCCTCTTCTTCCTTCGAACTCTCTGAAAACAAAGGTTTATAGACAAGAATAGGCCTATCAACAGGATCACCGCGAGCAACATCTGCCCCTAGTCTTCTGCCATGCTGCCTATTTCGTTTTACATCAACACTGTGAGTTTTGAATCGATCAGCTATTTCATCAAATTGTTCTTCGATGTGACAGAGCCTGTGATCAATCCATTCTTCTAGGCGTTTCATTAAACACTGCTCCAAATGTTGCAACGCATCATCCCCAAAGATCGGGGCTCCAATCTCTTGAGCATTGTCATAAAGACCACCGTTTCTTCCGCCGATCGCCATAGGCTCCGATACCAACTGACACAGCGCAAGTAAAATTGGAAACGATAATACGCATAACGTAAGAGAAAATCTCGAAATTCAATATCAAATATTCTGTTCCATCCCTACTAGGAAAATGCTTTTTATATGAGGTATGAAACCTAATTCTAATAGATCTCTAACTGAAAGCCCAAAATTACAAAACTGACATTAATAGAAAAATTAATAAAAAATAAAAATAAATATAGAAAAATTCAAAAACCCAACTAAACGATCCCGAATCGCTGAAATCCATCTTTAGTCATAGCCAAAGGTGGTGAGTATTGATTAGGACGCCGTTTCACTTCAACCAATCGAAATTTGAGTTCCAACCCCGCCAACTCATGGGTCCTCTTATACTATGCACATCATGCTCCTTTCGACTTCCGTCGGAATTTCTTCCTGTCCAATCGATCTAAGAACATATCGCTAATACTTTCCACATCAATAGATGACATGAATATTACTAGTGATGATCCAAAATTGCTTGATGGGTTCATCTCTATATTGAGTAGCAAATTTGCAAAGAAGGATATGGAGCCATTACATTATTTTCTAGGTGTGGAGGTTAGGATATTCTTTGGTGGTCTTTATCTATGCTAACGACAATATGCTTTGTCAATTCTTAAACGTGCACAAATGGAAGGAAGTAAGTTGGTTTCCACACCTATCTCTACTAGCTCTCATTTTAGTACATATGCAACACTATTTTTGGATCCTACGCTATATGGAAGAATCATTGGAGCTCCTCAATATCTCACAATTACACAGCTACATATTTCATATGCGGTCAGTTTTGTTTGTCACTTCATGCATCGACATACTATGAGCCATATTCAAAATTATGAAACGCATTTTACATCATGTCAGCGGCACAATAGATCGAGGCATGCAAATCTTGTCCAAGTCAACTTTGGACTTGTATGCCTTTTGTGATATAGGTTGGGCAGGTTGTCCCTTTACTCGACAATCAACTACTGGATTTTGTACTTTCTTAGGTAGTAATTGTATATCAGGGAGTGGTAACAAGCAACAAACAGTTGCTCGATCCAATGTCGAGGCATAGTATTATGCAATGGCGTCGACAGCTATAGAGATTACTTGGATATCATTCCTTTTAAGAGATTTGGATATTCATCTCTCAAGTCCACCAATATTACTTTGTGATAATATTAGTGCACTTTATATATCGACTAATCCAGTGTTTCATTCAAGAACTAAACATATCGAAGTATAGTACCATTATGTGCAAGAGAAAATGGCTCTTGGAACACTTGTGACTAAGTATGGTCCATCTATCCATCAAATTGATAATCTCTTCGTGAAACTATTGTTTGGGAATACATTTGGAAACTTACATCTCAAATTGGGAATTTGGGATTCTCTCATTCCTAATTTGAGGGGGAGTAAAGGCACTAATTTATCAATTAAGAGAGAAGAATCTGGATATATCAATTAAAATCACAAGTGCTAATTCATGAAGATGTTAGAATTAAGGAATTGAAAACTTTTGTAATATGATGATATCTTTAAAAAAAATTCATTGTTGTATTGTTTCCTTACGAAGTGTAACAATTTGTAATAATCGTATATATTGAAAATCATCTCGATAGTTGTATCTTGAGATCAATATTTAAACCCCTTTGTTCTTTTAAAGCTTACTTGTGAACAAATCTCGTGGCTCAATCCCGGACAAGCTTTACTCATAAACAGGTTTGCATTTGCCAAAGGGGAACAAGAAAATCCGCGTGGCCAAAAATTTGGTTCCTCTGTTCTTGTACGAAGAATCAAGACTCCACAAAAGAAGTAAGAAAAACCAGAAAATTTCGACACCATCGTATTCGTTCCATAATGCCTGCAATCATTGTTCTTGGTTGCTTCGCCCGCATGCCCCTCCTTCCTTCACTTCCCCTAACCCCACTTACTCTCTCTCTCTCCCTCTCTTCTCCCACCTATAAAAACTGTCCACTTCCCACTTCTACCTCACTTGCAAACCTTTCAAATTTCACACCATCTCTCTCTCTCTCTCTCTCTCTCTCTCTCTCTCTCTCTCTCTCTCTCTCTCTCTCTCTCTCTCTGTAACCTTACCTTAACTTCCCAGAAGAAAAAACCTTCTTGTCTCGAACTTTTTCAAATTCTTTGGTTTGTGCTGAAATGGCTGCTTCTGGTTTTGAGGGCTTTGAGAAGCGCATAGAGCTCCAATTCTTCGGCGACGACCCGTTATTCACGGGCTCGATGGGTCTCAGAAATCTTGAATTCGAGTGTCTGGAGGAAATACTCCACGCGGTGCAGTGCACTGTGGTCTCGGCCGTGGCCAATCGCCAGTTCGACGCCTACGTTCTGTCGGAGTCGAGCCTCTTCGTCTATCCGACCAAGATTATCATCAAGACATGTGGGACCACCCAGCTGCTGAAATCCGTCCATCCGTTGGTCCACCTGGCCAGCGATCGCCTCGGACTCACGGTGCGCATGTGCAGGTACACCAGGGGGAGCTTCATCTTTCCCAAAGCCCAGCCTTCCCCTCACACGAGCTTCGAAGAGGAAGTCATCTTCTTGGAGGAGAATTTGCCGAGCAGGCTTTGCTTTAGAAAGGCCTGTGTCATGCCCTCCAATGTGTCCTCTCATTCATGGCATGTCTTCACTGCTTGTGATGGTGATGATGATGACAACGATGACTCATCTCATCGTCATCAGCTAGGGGAAGGTCGAAATGATGCCCTCTACACCATCGAGGTGTGCATGACTGAGCTCGACCGGGCTTCGGCACGTAAGTTCTTCCGTCGAGGGGCCGGGGACGATAAGAAGTACTCCGGGGACTCTGCCGGGAGGGAGATGACAGGGCTCACTGGGATCGGAGACATCAATCCGAGGGCTCTCATTTGTGATTTCGGGTTCGATCCATGTGGGTACTCCATGAACGGAATCGATGGCGACCGTTACTCAACGATACATGTGACCCCTGAGGAAGGGTTCAGCTACGCGAGCTATGAGTGCGTCGGGTCAATCTACGACAACCCGCATGAACTTTCTAGGGTTTTGAAGAAGGTGGCGCAGGTTTTCCGGCCCGGGACTGTGTCAGTGGCGACCACTTGCACGAGCCACGATGTGTGGAGGAGGGTGGCCAAGGCCCTAGAGCTCGTCGGGCTCAATTGCCGGAGTTGCTCGGCTGACGAATTCCCCGCCACAGGGACAGTCGTCTTCCAAACTTTCACGACAACTCGCCGGAAGTGAGAAGCGCCGGCAAAGTCCTCCGGTTAGAGGGTAGAGAGTATGAGAGAGGCTAAAAAGGAGTAATTATGAGGGAGGGAAAGGGGAAGTACTAGGGTTTTAGAACAATTGGGGGGGTGTTATGGATCGTTCAAAACTTGTTCGTGGGACTCTTGAGATGGGTAATAACGTTATTGGGTGATGGGTTATGTAGTTAGAGAGGGAGACAAGAGGAGTGCTAAGAAGATAGAGAGATGATTTTGGAGTTGAGAGAGAAAAATGGGAGGATCATGCATATCATGATCATGCTCCCACTCAGGTTTGTCACGCCTAAAAGCTCATTTGAGGTTCTTTTGTGTAGTGGGCAAGTGCTGATGTGGAGGGGTTTGTAAGAGACGAATTTGAATGTTTCCCTTCCATTTCTATTTTGATTAAAGCTTTCTTTTTCCTCTCTCTCTTGCACTTTTTCTTCTCTTCCTTTGTTTTGTCATCATTTTTCTATCCATCGTACCTTGTTTTGTCGTTCACTCCTACATTCTTAATTTTCCAATCCTTAAAGAGCGTTAGTTCTATGGCATTCCCTTGGAATGTCTGTTTCTCCAACCTGTTGAGTCGTTGGAGCCATAATCAACTTGCAGAAAGCACAAGAGCTTTTAAGGAGTTTCATCGCTAGCATTGGTGTTTTTTGAACTTGTCGTTATTATTTCTTGTAGGATGACATTCTTTCTATAATTAAAAGAGTGAGAAAGGGCAGACCAGTTGGGATGACACTGCATATAAACGTGTACTCTCCTCATAGAACCAGACAAGCAAATAGGTACTTAGGTCAAGCTTCGCTTTTGTGGGCCTTGGGAGGTGTCCAACTCGTTGCCGGTACTGATTCATGATGTGGTTTGAATTCTTTAGTGAAAAACTAGTTCACTAAGATAAATGATATGATGAGATGAATTGGATGATTAAAAACAAGACCCACATTCAACTTCTGTCGGACCACCTACTAATTCGATTTCAGAAAATAACCTTATTTGCACCTAGTATTTTACTCTCTCACATACTCGAATTTTGTAAATGGGGTCGATTTCGGACCCTGCCATTCGAATTTATGTCCCTGTTTCTAATGTGGACATCTGCTTCAAAACTCTTCGCCCTCGTATTCATGAGTTGACATGGATTGACATCCACGAATCTCAAAAGAGATTGATTTGCCTAGGTTACCACAAGGCCGAAAAGGCCCCACTAAAAGCAACCATGGGGTCACAAGGCCCAAGACCTAATAGAAGGCCATGGTGGACCTCAAGCCTGCCAAGGACGTGTGTAGCAAATCCATGAAATAAAGCTTTAGTGAAGACAAAAATTCAGAATATGATATAATTTATTAATGTACTATGTTTGGTCTCTGCTCAAGGCAGGATGAGTTCAGACGTAAGAGGAATATATTCCAGATAAAAGTTATCCCACGAGGATGCGGGATAAAGGTGGATCATTTTCTCGAATAATAAATTTCTTAAATTAATAAAATAAAAATAATATTTGAATGTTAATAATATCTAAATTCTAATATAAAAAATTTGAAAGGGCGAAAAAAATTATATGATAGGACATGAAAAAAATTAGAAATTTAAAAAAAAGAGAAAAATAATGAAAAATAAGCAAAAAAATGAAGTAAGCAAGAGTGTCATGATATATTCTTATCACATCCGTTTGTGCAATTTTTGAGTTCATTTACACTGATAGTATGTGAAAATGTCCAGCTTTATTACTACGATTCATTGACCAATGGATACAATTTAAAAAAATTCCTAATTTTCATATCGTATTTTATCTATTTCTATTCTAACTAGAAATCAAGCATCTAAACCTAGCTAAAAGCTTCCTTATTGATGGAGAAATATTATGTGGCTATTATATCATGTGGAGAAATCGGTTCATAACGAGGGATAGCTTGGTAATTCAAACATAAAAGCTAATCAGGATGCATATCGAGCGGGCAATGTAATTTAATAGTTAATCTACTTCAGTCGAATGACCACCACATGAAGTACGTTTTTCAAATCGGTGATGGTGGCGACAATCCGGGAAAGAGAAGTTGCATTCGACTGCAATGAGCAAGTTCAAACGACAACAATACATAAGCAAGGTCAGTCGACCACATTAAAGATTGCCGCGAAGTGTCCGAGGCGCAGAAGTGGTGATATGGAGGATTGTCATAATAACTGGGTCAGGCCCAAAGTTTAAAGCCTCGGCCCATTATTGTCCCCAATCGCCTTGTGACTTGCACATTAAAGATTGCCGCGAAGTGTCCGAGGCGCAAAAATGGTGATATGGAGGATTGTCATAATAACTGGGTCAGGCCCAAAGTTTAAAGCCTCGGCCCATTATTGTCCCCAATCGCCTTGTGACTAGAGAATGTAATTTTTCCTAGTTTAACGCTCCCCATGTTTTCGAAGGGGAAAAAAAAAACGCTGCCTATGTGATCTTCAGCCATTACGGGTCTTCAATGGGCCTGGCCTAATTGCATTGCCTTGCGGGCTTACTTCAGATAATTTAATTAAGCTCAAAGCCTCCACGCTTAAACTCATTCGACATGGGTCCAATTAAAATGCAGTTTATGTGGGTCTATCAATATAATGTTCCCAACATGCAAATGTAAATTATAGTTTATGGATCAGGATTGATCCCTAATTTATGCGTAGTAAACAGGCAGATGGCATCGTCAAAATTAAGATGCCAACACTATCAATGGTTCATTTGTCTCTATTAAAACTTTAAAATCTACTTTTCTCTATTTCAAGTAACCATTGTACTTTCTTAAAATGTCATCTCATGTGGTGATGGAGTGACGCACAAGGACAAGGACAAGATCACATTTAGCTTCACAATGCTCATGCTTAAGCTCCCATATTGCCGCCGCCACCTTACTTGATATTGGCGACGCCTCACTCGGCGACAGCGACCCCAACACCTCCCTTGCTTTCTCAATGGTGCCAATGGAAGCCCCCACTTGGCGTGAAGGATGCTAGCATGACACTGGACCATCCACTAACATGTGCATCAACTTTGTCATTAAGGTTTACGATGAAATGACTAGTTTGAATATACAACAAATATAAGTTAGAGATGTAAGCAAAAACTTACAAACTTAGACCCAACATATGCACACACAAAAAGAAAAAAGAAAAATAAAAAAAAGTCAAAGCCTTTGACTCGCCTACTGCCTAAAGGTTACAACCTCCACCGGATATTGCCCCGATTCCCGTCCCCGTTCACCTGGCCGCTGTGAAATCGTCTACGTTCACGTTCACCTTGTTCAGTTCCAATTCATTTTGAAAGAAGCCACGCAAGATCCAATCTAATATAAAGAAGAAGAAGAAGAAGCAGCAGCAAGTAGTTCTCTTTCTCGATATAGACATGACTTCGACTGGTAAGATCGAAAAGACGGAGGAGGAATGGAGAGCTGTTCTCTCTCCCGAACAGTTTCGGATCCTCCGCGAAAAGGGCACCGAGTAATCCTCGATCTCTCCCTCTTCCTTACGCTCGATTGCTCATTTATCTGGTGAATTCAGTCGATTCCGGCCTTATCCTGTTTTCTGGGCGAATTTTCCTTTTGTCTTGGGGAGGGGGGCTTGGCTTCTAGGGTTTGTGATTTTCCTGATGATTCATCGATTCTTGATTGTTCAATGGGGGTGGCAGTGTGGTGGATCGGCGTGCTGTTGATGGATGGGACTGAACTGTTTCAACAGCTCGTCTCTGATGAAGTATTGGCTTCTAGAATGATTACAGAAGCGAAGATGGTTGTCCATGAACTTGAAAACCTCCTATTTGCCGATAGAGATTCACCAAGCAAAAGTACTATTGATGTAAGATATAGAAGAAGAAGTGCTTTCTTTTTTGCCATTTTTTTCAACTCTGGACAGGTGATGGAAACTACCAAGATAGAGTACGGTAGGAGCAGAGGGAATTTCTGGTGGAGCAGCGTTTGTGAATGGAATCCCCCTAGAAGGGTTAGAATGGCAATTCCTGATCACTTTCCTCTGTTGTCATTAAGAAAGGAAAAAAGGGCTAGGTCTACTTACTTTTTCTTTTGTTTGTTGATTTCTAATTTTTCGAATAGATTTGATTGGAATAATGGAAAATAGGAATATTCGGCACCCACCCACAACACCCAACCACTCCCCAGAAAAAAAACGAAAAAAAAAAGGAAGCTTGTAATGTATCTTCTAGGCTTGTAACATTTTAGGTTTCTTGGGAATGAAAGAACAATGGTCAAGGTTGAGCGTCTTTCATATAAGATGATGAGTCTGCATCTTAGGCGACGTCGCAAATGATCTTGTCTTTACGACTTCAGAATGTGTTTCTATATAATTTGGTTGCCGTTTGCAGTACAATCGAACAAATAGAGCTGAGGCACATCTGTTGGGTGCTGTACTGTGTACAAGTAGTTACTGCACCCCCAGAGACAGGCTGCTTACACTTGTGCCTTAGAGTTCTGATGCAGCTAGTTGTGGTCGTATTCGGTGAGAGGTGGATCTTCAATTTGAATTTGGTGCTGACGCTTCTCTTCCCATGAGCAACCTAGAACTTATAACATGACAAGCTGTTTCACTATGATGGGAATTCTTGAATTGTTAGGTTTGGCAGGCTATATTTGGTGAATGTTTTTTGGTGTTCATTTGCTAAAATTCTGGAACAGATCAGTAGATTTGGAGAATACTGTTTGTTTGAAGGGATGAGATTTGATTTTTGTGCAGGTTGCGAGGAACAGGGGAGTACGATAAGTTCTATGCTGAAGGTGTTTATAACTGTGCTGGATGTAGGACACCGCTTTACAAGTCCACCACCAAGTTTGATTCTGGCTGCGGGTGGCCAGCTTTCTATGAGGGTTTCCCTGGGGCAATAAATCGAACAGTGAGTTCGGTCTTTGGTTCAGTCTTTGTCGACGTCCTCAATAACGTTGCCAATTGCACCTCTAACAAGAACTGTTTTTCAGCCGGACAAAGATGGAAGGAGAACTGAGATTACATGTGCAGCTTGCGGCGGGCACTTGGGCCATGTTTTCAAAGGCGAGGGATTTTCAACACCGACCGATGAACGCCATTGTGTCAACAGTGTTTCAATCAAATTTGCGCCTGAGAAATCCTCATGAAACTCAGAGGGAAGGCTATGCTTGGATTTTAGTCAATAATGGAAGGCAAAAATGGGACTTCTTTCAGGTGATGAATGGACATTATGGTTTTGCCTTGAATGTGTTATCTGTTATGCGGTCTATATGAGCATAGTAACTGAAGATTTGGCTTTGGCTTTGCAGTGAAATTGATTGAATTCTGGTTATAGTAGTGGCTTCATCTGAGATTCTGAATCATCTTGAGACATCCATCTAACTGAGCGTCTCAATCGTTATCAGCCCTTAAAAGTGTGACTACTAATATGCGAATTGATCATTTTGAGCTTGCATATAAAGTATAGAGAGAGAGAGAGAGAGAGAGAGAGAGAGAGAAACATCGAAGGGAGAAACGAAGCGAAAGATGGGCCAGATCGGTCCGAGGCATCCCAAAAGAAGATTGATTGAGAAAACCAAATTAGACGCCTTAAAGAACTGAGTCCTTGTTTGTGTTTGTGCTTGGCTTTGTTCACCACAATGCTTAAATGATTAGAGGAGGAGCGATAAGAACAACTCTAAGATCCCACCGATGAGACATAATACCCCCTGGTGACCAATGGTATTCCCCGGTGACCAATGCTATTCACTTTGTTAACGAGTTGGCAAATTATATAATTGTACACCTTCACAGTCACATGCCCCAGCACTTCGCCTCTTATCAGTTGTCCTTCATGTTTTGCTTCCTCATTTGGTCTGAGACTCAAGTACTACAAGTCCAATACGGTGAGGTCAAATGTATGTAAGATTTTCTGATCAAATTGTGCGCGACCCAGGGATGGCCCAATTCCGCCATGTCAAAACTTAGGCATAATCTAGCAGTTCATAAGCTGAACTCATTAATGGTGACAGAAAACTGAGACATGGTCAATGAAAAGAGAAACACAAAAGCCAATAAAAGGAGATGGATGACATAACCTAGAAGCCCTGGCAATTTCCACGGAAGAGTAACAGCTGCTTCGTATGGTTAATTTAACCATACAAAGGAAAAAGCACCCCATGAATCGTGCCACAAGGTTTAGGCAGAAGATGTCATGTATGACAATGAAGCCTTCGACATCTTCTCATCACATTGACCTCAGTATGCAATACTTGTCCAGTTCCGGAAAGACTTAAAAGAATTCACAGAAGAATAATATTCATAAGGCACGCCATCGAAACAAAATGGAGGCAAGAGCATTTCTAATGAGTTAGCATGCATCTTTGGAATGAGACGGCTCCCGGGACAGAGAATAGAGCTTGACCTTTGCAGAAGAACTTTCTGACATGGAAGGTGGTACTAAGGATCAAAAGACCTGTTTAGACATCGTAATCAGCCTAGCTCTTGCCGGCTCCGCTCCAGTAATCAAAAGCATGGTAAGGGTATTAAGCCCCGTGAAAGTGGTCATGACTACATTTCTACGTTAATGCTCAATAACATTTCGAGGCTACTATAGAACCCAAGGGAGTTCAAACCCATATACAAAAGAAGCTGTCTTTTAGAAGACAAAGTAACTAAAACGTGAATTAATCCATTCATCCCAAGTAAATTCCCACCCTATGAGTATGTCGAACCAGCTTCAACAGGTAAGGAAATGGATCTTCCATTTTTTCAATAGAGTAGGAGATTAATGTGGTGTATGAAAGGCAGTATCGGATGCGGCGGCCACTCTTTGGAATAACCAACAATTGGATTGGCTTTGCTGTGAAATTTACTGAATTCTGGTTACCACAGTAGGCCACTGCATACAAAAAATCCTGTCACCAGAAAATGGCAAGCAATGGGCATACAAATCTATCTAAGCCGAATAAAACCATTATACATTTGCTTAGCAATCTCATTTGAGGACTACTTTTGATGAGCATAATCTCACAAAGATCTTGACCAGTAAAATGGATGACATCAATAGGGACAAAAAATGACCCTTCATCACCTGGGAAAAAGAAAAAATATGGACTTCTAGTGCGAAGGATAAATCACAATGTTCTACACCAGCTGTTCCTCAGTTTTAATAAGGAGCTCCCCACCAGCTTAAGACATTTTCCCGAAATTTGGGATACTGGTTTCCAAGCCCTGTTTGCTTCCACCGAACATCAGCCAATAATCCATATGCTAACATGAACTTAACACATTATTCGATTTGCAACAGCTTCAAACATATATTTGAGATCTGATATCAATTTAGGATATCCACCAAACTGAATGTCAAGCCACTAAAGATACAACTCTCATGATCCAGATAAATCATTTTCAATACATATTTAAACAAGAGATAAGCAAAGAAAGAGGTATTAAACGCAGCAAAGCAAAAGAGGGACAGATATAGAGAGAAAAAGTTGAACGCTCTATACAGCAGAACAGCAACGTGGGACCCTGCAGATCCATCAGAGTTCCACTTGGAGATGGAAGTTCTCTTTTGTTTCTAGACCTAGAAATCCCACTAAGAAAATCCATGCATGGCCCCATCCATGATATTCACCTTGCAAGAAAAATTGACTGCATTCAGATGACACCCCTTCAGACACCACATGCACTAGGAAATTCATTCTCAATATTTGAAGTAGGCTGTTCTTAGGAGTCACAGCACTTGACTCCATCAATTTCCTGCTTCTCCATTAAATACAAATCTATGATACAGATGCCAAATGTGGACATCCGGATGCATCATAAATTTTGTGACAGAAGGCATGTGACTTCGGATTTCCAATGCCACCACATCAAAACTTAAGTAGGAATCTAAGAGTTGAGAACCAATAAATCAAAGGAGAAACCAAAAAGACAATCAACTCCAACATCTCATTCATATCAAGAAAATGAGATGAGATTGCCCCATTCTAATGGCCAATTCCAGTGGGAAAGTAAAGATCGTAAGAGCCTCCTCAACGAGTTTATCATAGTGGAAAACCACAGCTTACCGAATTCTTCAAGCAGATGTCATACGAACAAAATCAAGAATGTCCGACCATGACCTTCAATTCCAGATACACAAGCCACTTCTCTCACAAACATCCAATACAGGAAGAATTTTCAAAAAGCGGTCAACATTCTGTTTCCCAGAGGTCAATGAATACCAGATAAACAAAATCTTTCTAAGTAACGGGCATGGAGCAACCTCACAGTTCACGAATCAATTGTCAGTACCATCTAGGAATCCTCCCTCGCATCCTCTATTTCTCAGAAAAAGAAAGGGAAAAAGAGGCAAGTCTTAGCCCTTCAGAATACAAAATCAGCAAAGAGTTTCACTGTTCAACCTCAGTCGAACCTTCATTTCCTTCCTCTGCCACTCCTCTTCTCATTGCACGCCTTGAGAGCTTGAACTTCTATTGATTATGTCAAACAACACAAAAGCACAATCGCCATTATCAGAAGCATCGCTGATTCTTCCATGTAAAATCACACGATAATCCCACCTACGGCATACCTTTCTGGCACGATTTCCAGTTCCTATTGTTGTTGACAAGACAATCCTGAAGATACCCATGTAGGATTTTACAACCAGAAGGAGCGAAAGGGAATGATCGGAGGATTAGGGGTTCTTCAGAACGTACGACAGGAAAGGACAGATACCTGCAAGGAAAGGTACAGAGAAGAGCACTCTCGGAGCTGCTTCACGTTCTCGTCATCCTCGTCGGCGACGCTCTGGTGGATCGGCGGTGGCGATGGAATTCGCTCGCCGTCTAAGGGCGGCGATGAGGTCATACTTGGATCGTCAAATAGAGTAGCTTATGGGACGAAAAATTAAAACCAAGCCTGAGTTTGGTTAACTTTTTTATGGGCTTCGCAAGCCCAGTCCATTTCATACATGAGATCCCGAAACCCGTCCAATGACGATCATTACTAAAATGCCCCTGGCACGGGCGCGAAATGCGGCACTTGAGACGCACGTGCTTCCTAACTCAGCGAAAATTTGAGCGGTCCACCACAAGTGCTATTTCATGACCTTATTTGAGACAAATCTTCACGTAGGACTTTGTTAAACAAACCTCATTAAAAATTCTAGATATTCGAATGATTGATCTTGAAAATCTAAATATTTGAGCTCCATTGGACTTCTTCGTACTTGGAGACATATATGAACTTGATCTCAAACTCTAATATAATAACCTCAAGTGTATATGATTTTAGGGATTTATATTTGTTTTCATAATTATCAAAGGGTCGCGCTTTTTCCATTTCTTTTCAAGTTAATACGCTCACTATTACAATGTTTTGACCATATTATCTCCTATGAGTTTGACTTTTGAACTATGATTCCAGTTAAATTTAGAGCCCAATTTGGGTCCCACCCTTAATTTGGTTCTTTTCTTTTTCTTCTTATCACTCCGTTCTCTCTTTTGCTTGTTCCACCTACAATTTCGAGCCGTCCCAAAAATTTCATCATTGGATAAGGCAATCGGCGGTGAAGCTCCTCCTCAGTGCTACAAGAATGGAAGGGGTGGGGTGGAGTGGTTGAGTTACCCATACTCGATCTATTTGGTAAGGATGATTCAGAACTTTGGCGAAGAGAGCAATGAGAAGCAACAATGTCCGGTGACTACGGACAATTCCTAAGCAAGAAGCCACTAGTATTCAACCCAAGCAAGTTGTTTTCTTTAGACACCTTCTCATTCATAATCATACATCACAACATTAGAATCCTTATTGTTATGATTTATCACACAATCATGTCGAAATAAAATGTAAAAACAAGAAAGAAATTGAGAAGCCAGATTTTATCCTGGTTCACCCTTAAACTAGGGATACGTCCAGCAAAGGATTCTACTATAATTTACACCTTACACCTCTCGTTACATTCCTTAATTACAAGAGAAAATATTATATATATAGTAGCAACTATTCATGAGCCAAAACCCAAACTTCTAAAGAAAAAATATGGACTTAAATCGTAAAAAGCTCTTTGGTGTCCAAGGGGCACTACCCCATTAAGACCCCGCCTACTCAGCATGGAGTGAAACCCACATGCTTTCCTGTCATAGAGCAGTATGAATCATATCTCAACATTATCCCACTTGGCAAATATTTCACATGCTTCTTTAAACCCAACATAGATATACATCATTCAAACTTTTCTACGCACTCACTGCTTTGATAAAAAAAAATTGCATTATTTAATTGTGTCAACTTTTTCCAGCACTATAACTTTCTGTTCTACTTTCTCTCGAATGAAGTAATATTGTATATCGATGTATTTTTTTTTCTAGCATGAAATGCAGGATTTTTAGCCAAGAATATAACACTTTAGCTATCACACCAAAGCTTCCTTGTCCTTGTGTAAATCCAAGCTTTTTACATAATTTGTACATCCATATCACTTCCTTAGCAGCATGAGTAAGAGCCATGTACTTTGCTACAATAGTAGATAAAGTAATCATGCTTTATCTCTTGCTCATCCAACTCACAGCTTCATTGAATAAGGAAATAACATAACCTCTAATCGACCTTCTGCTATCAATGTCACCTTCCTAATCAGTATCAACAAAACACTTCAATTCTAATATTTGCTATCCCTTTGAGCTTTTCATACCTTCGTAATATAACTCAAAGTCAGATGTACCGCGAACATAACAAAGTACTTTTTTTTGCAGCTATCCAATGCTCTTTTCTCGGATTAGACATATATATGCTCAATACTCTCATTGCTTGAGCAATATCTAGATGAGTACACACCATGGCATACATTAAGCTCCCAACTGCACTTGCATATGGAACCGTTGACATCTCTTCAGCTTCCTGTTTAGTCTTAGGGTACTAGAGCGTTGATAACTCGAAACTTATGGATATAAGGGTCTTCATAGGTTTATAGTCTATCATGTTGAATTTTTTCAACACACTTTTAATATATTTCTTTTGACTTAGCCATAATTTCCCATTTTCACACTCCCTTTTTATCTACATACCCAAAATAAAGTTAGCTGGACTTAAATCTTTCATCTCAAACTATATTGGACCTAAATTTTTCATCTCAAACTATTTTGCTAACAGTCTTTTTAAAGTGCTGATCATTCTCATATTATTCTCATCTAGCAGCATATTATCAACATATAAGGTTAAAATAATAAAATCATAATCTAACCTTTTCACATAGACACAATGATCATCATCACAATAAATAAAGCCAAGCTTCAAAGCATAGGAGTCAAACTTTTGGTACATATACTTGGAAATTATTTCAGGCCATATAAAAACTTGTTCAGTTTGCAAAAAAAAAAAAAAATCTTTTCCTTTGACCACAAACTCATCTGATTGTTTCATGTAAATATCTTCCTCCAAATTACCATATAGGAAAGCTATTTTTACATCTAGTTGTTTTATCTATAGATTGTATGCAACCGCTATAGATAAAACAATTCTTATGAAATTTAATTTAGCAACAGGAGAAAAAAACCTCACCACAATCGATTTCCTCTATCTGCGAATATCCCTTTGCAACCAAACAAGATTTATATCGTTCTATCTCTCCATCTGCAGATATCTTTCTCTTGAACACCCATTTACAACCAATTGCCTCCCGATCTATAGATTGTTTTACCAGACTCCATGTTCTATTTTTATCCAATGAGTCCATCTCATCTTTCATGGCTTTCTCCCACCGTTTGACATCTTCCGTGCTTCTAGCTTCCTTAATAATATTTGGATCATCACCTGTATAGTTAGAGCATAATTTTCATTACTGGTAAATAATGTATACCTTTCAGGTGGTCTTCTTTGCCGTGTAAACCTCCTTAAAGCCAGTTCAGGGGGTGCGTCAACTTTAAACTTAGTATCAGAATCTACTGTATCATCCTCCACATCAAGCTCATCGACTTCAAAATATGAATTTTCTATTTCAACTTCTGTAGCCTCTGTCTTTCCCTACAAACCAAAATAACTCAACTGCCTGTGATTCTTCAGGAGCTTGTGAAACAATCTGATTTATGATAGACTCTATGAACACCACATCCTTGTTGTAAATAATACGTATAGTATCGGGATTCCACAACTTATAGCCTTCGATACCATCCTTGTACCCAATGAAGATACATTTCTCTGACTTGCTCTCAAGTTTGTACCTCTTTTCCTTTAGCACAAGTATATACGATTTGCAGCCAAACACTCTAACATGAGATATGTCCGGCTTCTTCCCGAACAGTAACTCAAATGATGTTTGATCCTTCAAAGCTGATGTGAGAGACATGTTTTTCAAATAGCACGCAGTGGCCACTACTTCTGCCCAAAACTCACCTACGAAGCTGCACCATTTAACATACTCCTTGCTTTGTACATGAGAGACCGGTTAAGCCTCTCTGCCAGCCCATTCTGCTCAGGTGAATAGGGCGTCACCTTTCGCCTTATTATCCCACTAGTTGCACATAATTGATTAAATTTTGCTAAACAGAATTCTCCTCCATTGTCAGCCCACAAAACTTTAATCTTTCTGTCAAACTGATTTTCCACCAAAGTTTTGAACTCACGAAATTTTTTTAACACGTCATCTTTTCTCTGCAAGAAATATGTCCACACATATTTAAAATAATCATGAGTAAAAGAAACATAATACCTTGATTTTCCAAACAATTCTACAAGTGTAGGACTTAAGACGTTACTATGGATTAAATCTAAAATTCCTTTTGCTCTCCCTCCTATGGATTTAAAAGATACCAAATTCTATTTTCTATGTAGATAATGTTTGCAAAATCCGAAACCAATAGAACAGCTTGGGATTCCATCCACTATCTTCTTTGAAGTAAGGGTTACCAGTCCTTTCTCACCGAAATGACCCAATCTCAAATGCCATAGTATCGCAAAATCTTCTTCCACTTGTTCCGTGATATAGCTCTCACCACTGATAATTGTGCTTCCCAATAATTTTCATAGTTTTCCACATCATTCGTCTCTAGCAATCATTATAGATCCACGGGTTAGCCTACATGAATACTTGTTGCTGGTAAAAGTAATACCAGTATCTATCATAGTTCCCACAGAAATAAGATTCCTTATAAGACCAGGAATATACATCACATTCAGAAGATTCTTGACTATCCCATCTTTCATCTTCGACTTTACCTTTCTGCGATGTTGATACCTGATTTTTAATCATCCTTTCTGTTTTAAAATTAATAAAAAAAGTTTAATAAATTTTTTTATAAAAACTCATAAAATTGAAAAATCAACTTTGGGGACCTTGGCTAAGCCTAAAGAACCAATTTTGATCAAAAAATGATTTTCCATATTTTTCGTATTTTTCGGTATTTTTTATTTATTTATTTTCGAAAATTAATAGAAATTTCATAAAAATTCATAAAATTGAAAAATCAACTTTGAAAGCCTTGGCCAAGCCTAGGCAACTATTTTTGAACAAAAAATAAATTTTCATATTATATATATTTAATTTTTTTATAAAAAAATAATACAAAAATACTTGAAAATTTTGGAAAATTAACATTTGAGGCCAAAAAAATACACAAAGATAGTTAATATTTTTATTTTAAATCTATTTTCATATTGACCATCGCAAATTCAGAAAAATCCAATTCGAGTCACGTGTTCCTTCACGAGTATAATCTCGAATCGGGCCTAAAAAAATTTAATTTGAGCCAACTTATTTTTAATTTTCACTTTTTATGAGTTGTAACATTGTCTTCTAATATTTTAAATTTTCATCTTGGCTTAATTATACCCAGAATGACTCAATTTTACAAAAGGGCTTTAATTAAATTCTGCATTATTTTCAGCGACAAGAAATGAGCTTAAATTTGACATGTGGTAAATTTTGGTGTGTCAAAAATTGTGAGGAGATTCGGACTTAAAGAAATATATTTTTTCATGGAATGAATTGTAAATACTTAAAATTCAAGGACTAGAGTGCAAATACCTAACTCTTGAATGATTATTTTACAAATAACAAAAAGAAGAGTTAGTGGATAAATTAGAATAGAGAAGAGAAGATGGAGAAGAGGAGATGAAGAAGAGAAGTTGGAGAAGGATGGATGGAGAAAATAAGATAAGAATAGAGAAGGGAAGATGGAGATGAAGAAGAGTTAGTGGAGAAATTAGAATGGAAGATAAGAATAGAGAAGGGAAGATGGAGATGAAGAAGAGTTAGTGGAAAAATTAGAATGGGAGATAAATATGGAGAAGGGAAGATGAAGATGAAGAAGAGTTAGTAGAGAGATTAGAATGTCAGATAGAGATGGAGAATGGAAGATGAAAATGAAGAAGAGTTAGTGGAGAAATTAGAATGGGAGATAGAGTTAGTGGAAAAATTAGAATGGGAGATAGATGAGTAGATTATAAAAGGAGGAAGAAGTGAGCTTGAGAGGGGGATTTTTTTTTGAGAGAAAATTTTGGATGTTTGAGAGAGTTTTGGGAGATTGAAGAAAAATTTGAGAGAAAGGAAATACCAAAAGAGAGAGAATTTTGAAGATGATGGAAGTTTAAAGCTATGGGTTATCATCACAAATTCCTTCATCGATCAATATAAATCAAGAGTTCTTCCTCGTCAACGAGCAAGCAAATTCGAGCTAAGTGTTTTTATTTATTCATTTGTTTATGGTTTTACTTGCAAATTAGCACAAATTGTATAAACTTTCTCCATCTCTTTTTTTTTTCCATATTTTATGTCAGGAGAAGGATATCTCTACGTCAACAGCAAAAATCTCGTAGAGATGCAAAAATCGGCCCAGACAAGCTCCTAAGCTGTCCATCGATTTCTCAACTGATCTGTGACTAAAAGTCCCTCTTAATTCAAAAGAAACTCTCTATATTGGGAACATAGAGAGCCAAAATCAATTATAGAAATCCCTCCCAAAAAAATGGGAGATAAGTACTCTTTCCACTCTTCTGGTTTTAGGTGCAGATTAGCACATATTTTGTATACTGACATTTCACTCTATTTTATGTCAGGAAGCCGCAGCTTTATATCAATGGTCAACCCTATGGAAGCACAAAATCGGCTTGGAGGAGTCCTCAAGCGCGCACAAATTTCAAATTGTTGAATTAATTCGTTGTATTTTATTTTAAAGAATTCATACCCCAGAATGGAGAGGGCAAAGTCCATCTGCAATTCAAATACCTGCACCATAAATCCCAAAGGGAAGAGCCAAGCCAATACTTAGCCTCCCATTGGAGGTTTTTACTTACAGTAGTTAAATACCTGCAACTTAAATACCTGTACCTTAAATCCCAAAGGGAAGAGCCAAGCCAATGCTTAGCCTCCCATTGGAGGTTTTTACTTACAGTAGTTAAATACCTGCAACTTAAATACATGTACCTTAAATCCCAAAGGGAAGAACCAAGCCAATGCTTAGCCTCCCATTGGAGGTTTTTACTTACAGTAGTTAAATACCTGCAACTTAAATACCTGTACCTTAAATCCCAAAGGGAAGAGCCAAGCCAATGCTTAGCCTCCCATTGGAGGTTTTTACTTACAGTAGTTTAAATACTTGCAACTTAAATACCTGTACCTTAAATCCCAAGGGGAATAGCCAAGCCAACTGCTAGGCCTCCCATTGGAGGTGTTTATTCACTGTCATGTACTTCCTATAATTTAATTTTTGAATCATCAGACCCAAAAGATAAGTTGTCGTAATACTGCACAGAAGTCGTTAACACACTCTCTCTTTCGGCTTCAGGGAATCTTTAACACTTAAAAAAATATAACAAATAAAAATATATACCATCCATGCATCCTATTTAAAAAGTGAAAATACAAAAGAGAATACCCTACTAGAGCCTTAGGAATAAACCAAGTCTGAGTTGCCGAATTAGGATATCCATGAAATTAAGGTACCGAAAGGGCATTAGTTTTAATTAACTAGTGTAACCAAGTCCCCGAGCTCCTAATCTCTGGTTCGCAGGAATAAATTAGTTCTCTCGCTAATTTATTTAGGTTTCTAATCGACCTACCAAGAACGATTAGTGGCGACTCCAAATTTTAAAATCATTTAAACAAAAACCAAAGTTGCGATTCGGTAGGGCTTGGGAGGGTCCGCGTTAGGTTAGTCAAATCTAATTAACCTAATAATCCGTTAACCCCTTTTAAAATTTAAAATTTTTTTAGAGGGTCGCGATAGACTGGCGACTCCGCTGGGGACAGAGATTTTTAAATTTTCGAAAAAAGATACCAATTGGAATACTTAAATTTTTTCGAAATTTTAAAAGTCTCAGTGGACTTAGGCCAATGAAAATTTCATGCATATCTCGCTTCTGGCAATATTGTTTGGGACTCATTCTATAGGTGTTATATGTTTTTGCAGGATGGGAGTTATAAGGGGCGGAGTGTTTGGCTAATCCCTTTGTTTTGCAGGCTCGGTGTTGGGTTTATTTGTTTAATTTCGCACATTTTTAGAAGCGCTGTTTTGATATCAATTGTTGTGCATGTCTTGCATACTCTGAGGATCACGACACCTGCACACACAAGCGTCTAAACCCAAGTCGCGAAATTCTTCCTAGAAAACCATAGATAGGGATCGAATATGTAAAGCTCTTGCATCGATTGCGCTCGGGTTGACCATATTTTATTCTTCTCATTATCTGAATTGACAATTCTTCCCATTGTGATTTGATTGCGCGGAGGGTAAGTTTGTCAATTCAGATAGTGGGAGCCTTTTTAGGTCCATACCTTGTCTCTCCTTCTTTTATTTTCTAGAGTCCACTCCTCACTTGAGTCATGCGCATGACTATGTGATTTGCATTTCTCCAAGGTAAAAGTAAGTTCTCTAATTTTATCTTGTATTTATTTTCGGTCGGTCCATGCTAGGTGTTAGTCAGTTTTTAAGCTTGATATTACGACCATTCTTTTTAAAAGAAAATAAAAATTAAATTTGTCCCTCATTTCTTTTAAAATTTTTTTTTTGAAAAAATGATGTAAAAAAATCTCTTCATGGGAATTTTATTAACCAATAAGGGATTTTTGTCATATTTTTATTGCTTCAATAAAAATGAAATTTTCCTGAAAAAATTTTCCTCTGAAAATTTATTTCAATAAAAAGAAAAATTCCTTCAAAAAAAACTCTAGTAGACATCAAGTGATTTTATCACATTTTTCAAATTATTAAAACTTGCAAGAAAATTTTTCTCGAGAAATTCGCTCATGTCTTTCTAAGAAAATTTTCTCTAAATAAAATTAGACTAATTGACCAATAAGAGATTTTTGTCATGTTTTTCTTGCTTCAATAAAAATGAAATTTTCCTGACAAATTTTCCTCTGAAAATTTATTTCGATAAAAAGAAAATTTCATTAAAAAAAAACATCAAGTGATTTTATCACATTCTTTCAAATTATAAAAACTTGCAACAAAAATTCTTTTTGAGAAATTCGCTCATGTTTTTCTAAGAAAAGTTTCTCTAAATAAAATTAGACTAATGTCTCGGGGGAATTTTGTTAACCAATAAAGAATTTCTGTCAGGTCTTTCCTGCTTCAATAAAAATAAAATTTTCCTGACAAATTTACCTATGAAAATTTATTTTGATAAAAAGGAAATTCCTTCAAAAATTTTAGTAAACGTCAAGAGATTTTGTCACATTCCTTAAAAAAAAAATAATAAAAAGAGTATTAAATCTGCGAAAAATTCTGTATCAGAAATTAACCCATTTCTTCCTAAGGAAATTTTTTTTTCTTTTTTTTATTTCTCTATAAAATAGAAAAAATCAAATTGGACTAATATAGGAGTCATGGACCGACATTCCTTGTGTCGCATACTAATTATATCCTTTTCTTTTGCAGGAAGATCCTAGATACCCCAGACGGGTGTAAAAATTAAGTTCAATAATATATCAAGAATCATCTTTAGAATTACCAAAAGACGAAAAACACCGAGGCTTCAACCGTTAATTCTGGGGGGCAAACGAACACTGTCCATCTTTGACAGACAAAGTTGTGTCAATCCGTAAACTTGTATAGGCAGTGTATTCTGATATGACGGTGGATTTATACTGATTAAACACGGGGGTATATTTAATGTATTGTAGAGGATCTCGCGTCTTTTGAAAGACAATATGGATTATATAATCAGAACCCATGAAACAAATACCTTTACCTGATTAAATCAACCAGAGACCGGTATTAAAATTTCCTCTTATCCGAAACACGCGGAGGGCTTCAGAGGACCGAGGTTCTATTAATGAACGTAGCCCATAGGAATTTCTCCCGACACTACAGGCGACCGACACGAGCAAGTAGACGCCGAAAGAAACAAAATATGGATAAAAGTGGGCACACAACAGGTGGCCGGATTTACTACCAGCGCACTGATCGAGTTGTCATAGCGTTATTGTTCGTGATCTCAAGATGGATAGTGGGGGCCACCGCCGAACCCATCATCAATGTTCTCGATATCATCGTCTGGAGCAATTAAACAATAACATCAAGAAGAACATTAAGCCTCGACATCTTCGGTACCTCAAATCGTTCTGTTATGCTATGCGGAAGAAACGATAGCAGGAAAATTAAAAAAAAAACACGTGAAGCTTTTCTTTCATTCCATTCATCAAAGAGTATTACAACAACTCACTGGGGAGGAAAGGTAAAGCCAAACTGGGCCCTGATAACCATTACAAAAGAGCTCAACTGACTCTCCAAACAGTTGATGCTTTGGATGCACCGGGCACTCTCGGGATCAAGCTCCGCGAGCCTAAAGAAGAGGCGATCGCACTTCTCTTTAACCTGGGCCATAGTGGCCTCGTAATGCTCAACGGCAAACTCCAGGTCCGGAATCGCTGCCCTCTCAAAAGCAATGTCTGCCGTAATGTCATCAAGTCTCTCCTGCAGCCAACCGCATTTGCACCTCATCACAATATTGCCTAGCTCCTGTTCGGCGTAAGTTCGGACCAAGGCCAGACGGTCCACCAACTTTCCCCTCTCACGAACCAGCCACGAAAGCTGATCGTTGGCAAACTTGAGGGCCTTTTTGTGATTATCAGCCACAAACGTAACAGTTGCCAAACGCTCGTGCCGGTCTCGGTAACGGGCTTTCACGACGGCGGTCACAAGGACCGTCTCATAAGCGCGGTTATAGGCAGCTAGAAAATTGATGAAGAGGGTCGAGAAGTTCCGATACTCCTTTCCCAGTTGGGTACCCTCAACAGAAGCAGCGTCCACGGTCCTGAATAAACCGAGGATTTCAGCCTCAACGGTAGAGTTTTTGGCTACATGAGCGTAACCTCTACCAAGAAGATTGTAGAGTCTCTCCCACCCAGCCAGGACTTCGGTGGATAATGTGTGGTTAGGAGAATTGGCCATTTTTGAAAGCAGAATACGAAAGAAATGGGGAGAGAGGTGAGGCAGATGAGCAGAATGCGAAGATGGTAAGCTGCTTCAATTTAAATACTGATTTCATAGGGGCAATCCTTATAGGTTTTCCTATCTACCATTCTCTGTCGGCAACACCCCCGGTGGCTCAAATTCCAGCCAAGTGGCAACCTCGAGCCGAACAAACCCGACGTCTCTGTGGAAAAGCTGGACGGGACTCCACCGCTTTGAAAAAAGAAAGAACGAAAAGACGAGCTGAGTGGGGGACAAAGAAATTTTCGACAGAAAGAGAGATATTACTCGTCTTCATTGGAGGACCCGCCAGTAAATGGACTGTGGAAATCTTGACAGAGGCCCTCTACTGCGAAAAGAAAGAAGAAGACAAACTAAGCGATAAACGAGGATTTCCCCTTTGATCAAAAGCTGAATGTCAGATTTTCCCCTCGGTAAATCTAATAGCACTGCCCGTGAAGGGGGAAGTCGTTGCTATTGCCAGAGAGAGAATTTTTCCTCATTTGATAGTGAGGGTTCATCTGCACGAACTCGCAGGAGAAAGATAGAGAGGAAAGAGTTCTCGTGGGAGAGGAATTCAAAACCTTCACCATCAAAGCATTGGCTTTCAAAGCCTGTTACGAGAAGCCATCAACGATCCCGTGATCCCTCAAGTCCGAGAAGACATCCTGAGGCGGTCTCGAATCGGCAGTCCTAGATCTAGAAATATGTCGAGCATTAGGGGAACGGGCGCATGTTCAACCCTGGTCGAAGCTGATGAAGTTCCTTACCCTGAGGGTCTACTGGTCATGGCCATTGACGGTAATCCAGTCTCTCTGTCAATCCTTGTTACCGTATTAAGAAAATGCCGGTATAAGGTTGTAGCTCAAGCAAAGGCGACAGAGGCCTTAGAGATATTAAGGAGGAGTAGTGACCCGTTTGATATCGTCCTCACCGCCATGGTAGGGATTGACATGGATGTTTTCACTCTCTTGAAAGTCATCAATTCTAAATTAAACATGCCAGTCCTCGTAATATCGGCAAGCGATGATCAGCAAGCCATAATGAAGGCTGTCTTAAATGGGGCCCAAGACGTCGTAACGAAACCAGTTAGGGTTCAGATGCTTCAAAACATATGGCAGCACGTGGTAAGGAAGCAATTGCACGACCATGAGAACAAGCATCAAGCCTTCAATTTTGTTCCAAGCAACTAGAGAAAGAAGATGAGTTGGTCTCCCGAGCTGCATCGTATGTTTGTTAATGCAGTTCAGCAGCTAGGAATCGATTCGGCACGGCCGCAACATATACTAGAAATTATGAAGGTAGAGGGACTCACTAAAGCAAATGTTTCGAGTCATCTTCAGAAGTACAGAAAAAGGGTGAGAGAACACAATGCAGCTCAGAATCAAGAAAACCAAGGCGGGACTAATCCAAGCCTGAACGTCGAGTCTCCTCGCCACCATAAGTTCCGCAGGTTAGCATGGGGCGAGCCACTTTCCATCATCAACCAAGCCAGTAGCCGTGCCATCAATCCTCCAGGCGTTAATCAAAGTATCCCCCAGAATCACCCTAATGCTCTTCAAGAGTATAGACCGTAGGGGCAGTGTATTCAGACTCCTTGGTTTGAGCACCAACCCGTTGCTATAATTCATCCCATGACCAGCGCGCCTGCGCAGCCAGAGAATCAGACAAGAAGTTATCCTGAGCACTTCCACTTGTCTAATCCTCAAATGGAAGGAGTTTTTAGCAGCAGGACAGTTGGTGATCCCCACACTTTCTCGAGTAATGATGAAGGCTCCAGCACGAGAAGTCAAATTGCTCATGGCGATGACAGAATGAGAAATCTACCGCCAGCATTTGCCAATAACAATGCCCAATTCGAGTATCAGTTGCTGGAAGGTTCAAGAGATTACCCAGATGATGAGCTTACTGCCATGGTCAACCAGTTTAGGGTTGACAGACGTCCCAAGCCGCGATCAGGAGCTAGTGAGTAAGGACTCTCAAACATCGGTCATCCACACCCGAACCAACACGAGACTAGCTGATTATCGAAGAGCCACAGAAGAGGCAGAACTGACCTTGAATAAATGCACCTTTCATTTCATGCTTAATTCCCCTACGTATGATATTTCCAGCTTTCTAGGTGACTAGATTTAATTCAGGGGCAAGGGGGTAATTTGTTTTTTTTATCTCGTCGAATGCGTGAATCCCTTTTTTATGCTAGATTTAGGGCGGATCAATTTGTGGCAACGTCGCTTACTGCCATAATGAGAAATGTTGAATGGCCTCACGTAGGGGAATTTCAAGTGAAAAGCCCATGCGAGCTCGAAGACGGGTAACTGTGTGTCGTTCCAATTTACCGTCAATCGTTGCAAAATGCTAAATTGGATTTGTTCCATTCTCACCAAGGGGATTGCAAAGTGCCTCAAGAGTGTCGCAAAATGAAATGACCCAATGGAATGCGATAGGACTCATTCGCCTTCAAGGTAACCTTCAAATTAAAGGAGCCCTCCGGTCCACGGACCCGATGGCATGGAAAATGATGATGGTCCAAGGCAACCCGAAAGAAAACAAGGCCCAACTAAGCAAAGCACATATGTGGCAAGCTCAAAGTGAAGGGCAACTCAGGACATACAATTCAATCCAATCCAAATGAAGGAACTTTCTCAATTCAAATTCAATGGAAGTATACACAAGGGTAAAACAGTATCATTCCAATTTTTCTAGAATATGAAGAACATATACTGCCGCATTCTCTTTCATTTTTGCAGGGGAAGTCTCTACTGGCCAGATTTTCCAGTCTACCATTCCCTATCAGTATCACCTCCGCTACTCGTCTCCAATCTCGAGCCAAGCAAATCCGACGTCTCTACGGAAAAGTTGGACGGGACGCCACTACTTTGAAAAAGAAAGGATAAAAAATAAGTTGAGTGGGAGACAAAGACATTTTCGGCAGAAAAGAGATACGACTCGTCTTTATTGAAGAACTCGCCAGCAAATTGACGGTGGAGACAGCAACAAGGGGCCCCCTTCCACGGAAAGATGGAAGGAGACGAGTTGGGCGAGAGATACGATGAAAAGAAAATCGAGAAAGCCAAAACACTCGAGAGAGGCAATACAGTTGCTAAACCCACGTCTAATTTTAAAGGAGGCATCTTCTTGATAATTCCCATTCGTGCTCGAAAGAGAGACTCTTAAAGCATACGCAGTCTCCCAGAAAAATCAAGAGAGTGAAAATACAAGAAGAGATATCAAACTTTGAGAAATCGTTAACCAAATCGAAGATGTCTCAACCCAACACACTTGAAAGTTATCGTTACTTGCTGAATATGAGAGAGGAAGAGTTCGAAGCCATATTTGGGATCGAGCCTATGGAGCCCAGCCCTTCCACCGACGACGTCCAAGAGCTCAGTAAGGACAATGACAACAACGGTAAAGGTCAAAAGAAGCGTTACCGTCGCCATACTGAGGAGCAAGTACGAAAGCTTGAAGCTTTCTTCAGAACGTGCCCTATGCCAGACGGCAAACAAAAAATGGAACTGAGTCAAGAGCTAGGATTTGAACCTTCGCAAATCAAGTTCTGGTTTCAAAATAGACGAACCCGAATGAAGACTCGTCATGAGCACAACGAAGCCGAGTTTCTAAGAGTTGAAAATGAAAACCTCAGAGCGGAAAACAATATGTATAAAGAGACTTTTGACTCCGCCACCTGCCCCAACTGTAATAGCCTCCTCCTCACCCTCGATGAAATGTATGATCTGAGGATCGAAAATGCACGTTTAAGAGGTGAGTTAGACCAGTTTATAACAGGATCGAGTCCTGTTGGAGCAGGGTACAAAAGGACCAATGATACTGGATCAGTATCAATACCTCCCGAGGAAGAAGGGATAGATCACCACCAAGCGGACATTGACGATGATCTTTTCGCCATAATCAACCAGTTTGATATCGGTAAAGCATCGGGACTGTGATGCACTTGTTCAGCCAGTGACCACCAGACCTTCAATATGGCCGATGCATACCTAATTTGGGATGAAGCCAGCTGATCATGGGAGAGCCTGTAGAGGAAGCAGAACTGATCCTGAATGAGTGAATGTGTTTTATTTCCTTGCGTGATATGTTTTTCTGCTTTTGTGAATGTGTAAAAGCAAGGAGTAATAATCCGACTTCCCCCTATTAAATGCTCGAATCCGCCACCTCACCAACCTCGCGACGAATTGATGGCGAGTAAAAATCTGCATAAACCTGAAGGGTAATTCCGTATCGTTTCAATTTACCCTCAGTTGCTCCAAGTTTTAAAATTAAGCCCCTTCTATTCTCAGGAAATTGCAAATCGACCCGAGAACGCAATCATATCCTAATACAAGTTGAACAAAATTTGGGGGCAAATCGACTCAGGGGCATTACCACGGGATGGACAGCTTCGGACAAAGGAAAGTACAAGCGAAAGACACGAACAATCTCAGAAATGGGTAATTCTGTATCATTCTAATGTGCACATAATCATCTCAAGTCTTGAATTGTCTTATTCCATTCTTAACAGGGATTGCAAATTATCTCGAGAAATACCGTAACATGGCCCAAGGTGATACAACAAGGCTGCTGTATCCCCAAAGATTAACCTTTGAAAGGATAGTCCCATGGACACCTATGGTCCAATGGACCGAATGGTATGGGGGATGACAGTAGGTCCGAAATATCCCGATTTCGATCCCCGAGGGTGGGGAATGTTGTATGTATTATAAATAAATGAAACAACTTTTTGTACATTTCTTTTTGCAAGCAGGAATACTCGACGAGTAATACCGAAGTCAATATTTTGCCACATTCTCGGCTTAATGGTAAAGCATCCAACAAAAGTCGAAGAAAACTCAATCCAGCAAAATTGGTAAAAGACTTGTCCAAGGCATTCAAGATGAAGGGTAAATCAGTATCGTTTCCAATTTATCCCTTTTAATACTGGTCGACATGTCTCCTTTTCTTTTCACAGGAAATATTTCTACTAACATTTAAAATGTTGAAGGAGACAAATCCAAAAGAAAATTATGATCACCTGACAAGATCTATTCTGATGAAAAATGGGGCAAATTGATCGCAAGCTCTGAAACGAAAAAGCAAATATGTCTTCCTTATCTCGTTTGATTTCAAGAATAATTTCTCTGCTTCTTGCAGGGGCATTAAACAAACCAAAATGCTCCCTCGCCCATATGCTTCATCGCGTAGGGGTAAAGTTTGAGACAAACCACCCCTTGACATAAGGAGCAGGCTTCCCAATTTGTTCAGTCCGCCCACATACCAGGGGCAATTTAAATCCGCTCATATTTGCACATTATATAAACACACGTGATGCTAAAAAATTGTCACATCTGCATTGTGCTTACACAGTTCATGAATTATGTATGACTATTCCGTGTGTTTAACTTACCAACTCCAACTTAGAGCATAAACTACACAGGAGATATCAAATGTGCAGAATGGGGCATGACAGGATGAGGAAAGGCAAACCATTTCCACACAGGTCTAACATTTTAATCTACAGATAAACAGCCTTTCTCCAGAGTGAGAAAAAGCCCTTTCGGAATGAAGTCCCCCATTCAGATTACATTCGAGGTGTTCATACTATAAGAACCTCCTTAAACAGAAGTGGTAATGCAATACATGATCTATATGTTGATCGATTGCATCATGAGTTATTACATAGACTGCCTTTAATCATGGCAAACTTAGCTGAACAATTTTGTATGAACCAATGAACGCATTGATGAAAATGCTTGCACATGTTAGCTCTGACATTGCCCGACAGGCAACACATTCCCGGTGTTTGAGTTACCTTCCAAAGTCTTGAAATTCATTCGGCGATTATTGAATGAACAAGCCTGGTTGTCGAGAAGCCACCAAGCATTTCTTCCAAATTCTCAGGTAAGTATATCTTCAACCAGAACCTTTCAAGAGAATGAATTCTGACGGTTGTTGGGATACTCGAATCCATTGCGGTATATACAGGTATCCATATTCTTCAATAAAGCATGATTTGTCTCAAGGACAGAAATGTTCGAGACCTTTTGATCTCTGCCTCTTTGGTTTATTCCTAAAACGACAGGAGAATATAATTTGGGTTTGAGCTTCTGCAGGATTCCTGGTCTCCCCAGATTTCAGAATGGCACCCTTTGAGGAGTCCTTCTTACAGGCAAATCAAGTCCTGCTTACAGGCAAACAAAGTCATTCTTACAGGCAAAGCAAGTCTTTCTTATAGGCAAATCAAGTCCTTCTTACAGGCACAAAGTCCTTCTTACAGGCAAATCAAGTCCTTCTTACAGGCACAAAGTCCTTCTTACAGGCAAACCAAGTCCTTCTTATAGGCAAATCAAGTCCTTCTTACAGGCAAACCAAGTCCTTCTTACAGGCACCAAGTCCTTCTTACAGGCAAACCAAGTCCTTCTTACAGGCAAATCAAGTCCTTCTTACAGGCAAACCGAGTCCTTCTTATAGGCACAAAGTCCTTCTTACAGGCAAAGTAAGTCCTTTTTACAAGCAAATCATGTCCTTCTTACAGGCACAAAGTCATTATTACAGGCAAATCAAGTCCTTCTTACAGGCAAACTAAGTCCTTCTTACAGGCAAACAAAGTCCTTCTTACAGGCACAAAGTCCTTCTTACAGGCAAACCAAGTTCTTCTTACAGGCAAATCAAGTCCTGCTTACATGCAAATAAAGTCTTTCTTACAGGCAAAGCAAGTCCTTCTTACAGGCAAATCAAGTCCTTCTTACAGGCACAAAGTCCTTCTTACAGGCAAATCAAGTCCTTCTTACAGGCACAAAGTCCTTCTTACAGGCAAACAAAGTCCTTCTTACAGGCAAATCAAGTCCTTTTTACAGGCACAAAGTCCTTCTTACAGGCAAAGTAAGTCCTTCTTACAGGCAAATTAAGTCCTTTTTACAAGCAAATCAAATCCTTCTTACAGGCAAATTAAGTCATTTTACATGGCATAAGTCCTTTTTACAGGAACCAAGTCCTTTTTACAGGCACCAAAGTCCTTTTTAGAGGCACCAAGTCCTTTCTACAAGCGCAAAGTCCTTCTTACAGGCAGTTTCATGGGATAACCTACCATACAGGTCAAATTTCAATCAAATTTTAATCAGTAGAATCCTTTCATTAGGAATATACCATGGGCTGACCTACCATACGGGTCAAAATTTAAATCAGTAGAATCCTTTATTAGGAATCTACCATGGTACGACCCACCATACGGGTCAAATTTTAATTCAATTTTTAATCAGTAGAATCCTTTTATTAGGAATATACCATGGGTTAACCTACCATACGGGTTCAAGTTCAACCACTCTAAGGTTTTCTTATAACGAATCATTAGGTTCTCATTTCATTTTTAGTAGAACATTCATGTCACGACTCTTTTTATTTTATTGTGTTGAGTTTATTAGAACTTAGGTGTCATCTCGTCTTTGAAATGAACCTCTACCGAGCTTCCTTTCAAAGAGGGGCAGCTGTTGACACTTGATTTTTAATCATCATTTCTGTTTTAAAATTAATAAAAAAAATTTAATAAATTTTTTTAATAAAAACTCATAAAATTGAAAAATCAACTTTGGGGACCTTGGTTAAGGCTAAAGAACCAATTTTGATCAAAAAATGATTTTCCATATTTTTCGTATTTTTTGATATTTTTTATTTATTTATTTTCGAAAATTAATAGAAAATTCATAAAATTGAAAAATCAACTTTGAAAGCCTTGGCCAAGCCTAGGCAACTATTTTTGAACAAAAAATAAATTTTCATATTATATATATTTAATTTTTTTTATAAAAAAAATAATACAAAAATACTTGAAAATTTTGGAAAATTAACATTTGAGGCCAAAAAAATACACAAAGATAGTTAATATTTTTATTTTAAATCTATTTTCATATTGACCATCGCAAATTCAGAAAAATCCAATTCGAGTCATGTGTTCCTTCACGAGTATAATCTCGAATCGGGCCTAAAAAAATTTAATTTGAGCCAACTTATTTTTAATTTTCACTTTTTATGAGTTGTGACATTGTCTTCTAATATTTTAAATTTTCATCTTGGCTCAATTATACCCAGAATGACTCAATTTTACAAAAGGGCTTTAATTAAATTCTGCATTATTTTCAGCGACAAGAAATGAGCTTAAATTTGACATGTGGTAAATTTTGGTGTGTCAAAATTGTGAGGAGATTTGGACTTAAAGAAATATATTTTTTCATGGAATGAATTGTAAATACTTAAAATTCAAGGACTATAGTGCAAATACCTAACTCTTGAATGATTATTTTACAAATAATAAATAGAAGAGTTAGTGGATAAATTAGAATAGAGAAGGGAAGATGGAGAAGAGGAGATGAAGAAGAGAAGTTGGAGAAGGATGGATGGAGAAAATAAGATAAGAATAGAGAAGGGAAGATGGAGATGAAGAAGAGTTAGTGGAGAAATTAGAATGGAAGATAAGAATAGAGAAGGGAAGATGGAGATGAAGAAGAGTTAGTGGAAAAATTAGAATGGGAGATAAATATGGAGAAGGGAAGATGAAGATGAAGAAGAGTTAGTAGAGAGATTAGAATGTCAGATAGAGATTGAGAATGGAAGATGAAAATGAAGAAGAGTTAGTGGAGAAATTAGAATGGGAGATAGAGTTAGTGGAAAAATTAGAATGGGAGATAGATGAGTAGATTATAAAAGGAGGAAGAAGTGAGCTTGAGAGGGGGATTTTTTTTGGAGAGAAAATTTTGGATGTTTGAGAGAGTTTTGGGAGATTGAAGAAAAATTTGAGAGAAAGGAAATACCAAAAGAGAGAGAATTTTGAAGATGATAGAAGTTTAAAGTTAGGGGTTATCATCACAAATTCCTTCATCGATCAATATAAATCAAGAGTTCTTCCTCGTCAACGAGCACGCAAATTCGAGCTAAGTGTTTTTATTTATTCATTTGTTTATGGTTTTACTTGCAAATTAGCACAAATTGTATACACTTTCTCCATCTCTTTTTTTTTTTTTCATATTTTATGTCAGGAGAAGGATATCTCTACGTCAACAGCAAAAATCTCGTAGAGATGCAAAAATCGGCCCAGACAAGCTCCTAAGCTGTCCACCGATTTCTCAACTGATCTGTGACTAAAAGTCCCTCTTAATTCAAAAGAAACTCTCTATATTGGGAACATAGAGAGCGAAAATCAATTATAGAAATCCCTCCCAAAAAAATGGGAGATAAGTACTCTTTCCACTCTTCTGGTTTTAGGTGCAGATTAGCACATATTTTGTATACTGACATTTCACTCTATTTTATGTCAGGAAGCCGCAGCTTTATATCAATAGTCAACCCTATGCAAGCACAAAATCGGCTTGGAGGAGTCCTCAAGCGCGCACAAATTTCAAATTGTTGAATCAATTCGTTGTATTTTATTTTAAAGAATTCATACCCGAGAATGGAGAGGACAAATTCCATCCGCAATTTAAATACCTGCACCATAAATCCCAAAGGGAAGAGCCAAGCCAATGCTTAGCCTCCCATTGGAGGTTTTTACTTACAATAGTTAAATACCTGCAACTTAAATACCTGTACCTTAAATCCCAAAGGGAAGAGCCAAGCCAATCCTTAACCTCCCATTGGAGGTTTTTACTTACAGTAGTTAAATACCTACAACTTAAATACCTGTACCTTAAATCCCAAAGGGAAGAGCCAAGCCAATGCTTAGCCTCCCATTGGAGGTTTTTACTTACAGTAGTTAAATATCTGCAACTTAAATACATGTACCTTAAATCCCAAAGGGAAGAGCCAAGCCAATGCTTAGCCTCCTATTGGAGGTTTTTACTTACTGTAGTTAAATACCTGCAACTTAAATACCTGTATCTTAAATCCCAAAGGGAAGAGCCAAGCCAATGCTTAGCCTCCCATTGGAGGTTTTTACTTACAGTAGTTTAAATACTTGCAACTTAAATACCTGTACCTTAAATCCCAAGGGGAAGAGCCAAGCCAATGCTAGGCCTCCCATTGGAGGTGTTTATTCACTGTCATGTACTTCCTATAATTTAATTTTTGAATCATCAGACCCAAAAGATAAGTAAGTCGTAATACTGCACAGAAGTCGTTAACACACTCCCTCTTTCGGCTTCAGGGAATCTTTAACACTTAAAAAAATATAACAAATAAAAATATATACCATCCATGCATCCTATTTAAAAAGTGAAAACACAAAAGAGAATACCCTACTAGAGCCTTAGGAATAAACCAAGTCTGAGTTGCCGAATTAGGATATCCATGAAATTAAGGTACCGAAAGGGCATTAGTTTTAATTAACTAGTGTAACCAAGTCCCCGAGCTCCTAATCTCTGGTTCGTAGGAATAAATTAGTTCTCCCGCTAATTTATTTAGGTTTCTAATCGACCTACCAAGAACGATTAGTGGCGACTCCAAATTTTAAAATCATTTAAACAAAAACCAAAGTTGCGATTTGGTAGGGGTTAGGAGGGTCCGCGTTAGGTTAGTCAAATCTAATTAACCTAATAATCCGTTAACCCCTTTTAAAATTTAAAATTTTTTTAGAGGTTCGCGACATGCGACTGACAATATCAAGCGTCGTATAATCTTCCATCCACACAGTACCTCCCTGATGTGGCTCGTAACAGCAAAATCAATTCCTATAAGGTGTCAAGTGGAAAGACGCTCTAATATCAATTATCAACACACTACGGTCAACTTAAGATGAGTTGCAAACAAGATACCTATCTCCTGCACTACTGTCGTCATCCTTCTTTGTACTAAACGATGGTGCCTCATTTCGCTTCTTTGGACCCACACATTTATTTTTGCAATCTTTCTTTAAATGTCCAATTTTTCCGCACTTCCAACTCTATCTGGATGGATCGTTCACCGTTCCTTCCTCTTATGAAAAGAGCCTCATTCGTTGCATTATCAAAACCTATTCTTGTCATCTCCTCAAACAATAAAGTAGATACAACATTCTCGAAGGACAGCACACGAATACCAATGTCTATTGAAACAATTATATGTTCTCATGAATTCGGCAGTGAACACAACAAAGTACATGATTTATCTTCCTCATCCAGATTAACATTAATAGATGTAAGCTGATCACATATAGTATTAAACTCGTTTGAGTGTGTGGAAAAATAATAACCTTCACTCATCTGAAGGTTGTATAGTCGTTTCCGCAGAAGCAACCTATTCACAAGCGATTTGCTTTGATAAAGGCTTCCTAGCTAAGTCCAGAGATCTTTCGCCATCTTCTTAGAGGTCAAATTCACTAGGACATTATGAGTGAGACATAGCCAAATCAAGCTTCGTGCCTTCCAATCACTGCTGATTCGAGCTTTCAATTCATTGGATGTGAACGCAATCTCCTTCTCCTACGCCTTCTTCTTGGTAATCAGCTCAGGCTTATCTTCTTCAATTACGAACCACAAACCTCTGTCCACGACTAGAGCCATCTTCAACTTCTATAACTTGAAACCCTTTCCTTCGAACTTCTCTACTTCAATTCATGATTGACCAATCGATATCTTCCCAATATTCGATTTTTCAGATTTTTCTTTACCAAGAAAACCCTAACCTCAAACCTTGCTCTGATACCAGATGTTAGGATTCGGCGCATAATCAAGTCAAAGTAAAATGTAATAGCAAGAAAGAGAAATTGAGATGCGAGATTTTATCTTTATTCACCCTTAAACTAGGGTTGCGTCTAATAGAGGATTCCATTATAATTTGCACATCACACCTCTCGTTATATCCCTCAATTATAAGAGAAAAAGAGTATATATATAGTAGTAATTATTCATGAGCCTAAACCCAAACTGCTAAAGGAAAAATAGGGGCTTATATCGTAAAAAGCCCTACGGTATCCAGGGGGTAGTATGAACTATACCTCACCACTTATACCTCTCCCATGAAACCTCAAATGCCATAACAGTACTGTCCATCTACCATGAGAAATCAATCTCCAAATGTAACCACATCAATTTCCTAATCAAAGGCAATTTGGCCCAAAACCTGGCAGTCTCTACATCTAAGAGTGCCCTATTGTGAAAGATCTCTGTATCGTGCAACCTACAATAATCTCTATTATTCTTAATTGATTTCAACAAGTAATGACCAGTGGTGGATAGACTTAATTTAAGGTTCTGAGCTTAATTGAAACATTTGGACTAAAATAATGATTATAGTAGGGGCCGAAAATTGCATAGAATACCAAAAGTGGATACTAAGTTTGGTCACTGAGAGCATGAACTACATAACGTCACGGGCATTCAATTTAGATGATTGAAAATTCAATCTATGGAGGAGGTAAGGGAGAGTACAAGTTGACATTCAAGTGGAAGTGGACAAGATTCATTTATTAAGAGAAGCTGGCACTTTTCTTATGGAGATTCTAAAAGTTGATGTCACATCTCTGGTGTACATTCCTTTAGAACCAGCATTGGCGGTAAGAGCTGAAGTTGATCTTGAATTGGAAGGTACTCAGTGCAAAGTATTCATAAGTAGATTAAAACCATGGCTGCATCTCCAGTCCTCAAAGAAGAAAACATGGTGCTATAGAAGCCGACTATAACATCCAAGAGGTCATTATCATTGGATTCTAAAGTGATTATGCGGTTCCCAATTCTTTGGATTTGGAGTATTTTAAGCATATGAGGTTTAAGAATTTGGTCTACTTCATGGTTGCTCCTACATAAGTATTCGTTTGAATATATCCTCATTATAACAAAAAATATATTCATAAGCCCAGAAGCGTGTGTGTTAATTATAGCGAAAAATCGAAAAAACATCTCATTCCAAAATAACATTAAAATGAAACGAATATTGACTTTTTCTTCTACCTTGATGTGACTGATCGATCCATGCCAAGCCTAGCCTCGACGTTGTTCGTGTATACCACCATAAGGCAATTGCTGAATTTAATGATCTTCATCTCCTCCCAATACTTCAAGTCATTTGCGAGCAAGGCCAAGATAGTGAAGATCTTTGTTCCGAGATCAAAGGCCACTAGTGCCTAGTGACACTTTCAGTTAACCATGAGGAAGAAGATGGCTCCATCCACCCTAATACTACATCCTCAGTGAGATCAATGAGGTTGCTCCAACCCATATTAGATTTGACTTTGGCGAAGTGACTGGATCGAACCCTCTTCACAACAAGAGATAGCTTCTAAGCTTCAAGGCCAAGAGGTTTATGTATTAGTGTTCATATTATATATTAATTTACACTTTGAGATTTTACAGAGTGAATCACAAGAAAATCAAAGACACTTCTCATTAAAAAAAATATTCAAAAGCCCAAACCATGTGCATTAATTATAGAAAAAAATTGAAGAAACTTCTCATTCCAAAACAACCTTTGACATGAACCGAATAACCTTCTACCTCGAGCCGACTACTCAATTCACACCTAGCCAGCCTCGATGTTGTTAATGTTTACACCCAGAAGGCAGCTGGTGGTTGTTGAATTCAATGATCTTCAGTCCCTCCCGATACTTCTAGTCAACGGTGGGGAAGGCCATAGTGTTAAAGGTTTCTATTCTGAGATCGAAGGCCACCAATTCCTTGTGGCATTTTCTGTCACGCCCCAATTCTCGAGTATGTGCCATCCCTACCAAACGTCTCAGTTCTTGAAGAATAACATCCCAAGTACGCTAATGACTAAATGAAAATTTCTACATATGTGAAAAGGTATAACACACCCAGATAAGAACATGAACAGGGATACCAAAGCGGAAAACTCCTTAACAATTAATAAGCCAAATATCCCATTACAACAGTAAAAGCAAATGAGCACTAACCACAATAAGATGAATGGATAATTACAACCCTATTCTTTGGGGCGACTCTTTAAGACCATCAAAAAGGTAGGTGGATCAGGAAGGGTTAACTTCTTATCTACTCCAAAAGAGGGGATACTACACCCTTGGCCTCATCATTAACCAAGCTCTCAAAAAGGACTACCCTGCGCCTACACCTAGGGAGGTGAAGGGGCATAATCAGATGCCAAAGATAGCTTTGACTCAAAGTCAGGTTCGAGGTCTATTATCTCTCCATCGGGTGTACGAGATCTAGTGGATCCCAGGTAGGTATATAAGTGGTCGGGTTAAGCAGTCCCTCAAATCCACGAAACGGGTCATGAAAAGCATCACTCATACGTAAGCACTAGACTTTAAAGAGGTGGGCCACTAGGCGACTAAAACCCTCATCCACTCAGATCGTGGTGATGTGATATTCCCAGACCCGATCTGTGCCTGAAATTGGATGGTACACGATATAAAACGACTGATTAGTAAAAACATCAAATTTGACATATCTCTCTATTATCTTGAACCTGAAAATGATAATCATGACGATGTGAGAAACAACTCTCTGTGAGTTAACACTTAAACCCGACTAAGACGTTGATTCACTTAGGCGACCTATGCAAATATACATCGTAATAGCATGGCACCAATCACATGCAAGTATCTCACACCTTAGATCACACTTGTGTGTGAAGCTTGACTAAACATGATGATCGATCAATCCAAGCAAACAACCAAAATTCCACAATAGTTCGCAAAAATCAAATTCCACACACATTCCAATTATTAGCGGCCACGGGCCCTATGCATATGACTAGTGTGACTAAACACTACAACTAGCAGTGTCTACTGACATAACCAGGTATCGTCCATTACTTTCGACAATGTCGTTTGATAGTTCGAAAGATTCGTACGACTGACACGACATGAAACTATTAGGAAAAATCTTACGACTAGCACAAGTTTAAGCTCATTATATGACCATATAAGCAGATCATACAACCAATCAGTTCATATTTTTGCATCTGAATACGGATAATCAATCCTCATACAGTAAATCATAAATCACTCAAAGCATTTAGTAGTCAGATATCGATCGCCATATTAAGCAATCGATAACAATAATAACATAATGCACTCAATTATCTGAACTAACCACCGACGGCTACTCCGCTTACCAATTAATCAGCCAAACAATTCACCATTTACTCAGTTCTAGTTGATCGCTCGCTCATGATCAAACAATTACTGTCAATCAATTAATCTAATCACCAATTGCCCATAGTATATCTCGCTATTCAATCTAAGTTAATTAATTGTGGCCATTTAACCTAAATCCAGTCTCTAACTATGCCGATCATAATTAGTCTAGTTAAACACCTAATTAAACTAATTAATTAGTAATTAGTGCCCTAACCGAGACTTAGGGTGCTAACTCATAAAGACATCAATGATGACAAATGAACATGAGCAAAGGCGACAGGCGGCGACGAACTCCGACGAGCGACGGCCTCCTATGAGTAATGGTGGTTAGTGATGAGTTCCAGCAAGCGGTGGTGACGACATAAATGACACTTGGATAGCTAGACAGAGTACAATGGAGGGCTGGATGATGATGGTTGGGCAGAAACAGAAGGCGTTGGGGCTGCTCGGCGGTTGAGGACAACGACGGAGCTTCGACGAGCTGGTCGCGGGTTCTTGATGGCGCGACGACGTCGATGGTTGGATGGAGAGTGGTGAGATGAGCTAAGGTGGCTACTGGCATTGGGACGAGCAAAGGAGAGGGGGAAAGGGGTAAGTCTTGGTTGCGGGCTCTCGGGTGGCGCAACGCGACAGTGACGACAGCACTATTAGGGAAGGAGGTTCGGTGAGGCTAGCGGCTACTAGCGCAAAGACAAGCTGGAGGAGGGCAGTGGCTAGCGGCAGCATTGGCTGCATGAGGATGAAGCCGAAGTAGCAGCAGTGGAAGAAAAAGAAGAAGACGCAGCAACCAAAAGGAGAAGTGGGAAAAATATCCACCGAGCAACAGTGCAAGAGGGGGGAAAGAAAAAGAAAAGTGATGCTAGAGTAGTTGGGGGATTTGCACAGTAGCCAAGGAGGGGAAAGAGCGAGATGGGCAGTGAGGTGACTTGAGGCATCATGGGTCAAATTCGATTTGAATTTTTTTTTCATTTTCTACATAAAGTCAAGGATATTTTGGTCAATAGATAAATAAGAATTGGTCAATTGTTTGATTCAGACAACTGAGGGAAATTTTGGTCAAGATTTGACTCGAGCATGAAGATTTGAAATGCTAAGTTCTATGGTGTGATTCCATTGACTCAATAAAATTGACGTCCAATAGTTGTCTCTCAATCCACAAAAATCCAACATTATTTATTTTGCAGGTCTTAAAATTTCGAGACGTCACACTTTCAGCCAATCGTGAGAAAGAAGATGGCTTCTTCCACTCCAATAATACCTTCTTGTTCAATGGGGTTGCTCTAATCCAGGTTAGATTTGAGTTTGGAGGAGTGGCCGGATTGAACCCTCTTCACAACAAGAGATATCTTCTAAGCTTCAAAGTCAAGAGGTTTCCCATGTACCAATGTCTATATTATATATTAATGTACACTTTGGGATTTTACAGAGTGAACCGCAAGAAAATCAAAGACACTTCTCATTTAAAAAAAACTTTTAATAAGCCCAAAAGTGTGTGAATTAATTATAGCAAAAAATTGAAGAAACGTTTCATTCCAAAACGACGTTAACTTGAAATGAATATCGACTTCTCCTTTTACCTTGAGCCGACTACTCAAACCACGCCCAACCTAGCTCGAATGTTGTTCGTGTCTACAACCATAAAGCAGTTACTGAATTCACTGATCTTCAACCTCTCTTGGTACTTCAAGTCATCCGTGGGGAAGGGCAACGTGTTGAAGATCTCATCCAAGATCGAAGGCCACCAATGACTTGCGGCACTTTTGGTCAACCGTAAGAAAGAAGTTGGCTCCATCCACTCCAATTCTACCTCCTTCAGCAAGTTCAATGGGGGCGTTCCAATCTAGGTTTGATTTGAGTTCGAAGAAGCGACCATATTGAACCCTCTTCACAACAAGAGATAGCTTCTAAACTTCAAAGCCAAGAGACCTCCATGTACCACTATCTATATTATATATTAACTTACACTTTGGGATTTTACATAGTGAACTGCAAGAAAATCAAAAACGCTTTCCATTAAAAAAGACTATTAAGAAGCCCAGAAGTGTACGCATTAATTATAGCAAAAAATAGAAGAAACTTATCATTCCAAAACAACCTTATCATGAAACAAATATCGACTTCTCCTTCTACCTCAAGCCTACTACTCAATCTACGCCCAGTCCAACCTCAACATTGTTTGTGTTTACCACCATGTGTCGGTTATCAAATTCAATGATCTTTCGTCCCTCCCGGTTCTTCAAGCACTCGTGGGGAAGGGCACAATGTTGAAGATTTATGTTCCGAGATCAAAGGCCACTAGTGCCTTGTGACACTTTCGGTCAACCGTGAGTAAGAAGAAAGCTCCATCCATCCCAATACTACCTCCTTTAGTAAGTTCAATGGGGCCGCTCCAATCCAAGTTAGATTTGAGTTTGAAGAAGTGATCGGATCTATCCCTCTTCACAACAAGAGATAACTTCTAAGCTTCAAAGCCAAGAGATCTCCATGTACCACTATCCAACATATATACATATTAATTCACTTTGGATTTTACAGAGTAAATCACAAGAAAATGGAAGACGCTTCTCATTTTAAAAAATCTATTCATAAACCTAGAAGTGTGTGCATTAATTAGAGCGAAAAATAGAAGAAACATCTCATTTCAAAATAACTTTAACATGAAATGAATATCGACTTCTCCCTCTATCTTGAGTCGACTACTTAATCTACACTGAGCCCGGTCTTGACATTGTTTGTGTCTACCACCATAAGGCGATTTCTGAATTCAATGATCTTTATCCCCTCTCGATACTTCAAGACATCCATGGGGAAGAGCACGGTGTTGAAGATCTCTGTTCTGAAATTGAAGGCCACTAGTTCCCCATGGCACTTCTGGTCAACTATGAAGAAGAAAATGGCTCCATCCACCCTAATACTACCTCCTTCAGTGAGTTCAATGGGGCTCCAATCCAGGTTAGATTTGAGTTTGGAGAAGAGCAAGTTGCCGAACAGATCTTACCCTCTTCACAATAAGAGATAGCTTCCAAGCTTCAAAGCAAAGAGGTTTCCCTCGTACTACTATTCATACTATATATTAATTTATACTTTGGGATTTTATAGAGTGAACTGTGAGAAAATCCAAGACGCTTCTTATTTGAAAAAAAAACATATTAATAAGCTTGTGCGCATTAATTAGGTGATTCAATTGACAACTACTTTTCAATGTGGGATGCCTCCCCCCCCCCCCCCCCCCCCCCCCCCCCCCCCCCCCCCCAAATTGAGTGATAGATAAAGACCTGTTAGGGATCATACAAAGATTTGGAAATAATGGAAGGAGAGCTATTAAATTGAGATGGGTCAGGTTGGTGCTAGTAAGGATGAGTATTGATGTGACGACCCAGTTTCGCCACCTCCTTGCTAATCACACATTCTATTTTAATCTTTTATTTTATATATAATACTGCGCATGCGAAAAGTAAAACTAAATATTTGGGAGTATATAACCATTAAGCCAAAGAAATAACACGCACGCCAAGGTGGATAAGGCCATTAGAGGTTCATCTAACCTGTACCTGTCACATAGTCATCTAGCATAGAACGACCGGTGGATATCCGAACTCCTGTTCTTTATCTAAATAAGGTTACCCAGTTTATACATTAGATTAGCCACAAGGAAAAACAACTGGGAAAGTAACAAACATCCCCTTTTGATCCAACATTCTCATCGTCCACCACTATTGCACACTATTTACAGCCACTACTATGTCTGGATCTCATCCCAAAAGTGTTTTTTGTAGCTCTATCCTGTTACTAATATGAAAAAGGTGAAAATCAACAGGAGTGAGTATAAAACTCAACAAGTAAAGCACCCAATTTGACGACTATACTATCCATTAATCGTCAAATCATGCGGCAGCAATGAACAAAACATTTAGAACGACGAATCGTACTGTTATCCCACGTGACTCTACTAAGACTGAATCACATACGCATGAGTATTCACATGTCTAGCTATTCCATTACACTTCAAGACCTCTACAGTATCATGCAATTCGTAAACGTATGAGTCACCAACAACTAATCTCATCTTTATTATCATCGAGTAGGACAAACCCATCTCACAGGATTATCCGATATCTCAGGGCTAACCCAAACCTCAATTCCAGGACCAATCTTCTAGAACCAATCCGGACTTCGCACTTTGCGACATCCAACCAATGGTATCCGACCAATAGGTATCCAACCAATAGGCATCTAACCAACAGCATCCCGAATTCCCTTCGACTCCCACGGGGTAACGCCAGAACACATCTAACGAAACAACGATACCAGGCCAACTGAAGTAAGGACATGATAATAGGCCAACTAGAGTATGATACCCAATACCCGACCAACTAAAGTACCAATTTCAACTCTGTGTTCATACACATTCATAATCCATCTTACCTTTTAATGCAATAACCTACCAACCAACAGCATACGCATGAATATCCAACGAATAATCATCAACTCCAAGCATGCTATGTACAAGAGATCTTATGATACTCACTCATGAATCAATAACCACTAATGACAGGCAAGACCGATCACAACCGAATCATATGCAAGCATAGCATATACATCAAGCATTTCTACCCATATCAACTTACTTTCTTCACAATTCTGGACCATGACAGCAAGTACTAACATATTGCAATATGTAGATCATATTTCAATGTATTTCCTACCCAAACACAACATAAAACCATACATACCAGCACCGAACAGCTAGGACAATAACATTCCATCACATTTTTGGCACCAATACATCTTGGTATTCACAAAATGCAGCACATATAACTAAAATACAGCATGTATAATCCAATACCAGCTTCTCCTACTACAAAATCAGCTTGCATTCGTTCATTTCCAGCTTGTATCAACACGAATTCCGCATGTATCTCAGTCATTCCAAGAACTAGAAGGTAGAATTCAACCCGGACATTATCTAGTTTTGACGTACATGTATTGTTTCCAGAACTACAACTAAAACTTCAACCAGATTCCTTGACTTACGATACACATTAAACATTATACTAAAAGTATAGTTGTTTGGCACAACCTTTAGGTCTTACATCTCTATGTACCCATTTGTCATTTTGTCGATCATCAAAAACTTCGCTAATGCCATAACCAAAGCATTAGCATCTCACAGTAAGTTTTAAATGTCAAATCACCACCCTCGCTCATCCAAGATAAAACTCAAATACCAAAAGCATGTCATCCATTGAATTGCAGCATTTTATTGTAGCAATCCATAGCTTTTCACCAACACGAAAGAACTCATTAAGAATCAATTAATGAACGCTCTAAGGTACTAATTAATCCCCCAAAAAGCACATGCAAGTCAGCAATTTCAACAAACCACCATCAAGGAACACTCGGCAAAACTAAACCCCACGTGCGGACCCAATTCAATTCGTGCCAACGTAATGACAATCAAGACGATCAAGACCTAAAATCGAGTTACCCATAACCCATAGATCACGATCCAAGCAATAGATACAACATTGACTCTTTACCTGCCATGCAAACACAAGTTCATTTTGGTACATCTAAGACCAACTAGCTTGTCTCACCCTAAATCTAACAATCGGAACATAGCTTACTTGAAGAGTTAGAGACCTACTTGCCTCTAATTCAAAGCACAAAGAAATGAGACTCAAATCGGTCCTTGAACAAACTCATGCCATCTCTTTCTTTGGTTCAGCCATCAAGCAAGAAGAAGGGAGCATCGAGGAGCTATCACCGACAACTAGAAGGCTTAAGGGACCATCGTCATCTCTTGGCACCTTCGATCAAGGCTTGAGTAGAGAAGAAGCCGTTCAGTGGGAGTCAACCAGGAAAGAAGAAGCCAAAGAAAATAGAAGAAGAGAAGAAGAAAAATGGGAGGTGGTCATGCCAAAAAGTAAGAGGAAGGAAAAGATAAGAGGGAGGGAATAGGTGGCAGATGCATAGAGGAAAGAGAGATGGCGGAGGGACACGTAGGGGATACGTGAAGGCGTAGGGCTAATTAAAAATTTCTTCACGCTTAAATCATGAAGTGAATCTCGCACGGGACCAATTTTATATAATAATGGTCGATAAAACTTTTATCAATGTTCCCTTAAAGTTTTCGCGCTTAAAATATATCATTAACTAATAATTCTCCGCAATAACATAATAATACTAATCGCCTGAAATTCATATATTTAACATTTTGAGCCTGCCAAATATTGTTACACTTATAAGTATGTTAGTGAAAAATCGGATCGTCACAATTACCTTTACCAGCTTATTCAAGGTATTACCATTTCAAGGAATGAAATGAGGATGAATATTACCCTTTTTTTTCCTTGAAGGAAAAGAGGAAGGACTTGTGAGATTGTCTCTACATTTACAAAGAGCACACTACAGACATGTATAGTCTCCATCTATCTATCTATCTCTCTCTCTCTCTCTCTCACTATGAGAGCTTCTCTCTACCTATATGGTAGCTTATCTAGAAACTCAACCATCACAGCCAAACTTCAAATCTTCATCAAAATCTGATGCTTCTTACCCAAAATATCAATCGACCTACGCAATGTCATTACAAGACAAAACCCTCTGTCCCATCATCCAAATCATAAACCCTAGCTTTCATAAACCACATCAAATGTCCATACAAAACTCTAAGTCCAAGTTCATCTCTCTCTTTAAAATTTTCCCATCTTTCCTCCAAACCAAGTTTTGCCTAGATTCTGGCGCAACCATTTTCAGACTCAGTTCTAAGATAGAACCCCTCCTCTTGTCCCCTTCACTCTTGGAACAACAATCTATAGGCAAAAATAGAATGGCTCAAGATCTTCGTATGAATGCACATTGTCACAGACTAGGTCACTTATGGACCAGAACAAAAACAACGGTGGTGGATGAGATTGTCACTGAAGCTAGCCTTAAGAAAGAGGAGCACACTGTTTTGGGCACCTATTTGGCATCCTCGAGGTTAACTTCCAAGTAATTCAATCAACTATGAAGAAAGCCTGGAAATCTGATAAGGTAATATGTATTCACCTCGAACCTAGGCTGTTCTCTTTTGTTTTCGATACTATGGAGAAGAAGGAAAAAATCCTAGACTCAGGCCCTTGGTCATTCTCTCTCCATCTATTAGTTCTTAAACATGGGAACCTAGTTTTACTTCTCTGTGTTTCCGTTTTGATTCCTCTGTGTTCTTGCTTCATATTGTCAGACATCCTGTTGAGGTAGGAACAAAGAGTTGATTAGTAGTATTACTAGGTAGGTTGGGAAGGTAATTGATATTAAGGTTAATGCTAGGGGATATGTTGTAGTAGCCATATGCAAAGCAAAAGTTGTCCTTAACTTAGAAATGTCTCTAGAATCAGAGATGATATATAGCTATAAATAAAAAGAACTGTGGATTGATTTTCACTATTAAAGATTGCCCATTTTCTGTTTCTCTTGTGGGAGGATAGGCCACTACGCTTAGAATTGCAAAGAAATTCCTTATGTAGAGGAGAGTTTCGCAAAACATGAAAAATTTTTCTTCAGACCATGGCTGAAGATTGAATCAAATACCGGTAACCCTGATTGGAAGGCTTTCTATGAGGCAAAAACAAAAGACACAATGGACAGTGAGGCTATCCCTAAAACCTTTGACTCCCATAGACAACAAGACACAACCCAGAGGAAAACAGGGGAGAAGGATATGACTGCTAGGTTAGATGATGAGAGAGGGAAGCGAAAAATGAGCGATATAGAAGAGCATACCTCTGACTAGGGGTGAGAGATTCCAGGTTCCGTACATGTTCTATTTGGAATCTAGAACGTACCCGTCTATACAGGTCCCTCATTTTGTGGAACTTGGAACCTATCCTGCATATCTTGGAACCTAGAACCTACCCTATCACAGGTTCCAGGGTCAGTTCCAAGGTCCACATGTATTCTTAGTTGAACGATTACAGTGAATAATCACATTTAATGACCATCACCAACTGTTAACATTCACTGATCACAACTCACATTTAGAGACGAAAAATATGAAACATTAACAAAGTAAAAGTCTTAATGATAAAGTGACTATGTATTACACATTCAACATTGGATATTATGGAATACGGCAGGATGACGCAAAGACATATACGAGAAAAAAATATAAAAACTTGCTCTAGGGTCCAAGTTCCAGTTCCAGGTTTCACCTACCTAGAACCTGGATCTACCAGTCAGAACAGGTTTTTTAATTTTTGTAATCTGGAACCTACCATCCATACCTTGGAACCTGGAACCGACTGGTTCCATCGGTCCGGTTCTTCAGGTTTCGAGTTCTACCCTAGAACCATGCTCACCTTTACCTATGACTAGGAAGAACCAAACAGCATGGGTAACTTAGTTGGTGGTAAAACCCTCTTAATAGATCTCCCTTCATTCCATGACAATGAACCCCTGAGGAAATCAAATAAGAAACCAGTAGCAAAGAAATTAAAGAAAGGCAAAAAGTCCAACACGTAAATCATATTACTAGATGAATCTACCCTAATGGAGATACCTGCGAGTTCTTTGGAAGAAGCAGAAACACAGCCATTGGTAGCTTGCCCTAATAAGCCATCGGGTTATAAATGAGTCTCGTTGCATGTAACTATCGAAGGCTAGGTAACCCCTTGATAGTCCAAGCCTTATGAGCTACTTCAGCTCAAGCAAAGCCAAATTTTATTTTCTTAGGTGAAACAAAGAATCAAGAAAGGGTTATTAATGGAGTGAGAAAGATTCTAAAGTTCTAAAACCATATAGTGGTCAAACCGAATCGCATTGGTGGGGGTTTAGCTATCTTTTGGAAGGAGAAGGTTACGGTAGAGATTCTATTGGCCACAAATAGTTTTATTGATCTGCGTTATTATGATGCTACTCAGGAGAAACCTTTCAAACTAACTGTTTTTATGCGCCATCAATTTATCAAGAGAGTTAGAGTCTATGACCAAATCAAAAACTTAAGGGTAGCAAAAAACCTCCTATGGGTGTAGCTAGGGGACTTTAATGAGACTGTTTACTTTTGAAAAAAAAAGGTGGGTAAAAGAGGATCCGACAACTATCGAATGTAGAATTTCAAAGAAAAGAATGTGGTATGATGGATATGGAGATTAAGGGATGTGCATACACTTGGTCTAATAACAGAGAACAGGAAAACTTAGTGAAAAAAAAAGAACTTACCAAGACATTTGTAATCTACCTTGGACAATAAACTTCCCAACGGCTGAGGCCTTTGTGCTACTTGCAATAGGGCCAGATCACAGCCTTATATTGTTGTCCTTAGCCAATGAAAAGGTAAAAAGAAAGAGATCCTTCAAGTTTGAAACGTTTTGACTGGAAAGTAAATATTGAGGGAAAATTATAAAACAGAGCTAGGAAGATCTTGAGGGAAAAGGTGCTAACCTAGTTGCCAAATTAATGGCTGTCACAACAGCACTTGCAAGATGGAGTAAAAAAGAATTCCCAAATAGCCATAGTTAAATCAAAAAGTTCCAATCTGACCTCCAAGAGCTTACAAACAACCAGAACCTAATGTTTGATAGAAACAAGCAGAGAGATATATTAGAACAAATCCAAATTCTATGGCAGAGGAAAGAAAAGTAGTAGGGACTAAGGTCGAGAGTGAATTGATTGCAATGGGAGATAAAAACACTAGATTTTTTTATGCGACAACCATTCAAAGAAGACAACGGAACAAAATATCTATGCTGAACGAGATTGGACAGGAAGGTTGGATTAGAAACCTCACAATTCTGAAGAAAATGACCTCAGAGTTCTTTACTAACCTGTATAGCTTGGTCGACTCTCGAAATTTTCAACCGGTCCTTGTTCAATGCCCCCTTGTGGTACCAATTGAAATGAACAACGAGTTAGCAGCAGAAGTTTCTTTAGAAGACGTCCAAAAGGCATTCTTTGAGATAGGGCCAAAAAAAGCCCTAGGCCCGAATGGCGTAAATGGCCCTTTCTACCAAAGAAAGTAGGAGAACATAAAGATGGGAGTTTTTGAGGAGGTCAGGAAATTCTTTACAGAGGAAGTTATGAACCCAAAACTTAACGCCACACACATTACTCTCATCCCAAAGGTGAAAAATCTCAAAAGACTCAACCAATTCAAATATATTAGCATGTGCAATTTTGCTTATAAGATCACTCAAAAGTATTGGTTAATAGGCTGAAAAGTGATTGCCGGTATTATAGCTGAAGAACAAAGTGCGTTTGTTGAAGGTAGACAAATTCAGGATAATATCTTAATTGTTCAAGAAATCATGCACCATGTGAGAGTGAAAAGTAGAAAGAAGAGATTTCAAGCTATTCTCAAGCTCAACATTAAAAAAAAAAAATCTACGACATATTGGAATGGGACTTCTTAGAGGCTTGCCTTCTCAAGATGGGATTTTGTTCAATATGGGTGGATAGAGTTACGATGAATGTGAAATCAACCACTTTAAGTGTCAAATTCAAAGGAGTGCCCCTCCCATATTTCCAGCCTTCAAGGGGAATCAAATAGTGAGACCCTATTTCTCTTTATCTATTCATCCTCATGTTAAATACTCTCTCAATGTTGTTGAAAAAACCCAAGAATGGGGAAACAATTAAGGGAATTAAGTTAAACAGGTTTTGCCCTATACTTTCGCATCTTTTGTTTGTCAACGACTCAATTTTCTTTCTAGATGGAAAGCTGGTGGAATGTCAGAATATAGCTATGATTTTCAACCAATATTATCATGCGACGGGGTAAAGAAATCAACCTAAACAAATCAGGGATTTTTATGGGGCCAAACTTTTTGCAACAACTTCAAAGCAATCTTGTGAATGCTCTCAAAGTACCAAAAATGGAGAAAACAAGGAAATACTTGGGGCTATCTTCTGACTGGGGAACTACCAAGAAACATATGTTCTCTTGAATTAATGCTTGGGTGGATAGGAAACTAGAGGGATGGAAGGAAAATCTGTTTTCTAAGGCCGGTAAAGAAAATACTGATTAAGTCAATGGTTCAAGCTATTCCTCAATATGCCATGTCAATCTTTAAAGTTTTGATCTCTGTTTGCACATCAATAGGAAGAAGAGTCTCTAAATTCTAATGGAAGAACAATGAGTCTAAATCAAGATTGCATTGGCAAAGATGGGAGCTTTTAAAGTCTAGAAAAGATGTCGAAGGTTTAGGATTAAAAAACTTGGCTACTTTTAACCAATATCTGCTTGCAAAGCAAGCCTAGCGGCTTAGTCAGGACCAGAATTCTCTATGGGGCAAATTGCTAAAAGGGGTGTACTTCCCTAACAGAGGCTTCTTATAGGCAAAGAGAGAATCTAGAACCTTTTGGGGGTGACAGAGCATCCTACATGGCAGAGAAACTATATTAGGACTAGAGAAATAGTCCAACGACAATGGAGAATCAATCAACATCAGAGAGGACTAATGGCTTAGGAGAGGAATTATTGGGGGCCCAGCTAACGAAGTTGACCCCACAAAAGTCTCGGAGCTTATCAGCAAAGAGAAAGTCGAGTGGAACACCTTCAAGATTAAAATTATTTTCGACAAAGATATAGCAGTGGAAATCCTCTCTACCCCTTTAAGCCCCCTATATCCTGAGTACAAGCTAAGATGGATGCGGAGCATAATAGGGGACTCTCAAATCGAAAAGTGCATACAACGCTATTAGAGACTCTCAGATCGAAAAGAACACAAACTCGACATCTACCTCTTTTCAACCTTCACGAAGACTCTGGACATGAATATGAGTGCTAACGTACCCCAAAGGTTCGAATGTTCCTAGGAAGTACAGCCACCCCAAAGGTTCGAATGTTCCTAGGAAGTAAGCCCAAAATGCATCATCCACCAGAGACAACCTATTTCGGCGAAACATTATCCCTCGCCCCTTATACCCTATTTGCAACCAACAACCAGAAACCACAGAACACTTCCCATTATTCTGTCCTTAAACATAGCAAATTTGGGAGCTACAAAAAGTTGCAGTTAAAAACTCTACTCACCTCTAGATGGACGCTTGGCTCCAAGCAAGAATAGAAGAACCAAAGTCCGTTCAAACCTTTGATCTAATGCATGCATCCGGTGGTGTATTTGGAAAGTAAGAAAAAATTGTGTCTTTAGGGGCCAAACACCTCATGCAACCACACAATTTGAAGAAGCGAAGTCAATTTTGGCAAACTACCAAAAACGAGTTCTAAAAACCAAAGATTTACCTCATCACCTCTCAAATGGAGTCTATCAATTGGATCTGATAGGAAGCTAAATGTGGACGCCTCAATAAGGGGGAAACACCAAATGGCACTATCGCAGGTGTTCTCCGAGACTCACAGGGGCTCCTCATCGATGGATTTGCCAGAAAAATTGGAGCTAGCAAGCCCTTGGTAGCCGAAGCACAAGCGATTCTCGCTGTTCTTGATATGCTCAGTACGAAGAAAGAGGTGTAAGATGAGAAGCCTCGAGTAGACCTCGAATTATATTCTCTATCTTCTGTCTGTGTGATCAAAGGGTCTAATAATATGTATTAGGGAGCTAAAGTCTTCATCAGAGAAGCCCAACAAATTTTGACCCATCACTACAGCTTTTTAGTCATCCACTGTAGAAGGGGTGCAATTTTGTAGCTGACTAGTCTGCTAAGTTGCTTATTTCTAACAAAAAAAAAAAAACTATAGACATGTATGTAAAAGCATAAATTCTCGGTGCATACATCACGAATCCCATCCTGGACAAAGAGAAAGCAAAAGCAACAAAAGTTGTAGGACAATGATATGAGAAGTTTGTAGCAATCATGGGTCGTGTTATGTTGAAAGAAACTCACAGCAGTTACTCGATCTTCTTGCCAAGAGTCAAACGACAATTATTGCTAGTATAATGAGCAAAACAACGACATGTAATTTAGATTCTAATAAGCAAGTGTTATTGTTGTTGTTAGGGTTACTGCTCAGCATATTATTCTTAGAACCAGCTAAATAAATGGCAGTGAACTCACCAGGATGAAGCTGTATATGGGTTCTAAACATACATTTTTGGTACTTGTAAACGATGAATAATAAATGAAATTGTGGCAAACTAAGTTCGCAAAAATGCCACGAACTGCTATTTTTTTCCACTAGCAAGTAGCCCCAAGGAGTATAAGGTCTGCATCCTATCGTGAAGGTAGTTGGGAACTTATAAATAGCCCAATATGTCAAGGTGCAGATAGTGCCAAATTCTAAGTTTTCCCAATTGGGTGAACCGTTAGATAATATATAGTCCATTTGTATGATTTTGTTTCTTTAAATTCAAATAAGCCTTTGAACTAATCTTGCACATTGGTAATCCAGTGCCACCTTGAATTTCTCTAATTTTTTGCCATAAGTTTCAAACTATTCACTTTATCAAGTTATCATGGTCGTCACATTACAAGCATAATATAAATACAGACTTGTATGGTCATTTCTTTAAGATGCACTTTGATATGTCTAAAACTTGGTGCCAATTTTCAAGAAGCAATGCTGCATTGGAAAATGGTTTACCATGCTGCTCTACATTGGAAATGTTTAATTAAGCAGTTCCTCCGTGGAACTATAAATTCTATACAGTGTAGTTAAGGATGAGGACTGATAAATTAGTAATTCTAGAAACCCCCCCCCCCCCCAAAAAAAAAGAGAAAAGAAAACAACCAGCATTTGTTTCAAGTCCTGAGATAAGGAAGACATCCAACTCAGACTAACATATACTAAGCGAGGATTTGTGATCTTGATTAACTATATGTCAGCTTTAGGAATCTAGCAATGGTCAAGCAACCTCAACCTCAATTGCTTTCTTTTGAGGGGACCAAAAGATGTTTTGCAAGATTTTGGAGGGACGAAGAGAGATACATCCTATTAAATGAAAGTTATTTTACAGTAGGAGTGAAATAATTACATACCTCGTGATCCCCCACAGATGGTACTTTTGTCAAGCTCAGAATCAACCTTATCTTTTGCAGACATGAAGCTTCAAGTATTGCTAAATGACCGAAGAAAAGGCCAGCCAAAAAGCAACTTTAACTTAACCATGGTTAAGTATTGTAAAGTGAACTCCAAAGTTATATTCCTTATTATGATTTACTAGGTGAGCTATTATTGGATTTTTATGATTTCACTAAGTATTTCACTAGTCCAAAAGATCACATTTCAATATATTAACAATCACTGAGTGAACAATCAATAATAGAAAATTTGAGTCGATAAAAAAAAAGTAAAGTAAAAATTAGCCGCATTATTTAAGAAATGGGGCGGGAGCAACAGGAGCAGATGTCTTCTCGATTAACACAAAGAGATTTAAAGGAAAGAATCGTTTCTCAATTTTTTTATATTTCTTCTATATCAATTACAATGATATATATGTATACACAGAAGAAAAAAAAGACTCCTAACAAGGCATAACATCTAATTTAGAAAATTACAACTCATACACGTAATTTATAACTCATTTATACACTCCCCTTCAAGTTAGTGCATAGATATCATGAATGCCCGATTTGTCAAGTGAGCTGTAAAAGATCCTGCTTGATACAGCCTTTGTCAAAATATCTGCTAACTAGTCTTCAGGTCATACAAATGAAAATTGAATAACTTAAGTGTCCAAATTTTGCGTGATAAAATGATAGTTCACCTCAATTTCTGTTTTGTTATTATAAAATAACTTCATTTTGGCTCCTGGAGCGAAGTCAATTTTTGACATTAACTTCTTAAGCCATTGAAGCTCACACAATCCTTTAGCCATCACTATAAATTTAGCCTTTGCACTTAACAATGCCACCACCTTCTATTTCTTACTCCTCCAAATAACTAAGTTTCCTCCCACAAATGTGAAATATCCTAATGTTGATCTCCTATCATATGTACTCCCAGCTCATCTACATCAATAAACCTTTCGATTTCAAGATGACCTTTTTTTACGAATCGCAATCCTCGCCCTATAAGGTCTTCAAGTAGCGAAATAGGCGCAATACTATATTCATATGATCATTTGTCAGTGTACATGAAATTTGAAGAAGATCGTGCACAACATCCACTATATGCGATTTTACCCACTTAATTTTTTCTCGAGCTGATAAATTGTCTGAAACTCGGGCTTATCGTGTACATGTTCCACTTGTTAATCATGTTCCATTTTTCTTTTTTAATGTACGTGAAATACGAAGAAGATCGTGCACAGTATCCGCCGTACGGACACTTATCCAAACTCATACTTGTCATGCGATTTTACCCACTCAACGATATCTCGAGTTGATAAATTGTATGAAACTTCGACCTATCGCTTAGATAATTCACCGGTGAATTACGTTCCATTTTCCTTTGTCAGTGTACGTAAAATATTAAGAATATCCTGCATAGCATCCACCGTACGAATACTTATCCAAACTCATACTTTTCATGCGATTTTACCCACTTAACCACACCTCGAGCAGATAAATTATATGAAACTTGGGCCCATCGCGTAGATAATTCACCGGTGAGTTACGTTCTATTTTCCTTTGTGAGTGTACATGAAATATGTAGTAGATCGTGCATAGTATCCACCGTACGAACACTTATCCAAACTTATACTTTTCATGAGATTTTACCCACTTAATCTTATCTCGAAATGATAAATTATCTGAAACTCGGGCCTATCGCGTAGAAATTCCACTATTGAATTACGTTCAATTTTCCTTTGTCAATGTACATGAAATACGAAGAAGATCGTGCACAGTATCTACCGTACGAACCCTTATCCAAACTCATCCTTGTCAGGCGATTTTACCCCCTTAACCATATCTCGAGCTAATAAATTGTATGAAACTCGGGCCTATCGCGTAGATAATTCACTCGTGAATTACCTTCCATTTTCCTTTGTCATTGTATATGAAATACGAAGAAGATAGTGCACAGCGTCCACCTTACTAATACTTATCCAAACTCGTACTTTTCGTGCGATTTTACCCGCTTAACCATATCTCGAGCTGATACTTTGTATGAAACTTGGGCCTATCGTGTAGATAATTCACTGGCGAATTACGTTGCATTTTCCTTTGTTAATGTACATGAAATACGAAGATGATCGTGCATTGGCTAATAATGCTTACCGCATAAGCTGTGACATCCTCGAGTCATAAAAGGGTGACATCCCAAGTATGTCATCGACCCACTTATTTTGATCTTATAACTATACGCATGCGGAACGTGAAACTCCTAAACAATTGCTAAAATAGCAGGCATAGATAAGCAGGACAACAAATCAAATAACCACAGCTAGCTTAACAAAAGACTACCATTTTCATTAGTAGATAATAATTAACCCTACAGAAGCTATAGCTTCTACAACCTCATACTTCGGGGTAGCTTTCTAAAACTAGCAAAAAAGATAATAGGTCGGGATAAGGTTAACTTCATATCTACTCCAAAAGAGGGGTTACGATACCCTCGTCATCCACATTAACATATCTCCAAAGTTATGGACCTGAAAGATATTTATCAACGACGGTTGAGATATAAACGTCTTTGAATCAACACCTAAGTCTAATTAGGGCATTGATTCACTCAGGCAATCTAAGCAGGCATGACAAGAAAAAGCAACCCAACTGTTAATCACATACAACTTACCCCATCTTGGTCCACACAATGCAATAACCAAAATACGCATACCAAACTCTCATGCATTATGCAACATGTGATTTTTAGCTATTAATGGGCACTTGGCCCAAGCACACTAGACAGTTGGTGCCCAGCACACTAAGCAGGTGGTGCTCTTTCGATATAACCGGGCCTCGTCTCGCTCCGTCGGTGATGGCAACCAATAATCTGTGTGATTTCAATCGACAAGGCACAAATATATCAGGCATTCCTGTAGGTACTTCGGTCTGTCACAAGCTAAGACTGACATTTGATCAATCTGACGACACAGACTATCATGCTTCCAATAAGTCGTGTGGTTTCAATCGACACGACATGAACTTATTAGGCTTTATTCCGGGGGCACCCCCGAGCAATGATAACCAATATATGACCATACAAGCATGCCAGACAATCAATCCAATTATTATCTTTGTATTTAATTAAAATACTCATACGGTTATGCTTAAAAGTCGACTCAAGGCCGTTTTCTTTTTCATGCTCAAATATAAAAATTTGACTTCGCATGCAATCATATGATTATGCACACTATCCACTAGACTTTGCATTTAAATTAGTACACTCAACCATCAATATATGCATAACATATACATAATTATCTAATAATCACCCAAGAATAAAACAATAATAACAAGCATATAAATAAATAATTAATCATGAATTAGAAAAATTAACAGAGATTTATTAATCGATAATTTAATAAAGTTAACCGGTAAATTCGTCGTAAATAATTATCAATTTAATAATAATTATTTATTTAAGTCATGGTTAATTAAAGTATCATAATTAATTAATCAAATATTAATTAATTAATTTCATCCAAATTAATTAATTAAAAATAATAATAATCAACCTAAGAATAATAATAATAATTTATTAGCCCAAAAATAATTAATTGAATTTTAATACTCCCAGCGCTCCTCAAATAAATAATTCGATGATAATATAAGCAAGCCAATTTAGTCTAATTATCCTAGCTGTGATCATTTAATCTAACCAGGATTACTAACTTAAATCGATCGCGGTTAACTAACTAAATAAATACTAATTTAATCTAAACTAATCTAAATGCAATTAATGGCCTTATCGGAGGTTAGGGGTTAACCCACCCAAAATCGTCTGATGACGATGAGCGGCGGCTACTGGCGGCGGATGGTGAGCTCGGGCCACGATCGGCTGGTGCAGGCGGAGAGCTGGGGTGATGGTGAGGTGAGCTGGAGCAAGGGTCGATGACTGTAGAAGAGGACGAAAGGAAGGAGCGACGATGCGACTTGGCTCACGCGTGTCTAGTGAGCAGCAGCCAAAGATGAGGAAGAAACGAGCAGCAAGTCTCTAGCCAAAGGAACCGAAGAAAGAAGACGCAGTAGCAACAATGACGAGCTACAAGTCCACTAAACAGAATACGAAGAAGAAGAAGTACATAGGAAGGAGATACACGTCCGTATGGGGCTCCAGTGGAAAGAAAAAAAAAAGAAAAGGAAATGAAAGTCAAAGAAAGTGAAGAAAAGACAAGATGAAAGAAGTGAAAGGTGATGCAGTCAGACTTTCCCCTCTATAGGAAGATCCACACGATAGAAATGTGAGGAAAAGAGAGAGAGAGAAGAGAGAAAGAAGGAGAAAATTAGTGGGGTGGGTGAGGGATCGACCGAAATGGAGGAAAGTGGGGGGAAATGGAAATTTTATAATGTGGGGCCCACGGGTCAAAAGGTTCAAAAATTTTTCTTGTCTTCTTACAGTAATTTTTTTGGACGTTACATAAGCAATGTTAGGACAAGTATGCGATAGATATATTAGTTTACCAACAAACCTTTGATACCTTTCTTTGTTTATTAGCACTTGATCTAGGTAATCCCTAAGCCTCTGGTTCTGAATAATTGGTATGTCTACATGCTTACAATCTACCATTCCCACTTCTGCCAACAAGTCTAGTACATACTTTCTCTATGAGAGAAATATTCCCCCTGTCAATCTCGCTATTTCAATACCTAGGAAGTATTTCAACCCCAAGATTTTCCATCTCAAACTCCTCAAAAAGTTACTTTCGGAGCTTAGAAATTTCTATCCAATCATTTCCAGTGATTATCATATCGTCAATTTAGATAATCAACACGGTTTAAATTTCCCTGATGTCGTTTCAAGAACAATATGTGATCCGAGTCACTCTTGAAATACCTATATCTCCTCATTACCAAAGTGAACTAGCTAAACAAGGCTCGTGGAGATTACTTTAAACTATACAACAATCTCTCTAACTTACACACTGCTTAGGTTTTAAGGGTGAACTGTTTTGGATGGAATTCCATATAAATCTCTTCTTCGAGATTACCATAAAGAGCATGCTTAACATCATACTGGTGTAATGGCCAGTCTAGATTAGCTGTAAGAGACAATAAGACCTGAGCAATATGAAGTTTAGCAACAAAAGAAAATGTCTCCGAATAGTCAACCCCATAAGTTTGTGAATACCTCTTTGCTACTAGTCTCGCCTTGTACCTCTCTATAGATCCATCTACTTTCTACTTTATAGAGAAGAACCACTTACATCCCATAGTTTTCTTCCCCTCGGGTAACTCCACCAGCTTTCAAGTCTTTTTTTTTTTTTTGCAGTCATCTCCTCCTCCATTGCTTGAACCCACTTGGGATCTTTCAGAGTATCATATACCTCTTCTGGAATATGGACTGCAAACATGTTTGACACAAACGCCTTTAGCGGATCTGACAACCTTTTAGTTGACACATAATTCACAATAGGATAGGTCGATCTCTTTTCTTCGGTATCCGACAAATATCTATTTAGGGGCTTACCTCGATTGTGCCTATCAAGTATTTTATATTCCACAGAAGTATTAAACTCATCAAAGACACAAGAAGAAGTAGGAGAGGTTACCTTATCAACATTCTTATGAGTTGAGTCGGGTACTAGAAAAGAGAAAGGCTGTTCTCTGTGATTTTACTCCTATAAGAGTTGGCCATCCCCTATCAGGACTTGTTCAATATCTGGCACTACCTGCCCAGTCACCACCTACTCACATATGACCTCTTCCTCCACTTCCCTAAACTACCTATCAACAACCTCTACCCTGAGCTGCTTATCAGCAGATTTTACCCCTCCTCTTTTGAATAATATACTACTAGAAAATTCTCACCAATTTACCCTTTTTATTTGTGTCTCCCCCTAGAAAGGAAGAATTGGAGTATGAGAAAAAAAGACTTAACTTCAACAAACGAGACATCCATAGCGACATAGGTTCACTGGGTGGAAAAGTTGTAGTAGTGATGCCCTTTCTAGTGTATACTATACCCTAAGAACAGACATCGAAATGCACGGGGATCAAGTTCGTTCACTGAGTCTTCGAGATATGTACAAATGCAACACATCTAAACACCCTAGGAGGAATGGTCATGACAGATGGTAAAGAAATATATGTGGACAAGGCCTGTAGTGGTGTCTGGAAGTTCAACACTTTAGACGGCATCTTGTAGCCACAACGTTGTTCCAAAATCTTTGAGGCAAATGACTCTTAATCAAGAGAGTTCGAGCAGTCTTGAGAATATGTCTATTTTTTCTCCCTGCAACACCATTCTACTGAGGTATTTGGGAGTAGGACGACTCATAGATCATGCTATGTTTTGAAAATATTTCTTAAGATATTCATTCATGTGCTCTCCACCATTATCACTTCTTAAAATCTAGATTTGCCCATAAATTATGTCTGTAACATAGTAAGAAAATTCTGAAATATCTTAGCTACCTCATTTTTGCTTCTCATCAAGTAAAGCTTTGTCATCCTAGTACAGTTGTCAACAAATATCATTAATCACCTACAACCTAAAATAGCAGTAGCATGAGATGTACTCTAAGCATCCGAATGTATCAAAGAAAAAGGGAGTTCGCATTTATTTAAATTAATGGGAAAAGGAACTCAATGGCTCTTAGCGAATATGCAAATCTGACATTATAAATCTAAGTTTTTCAAATTCAAAAAGAAAAGATCATGAAATAGTTGCTTCAAATAACCAAATGATGGATGTCCTAATCGCCAATGCCAAAGCCACATCTACTGCCCCTACTAATGGATGCACCTTGAACATGATTTATACTTTCGAAACTAAAGTCATCCATGTAATACAACCCCCTTCTCTTGTGACATCCTCATGTCCTAAAAGGGTGACGTCCCAGGCATATCATCGACCCATTTATTTTTATCTTTTAATTATATGCATGCAGAATGCGAAACTCCCCAAACAATCGCCATAGCAGCAGGGATAGATAAGTAGGACCACAGATCAAACAATAAAAGCTAGCTCAACAAAAAATTACCATTTTCATTAGTAGATATTTGTTAATCCTACAGAAGCTACAGCCTATATAATCCCATACTTCGGAGTGGCTTCCTAAGACCAGTAAAAAGAATAATGGGTCAGGACAGGATTAACTTCATATCTACTCCAAAAGAGGAGTCACGATGCCCTGGTCATCCACATTAGTATATCTCCAAGTTATGGACCTGAAAAATATTTATCAACGACGGGTGAGATATAAATATCTCTGTGGGTTAACGCCTAAGTTCAATTAGGACATTGATTCACTCAAGCAACCTAAGCAGGCATGATAACACAGAAGTAATCCAATTGTCAATCACATGTAACTTACCCTGTCTTGATCCACACCATGCAATAACTAGCATACAGATACCGAACTCTCAGGCATTATGCAACATGTGATTTCCAATTATTAACGGGTACTCAACGCTAGCACACTAGCAGTTGGTGCTATTTCGACATAATCGGGCTTCATCCTACTCCATCGGCGATGGCAACCAATAATCTGTGTTATCCCGATCGAGCCGACACAGATATATCAGGCTTTTCTGTAAGGACTTCGGTCCATCACAAGCTGCAACCGGCATCCAATCAATCTGACGACACAAATTATCGTGCTTCTAATAAGTCATGTGGCTCTGATCGATACAACACGAACTTATTAGGCGTCGTCCACGGGACACCCCCGAGCGACGATATCCAATATATGACCACACAAGCATGCTAAACAACCAAGTCAGTTATTATCTTTGCATTTAATTCAAATGATCACACAATCATGCTCAAAACTTGACTTAATGCCGTTTTCATTTTCATGTTCAAATAAAAAATTTCGACTTCGCATGCAGTCACATGATTACGAACATATCCACCAAAATTTTACATTTAAATAATTGCAATTAACCATCAATATGCATACGACAAATACAAAATTATCCAATAATCACCCAAGAATAAATCAATAAAAATAAGCAAATAAATAAATAATTAATCGTGAATTAGAAAATTAACAGAGACTCATCCATCGAAAATTTTATAAAGTTAATCAACAATTCATCATAAATAATTATTAATTTAATAATAATTAATAATTTGGATCATGATTAATTAAAGCACCATAATTAAATTAACCAAACAGTAATTAATTCCATCCAAATTAATTAATTAAACATAATAATAATAATTAACCCAAGAATAATTATTATTATATATTAGCCCAAAAATAATTAATTAAGTTTGTAATCGGTCTAAAAATAATTAATTAAATTTTAATGATCCCAGCCCGCCTCAAATAAATAATCGGGTTCTAATATAAATCAATCAATTTAGTCTAATTACCTAACTGCAGTCATTTAACCTAACCAAAGTCACTAACTTAAACTGATCACGGTTAACTAACTAAATTAATACTAATTTAATCTAAACTAACCTAAGTGCAATTAACGACCTAATCGGATATTAGGGTTAACTCACCTAAGATCGTCTGACAACAACGAGCGGCGGCGATTTTCGATGAGTTGTGACGACGAAACTACGACGTCCTTGGCTGGTCGACGGACGGCCAAAGATCCACGGCACGGCTGTTGATGGCGGTGACCTTGGACGGAGGAAAGGAGTTCGATGTGGCTTGGGTTCACGTGCGTCGCGACTGGAGTCGCGGTTGGAGCAGGCGGTGACACGAGTAGGGGCTAAAAGGGAGTTGGAGTAGCGGCGGATTCACGTGCAACTGAGGGAAGGAGAAGCAAAAGCAGTAGATGACCAGCAAGCAGCCACCGAAGGTTCACAAGCGATCGAGAGGAGCAGTAAGGATGCAGTAGCAAAACAAGCTCTAGAAGCAGAAGAAAGACCCAGCAGTAGCAACGTAAAAGATGAAGACTTTGTTACCGCCACCAACTGAAGGAAAAGAAGAATGAAGAAGAAAGAAGAAGAAGTGGAGCTCGGTTGCAGAAAGGGTTCTTGTGTGAACAGTAGAGGGGAAAGAAAAAGTCAAGGTAAGGACAATGAGTGAATAGAGAAGTAATAGGGGGTAGAAAATTTGTAGGGTTTCTCACGGCAAGAGAGAGAGAAAGAGAGCGGGAAATTAAGAGGGTGGGGTCCATTGGTCAAAAGAATCAAAATTCGTTGACTCTTGTGCAAATTTGGACGTCACAATTCTCCCCACCTAATTTCGTCCTCGAAATTAAACTATAATTACAACTCCTCAAAAAGAAAAGGATGTAGATCCTTCGTAGCCTCTTTGGTTTCCCATGTTGCCCCTTTTGTTCCGTGATGTTGCCAAATCACTTTGACTAACGGAATCGTCCAACGTCGAAGTACTTGGTCCATCATATCTATGATCCTCACATAATGCTCCACATACGATGCTCGCTCATCTAACTCGATCTCTTCGAAACTCAACACATGAGCTGGGTCAGGTTTATGCTTCCTCAGCATTGATATGTGGAAGATATTATACACTTACGCAAGTCTTAGCGGCAATGCGAGGCCATAAGCCAGATTCCCTATTTGTTCCAAAATCTCAAACGGTCCATCATACCTTGGACTTAACTTTCCCTTTTTGCCATAACGGGATATTCCTCTCATAGGTGATACCTTCAGAAAAACTTGATCCCCAACTTGGAATTCTAGTAGCTTGCGTTGCTTGTCGGCATAACTCTTTTAGCGACTCTGGGCTATCCTAAGCCTATCTCTAATAAGCTTAACAGCCTCCCTTGATTGTTGTACCAACTCAGGACTGGTGATCTTCCTTTCACCTACCTCGTCCCAACAGACTGGAGTCCTACAGGCCCTACCATACAATGCCTCAAAAGGCACCATCTTGATAATTTGTTGGAAGCTGTTACTATAGGCGAACTCGACCAAATGCAGTTGATCCTCCCAACTTTTTTGAAATCTAAAACACAAACTCCCAATATGTCCTCGAGTGTCTGAATAGTCCTTTTAGATTGACCATCCGTCTGAGGATGAAATGCTGTACTAAATTGTAACTTCGTTCCCAACGCAATCTGCAGGCTTTTCCAAAATGTGACAGTAAACTTGGGATCACAATCTGATGTGATCGTCACCGACACTCCATGAAGTCTCACGATGTGCCTCACCTAGAGTTCGGCATATCTATCCAAAGCAAAGTCTTTTCTCACTGGGATGAAATGTGTTGACTTCGTCAGCCTGTCGACTACAACCCAAATCGAATCATTTCCTCTCTGATTCCTTAGAAATCCCATCACGAAATCCATCGTGATATGCTCCCATTTCCATTCAGAGATCTCCAATGGCTGCAGCTATCCTTCAGGCTTACAGTGTTGAGTCTTGATCTGCTGGCAAATCAAACACTTTGCCACATGCTTGGCTATGTCTGCCTTCATTCCATTCTACCAGTAATATTGCTTTAAATTTTGGTGCCTTCGTGCTATCAAGATGAATACTATAATTGCTGTGGTGTGCCCCCGATAAAATTTCTTCTCGTAGACCTTTATCAGCAAGCACACAAAAACATCCTTGAAACTTTAGTATTCCGTCTTCGGCTACATGGAAGTCAGCTTTTCTTTTTCCTGAGTCCTCTTGAAGGATCTTCTAAATTGTAGGATCTAATGACTGTAAGGCCTTAACTCTAGCCTGCACTTCTGACTTAATCCTCAACGTAGCCATTAGACCTGACAGATGATTCACCTCCAACTTAATATCTGAATCTCATACTTCCTCTAAGAGACACCACTCATGCACCATCATCTGAGCAATCGCTGACTTCCGACTCATCGCATCTTCAACTTTATTGGCCTTACCCGGATGATACAAAATTTCATAGTCATAATCCTTAAGGAGCTCTATCCAACAACCCTGCCTCATATTTACCTCTTTCTAAGAGAACAAATACTTAAGACTCTGATGATCAGTGTTGACTTGAAACCTTTCTCTAATCAGATAATGCCTTCAAATCTTAATAGCAAAAACAACTGCTGCTAACTCTAAGTCATGTGTCGGGTAATTTAATTCATGTGGCTTTAATTGACGAGACGCATGCACAACTACCTTTCCATGTTGAATTAGAACGCAACCCAATCCTTTAAATGACACATCACTATAAACTTCATACCCTCCAGGACCAGACGGTATCATTAACACAGGAGCCATAGTTAGCCTATGCTTAAGCTCTTGAAAACTACACTCACACTTATCCATCCAATCGAATTTCTCCTTCTTCTTCAACAGACGTGTCAAAAGCATAGCTATCGCGGAGAACTTTTCCATGAAACGTCTATAATAGCCTGCCAATCCCAAGAAACTTCGAACTTCTGTCACCATTGTCGGCCTTGGCCAATCTATGACCGCCTCAATCTTGGTTGGATCCACAGAAATGCCTTCTCCAGAAATAACATGACCCAGAAAAGCTACACGAATCAGCTAAAATTCACACTTACTAAACTTGGCATACAACTTATGCTCTCGAAAAGTTCCTAATATTGTCCTTAGGTGCTACTCATGATTCTTGTAACTTCTCGAGTACACCAATATATCGTCAATAAATACAATGACGAATCTGTCCAAATATTCCTTGAACACCCACCATGTTCATCAAATCCATAAAAGTAGTAAAGGCGTTTGTTAGACCAAACAGTATTAAAGTGAACTCATAATGACCATAACACATCCTAAATACCATCTTCGGTATGTCCTCTTTCTTGATCCTCAGTTGATGATATCCCGTTCATAGATCAATCTTGGAAAATACCGAAGCTCCTTGAAGCTGGTCAAATAAATCATTGATCCTTAGAAATGGATACTTGTTCTTGATTATCACTTGATTGAGCTGTCGATAACCTATGTACAGACGCAATGTTCCATCCTTCTTCCTGACAAATAACACAAGTGCTCCCTATGACGATGCATTGGGATGGGTAAATCTTTTATCCAGTAACTCCTGCATCTGCACCTTTAATTCCTTAAGTCTTGATAATGTCATCCTATACGGTGTCTTAGAAATTGGCTTGGCACTAGGATCTAGCTCAATTACAAATTCTATTTCTCTTTCTGGTGGTAAACCTGACAACTCTTGAGGAAAGACATCAGCAAACTCACCTACTACAGCAATGTCTTCCATCCTTGGTTCCTCAATCGACACATCAACCACAGATGCCAAATAGACATAGCAACCTTTGTCCAATAAACGAGTTGCCTCAAGCGACGAAACTAACAGAATCGAGTTTTCTCCTCCATTTCCAATAAACTCAAAACTAAACCCATCTTGCAGGTTAAAATGAATTGCATTGCAATAGAAATCCATTGAAGCTCTTTGCTCCGAGAGCCAATCCATACCGATAATCACATCGAAATAAAACATTTCCAGTACAATCAAATTTATCCTTCCCTCATGACCACTTATGACCAACTTATAGTCAGGACAACCTACTGCAGACATTACACTATCTGTTAACAGCGAAAAAATCTTAAAAGTAACATCCAACGGTTCTGAACTCAACCCAGCTAAATTAACAAATTGCTCAGCAACAAAAGAATGTGTAGCTCTAGGATCAAAAAAAGCATATGCAACATGATCGTGCAAGAAGACCGTACCTGTAATGGTCGGCAAATCCTTCACCTCCTCTCGAGTAATAGCATACACTCTTTCTTGAGCTGGAGGTTGATTCTGAGGATTCTGTGGAACGTTCCTTTGCAGTTGTCCTCCTTGCAGTGGCGATCTTAAACCCATCGGCCTCTACAGATAATCCTTTACTTGGTGGCCATGCTAACCACACCCAAAATAAGCTCCTTTCCTAAAAGGGCACGGGGCAGATCCATGCCTCCCATGGCAGAGCCAACACATGTCATTAGCCCAATAAGCCGGCTTTCCTATGGCATTTCTTCGATTGGGTGGGATGGGATATCTTTCTTCTACCATCGGTCCCTTTCTAAACCTACAGTTATCTTTCGCAGCATGCATAAACCGTGATCCAGATGCTGCTGCCCTTTCAAATAAATCCCTTTCTACTAGCTAGGCCCTTTCATATAGCTTATCATAGTCCTTTAGATTCAATGGCACCAGTACACTCTTCAACTCAGGCTTTAGTCCATCTCTAAACCTCCTCACCCTATCAACAGGGTCTTCCACTATCTTTGGCGCATACTTCAATAACTCAACAAATTTTGCCTCGTACTGATCCATCGACATCTGAGTCTGGCGAAGGCGCAGAAACTCAACCAGCTTTTGTTCTCGTGTACAGTCTGAAATATATTTGCCATTAGAAGCTTTCACGAAGGCATCCACACTGGGACCATACCCTCGGGAAATATCCTCTCTTGTGTGGCTTCCACCACAATCTAGCGTTACCTTGCAGTTGGTAAATAGCCAGCATTACCATATCTTCCTCAGAATACCTCAACAAGGTGAAAGCCTTCTCCAACTCCTCAACCCACGTGGTGGCTGCTTCAGGGTCGCATGTTCCTGAAAACTTCGGCGTCTTCAACTTTAGAAACTGCTCCACAAGCTTGTGGATTGGCTGACCACCATTCCCATTTCCAACCAACGGATTTTCATACATGGTGGCCTCAGCAACGGCAGCTTGGTTCCTTACTTTGCTGTCCCACTACATTCTCTAAGCTTTCCAAGGCCTGCAGGATCCTACCTATCTTGGGATCCTCTCGAGCTACTCTTCTCTTAAACACTCTCGGAAATAACAAACACATGTACAGGGTTTTAATCCTACTAATTATCCCAAAACCCATCACACCTTATCACTCTAGGCCTCTAGGTAAATCAGGCTGACCTTGCTCTGATACCACAAAAAGGGGGAATGTGACATCCTCGAGTCATAAAAGAGTGACGTGCTAGGCAAGTCATCGACATATTTATTTTTATCTTATAATTATACGCATGCAGAATGCGAAACTCTCCAAACAATTGCTAAAGTGGCAGGATAGCTAAGTAGGACCACAGATCAAACAATAACAGCTAGCTCAATAAAAGATTATCATTTTCATTAGTAGATATTTTTTAACCCTACAGAAGCTACAGTCTATACAATCCCACACTTCGGGGTAGCTTCCTAAGACCAGTAAAAGGGATAATGGGTCAGGACATGGTTAACTTCATATCTACTCCAAAAGAGGAGTCACGATGCCCTCGTCATCCGCATCAGCATATCTCCAAGTTATGGAACTGAAGATATTTATCAACGACGGGTGAGATATAAATATCTCTGTGAGTTAACGCTTAAGTCCAATTAGGGCATTGATTCACTTAGGCAACCTAAGTAGGCATGACAAAACAGAAGTAATCCAACTGTCAATCACATGCAACTTACCATGTCTTGATCCACACCATGCAATAACCAGAATACGCAACCAAATTCTCAGGTATTATGCAATATGTGATTTTCAATTACTAACGGGTACTCGGTCTTGGCACACTAGACAGTTGGTGCCCAGCACACTAGGTAGTTGGTGCTTTTCGACATAATCGAGCTTCGTCCTTCTCCGTCGGCGATGTCAACCAATAATTCGTGTTATTCTGATTGACCCAGCACAGATATATCAGGCTTTCTAGTAAGGGCTTCGGTCCGTCACAAGCTGCGACCGGCATCCAATAAGTCTGATAACACAGACTATCGTGCTTTTAATAAGTTGTATGGCTCCGATTGACATGGCACGAACTTATCAGGCGTCATCCACGGCACACCCCTTAGCGATGATATCCAATATATGACCACACAAGCACGCCAAACAACCAAGCCAATTATTATCTTTGCATTTAATTCAAATGCTCACAAAACCGTGCTCAAATATGAAATTTCGACTTTGCATGCAGTCACATGATTACAAACATATCCACTAGAATTTTACATTTAAATAATTGCAATTAACCATCAATATGCATACGAAAAATACAAAATTATCCAATAATCACCCAAGAATAAATCAATAAAAACAAGCAAATAAATAAATAATTAATCGTGAATTAGAAAATTAACAGAGACTCATCCATCGAAAATTTTATAAAGTTAATCAACAATTCATCATAAATAATTATTAATTTCATCCAAATTAATTAATTAAACATAATAATAATTATATATTAGCCCAAAAATAATTAATTGAGTTTGTAATCGATCCAAAAATAATTAATTAAATTTTAATAATCTCAACCCGCCTTAAATAAATAATCAATTTCTAATATAAATTAGTTAATTTAGTCTAATTACCTAATCACAGTCATTTAACCTAACTAAATTCACTAACTTAAACCGATCGTGGTTAGTTAACTAAACTAATACTAATTTAATCTAAACTAACCTAAGCGCAATTAACAACCTAATCGTAGATTAGAGGTTAACTCACCCAAGATCATCCGACAACGACGAGCAACGACGATTTTCAATGAGCTATGACGACGAAACTACAACGTCCTTGGCTGGTCGACGAATGGCCAAAGACCCATGGCACGATCGTTGATGGCAGTGACCTCGGACAGAGGAGAAGGAGTTCGGTGCGGCTTGGGCTCACGCGTATCGCGACTGGTATCGTGGTTGGAGCAGGCGATGACGTGAGCAGGGGCTAGGTACGAGCTGGAGTAGCGGCGGATTCACGTGCAGTTGAGGGAAGGAGGAGCAGAAGTAGCAAACAACCAGAAAGCAACCACCGCAAGTTCATGAGTGATCGAGAGGAGCAGCAAGGACGCAACAGCAGAACAAGATCCAGAAGTAGAAGAAAGACCCAACAATAGCAACGCAGAAGATGAAGACTTTGTTCTAGCCATCAACCGAAGGAAAAGAAGAACGAAGAAGAAAGAAGAAGAAGTGGAGCTCGGTTGCAAAAAAGGTTCTCGTGTGAACAGTAGAGGGGGAAGAAAAAGTCAAGGTAAGGACAATGAGTGAATAGAGAAGTGATGGGGGCAGAAAATTTGCAAGATTTCTCACGACAAAAGAGAGAGAGAGAGAGAGAGAGAGAGAGAGAGAGAGAGAGAGAGAGAGAGAGAAGTGAGTGGGAAATTAAGAGGATGGGGTCCACTGGTCAAAAGATTCAAAATTTGTTGACTCTTGAGCAAATTTGGACGTCACAATGAGAATATCTTGAAAAAAAATAAAAGTGGAGATACACTAGAACAACATAATTAAAATCTTCGGTAACTTGTCCAATCAAAATTAATTTAGTGGATAATGAAGAGATAAGTAACATGTTGGGGAGAGAAAGTGTAGGGAAAATTGCGACAACTCGAGCCCTAGTCACCAGATAGGCGAGCCCATTAGCATTTGATATACTATCATGTTTTGGTTCTAAAATATGAACAAAATCATCAGAAGTAAATGTCATGTGATTTATGGCTCCTGAATCAATGATCTAGTGATTACAATCGGTCTACTTGAAACTAACGAAAGCACTACCATGATTACCTTCTGATATAAAATTCTACTTACTCTGTGGATCCATGTGAGGTATTAATGACAAATGAGGTTATGCGGCTACTAGAGAAGAACACCCTTTTCCTTCTACTTGCTTTCAAGCCTTCAATTCCTTCCACCAGTCTGGATACTCATGAAGTTTAAAGCATGTCTCGCTACTATGCTTTGCATTACCACAATTTGAGCAACCTCCCCTAGGAGAATTTTTATAGCGTGAAACTAAGCTGGGTCTTCCTCCTTCTTGCATAACCCCAGGGACATGTTATTTGTGACTTTTGTGTTGCATGTGTAACCTCTAGTGATCAAAATAATAGTTTTTTTTCTTTAAAGAAAGGGCTCTAATATCCAAAAAACCCTCAAGTTTAGTCTTTGTCGCAATTATATCCAAAAATTTTTCTTATCTCATAAAAAATCCCCAACTTTAATATCTATTACAATTATGTCCAAAACTTTTCTTTTGTCACATAAAAAACTCTCAACTTTTACTTTTGTTTCGATTCTATTGACCCGATATCCAAAAAATCCTGAAACATTTGTCCCAATTATATCCATAAAAAATTATCTCATGAAGAATATCCAACTATTACTTTTGTCCCAATTCTACCATTGTCAACCTTTCATCCATAATCACCGTTAGTTAATCCAAAAGGGCTAGAATGCCGAACTTACCAATAAATCTTTGAATTTGAAAACAATAAGTTTCATGGATGATGAGATTTAAGATCATTCATACAAATAATCATATCTCTATGTCTAAATGTGGTAGAATTAATCTTCAGGAATAAGAAAGGATGGAAATTGCCAATTCGATGGCCTTGGGGGCGAGCGAAGATATCCATCCTCCTAAAGACAGGATCGCGACAATCGATGAGCACGTAATATATTCTAATGAAGCGGTGAATGTATTTGTTAGGCCTGGGGGCATGTTTAATGTATTTAGAGGGGTTCCTGTATTTTTGTTGAAAAAGCATAGACGGTGTCATAAAGCAAGTGTAGTAACTCGATTTTGCAGCCTTTCTAATTAAATCAAAGGCCTGCTTTAAAACTTCCTTAGATTCAAACCACGTGGTGGATTTCGGAGGCCCGATGCTTTATTATCGAAGTGTGACCCACAGGCATTTCTCCCGACGCTACAAGCAACCGACATATTCAAGTGGACGCCGAAAGAGATAGGCATGAGTAAAGTGGGGCACGCAACTGGTGGCTTGGTTTATTTATTAGCGCACTAATCGAGTGGTCGCATTTGCAATAATTCACGCGACTAGCTCACGGGTCTTACTGTGACCAATGGGGGCCGCCGCCGAACCCTTCGTCAATGTTCTCAATATCATCGTCTGGAGCAACTAACAAGAACACCAAGAAGAATGTTAAACCTCGGCATTTCCTGTGCCTTGAGTCGTTCTACATGCAATGCGGGAGGAGAAATCACAAGAAGAGTAAAACACAAACATGTGAAACTTTCTCTTTATTCCATTCATCAACAAGCTCTATAACGGTCATTGGGGAGGGAAAGTAAAGCCAAACTAAGCCCTAATAAGCATCACAAAGGAGCTAAACTGGCTTTCCATGAAACTAATGTTCTGCTTACACTGAGCGATCTGGGATTCAAGATCTGCAAGCTTGAAGAACATGCGGGTACATTTCTCCTTTTGTCTGGCTGCATTGACCTCGTGATGTTCAACGATGAATTTTAGATTCTCGTTCAAGTCTTTCTCAAAAGCTATATCCATCGTCAGATCGTTGAGTCTCTCCTCCGGCCACTCACATTTGAACTTCATCATGATATCACTCGGGTCGTACTCAAAGTAAGTCTGGTTCAAGGCTAGGCATTCCACCAACTTCTCTCTCTCGTGGATCAACAGCGAGGCTTGTTCATCAGCAGACTTGACGGCTTTCTTGTACCGGGCAACCGTGTGTTCTATGGACTCCAAGTGTTCGGATCGATCCTGATAGCGAGCTCGCACGACCCGAGCTAAGGTGACCATTTCCTGAGTGTTCCGGGAAGCTTCTAGAAAGTTGATGAAGACGTGTGGGAACGCCCTGTATTCCCTCTCCAAGTTGGTGCCTTCGACTGAAGAAGCATTTATTTCCCCGAACAGACCGAGGATCTCAGCCTTGACACTCGGATGATGGTCTATATAAATGTAGCCTCGGCCAAGAAGATGGTAAAGTCTCTCCCATTTGAACATAACTTTAGTTGGGAATATCTATGTGGGAAGACTAGCCATTATCGTTGAAAAAGATAAAGGAGAAAATCAAGGCCGACAGGCAGAATACGAAAGATAAGAGGAGAGAAGAGAGGCAAACGACTGGAACGCGAAGATGATAATCTTCTTCGGGTTAAATACTGATTTCACAAGGGGCAGTCCCTATCGGCTAGACCGTCCTATCTGCCATCCCCTTTCGGTGTTATCTCTATTGGCTCAAATCCTGGGTAGTCTGTAACCTCGAGCCAAGCGAATCCAACATCTCTACGAAAAAGCTGGATGGGACGCCACCACTTTGAAAAAAGAAAGAATGAAAAGATGACCTGAGTGGGGGACAAAATAAACTTTAGCAAAAAAGGAGCGAGGACTTGTCTCCATTCGTAGACAGAGTGAAAGCTCGCTTGCGAAACCGATGCTCGAGACAGGCGAAAGAAATAGTGACAGAGGTCTTACCATTACGAAAAAATGAAAGAAGACAAGCCAAATGAGTAGGAAATATAGTGAAAAAGTTGAGAAAGATAGGAATATTGGGGGAAGCAATGGAAATTCTAAACCCCTCGATTTTAAAAGAGGCGTCCTCCTGGTAGTCTTTATCCAAACTCAAAAAGAAAAAACCCCGAAGCATACACAGTCGCTCAGAAAAACTCAAAGAAAGTGAAAGGATAAGGAGGACTAGCATACCTTGAGGAACTAGTAAGCAGTCAAGGATGTCCCAACCCAACATAACTGAGAGCTACCCCCACTTGCTGAACATGGGAGATGAAGAGTTCGAGGCCATGTTTAAGATTCAGACTATGGAGCCTATCCCTTCCGCCAACGACGTCCAAGATCTCAGCAAAGATAAGGACGACAACAACAAGGGTCAAAAGAAGCGTCGTTGGCATCACACTGAACATCAAGTCCAAAAGCTTGAAGAATTCGTCAAGGAGTTCCCTATGCTAGATGAAAAACAGAGAATGGAACTGAGCCAGGAGTTAGAGCTGGAACCGTGGCAAATCAAGTTTTAGTTTCAAAATAGGCGAACTCGAATAAAGACCCAACATGAGCACCAAGAAGTCGAGGTTATAAGAGTTGAAAATGATAAACTTCGAGCAGAGAACAAAATGTATAAGGAGGCCTTTGACTCCACCAACTGCCCCAACTGCAATAGCTTCCTCACCATTGATAAAAGGCAATATCTGAAGATCGAAAATGCCCATTTAAGAGGGGAGCTAGATCAGTTCATAGCAGGATCAAGTTCTATTGGGGGAAGTGGCGAAAAGACAGATCCTGTGGAGACAACATTCATACCTCCCAAGGAAGAGGGGATGTATCACCACCAAACGAGCGGCTTTGACGACGAGCTCGCCGCCATAATCAACCAGTTTGACGCTGATGAAGCACCGAGGCTCTAATAGGCGTACGGAGCCTGTACTTCGAAGTCACCAATCACGGGACCTTCAACACGGTCGATGTATACTAAAGCCAGCTAATCATGGGAGAGCCTGCAGAGGAAACAGAACCAATAAGTGCATATGTTTTATTTCCTTGCGTGGTGTGCTTTTCTTCTTTTGTAATTTATGTAAAAGTAAGGAGTAATAATCCGTCTTCATCTTATTAAATGCTAGAACCCGTTACTGCACCAAACTCGGAGAAGAATTAATGGAATTTGCGAACTGACCCGAGAACACAGCCATACTCGAATGCGAAATTCTCGTGTTGAATGAAACGGGGGGTAAATCAATTCAAGGATATTATCATTGAATGGACGGCTTCAAATAAAGAAAAATACGAGCGAAAGACATGAGCAAATCTTAAAGACCGGTAATTCTGTATCGTTCTAATTTACCCATAATTACCTCGAGTCCTGAATTGATTTATTTCATTCTTAAATGGATTGTAATCTTCCTTGAAAAGCACCACGACATGAAATGGCCCAAGACAATACAACAAAGCCGCGCTATCCTAAAGATTGACCCTTAAAGGGAAGCCCGTGGATGCCTACGGTCAAATGGGCCTGATGACATGGGAAATGACAACGGTTTGAGATGGCCCGAGTACAATTCCTAAAGTCGGGGAATAGGCTAAATCTTGTGAATGAATAACACAATCTTTTGCATGTTTCTTTTTGCGGTAAGAAATCAGGATACTCGACGAGCAAAATCAAGGCCCATACTTTGCCATAGCCTTGGCCCTAATGATAAAGTGTCCAACAAAAAATTGAAGACAAACTCGATCCGATGAAGCTGACAAGGAGTTGTACAAAACATTCAAGATGAAGGGTAAACCAGTATCGTTTCTAATTTATCCCTTCCAATACCGGTTAACATATCTCCTTTTCTTTTGACAGGAAATGTTAATACTAACATTTGACATGTCGAAGAAAACAACCTTAAGGGACAAAATCATAATCATCTAATAAAATCCAGTTTGATGAAACTAGGGCAAATTGATGGCAAACCCTGAATTGAAAAGGAGAGTACGTCTCCTTTAACTCATTTGATTTCAATGATAACCTTTCTGGTTTTCTTCTTACAAGGGTATTCAACCTGCAACCAAGACGGTTATCAAAATTAAGCAAGCCCAAATGCATCAAACCTCCACTCGACCCTTTCACCCATGCGTTTCATTGTGCAGGGGCAAAGTCAGAGACGAGCCACTCTTGACCTAAGGAGTAAACTCTCAATTTGTTCGATCCGCCCACCTGTCCAAGGGCAATTCAAATCCTCCCATTCTTGAGAATGTTCTTCTATACTTGCACATTTTGTAAACATGCATGATCCCAAAATTGCCACATTTATATTGTGTTTGCACATGCCATGATTCATGCAAGACTCTTCTGCATGTTCAATTTGCCAATTCTAACTTGGAACATAACCTATACATGATGAATCGAATGTGTAGAATGGGACATGACAGGATGATGAAAGGCGATCCCATTTCCATACATGTCCCATATCCACAGTGAGTTGTGTGCTAAATAGGTATTGCATTCCTCAAGGTGATGGGTTTTCTTGCAAAAGGTACAATAGCCTAAAGGAAGGAGGCATTCATTTCTCTACCCTAAACACTACAGGTGCCTATTGACAACCCATTTGAGCGGCGGTTTCATTTCATAACCCCTGTCAAGAACCATCCCATATCGGGTTAAATGGAGGTAGTCCCAGCAATACCACGAGGTAAATGGTTAGAAATTTTCTTGCTCGGACTAACATCAATTTTCGGGTGTTTCTTTGCGTTCAACCTCGTACGGTAATTCAAGTGCCTTAGGACGACGAAAAGCATTCGTTTCTCTATCTAATACACTCTTATCCTTTGCATCGCCCAATTGAACCTGCACATTCATTTCATAAAACCTCGTTGGTGATCATTGCTCATTCCAAGATGAAGATGGTACCACCTCAAAGTAGAAGAACTCAAAAGAAGTAGGTCTACATAGAGTTCTCAAGTCAACTCTTCAAGTGTGATCTTTGACATACATGTGTATAATGGCACGGTCTTCAAAAAAACGAAAAAGAAAAAAAAGGGGAAAAAAGTAAATTTCGAGAATTAAAAAGCAAAGCGCCGGTTAAAAGCAAGATCAATGCCCATGCAATCAATATTCACGTATATTCAGTGAAAACATCTTGTCTTCAGTTGTAAAATCCCCAATGGAGTCTGGTTACAAAAGAAAACTATTCGAATGAGTCAAATTGCAAAATGTACTCAGTTGGAGTTTATACCATTCGGAAGCTACAGCGGTATCAGCAGAAGTTGACACCTTCCTCATACTACGATAGTGTCCTCTGAAGATTATTTTAGCGGGTTAAGAATGGTCGTAGAGATGCAATGATCACCAACGTCGAACCCACTCCATATATCTTCTGAGCCAAAATAAGCCTTCCTTGGTCCCCAATCCTAACCTACGTTACAACCCGTGAAAGCCTTTTCTGATTAAGGCACTTGAATTAACGTAGAGTTGAAAGATTTTAAGCGTCGCTTGAAAAAGACCAAGCAAGACTATTTCTCTCTCATTTTTGCAGGGTTCTTGACTTGTAAACCTGGAACAAATGATGAAGACTTTTTGCCAATGGCCTTGACTCAAAAGAATCTCCTTTGGTAAGCCTTTGACCTAGCCTACATTACGGTCCTAATCAAGACCTCAAGATTGGCTCGATCGTACCAATTGCGAGATTACTCAGACCCTTGTTGAATGCGATGATGGTAAAATTGAGTGATTTCTTTTAAATCCTGCAATCAAGATAAACACCCTTTCTCGAAAGTGAGAGAAATCATTTTCGGACTGAAGTCCCCCCATTCAGATTACATTCAAGGCATTCATACTATGATAACCTCCTTGAATAGAATTGGTAATGCAAACTTGACATAATAGTTATGCATGATCCACACTTTGATTAATGGTGATGTGAGTTATTATACAGACTGTCTCCAATTATTACAAACTTACCCAAACAGTTTTTCAAATTAGTCCCTAAAATCACTAAAAATGAAATTAAAAATTTTATGGGGACTAAATTGAAAATAGGGAGACATCACCCCCTAGTTTTTGGCCCTATGAATCCAATGGTGGCAATAATTTTTGCAGAAAAGGCCCTAAGACTTTGGATTTTGCAAAATGGGTTCTCATGTCAAATTTAGAAATTGGGTTTTTATATTAATCTTTGGGTTAATTGACGTTAAATTTCATTTTCCTAATGCATTTGACATCATAGAATCCAATTTTGGGGTTCAATTTGCTTAATTTTGACCTTTTTAGGGTCAATTTAAGTGAATTTAATCAACCGGGCTAGTCGAGTCGGGTCGGATCCGACCCGACAACCCGGTCAATCTGTTGGAGAATCGGAGGACCAAATCTGGTCCTTCTCCTTCGCACGAATGGAGTTCAAAATTGGGGAAATCCTAATCGAGAGATTGGACACGATCCTGAGAAGATTTGGGGGAACTTGGGCGAAAATTCAAACGGAATAACAAGGAGATGATCGGGGGAAGTTGAGGGTGCCAGAATCGAGTTTAAAAGGGACGGAGGAGGCCATTTTTATGGGACTTTTGCCGAAGTAAAAAAGGGGACTGTAACTTCGAAATTGGAGTAGTTCAGAGGAAATCAAGGGGTAAAGCCACTTCAGGGAGTTTTCTCAAGTCCATTAGAGTCGGCCCGTGCAAATTTCAGTGCTCCCCGTCGCCCGAAAAGGTAAATCGCAAGCTTGAGCTTGAGTTCGGTACTCTAATGGCGAATCTTTGATTTGACTATAATTCCCGTCTTCATTTTGCATCGATTCTGCGTGTAAACCCCGAGTCGAGACCTCAAACCCTAGCTCGTCCTGTCTCGACTCAATTAGGCTAATCTGGCAACCTAGAGGTCAATCAAAACCCCAGGTAAGTCTTTTGACCTCCTCTTGGTGCTTCCTATAAAGTTAATTGAATAGTTATGGTCAATGTTGCCCAATTGAATTTGCCATGCTCGCGACTGTGTAAGCTTCAATTATCCCGTTTTTACCGTTAGATTTCAATAGAATTGTGATATGTCGATCTGGGTTTGAGTACGAGTCGATTGGGAGAGGAATTAGTTCGATCAGACTTGGTTTCGCCGTCGGATGTCGCCGGAGGTCTCCCGAACGTCCATTCCGTTCATGCGCGAGGTTGAAGACGAAGTCCAATTAGCCTATGCTGACTCGTTCAAATCTCACGTGAAGCCGACGTGGCATTACATGTCAGCGCCGCGTAGGATTATCCGACTAAACCTTCTTCAAATAGTAAACTCGATCGGACTGTTAGGATTAGTCTAGGGTTTGATCTCGACCGCAGGATTAGTATGAAGGATGGGTGGTCAGGATAGAGACACGTGGGTAATTTTTAGCTGTAGGATCATAATTTAGGTGAGAAAATAAGGAAAGAATAAAAAATATAAAAAAAATTCAAAAGGAAACTGATACTACGTCGTTTTTGCGTCGGGCTAGAATAGTGGGCGAGGGTAATGGGCCGGATCCATTCGACCCGCTCCGTATAACCTAATTCAAAACAAAAAAACAATAAAAAATCAGAAAATCGTATAAAAATCAAATAAAAGGATAATAAAAAAATAAAAAAATAGAAAACTAAAAAAAATAGAAAACTAATAAACGGCGTTGTTTTAGGTTTAGGGTTTCAGTCCGGGTTGTTGGGCCGGGTCAACCCGACCCAATCCGAACAATTAAAATTAATAAAAAATGTAAATAGAATAAAAATAATAGGAAATAAAGAAAATCAACACAAAAAAAATCAAAAAAATCTATAAAATAACAAAAACTACACCGTTTCGCTCCCGGGGGATAAAAATAATAATAAAATGTTTAAAAACGGAAATAAAAGGGAAAATATTAATAAATAAAATAAAATAAAATAAAAGGTAATAAAAAATCATAAAAATTAGGAAAATCTTAGAAAATTTTAAAAAAAATCAGGGAATAATCGGTTAATACAGAAATAAATAAAATAAAAGGGTTCATAAAAATTATAACAAAATACAAAAAATGTCGAAAATAATAATAATAAAATTTTAAAATAAAAAAATTAATGGAAATTTTAGAAAATTTAGAAAACCTGCTAGAAAATATAAGAAAAATGTGTTTGGAAAAATAAAAAAAATTTAGAATCAAAATAAAATTCTAGAAAATATAAAAAATATCTAAAATAGAAAAATCCCTAGAAAATCACAAAAACAAATCTCGAAAAATTCTAGAAAAATAAAAAAAAATAAGAAAACATAGAAAACATCCAAAAAATAGGGAAAATTCCAAAAAAATCACAAAAATTCTAAAAAATGTCCAAAAATGGAAAAGTCCTCAAAAAATCATAAAAACCTCAAAAAAATTCAAAAAAAATTAAAAATACCCAAAAATTCCCAAAACTTCTGAAAACTAAGGAAAAATTTTACTCGATCCATTTTCACATTTTTTACTTCCCAGGTCCTTAGGAAATTACCATTTTACCCTTCTGACCAACATGGCCCAAATTTTTGAAAATCATTCTAGGGCTCAATTGCCATTTCTCTTAGGTCTTTGAAGCTCCTCTAGGCTCATTTTGATTTGTTTTAACTTGACTTGATGTGATCCTTTTATTCCCTGATTGTGCAATTATTCTTTATGATTGTGATTGATAGGTTAGTTTTCCCACCTGCATGAACCCATTAGTCTCTTAGGACTCACCTTACCTAAAGAATACCTTCACGAACCTCTTAGACTAAGAAATCACTCAACTTAGGTACCAAAAGGGCGTCGATAGCAATATCGGTGTAACTAAATCCCTGAATTTAGATCTCTGGTTTTCGTAGGATCGAGCGATCTCTCACAATCGTTCGATAGGGTTTCCAGTCATATCCTCCAATAAATGACTGGTGGCGACTCCGATGGCATACACACCATTCATATGTCACCTGACCGCACTAAGGTCAATCTCAATTTAATTTTTCCTAGAGCGATTTGGTATGGGCCTGGGAGGGCCTGAGCTAAGCCCAGATATCCAATGGGCCTAGCAATCCATTAACTCCCTTGGGATTCGAAAATCCCGGGAGGCTCGCGACAGACTGGCGACTCCGCTGGGGACTTAGTTTAACCCATTAGAGGACTTGAGCCGATTAAAAATTTAGGTATTTTCTAACGCGCTTTTCTGCAGGCGCTCTTGAAGGTGAGGTAAGTCCGCTAATAATGTGTTAAATGTTCTTGCAAATGGGAGTTATAAGGGGAGGAGTGATTGCTGACGTGTTTTATGCATGGTTGGAGTTTGGGGTTGTTTGTTTATTTTCTGCAAATTAGAAGCACTGTTTGATATCAACTGTTGTGCATGCCTTGTATACTTTGAGGATCACAACACTTGCACACATAAGCGCCTAAACCCAAACCGCGAAACACCCTCCTTAGGTCACTATAGATAGGGATCGGTATGCAAAGCCCTAGCGTTTGATTGCTGCTGGGTTGACCATATTCGATCCCGCTCGCTACCTGAATTGATGATTCTTCCCACTTGATGTTTGATTGCGCTTGTGGGCAAAGTCGTCGAATCAAATAGTGGGAGCATTTTAGGTCCATACCCTGTCCCTTCTTTTATTTTATAGAGTCAATTCCTCACTTGTCTCATGCGCATGTGAATTGATCGATTGGTATACCTAAAACTAAAACATAAAAGGGGTCTGATCGGTAAGGCTTTCTCATTTTCAGCTTATAATTCATTTCCATACACTTTAATTTCTGTATACCATGCATCTCATACATCATTTCATGAGTGAGTCGTCATCTTGATGATTGATCTGAAAGCCATTTCAGGATAGAAAGATAATTTTCTACATACTTTAAATTTCTGGATGTTGTATTTCCGCATCCCCTTCGTCCCCTTTAGACTTCATGTATTAGGGATCTTTTGAGATGTATTCGCACATTTTCCAATTCTTTTTTGAGATTTTTAGATAGGCAATGGCTTTCATTCCAATCATTAGAAAATCCTAGACAATTGCATAATTTCTTTGGGAGAAATCTGGGTTAAAATCCTCTGACTGACTTCTTTTGGTCAAATAAGAGCGCTTTAATTCTTATTTCACCAAAAAAAAATATGGAATTGAGCTAGTGCATTCACATTGCATCTTCATCATAACCCGTGGTAATTAATTTTAGCATATTCTTGCATATTCATGATAGATGGGGAAATCAGATATTAAGGTCATCCCAGTCCCACGCAAGGAGCTCACAGCATGGTGGAGCCGCCTCAACCTAGAGAATCAGGCCTACATCGAAGAACGCTTGGGACGCTTAGTGGACCTCATCAAGGTGAACTATCAACCTACCCTCATCCAGGCCTTAGCGAGGTTATGGGATCCAGAAACCGTGACTTTCAACTTCCGAGAGCTAGAAATCACACCTACCTTGGAGGAGTATACAGCGATCATCGGATTAAAGTTCAACGACCACATTGTGCAGCCAGTATTAGGGAAGGACTCCACCCCAGCCTTATCCAAATTTCTGCGTCTCAAAACCACAGAAATTGAAAAAGTCCTTAAATCTAACTCCGGTAAGTTCACCCTTTCATTCCTCTACAACAATTACTCATCTCTCCCGGTTGAAGCTAGTCTTAAACCAGCTAGAGTATTCATCCTGGCCTTCTTCGCTTTCGTCCTCTTCCCAACTTCCTAGACCACATTCGATCCTTCCATGGTCCACATCGTCAAACAAGCGTGTTACCGTTGGAATTACTCCCACATGATTTTAGTTGAAACCTTTCTTTTCTTAAACCATTTTCAACCCATCCAAAGGGGCACATTCCAAGCATCCAATGGTCTCCTTTACATGTGGTTCACCTCACACGTCAAAAACTTCAACCTTCGTGTTGGATGCTACGAAATCAGCCGACATATCCACTCGCTTGGTTCCTTTCTGAAGTGTTAGTCTGCTATTGAGAAACTATCCTTCAAGGACTAGAAGAAAAAACTAGAAGACTTGGAACCAAAACAGCTTCGCTGGTGCCTGACTTGGCCTAGGATCTTAGAAGCCTGCATTACAAGAGTAGATGGAAACCCTATCCCCTTACTAGGCTGCACAGGTGGAATCTCCTACTACCCTATCAGGGTGGTAAGGCAATTTGGTATGTTACAGGAGGTCCCGCCAGCAGTGCGTTCAAGGATTTTTGCCTTTGACCTACCGCAAAGCAAGCTGACTAGAGAGACTAAGGCAGCGTACCAGGCCAAGATCGATCTTATCATCCACACGTTAAAGAGCTCCCCACTGCAAGACGTAGAGTGGCCAGACTACCTGAATGACGAGATGAACATTCACCGAGCGTCCAAGGAATACATCAAGTTGTTCAAGGAGTACCGGCAGTCCTTCGTAGAGCCATACGTACTCGACTATATCGTCCCGCACCTGTCCGGGATAGAACTATACGTGCCAGAGCACATGGGATCGTCGCCAGCTCAGGAAGACGACAAGCCGCAAAAATGGAACTTGGATGAATCGGAAGTCGGCGAGGATGCCTTAGCCTCCAAACGCCGTCGGACCGAATAGACAATTTCCCCATTTGATTTTTGGTTTCAGTTGTAATAAGTTCATGACATTTTCATATATGATCATTCATCATGACTTTCTTAAAAGTAAATAATTACCACGGGTTATTCGCCTTCTTAATAGTATGCTCATTCACGTTTAATGAGTAAAAAGACCTTTTCGTGAGGCTAAGACTCATGATTAAGTCTTTCCTCCCATTAACCTCGTATGAACATAATATTGAGAAGGTTTTAATTTCTACACTTTCACTCTACTCGCGGATTCCTGACTCGCTATTTTTAAAACATGTGAGATTCTGTAGTCACGAAGACCTGCAGCAAGACACCAAAAATGGCGAAAGAGCTGACTTCCAGAGTGGCTGGTCTTCAAGACCAGATCAACATGATGGCCACCATGATGGTGGAAATGAAATCGATGATGACGACTGCGTAAGGGAAGGCCCTAATTGCACCCGAAGTTAATCCCACCACATCCACCGATTTCGACACCAATCAGACCACCGATACTGAATCTGAGAAGGAAGTGCTCCATAAGACCCCTCCGTTCGTGATTGACTTGGAGAATGAGAAGAGTGAGAGACCTCCAGCTAAGACTGAGGAAGGCGCGAGAAGGCTCGCGAAGATTGAAGAATGCTTGAGTAGCCAAGGCTACGAACTGGCTAGGTTTGGCAAGATTTCCCCATTCACCAAGATTGAAGTCCCGGCTAGGTACAAGGAGCCGGAGTTTGTAAGGAAGTATGATGAGATAGGCTGTCCCCGAGCTCACCTGAGATATTATCTGCGCAAGATGACGCATTACTCGGACTACGTCCCGTTGCTGATGAACACCTTCCAAGAGAGCCTGTCAGGTGCTGCGCTGGCATAGTTCATCGAGCTTAACATGGAAAAGTACGACAGCTGGGAAGAGCTGGCGGAAGAGTTCCTCCACCAATACAAGTTTAATACCGCCACGACGCCGACCAGAGAAAACTTGTTGAGAACCGCAAAAGGGAGAAGCGAGATGATACGCACCTTTGCACAGAGGTGGCGGGCTACAGCCACCCAAGTTAAACCACCCATTCCAGAAGAAGAACTAGTGGACCTGTTCTTGAAGACACTACCACTCGATTATTTCGAGAAGCTGAATACGTCGGGCTGTCAGACCTTCACCCACCTTGTCAAAATGGCAGAACGTCACGAGTGGACGCTGAGAAAGAAACGCGTACAAGAGCCATCGTTTAAATGGTCATACCCGGCCAGAAGAGAACGAGAGAACGTAGGCGACGTTTCTTTCGTCCCCAACCCCCCAAAACCAAAAAAGTTTCCAGAATCTACCCCCACTCAGGGTGGGACGTTAAGATCAGCCCTGAAGAAGTTCGAGGTAAGGAAGAAAGCTACGCCATCCTTCACACAACTCCCCCATCTTCTGTCGAAATTATTTCCCATGCTGTTGGAAGGGCACCTAGTCGCCAAAGAGCCTCCGAGTCCGAACCCACCGAGGTTCCCTGGGTTCGACGAGACCCAGTCATGCGCATGCCACATGGGTGAAAAGGGGCACAACGTGGATAACTGTCTAGTGCTCAAGTACAGAGTGTATGCGCTGATAAATGGAGGAGTACTGGAGTTCGATAAGACAGAACCGAACGTGCAGGAGAACCCCTTGCCGGATCACGGAAGGGTAAATGCCATTTGGGATGAAAGCAGCACGGATGAGCCGGAATATGTGGCTAATACGACAAATGGCACCCGTTCAAGGACCAACCTGTCCTTGAGCGAGTTCAAGGCGGAAACTGATAACGAAAGTTTGGGAGAGACCCCATGTGAAAACGAGCCTAACGAAGAACGCGCCATTGAAGAATCTGATGAGGAATCGGACGACGAGGACACCCGTCGTAAGAGGGCACACGAAGCTAACAAGAAGTTTCTATGAGAGGCCTTAGAGAGAGAAGACATAGTAGACACCCTGGGACAGGATAGCGGAGGCTACAATTATCGGGTGTGTAATTCTGTCCTGCCGAGTTTTTTCATCAGAACCGAGGAAATCTTCCTTGACGGTTGGGGCGGCATGGATGACCCTGCTAACAAAGAGGAAGTAGTAGGCGCAGTGAATGAAGCAACCCCGACTCAGGCAAAGGAGGAGCGTGATTTGGAAACTCAGGAACGGCTTGTCGGTTTAGAGAGAGGCATGGACAGTCTAATGGCCTAACTGTCGAGAATGGCGGCGAACATACAGGCGCCGCCCGCAGAAGAGAAGTATCAAATACTGGAACTAAGGAAGACCGTCGATTGGCAAAACCGAAGGATAGCTGAATTGGAAGGTTAGTCTAAGAACCTGGCCGACATGGTGAGCGAGTTAAAGGCGATCGTTGTTCGACGAAATGGGCAATATCGACCTGAACAGTCGATAACATTCCAGCAGAAGTTTGGAAGTGAAGGCTGCCCCCTGAATCACATCTCCTGTTACCTTGGCAGGATGGCTGGCTATCATAAGGACGATCAGGCTCTCATCAATAATTTCGAACGCAGCTTGATAGGCCCAACTCTACACTGGTACCGCTCAATCGATTTCGACTGGATCTCCAGTTGGGAGGACTTTGAAGAACAATTCGTGAGACGATTTGAAGCCAACTTGAGACGCACGGTCACCAAGGATGATTTGACTCACATCGCCATGGAAGGAGGCGAAGAATTTAAAGCATATGCGCACAGATGGGAGCTACAGGCAAGATAGGTGCCACCCCCTCTGACTAAGAGGGAAATGCTAGAACTCTTCATACAAGTCCTTCCCCAAAAATATCTCGAATTTATATACCCATATGGATTTCAGTCCTTCAGCCACATGATAAGTATCGGAGTAAGGCATGGACGCATCTTACAGAGAAACAAGCCAGGACGTGAGAAAGACCCTGACCAGGCCGACACGTCTACAAGGTCACCGGAGCTGACAAGGATGACACCAGAACCGTGGTGTCCTGATTACGACTCAGACCACATTGATGAGGACGAACTGATTGCAATGATAGGAACAAAGGCCCCATTTGTGATCAAGTTAGATGAGATAGATGGATGGAAGAATGCTGAGAGCAGTCCTTCTAAGCGCGTGGTGATTTCTCTATCCAGTATGGAGCTAGAAAATGAGAAGACGTTGGACGACAGTAAAGCCGAAAAAATCGTAATAAAGGTCCCTCTGCCAGTGGAGTATGATCCCAAAGCTGTCCCTTGGGACTATGGGACGGGAAAGATCGATGCGGTCATGAGGTCCGGTAGGTGCTATGCACCGAGAGAAGGTGAACTCGAGAGGAGAGAAGTAACGAGAGAAGATGCAGAAAGGGCCTTGTCCATTGTTAGGACGAGTGAGTTCGAGGTGATCGAGCAGCTGAGGAAGATGCCGGCCCAGATCTCACTTTTAGACCTCTTTACTAATTCAGAGAAGCACAAGAACGCCTTGATGAAGGTGCTGAATGAGGTAAATATACCGGAGACCATCAACGAAGTGCAGCTGGAGAACTTTGTGGGATCCATTCTACTAAGGGATCAGATGTCCTTCTCAGACGAGGACGTTCCTATGGATGGTTGGGCCCATAACAAGGCCCTGTATATATCGGCAAGAAGCCATGGTAAGCAGATCTCTCACGTGCTGGTTGATAACGGGTCAACATTCAATATATGTCCGCTGGCCACCCTCAGAAGCTTGGGCATAAACGAGGAGCTTATTCATACTTCCAAGGCCACTATCAGGGCCTTTGTCAGAATGAGGAAGAGCGTGGTGGGTAAGATTGACCTGGATGTCTTCATTGGACCTGTGGAGTTTTCCATCGGGTTCTAAGTTATGGATCTCCCGAGCGCCTTTGGACTCCTACTGGGCAGGTCATGGATCCACACGGCAGTCGCCGTGCCTTCGAGCCTCCATCAGAAGGTTAGATTCGTGGTCAACGGGAAGGTGATAACTGTATATGAAGAGACAGACTTGGCAGCGTATCAGAGAAGCGCGGTCCCGTATATAAAGTCAAAGCAGAAGGAGGAAGCTAGTTACCACTCTCTCGAGTTGGCACATGGGTTCGTCCCGGGATGCGGACTTTCCAGTACACTTTGGCTCCTGGGGAGATATTATTTGCACATGGGTTCGTCCCTAGATACGGACTTGGAAAGAATGGTCAGGGAATACGATCGCCATTGTAGCTAGACGTTAACGAACGACGGATAGGCCTAGGGTATACCGGTAAACCCAATAGGGGGTTCGTTTCTAAAGGCCGAGGCAGAGGCCAGTATGGAGGCCGTGGAAGCCAGGGGAGCAGAGCTGGGCTTGGAAAGGGAGAGTTGGCGCGATCAGGAGCCCTTTAGATCAGTATTTCTCTGGGCGTCCCAAGATGGTAGTGGACGAAATGGTCCAGAACACAGCAGAACCAGATCTATCCAACTCGTTTCTAGAGGGTACGGTTAACGTCATCCTCAAGCAACTTGATGAGGAATCTAGCCAGCCTGAGTAAAGAGGCCCCTCTTTCCCTTTATGCATTTTAATTCCCGCATAATGTTTCCGTTCCTTAGTGATGCATTTTTCTTTAAAAAAAATAAAAAAGAATGCCCTTGGATCTCGGACCGTTGGTTCAAGTGGTATATGCTGTAATGCGGTCCACCTTTTAATAAAAACACCATGAATTTTGTTGGGGACATGTAGGATCACAAATCGGCCTAATGATGATACTCAACTTCAGATCTTCGAAGCTTGAGGGCTGATTTGCCACATTATCCCTTATTTTTCCTGAAAATATTTTAGGAGAGCGAGGACATCCGATGAATGAGGACTAATCCCCCTTCTCTCCCTTGCTTCTTAAAAACCGTTTTCAAAATGTTTTTGAAAAGTTCATGCATTTTTATTAATATTAGCAGAATACTAACCATTCTTATAACATTTCAGGCATACCATCCCTCACATGTATAACAGGTTATTATGTGGCTCAGACTGTATTGATGACTTCTTCTATGGGATTGAAGAAGAATGTGAGAATGACGCCAGCGATATCAGAAGAGACTAGACCAGATATGAAGAACATAAAACATTGACCACAAAAGACACTGTCACAGTCAATCTCGGAGATTCTGAGAATTTGAAGGAAGTGAAGATTGGACCCAAAGAATACCAAGATGTATTCGCCTAGTCCTATGCAGATATGCCAGGGTTGGACCCAAGTATTGTCAAGCATTCACTCCCAACAGACCCGAGTATTCCCTCCAAGAAGCAAAAGCTTCGACGCACGAAACCCGAGTTATCTAAAAAGATCGAAGAAGAGGTGATGAAGCTGCTGAAAATGGGATTCATTGAGGTGATCGCTTATCCTGAATAGGTCGCCAATATCGTTCCGGTAATGAAGAAAGATAGGAGAGTCAGAGTCTGCGTAGACTACCGCGACCTGAACAAGGCGAGCTCAAAAGATGATTTTCCTCTTTCGCACATCGATGTCTTGGTCGACAGCACAGCGGGTTTGACATGTTCTCATTCATGGATGGATTCTCTGGATACAACCAAATCCTTTTGAAGGAGGAAGATAAGGCCAAGACGTCGTTCATAACACCATGGGGCACCTTTTGTTATAAGGCCATGCCTTTCAGCTTGAAGAATGCAGGGGCAACCTACCAAAAGGCTATGGTGGCCCTATTCCACGATATGATGCACAAGGAGATAGAGGTGTATGTTGACGATATGATTGCGAAGTCTAAACCTGGAGACGATCACGTCCAGATACTGAGGAAATTGTTCGAACGACTTCAGAAGTATATGTTAAAATTAAACCCCGCTAAATGCATATTTGGGGCACGATCAAGAAAACTTCTTGGGTTCGTGGTGAGCAATTGAGAAGTAGAAATCGATCCTTCCAAAGTCAAAGCGATATTAGATCTCAATACCCCCATTACAGTTAAAGAAGTAAGAAGCTTGCTGGGGAGACTAAATTATATCGTCAGGTTTATCTGTCAACTCTCTGATGTCACAAAACCATTCTTCAAGTTGCTAAAGAAGGGAGCCAAGGTGAAATGGGATTCTGAATGCCATCAAGCGTTGGAGAAGATTAAAAGCTACCTTGTCTTGCCACCGGTTTTGGTGCCCCCCGTACCAGGTTCTCCTCTAACCCTATACCTCACCGTTCATCAAGAATCTTTAGGAGCTTTGCTAGCTCAAACAAGCCTAGAGGATGGCAAGGAGCGGGCCATCTATTATCTCAGCAAGAAGTTTACTGCATCAGAAATGAATTATCCCGCAGTTGAGAAGACCTGTGTCGCTTTAGTATAGGATCTACACAGGTTGAGGTAATACACTCTTCATCACCGCATACAGCTTGTGACAGAGAACGACCCGATAAAGTACCTCCTGGAAAAGCCAGCCTTAATCGGAAAATTGGCTAAATGGCAGGTTCTTCTGTCGGAATTTGATGTTAGAAGCTCAACTCAGAAGTCCGTGAAGGGGCAAGCCATAGCTGATATGTTGGCTGAGGATGCCCAGGGATCCAGTATCCCAAGTGACGAGAAGGCTAAAGATCGTATTTCCAACTTGTTCGAAGATAAATGGACGATGTATTTCGATGGTGCTGTAAACCTCGCAGGGTCCGGAACTGGAGCAATCTCCCGAAGGACATCATTATCCAGTCGATGCAAAATTGACCTTTCCATGCACCAACAACATTTCCGAGTATGAAGCCTGTATCCTCGGACTGCAGTTGGCCCTCACCATGAAAGTAACGAAACTACAAGTGTACGGAGACTCCATGTTGATTATCTTGCAAACCCAGGATGAGTGGAAAACTAAAGACTCAAAGCTCATCCTCTATCACAGGTTCTTGGAGGAAATGATCGAGGAGTTTGAAGAAATCGATTTTGAATCCTCGGACGTTTGGCCACTTTGTCATCCATGTTACAAGTGACAGAGGGTTTAGACATCGAGCCATTAAGAGTTGACATTACCAAGCAACCAGCTTACTGCATGGTGATTGAGGAAGGATTCGACGACCAGCCCTTCTATCACGACATCAAAAATTACCTGCTGAAGGGAGAATACCCTCTAGGGAGTCAGGTGGGAGATAGAAAGTACATAGCCAAGATGACTACCAAATTCTCCCTCAGTGGATAGACACTGTATAAGAAGTCATTCGATTCGGTCCTATTGAGATGCGTCGACGCTAAAGAGGCGAACCTGCTCATGAGGGAGATCCATGAAGGGGAATGCGGGCCACACATGAACAGCCACCTCCTTTCTAAGAAAATCATGAGGCTCGGCTATTATTGGATGACCATGGAATCATATTGTAACCAACACGTGAGATCCTGCCATCAGTGTCAAGTATATGGAGACAGGATCAACGCTCCTCCAAATGAACTTCACCAGATGTCTGAAGCTTGGCCGTTCTCTATGTGGGGAATCGACATGATCAGGCCAATTAACCCCAACGCTTCGAACGGGCACCGTTTCATCTTGGTGGCGATAGATTATTTCACCAAATGGATCGAGGCCAATTCGTATGCCAATGTCACGGCTAAGAGCGTCGCGAAGTTCATTAAAAGGGATATCATCGCGAGGTATAGGACGCCCCACGCCATTATCACAGACAATGGGTCCAACCTGAATAACAAGGTGGTAGACGATCTGTTGGACCGGTTTAAGATCAGACACCTTAATTCTTCTCCTTATCACCCACAAATGAATGGAGCTGTGGAAGTGGCAAATAAGAATATAAAGAAGATCCTGGCCAAGACTACTGAGAACTTTCGAGACTGGCACGAGAGGTTGCCATATGCATTAATGGCATACCGAGCTTCGATCCGGACCTCGACCGGGGCAACACCTTACTCTTTGGTATACGGCATGGAGGCCGTCCTTCCTGTGGAAGTTGAGATCCCTTCCTTACGGATATTAGCCCAAACCGAACTTTCGGAGGCCGAATGGATTCAGAAGAGGCATGAGCAATTGAACCTGATTGATGAAAAACGGTTAAAGGCTATATGTCATAGACAGGCGTACTAAAAGCGAGTAGCCAAGTCATTTAACCGCAAGGTGAAGCCCAGAAGTTTTACAGTCAGGGATTTAGTTATAAAGAAGGTGCTCCCTAATGTTCCCTATTCCGGGGGCAAGTTTGCACCGAATTACGAGGGTCCATATGTAGTGCAGAAGGTTTTACCTGGCAGCGCTTTAATTATCTTAAATATGGACGGAGAGGAATTGGCAAATCCTGTAAACGCAAATGCTGTCAAGAAATACTACCGTTGAATATAGACAAGGATTTGATCAGTTCTCGTTCCCCACTCGTGTCTGAGCCACATTAAGACCCACTACATGCATTTCATGCGTACATGCATGCATTTGCATTACTCTTTCTTTGTTACAGGTTCAAGAGGAACCCCCAGATGAGGGAAACAACTCGAACGACCTTACCTGAATCAAAAGATCATGAAGAAGAAGAATCCACAAGACACGCTGCCTACCGGTGCCCCCAGTTCGTAGTCAAGGGTAAAAGTTGTATCGTTCTAGTTCCTTAATGTGAGAACGGACGCTAACTCCTAAAACGCTTTATTTTTCTCAAGTACCTCCAGCCACTGTGAGCAGGTAAGTATCCCTTACTCTGAAACTTTCCAATTCGCCACGTCATGATGATCAATAAATCACATCGTCGATGAAATTCGTAGAGTAATTTCATCTGCATTCTCATTTGAAAATCTTCAAGGTTATCCAGGAAAGTCTGACATTCACATGCATCACGAATCCCTTGTGAGAGCTAATGTTGATGAAATAGAAATGAAATCTCTAAATGAGAACGATCAAGTCTGTCATGCTGGAGTAAACCGAAATCTGAGGGGCAACCACGCCCAAACACGTCCCTACATACTTGAGAGAATGAGTGAAAGAAAGGCAAGATAAAAACCTTTGTCCGTGAACGTAGGGACCATTTGTAGTGATTACATGGATTGAAATGAAAGAAAACATGTTCATTCCTTTACTCTAAATACATAATAATCCCTTGCAAGCCCATTTGAGCCTGTGAATAGAGAATTCAAAAACAACCCTGTCAAGAACCACCCCACGCTGCAAGCCCATTCATCAGCTGATCCCTTGGAGAAAAGTTCAAGGTAAGACTTTATTGTGCTGACTTGCATCAATCTTTTCGTGGTAACTTCAGGAGGTATCTCGTGGAGATCTGAAACATCAAAATGAAGGAGAGCAATTCGTTTCTCTATCCTACACACTTTATCCTTTGATGAGCCAATTTGAGCCTGCCAATCTTCGTTTCAAAACCCAGTTGGTGATCACCTCCATACCCTGGGGCAATGCATATGACTCGCCAATAAAAAGCAAGACACCTGGTGAAGGCAAGGCCAAAGCCCATTATTGAAGAAGAGCAACAATGCTTGAAAATCAATAAAAAAAAATACAATGAAAATGTCAAAAGGCAATACGGTTGACAAAAGCAAAGTGCACGTTTAAAGCAAAGCCAAAGCCCTTCACAGGAAGAAAAGCCATAATACTTGAAACATAAATAAAGTGACAGAAAAGAAATCAGTTGTCAAACAAATGACAAAAACAAAGAAAATGTGGGGCTTAGTTGAATATAAGTATCCACGGAACATTTGGGGGCACAAGATACAGATTTAACCCCCAGCAGCTATGACAGTTGGTAATGATGCAAAGGTGATCACCAACATATCGTGCCCCTCACTCTGAAGATGGCCTTTTCGAGCCTACCCTGAACCAATGTTACAACCTATCTCGAAAACCTCTCCTCATTGAGACGTTTCAGATCAACATGGGTTTTCACACAAGAGGCTACTGCCTAAAGGAGTAAGTACAATCCGGTCTTATCTGATCTTCAAGGTTCTTGACTTGTAAACCCGAAGAAGTCACTTTTAAAATGTTGATTCTTTTCTGAAAACCTCAAGATGCCTACCCATTGCGTAAGCCTTTGACCAAGCCCACATTACGGTCCCTTAGAAGACTTTCTTTGATCAATCAGATTGTATACATGCAAATAGTCTCGAAATTCTTGACGTAGGTTTCAAGTGTTAGTTTGAGTGTTTATAAGAATCTTCCCCAGTGAGAAAACAAAATCTCTCAAAAACAGATATTGTGAGAAGTCCTCTCTGTCGCGACCTAAAATTCATTTTTTAGGTTAATGGATTACCAGATTAATTGATTAAATTAACTAACCTAGTTCGAGCTCTCCCAAGCTCTACCAAATCGCAACTTTGGTTTTTTGTTCAAATGGTTTTAAAATTTGGAGTCGCCACTAATCATTTTTGGTAGGTTGATTAGAAACCTAAGTAAATTAGCGGGAGAACTAAATTACTTCTACGAACTAGAGATTATGAGTTTGGGGACTTGGTTACACTAGTTAATTAAAACTAATGCCCTTTCGGTACCTTAATTTCATGGATATCCTAATTTGGCAACTCATGCTTGGTTTATTCCTAATGCTCTAGTGGAGTGTTCTCTTTTTGTATTTTCACTTTTTTAAATGGAATATACGTGAGTGACATTTTTTTGACATTTTCAAAATATTAAGTATTTCTCTGAAGCCGAAAGAGGGAGTGAGTTAACGACTTCTGTGCAGTGCTGCGAGCTACTCATTTTGGGGTTTAGTGATTCAAAAATTAAATTACAAGAAGTAAATAACAATAAATAAAGACCACCAACGAATAGCTCAGCTTTGACTTGGCCCTCTCCTTTGGGGTTTAAGGTGCAGGAATTTTAATTGCAGAAATTTAAAATGACCTCCAGTGAGCGGGCTCTGCCCTTTACATTCTGGAGTTTAAATTCTTTAAAATAAAACAAATTGATTTGACAATTCATGCCGAAATCCATCGACGGATCAATTGAAAATTTAATGGGCACTCAAGAGCTCGTCAGCGCCAATTTTACACCTCCATGGGATTTACCGTTGAATTGGAGTTGTCATTTGTCTGACATAAAAATATGGAAAAATGGAGTAATTGAGCAAATATGATTTAATTCACATTAAAAATTAAAACAACGAAAGAGGCACTTAGCTTCAATGGCATTATGAGAAGTGCTTGATGGATATAATTGGTTCCTGCCTGAAATCAAATATGGGGAAATGGGAGAAGAGTAGAAAATTTGAGCTAGTTTATAGTAAAAAAAAAGAGAGTAGATGGACACTTAGCTTCAAATTTGGGATGAATTCTTGATTTATGTTGATCGATAAAGAAATTGATGATGATAACCCTCTAGCTTTAAACTCCCATCATCTTCAAAATTCTCTCTCTCTTTTTGGTATTTTTTTCTCTCAAATTTTTCTTCAATATCTCAAAACCCTCTCAAACATCCAAAATTTTCTCTCCAAAAAATTTTCCTCCTAAGCTCACTTCTTCCTCCTTTTATAACCCACTCATCTATCTCTCATTTTAATTTTTCCACTAACTCTATCTCCCATTATAATTTCTCCACTAACTCTTCTTCATTTTCATCTTCCCTTCTCCATCTCTATCTCACATTCTAATCTCTCCACTAACTCTTCTTCATCTTCATCTTCCATTCTCCATATTTATCTCCCATTCTAATTTCTCCACTAACACTTCTTCATCTCCATCTTCCCTTCTCTATTCTTATCTTATTTTCTACATCCATTCTTCTTCATCTTCTCTTCTCCATCTTCCTTTCTATATTCTAATTTCTCCACTAACTCTTCTTCATCTCCATCTTCCCTTCTTTATTCTTATCTTATTTTCTCCATCCATTCTTCTCTATCTTCTCTTCTCCATCTCCTCTTCTCCATCTTCCCTTATCTATCCTAATTTCTCCAATAACTCTTCTTTTTGCAAAATAATCCCTCAAGAGTTAGGTATTTGCACTCTAGTCCCTGAGATTTTAAGTATTTGCAATTCAGTCCCAGAAAAAATATTTCTTTAAGTACAAATCTCTTTACAATTTTCGACACACCTCCCCTATGCTTAGTCGAAATTCATCACATATTAATTTTAAACTCAGTTCTTGTTGCAGAATTTAATTAAAGCCCTTTCGCAAAATTGAGTCATTCTGAGTATAATTGGGCCAAGATGAAAATTTAGGATATTATAGAATAATGTCACAACTCCTAAAAGTGAAAAATGAAAATAATTTGACTCAAATTGAATTTTTTTTATTCGAGATCATGCCCGTGAAGAAATACACTACCCCGAATTGATTTTTTTTTAAATTTACGATGGCCAATATGAAAATAAAAACATTGACTATTTTTATGTATTTTTGTGGCCTCAAATGTTATTATTTATTAAATATTTTCCTAATTTCTAAAAAATATATAAAAAAATTATGAAAAATTATTTTTTGTTCAAAAATGGTTCTCTAGGCTTGGCTAAGGTCTCCAAAGTTGATTTTTCAATTTTATGAATTTTTATGGATTTTCTAATAATTTTCAAAAATAAAAATACCAAAAAATACTAAAAATATAAAAAAATCATTTTTTTGGTCAAAATTGGTTCCCTAGGTTTGGCCAAGGTCCCCAAAGTTGATTTTTCAATTTTATGAATTTTTATGAATTTTTTATGAAATATTTTTAAAAAAAAAGAAAAGATAATTAAAAATCAGATGTCAACACTCTCGAATAAGGGTACTCTAGTCGATACGACTGATCGAACTCATCTATTGATTTCAAGTCTATCAATTCAAAATTATCCTAGCAAAGGCTTTTCGATCACACATATAGGTTGCAAGATTGTCTTGATTAACCATCTTATGCACCTCGTATTTGTTGAAACAAGTCTATATGACTCGTGGGGGCATGACTCATGTTGAAATTTGCATATGTTTGATATATCAGAATTCTTTTTAAACTCTTCATTCACCAAGATAAATCGGGTTTGAGCTTCTGCAAGATTCCTAGTCTTCCCAAATCCCAAAATGGCACCATTCATGGTAAGATAAATCGGGTTTGAGCTTCTGCAGGGTTCCTGGTCTTCCCAGATCCCAGAATGGCACCCTTCATGGTAAGATAAATCGGCTTTGAGCTTCTGCAAGATTCTTGATCTTTCCAGATCCTCAGAATAGCATCCTTCATGGTAAGATAAATCCGGTTTAAGCTTCTGTAGGATTCCTGGTCTTCCCAGATCCCAAAATGGCACCCTTCATGGTGAGACAGATGGGGTGACCTACCATACGGGTCAAATCTTAATCAAATTTTAAATCAATAGGTTTCTTTCATTAGGGATCTATCAAGGGGCGGCCTATCAGACGGGTCAAATCTTAATCAAATTTTAAATCAATAGGTTCCTTTCATTAAGAATCTACCAGGGGGCGGCCTATCATACGGGTCAAATCTTAATCAAATTTTAAATCAGTAGGTTCCTTTCATTAGGAATCTACAATGGGGTGACCTACCATACGGGTCAAATCTAAATCAAATTTTAATCAGTAGAATCCTTTCATTAGGAATCTGCCATGGGGTGACCTACCATACGGATCAAATCTGAATCAAATTTTAATCAGTAGAATCCTTTCATTAGGAATCTGCCATGTCTCGACCTACCATACGGGTCAAATCTCAATCAAGTTTTAATCAGTAGAATCCTTTCACTAGGAATCTGCCATGGGGTGACCTACCATACGGGTCAAAGTCCGATCACTCTAAAGCTTTCTTATAACGAATCATTAGGTTTTCATTTCAGAGCAGTCAATGGCGACGCGAGGCAAACAGGTAAGTTCCAAGTAAATCTCCTGACTCGTTCTTCTCCCTCTCTCCCCATGAAAGAGAGCAGCATGAAATTTGGACTTAAGCTTTCAAGGAGAAAAATAGAATTGGATGTCACGACTTTCCATTTTTCCCAGTAGAGTCAGTTAGATCTCAAGTGTCATCTTGTCTTTAAGAGTGATCTCTCACGAGACCCCTCTAAAAGAGGGGCAGCTGTTGACACTTGATTTTTGATCAATTTTTATTTTCAAAATTTTTTAGAAAATCCATAAAAATTCATAAAATTCAAAAATCAACTTTGGGGACCTTAGTTGGGCCTAGGGAACCAATTTTTGAGCAAAAAAAATTTTCTTATTTTTGTATTTTTTTTAATAACTGAGGTGTTCGCGCGGCCAATGAGCTTATACTCAAACCAGCAGTGAAGCACAACTAGTCCTCGGGAGGACCCGCAGACCCCACAATCATAAACCCCTGGTTAAGTCACCTAGCACCGAGAAGTTTTGAACCCAGGACCTCTCGTGAAAGGAATTGAGCGCAAACCAACTGGGCCACCAGATGGTGGGTTTAGTTTTTGTATTTTTCTGCATTTTATTTTCACAAATTCATAAAACAAAATCAATAAAAAGTGAAAAAATTGAAAATTCAAATTTGGGAGCCTCAGCCTAGCCTAGGGAATCAATTTTGAGCAAAAAATAATTTTCCGTATTTTTTTATATTTTTCTGTATTTTATTTTCAATAATTCATAAAAAAAAATCAATAAAAAGTGAGAAAATTGCATAATCAACTTTGGGGACCTTAGCCAAGCCTAGGGAACCAATTTTGAATAAAAAATAATTTTCCCTATTTTTTGCATTTTTAATATTTTTAGAAATTATAAAAATACAAAAACAATTAATAAAAAAAATAGTATTTGAAGTCATAAAATTACCAAAAAATAGTAAATATTTTTAATTTAATTTTCCCTTCATCTTTGATGAATAAATTCTGAAAAATTAGGTCTGGAATATAGGGTTTCTTTATTAATTTCATTTTCATAATATTTAAATAATTATAGAAATTCCATTTTAGCTTCTCAATTTTTGATTTTTGCATTTTTAGAGTCGTGTCATCCTCCTCTATTTTTCAAAATTAAAATCCAGTCCAAAAGCCCTCAGAATTGTCCAATTTCGCTAAAAAGGACCAAAATACAATTTTCGATTTTACAAATTAGTCCCTAAAATCACTAAAATGAAATTAAAAATTTTATAGGGACTAAATTGAAAATAGGGAGACATCACCCCCTAGTTTTTGGCCCTATGAATCCAATGGTGGCAATAATTTTTGCAGAAAAGGGCCCTAAGACTTTAGATTTTGCAAAATAGGTTCTCAGGTCAAATTTAGAAATTGGGTTTTTATATTAATCTTTGGGTTAATTGACGTTAAATTTCATTTTCCTAATGCATTTGACGTCATAGAATCCAATTTTTGGGTTCAATTTGCTTAATTTTGACCTTTTTAGGGTCAATTTAAGTGAATTTAATCAACCGGGCTAGTCGGGTTGGGTCGGATTCAACCCGACAACCCGATCAATCTGTTGGAGAATCGGAGGACCAAATCTGGTCCTTCTCCTTCGCGCGAATGGAGTTCAAAATTGGGGAAATCCTAACCGAGAGATTGGACGTGATCCTAAGAAGATTTGGGGGAAGTTGGGCGAAAATTCAAACGGAATTGCAAGGAGACGATCAGGGGAAGTTGAGGGTGCCAGAATCGAGTTTAAAAGGGATGGATGAGGCCATTTTTAGGGGACTTTTGCTGAAGTAAAAAAGGGGACTGTAACTTCAAAATTAGAGTAGTTCAGAGGAAATCAAGGGGTAAAGCCACTTCAGGGAGTTTTCTCAAGTCCATTAGAGTCGGCCCGTGCCAATTTCAGGTAAATCGCAAGCTTGAGCTCGAGTTCGGTGCTCTAATGGCGAATCTTTGATTTGACTATAATTCTCGCCTTTTTTGTGTGCGTTTTGCTCTTATCGCACTTCTGATCACATCCCCGTCTTCATTTTGCATCGATTATGCGTGTAAACCCCGAGTCAAGACCTTAAACCCTAGCTCGTCCTGTCTCGACTCAATTAGGCTAATCTGGCAACCTAGAGGTCAATCAGAACCCCAGGTAAGTCTTTTGACCTCCTCTTGGTGCTTCTTGTAAAGTAATTGAATAGTTATGGTCGGTGTTGCCCAATTGAATTTGCCATGCCGCGACTGTGTAAGCTTCAATTATCCCGTTTTTGCCGTTATATTTCAATAGAATTGTGATATGTCGATCTGGGTTTGAGTACGAGTCGATTGGGAGAGGAATTAGTTCGATCGGACTTAGTTTCACCGTCGGATGTCACCGGAGGTCTCCTAGCCGTCCATTCCGTTCATGCGCAAGGTTGAAGACGAAGTCCAATCAGCCCATGCTGACTCGTTCAAATCTCATGTGGCGCCGACGTGGCATTACATGTCAGCGCCGCGTAGGATTATCCGACTAAACCTTCTTCAAATAATAAACTAGATCGGACGGTTAGGATTAGTCTAGGGTTTGATCTTGACTGCAGGATTAGTATGAAGGATGGGCGGTCAGGATAGAGACACATGGGTAATTTTTAGCCATAGGATCATAATTTAGGTGAGAAAATAAGGAAAGAATAAAAAATATAAAAACAATTCAAAAGGAAACTGATACTACGTCATTTTTGCGTCGGGCTAGAATAGTGGGCCTGGGTAGTAGGCCGGATCCATTCGACCCGGTCCGTATAACCTAATTCAAAACAAAAAAATAATAATAATAAAAAATCAGAAAATCAAATAAAAAATCAAATAAAAGGATAATAAAAAAATAAAAAATAGAAAACTAATAAACGGCTTCGTTTTAGGTTTAGGGTTTCAGTCCGGGTTGTTGGGCCGGGTCAACCCGACCCGATCCGAACAATTAAAATTAATAAAAAAATGTAAATAGAATAAAAATAATAGGAAATAAAGAAAATCAACACAAAAAAATTCAAAACAAATCTATAAAATAACAAAAACTACACCATTACGGTCCCAGGGGATAAAAATAATAAAAAATGTTTAAAAAATCAGAAATAAAAGGGAAAATATTTAATAAATAATATAATATAATATAAAAGGTAATAAAAAAATCATAAAAAAAAATTAGTAAAATCTTAGAAAATTTTAAAAAAATCAGGGAATAATCGGTTAATACAGAAATCAATAAAAAGGGTTCATAAAAATTATAAAAAATACAAAAAGTGTAGAAAATAATAATAATAAAATTTTAAAATAAAACAATTAATGGAAATTTTAGAAAAATTAGAAAACCTGTTAGAAAATATAAAAAAAATGTGTTTGGAAAATCGGAAAAATTTTAGAATCAAAATAAAATTCCAGAAAAATATAAAAACAATCTAAAAATAGAAAAATCCCTAGAAAATCACAAAAAAAAACTCGAAAAATTCTAGAAAAATAAAAAAAAATAAAAAAAAAAAATAGAAAACATCCAAAAATAGGGAAAATTCCAAAAAAATCACAAAAATTCTAAAAAAAATGTCCAAAAATGGAAAAGTCCTAAAAAATCGTAGAAACCTCAAAATAATTCAGGAAAATTCAAAACAATTAAAAATACTCAAAAATTCCCAAAAATTCTGAAAACTAAGGAAAATTATACTTGGCCCATTTTCACATTTTTGACTTCCCGAGCCCTTAGGAAATTACCATTTTACCCTTCTAACCAACCTGACCCAAATTTTTGAAAATCATTCCAGGGCTCAACTGCCATTTCTCTTAGGTCTCTGAAGCTCCTCTAGGCTCGTTTTAATTTGTCTTAACTTGACTTGATGTGATCCTTTTATCCACTGATTGTGCAATTATTCTTTACGATTGTGATTGATAGGTTAGTTTTCCCACCTGCATGAACCCATTAGTCTCTTAGGATTCACCTTACCCAAAGAATACCTTCACGAACCTCTTCGACTAAGAAATCACTGAACTTTGATACCGAAAGGGCGTCAATAGCAATATCGGCGTAACTAAGTCCCCGAATTTAAAACTCTGGTTTTCGTAGGATCGAGCGATCTCTCCCAATCGTTCGATAGGGTTTCCAGTCATACCCTCTAATAAATGACTGGTGGCGACTCCAATGGCATGCACACCATTCACATGTCACCTGACTGCAGTAAGGTCAACCTCGATTTAATTTTTCCTAACGCGATTTGGTATGGGCCTAGGACAACCCGAGCTAAGCCCAGATATCCAATAGGCCTAGCAATCCATTAACTCCCTCAGGATTCGAAAATCCCGGGAGGGTCGCGATAACTAGGCCGCCCATTAGAGGTTTTTACTTACTGTCATTTAAATTCCTGCAATCCCATTGGAGGTTTTTATTTACTATCATTTAAATTCCTGCACCATTAAACCCCAAAGGGAAGAGTCAAGCCAATGCTAGGCCGCCCATTGGAGGTTTTTACTTACTGTCATTTGAATTACTGCAATTTAAATTCCTACACTATTAAACCCCAAAGGGAAGAACCAAGCCAATGGTAGTCCACCCATTGAAGGTTTTTACTTATCGGTCATTTACTTCCTGCAATTTAAATTCTTGCACCATCAAACCCCATAATGGGTAGGCTGAGCCAAGGTCGAGTCCCTCGTTGGAGGTTGTAGCATTGCACATAAGTCGTTAGCTTACTCCCTCTTTCGGCTTCAAGGAATATATCGCATCTTCTGATATTGTGATTATAATCAGAATGTTTTGCATTGTCAGTCTTATTCAATTCGAAGATACCAAAAAATATCATTCATGTGCATTTCACATAGTGTAGATCATGTATATTTTGCCACGTCGCATACATATTCGTATTGTCGTTGATTCATGCGTATTCATCCAGAAAATTCAAAAAAACCTCAAGAATTAGGAAACAGGCCATTTCGACGGGTCAATCCTATTTTTGATGATTTATCGTGTGTCGTGTATGCATGTCCACGTATGCATGATCTGTGTACACATGTTACATACACATGTCCATGTATGTATGTCGCATTCGCATGTTTAGGTACGTATGTCATGTTTGCATATCATATTCATGTGTCTTCGTATCTGCATGTCGTATTCATACGTCTTCGTATCTATATGCCGTATTCGTACATCTTTGTATCTGCCTGTTTGTATTCGTATACCTACATACGCATGTGCGTCCGCATTCGTATCTCGCATTCGTAAGTCTGCGTTCGTGTGCTGTATTTGCATATCCACGTTCGCATGTAATGCATGTTTACGTTTGCATGTCATATTTGTATATTCATGCTCGCATATTCATGATTACATGTCTACACTAGCATGTACATGTATTGCTGATTCATGCACCCATTACCATCCATGCATCTCATCTAAAAAGTAAAAAATAGGAAAAGAGATTGCCCCACTAGAGCCTTAGGAGTAAACCAAGCCTGAGTTGTCAAATTAGGATATCCATGAAATTAAGGTACCGAAAGGGCGTTAGTTTTAATTAACTAGTGTAACCATGTCCCCAAACTCACAATCTCTGGCTCGTAGAAGTAATTTAGTTCTCCCGCTAATTTACTTAGGTTTCTAATCGACTTACCAAAAATAATTAGTGGCGACTCCAAATTCTAAAATTATCTGAATAAATACCAAAGTCACGATTCGGTAGGGCTTGAGAGAGTCCGTATTTGGTTAGTCGATTTAATTAACCAGATAATCTGTTCACCTAAAAATTATTTTCGGGTCGCCACAATGACGTGGCCTGCTAACTGTGCATCGTCTTCTTCACTCGACTGATTCTGGACGGACGGTTGTGGCTCATCGGTGATGATCCAACGGTGAGATCTACACCAATTAGACTATTCCCGACCCCAATCGACTCCTCATCGATTCTAGACTAAGATACTTGAGACTCAAATCAATCTATCGGTTGAAACTTAGTAATCGAAGCATTCACAGAGGATAACCATGGCGGTTCGACTAGGCAATTCAGAGCATAACCATACAATAAACTCATAGGCGAACACAACAAAGAGATGGGGAGGCTTACCTCAAGCTCTGATTAAGCTCTAGATTGCCAAATTGGGATCACGGCGGTCGGACGAGGGTGGGAAGTTTTGAATCAAGGTTTCTCACGCACGATCGATGCCAAAATTAGGTACGAACAGATTCAGAATCACTCAAGGAGTAAAACGCACACATCAATTCGAAGAAATAATGACGAGGTAGCAATTCGCCATAGTTGCATACCTCTAAACCCGACAATGGTGATTACCTGTTCCGAGGTGTTGAGGCCAATCCGAGGAGTTGGCGGCGATACCCGACGCTTCAGGAAGCTCAAGGGAACGATGTAAACCTCTGATTTTTCCTCTTTTGCTTTGATCAAGCTCTCACAGTCCTCTCAAGGTTTTTGTTCCTCTTTCCCCCTGAGCTTCAAAAACCAAAATAATCCTCCTGCAACTCCCTCTCTAGTCTCATTTTAAACTCGACTCCAGCCATGTAATCCTGAAATCGTCTCCTTTATTTTCAACCAAAAAACAAACTCCAATCCCCCCAAATCTATCTTGATTCGTATCAAAATTATTTTTTGAAAATTCGATTTGCGAGCGGACATTTCGCTAAAAGCCGCTCTCGTGCTCGGCGATGAAACCACGTGCCACTTGGCACGTTGTCGCCGGGAAGATTTCCATTGACTTGTTGGAGCTCCGACATGTACTCATCCATCTCAGAATTAACTTTAGGTTTCCTCCATTCGCGCGCAAGGGTGAGGAATCAAAGTCTCTGGTTCTTCCTAGGTCGACGGGTTGACCGGGTCAGGTCGACTCGACCCAGTTGACCCGATCGATTAAAAACTTGAAATTGACCCTAAATTTTCTACTTTTCCCAAAATTGACGCCAAAATTGGATTCACGGGCATTGAATCTACTTGAAAATGGTATTTTCCCCAGAAATTCTTCATTATTTGTGCAAAAACCCCCAATTTTTTGTTTTGACCCAAGGACCCATTTTGCAAAATCCAAAGTCCTAATGGCCTTTTTTTGCAAAAATTGAAGCCACTAATGGATTCAGGGGGTCAAAATCTAGGGGGTGACGTCACCTTATTTTCAATTCAGTCCCTAGAAGATTTTTAATTGCATTTTAAGTGTTTTTAGGGACTAATTCGAAAAATCAAAAATTGCATTCTGGTACTTTTTTAGCGAAATTGGGCAATTCTGAGGGCTTTTGGACTAGATTTTAATTTTGAAAAATAGAGGAGGATGACACAACTCTAAAAATGCAAATTTGAAAATTACAGAGCTAAAATGGAATTTCTAGAAATTATTTAAATAATAAGAAAATGAAATTAATAAAGAAAACCTAAATTACAGATTGACTTTTTCAAAATTTATTTAGACAAAATGAAGGGAAAGTTAAATTAAAAATATTGAATATTTTTTGGTAATTTTCTGGCCAAAATTAAGGAAAATTATTGTTTACTCAAAATTGGTTCTCTAGGCCAAATCAAGGTCCCCAAAGTTGATTTTTCAATTTTATCATTTTTTATTGATTTTTTTTTTATGAATTTTTGAAAATAAAATACAGAAAAATACTAAAAATGTGGAAAATTATTTTTTATTCAAAATTGGTTCCCTAGGCTAAACCAAGGTCCCCCAAAGTTGATTTTGCAATTTTGTCATTTTTTATTGATTTGTTTATGAATTTTTGAAAATAAAATGCAGAAAAATATTAAAAATGCGGAAAGTTATTTTTTGCTCAAAATTGGTTCCCTAGGCCAAACCAAGGTCATCAAAGTTGATTTTTCAATTTTCTCATTTTGTATTAATTTTTTTTATGAATTTTTGAAAATAAAATGCAGAAAAATACTAAAAATGCGGAAAATTATTTTTTGCTCAAAATTGGTTCCCTAGGCCAAATCAAGTTCCCCAAAGTTGATTTTGCAATTTTATTATTTTTTTTATTGATTTTTTAAAAAATTTATAAAAATAAAATTGGCCAAAAATCAAGTGTCAACAATACCCTCCAATAAATGGTTGGTACGACTGTTATAGCATGTACACTAATCATCTGTCACCCAACCGCACTAAGGTCAACCTTGATTCTAAAATTTCCTGACGCAATTTGGTATGGGCTTGGGAGGACCCGAGCAAAGCCCAAGTATCAAAATGGGCCTAGCAATTCATTAACCCCCCTCCAAGGGAGGGTCATGACAACGGCCTATCAATAGCACTTTCAAAGTTTGTATGGTGATTATTTTAGTTTTTTTCAAATAAAAAAGATAAAATTTTTATTTGATAATGTAAATAATTTTGATTTTGATTCTATTCTCGATAACAGTTTTGAAAAAAATAAAAATAAAAAAGTTGGTTTTGGAAAAAAAAAATACTTTAGACAACGTCAAAACAAAATGAATTCAAATAGGTTTGGTTCAGCATTTTAAATGGGCTTTGCGAATGCAAATTTCCTTAGCCAAAAGGACTTTAGAAAAATGTTAATTGCATTTAGAAAAAACTCATTTCAAAATGAGCTTTGGATTAAATGTTGTTTGCTAAAAATAACTTTGCAAATGGGCTTTGGTAATTTCTACCATTGTGAGAATAGTTTTGGAAAAAAAAATTCTTTCAGCATTTGGCCAAATGCTGAAAGCCCAATGCTGATCCCGACCAGTACTGGGCTTTTATTATTTTCAAGGCCAGCATTTGGCCAAATACTGGTCTAAAGCTGAACCAAATTATTCAACATTTTCTCAAGGAGTTTTGAGAGCCGAAAGTCCATTGGGAATGCCGAACCAAACCCACCCAAAATATCACATACATCCATGTCGGCCTAAAACTGAAGCAAATGGTTCGGTATTTTTCTAAGGGACTTTAAGGGCCGAAAGCCTCTTGAGAATGCTGAACCAAATTCATCCGAAAAATCATATACATCTCTCACTTTTCTCTTTCAGTTTTCTCATTACTTTTCTTTCAACTAAAAACAAAACAAGATCTTATTTCAAAAAATATATTTAAGATAGTAAAAATAAAATATAAAAATATAAAAATGAAAAATGAAAAAATAGGAAAAACTCTAAAAAATAAAAAAAAGTTCAAAAAATCCTCAAAAATAGAAAAATTTTAAATTAGGCAAGTTTGATTTTGTTTTCATAAATTTGGACTTAGATTCCCCAGATTTCATAAATTTTGTTCTTTTTTTAGGAATTTTATAAATATTTTTGAAATTAAACCTAAACCACAATCTCTAAGCCCATAAGAATTCGTTAGGATTTTATAATGTGATTTATCAATGCCATGATCCTTGATTATGTACTTGATTTTATTAATTATGATTTGCCTAGATTTATGTAATTTAGATTTAGCCTCATTTTAGAAAATTTTGAAAAAAATTAAAAATAATTAGCACGAACATTTAGCAAACTCTCCCTTACCAAAAAAAAAATACTTTTAGCAAACTCTCGTTCTTAAGTTTTATATAAATTACGATTGAGATTTAATTTTCTAGATAAAAAATGCACACTAATGTAGAGCAGTACAATGCAGTGCATTTTTCTTATAGAAATGGGGGTGTTGCTCGTATTGTTGGTCTTCTTGCTCAAAAGAGTTGAATTAAAACCCATAATAAATAGCGAAAATAACTTGTGATAATTTTTTATATTTATTTTTACATTTCAATATGCAATATGTTATATAAAAGAATTAATATGAATTAATATTTGATTAATTCAAAATATATGATGAAATTTCAAAAGTAATTACATATTTATTTGACTTAAATGAAAAAAATTGCGAAGAGAAATTATTTTCGAGAATAAAATTATATACAATTACTAAACGTGTTTTTGTTCTGGAAATAAAAATTTTATGTAGTTACTAAATGTATTTTGATTATCTAAAACTCATTTAAAGAATAAAATTAAAAATATATTTTAATTAAAATTACTTTTTAAATTCGAAACAGTTGGTATTGTACGTTTAGTAACTATATATAATTTAGGTAGAGAGAAAAAGAGATGAGCTTGAATTGAATTTTGAAGGGAGGGAGAGACTCTTTTCGGGTTTTTTCTCAAAACTATGATTAAAAAATTACTAAATTATGTGTTTTCGAAAAGAATTTACAGATTTAGGATATACGCGCCAATTTAGGAGACAACTGTGCGCCTGTCACAGGGGCATAAGCCAGCCTGGCCTGTGCGCCTGCAGGCCTGACCTACATAACGGGCGCACGTTTTTTTTTTTATATCAAGGGGCATGTTTCTAACTTTCCGACACTAAAGAGCCAAGAGATCGGCTTCAACCGTAGTTTTCCCGCCGAAGCTGAGGTTGTGAAACTCCATCTCTCTCTCTCCCCCCACGAAAAGGATCAAATTAATTGAAGTCCAAGGCATCAAGCTCCACGTTGCTGAGATCAGCTCTGGTAAAGTCCACTCTGCTCAAACTTCTCTCGTTTCATTCATACACGACACTCCTGTTATGGCCTTTCTTGTAAAGCATGATCAAGCCACCCTTTTAATTTGAGCACTTTGAGTTACTAGGTTTCTTAAAATCTCAAAGTATATCAACCATACATGTTGGAAAGTCTTGAAATGTTTAAATGTATCAAAAATCATGCTACCCTTTGGTCATCTTGACAATTCTTTCATGGGTTGACCATAAATTTTGGTAGTTCCAACCATAGTGCCTGTTTACTGGATCTGTGAAAAAACAAAAAAGATGTATCGCTCCCATAAATTTTGATAAACAGTGCCTGTTTCTTGGGCTTTTTCAAAAAATACGGCAAAAAAAAAATTACGAATTAGGAAATTTAGATTCATTGTTTTTATTTGTAGATATGGAATACAGGAATTACATCAAGTCAGGACCTGAAGATGATTCATTACTTACACAGCAGGCTCGATATTGACCACAGGCTCTATGGAATGCTGAGGTAATTAAGAAATTTAGTAGTTATTCTGTCATTTATATATTTTGTATCAAAATAACATTGCCACTAACTTTTAATCTACATTTTACAGACAGACCAAAATCAAGTTCTTACATGTAAGCGAAGTGTATCGACGTTACATACACCTGAACTTGATAACTGGATAATATCATATCTTAGAGCTTCGAGATTTTATGGGGTTTATTCAATGGGATTTTGGGCACTCGATTGGCATCTGATTACAACTTTGATCAAGAGGTGGAGACCTGAAACTCACACCTTTCATATGCTAGAAGGTGAGTACACAATCACACTGCAAGATATCGCGATTCTTACAGGATTTCCTACTAAAGGAGATGCAGTTATCGGCCCCATTACTACAAATTGGGGCACTCTTTGTGAGAATCTACTTGGTGATCACCCACCTCAGTTACGTGGTTCAATGATCCGATTAGCCTGGTTGAGAGAACATTTTGATATAATTCTTGACGATGCCAATGAAGTTACCATACAACAATATGTTAGGGCATTCATTCTACGGTTACTTGGAGGATGTATCTTTTCAAATAAATCAGGTGTTAAAGTTATTTTGATTTTTCTTCCATTACTAGAGGATCTTGATCACTTGCATGGTTATATAGGAAGCTATGTAATACCACCGACTCATCAGTGCACCAAATTAGTGGTGCTCTACATATATTGCAAATTTGGGCATGGGATCGTTTTAGCTGTGTCTCCCCATTTAGCAGAAATCGTAACCCTTTACCAAATGTACCTTTTGATAGTTGGTATGTGATTTATTGTTTTTTTAGTTCTTTGGTCATAAATTTTTTCAATACTTATAATTTATTTAAATTTTTTTTTGTTTAGGTAGCTGGAATTAAGCTCCATAGATAACAAAGATCCCTTCACATAGTTTGCTATATCCACGCTACCAATTTGATAGAATGGTATCCACAGATGTAAGTGACGATAGCAATAATAAGTGACGATAGCAATAAATAGGTTCAATATAATATTAATTTTTTTTTGTAATTTGTTCGTTTTATTTTATATATTTTAATACGATAACAGATTACTTGGGAGTCCTACATCAATTTCATTCTTCAGACCCTACCAGATTACTGTTTGCAAGGACAACACATTCGGATGGCTCGTGTCCCACTCATTTGTTTTCAAATTGTTGAGTGGCATTATCCAAATCGAGTACTTCAACAGTTTGGTATGTAACAACCAATACCTAATCCTCCTAGTGATCCAAAATCTTTTCATGATACTGATTTAAGACAATTTAGAAAGAATTGGGTCAATTTTCATAGATGATGAATTGATATATGGGACGATCATCTTAATTATATTGTTTCCGGTATTCCTGCAACGGAGCCACTTTACTATTATTTAGAATATATGGAATGGTACCATAGACACACACGGAGATGGATTTCTTACAAAGTAGTGCAATGGGTGCAGTGGTTTGTGAAATTTTTTTAATTTACTTCATTAATTATTTTTTAGTAACTTAAATTATTAACATTTGACAACTTCTATTGATTTTGATTTCATAAATAGGGTGATGGCCTAGAACAAATCCTACAATTAAGTGCCGTTACATCTCTCGAAAACACGTAGGCTACAGCGAAGATAATTAGGGCAATGTTATTCGCATATAATGAGGAGAGGCGAATTACAATTATGCCACCACCCCAACCAGTACCTATAGCAGCATCCATTGGGTCGGACAAGTATAACCCATTTGAGATCGTACAGTCAACTCGAAGGACCACTCGAGCTCATCCAACTGGTGATACCGTCCCCTATCCGTGGGCTATCATAGACAGTCACAGTTTATGGCCTTTAGTAGCACGACAGATTTCTAGACCCATTTTGTCACCTTCAATATTCAATCAAATATCCAATTAAACTCATTAAATTTGTCGGTCCTCTCTATCAATACACATGATGTGATATCCCAAGTTCATCACGTCCACTATTGGCTTAATAGAAATTTATTAAAGTAATGCACAGATGGAAATTTATTACTTACAACTGGGAGACTTGTCAGGTGACATAAAAAAGTAACATGTCGTCGTACACGTTATATAAAAAGACAAGGACAACAGTACCCAATAAAAACTCTCGCATCGCAACTCGACAACAATCCAATGCCAAGTGTTGGCTCGTGCCGTGCAGCATCCTCCAACTACTCTATTGGAGCTAACTCGCCAATCTAAGGCGCTACATAATCAAAAGGTAAAGGGCCCACAAACCTAAAGTCATCCTCCAGCACGCCATAAATGGCAATGAAATGATGTAGGATCACTCTTACGTCCAGAATTTCATCAACTCACATCTAACACGTGACCCACACATATTCCAAGTCAAAAGTCTCGGGGATTATATATGATGACACTTTCCAAGTCGAGTGAACTGGCACACCATATGAGATAGTTAGGGGACTGGCCATAATCACTTACCTAAAAAATTCAACAATAAAGAAGTGAGAAATAATCTCATCAAGTCAATTCTCTAAATCGCTGACTAATTCTTCCAATGAGTTAGTTAGGTAGTGCTGTCCTTCGATATACAACAAGTATTTCGGTGTTTGTGAGTTTAAGCATATGTCTCACAACACATGAAAAGCAATGATATGATAAAATACGATGTTGAACGTACTAATTATAACTACATACACGAGGCTTTTTCAAATAAACACCGACATGATTCCATTATTTCAAACACAAATTAATTTAACATTATCTCGTACTGCCTTCGAAACTGGCCTAGTCACACAGTAGGGCCACCTAGTCACACAACAAGGTCCTCCCATTGCTCCATAGGATACGTTTTTCTTTGAACGCGAAATCTGTTTCTGCTAACTTTACAGTTCTATTAACAATGAATACTCATGAATATGCCATATGCCATACTCTATATTATTGCGCATCAGTAAGACATGTCGAAAGGTATCCCACCCAATAGCTAGGTCCATAAGAAGAAGGTAATAAGTCGAGGATAAAACTAATTGCCACTCCATCGAAACACTCTCTCGTTGTTGACACCTAATTACGCAAACCTGATGCAGAGATCGTCGAATTGCACAACATAACTTAACTTAGACAAATGTTTACGTGGTGAGCATTAAACCTTGGTATTTACCTCTACACACCGTTCCAATCCCACGCCTCTGACAATCTAACTTAGCCCTACCAAAAACTAGTTCGCCACTAACCAGCATTGCTTCTCTCATCCAAACATAATTGAGCGTCGATTGGGCAGCTCTTCCCATTAATCTTGGTGACACAGCCCTCACATACTCAAACCATGATAACATAACTACATGAGAGGTAACTCGACACCTCAAATGTCACACCCCAATCCTGTAAGAAAAACGGGCATGACACAGCTGTCCTTTCCAAACAAAGGATGCAGCCTCAAATGGAATTCAAGTAACCACCTGATATTCAAATATATATATCTCCATATATATTTGATAAAAAGGTTCCATATTCACATTATTCAGAGCTCATCTATTAGACAAAGGTATACGCGCATATCTTTTTCATATCTAACTTGAAAACTCACCAACTATATACAACTTTTCAAAAAAACACGCACCCAACTATCCCAAAAAGCCCCGTAGCTAACGTTCGCTCGACCTTATTTGCGACCTGTTGATGTACCTGAAAGACATTTGAAATAAAAGAGTGAGCAACCACAGCTCAGTGAGAAGTACAAGCTCTTTTAAGCGGATCGAGAAACTACTATGCATTATCAAGTAAGTTAAATATCGGTTCAGAATATCAACAAACCATCAATGGTTCAATCCATTGATTAATCTCGTTAAATAAACTTTCGATGGTTTATCCATCGAACAATCTCGTACTCATCCCCAACTAAGGTCACATTTAACGCCGTAACAAGGCGACCAAGTTTACCCCTCTTGGTTAGGTCTACCACCTATTTTAGCTGGTGGTTCGGCTTAATGACGTCTTTATAGTATGCATACTACCCCCACCTCAATGGGTTATAATCATAGGGACATGAGCATCAATCACAATACCAAAGCCAGAAAACCATAACAATTCAGTTCCACAAACCAAATCCAGAAAGTCACAACAGTTTATATTTACAATTCGAATCCATGGTCTTTTTCAAAACAGCATTTCAGTCTCAATATAAACCATCGTTTAACAAACCATATCAAACATCAAAGAGTAGTAATAGCTCGATCCTGTTTTATGCAAGAATAATGCTTTGAAATATCACATTTCTTTACCTTTTTAAGAAAATGAAACCATAATACGCGTACCCATCTTTGAAGCATGAACTTTTATAAATCCTTAGAAGAAAAAGTACAACTCACCTTAAAACGCAGAAATCCAATGTATAACTTGAACTGCAAAGCCTGAAATCCTAATAAATTAATAGAAAACAACATTAAAGGCTGTAGAAATACTCCGCTGACGGAAAACTTGACTAAACGACACGTGAACATCTATAACTCGACGCCTACGGGCAAAAAAATCACTAATCGCGCGTCAGACAATCTACGCGCTAAATTTCAAAAATTTCGTTCGGACAAACCGTAACTCCGATTCACGAACCGTCAAAAGCATTAGCTCCACAACATCCTTAAGTTCGTTTCGTACAATATTCGTAGCTAGACGACACCCAAATCAGGCCTTAAGACATCGCAAACCCAAAAACGTGAATTTTCCAGCACTATTTGCGGAAAAACCCTTTTCGTTTTATCCAAATGAACTCCGATTAACGCAATCTTATAGTCCAAACGAAGCTCATTCGACATACTACAAAAATGTTGTTATGGTCGACCTCAAATAACGACAAAAAATAAAGATATTGGGTCTTGAAGTTTACTGTTCACGCGCGCGTACTGTAACACCAGAATTCAAAATCATTTTTCGGGCAAACCGTAAGTCCAAATTGAGTTCCGTAAGGTCCTTTGGTTCCACAACACCCTAAATCATCATTTCCCCAAAAAATCTCAGCTCAACAACTACAAAATCTGACTTCTCTGCTTAATTTTCTCTAAATCTGAACTTAACCCTTAATAACGGAAAACGTTCGAATTAGTCGAATAAAAAGGGCGAATACTTATCTAAGTTTGCGACACGTAGTGAGACGAGATTGATGAGGCGTTCGTGGCCATTAGTGCGCGCACGTGCTTCTCTCTCTCTCTTCTTTCCTTTCTCTTCTTTTCTTTTCCTCTCGGTGAGTCGGTGAAAGAAGTCTCCCGAATCTCACTTTTATCTTCTGCTTTTGTTGGCTTTTTTTTGTCCAACTTCTAGTCTTTTTGACTTAGTCAAAAAGTAAGATATTACACCAAATCTTTAAACCGAGCTCCCCCTTTTTTTGGACCAGATTGTTCTCCCCTCAACTTAGATGAGTCAATCCTTGATTTTTACAAGACCAAGGAATTCTACCTAACCAAAGTTCTAACTCTCTGACTTACTCCAACCCCTCGTTTGCACATCGCCGCCGAGACTTCAACCCCATTATCCCCTGCGACAACCAATAAAACAACGCATCTCACTTGACGTTTGATGGCCTCTCGAGGACTCAAAACACCCCACCATGGCTCCAGTCGACAATTCTAAGATTTCTAAGTTAAAGTTTTCTGCTCGATTGTCCACTATTTTCACTTCTCGCACCATCGCCCTTCCCCAACGCAATATCCAGTTTATAGTCTCGACTACTCGCTCCCTTCAGGTAAAAAAAATAAAGAGACAAATTCAGTCTCCTTGCACTAGCCTCATGCGAACCAATATTGGTGGCTCCTCGGCCATTGCTAATATTCCCACACCCAACACACGCATTAGTAAAACTAGTAGAGGAGTTAGAGAGTTGACTCGCCTGGATTCTTGCTGCACAGCTACACTTGAATTTGCTGGTTGCTTCGAAGCTGCTGGTGTGCATGTCTGGTTCGTCGAGGAATTGCACAACTAGAGAGGAAGATGTCCTTGGAAGGTAATACACTCGAGGAACACCTTGGAACGGAAATAGGTGTTCAAATTTTCTCCTTATTTTCAACGTTTGGGCCTCAATTTGCCACACATTCTGGCCTATGTTGTTCACTAGTGGAACTGGAACACTTGGGCCTCATTTTGTTGTGACCCATGACGGTAATGTGGGTGGGAAAGTCCAGCAGTCAATGAGGTGATTCGAATCCTGCACTGGCCTAGTGTCCCGAGTAGCCTGGATGTCCCGCTCAATTGGTCTGTGGCGCTTAAATGGGCCTTCAGAGTTAAGCCCGTTTGGGCTGTGATTTTAGCATTTGGCTGGGTCCTTTCATGATTAGCAATAATTTATTTCCAATTGGGTCGAGAATTTAAATGGGCTAGGCCCAATTACCACTTCTTGGCCGTTGTCCGTTATACAGCCTATCCTGCTCTTTGACCTCCGGTCTGGACCATTCATGTCAGCTTTCTAATCCATTTAGTCTTTTCATGAATTATTTAGAGCTATTAAAATGGGGAGTTACACACGATGATATAGGAATATTTACCGAGACCGAAATGTATCGCATCCGTTGATTTTGTGGGGGTTTTTTTAAGTGAGCTTTACATGTGGATTACAATAAATATATATATATATTTATTGGCGATTCAATCCGGTGGAGAAAAATAATTCTATCTCTTAATATAGTCATTTTATTTTATTTTATTATGTGTTCGGCAGTAATACTGGGGTTCAAAAATGCTCTCCTCCTCCACCAAATTTCTCGTTTTATTTTTTTCATTATATTATGTGTTTTACGGTATCCTCCCCCTCTCTCTAGCTCTCCCTCTTCCCTCTCAATTTGTGCTTGCTGTCTCGATTTTTGTCTAATATCCGTGCATGAGTGGTACCGTCGCTGCTTCTTCTGAGCAAAGAGTAGCGCCAAGAGAGGCAGATAGATAAAATTGCTTAAAAAAATAAAAAGCAAAATGCATAAAATAAATTGGCAAGATACATAAAGATAAAACATTCATATTAAAAGAAAGTGCAATAGTAGATAACATTCCATGAACTAAAAAAAATTCAGCAAATAAATTGTGTAATAATAGATAACAATCCATAATCCAAAAGTACCACTGATGATGATGTCATTTTTCTACGTGGCCTCCTGTTCCGCAACCAAATCATCTTCATCGTTCAGTAGGTTTAGTGTTGTACTGAGGATGAGGACAAGGTTCAGATAAGTAGGAAGTGTAGATGACGATGGCATATCTTGTGATGTGAAGTGTAGCTATGATGTGAGTACATCATACAATAACAAGTAAATACAACGTAGAAGTTTAATAATTCATATATATATATATATATATATATATGAACCGAGAAACTATTATGAAAATCACATATATTACATCACTGTTCACATAATGCGATAATAAGTCAATATGATAAGAAATTAATACAAACCGCAATAATGTTTTATTCCTCGCCCGATTTGTATGCATAAGTTTGCCTATTGTGTCCTAATTTTTCACAGTTACTGTAATAGTTATGCGAAGTGCTACTGCTTGACGAACTCTAGCTCATCTCATTATGTATCCGTGATGCACGGCGCCTTTCTTTCTTCCTAATACGATTTGGGTCTAGAACCTGACGAACTACCAACAATAGTTCGTCAGGTTCAAACCAGTAAATAGGATGTCCAATGGATAAAACATGTACTGATAGCATTGAAGTATTCTATCCAACGTATAGAAGTTATCTACGAATACATGATAATCATAAGCATATTTTTGACGTGCTGTAATTATGTGAGAACATGATTTTCAACTCTTCAAATTTTTCACATGAGCACGTTTGCAAAGCTAGGTGGACTGTGTGTTTCTAAGTCTCGGATCCAGCTGCTCTATTATGTCTAGTTTTAACTTTAAAAATCCTTTTATCAAAGTCGAACCGTACGGCATCATGCCCATTTGCAGTTTGACTATTACGCTCCAATGTGTCATCCTCAAATCGAGTATGTTGTCATTTTAGTTCCTTCTATCTTATGTATGTTGCTCTTCTGATGTCAAAATAATAGACCAACTGATAAAATATATTCTTGAAGAACGACATATGACAGAAGGCGTGTGACTTCGGATTTCCAATGCCACCACATGTAAAGACTGCAAGAGCCACCTCAAAGGGTTTTACCAAAGAGGAAAACCTCAGCTTGCTGAATTCTTCAAGCAGATGTCATACGAACAAAATCAAGAATGTCCAACCATGACCTTCAATTCGAGATACACAAGCCATGCTTATTGCTCCATCAATCAATTCAACCTAACTAACTTCTCTCTAAACATCTGTAGTCGTTCTTATGTGTGTTCGCATAAATCAAGTCGAAGAATTAGACAAACCTGAAACAGGTGCAGACGAATGGCTGATTGGATGATCGATCCGAGCCCGACGATTTCACGTCGTGTCCTTAAGACGAATTTGTCCCCTCCACAGGTACCCAAGGTTGCGTGGACAATCGCCTCCCAGGATAGAACGGATCACACACTTCCGTCGAAGCGGCACTTCCTCGACGAAAATCCTTCGAACTCAACTTCGGGAATTATCGCACAGATGAGAGTGAGTGATAGATGAATTTTCGAAAAGCAAAAAAAGAATGCTCGTTTTTTTTTTTTTTTTTTTTCGAAAAATCAGAATGTATTATATATAGGTCCAATCGAAGAGTCACGAATTCATGGTTATTTGGAGTTCGGTTATTACCGAATCAACACCTTCATTCGGCGTTCGGTTATTGCCGAATCAACACCTTCGTTTGGTGTTCGGTTATTGCCGAATCAGTGTCTTCGTATAGGTTGAAGAGAAATTATGAATAGACATGATTCGAAAGAAAAAATAATAATAATAAATAAAATTTCGGACGAACATGTCTATTAGGAAAAAATAAAACGATGGGTTTAACTCGGACCCGGGCCCGGCCCGATCCGATCCGAGCCGGCCGGTCGGACGGACGGCGGCGGCGGCGCGCGCGCGCGTGTGGACCGGTCCGACTTTGTCCAAGACCGCTCTCCTCCACAAAAGTGGGGTGCCCCTTGGGGCCCAAACCCATTGGAGAGGCTCAACTATTTAAACCCTATTTCCATCTCTCTTTTATCCCATGTGGGACTCCCTCAACCACATTCTCATTCAACTTTTTAAGGGTCTTTTTGGAACCAAAATCCCAACAATCCCCCACATGAATGAGAATTTCACATATCATGACTCTTTGTGCATGTATGAAATGCAATGTGCGATTATTCCATGAGAGAACGTTGCATTGGGATAAGTAGTCTGAAACTTTGAACTTTCCCTAGTGAGACCTATCGGACTTACTCGGTCAATCAGTAGACTTGATGTCTTTGAACTGTCGACTTTCGGTGTAAGTCAAGACAATAAGAATCACACAACTCTCTCTCGAACAAAGTTGGTTCTCATTGTTGTGTTCGTTTTGGCCATGAACACCGCCTGGTTTCATGAGTGCTTTCGGGAATTCGGCCTTTCAAATTCACCTTAGAAGCGGCCCTCACTTCACACTCACATAGGTGATTTCTGAATATGTGGTATTTCACATACCTAAATCAGAATCATTAAAAGCTTATGCTTAACCTTCACTTGTCTGTACTATCTTTATACGGGAATGAGTAAGAGTCGATAGTACTCTACTTAGCTTTCATAACTTAGTTGTCCCTTTGAACCTAGATCTTGGGATCTCCAGTCAACTAGGTGGGGTTTCCGCTATGATGCCTTATTTCATAGGCCTTAAACCCATTCCTCTTGATGTTTTCTCAACCATCTCTCTAGTTAGGCCTTTTGTTAATGGATCCGCAATATTATCTTTTGACTTCACATAGTCAATCGTGATAATTCCACTAGAGAGTAGCTGTCTCACGGTATCGTGTCTTCGACGTATATGTCGGGACTTTCCATTATACATAACATTCCTTGCCCTTCCAATTGCCGCTTGACTATCACAATGAATACATACAGCTGGCATTGGTTTAGGCCAATTAGGAATGTCTTCTAAGAAATTTCGAAGCCACTCTACTTCTTCACCAGCCTTATCCAAAGCAATAAATTCTGCTTCCATAGTAGATCTTGCAATGCAAGTTTGTTTGGATGATTTCCAAGACACTGCTCCTCCACCAAGTGTAAACACATACCCACTTGTGGATTTTGTGTCTTTTGTGCCAGTTATCCAATTTGCATCACAATATCCTTCAAGTACTGCTGGATACTTTGTGTAATGCAAAGCATAGCTTTGAGTGTGCTTCAAATAGCCTAATACACGTTTCATTGCTTTCCAATGATTGTCATTTGGACTAATTGTAAATCGACTCAGCTTGCTCACAGCACAAGCTATGTCCGGCCTAGTACAGTTCATGACATACATTAAACTGCCTAGTATACTAGCATAATCATTTTGAGCTTTACTTTCACCAGTATTCTTTGAAAGATGCAGATTAACATCTATCGGGGTCTTTACTGGTATAATATCTAGATTCTTGCATTTTTCAAGAATCTTCTCAATATAATGAGACTGCGATAAAGCTAATCCTCCAGATGTCTTTTGGATTTTAATTCCTAAAATAACATCTGCAACCCCCATATCTTTCATATCAAACTTACTTGTGAGCATGCGTTTGGTTGCCTTAACAACCTCACTATCACTACCCATTATAAGCATGTCATCTACATACAAGCACAGAATGGCAAAGCCATTATGAGTATTCTTAAAATAAACACATTTATCACACTCATTTATTTTAAAACCATTCGACAACATGACTTGGTCGAATTTAGCATGCCACTGTTTCGGTGCTTGTTTCAATCCATAGAGTGACTTGATTAGACGACATACCTTCTTCTCTTGTCCTGGAACGATGAACCCTTCAGGTTGTTCCAGATATATTTCTTCCTCCAAATCCCCATTTAAGAAGGCCGTTTTCACATCCATTTGATGAATTTCAAGCTTATACACCGCTGCTATAGCAATTAGCATCCTTATGGATGTAATTCTTGTGACAGGTGAATAAGTGTCGAAATAATCCAGACCTTCTCGTTGCTTGTATCCTTTTACTACAAGCCTAGCCTTATATTTATCAATAGTACCATCCGCTTTCATTTTCTTCTTGAATATCCACTTACATTGTAGTGGTTTATTGCCAGGAGGAAGGTCAACCAATTCCCAAGTATGGTTTGACAGGATGGATTCAACCTCACTATTGATAGCTTCTTTCCAGAACGGAGCTTCTGGGGATGTCACAGCCTCTTTAAAGGTCCGAGGCTCATTCTCTAACAAATATGTTAGAAAATCAGGTCCAAAAGAATTAGAAGTTCTTTGTCTTTTACTACGTCTAGGTTCATCCTCCATAGGATCGTTTCTAGGTGTAGTCTCCCTAGGCCTTTTATCATTATTGATTGGCTCATATACTCTGTTATACGGAAAAATGTTCTCAAAGAACGAGGCGTCCCTTGATTCAATGATCGTATTAACATGTATATCTGGGATTTCAGACTTATGGACCAGAAATCGATATGCATTACTATTAAGAGCATATCCAATAAAGACACAATCAACAGTTTTCGGTCCTATTTTGACCTTCTTAGGTTTAGGAACGGCAATCTTAGCTAAACACCCCCACACTTTGAGGTATTTCAAATTCGGCGTTCTGCCTTTCCACTTTTCATAAGGAGTTTGTTGTGTCTTTTTGTGGGGTACTCTATTTAAAATAAAATTTGCTGTCAGAACAGCTTCCCCCCACAAGTTCTGTGGTAATCCAGAACTATTTAGCAACGCATTCATCGTTTCCTTTAACGATCGATTTTTCCTTTCTGCCACGCCATTGGACTGTGGCGTATAAGGAGGCGTAATTTGGTGAATAATGCCAAATTCAGAACAAATTTCCTCAAAAGGAAATTCATATTCACCACCTCTATCACTTCTTATCATTTTGATTTTGCTATTTAACTGAGTTTCAACTTCAGACTTATAAGTTCTAAAAGCAGATATAGCTTCATCTTTACTACTCAGCAAATAGACATAACAATACCTTGAACAGTCATCTATAAAAGTGATAAAATATTTCTTACCACCTCTTGTGGGTATTGTTTTCAAATCACATATGTCAGTGTGTATTAAATCTAAAGGTTCAGTGATTTTATTGTCTATAGAATGAAACGGAGGTTTGGAAAATTTTGATTCAACACACACTTGGCATTTTTCACTTGGACAGTCAGATTTTGGCAATAGTCCCATGCTCATCAATTTCTTTATTGACTTGTAGTTAACATGTCCTAATCTAGCATGCCATAAATTAGGAGACTCAAGCACGTAAGCAGAAACAACTTTATTCATAGAATCATTAGGTACAACAGTCATTACATTCAGCTTAAACAAACCCTCACTCAAATAACATTTTCCTACATACATCTCATTCTTGGAGAGTACAAACTTGTCAGATACAAACACCAACTTAAAACCATTCTTGCTAAGGAGAGATCCAGACACTAAGTTCTTGCGTATGTCTGGCACATGCAGCACATCGACTAGTGTCACGGTTTTTCCAGACGTCATCTTCAGAGCAATCTTGCCAATACCTTCAACCTGAGAGGTCGATGAATTACCCATATAGAGTTTCTCATCACGTGCCATAGGTGTATAGGATGTGAACATCCATCTATTGGCGCATATATGGCGAGTTGCTCCAGTATCAATCCACCATTCTTTGGGGTTGCCCACCAAATTGCACTCGGATATCATAGCAGTCAGATTGATATCATCAACGCCATTGGAAATTTGTTCCACCACATTAGCTTGAGTATGCTTTCTCTTCTTTGCTCTACAGTCCTTGGCACGATGTCCAGCTTTTCCACAATTGTAGCATTTGCCAATGAACTTTTTCTGGCCTTGGGTGGATCCCTCTCCAAATGTCTTTCTCTTCTTGTTGGGTTTCGATCCTCCTTCAACAAAGTTGGCCCTTGAGACCTCCAGTTTGCTACCAACTTTCTTTTCAGAAAGTCTATTGTCTTCCTCGATCCTCAATCGAACAATCAAGTCCTCAAGCGATAACTCCTTTCTCTTATGTTTGAGATAATTCTTGAAGTCCTTCCAAGATGGCGGCAACTTCTCAATGAATGCAGCCACTTGAAATGATTCACTAAGAATCATGCCCTCGGCATGGATGTCATGCATAATCACTTGAAGTTCTTGGACTTGACTTAAGACGGTCTTGAAGTCGACCATCTTAAAGTCCAGAAATTTGCCGACTATGAACTTCTTCAATCCAGCATCTTCGGTCTTGTATTTCTTGTCTAGATTGTCCCATAATTCCTTAGCCGTTTTCAACGGGCTATAAACATTATACAGGGTATTGTCTAGACCATTGAGGATGTAGTTGCGACACAGAAAATCGGAGTGCTTCCACGCATCTACCGCAGCAAATTTTTCCTTGTCCATTTCTCCCTCATCCAACTTAGGAGCATCCTCGGTGAGGAACCTTGCCAAATTCAAGGTCGTGAGATAGAACAACATCTTTTGTTGCCATCTCTTGAAGTCAGACCCATTGAACTTTTCTGGCTTTTCTCCATGAGTTGGAACAGACGCAACAGGCGTCATTGATGTCGAGGCCATTTCTATTACGAAAACAGAAATGATTGGCGAGTGAATATATGGCAAGACTAGTAATACAAAATTGGAAAACTGGAAATATGAACTATTATAGTAGGCACATATGATGAGACAGGAAAGAAACAATTTCTGAATATATGAAAAGAAATTATCGAATGACTATAGCAAATGACTATACTACGACATTCGACAAACAGACTCGAAGGCGAACACAGTATAGGAACAAAATTCGTCTTAAGATTGTAGTCGTTCTTATGTGTGTTCGCATAAATCAAGTCGAAGAATTAGACAAACCTGAAACAGGTGCAGACGAATGGCTGATTGGATGATCGATCCGAGCCCGACGATTTCACGTCGTGTCCTTAAGACGAATTTGTCCCCTCCACAGGTACCCAAGGTTGCGTGGACAATCGCCTCCCAGGATAGAACGGATCACACACTTCCGTCGAAGCGGCACTTCCTCGACGAAAATCCTTCGAACTCAACTTCGGGAATTATCGCACAGATGAGAGTGAGTGATAGATGAATTTTCGAAAAGCAAAAAATGAATGCTCGTTTTTTTTTTTTTTTTTTTCGAAAAATCAGAATGTATTATATATAGGTCCAATCGAAGAGTCACGAATTCATGGTTATTTGGAGTTCGGTTATTACCGAATCAACACCTTCATTCGGCGTTCGGTTATTGCCGAATCAACACCTTCGTTTGGTGTTCGGTTATTGCCGAATCAGTGTCTTCGTATAGGTTGAAGAGAAATTATGAATAGACATGATTCGAAAGAAAAAATAATAATAATAATAAATAAAATTTCGGACGAACATGTCTATTAGGAAAAAATAAAACGATGGGTTTAACTCGGACCCGGGCCCGGCCCGATCCGATCCGAGCCGGCCGGTCGGACGGACGGCGGCGGCGGCGCGCGCGCGCGTGTGGACCGGTCCGACTTTGTCCAAGACCGCTCTCCTCCACAAAAGTGGGGTGCCCCTTGGGGCCCAAACCCATTGGAGAGGCTCAACTATTTAAACCCTATTTCCATCTCTCTTTTATCCCATGTGGGACTCCCTCAACCACATTCTCATTCAACTTTTTTAAGGGTCTTTTTGGAACCAAAATCCCAACAACATCCAATACAGGAAAAATTTCCAAAAAGAGGTCAACTTTCTGTTTCCTGGAGGTCAATGAATACCAGATAGAATAAATTTTGCTAAATAACGGTATGAAGAATCCTCCATCGCCTCCACTATTTCTCAGAAAAATAAAGGGAAAAAGAGGCAAATTTTAGCCCTTTAGAAGACAAAATCAGCGAAGTGTGTCATTGTTCAACCTCAGTCAAACCTTCATTTCCTTCCTCTGCCACTCCTCTTCTCATTGCACGCCTTGAGAGCTTGAACTTCTATTGATCATGTCAAATAACACAAAAGCATAGTCGCCGTTGTCACAAGCTGCTTCTTCCATGTAAAATCACGCGATAATCCCATCTACGACATACCTTTCTGACATAATTTCCAATTCCTATTGTTGTTGACAAGACAATCCTGAAGATACCCATGTAGCATTTTACAGTCCACTAAAAAAAAACAAGGTTTTAGCGACAGGATTTGTGACGAAAACTTGGACAAAATTCGTTGCTAAACTAAGTTGCGACGAATTTTGTGATGAAAAAAATTTCGTCGCCAAATCAGCGTCGCAAAATTTAGCGATGAAAAATTTCAACATTTGTCGCTAATTTGCGACGACAAATATTCATGGCCAAATTCGTCGCCAATTAGCGACGAACACTTTTCGTCACCAAATTAGCGACGAACAATGTTCGTGGCCAAATTTGTTGGTAATTAGTGACGAAATTGTTCGTCGCCAAATTCGTGGCTAATTTAGCGACGAACACTTTTCGTCTCTAATTTAGCGACAAAAAATGTTCGTGGCCAAATTCGTCGCTAAATTAGCGACGACCAGTGTTCGTGGCCAAATTCGTCGCTAATTTAGCGACGAATTTAGCAATGGCATTCGCGACGACATTTGCGATGAAAATAGCAATGAAAATGATTTCATCGCTAACATCGCTCACAAAATTTAGCGACGAAATTTTTTAAGTTTCGTCGCTAAATTGCAACGAAAATGTGTTCGTCACTAATTTGAGACCTAGCAAAATTCGTTGCTAATTAGTGACTAATTTAGCTGTGAAAGTTGCGACGAAAGTACCTACAAAAATGGTTTCGTCACCAACTCAATTTAGCGACGAAATTTTTTGCTTTCGACGCAAATAAATTACAAACGACATTCGTCACGAAAAGTTCCGTCGCTAATTTGTCAGGCACGAAAAATTGTGTCTTTCGTAGCTAAATTGCAACAAAAATTTTGCTACAAAATTCTGCAAACGCTATTTGTAGAAAGAATTGTCGCCAATTAGCTGAAATTTAAAATAATTTGCTGACAAAATTAATTTTTATATATTTTAAAAGCCTCTCGATGATAAAGTAGAAAGATTCTTGTTATATTTGCCCAATTACAATTTTATCAAATATGCATAAATATCAAAACTTGTATCAAATATGTATAAATATCAAAACCCGAGAGATGTGTCCATAATATCTCAAGAAAAATATAGTATTCTTGAAGAAGTAAATAATGTATTTGTATCAAAAATTGAACACAAAACTGTTGGTCTTAAAATAAAAATCAGTTCCATATGAAAGAAAGGGTCCCATGCTATTTTTAACTATTCCTCCACTTTTATAGAAAAGCTCTTTTTTTTTTCCAATTTTTCTCCTCCGCTTTTTGTTTCCCTCGATTCCAAAACCGCACCTGACTAAAAGCCATGATCAAATCGGAAAAAGTTTAAACATCCCACAAGATTGCCAAAAGCCATTGATTTGTAAATGCCCAAAGAAAATACACAGAGCGGTCTCCTCCAGCTTTTGCGCTATAAATATGAAAGTGAACCAGAAATTTGCAGGGAAAAATCACATTCTGGACCCAGATGGACCCCACCTTCACCATAGACTCCGACGGTCACAGCTGCGCTCAGGCTCGAGCAATGCCCAAGCTGATGCATCGGACAAAGTCTTTGATGGGAGTTCGTTCGCAACAGAGTATCAGAATAATCGCGATAAAGAAGAAGAAGAACGATGCACAAGAGATTACTCAGGTTCACCCCAAGATTAGGGCTACGTCCTGCAAAGAGATTTCACTATGATTTTCGGTTTACAGCCGCTCAACTCGTTACAGCGATCAGAAACGAGAAAAATATATATCCCCAAAAACGGGCCCAAAATATAAACCTATAATTAATCTCTTAATCTCGCACAAAACGGGCCAGCTTAAAAAAAAGCCCAAACCCGTTGAGGTTTCGGGGGCGCTGCCCACGAGCCCCCGCGAGTTCGTTCGCAACAGAGTATCAGAATAATCGCGATAAGGAAGAAGAAGAATGATGCACAAGAGATTACCCAGGTTCACCCCAAGATTAGGGCTACGTCCTGCAAAGAGATTTCACTATGATTTTCGGTTTACAGCCGCTCAACTCGTTACAGTGATCAGAAACGAGAAAAATATATATCCCCAAAAACGGGCCCAAAACCTAAACCTATAATTAATCTCTTAATCTCGCACTAAACGGGCCAGCTTAAAAAAAAGACCAAACCCGTTGAGGTTTCGGGGGCGCTGCCCCCGAGCCCCCGCGAGTTTGTTCGCAACAGAGTATCAGAATAATCGCGATAAAGAAGAAGAAGAACGATGCACAAGACATTACCCAGGTTCACCCCAAGATTAGGGTTACGTCCTGCAAAGAGATTTCACTATGATTTTCGGTTTACAGCCGCTCAACTCGTTACAATGATCAGAAACGAGAAACATATACATCCCCAAAAACGGGCTCAAAACCTAAACCTATAATTAATCTCTTAATCTCGCACTAAACGGGCCAGCTTAAAAAAAAGCCCAAACCCGTTGAGGTTTCGGGGGCGCTGCCCCCGAGCCCCCGCGAGTTCGTTCGCAACAGAGTATCAAAATAATCGCGATAAGGAAGAAGAAGAACGATGCACAAGAGATTACCCAGGTTCACCCCAAGATTAGGGCTACGTCCTGCAAAGAGATTTCACTATGATTTTCGGTTTACAGCCGCTCAACTCGTTACAGTGATCAGAAACGAGAAAAATATATATCCCCAAAAACGGGCCCAAAACCTAAACCTATAATTAATCTCTTAATCTCGCACTAAACAGACCAGCTTAAAAAAAGCCCAAACCCGTTGAGGTTTCGGGGGCGCTGCCCCCGAGCCCCCGCGAGTTCGTTCGCAACAGAGTATCAGAATAATCGCGATAAAGAAGAAGAAGAACGATACACAAGAGATTACCCAGGTTCACCCCAAGATTAGGGCTACGTCCTGCAAAGAGATTTCACTATGATTTTCGGTTTACAGCCGCTCAACTCGTTACAGTGATCAGAAACGAGAAAAATATATATCCCCAAAAACGGGCCCAAAACCTAAACCTATAATTAATCTCTTAATCTCGCACTAAACGGGCCAGCTTAAAAAAAAGCCCAAACCCGTTGAGGTTTCGGGGGAGCTGCCCCCGAGCCCCCGCGAGTTCGTTCGCAACATAGTATCAGAATAATCGCGATAAGGAAGAAGAAGAACGATGCACAAGAGATTACCCAGGTTCACCCCAAGATTAGGGCTACGTCCTGCAAAGAGATTTCACTATGATTTTCGGTTTACAACCGCTCAACTCGTTACAGTGATCAGAAACGAGAAAAATATATATCCCCAAAAACGGGCCCAAAACCTAAACCTATAATTAATCTCTTAATCTCGCACTAAACGGGCCAGCTTAAAAAAAAGTCCAAACCCGTTGAGGTTTCGGGGGCGCTGCCCCCGAGCCCCCGCGAGTTCGTTCGGAACAGAGTATCAGAATAATTGCGATAAAGAAGAAGAAGAACGATGCACAAGAGATTACCCAAGTTCACCCCAAGATTAGGGCTACGTCCTGCAAAGAGATTTCACTATGATTTTCGGTTTACAGCCGCTCAACTCGTTACAGTGATTAGAAACGAGAAAAATATATATCCCCAAAAACGGGCCCAAAACCTAAACCTATAATTAATCTCTTAATCTCGCACTAAACGGGCCAGCTTAAAAAAAAGCCCAAACCCGTTGAGGTTTCGGGGGCACTGCCCCCGAGCCCCCGCGAGTTCGTTCGCAACAGAGTATCAGAATAATCGCGATAAAGAAGAAGAAGAACGATGCACAAGAGATTACCCAGGTTCACCCCAAGATTAAGGTTACGTCCTGCAAAGAGATTTCATTATGATTTTCGGTTTACAGCCGCTCAACTCGTTACAGTGATCAGAAACGAGAAAAATATATATCCCCAAAAACGGGCCCAAAACCTAAACCTATAATTAATCTCTTAATCTCGCACTAAACGGGCCAGCTTAAAAAAAAAGCCCAAACCCGTTGAGGTTTCGGGGGCGCTGCCCCCGAGCCCCCGCCCGCTCACCGGCGAGCGGGGCAGCCGTCCGCTGACCGGGAGGCGCTGCCCCCGAACCCCTGCCCGCTGACCGGACAGCGGAACCCCCGTCGGGAGGCGCTGCCCCCGAACCCCCGCCCTCTGACGGGGCAGCGGAGCACCCGTGTCGGGGGCGCTACCCCCGAACCCCTGCATTCCGCACGCAGGGATCACATGTCGTTGGATAACACTTCAGTTTCCCTAAGCTCACGTGGGCGTACCCGGTGTGAGAAACAAGGGATCCCGAAGTATTCGCCAACTCCAACATTCTCCCACTTGGTGGATACTTCGCGCAAATGAGAGCCTTGACAATATCATCCTTCTTCAATCCCATCGCAGTAGAGCACCAGTCAAACTTCGCACCTGTGACTGCTTTAGTAAGGAAGTCAGAACTATTCTCTACTGTGTCGACCTTTACAAGGCGGACCTCTTTCTTCTCTACCTTTTCTCGAATGAAATGATATTGTATATCAATGTGCTTTGTGCGTGAGTGAAATGCAGGATTCTTAGCCAAACAAATGGCCCCTTGATTATCACATCTCACCTCTATGGCACCTTGCTCAAAACCGAGCTCCAAGCACAACCGTCGTAACCATATGGCCTCTTTTCCAGCATGTGTAAGAGCCATGTACTCAGCCTCCGTAGAAGAGAGCGCTACCACGCTTTGCCTCCTACTCATCTAACTGAATGCAGCACCAAACAATGTAAAAACATATCCGCTAGTGGACCGTCTACTATCAATATCTCCACCCCAATCAGCATCTACATGGCCTACGATATCAAGCATGTTTCCATTCCCTGTACCTTCAAAACATAAAGAGAGGTTATAAGTTCCACGAAGATACCTGAAAACTCTCTTGATCGCGTTCCAATGTTCTCTACCCGGGTTGGACATATATTGACTCAGGACTCCCACTGCATGGGCTATATCTGGACGACACCATAGCATACATCAAGCTACCCACTGCACTTGCATATGGAACTCGGGCCATCTCCTCAATCTCATCATCTGTTTTAGGACACTATTCCACAGATAACTTGGTCCCTGAAGACATAGGGGTACTAACAAGCTTGCAGTCCATCATATTGAATTTTCTCAATATCTCTTTTATGTATTTCTCCTGCCCTTGCCATAGCTTCCGTTTCTCACGGTCCCTTGTGATCTGCATGCCCAAAATAAAATTTGCAGGCCCCAAGTCTTTCATATCAAACTTCTTGGCCAACAAATTCTTCACAGATTTCACCATTTTCATGTTATTCCCAATTAATAGCATATCGTCAACGTATAATGTAAGAATAACAAACTGATCGCCTGCTCTTTTCACATAAACACAGTGGTCAGAATTTGACCGCACAAAATCAAGCTGGAGCATGTACGTGTCAAATTTCTGATACCACATCCTCGGTGACTGCTTCAGCCCGTATAAAGATTTTTTTAACTTACATACCAGATTTTCTTTTCCTTTTGCTTCAAAGTCTTCTGGTTGCCTCATATAAATCTCCTCCTCCAAATCTCCATGAAGGAAAGCCGTCTTTACATCCATCTGTTCCACCTCAAGATCATATGCAGCTGCTACAAACAGAACAAATCGTATTGAGGTTAATTTCGCTACAGGTGAAAATATCTCATCGTAGTCAACCCCCTCGACCTGAGAATACCCTTTGGCTACGAGCCTAGCCTTGTACTTCTCCACAGTCCCATCTGGTTTCAATTTTCGCTTGAACACCCATTTACATCCAATTGCCTTTCTATCCTTAGGCAATTTACACAAGGTCCATGTGTCGTTATGATCAAGCGACTGCATCTCTTCTGTCATTGCGAGCTCCCACTGATTCGCATCATCCATGGATCTCGCCTCTTTTACAGAACTAGGATCATCTCCAGTAATACTCAAAGCATGAAATGTACTCAATGCACTAAGTGAGTATCGAAGTGGTACCTTTCTTTCCCGAGTTGATCTCCTGAGAGCAGGCATGCTATCTGTGTCAGGGTCCTCATCTGAATCTGCATCCTCAACTTCATTAACCAAATCCTCTTGCTCCGGATCAGAATCAGAATCCACTGGTGTGCTTTGTGGAACCACCTCCACAGATTCAGCAATCGGGTTTTCTTCAAACATTACCACTTTCTTGGGCTCTTCATCTTCCTGTATACCTTTCTTGGACTGCGTTTCACGAAAGACAACATCCCTGCTATATACTATGGTCTTTGACTCTGGATTCCACAGCTTATAACCTTTGACCCCTTCCTTATATCCAACGAATATGTTCTTTTCAGACTTACTGTCAAGCTTACCCCTCTTCTCCTTGGGTACGTGAACATATGCGTCACAACCGAATACCCGAACATGTGACAAATTTGGCTTCTTCCCAAACACTGCCTCATATGGAGTTCGGTTCTTCACTGATGATGTCGGTGATTGATTCTTCAAGTAACAGGCCGTGGCTACAGCTTCTGCCCAGAATTCAGATTCTAAACCTGCCCAACTCAGCATGCATCTCGCCTTTTCTAGGAGCGACCGGTTTAATCTTTCGGCCACCCCATTCTGCTGAGGCGTATATGGAGTCGTCTTCTGCCTCGCGATACCGTTATCCACACAAAATTGCTCGAACTTATCCGAACAGAATTCACCTCCGTTATCCGTACGAAGTGTCTTGATTTTCCTGCCCAATTGGTTTTCAACCAAAGCCTTAAATTCTCGAAATTTTTCAAATACATCCGATTTACTTTTAATAAAATAAATCCAACTATATCTCGAGAAATCATCTATGAACGATACATAGTACCTGGATCCTCCAATAGATGGCGTCGGAGTAGGTCCGAAGACATCACTGTGAATTAGCTCCAGAATCTCTGTTGCTCTCGTACCGGTGTGTTGGAAACTAACTCGGTTCTGTTTTCCATGAAGACAGTGTTCATAGAACCCGAAACCCATAGAGCAATCTAGTACTCCTTCTACCATCTGACTTGAAGCTAAGGTAGACAGTCCCTTTTCCCCGATATGCCCTAACCTCTGATGCCATAACATGGATGTATTATGTCCATCTTCCTTTGCCTTTTCAGAGACGAATCCGCCACCAGTAGTCATCGTTTCCCCGAGCAACTTGTACAACGTCCCATAACGAACTCCTCGTGCAATCACAATAGAACCTCGAGTCATCTTGCACGAATTCTTATCACAAGAGAAAGTAACTCCTGAATCAGCCATCGTACCAACGGATAACAGATTTCTACTCATCAAGGGTATGTGCATTACATCCGGAAGAGTCTTCACTGTGCCATTGCTCATCCTCAGCTTCACCCTGCCACGCCCGACAATCTGAACTGCAGTATCATCTCCGAGCATGACATCTCCACCATTAAATTGCTCATATTCACAGAACCAGTGTCTATGAGGCGTCATGTGGTATGAAGCACCGGTGTCGATATACCAGATATCCTTGTCTGACTGCGCCATACATACAGCAGCCACATACATATCTCCTGTCTCGACTTCCTTTTTCCCAGAGGATGATTCCGCTTCCCTTTTAGAGACGGGCTTGTTTTTGCAGTCTCGCTTTACATGGCCCCACTCTTCACATCTCCAACACTGTACCCTCCTATCCTTACTCTTCGATCGCCCACGAGATTTGGATCTAGACCCCTTTCGATATAGAGTCTTCTCTGCTGGCCTTCCCCTAGCCGCTAAAGCCTCTTTATTAGAACTTCCTGATCCATTTCTTCGTGTCTCCTCTGATAACAGGGCAGCACACACAGTCTCATATGACAATTCCTTGTCCCCACCACCAATTACCACAATCAGGTTATCCCACGAGTCCGGCAGTGAACAGAGCAGTGTTATCGCCTTATCATCATCTTCAAACTTAACACCGATCGATACGAGCTGACTTATCAACGTATTAAAATCATGCAAGTGTGCAGAAAACAAGTCGCCCTCGTGCATTCAAAGATTATACAACTTTTTCCTTAAGAATAATTTATTCACGAGCGACTTACTCTGGTATAGCGACTCCAATTTCTGCCATAAATCCCTAGCTGTTGGTTCACTCATCACATTCGTCAGAATGTTGTCCGCAAGACAAAGCCGGATCAAGCCCTTTGCTTTCCGATCAATCCGATCCCAATCGTCAATCTCCTTTGGATCTGCCTGTTTGGATGTTGAATCCGTTTCCTTGCCCGATTCCTTGCCTATCACAATACCAGGCGTCGCAGCAACAGGCCTTTCCCTTTCGATTGCTGTCCAGAGATCTCGATCACAAAGAAGATCCTCCATCTTCATCTTCCACAGATCGAACCGCTTCCCATCGAACTTTTCAATCTCAATCCGCGACTCTCCTGACATCTCGAACAAACCCTAATCCCTCGAACACAAGGCTCTGATACCAATTGATGCATCGTTCTTCTTCTTCTTTATCGCGATTATTCTGATACTCTGTTGCAAACGAACTCCCATCAATCTTCGCACTGAGATCTAGGGATCTCCCACGGCCTCAGCCACACGACCCGATCTAATCCAGATCCGAGGTCGGCGAACTTCGTCTGGACCATATCCGAGAAGCAACAACCGTTGCCAACCTTAGATCCGATAGTCACGACGGTGGGGATGCAACGAGAGGGGGCAACAACCACTAGCCGATGGCTGCCGTGCCTCTTTATCTGCTCAACCCTTTTTAACCACGATGGTGAACCGTTTTCAAAAGTCCTTTCTATAGGCAAAAAGTCCTTCTTACAGGCATTCCTTCAGTAGATCCCACATCAGGTGAACCGCTTTCAAAGTTCTTTCTACAAACATAAAGTCCTTCCTAAAAGCACTCATTCGGTAGATCCTGCATCGGGTGAACCGTTTTCAAAGTCCTTTCTATAGGCACAAAGTTTTACCTCCACTAACTGAGAGAGAAATGGTGGAGTTTTTTGTACAAGCTCTTTCCCAAGAGTATTTCGAATGGGTACATGCATACGGGGCCTCAGTCTTTCAGACATATGGTGAGCATTGGCATGAGACACGAAAGCATTCTCCGGAGGAATGATGTCAGGAACGAGAGAAGTCCCGATCGATCCAGTACATCCATGGGAGTAGTCCAAGTAAGAGATCGCCCAAGGTGAAACGACTTTTCATTGTTTACATAGCCAATAGGGATATTGCCTGAGGGGTGGTATGACGGCTATGATTCTGAATACATCGATAAAGATGAGCTGATCGCAGTGATAGGGTCAAAGGCCCCCTTTGTGGTTAAGCTAGATGAAGTAGATAAGTGGGAAGACGTTGAGAGTAGTTCCCTTGATCGTGCGATGATTACCCGCGCAGGGCTTGAACTGGAGGATACGAAAGTACAACACGACGAGAAAATCGAAATATTTGTAATAAAGATCCCCCATCAGCGAATTACAATCCCAGAGCTGTCCCTTGGGATTACGGTACAGGTGAGATTGACGCTGCCATGAGATCTGAGAGATGCTACGCACCAAGAGAAGGGGAGCTTCAAAAGAGAGAGGTGACGAAAGAAGACGTAGAGAAGGCATTGTCCATTGCGATGACAAGTGAGTTTAAAGTGATAGAGCAGTTGAGAAAAATGCCGATCCAGATATCACTGCTCGACCTCTTCATCAACTCAGAGAAACACAATAGTGCACTAATGAAAGTATTAAATGAGGTTCATGTCCCAGAAACTATCAATGAAGTACAGCTGGAGGACTTCGTGGACAAGTTTGAAATATGATCCTCTAACTTCTTGTCGCTTGGGATACTAAATCCCTGGGCATTTTCTGTTAACATATCTATTATGGCTCGTCCCTTAACGGATTTTTGAGTTGAACTCCTAACGTCAAATTCTGATAGGAGGACATGCCATTTGGCCAGTTTCCCAATTAAGGTTGGCTTTTCTAAAAGATACTTTATGTAGGAGGACATGCCACAACTGAATATGGTGATGGAGGATGTATTGCCTCAATTTGTGTAGCACCCCTACTAATGCGATGCACGTTTTCTCAGCTGTGGGATAATTCATCTCCGATGTCGTAAACTTCTTACTCAGATAATAAATTGCCCGCCCTTTGCCATTCTTTGGGCTTGTTTGAGCTAATAAAGCTCCCAAGGACTCTTGATGAACGGTGAGATATAAGGTTAGCAAAGAACCAGGTACGGGAGGGACCAATACTAGTGGCAAGATGAGGTATCTCTTAATTCTTTCTAGTGCTTGATGACATTCAGAGTCTGATTTCAATTTGGCTTCTTTCTTCAGCAGTTTAAAGGATGGTTTTGCTATGTCAAAGAGTTGACAAATAAATCTAATGATGTAATTTAGTCTCCTAGCAAACTCCTCGCTTCTTTGACTATCGTGGAAATCCTGAGGTCTAGTATTACCTTAACTTTAGAGGGGTCAATTTCAACTCCTTGGTTGCTCACTATGAACCCAAGAAGCTATACTGATCGTGCTCCAAATATTCATTTAGCGGGGTTTAGTTTCAATCTGTACTTTCGGAGTCGTTCTAACAACTTTCTCAATATCTGGATGTGATCCTTCTCAAGTTTAGACTTCGCAATCACGTCATCGACATAAACTTCTATCTCTTTGTGCATCATGTCGTGAAATAAAGCTACCATGGCTATTTGGTACATTGCCCCTATATTTTTTAGGTCGAAAGGTATAACCCTATAGCAGAAGGTGCCCCATAGCATTATGAAAGAGGTCTTGGCATTATCTTCTTCCTTTAAAAGGATTTGGTTATACCTAGAAAATCCATACATAAATGAGAACATTTTAAAACCAGCAATGCTGTTAACCAAAACATCAATGCGTGGGAGGAAAAGTTATCTTTCGAGCTTGCCTTTTTCAGGTCGCAATAATCCACGCAGACCGTAACTTTGCCGTCCTTCTTCATTACCGAAACAATGTTGGCAACCCATTCAGGATAAGAGATCACCTCAATGAATCTCACTTTAAGCAATTTCATCACCTCTTCTTCGATCTTTTTAGATAACTCCGGTTTTATGCATCCAAGTTTTTGTTTCTTAGCGGGAATATTTGGAGCTGTTGGGTGCGAATGCTTGATAATACTTCGATCCAAACCTGGCATGTCTGCATAAGACCAAGCGAATACGTTCTGATATTCTCTAAGGAGTTCAATAAACCAAGATTCTTCTGACGAACATAGCCTTTCCCCCATTTTAATTTCCTTCAAATTCTCAGAATCCCCCAAGTTAACTGTAACGGTGTCCACCGCGATTAAGGATTTATGTTCCTCATATCTGCTCCAATCGCTTCTATATCACTGATGTAATCATCCCTTCTTTCCTCAATCCCATAAGAGAAGTCATCGATACGGTCTGAGTCACATAATAACCTGTTATGCATGTGAGGGATAGTATGCCTGAAATATTACGAGTATGGTTAGTATTCCGCTAATACTAATAAAAATGCATGAATTTTTTCAAAATCATTTTGAAAGCTATTTTTAAGAAATAAAGGAAAAGGGAGGGAACTGGTCCTCATTTCATCGGACATCCTCGCTCCCCTAAATCATTTTAGGAAAATAGGAATCATGTGGCAAACCAGTCCTTAAGCTTCAAAGATTTGAAGTCAAGTATCATTATCGGACTGATTTGTTATTCCACACGTCCTTAACAAAACTCGTGGGACTTTTATTAAATGAAAAATGAACCGCATTACAGCATATATTACTTGGACTAACGGTCAAACATCCAAGGATGTTTTTCCATAAAAGAAAAATTCAAATCATAAAATGAATTACACAAAAACACAATGCAAAAATCTAAATACTAGAACTAAAATGCACTAAAGAGAATAGAAAGAAAGGGCCTCTTTACATAGGCAAGCTAGAGTCCTTATCAAGCCACTCGATGATGACATTGACGGTGTCTTTTGGAAACGGGTTAGACACATCAGGCTCCACTGCATTTTGAATAGTTTCGTCTGCTAGCATCTTGGGGCGTTTGGAGAAATACTGGTCCAGTGGACTGACGATCATATTAGTTTTCCCTTTCCAATCTCTAGAGCTAATAAATGAGCTAACTTTGCCTCCACGGCTTCCACGGCCTTTATGTTGGCCTTTGTCTCGGCGTCCATGATAGCCTTTAGAAATAAAGCTTTTACTAGATTCATCAGTATATCCCAGGCCTATTTGATGCTCGTTGGTATCTAATTGAAGCGGCGATCGAATTCCCTAGCCATATTTCCCTAGACCATGTCCAGGGATAAAATCATAAGCCAACAACATCTTTCCAGGTGCCGGTGTGTATTTGAAAGGCGCAGGAACCTCCGTTTTGGCCCTAGGAGCCACATGTGTGACTGCCACCAATTCAACAAAATGGTAACTGGATTCCTCCTTTCGCTCTGGCTCCACATACAGGACCGCACTCTTCTGATATACTGCGAAGTCCATTTCTCCATACACGGTTATTACCTTTCTGTCCACTACGAATCAGACCTTTTGGTGCAAGCTTAAGGGTACTACGCCTACAGTATGAATTCATGGTCTACTCAAAAGAAATCCAAAAGTGCTAGGGAGGTCCATGACTTAGAACCTGATAGAAAACTCCACCGGCCCAATGAAGACGTCTAGCTCGATTTCCCCAACCACACTATTCCTCATTCCGTCGAAAGCTCTGATAGTGGCCTTGAAGGTACGGATGAGCTCCTCATTTACATCCAGGCTCCTCAGAGTGGCCAACAGACATATATTGAACGCCGACCTGTTGTCTATTAATACGTAGGAGACCTGCTTATCATGGCTTCTCGCCGATATGTATAGGGCCTTATTATGGGCCCATCCATCTACAGGAATATCCTCATCCGAGATGTACTTTGTTGATAGTTTCTGGGGCGTGAACCTCATTTAGCTATAATAGGCAAGAAACGGCGAAAAGCGCTCCTTTGAGCATGAGGTGGGCCTAGAAACCGCTCCAGCAATCACTTCGCGAACAACGAAAGGGGAAGAGCATGCACAAATTGTCACCACACGAGGCCAAAGATGAGGTCCGAGGTGAACTTTGCCCTAGTGTTCTCCGACTGACGAAGGAAGGTGAGCGGGGGAGCAACTGTCCCATGCGAGTGAGAGGAGGAAGTTGCGTTGCTTTCGTCGATGCAAAGGAGAAGCTGCGCTGCGTTATCCTTTAGGGTTTAGTTGTGTTTCAGTGTTTTTGGTTTTTGGTTTGGGCTGAGTTTAAATCCGTGTTTGGGTGTTTCCATGCTTCCTTGTTTCCGTGTTTTTGTTCAGGAACAAAAACAACTTCATGACAATATCTAAACAATTTTACTGTTACCCGAACATAGTGAAACCCGAACAAGAAGTGCATATAAATTTCGGGTCAGGTCGGGTCGGGTCAGATCATGTTTCAGGTCGGGTTCGGTATGGACACTCCTTTTGTGGTTGGAGCGGGTATAACTGTCAAGCTATGAAAAGGTGGACTATTTAGAAAATGCTAGGTTACAACAGAATCAATTGCAATGCGGTGTTGAGAGAATTCAAAGCGGAACTAGAGATGATAGTAAAGGGCTTTTGCCAAGAAAATCACTCTTTTCTCCGTTGGGGCTTTTTTTAGGGATTAGTCAAATCTCTCTTACTTTTGGGTTCCCTCTCTGAACCAGAGCACATTATTTCAGTTTCAATTTCTGCTCAGCTTCATCTAGTTGCGACTAAAAAGTAATTTTTCCCAAAATCAAAAGCGCGCTAGACCATAAGCCAAGATTGCAAAATTTGCCATTTACCTGAGTTCAATATTCAATTGGAAGAGAAGAGTGGCCGTGCCTTTAAAAGCAAATGAACATTGAAAATCGCGTTGCACTTCTTTACTCTCCGAATCTATGTTATATACAGTGTCTCTCTCATCGCAACCATTGATTTCTATTTGATTTGGCGGTAGAGATTGACGAGAAGTCTCCAGAACATATGATTATATTTTGTATATTGCCCCCGATACCACTTTACTCTAGAACATACGAGTCCTTTCTCGATCTAATGGGCTGGATGAATTTTTATTGTGACACGTGGCTTAGAGGGACAACACCGGGTCCTTGTGTCTCTTCAGGATCCTGCCGCCCTCACAATGACAAAAGAGCCCTTCTCTCCTTTTATTTTACTTTAAACCTTTTTTATGACATCAAAAACTCAAATTATACCACCATGACACTTTATCCTAAATTTTTTTTGTGACATAAGAAACCCCAAACTTATAGTTATGTGACATATTTATCCTCCATAATTGTTTGATTAGATGATTTTTCATGTTATCTTGCTTAAGTCATTCGAGTGTCATGTCAATGACGTTTGCTCCCTAGCGTTAATGTAGGTAGATTTTAACGGTTCTCATTGACAACAACTTTGACGAAGGATAAATATGTCACACATAAAAAAATTTAGGATTTTTGATATCACAAAAAAAAAATTTAGAGTAAATATGTCACTATGGGCATAATTTGGGATTTTTAGTGACTTTTTTTCTTTTGTTTATTTTTACAACTTCAAAATATTTTCGTAAAAAATAGTGGAAACTTGATTAGACTCAGATTGACAAGTTCAAATATTTCAAGTTTTTGGATCCTTATTTTTTTCCTTAAATTGGTATACCCATCTCTTAAAAAAAGTTAATAGCATCGAATGATGTGCTAATTGTGAAGGATCAAAATCAATCCTATGTTTATATAGGAAGATTTAACAACTTTACAATTACAATGACCGATATTATTTTACATTCATGCGTGGTGGATTATCTTCCACGAGCCTTTCGTTCAAAATATATAAATTTATTACTATTTTCAATGAATTTTTATTATTTTAAATGGCGTTTTCCATTTCCAATATTTCTTTGTAAGAGGAAGAATGGTTGTGTCTTTAGAAATAGGCAAAACGAAAAAAGAAAAATCCCAAACTATGGTTACCGTGACACATTTCACTTGAATTTTTTTTTATGACCTCAAATACTCTAAACTATATCTATTGTGACATATTTATGCTAAATTTTTCTTTTGAAATAAAAATTCTTAAACTTATACCTATATGATATATTTACCTTCGTTAAGATTCCGTTAGATGATTTTTCAGCCAACTTAATTAACGTCATCTTCATTTCACTCATGTCAACAATATTTACATTCTGGCATTTATGTAGACAGATATTTAACGATTCTTATTAACAGAATTTTGACGGAGGCTAAAAGTGTCACACAAATATAAATTTGAGAATTTTGATATCGCAGAATAAAGTTAAGAATTAATGTGTCATAATTGATATAATTCAGGGTTTTTGATGACGTTCATAAAAAGTTGAGAATCGCCTTGCACTTCCTCTTTCCCTCTATTTGTCAGCACTATGAAAACTTTACTGTCTTAACCAAGTCACGTTACGACACTCGGATTCTCTCCTCATTGGCAGCATCACCTCTTCCTCCTTCCTCTCGCTCTCTTTTCCTCCTTCAACTTCTCAAATCTAATCTGCAATTTCGCAGTTACTCAGTTAAATTTCTAATCTCCATTTGGCCTTCTTTTCAGCAATGAGAGTGCGAAGAAATGACCAATTTTGCAGTCCGTACGAAAGAGAGGCTATTCTGTCTGTATTGAGCAAATCGACAATGAAGCGTTCATTCTCAAGGTGCTTGACGAAATTATTTTTATGTTTTCTCTTCCTTTTTCTAGTTTTGCCATTATAGTTGGGAAAATGTGGTTCCATGAGGTTGTGTCGTGATCGTTACGGTTAATTAATTGTCTATTTGTTTAGCAAAAAGCAAATAATTTGTAAAATATTTTTCTAACAATGATCACATGTATCGCTTACATAAATAAATGAACAAAAGGTTTTTTTCATCGTCCACATAAGTACTTAGACTTAAACTGTCATCGATAATGAAAATAATTTTTGTTGACTAATTATTTCAAGTGATATAAGCGATCATTTTTTGAGGATAATATTTTTTAAATTATTTTTTTAAGGATCTGAGTGGCCATTGGATTTCATTCCTGTTCATGATCCTGGAGGCGGGAGGCTTCAACACATGGAAAATGTTCAAGGATATGGTGGCCGGAGATTTTCACTTCGAATCGCGTTCTTTATAACAATATGGGTGGCCGATAGGTTGTCCCTCCCGATAATTTTCCCAGTGGCCAAATGCATTTCCACTAAGGAACATTTAGAAGATTTGTTAAGGATTTGGATGGCCGACATCTTTCACTCTAGATGATCACCGTGGGCTTTCACACTTAGGGAGATTTCAAATATATATATATTCAGCATCTGGATGAACGGCGCTTTCACTCTAGATCGTGATCCTGTTAGTAAAAAAAAATTAGGCGGAATCAACCTATTAGAGTTTCTTATGCTTTTTGTCCTAATGAAAGAAGTTTGATGGAATTAAAGTTCGGGAATGTGCCGCTTCGGCATCTTTCTTGGGCAATAACTTTTCGGGATGAATCTCATGGGAAAAATCAAATTAGTGAAAAATAGGAGGAATCAAGTTATCGAAGCACGTCTAATAAGTTTGAGAGGACAAATCTAAGGAAGTGTGCATATCATCGCTCCGGCATCTTGTTTGGGCGATCATTTTTCTTAATTTCTAGTGAGCATTGGAAATTTAAGGCAAGGCCATTAAGATTCAAAATTGTAATGTGAAATCATGAACCACTTTTCCTTCATTTTGTGGATGACCAGGACGAGGGCTTTCGCCGGCAAAAGGCATAAAAGATTATCTGCATTCCGTGACTAGGACAAGGGCTTATACCAGTTTGTGTATACCAGCAAGAGACAGGTGAAACACTTAACTTCACAGTGAATTCCTTCCTCGTTACAAATGGTCCTAAAATATAACATACCATTGAGTCTTGGCTATTTAAATCGTACAAGTCCTGAATATTAAAAATGATTTTTCGAAAATAAAAACTGATCGGACGGTTGTGGATTAGCCACGCCTTTCAATCTAGGCCGTAAATTTCATAGGTTTGATCATATGGTTGTGGGCTAGCCACCTGTGCATTATGGAGCGTAGGATTAGTTTTGATAAAAAAAAAATTCAAAGAAATTAATGAAATTTTCGAAAATTCAAAAAAATAAATAAATAATTTGCAAAATGATGTTGTTTTAGGCTGACCTAGGACCCTTATGGTCTGGCGCGGCACAGATTGACCTGATCTGGAAAATATTTTTTAAAAAATTTAGAAAAAAAATATAAAAAAAAATTCAAAAAAAGGAAATTGTTATTTAAAAAATTTGTAAAAAAAATCATAAAAATTCAGAAAAAGGGAAAATGATCATATTCAATTACTTTGACCAATTTTTGTTGATTTTGGTCTTCAAAATGACATTTTTGCCCATCTAGACAATTTGTCCCAAATTTTCCCAAATACTTTTTCAAAATTCAATTTCACATTCCCTAAGCCTTTAGGGCCTTACTAGGTATGTATGTCATGATTTTGTTGCAATTTATCTGCATCTTTCTAATTTCTTGATTTGCGCACTTATTTTTATTGATTGTGATGATTAAGTTAGATATTCTCGTTTGGATGAACTCTTAGATTCTAGAGCTTTCCTCATCCTAAGTCATAAATCATTTAATTTAGGTACCAAAAGGGCATCAATGAAAATATTGGCGTAACTAAATCTCCAAATCCAATTTCTCTGGTTTCATAGAACCGGACGGATTCTCACAACTGCTTTATAGGGTGTCCGATTTACCCTCCACAAATAGATTGGTGGGCAATCCATTGACATGTACACATTGCATATGTCACCCAACCACACTAAAGATGAAAATTCAATTCAATAAAAAAAAATCATGCTGCTCGATTCAATATGGGCCTAGAAAGACCCACTTCGAAGCCCATCCATTTCACTACAAAAAAAGGGTCTCAACAATCTCTTAGCCATTTCAAACTTGCTCCGGAGAGTCGCGACAACCATACATAAGTTATTGCACTCAAGTGACAAAAAAAAATTATGGCCCTCAAATGAGCATCATACGAAAGTTAGGGGTGTGCATGGTCCGGGCCGGTCCGGTCCTGGCATGGAACCGGGGACCAGACCGTTAGTTCGGTCCCCAAATTTTCAGGACCGTGGACCGGACCGGGACCGGACAGGACCGGGACCGGTGGTCCGATCCCCAAATTTTCAGGACCGTGGACCGGATCGGGACCGGACCGGATCGCTAACACCAATTACTTATAAAAATCTAACTCTTGAAAGATATGCAAAAATATGTGTAATGCTATAAATGATATTAATAATAGGTGCTGGATGACAAAATATGCATCCACTTCAGGTTCCTCTACTCAATCAAAAAAGTATTTGAAGTCCTAACTTTTGTTTTTGAGTTGGATATAAGTGATAACGACCCTAACGCAACCGATATGGTGAATTAGTAGCCAATAGTAACCTAAACTTTAACTAATTCAATAGGTATCTAGTTCCTTTTTTTTTATCATTTGTTTGAAGTCAAATATTTCTAATTCTTTTTTTATATATACAATTATATATATTGGACGGTCCGGTCCGGGGGGTCCGGTCCCCGGTCCCATACCACGGGACCGAGGACCGGGCCGCCCGGTCACCGGTCCCATTTATTGGGACCGTGGACCGGACCGCTCCCCTTGAGGACCGGACCAACCCGGCCGGTCCGGTCCGATCCTGGGCCGGGCCGGTCCGGTCCAGTTTGCACACCCCTAACAAAAGTTATGACACTTATAGTATCCTTATCTTGATCAAGCTATTAGAGCATGCCTGTATTATTTGTCTTGTTGAAAGAAGTTTGAGAGGAAGAAACTACGGAAGTGCGCATTTTATCATTCCGATATCGTTTTGGGGAGATCCTTTTTCTTAATTCCTAATGCGCATTGAAAATTCAAGGCATGCCCGTTAAGATTCAAAATCGTAATGTGAAATCATGGACCACGTTTCCTTGATTCATTGATGACTAGGACAAGGGCTTTTACCCAAAAAAACATACGAGACGATCTGCATTCTAATCTCTTATTAAATTGGCTATTTTTTGGCATCAAGGCTTTTAATCATTGTTTAAGAGCAAGTAGACCGGCATAATATTTGGTGATCCACCCTTTTATAATCTCAATCTCCATTTTTCGTTGTCTGACCAACCAGCTTGGATCACCTTCCAATGCTGAAAGTATGTCCAAACAATGGGACCCTGCAGAATATATAGAATGATATTAGGGGGACCCTTTGAAATGAATTTTGCCTTATACTTTTCGCTTAATAGAGATCTTGCGATGCACTTATTTTGACTTAGAAAAAAAAATTGAAATAGCTGAAATTCAAAACAATGCAAATACTGTCAGGTATAAAATTTCTGCAGTTTTTTTTTTAAGTTTGAATAACTATGAAGTTCTTTACCTATTAGCGCAAACTCACTTTAAAAAAATTCAAAATCTACTGAAAATTCCTTTGACAGGCCTAGATGCTTTGGTATGATCCTTGTGCATTCGAGATGCGTCACGCGACAAGAAGTGCATGTTTGGTTATGGAATAACCTCTTGATTTATCCACTAAATCAAGATTGTAAAAGTATGCATACCTTTTTGTGTATAGATAGCGACAATAGTGTCTGAAATGTTCTTGAGGATTCTGAGAGTAAAATATAGAATCTGTTAAATCAAACTAAATGGATACATCGAATCTTTTGCATGTAAATTCGTTAAGTTTTGATACCCGCCACTACTGTAAGGATCCCGAAGTCCATTTGAGAAAATTATGTTGCTACCAAACCTACGGAGAATTTGTTCTGCATCCTGCAATATTTTAACAAGAGAAACGAGCGGAAAGCAAATACTTTAGGGTTTGCAATGATCTTTGGATGCATGGATATCATTTTTATCTACTGACAAAATATCGAGACCATAGCTTTAAGGAAAGTCACTGAAAATCATACATGACCGCCATAGTAAGTGGTGATCCAATGTGGCCGAGGCACGACACCGTACGAGCGGTTGCATCGATCAATGAAGTTGCTTATGTTGAAAGGATCTGCTTGAAACATAGAATTGTTCGTAATGCCTACACCCATTACCATCTCGCTGCATCTCTGCAAACAGCCCTCTCTTTCAGTTCAAGAGAAACAAGGCAATTTAACTGCATAGTTACATTAGGACATCACCAAAGGATATAAATGTTGTAAGAGTTTCCCGTAACCTAAGGATAGGTAAATTGCAATCAACACATACTTATGACAGATGATAAAACACGCTGCACAAAATACTTTTTGTGAAGTGTTTTTTCCTAAAATTGTATAAGCCAAGGCAAACCCTCTTTAATGGTCAAAACGAGCAATGTTGGACCTATGTTTGACCTACAGCGACTGATTTACAGTTAGTTTATCAATTGATGTATCAGATTGTGAACATCGATCAAACAAATGGACCATATTCAAGAACCAATAACCTATCACTTCACTCAATAAACCAAATGAAAATGTTAGAGTAGCATACCTGCCACTTCCAACCCAGCTTGGTTTGAGAAGGGGTAGTGCCATTGGGAGGAACGATGTAGCATGAGGAATTTCCAGAAATGGCAACGACGCCTGCAAATATCTTTTCAAGAATGCCGTTTTCAGAAGTATGTGCTCCATCAATGCCTTTACACATTACTTCGACTGGATATGTTGGTGGATCATCATACTGAGCTACTTGCGCGTACTGTGATATCAGAGAGTTCTTCAGCTCATCCCCACTCCCCAAGGGCCTAGCTCACCCAAAGAACATTCCAAACAAGTACCAATTGAATTTCAACTTAGCCTCAAACATTGACGACAGTTTATCGACTCAAGCGACAGAAAAAGTGGTTAAGTTGCGTATGTAACTGATACGTCATGATCGCCACCGTCAGCGAATGAAGATCTCGCTTAATCGAGAAATTGTGATGCGCATATTTCATGACGCTGCATATTATATGACGACTTATCAAAAGACGTACCTACAAGTTTTGAAGAGTTTGCTTAATCGTGAGAGGCCATCAGGTAGAGAAGCAACTCTATCGATCTCCGCCCACGAGTCTCTTATGGTTTGGTAGCAAGTCTCGCTGGCTTCCTGTGTAAACCAACCAAAGCGCAGCACGAGTCATGAGATAAACATCAAGGTCCCAAAGATTGCTCGAGTCATATGTGCATCAGTCTTTCTCACTTAAGTCCCTTTTTTCGAGTTATCACACCGGCCCATTCTCTTAGCGCCAACCGCCCCGCCGTATTTAATGAATATGCAAATTGGGTGCTTGAAAAATCTTGGCCAATCCGTCGTTAGAACGAAAGGAAAAGAAGAGATAATTAGGACGAGTGTGACTACCTTGAAGTCGTTGGTGACTACCGAAAAGTATCCATCTTGTAGGGTAATGCCGTCAAAGTACAATATCGGAGCCGATGAGGCTAGGGCTCCAAAGGCCAAATGCGGATACTTTAGCCGAAACCACGAAGCAAGCACTGAAATCCGTGAAAGCTCGCCATTAACAATTTGGTAGATTAAATGGAATACTATATTTTGAGATATTCCTATTTTCCTTTGGTCCTTGACAACGAAGGTAGTAACAGCTCATAGTTCCAAAATGATTAATAATGGTGATCAGCTACGCGTGCCGCAATTGGATAGAGATGTTGTTGACTAGGTTAGCTTTTGTCTTTTCAATATTTATATGCAGCCAAATAGGTGAGACAAAACCTCATTTTTCTCTTATATATACGGACTTTTGAGTGTTTAATTTTTCCTATAAAAATGAGAAGTTTCAAACGTATATACATGTATTCAAAATGTATTGATAAATGCTCTATGTCTTTTACGCAATGAGATTGCATTCAACCTTTTTTTAAAAAAAATTCGAATATAAAGTTGCAGGGATTCTTGAAAAAATTTAAATTCAAACATGCCAATGGTTTGTGGACAATAATGACATTCATAGGCTACATATACACACACTTGTTCTACTTACTTCCCCCATATGATCCTCCAACGACGATCACTGGACAATCTTTGGCCTTTAGTTTCTCCTTCACGTGTCTGATAATAGCTGCGTAGTCGGCCAAAGCTTGGGACGAGCTAAAGTATCCACGAACATTTGGGTCTTTGAGGGCTTCTTCAAAGCTCTTACCAAGTGGAATTGACTTACCATAGTACCGATGCTGAACAAGGAAAAGCATTTCACCAAAATTAAAACGAATTTAATTACGTATTAGACGCCTAAATAGATCAAAACATTTGCCCATGGACCAAAAAAAGGAGATGTAATCCAAAAGTGATACCTCGATATAAACTAATAAAGCTTTGAATTCAGCAGCATTCTCAGTCAGAAACCCGATCACCATTAGGTCCTCGTCAATTGGATCTTCGGCACCTAGGTAAATGAAGATCGGAGCGCTAGAATTGGCACCACCCCAGTGCTTGGAGCTGACCAAATACCTTTGTTTGAAGGTGGTGTAGCTCTCAGGTCGATAATTGAAGTGATCGAGCGTTTGGTTGAAGAAGAAAGTTTTGAAATCATCGATTACCGATGCGTGAACCCTACGTTTGGGATCTCGGAGGACTCTCTCGCGTTGCAAACTCAGCCTTGGAAAATCGAATTTCTGTGCACAAAAGGGAGATGCGGATGAAATGGAAAGGATGATCAAAGAGAGCCAAAAAAGAGCCATCGCCTCAGGCGATAATGGAACTTTTTCTTTTTTGTGGTGAATTCAAAAACTTGATAGGACAATGAAATGAGAGAGTATCATGGCCTTATATAGCAATTTGCCAGCAACTAATGGTGCAATTCCTTGTGGTCTTTTGTGTTCTTGTTTTCGGATAATTCAAAAAAGGGTCAATAGTTAGGTTCTTGTTCACGAGGACACGTCTAGATCATGCATTTGGATAAGAAATTTAATGAGGATTCTCCATTAAATATGGTAATAATTATGTGAAGGCTCTTTAACTGAATTTTCCCCAACTAAGCTTTTTAGTAATCTTCCTTGCCAGTTTCCCACTGTGGACATTACAGCAAGGATTGTTAACTGTGCAATTAATTTCTGAATCGAGCTTCATTGACTGACTCAATAACATCGAGTGTCCTTCTTATGTCTCTTAGGAAAGGGGAAAAAAAAATACACGGGATATCAAATTTAATATAAACAATCTGATCCCAGGACACAGTCTGGGAGTCTCGAGAGTTCACAAATATGATATAAGTACATTGTCGACCCATTTTCAAAGAACTTAAACTTTTGCAATTTGATTCAAAAAAAACTTTTGAAAAAAAAAACGATTTGTCTAACATGATATCAAAGAGCAGATTAACAGGTCAACTCTCGGTCCTCGATCTTAAACTTCATTAGTCGTACTGTGTCTACGGGAGTCGTTCGCATTTCATGAGTAGCTTGTACGCGAGGGAAATTATTGAATTATATATTATAAGTGTATCGATAGTCTGTTTCCTAATAAATTAAATGTTTATGAAACATTGATTTATCCATCACTCAGTAAATGATTTTGCTGAGGCAATGATGATCTTTCACTTTTTACACTCACAAAGCATCTCAAAAATAATATTTTCTATAAAAATTTATCGCTTAATTCCTGTTTATTAATATCAATCGCCCGCGTCGAATGCAATTAGAAAAAAGCTATTTTGAGGCAGGTAGTCACACACTTGGGCAGTATGATAGGGAGTTTTACATAGCGCAAAATTTTTTCTAAATATATTAATGCGATCATACCATATTTAGTAATGGTATATCGATCGTTGAGAAAGCTGGCAACCTATGAAAGTTAAATAGGGGTAAAGAGTTACAAACCTAATACTTAAGGCACCTATGGTAACACTTTTGAAATGAATTTCTGCTTTAGAAGTGTTTCTGGAGCATAAATCCATTATTGTAATATAATTTTTGAATTAGAAATCCCTTTGATTGCCTAATATTACGTTTTTACTTCTAAAGTAAATTTCTATTTTTGAAGTTGTTTGCGAGGAAATTTCAAAAGCTAAAAAAGTTACTTTTCTTTCAAAAGTAGAAATATCTTAACATCAATATCTCTCTTACTTCAACCTTTCGGTACCTCTCTCTTTCTCACCCAACTACGCCTCCTCCATCGCCACCCACCGTCGACCTTCGACAATGGCCACCCTCTGTCAACCATCGCCTACCGCTACCCATCAGCCATCACTACACCTTCATTGCGACCACCGTCGCCATTTCCAACGGTCAGAGTAAAAAATAAATATTTTTTATTTTTAAAATGTAAATAATATTTTTATAATAAAAATATTTTTTAAATAACTTTAAAAATATTTAAAATGAAGTAGAAAATTTTCGGCCAACGAAAATTTTTTGTAAAATTTTCAACCGTTATCAAATAAATTTCTCTAATTAGAAATTAACTTTTCGAGCACTAATTTTTATTTCTAAGGAGAAGCTGAATAGTCAAAAAGTTAATTTCTGATATTGTCATGCACGTTCTTAACTTTCAAATAAGTATTTATAGGTGTCGTTCAACTCTCGCCGGTCGGGGTTAGTGTCGAAAGTGGCGACGAAACCGGGACAAATGTCAGTCGGTCATATTACATTGCAATGCATCATTACATATTTGACATGTCTTGACGAGTGGCGATGGTATCTTTCGCATCGCCAATGGGCGCTGAGTCTTTTCACCGCTAATTTCTCCAATTGGTGTCAGCACCCGAGGAGAACTCCCATCTCGATAGGGCCGGCATGGACACATGCCGCGAGTGCCCAAACCCACCCAAATCTAAACTCTTTGGCCTTATAGTAGATGAACCCCACATTTGAGTTAGTCACATCTGGGATTTGAATTTTGTGCGAAACATGAAGGCTATGTTGAATCATCATTCATCTCATTCGTCCGACACAAGGGTCTCGATCTGAGCCGTTAATTGTGAGTAGATCTTGTGAAGGTTGGATTGGTGAATATGTGTGTGCGGAGGTTGAAGAAGAAGAGACGAAGAAATAGAGAAACCTTGAACCAAACAGATCGAAGAACCAATCTCTCTCTAAATCTATTGTGCTTTCTTTGTTACTTCTTTGGAACTTTTTTGTCTGCACAAAATCTCTTAGGCACTTGTTCGACCACAGAGAGGTCCGGCGTGGGTCAGTGGCCCTCAGCTGTGGTCGGGCAAGCGTGGTCGGCCTTCGCCGGTGAGTCGGTGTGGTGGCGTCGCCCCCCAACACTCCGACCAGCCATCTCTCGTTCCATTTTGCTCTTCTTCTTTTTTCTGGTCTGCTTTTGCTTTCTATTATGTTTGATCTCTTTGGGTTTTTATGTAAACTTCGTCACATTTGCTAATGGGGAGCCGCTTAGCACCACAACGCAATATGTTCTTGAAATACATTAATAAATGCCACTCTTCGCCACTCAAATTAGGTGTTTGATTGAATTATTAGGGCTGACTTCAATTTTTTAAAAATTTTAATACTCGATTAAATTTTAGGTATAACTTCTAACACTTTTGACGTACTTGGCCCAGTATTTAGAGTACGTGTAATTTGACACGACTATTTTCAGTCTGACGACAATAAAAATTTTACAAACGACAAATTGGACCTTGACGGAATTAAAAATGTTCAAATCACAACAGAAAAATATACGAAAAATATAAACTATGATTATTTAACTGTTAAATAGAAACATTAAATAATTCGAAAATGAGGTTTCCATTTCTTCAAACTTTTTTTCCTTCACAAATGTAGCCTCTAACTCACACAATTATTTGTCGCAAGACACAACTTTCAAGATTTTTATGATAAATTTTAGATTATGTGTGTTGTCTAGATAATTTTATTGGAATATAGTTTAGCCACGTTGAAGCACTTGACCTACATTTTTGTGTGGTCTCCCTATATTTGGTTGCATGCAATTACAATCAAAATTATTTCACTGCTCCCTGCTCTTCTAGGAATTTTTGGACTGCTTGGGAGTTGTTTACATAGTTTAATAAATTATGTGACTAAATTGCAAAAGTATACAGTTTAGGGTTTAAAGACAAATACTAAATTGCAATAGTTCGCGAATTTTTGTGTTTTTTGTCATCATAAAATAATATGTAGGACCTGTCGTCGTTGCTGGCATGAAGTTGATGATGATTCACTTCAATGGTGGGTGCTCGCACGTTATTAGTGTCCTTGAGAACGTGACAATGCCGAACCAGCAACCAGTTCAACCAGTTAAACCGTTGATTGGACGGTCCCATCCTGCATTATGAGGCCAAAGAGGCAATCAAAAACCAGGATTGTGCTCCGACCCCGAAAAAAGAAAATTTTTTTCTGTGGAGAGGATGCAGAATTGTGGCATGCTGAAGGAAAACATGTCATCTTGGTACTTCCTCTTACTTGCTCTCTGTGTATACAGGTAGATATGCAAACATGCAGCCCCCACCATTCCATCGATGGATTACAGGGAATAATGCAAAACCATGATTTTTTTGAGCTCCTCGGTTGAGAAGTGAAGTGCGAGCGAGGTGATCATAAGAACGCGAAGTCATGTCCCTGGTATGGTTGAAAAACTCAGTTGACAAGAGTTGAATAAGATGATGTGGCAGAGCATGTGCTTTGCTTCGAGTGATAATCAAATATGCCAAATGTCATGTGGAAATGTCGAAGATTTTATTAGAAGAAATCTAAATCCAGTGAAATCTTTAAGCTTGAAGCATATTGTTGCTTCTGGAGGGATCAGAAGGACGTCAGAAGCAGTTCTATGTCTGCTTCTGAAGTGTTTAGAAGGACGTTCAGATGCACAAAACAGAGCAGAATGAAAACAGAATGTATTCCAAGAGCAAGATTTTTAACGTATGAAAGGGAAAACTTCAACTCTCTTATTATTCCAAAAGATTGTAACGCTTAAATATATACTCCAAAACAAATCTTTATCCTAAATCTACTAGGATTCGAATCAAAACAGAATATTTGAATAATAAATCAGAAAGTTATCTAGTAAATTCAAATCTTAACAGAATCTAATCAAATCTTAAAGATAGAATTGCTATAACTAACTTAAAACAAAATATTCTGCAGCCTTGATACACAATATTCTCCTCCTGAATCAAGTGCTGCACATTCCCAGCTTTGCTCTCAAAACTTCAAATCGACCAACGTTGAATGACTTTGTGAATATATCTGCAAGTTGTTCTTCTGAACTGCAGTATACCAACTTTACTTCTTCAGCCTTCTGCACCTCTCTTAGAAAATAATATTTGATCTTGAAATGCTTTGTTTTTCCGTGAAATACTGGATTATGTGAAATTGCCAATGCAGCTTGATTATCTACAAACACTTCAATGCCTTTTTCTTGCTTCAGATGCAGATCATCCATCAACTTCTTCAACCATAATGCTTGATTTACAGCTGCAGTAGCTGCAATAAACTCAGCTTCTGCAGTTGATTGAGCTACTATTTCCTGTTTCATTGAACTCCAGGAAAAACATGCCAAACCAAATGTGAAACAATAACCTGAAGTGCTTTTCATATCATTCATTGAACCTGCCCAGTCACTATCTGAATACCCCTGCAACTTAAACTCTTGAACTTTACAGAATTTAATCCCATATGAAAGAGTACCCTTTAAGTATCTCGACACCCTCTTCGCTTCTACCATATGTAACTTACTTGCACAATCAAGAAATCTAGACAAGACACTTACAGAAAACATGATGTCTGGTTTAGTTGCCGTGAAATACATAAGACAGCCAATCAAACTTTTGTAAACTCTTTCATCTGCAGGTTCTGAACCATCATCCTTCTGAAGCTTTTTCTTCTGAACCATTGGAGTACTCACACTCTTGCACTCCTCCATGTTAAATCTCTTCAGAATCTCCTTCGAATACTTCTTCTGAAATATAAAAACTTCATTCTGAGTCTGACTAATTTCCATCCCCAGAAAATATGACATCTCACCAAGATCTTTCATCTCAAACATCTTCATCATCTCCTGCTTAAATACAACAATTTGAGCACTCTTACTTCCTGTTACTAGCAAATCATCCACAAAAGTGACACTACCACCAAGTCAGATGCTAACTTCTTGACATATAGAGTAGATTCACTTAGGCTTTTTTCAAAACCCAAGTTCAGCAAATGCTCATCAATCTTACAGTACCAAGTTCTAGGAGCTTGTTTCAAGCCAGAGAGAGCTTTTCTCAGCAAATAAACCTTCTCTTCCTAGCCTGGTGCGACAAAACCTTCTGGTTGCTCAACATAAATCTCCTTCTGCAATACACCATTCAAAAAAGAAGATTTTACATCTAACTGATATACTTTCCATCCTTGTTGAGCTGCCAAGGCAAGAGTCATTCTGATTGTATCCAGTCTTGCCACTGGTGCAAAGGTTTCTGAGAAATCAACTCCCCAAACCTGTGCATATCCCTTCACAACCAATCTGGCCTTGTACTTATTCACCGAGCCATCAGAATTGAGTTTGGTTCTGAAGACCCATTTTACACCAATCACCTTCCTGTCTTCAGGCCTCTCTACTAACTCTCATGTTTGGTTCTTTTCAATCATAGCCAACTCTTCATTCATTGCAATCAACCACTTCTGATCACTTTTAGCTTCCTCATAACTCGAAGGTTCCAAAACAGCCACACTACACCTCTGATATATATCAGTCAGAGTTCTAGTCCCTCTAACTGGAATATCATCCTCCAGCTCGTCAGGTTCCAAAGAGACCTTCTTGTGCTTGTCTTGTGACTCTTCTGTCCAGTCCCATTGTTCATCTTCAAATAACTGAACATCTCTGCTAGTGATCACCTTCCCTGTATGTGGTTGATAGATTCTGTAGGCTTTTGACATTGAACAATAGCCAACAAAGATTCCAGATTCAGCTTTCTCTCCCAGCCTGTCTCTTTTGACCTGTGGGATATGAGAAAAACACAAACAACCAAACACTTTCAGATTTCGTAATATTGGCTTGACACCAAACCAAGCTTTAAAGGGTGTCTTTTTCTCCAATACCCTTGTAGACAGTCTGTTCAGCAGAAAAACTGCTGTGTTTGCTGCTTCTGCCCAAAACTCTTTTGGCAGATTCTTCTCATGTAACAGACATCTAGTCATCTCCATGATGGTTCTATTTTTCCTTTCACTAACTCCATTTTGTTGTGAAGAGTAAGGAGCAGTAAGTTGATGCTCAATACCAGCTTCTTCACAGAAAGAGTTAAACCTCTGTGAAGTGTATTCTGTTCCATTATCAGATCTGATGACCTGAATCTTGCAGCCACTTTGGTTCTCAACCCATCTCTTAAACTTCAGAAACACCTCAGCAACTTCTGACTTTTGCTTCATGAAGTAAATCCAGCACATTCTAGTATAATCATCAATGAAGATAATGAAATACCTACTGCCATTTAGTGAATGAGTCACATGTGGACCACAGAGGTCTGTATGGATCAGCTGCAGCTTCTTTGTAGCTCTCCAAGTTGATTCTTTGAATGGAAGTCTCGTCTGCTTGCCCAATAAACTGCAACCCTTTGTGATGAAAGTGACCCAACCTCTTGTGCCATAACTCTGAATCACTAGCTTGACACTTGAATGCCACTTGCTCCTTCTCGAGAAGGTTCAGAGAGAAACTCTTCTTCTGCATTTTGATTTTGAACAGTTTCTGTCCATCTGAATCAAATATCAAACACTCTCCTTCTTCAAATACCACCTTAAATCCCTTTTCTACTAACTGACCGACACTTAGCAAGTTCTGATCAATCTCAGGGACATACATTACATCAGAAACAAACTTTGTTCCAGCACAACTCTCCATTGCTACAGTCCCTTTACCTTTCACTTCTAAATACTCACCATTCCCAATCCTCACTCTTGACTTCAATGACTTGTCAAGATCAGTGAACAACTTCTCATCACTTGTCATGTGGTTTGTACAACCACTATCAACAAGCCAACTATCACATGGAGTACTAGAAGAGAAACAAGAAGCAACAAAAAGTTGATCTACCTCTTGTTGAACTGCAGCGTGTGCTTCACCTTGATGCTGATCTCCTTTCTCTTTGCAGAACTTCTCAATGTGCTCAAGCTTCTGACACTTTCTGCATCTTACATCTGGTCTCTTCCAACACCTAAAGTGTGGATGATTCTGTCTTCCACAATGCTTACACGAAGAATACCTTCCCCAATTGTTCTTCGAATTACCAGCATTGTTCTCTCTCGCAGTAGCTTCTGAACCACTATCGCCATTCCACTTCTTCCCTTTCCACTTCTTGTCTTTCTCTCTAACATTCTGCTGTACCTTGGCTTGTAGAGCTCCTTCGGCACTACCTCCTAGCCTCATTAACCTCCTCTGCTCTTGCGCTTGCAAAGCACTTAGCAATTCGGCAAACCGAATCTGAGACAAATCCTTAGAATTCTCCAACGAGGCAATTGTTGCCTCAAACCTTTCAGGCAAAGAGACAACAATTTTCTGCATTAACGTATTGTCAGAGAGATCAGTGCCTAGAACTCTTGCCTGATTTGCTATGCTTATCAATTTATTAGAATACTCCTTAATTGTCTGAGACTCTTTCATCTGAAGTCTCTCGAATTCTCTAATCAGATCCAGCCCCTTCATACTTCTGATCCTTTCATCTCATTGATACTCGGCTTTAAAGGAATCCCAGATAGCTTTTGCTGATTTGCAAACCATAATTTTGCTGAAGATGGCAGGTGAGACAGCAGCATATAAACAAGACTTCGCCTTTGCTTTCCTTGTAACCCTCTCCTTGTGATACCTGATTTGATTGATGGTTGCGTTGTCAAGAAGGGGAGCAACTTCATAATCTTCTTCTACTGCTTCCCAAAAATCACAACCCTCTAGATAAGCTTGCATCCTCACTGACCAGGCTTGATAATTTTCTCCATCAAACATTGGTGGAGCAATAGCTAAAAAACCACTTGATCTAACCTCCATCTTGCCTTCGTCTTCTATGGATGCAAACACACTCTCAATCAATCTCACAAGTCACTCACAGCACAGCCCCTTAAGATCAAGAAAGCTCTGATACCAATTGTTGCTTCTGGAGGGATCAGAAGGACGTCAGAATCAGTTCTGTGTTTGCTTCCGAAGTGTTTAGAAGGACATTCAGATGCACAAAACAAAGCAGAATGAAAACAAAATGTATTCCAAGAGCAAGATTTTTAACGTATGGAAGGAAAAACTTCAACACTCTTATTATTCCAAAAGATTGCAACGCTTAAATATATACTCCAAAACAAATCTTTATCCTAAATCTACTAGGATTCGAATCAAAACAGAATATTTGAATAATAAACCAGAAAGTTATCTAATAAATTCAAATCTTAACAGAATCTAATCAAATCTTAAAAATAGAATTGCTAGAACTAACTTAGAACAAAATATTCTACAGCCTTGATACACAACACATACTCAATGCACTTGTTACATAAAGTTAGGATCCTCTTAGTGATTGATGCAACGACGAGGGTCACGTGAGTACACAAAGTTAGGATCCTCTCAATGTGTATGAACTGATAAAAATATGCATCCCCGATTGTTGGTTTTTCCCTTCATTGTGATTTCATTTTGCCATTTTGTTCTGTTCTTTGCAGAAGGTAAGAACCGAGACTAGCGCAGAGGATGTTGGAGGAATGCATGCTGCTCCCGGAAATTTTACAGCTAGAGGCGGCATGACATCTCATGCCGCTGTTGTGGCTCGTGGGTGAGGAAAGTGTTGTGTCTGCGGATGCTCCGTTATGCAGGTCAATGACACTGTGAAGGTACAATGCAGAAACTTTGGAGAAAAGTGAAAGTAGGAATTCGTGGTGTAAAGACTATACTTTTTCCAGGTACTTGTGATAGGTGACCTGGTAATCAAGGAAGGAGAATGGATTTCGCTTAACGGTTCAACAGGCGAAGTGATGCTGGGAAAATAAGCTCTCTCTCCTCCAGCTTTGAGCGGAGATCTCGAGACCTTTATGTCGTGGGCTGATGAAATAAGGCATCTCGAAGTAGGAATTCGTGGTGTAAAGACTATACTTCTGTTGATTGTGTGCTTTCAACATGAAATAAGTTCTAGCATGTAGGTCGGTACGATGCTCGCAAGGTCATGGCTAATGCTGACGCCTGAAGATGCCGCAACAACAAGAAAGAACGGTGGTCAGGGCATTGGACTTTGCAGAACCGAGCACATGGTATTCAGTTTGCTTTTGTACTACAATCCATGTAATTGCTTGATTTTCTTCAACACTGTCTTGCTACAAAACTGTGTCAGCTGTTCTAATTGACCACTGATTTGCTGTGTGATCAGTTTTTTCGCTTCCGAAGAGAGGATAAAGTCTATGAGAAAGATGATTATGGCTATTACACCTGAACAGAAGAAAGAGGCATTGAACCCGTTGCTTCCTTTTAAGCAATCGGATTTTGCAGGAATTTTCCCTGCAATGGATGGTACTATTCTTATGCTCATCGACAATTAAGCAATTTAGTGCGAGTTCTCTCAAAGCTATATTTTCATTGCCCATTCTCTCATGACCTCCTATGTAGAACATTGCACCTTAATTTTCTGGACTTCAGGTCTTCCGGTTACGATTCGTCTAATAGACCCGTGACTTCATGAGTTCCTCCCTGAAGGCAACATTGAGGATATCGTAAGTGCGTTGACAGCGGAGACTAGTGTTAGTCAGGAAGAAATCATGTCGAAGACCGAGAAATTGTCCAAAGATAACCTGATGCTTGGTCTGAGAGGCTGCAGGTTTCTGGTGCACCTGGAGTACATTCTGCACCTTAGCATACTTGCCTCTTGCAGCTTTTTCTATCTTTTCGGAGGGCAAAAACTATGTCTAGAATAGGATTGATGCCATGGTAATCGTTATACTCTCGAGCTAAGATCATTAGTCCGATGCCAAAATGGTCGGCCAACAAAGGGACATGAGACGTCGGGCTCAATAAGGACAGATCATTACCATTATTCGTACAAGTGTTTACTGCCTGTGTATAGGCTTGGAATATCGTATCCTGAATTGTAGGAGATGCAGACACGCGCTATATTTGAGGCTTCGCTCTTGGCAAGAAAGGAGGGCATCGTGGTCCTTCCCAAGATAATGGTTCCGCTCGTTGGAACACCTGAGGTATAAGTTCTTCAATTACTCGTTAACAGCGTTCCAACCGAAAGAAATTACAGTTCATCATGCATCAGAAGCAAAGAGAATTCATCTTGACATTGAACACGTCATAGTACTGTGGACAGTAGACGGTATGCAGAATGTCCATCTTGAGGTAGAGGCATGTTCTAAATGTTTAACGTGCAGGAGCTAGAGCATCAGGTCACTCTGATACAAAGTGTGGCAAAGGAAGTGTTCTCCAAGACGGGCTCTTTCATAGGCTATAAGGTCGGGACCGTGATTGAGGTCCCGAGGGCATGCTTTCTCGTGGATTAGGTATGAAAAAATGAACCGTCTCTGTATTTTCTTCTCCATCCAAATCCAACTTGGAAAGTTCCTCTGATTTTTGAGTTTCAATACATTTCTTCTCCTCCGATTCGATAATGATCGATACTAAATAGCAAAGAATGCGGAATTCTTCTCCTTTGGGACGAACGATCTCACGGACATGGCTTTCAGGTACAGTAGGGGCGATGTTGTGAAGTTCTTGCCAACTTATATCTCGGAGGGCAATTTGCAGACTAACCCACATAAATGTCCCAGCCCCCTGCAGGTTTTGATCATTCATCTTCCTTCTAATTCGTAATTACAACCGTGTCGAAAATAACTCGCGGGAACTTGATCGGAAAGCGGGGGAACTGATCAAGATTGCAATAGAAAAGGGATGGAAATTTATGCCTGCCTTAAAGGTAATGAACGAATCCTGCATAATACATGTCGGCGAAGGACTGGTGAAAATTTCGACTATAGGTTCGAAGAATTCGCAGTATCATAGTCTTGACATTCCAGCCTCATGATTCACCATCAGAAGTGTTGGAATTGTTACAAGAAACAGGCAAGAACAACTCCAAAAATATAATATAAAACAGCTGGCTGAGGCGTGGACTAGGTCGCTCTCTGAAGACGATTCGCGCCCCTTCGGAGAATTACCACCGGTGTAGCAAGGTTATTAACGCGTCGCCTCCGGGATACAACAGCCCAACTTTCACTGTTGCTTCACTCGTAATTCTACACAAACGAATGAAGCAGAAGCTTCACTCGATACCTTACCAAAATGCCCACAAGTCTAAGTGTTTAGAAATCAAAAAAGAGAGTTTTTGAGTTGTCTCTTGAAAAGTGAGGAAGATATCTCCTTTTATAGGTGAAGAAAAATAGCTGTTGGAAATCTGTTACAACAATAAATCCGAAATTTATTTCAGAAATAAAGTGCTGCAATAAAAGAAAATGTAACTGTTATGAAGTAATGAAGAATATAACTGTTGCCCAACAGCTATATTTTTTTTTGTTAAAATACTCCAACAATCCCCCACTTATTTTAATAAAAAAAATTCACAACTTAGACAGTGGGCAAAAGGTGAGAGTCTCATGCATTGTGAAAGTGGCTCTGCCTTGAAACCTTCACTTGGTGTTTCAGTCTTCCCGTATTAGAGCCAAAGTGGACTCAGCCTTGAAACAATGGCTACTTAAGGATACGTAGAAGTCATCACACATAGGGCTGTCAATAAGGCCCGCGCCGGCCCGGCCCGAAATTTTAGGAAATTTTCGGGCCGGGCCTTGGTACTGTTCCGAAACAGTGCCGGTACTGTTTCGGTACAGTACCTGTTCTTCCTCTGTGCGTCTGCAATTTATTTGTTCAGAAAGATGGGAGCCAAAACTCTGCAAACTTTTTCATTTCCATGGCTTCCTCCTCCCTCTACCTCTCTGCCCACCAAGCCAACCCTTTCCCTTCTTTGAACCCCAAACCCACCTTTGCCCGCCTTCCTCTTCGTCCCCAAACCCTAACCTTCTCTTCTAAACCCTCCACTCAGAGCCAGAACCAGACCCAGAACCAAAACCAGACCCAAAAGCTCAATTCTCCTCAGCCGGACAAGAAATCGTTCGCCATTGCCACCGCGCAAGCTCTTCCTCGGCATCACTTCGCGGCTGATCAAGAGCAGCAACAGCAGGAAGGCAGCGAGCAGCGCCGGGTCGGAGACGGGCTTCTTCAGGGACAGTCCGAACGGGTCAAGCGTCAATGGCGACGGGAGGGGCGCGGGGTACGACAGTAAAGAGAGGATCGGTGTCGTGGGATGATTGATGGCAACCAACAAACTTGCGAGATCTGAGAGAGGACGAGAGTGGCGACTCAGGCAAGACTCCAGAGAGATCGGAGGGCACAGCTGTAGAGACTAGAGTGGGAAATCAGATCTGAGAATGAGAAGTAAAAAGCAGAGTGACAATTCAACTTAATTGCAAGTAAATGCACATAAAAAGATAGGAGAGGAAAGAGACGCGAAGGAGGACAAGAGACTCTTGCAGCGTTTTAGGGACAGGTTGAAATTGAGAGGAAATTGTGGGGGCAGGTAAACACAGGAAATTTGCATCGTTTTTGGATTTTCTATAGGATTCAATATTGATTCCATGTGTTCTCAAGCTCCAACAGGGCACTTGAGTTAATCAACTAGGATTACTTTTAAAAAAAATTATGCAACGCGATTGTATTTCGAAAAAATTTATCAAAACCTGATGGAATGTACACTTAGGAGTATTATGTTGAGAAAAAGTCAAACGATTTGATGGATTTCTAAACTGTCTTAGAGTTATGAAGTAGTGAATAGACAATAGGACAAAAATCGGGCCGACCCGACCCGACCCGACCCGTATATTTTAGACGTATATAATTCGGGTATCGGGCCGGCCCGGCCCTGCCCGAACTTGGTACTGTTTGGTTTCGGGCCGGGCCAGGTCTATGCGAGACCTGGCCCGACCCGGCCCATTGACACCCCTAATCACACACATGAGAATCAAGGTATCCTATACCAAGCTTCATAAGCCAGCACGTTATGGCCATGTACTTTATCCCAGTTTTCATGAGTGCTCTAGAGAATTAGCCTGATTCTCATAGGAAGCGGCCTCACTTCCACACTCATATAGGTGAGTCTATCAAGGATGCTCTCGTAACTATTACATCCCACCCGTATGGGCTATAGAACTCATTAAGAGATTACCATGAATCTCAACCTCCAATGTCGTTACGAGAAACATGTACTTACACCATAGGGAGGGACATTGTCATAAGACAAAAGTAGTACATATATAAAACCTGTCACTCTATAATTCATTGGTCTCCTTACCTAGTTCTTGGGATCTCCAGTCCCTAGGAGGTTGTATCCTTATAGGTGACTTATACATTCTTGGGCTTAAGTCCCATCCCCTTCGATGTACACCAGATCTTTTCTCTAGCTAGAGCTTTTGTAAGTGGATCAGCGAGATTATCCCCTGATCTCACATAATCAATATTAATCACACCTTTGCTAAGGTATGATCTCACAGTACTGTGTTTTCTTCTAACTGATCTGGATTTTCCATTATAATACTTACTTTGCACTCTGCCAATGGCTGCGGTGCTATCACAGTGAATCAAGATAGGTGGCACTGGTTTTTCCCACATAGGCATCTCGAACAATAGATCTCGTAGCCAACTTGCTTCTTCACTTGCCGAAGCCAAGGCAATTAGTTCGGCTTCCATGGTGGATTTGGCAATTATTTGTTGCTTCTTGAATCTCCAACATACAGCTCCACCACCTAATGTAAACATATAGCATGTTGTTGACATGGAATCTCCAGATTGAGAATTCCAATCTGCATCACTAAAACCTTCAAGAACAGCTGGTTGCCTTTGATACATCAACCCATGGTTAATAGTTCTTTTAAGATAACCCATAACATGATACATGGCATTCCAATGTTCAAGACTAGGTTTACTTGTAAATCTACTAAGAACACCAACAACGTATGCAATATCAGGCCTTGTGCAATCAGTAGCATATCTAAGACTGCCAATTATACTTGCATATTCTTTTTGATTCATAACATCAACCTCAAGCTTAGTAAGATACAAATGATTTTGAGGATCAAAAGGAGTGCATGCAGTTTTGCAATCAAAATATTTGTATTTCCTTAAAATTTTCTCAACATAATGAGCTTGATCAAGAAATATGCCATCACAAGTTCTAGTAATTTTCATACCTAGAATCACATCAGCTTCACCCAAATCTTTCATTTCAAAATTCTTTTTTAACAAAGATTTGGTGAATTCAATAATTCTCATGCTAGTGCCGAAAATTAAAAGATCATCCACATACAAGCAAATGATAACATGTTCACTATTTTCAGATTTATAGTAGATGCATTTGTCACTTTCATTTGCTTTAAAACCATTGGCTAGAACATTGATCGAATTTATCATGCCATTGCTTGGGAGCCTGTTTCAACCCATATAGGGATTTAGTTAACTTGCACACCTTACTCTCATGCCCTGGTTGGACATAACCTTCCGATTGGTCCATATAAATCTCTTCTTCTAATTCCCCATTTAGGAAGGCTGTTTTAACATCCATTTGGTGAATCTCTAAGTTATGAATCGCTGCTATAGCAATTAAAAGCCTAACAGATGTTATTCTAGTGACTGGTGAGAAAGTATCAAAAAAGTCAATATCCTCTCGTTGTTTAAACCCCTTCGCAACTAACCTTGCTTTAAACTTATCAATTGTACCATCAGGTTTAAGCTTCTTCCTTAGAATCCATTTACAACCTATGGATTTACAACCCGGAGGTAAGTCAACTAACTTCCACGTTCTATTAGCCATTAGAGACTCTATTTCATCATTTATAGCTTCTTTCCAAAGGTCAGAGTCTGGTGAAGATAAAGCTTCTTCTAGGGTAATAGGACTTCCCTCAACATTATATACAAGGTAGTCAGGGCCAAAGTCTTTCTCTATCCTTGCACGTTTGCTCCTTCTATGTTCTTCGTTTCTTACGCTAAGAGGCTGCGAAGAACTTGCCTCTTGTCTAGGTTGGGATGATTCTATGGTTTCAATTTCTTCACCCCCACTATCTTTGGATTTATAAGGAAACTTATCTTCATGAAATATCACATCCATAGATTCAACCACAACATTGTTTTTAAGATCAAGACACCTATAAGCTTTACTATTTAGAGCATAACCCACAAAAACACAACGTGATGCTCTAATTCCCAATTTAGGAATTTTAGAGTCAGAAATCCTCACAAAGGCTAAGCAACCCCAAACTCTAAGGTGTTCTAAAGTTGGTTTTCTATTTCTTCACAACTCATAAGGAGTTTTGAGGATTTTCTTTCTAGGTGTTCTATTAAAAGCATAGTTTACAGTCAAGAGAGCTTCGCCCCAAAGATTCTTAGGTGCACCAGAACTAGCAAGCATGGCATTAGTTAAATTGATCAATGTTCTATTTTTCCTTTCAACCACACCATTAGAGGCTGGCGAATAAGGAGGAGTAGTTTCATGAACTATCCCTAAAGATTGGATATATGTGATAAGGTCTAAGGAGTCATATTCCATGCCTCTATCACTTCTCAATCTTTTTATCTTTCTATCAAAACGATTTTCTACTTCCTTGATAAATACAGTAAGCATTTCAAAAGCATCACTTTTATTTTTCATGAGATAAACATAACAATATCTAGAAAAATCATCAATAAAAGTGATAAAATACCTTTTTCCACCACGTGTCAAAATGCCTTCAAAGTCACATATATCTGAATGAACTAACTCTAGTAATTCAGAATTTCTTTCGACTTTGTGGTGAGGTTGTTTAGTGATTTTGGTCATGCTACAAAATTCACATTTCTCAAGTTCATTATGCAACTTAGGCAAAAGTCCTACATGACTCATATCTTTAAGGTATTTGCCATTTTTGTGACAAAGATGAGCATGCCAAGTATTCACACAAGACACAATATAAACGGAAGTAGAAGTCTTATTCATTTCAACATTGAGTTTAAACATACCATCACATGCATAGCCTTTACCAACAAACATACCGTTCTTTGACAGAATAAATTGATCGGACTCGAAAGTCTGCTTGAATCCTGCCTTGTTGAGGAGATAACCTGACACCAAGTTCTTCCTAATATCCGGAGTGTGTAGCACGTCCTTAAGGGTCAAAATTTTGCCCGAGGTAAACTTAAGAACAACATCCCCCATGCCTAAGACTTTTATGGAATGAAAATCACCAAGTAAAACCTTTTTGTCTTTTTCTACCGCGACATAGTTTTGAAACAAATTTTTGTCATGACAAACATGTCTAGATGCCCCGGAGTCGGCCTACCATCCTTCTTCACTTCCAACCAAATTTATTTCTGAAATCATAGCAACAAGTGGTTCTTCGGTAACATTAGCTTGTGGCGTTGAACCGAATTTCCTATAACGACAATTTCTAGCATGGTGCCCTTGTTTTCCACAAATAAAACATGCACCATTTGCAAAATTATTGTTGCTAGAATTGTTATTTAAATTTTTATTTTTCTTGTTGCTATTTCCACAGTTGGAAGATTGGCCTTGATTCCACTTCTTCGAGGCAAAGGAAGAATGTTGATTTTTAAAACCTTTGTTTTTCATATGCTTGCCTCTAGCATTCAAAAAATTATTTTGCCTTTGAAAATTATTTTGACCCTTAGGAGCGCTATCACTCGACGTTAGGAAGTTTATCTTGGCACCATTACCATTGGCATTATCGTTACCTTGGTAGCTATTGGCATGTGTGTTGTTGGCAAGAGCTTCATTCTTCTTGTCTTGCTTTCTAGCTTCCTCCTCAATTTGAAGCCGCGCCATGAGGTTGACAATCGACAATTCTGATTGCTTGTGGCGTAGGCCTTTTTGGAACTCTTTCCATGAATTCGGCAACTTGTCCATGATGGCAGCCACTTGCATTTGTTCATCTACTTTGATTCCTTCAGAGATGATTTCATGTACAATCATCTGAAGGTCGTGCGTTTAAGCTACAACCGACACGTTCTCCGACATCTTGTAGTTGAAAAAACGGCTACATGCGTACTTCTTTTTTCCGGCTTCTTCGGTGTCGTATTTTTGCTGCAATGCTTTCCACATTCTCTTGGAAGAATTGTAAGTATGAGAATAATAATCATAAAGCTCATCCGAAAGACAATTGAGCAAATAATTACGACAATCTTCTTCATCATTTTCCCACTTCGTTGCATACTTTTCATGCTCCGCCAACTCCTCCTCACTCATATTTTTTGTATCTACCTTCTTTGGATTTTTGGCAGTTAAAATCCACACTACCTTCATCAACTTAAGATAGAACAATACCTTGCTAGCCCATCTTTTGAAGTTTTGACCACCAAAACGGAATGGCTTATTCAAGTCATTCGAGTTGGTAGCAGGAGCAGCAGAAGTCATGGTGGAATCCGCCATCGAGGACTCGTCTTAAATTATTGGAATTGTTACAAGAAACAGGCAAGAACAACTCCAAAAATATAATATAAAACAGCTGGCTGAGGCGCGGACTAGGTCGCTCTCTTAAGACGATTCGCACCCCTTCGGAGAATTACCACCGGTGCAGCAAGGTTATTAATGCGTCGCCTCGAGGATACAATAGCCCAACTTTCACTGTTGCTTCACTCGTAATTCTACACAAACGAATGAAGCAGAAGCTTCACTCGATACCTTACCAAAATGCCCATAAGTCTAAGTGTTTAGAAATCAGAAAAGAGGGTTTTTGAGTTGTCTCTTGAAAAGTGAGGAAGATATCTCCTTTTATTGGTGAAGAAAAATAGCTGTTGGAAATCTGTTACAAAAATAAATCCGAAATTTATTTCAGAAATAAAGTGCTGCAATAAAAGAAAATGTAACTGTTAGGAAGTAATGAAGAATATAACTGTTGCCCGACAGCTATATTTTTTTTTTTTTGTTAAAATACTCCAACAAGAAGTTCATGCTTAATTCATTTTTTTTAACGCCGAAACGAGCAAATCAGTCATTTCTTGTGTCATTTTTTAGGAGGAACCGGATTCTATGTTTTCCCATCATATACAGGAGGTTAACTAGCTTGATGTTTCTAAAACGGGTTGGAATATGCAGGGAGCACAGTGGAGAACCTTCGCCTGTCGCATTCTTCACAGAGGCCGGGCTGGACAACATGTCCTGTTCGCCATTTAGGTAAGAGCAGTTTTCTTCATCCTCAAGTTTCAGGTGATTAGCTTCTGGACATCCCTAGAGACACAACAAATTTACTGACTAAATTATTTTCGCGAAATTAGTGTCCGTTGCATCATTTAGCGAACAAAGTTAGTTAAGTAATGACATTATTATGCCTAGTATTGTTGTTATTGCCATTAACACTGTGCTTAACAACATCCTTTTTTTTTTCAATACCTGGTCATGTGTTGGCGCATTTGGTTAAGGTGTTGCCGTGTGACCTGGAGGTCACGGGTTCGAGCCTTGGACGCAGCCTCTTGCAAATGCAGGGTAAAGCTTGCCTCCTTTCACCCTTGTGGTGGGGCCCTTTCCCGGACCCCCGCATCATGGGGATGCTATCGTGCACCGGGCTGCCCTTTATAACTAGTCATGTGTTGATGCATTGACACTCTTGAAATAGGGTTCCCATTGCAAGGCTAGCTGCAGGTCAGGTTGCTCTATGAAGAGTAGAGTATTTCCCATTGCAAGGCTAGCTGCAGGTCAGGTTGCTCTATGAAGAGTAGAGTTGGCTATATCCTCTGTTTTTTTTTTTCCCCAATGACAAATAAATTCTTAATAGTCAAAATAATACATCCTTCTAGGATGTCCATCATGTTGATCAATTACTCGTAACATATGTAATAATGCGACTGCCAGGCACACACAGCCTAACTCTGAACTCTGGACGCACTCTATCTTTATGAGACTCGTTTGAATTTCTCCTAGACGGATTGACCAGTACATTGAGTGTCTTCCTTTGCAAAATTAGGCCAAGTGGGTCTTCCGAGTCCTCTGGATTTGTCCATTGCTATGAACGGATATGTCACGTAGATCGTTATGATACGATGCAATCATTGGGGTCGGGTCTCTAATTTCGCGACACTCCACAACATTCACTCTCGTCTCGTATGAGTGCCCCCAGCTTTTTGGGCTCCATTTATTTGGCGGAAAATGATTTGTTCAAAGAATATTTTCCTCAAATAATTGTTTATATCGCTTGAAATAACAGCTCATACCTAAATATTTTCATGAACAATGAAAACTTTCCTCATTCATTCATTTTTATGAGAGAAACAAAAGATCATCATTTTTTGCAAAACCAACACACCTTGGATGTCATAATGAAATTTCATTGAATATAGATTAGCGACCGTGAGCAATTTTTTTCGAAATTTTTATATTTTGCTTCCCAAGTCGTGTACCGTGATTATTTTCCTATGAAGTATCGCCCTTGTTATTTGGACCGATGTGTGTTACTCCCTCGGCCTTCCACAGTGCACAATCGACGTAACCGGTGTGGCCCGAGCAGCGTAGGAGACCCACCAGTACACTACAAACATGCTACCCTTATCATCAAACAGTTCATCATATGACAGCTGGTCTGAACCCAAGTAACAGGCTAAGTCAAGTAGACCAATCAAGCTCGTTAAGTTCCAGGAATCTGTGAGACCGACGCTGATGTCCACTGAAAGCCGCGAGTTCCCCGGCATTTTGGACATTATGATCAGATTTGTTCATGTCGCCCATATACCGAGCCCATGCAAAAAATAGTTATATATAGAGAGAGAGGACTTCAATGAAATTGGGAGTGATCGGCTCCCGATGCGATCCCACTCATAAAGCAGAAGGAAGATGAAGGAGCCTAAAGTCCACTTCCCAAGGTGTCACGGTGAAAGCCACGAGTAGAAAGATCAAAAGCGATACTCCACCATAAATCTTTCAAGCAGGAAATCTCAAGGCACACAACAAAAAGAAAAACCGTCCAATAAGACTCCTCGTCTTGCTTTTCTCTTCATTGAAATCCAGAAGACTCCACCTTATTAAGAACAGCATGCAACAAATTTATTTAGTCTTACATGCATGCAGACATTTGAAAACACCAAAAACAACCTTATGTTTCTTTCTACTTGGGTTAATTAAAACCTAATTAGAAAGATATGGCGCTGGATGAAAATGTCAACAGGGTTCACAACCAGAAAATGCAAGTCCCCAGGTACTCTGGAAAAAAGATCAAATTAAAGAAAGATCTGAACTTTCCATAGAGAGCCCCTTCTCTTTCTAAAGGTCCACGCACAGGTAGGAGATCACCGACCCAGCCCTGCGTCTGGTCCTCTCGCTGACCTTGAACTTCTCGACCAGGACCTTCTTGATGTTGGGGCAGCTGGAAATCACAGTTGCAACTCCGGCCGCGGTTATGCCATGGCAATAGACCATGTGGCACATTTCGAGCATGCTGCAGTTTCTGACCAGATGGGACAAACCAGCGTCCGTTATTTCGCGGCAGTGAGAAATGATTATCTCTCTCAGCAAGGGACACCCTTCTCCTAGCTTCGCCATTGCCATGTCCCCCAATTTCTGCGGAGAATATTTTGATTTCACAAATAAATTCGTGTCTAGTAGGTTACAAGGGAAAAATGGTTTCTTGCATCTAAAAGCCAAAAGGAACAAAAGATCAGGTTTGTGGCAATCCAGAGGGAAACAAGATTGAGAGCTAACTATTTATTAAGACAGATCAACAGAAGCAAACACCGTACCAACCCATTCAAGACTCCTATACAACTGCAGTAACACCTCCATCAAATTGAAAAAGATTACCAGCGGCCCCTGGGCACCCAGTAGTGAGCAAATTCACAAGAAGAAATTAAAGCACTCCTACTAGAATTAAAAAATGAACCAAATATTTCCTTTTGTACCGAAATTTGGACAGAAAAGCTACGCAACTACAGATGTTCTATTGTCAAAGAGTATAGAGAACAAGCAGTAACAGGATTATGGGCATACAGAATGCAAAAGTTTCCACAATAGAAAAGAATAAACACAAGCAGTGCAACACTTAACAGAAAGATTTCAAGGGAAGAAACCATTTATGGGCTTCATGTGCCAATTTTTTTTTTTTCGAATTAGCTGTCTTATTACCCTTTCTTCTACTGTTCTTTTATATTCCTCATGTAAAACATTTTTCCCTGTTAACAAAGCACTACTTTATAAGAAAAAGAAATATTTCAAGGGAACAGATAGGAGTGGAAGTCTCAGAGAGAGAGAGAGAGAGAGAGAGAGAGAGAGACCTGAAGGACACTAACATCAAGGGAGCGGAGCTGAGGGCAACCTCTTGCAATGGCTATAATTCCAGAATCACCAATCTGATGACAGCCACTGACATTTAGATCAGTTAAGTTGCAACCCTTCCCAATAGCAATTAGGCCCCTGTTGCCAACTCTACATCAAGATAATCATAGGTCAGCAAGATATCAAAGGCGTCAAGAATCCAATAGGTTCACAATGTTACAAAGGAGTGGCTAAAAAGAGTAGAACCACCACAACAAACTAAACCTATTCCACTATTGAGTTGTCCAGATAAGTGGGGTTGGCTTCATTAAGGGGGTAGAGAAAATAGATGATAAACAAGCTCGACAGCTGACTATAACAAATGATAGCTAGTCTTTTAATATACATGAGAGAGAGAGAGAGAGAGAGAGAGAGAGAGAGTTGCAGAACAAATGCGGAAGATATCTAGAAGACCATTACCTATCACAAAAACGAATGCTTAGATCTGTCAGAGCCTTGCAGTGCCGACCAATAGCAATAATTGCCTTGTCACCAATCTATTTGAGAGAAGAAAACGATTTAAACAATAATTCATGTCACATGAAGAACAAAAAAACCACCAAGAATTAATCCTTGCCTCTGACAACCACTATGCTCTGTAGAACAGCAACAAGGTTTTCATTGGGAAAAAAGTAAACCGGAAGTCCTAAAAGGACTAGTGTCACGGTTTAAGAAACAGACCCAACAGCAGCAAAAATCTTGATGTGCAGATCGCAAATGACTCTAAAATAATTTTCTCTCTTCCCTCTTACTCTTCTTCTCTACCCTAATTTTAGCTTAAATTGCCATTCATCTGTGGTTTCTACAAAGGAGTGGCCTTTGATCATGGCCTCAATTGCTTCCTTCCTCCCAAAAAACCTAAGCTCAAGAATACAACTCATGGCCACCACCCCTACTTGTGTTAAATGAAAATTACAGCAGTATTATTTAGTAGCACCAAAAAGTCAGCAATAAGAGGCACAGAGAGAGTCAACCAGATAGCATCGGCGAATATGAAGCCTCCTCAAATTGATGCAGCCTTTGGCTATACTGATAATTGCTTCGTCTCCTATGTTGGAGCAATCGACCAAGTGAAGAGCTCGCAAAAATTTACAGCCCCTACCAATTTCAAGAAGTGCACGGCCGCCAATTCTTTGGCAGTATAGCAAAGCCAACTCAGTGAGATTCCTGCATACGATTGAGAGCTTTAAGCTAAAACAAACAAAAAACAACAATTATATAGCTCAGCTAAATGTGAAGATCTAGAATTGGGCTACATCTTGCTCTTTCTCCATCAAATGCAAGCTGTAAGAGATCATCTTGGTCAAAGATAAATAAAACCTAGTATGCCCATCATGGAATGTAAGAGAGAACACAGAGAAATAGCTAAGACATAATTCCTTGAAAACCATGTCTACCAGTAAAATGACCAGAGTAAAGGATTACTCTGCCTGTCTGGTCAAAAAACAATGGACACCCTATTGAACCTTAAAAAGTATGCGAATTGCACAGCTAAATTGATTATCTAAGTCGACAATTCTTTTGATCATCCGGTCTATGCATCGGGCATAAAGACATGACACCAAATCAAAGGGCATATTTCGTTACAGTTCTTAATCACTCTGTTGACAAGCTAAGCTGTCAATTCAAAATGTGGTGCCATTGAAAAAACTAGTGAGTAGTTCTCATGATGGGAGAAAACATCATTTGGAACAAGGACGAGAACCTTGTAATATACATGAACTTCAGTAGAGAATACTAATGAGAGCAAGAAAGCAGCCAAATTAAAAGAAATTAACAAGCTACTTGCAGAAAAAGCATAAATTCTACATGTTATGGCTTCTGACTAGTAAAATTCCTCGAAGTTATGAGCCCACAACCAAGGGCTGATAGAACAACCAATAGAAGCTACCATCCAAACGAAGGCCAAAAAAAAAAAGCTCTAAAGAAGCTCTCCTAGTTTTTTATGGAAAACTTATAGAAACATACGGGCAAGACCTCCCAACTGACTCCAGTCCAACAGTCCCAATGCCATGACAACCATTCACTTCAAGATGAGTAAGTTGTCTGCAGCCAGTGGCAACTATTCCCAAACCATTGTCCGTGAGGGAATTGCAGTCAGTCAGAGTTAGACTCTTCAAACTTTTACACCCATTCCCAACCGAGTGTAAACCCCTGAAACAAGATGCAGCAAAAGTCAAATGAAAGCATAAAGAAATTTTTTGAAAGGCTGGACGAATGAGCTTTTACTTGATGCGGTGTAAGATAGAAAGGTTACTAATATAATACTCTTTCCAGAAAAGCCCAAACAGAATACAAGCATATCCTAGGCATCGTGGAAGTGATCTATCAACAATTTCAATTAACAGAATAACAATTAATAACATGAGGGGAAGAACAGTATCTGCTACAGTGCTGCTTCTTAGTTTTAAAACCTTTTCATGCATCCTCAACCAAAAATGACAAGAAAGTGGAAGGACTCTTGCAAAGCTTCATCAAACATACGGAGAAGAACTAGCCAGGGGAGTGTAAACTTTAAATAAGAAGATTGAAGAGTTACTGACATATCAGTGAATCTCTGGAAACTGTTTAGAGCTAGCTCCTCTAATGACGAACAGCACCTGCCTACCGTCCTCAGGGTTTCATCTGTAACATTTACGCAATGAAGCTTCAAGACCTTCAAAAAATGGCATCCTCTGGCCACAGCGAGAAGCCCACTATCATGCATGAACTCTGAATCCAATGACAATGTCTCAAGATACTGACAGTGAGAGCTCACTGCTTCTAGGGAAGCATCGGTTATTTTTGCACAGGCAGCAATACCAAGAGATTTTAGTGATCTCCCACACCGAGCGGTTAATTCAACCAACCCCTTGTCAGTCAAGCCCTCACAAAACCGCAAATTCAACTCTTCAAGTTGCTTGCAACACTCTCCAACAGCAGCTAACCCTTGATCTCCAACATAGCAACCCTAGAGAGGGAAAAAAGATATCTTTGGAATTGCAGAAGAGAGAATATAATAGAAACTGCATGCATTTGATAAGCAAAAGTGTAAATGTACTATTACTAGCTTGTACGAAAATTAATGTCTCCTTTAGAAAGCTCCGATTAAATAAAAGGAGTCTAGCCACTAGGTAGAAGGTTGATGAGATTAGGCAACAAAATCTACAGATAGAGAGATGAGAGTCCTGAAAATTAGAAAAATTAATAAAGTAAAGTATCTACCTGTAAGTCCAAAGATTTCAAGGACATACAACTCTCAGCAAGGGATCTTAACCCTGCACTTGAGACGTTGGAGCACCAGATTAAGCTTAACTTCTCCAGCTTCGGAAAACCTTCACCAAGAACAGCCAATCCACGATCTGATAGTGAATAAGACTCAACAATGTCTGCAACATCGCTGCTCTCAGTTTCATTGTGCAACATAAGAAATAAATGTGCTGCGTCTGCAAACTGATCATTGAGATGTCTTCTTCCCTGAGAAGTAACTAAAATTTCTCACAAACCATGCAAATGACAATAAACCTGCGTGAAACAGATATTGTAGCAACTTTAAACCCATGCTGAAGAGGTTGGTTTTGCCAGCATGATGCACTTGCACATGGTAGTCTAGCAGCTTCACAACCCTATTTCTTTACTTCTCAATTAGTTACTAGCTTTCAGGTGCAATGAGGACTCTTCTATACCAAAACATTTCCTCCTTATGTCTTTTCATTTCAAGTTGTTTTCATCTTCTTCTTTCCCTTTTTCATAAACCTTCTTCAATGTTCTTAATGCACTGAACTCCCTTGGATTTGCTTGCAGTACCTCTAGGGGTACTTTTTTTTTTGTCTCTCTTTAATAGAAACCATCATTTTTTTTTTGGGGTAAGGATAGAAACCATTAATTTGTCTCCTCACAATTCAAAAAACTTCATTGTCATTCTTTTCCTCTTTATCCTAGTACTTCTTAAAAATGTTCTTAATGCACTGAACTCCTTTGCTTGCAGTACCTCTAGGGGTACTTTTTTTTTGTCTCTCTTTAATAGAAACCATCTTTTTTTTTTTTGGGTAAGGATAGAAACCATTAATTTGTCTCCTCACAATTCAAAAAACTTCATTGTTATTCTTTTCCTCTTTATCCTAGCACTTCTTAAAAAAAGGGCAGCCCGGTGCACGATAGCATTCCCGCGATGCGGGGGTCCGGGGAAGAGCCCCACCATAAGGGTGAAAGGAGGCAAGCCTTACCCTGCATTTGCAAGAGGCTGCGTCCAAGACTCGAACCCGTGACCTCCAGGTCACACGGCAACACCTTAACCAGATATGCCAAGGCTCCCCTTCTTATCCTAGTACTTCTCATTCAATAAAATCAATCACCTTAATCTTCTTTAGACATTCACTCCGACCATTCGTATCTCTCCATCAAATTAGAACTTCGCCCAATAAACACTTTGCAACTTACTCAAATAATGATTACATTACAAATGAAAATGGAAACGATAAATGAAGTTAAAGCGGGATTCCGGCAATTGATGACAGCATACAATCTGAACCTTCAAAAGTTTAGAACCAACCAGTAAATTCAAATCGCAACGGGTTTGGACTGATTGGGAAACTTGGTCACATTTATGACTTTCCATATGGACAATTCCTCTATCTTGTTCATTTGAAACAAAATATTTTCTTTGTGTGGCGGTGAAAAAAGTATGCTTTTTTGGAGAGAGATACTATTTTATCAATCGATTTATAGGTATCTAACGAATTCACACCTGACGACTTTCCACCAAGTGGTCAAAGAAAGGTCTAACTTGTACAAATCTTTCCATTTTGCAATTTCGCTCGACCCATAAGTTCAGAAAGATATTTACCAAAACACACATTTTTAGAACACCACAAATGAAGAGACAAATAGTCAATTATGAAAGGATTTACTGTCGACCTCTTTCAAATATGAATCTATTTGATTCAAAATGGAAAAACTTGTATCCATATCTCAATTTCAATTCAAACGTGAGTTTAATTCACACTCCATGTTCTGAGAAACTAGAGAAAAAGCTAATTACTGATCCAAAAGTGCCACAAATGAAAAAATAACTATTAACATCATGCATGTCTTTGAGCTCTTTTTGCCTGCAAGCTCAATTTGTAAATGGGTGGCGCTCCCTCGGTTCCTCATAACAAATTTCTCAGTACTTATCCAAAACAAATCATTCGTGCATCATAGACGAAGTGATCACTTGACCAGTTAAAAGTCAACTGTTCTTTCAAGACAATTTGCTTCTAGAGAAGAATAGGACCATTAGAGAGAAAGTCTAAAAGTCGCCTTTTTAGAATAAGTACAGTAGTTAACATTGCAACTTTTACCTCTTCCAGAAAGTATGGACGAAGAACCCTAGCCAAATTATTTGTGTTTACCTTTACCAGTAAGGGCAAAGGGTGCATTTGTCAACATCAACATCAACATCACCTTTATACCAAACTACTTGGCGTCGGCGGTCGATAAACCCGAAGTGAAAAGCTTAAAATATACTAAAAAAGCAAAAATATGGGTACTAAAAAGAAAAACAATAATATTAGTAATAATGAAAAATAAAATAAAAGAATAAAAAATATATATAAATAAGAAATAAATATAAATGACTAAACAGAGCACTCTGAAACATAGGAAATCCCCCCCTCTATAACGCAGATAGCTTTCCTCCACTTCGTCCTAAGATAGATCTTACGCCAATCTATTTCCCACTCCATTAAATCTTGTTTTACTACCTTCCCCCAAGTAAGTTTCGGCCGACCTCGTCCTTTCTTCATATCGTGTTCTCGATAACACACTTCTGTTCTTATCGGAGCATCTAGGGGTCTATGGAGAATATGTCCAAACCATCTCAATCTATGTTCTCTCATCTTCTCTGCCACCGGTGCTATTCCAACTTTTTGTCGAATATCGTCATTTCTTATCTTATCCATCTTTGTATGACCACACATCCACCTTAACATCCTCATTTCCACTACCTCAATTTTTTGCTCATGTTGCTTCTGTACTGGCCAACATTCAGCTCCGTAAAAAAAATTGTGTATACACAAATTATTGTTCCCTTATACGAGCTTGAATACTAATACAACAACAAACAACAGGTCAATAGCTCAAGAGTAAGAACAACGTCCAACTAAAAACAATGGTTGAAGGATTTTCGTTGGTACTTGAAGGATTCCATTGCCTCTATACAGCGAAGCCAATGATGCAGGGTTATAGTTGGTTAGTTAAGTAAGAATTATGGGTATGGCATGATACTCAGATACTGCCTTGTGAGACAAAACGGGTATCCTTAATTTCTCTTTCTATAGTTTGATTGGTTTGGAAAGACAAGAAGAGTCTTTGAAGGGCAAGTGTCTGTTCTTCGGTCATTAATCGCAGATCAAGTATTTGACTTTGTGGGGATTTACACTTGGATGCAAATGTTCCGATTGGTACAATATATCCTCTCTCTTTTTTTTATATATATAAATGAGCTCCTTTCTGGATTTGAGCTGTTTTGAAAGTTGGCATTTGGTGCCTCATTCTCGTAGTGTGTTTCTCTTTTCTTATGAAGTACTACAAGAGAGTATGATTGAATTGCGGCAATAAATCAATTCAATAATTAACTAGTGCACTTCCAGAGCCAAAGACATTGAAACTAAAAAATGATCTGATCGTGAAGTCATGCAATTCAAATGCAAAAGACTCCTCTCAACAAAATTTATTGCGGCTCATCAGAATATATTATTCACCTGACACTCATGATTTAAAAGATGCTTCATTTATGGTACACTGATGATCAGAACGCCACAATCAACAATTTCATTGTCCAAAAAATGGAATCTTTCACACCAGCTACATCCTCGATCAACTTAAGTCATTCTCTCATTGTTCCATGAACTAAACCTTGACGTTTAGGATGATATTTATAACAGAGGATAGCTCGTGTTGACGTCATCAAATGGCTTGTAATCGGGATAATCGTCCACAATAAATATTTGCCAAAAATTAACAGTTACTTCTCAAAAGATAAATCTTACATATAATCTTGTGTAGGATGTTAACAATTAATCTCGGCATGTATACCAAGTGACAGTTTCTAGTTTAGCATGAAGAACTTAACCATCTATATACCATTTCTAAGTAAAATATTATCAAAATTGACCCCCATCGTACCCGCTTTTAGAGATGCAATGTTCCCACAATTTCCTTCCACCATTCCATGCACAGGAACGATCTACAGTGCTGGTCATACAAGAAACATCGTGTTTTTTTTCCTTTGGGGCTAGGTAGGGACACCATCATTTCTCACAACACAGAGGCTTGAACTCAATAATCACAGAAAACGAGATAATTTCAGTAGAACAACGCCACAGAGAGATCAAGATCAATGAACCTTCAAATCGTCACTTCTTCGACCAGTCCTAGTTCTCGAGAACCACTACCGAATTCTATAATCAACGACTGGCGACCGCAATCGCGAGCACATAAATTATGAAGATGAAAATTACAACACAGAAATGGTGAATTCGATAGCTTACAAGGCGAAGCGGGAGGGAAATGGAGAGGCGCTCGTCGACGTGGACGTTCTTCACGTTGGTGAAGCGGCGGGAGAGGAGCTTGAAGAAGAGGTCGGAAGCGCCGGATGCGCCGACGCGGAGGGTGGTGCGGGAGAGCCGCTCGAGGCCGAGCCACCGCCTGCAGACGAGGGAGCAGGCGTCGCGGCTCGACTTTGAGTCCAGCCGCTTGAAGATCTCGACCATCAGCTCCTCCGGGAGACAGCTGTTGATCCTGTCGTGGCCTCGCATGGTCGGTTGATCATTCGATCCCCATTGAATCGACGAGAACGAGAGAGAAATGGCAGGTGGGTCGGTTGTCTGTGGGTGTGTCTCAGGCGAGCGAGAGCGGTGCAGTCGGCGGTGTCGGCCGGAGGCGGCGGATGAAGCGGGGGTTTATATATACTAGTCGGTTTTGGGCGGTGCATGGGTGACATGTAGCCAAGCGGTCCGCTTCAATTTTACCTTTTTACCCTTTTCATTTTGTGAATTTGATTGTCTTAATGTTATTCTTCATGGGTAAATTGAGTTAAGAAGGAACGATCAACGTCGACGTAAACTTGTTGAGGTTGGGATGTCCGATTCGACTCGCAATTGACATTATCACCGCTTTGCCTTGTACAAATTGTAATAAACTCGAACTTGTCTTATATACGGCTTGCAAGATGAACATTCGTCACAATCGAACCGACATTTCTTGAGATGGATGATCAACTACATAATTTGACTTTATGATCAAGATAGCTCTAATCACATGTAAATAAACCTTATTCAACTCGGTCATTCTCAAGGATTTCATGAGTAATTTGCCTTCACTTTTTAAGTCCTCCTTAATTTGGATAGGGATTAAGGACTAAAAGGGAAAATGTCGACATCAAAGGTGATTTTGGTAGGAAATCTCCCCCCTCCCAAAAAAAAAACAGCAATATGATTGTGCACCAATGACAAGTTCATTACAGCGACAAATGACTGGGCAAATACATGGAACAATGTTGATTATACCGAGACAAGCTCATTACATTACTGTACATATCAAGCGATATGACAGCTCGTGATGAATTCAGCGTCCGGCCCATTTATTTTAGAAGGCTATTTACAAATTAGATAATTAATAGATCGGTCCTGGTACACCTAGTGCAGACATTATTTGCATATAATTTAGTAGATCGGTCTCGATAAATCCGACACGGACAATTTTAACGGACATTTGCATTGTGGACAAAATGTCTATGCGGTTCGCGCTCGAAGATACATTTGTCAACTAAGGCTATTCATGCATGATGTGCACAAAATGCATGTAGTGCCAACTTCAATCTAATGAAGGCGTGCTATTCATGCCGATTTTAACCGGCGGTGCTACATTTCTATACAAACGCTATGCTTGCTAGGATGGAATAAGACGAAAGAGAAAGAGCTTTAGAAATGTACTTAGTGCTTTGGTTAAGGAAGAGTGATAAGAGGGAAAGGAAGCAAAGGGATTAGGAGAGATTATGAGGGATGGGTCCGATCAATTTCATGTACATCTTAAATCCCTAAGAATCCTCCAAACATGGAAAGACATTTTTTAGGGAATTGGAGATATGTGTGTATTACTAGACGAATTTATTGTTTCTTTCTCACTTATACTCCTATACATTTATCTATAATAAAAAAAAAGTACGTGTAACTCCTAATATATATATATATATATATATATATATATATATATATTTTCAACTCTTTTCTCTTGTGAGCGTCCAAAGAATATGATAATTGATATATCGGTCTGAGATTAATGCATCTGGCATGCATGGCGATCGGATGTTTGTATCGTGTAATTGAGGCATAACGATTACGCAAACTATCATTTTCAGTATTACATTTGTCTATTAAAATACTTCATGCATGCATTATGAACCGATTGACAGTATGTTATCACGCAACACTTTTTTTTTTATAATCGAGGTGTTTATCACGCAACACTTTAATGCTTTGTTTTTTTTTTCCTTGTTTTAAGAGTTGTGAGTTAGACCCGCTTAAGTGTTGTGGCCACTTAATAATCTATTGAAAAAAGGGGGTGGAAATCTTGGTAGGGAGTTTAGTTCCACAATATTTATATATGTCCCGCCTAGTGACTCTTTTTGATGTTCGAACACCGATGATTTTATGCTAATTTCGTACGTAACTCCCTACCTTTTAAGAATAAAATGGCGGGGACAATGATCTTGGGTGTGGTCGCCACGTAATTGACACTATCGTATCGGGCTTCATCGTCCATCCGATAAAAGATGAATCAAATATTAATTTTTAAATCTAGGGTTATTGTTCTGAGCACGTCCATTGTAGGCTCGTTCAAAGGTGATGAAAATAGCCATGCGACAAATTTTAAAGATTGATCAAAATTTGAAAAACGTTTGCAACTTACCTAGTCATTTTTAGGAAAATATTTTTGAAAATCATTCATTTTTCGTGAAATAAACGTACCTTTAATTATTTAGATTAATACCACAAAAAACTGCGAACCGATACATCTGCGATAAATTTATCCAAAATCAATTCTTTGACCACAAAAATCTCAAACTAGTATACATGTCACAAATTTTTCATCCATTCGCTTCCATTAAATTAAATTAATAGCACAAAAAACCTCAAAATTAGAGTGCATGTATTAAACAGAAGGTAAAACCTCATACTCATACACCAGTCAACTGTCACGTGTCATCTAACTCAACAATCTCACAGTAAAATTTAAAGAAAACTAACGTAGGATAAATTTGCCACAGCTGTACAAGTCTGGAGTTTTTGGTAGTCAAAAGTTAGTTTGAAATAAATTTATCATATATGTAGTAGTTTGAGGTTCTCTGATATTGATCCTAATTATTTCATCTAGATAGTGCTTAAGGTGTGTTGGATTTCAAATATGCTTGTGATTTTATGTTTTTATTTTATTTTTTTCCATGCGCGGGTTGTGTATTTTTTTCATACGATTTAAGGAAGATAAATAATAATTAATAATATTTTAGTTTGGAAAATATAATGTTCCCTGAGGAAAAAGTCTTAAAAAGTGTCCCCTCGGGTAAGTGGTAATTTGGTATTAATTACTCTTTGAAAATGTAACTATTTGAAGTAGGTTATATTATTAAAATACGCAAGCTTTTCATTTTCAAACAGTTCAGTTAAGTGTTAGAATTTAGTTGCCGTAGCAAGGTCCATTTCAGTATTTACGGTGCTAGTTATGTCACGCCCCGAACCCTCACGAGCGCGCGACATTTGCACAATGACGGTTGATACATGCAACATCCTAAGACTGTCACCGACCTTGAAACCTTAATATCCAAGTAAACGCTAGCGGAAGCGATACTTACCGCTGACAACGAATGAGCAAGGACTAACGCAACTATAACACCTCATATATTACATAATCTTAGCTCCATATTACACTTGAATATCACCTTTACAAATATTAACAATAATAAATAACCCAGGGCGACCACATCCATCAGCGACCACCGATTCTCCATCAATTATCCTTGCCAACTAGGTACTCCGCCACCTAAATATCAAATCTTATGGTATCCCTGCCATGCTTATATCCTAGGAACTGAAAGGTGGGGGAAATCACCTATGAGAACACATCTCAGTAAGTTTACCCCTAATCTCGCTCAAGATATTACATGCCCTTATCGCGATTCTAAGAATTTTTTTTTCAATCGGGTTAACGGATTATTAGGTTTATTAGATGAATTAACCTAGTACGGACCCTCCAAAGTCCTACCGAATCGCAACTTTGGTTTTTGTTCAAATGATTTTAAAATATGGAGTTGCCACTAATCATTTTTGGTAGGTTGATTAGATACCTAAATAAATTAACGGGAGGACTAAATTACTTCTACGAACCAGAGATTAAGAGTTCAGGGACTTGGTTACACTAGTTAATTAAAACTAATGCCCTTTCGTTACCTTAATTTCATGAATATCCTAATTTGGCAATTCAAGCTTGGTTTATTCCTAAGACTCTAGTGAGGTGTTCTCTTTTTGTATTTTCACTTTTTAGATAGGATGCATGGGTGGTATTTTTTTTATTTTCAAAGTGTTAAAAATTCCCTAAAGCTGAAAGAGGGAGTGTGTTAACGACTTCTGTGCAGTGTTACAGTCTACTCACTTTGGGGTCTGGTGATTCAAAAATTAAACGGCAGGAAGTCAATGACAGTAAATAAAGACCTCCAATGGATGGCCCAGCCTTGGCTTGGCTTGGCTCTCCCCTTTGGGGTTTAATGGTGCAGAAATTAAATTGCGGGAAGTAAAAAACCTCCAATGGGCGGCTTGGCTCTTCCCTTTGGGGTTTGATGGTGCAGGAATTTAAATTGCAGGAAATAAACGACCTCCAGTGGATGCGCTTTGCCTCTCCATTCCGAGGTTTTAATACTTTAAAATAAAATACAACAAATCGTTTCAATAATTTGAACTAAAATCCGTTGACGGGTTGGCTGCAAATTTGATGGGCACCTTGGAATTTGTTTGGGCTCACTTTGCACCTCCATGGAATTTATCGTTGATACGGAGTTGTCCCTTTTTTTTACCTATCATAAAATATGAGAAAAATGGAGATGGAGAAAGTGTATACAATTTGTGCTAATTTGATACTAAAACCACAAATAAATGAATAAATAAAAACACTTAGCTCGAATTTACTTGCTCGTTGACGAGGATGAACTCTTGATTTATGTTGATCGATGAAAGAATTGGTGATGATAACTCCTAACTTTAAACTCCCACTATCTTCAAAATTTTCTCTCTCTTTTTGGTATTTTCTTTCTCTCCAATTTTTCTTCAATCTTCCAAAACCCTCTCAAACATCCAAAATTTTCTCCCCAAAATCCTCTCAAGCTCACTTCTTTCTCCTTTTATAACCCACTCATCTATCTCCCATTCTAATTTTTCCACTAACTCTATCTCCCATTCTAATTTCTCCACTAACTCTTCTTCATTTTCATCTTCCATTCTCCATCTCTATCTCACATTCTAATCTCTCCACTAACTCTTCTTCATCTTCATCTTCCCTTCTCCATATTTGTCTCTCATTCTAATTTCTCCACTAACTCTTCTTCATCTCCATTTTCCCTTCTCTATTCTTATCTTATTTTCTCCATCCATTCTTCTTCATCTTATCTTCTCCATCTTCCATTCTCTATTCTTATCTTATTTTCTCCATCCATTCTTCTCCATCTTCTCTTCTCCATCTCCTCTTCTCCATCTTCTCTTCTCTTCTCCATCTCCTCTTCTCCATCTTCTCTTCTCTATTCTAATTTCTCCACTAACTCTTCTTTATGTTATTTGCAAAATAATCCTTCAAGAGTTAGGTATTTGCACTCTAGTTCCTGAATTTTAAGTATTTACAATTTAGTCCTTGAAAAAATATTTCTTTAAATCCAAATCTCCTCACAATTTTTGACACACCTCCTCTATACTTAGTCAAAATTCACTGCATGTCAAATTTAAGCTCATTTCTTGCTGCTGAAAATAATGCAGAATTTAAATAAAGCCCTTTTGCAAAATTGAGTCATTCTGAGTATAATTGGGCCAAAATGAAAATTCGGAATATTAGAGAACAATGTCACAACTCCTAAAAGTGAAAAATGAAAATAAATTGACTCAAATTGAATTTTTTTAGGCCCGATTCAAGATTATACTCGTAAAGGAATACACGACTCCGAATTGGATTTTTTAAATTTGCAATGGCCAACATGAAAAGGGATTTAAAAGAAAAATGTTGACTATTTTTATGTATTTTTGTGGCCTCAAATGCTATTATTTATTAAATATTTTCCTAATTTTTAAAAATATATTTAAAAAAATACAAAAAATAATAAAAATTATTTTTGTTTCTCAAAAATGGTTGCCTAAGCTTGGCCAAAGCTTCCAAAGTTGATTTTGCAATTTTCTCATTTTTTTCTTGATTTTTTATGAATTTTCGAAAATAAAAATATCGAAAAATACTGAAAATATGAAAAATTATTTTTTGGTCAAAATTGATTCTCTAGGCTTGGCCAAGGTCCCCAAAGTTTATTTTTTAATTTTATGAATTTTTATGGATTTTTTTTATTAATTTTAAAAAGAAAAGATAATTAAAAATCAAGTGTCAACAGCCCTCATATCCAACTCTAACATGCTCTCTTAGACGCTCAAGTCACGAAAACAGGAACAAAAGCAAACAAGAAATAGCTCATCATCGAAATAATCAGGCACGCCAATAATTCATATCTACATAGAGATCAACAATGCAAATGCGTGCACATTCCGTACTCAAATTCCAGTCTCGGCTCTCTAGCCAACTCGACCTGCGTCCAACACATCAAGTCCATGCCCTTTTTGCACTAAAATATGTATTTTAGGTTCATGATATCTCAATAATTGACCCTAAATACGAATGCACATCGTGTGAGTAGTATTCTAGGCTCGTGAACAATACTCAAGGTGTCGTGAACAGTGATTTCAAAATACTATTTGGCCCGTTTTTGCTTTAAATATCCTAAAAATTCATTTTTCGGTACCCGAACCTCGCGGAACCCACATCAACCATCACCAATAATTTGTATCCAGCCAAGACAGCTACATATCAAGTCCAAATAATATACCACAGCCTCGCCACAGAATCGATTTCTACAAAAATTGCCAAATCAATCAATTTTTCTATATCGATTTACCTCGGATCGCATTCTAGAATCTATCCAAGAATCATCTAACATCCTACTCAAGGCTTAGGGGGTCGGCTTACCTCGACGAGGCTGAGTCGAAGCCGGACGAGCGACAGAACGACGAACAGCTCGGCCGCGATCGGTGGAGCACGACGGCGGCGCGAAATCCGGCAAAAGCCAAAGAAACCAAGGCTGTTCAAGAGCTGAATGAGATGGTTCACGAGCTGAAAATCCATATTTTCACATGAAAATGAGCTCTAGGGGTCGCTGGGGTCAACATATATCAACATGAGCTCTATCTCAAATTCGGGCAGTAGAAAACTAGTTCGTCGACTGAAACGGAAAAGCAGATTTAGAAGGTCAAACGACCTTGTGATCGAAGTGATTCAAAATTTTGTAAACTCACCTCGGATATAAGTACAACATATCCAAAAATCACAAAAATCCAACGCTCGGATTTCCATCGATGGCCGATCAAAGTTGGTGGCAGAAAGCTGGAATTTAGCAAGGAGAGAGAAAGAAATCCGAAAATTATAGAGAAAGAGAAAGGAGAGAGAATGTTCTGGTGATAATGATGGAAGTAAGAGAGAGAGAGACCAGATATTATCTCTAAGGGCAATTATTAAAAATTACTATTCACTGAAAGCGACTTAAAGCTGAACGAATCGACTGATTTTTGGACTATTAGTGAAATTTGGACTGATAAAACTTGGGTTTCAATTATTTTCGGTCAAAGCTGGTCAAATTGATCAAAAAGATTATCGACGAGACATTCTCGAAATTCGTGAAATTTCAGGACCGGTAGGGGCTCAATCGGTTCTGATTTGGCTCAATCGCGATTGGAAAATAACTCGGAATGCCACCGAACAAATTTTCTAACCTCGCTAAAATTACTAACACTCTCTAGCCATGGATTTTAGCTCAAGATGGGGGCGAGATGGCAATTTCCAATTTTACCTTTCCTTTAGACACTTTGAAACTATACTGCCAATTTCATGCCTTTCAAGGCGATGTCCAAATTTTATCTCTCAATTCTCGAAAATATAATATTATTTATCTTACAGACAACTGAAATTCGGGATGTCATAAGTTGGCACAAATAACATCCTACTACCGGAGCTAAAATTGTTACACCCTATCAATTATGTTCTTTGAATGCAAAATTTGCCATTCGAATCCAACGATGTGATGATTCAACCAAAAAAAAAAAATCAAACGATTTTATTAAAATGCATGTTTTATTTTTGGTTTTCCAAGAGTTTCGAATAATATTTTAGATTAACATAATGAAAAATTTCAGACTAATGCACATATGATAAATTTATTCAAAATTAATTTTTTACCACAAAATTTTCAAAATGGTACACTTGTGAAAAATTTATCTAAATCTGATATATTTGTGACAAATTTACCCTCCGTTAGATTAAGTTAATATAAAACAAAAAACCTCAAACAAGTGTCGGGTACACATGTGAAAAATGGAGGATAAAAACTTTAAATTGGTATATTCATCAACTGCTACATGTCATTTAAGTCAGTAATGTAATAATAAAATTTAACGAAAATTAACGGAGGGTAAAAATCTTAAATCGGTATATTCATCAACTGTCACGTGTCATTTAAATTAGTAATGTGATGATAAAATTTAATGGGAACTAATAAATAATAAATTTATCATATGTGTACCAATTTTGAGATTTGTGGTGGTCAAAAAATAAATTGAGAACATCAGTTTGGAGTTTTGCGTTCTTGTTCTAGTTAATTTAACTAGGGTAACAGCACCAGTTGACAAGGTACATCCCGTGATGCTACTTGGGAGCTAACCTGCGCCTGTTATTACCAAAAACAATTAACCACCTAAGGGAGCTAAAAAAATGATGTAATACTGACAGTTTGGGACTCTCTTGAAAACATATTAACTTGGGGGGCTAAAATTGATAAAATAAAAATAAAACCTGAATGCCGTATTTTTGTTTTTTTGCCATTCCGTCCCTGCCATTGCAAAAGCCCCCATTTCTCCGTCCCCTCTCAACGCTCCAGCTCCGAATTCCTTTGCCATCATCAATCAATTTCCTGCGAATGAAGAATCAAGGGTGAGACCGTAAATCCCAAGAAGAAGAAGGAGGAGGAGGAGGAGGTTCTCTGCCGATACAGCCGGAGCTTACCCAAACCCACTTTGTTCTTCTTCCTCTTTACTCCAGAGACATGACACACGGGGAGAGAACCAAGCACCGCCCGCTCCGTCGGTGTCAAGAGGTGAAAATCTCTTTACGAGGCGTTGTTGAGTGTTGGAACTGTTTCTTGATTAGCGTGCTTCGCTAGAGCCCGAAGGGTTTCAAGATCCTCGGTCTTTTTGCGAGGATGATTGTCTGTGGGCGTTCGCGATACAATGTGACGTGTTTGATCGACATTTGATGAATGCTGCATTTTGTGCTGCGACTATGTTTTCGTCTTGCTTGGAATTTTTATGTCACCAACGAAAAGGTTGTGAAGGAGTGACCAACGAAGCTGGAGAGGTCCGCTAGGAGTGCTCGCTTTTCAGTCGTAGCTATTGATCATGGATTGCTCAGGGAACGGGGCCTAAGGGGACTGGCCAACTACTAGGGATTGGCCCCAGCAACTACTATTGCAATTCCAACTACCGAAGCGGGTGCATCCATATGGCCCTGTGGATAAATTTCCCACATTGGGTCAAACCCAGCGTCTCATCATGGATACACTCAACCATTGGGCTACCATGACTGTGGTCGCTTTGCTTAGAATTGATTCAATTGGATTTGGTTCGACTCTTAGTCAGAGTAGAAGAACAAACTAGTATTCGGTCTGTTCTACTGTCCTTACGAGTTTATTGGTTTTAGTGTAGAATATGTGACAACGCAAAAACAACTACTGATATTCCTGATGGTGCTTTCTTTTGGGCCTGGTGGCTGAACCAAATCAGGAGATGGTCAGCGATAGTTTAGAATGTCTAAATTGAGTTTTTGGTTGTATAAGAATAATGCTAGGTGTACAGATGTTGTTCACACAAATTGGTATACTACGGCAGACTCCTATGGAGTGTTTACTGTGATTGATTTATTTAAAGGACCACTTGCAGTTGGCCGTATCACTTTGCATACGAAATTTGTAGACTATTTTAAGTAAACCCAGCATGACGCTTTCTATATTCACATTGTTAGCATTTCTTAAGTAATGTTGCTTATTGTCTCGGGTCCTTGACTCTCTTGATATTTAGCTATAGTTACAATGAGCTGATTTATTGAGTTTTCTATGCTATCTCGCTTACTTTATTTTCTTATTTCAGGTAGAGCTTTAAAGACTGAGGAATGCTTGGTGCTGTATGTGAGAGTGATTTCAATGGGGGTGGGGGAAGAAGAGTTTGAACAGGAGCCACATGTGGGGTTGGAGTTTAATACTGCAGATGATGCTCGTATATTCTATGGCAATTATGCATCACGAGTTGGTTTTAGAATACGGTCTGGTCAATTGTATCGTTCACGAGTGGATGGATCGGTTTGTAATAGGAGATTTGTGTGCTGGAAAGAAGGGTTTCAGATTAATTCAAGGACAGGATGCCCTGCATTCGTAAGGGTGAAAAAATCTGATTCTGGCAAGTGGGTCCTTGACCAACTTGCAAAAGATCATAATCATGATCTCAAGGATTGTGAGGAGAATCATCCTGCCAATTCCAGGTGCAAAAGTTCAGCAGCACCTGCTAAAGTAGTTGATCTGTGCCGTAAGCCCCGGATGAAACAGCTTGATGTTGTTGATAATGGATCCTCATCTTCTTCAAGTATTTTCAGTGGCAAACGCATTAAACCGGGGGCAAATGAAGGACAAGTGAAACTTGAGCCCTATGTGGGCCTAAAGTTTGATTCAGCTAATGAAGCATACCAATATTATGATACATATGCTGGGAATGTGGGATTTAGAATTCGCATCGGTCAGTTGTTTCGATCAAAGAATGATGGTTCGATTACTTCTCGGAGATTTGTCTGCTCAAAGGAAGGATTTCAGCAGCCTTCTAGAGTTGGGTGTGGTGCATTTATGAGGATTAAGAGGCATGATAATGGAAGATGGATTGTTGATCGTTATCAATTAGAGCATAACCATGAGCTTGAGATGCAAATGAAAGCGAACAGAGGTTCAGCTTCTAGGAAATTTTTAGATGAGATTAATGAAACATCGGAAAAACTAGACATTGTTAAAAAGCACAATGGGAGCCTCATAAAGAAACATCATGTGAACGACATAGGAAGTGATTGGTATACCGTGCTTCATAATTACTTTCAGAACCGGCAAGCTAAGGATATTGGATTCTTTCATGCTATCGATGTACAGATGGGTTGTTGTAGGAGTCTTTTCTGGGCTGATGGCAGATCTAGGTTTTCCTGCAGTCAGTTTGGTGATGCCATTATATTTGATACTTCCTATAAGCAAAACAATTATGTGGTGCCATTTGCTACTTTTGTTGGTGTTAATCACCACAAGCAGCCGGTTCTTCTTGGATGTGCTCTAGTTGCTGATGAATCGAAGGAGTCTTTCATATGGTTGTTTGAGACATGGCTCAGGGCAATGTCTGGGTGCCATCCCAAGTCAATAATAGCTGATCATGATGATTCCATTCTGCAAGCAATTGCACAGGTTTTTCCTTCGACTCATCATCGATTCTCAATGTGGCAAATTAAGACAAAAGAACGTGAGCATTTGAGTCCACTGAGTAGCGATTGTAAATATGAATATGAGAAGTGTGTTTATCAAAGTCATACAGTTGGTGAATTTGATGCTGCATGGGACGCTCTTCTCAGCAAATATGGCTTGAGGGAAAATGCTTGGCTGAAGGAAATGTATGAAAAGCGTGAAAACTGGGTTCCACTGTACTTACGTGGAACATTTTTTGCTGGAATTCCCATCGATGGAAGTCTAGATGCCTTTTTTGATCCATATTTAAATTCTCAAACATCACTTGAAGAATTTGTTATGAGATATGAGCAAGGTTTGGAGCAACGTCGTGGCAATGAAAGGAAAGAAGATTATAATTCATTCAACTTGCAGGCATTTTTGCAGACAAATGAACTGATGGAAGAGCAATGTAGGAGGCTTTATACCCTTTCCGTTTTCAAAGTTTTCCAGAGGGAACTTTTACAAAGTTACAGTTATCTGGGTGCCAGTATTCATGAACAAGGGGCCATCAGCAGATATATGATCCGTAAGTGCGGCAATGAGAATGAGAAACATATTGTTACCTTTTGTTCTTCGAATCTCGATGTGAGTTGTGGCTGTCAAATGTTTGAATCAGAGGGTGTATTGTGTAGACATGCTTTGAGATTGTTCCAGATTCTAGATATTAGGGAGCTTCCATCTCGCTACATTTTACATAGGTGGACAAGGAGTGCTGAGTATGGCACTATACGTGATTTGGAATCAGGAGGTAGCTCCCATGAAATTAAGGCTAAGATGATCTGGAGTCTTCGTGAAATTGCTGCCAAGTATGTAGAGTTTGGTGCCACATCTTTTGAGAAATACAAACTTGCATATGAAATTATGCATGAGGGTGGGAGGAAACTTTGCTGGCAGAGGTAAGTGTAGGATAATTTTGTAGTTTGGAGCGTGTCCATGTTTCTTTTCTAGCGGGGCTGACTTTTGTAACTAGAAGGCATCAACTTATTTTATTCACTATAAAAGTTTCTCAATCAGAAGTGAAATTATGTGGATATGAAATTATGCATTCTGCTAGTTCTTTTGATTGGTTTCTTCTGTTTATCTCACCTCAGAGGCTGGGGGTAAGGGAGGGGATAAATTGAGGAGAGTGAATAAAGAACTATGCTTAGAATTTTCTTGTAATAAAATTGTACATCCACTTTCGATAGGCAAATTTCAACAAACTTCTAGTGGGGGGAAGCCACCACAAGCCCCGACTGATTGTCTTTGAGAAGCTGTCCTGATATTTGAAGAACCTGTAGACCTGTGCTCTGGTGTAATTTCCTCCAAGTTATCCAATCTCTCTCTCTCTCTCTCTCTCTCTCTCTCTCTCTCTCTCTCTCTCTCTCTTGTAACTTTGGCAAGAGGAATGGGAGACATGGATGACTCTCAGTTTTGGTGCACAAGTTACCAAGAGACACCTGCTGGTCTGGCCTTATAATAAGTTAATAATAGTGAAGTTAATGATATACATGAGTTGTGGTGATTTGCATTTCAATTCTTCCTCGCCTTGACTAATCTGACATGAACATAAAAGGGAAAGTGACGTTCATGTAATAGAAACATCTGCTTCAATAGTCAATCACACTCCAGCACCACAGTTGTAGTTGCAGAAATTTACTCAGTGGAAGTGATTTTCTTTATGGTAATGATTTTTCTAGCAATATTTGGAAATGCCGTATGACATTCAATGACGTGGCTGACATCTTGCTTCATATTTTGTACTTCATCTTATTTCTTGGCCATACAATTTTTTTCCCTATGTGGCTTAGGACATATCATAGCCGACAAACGTCTGTTATTCAACGATGTTGAAATGTTCCACCATATTGGGGTGTGCTGAATAACCCTTGTAGTGCATATTTGAGTACGAAGAGCAATAATGATGAAGACAATGCAAAATGAAATATCTCACAGAATTATAGTAGAAACTCCCAGTCGTATGTGTGATATTGGCTCACGAAGCAACATAATTTGTTCTTTAAGATGCCCGACTAGCTCTTTAATGGATATCTGTCCATTAGCACTTCAATAAATGAGAAAACTAGGGCAATCACGACTCTGCTGGCAGATAAATTTGTCCTTATGGCAACAAAAATGAGCTGCTTGTTATAGCAAGTCAGGCTACTCTCACCAGGAGAAACCGTGAGAGAATATTTGGCTGAGGGACCAAGTGGCGTATATGGCTAGCTTAGAGTTGAACTTGCTTATATATAAGTTGCTCAGGACTGCCATTGATATGTGGCTTAGACTACTGGGGCTGAAGCTGATTTACAATACCTGTAATGAGACAAGATTCAGAAATGCATGAATTTAGGTTTGCCTGATTGAGTGCTTCATAGAGTCCATGTTCATATTATATATGACAACCTTGAAAAATTTTAGGAATGCTTTGGTATGGTATGATGTGTTAACATTGTCTCCTGATGCGTCGACTTAAAACCTTGAGCTTGAATTTTATTTGATATCTGATCTTGCCTAGTGCTTTGAAAAAAAATCATAGATCAAGAATAAATCATGATCTCCCGTAGTTAAATTCAAGTTACATATTCTTTTTCAGCTGTATAATCTTGACTAGGCTTGATACACTTAAAATATAACTTGCTGCCAACATACAAAGAGAACAGATTTCTCATTATATTCATGAATTTTTCTTCCAAGCCAATGTCAAGAGTATGTTTTGATTGTTGGGTCACTGTCCATGTATCTCTTTAAGGGCATCCTAGTAAAGCAGGTGACCAATGCCATTTAGAGAAGAAAACTAAGTCCTTGAACCACCCTGCTCGTGAGTGTATAGGTATGGTTATCAATCCAAAATCCTGAATGATGACAGAAACACGAAATGAGAACAGAACAACTGTAGCTAGAGTTTTATGTGTTAAAAAATTACAAACTGAGACAAAGTTTTGAGCACAAAGAATAACAACTTGAAAGGGCATTGAAGCATGTTTTGGTGAAGCTTTTTTGTGGAGTTTGCTCGGCAGCTTGCATTGGCCATCTCTGAGAATGGTATTAGGATAGTTAAAGACTTTGGAGTGATCTGCCTATGCTTCATTTTCTCTTTGTTTTTAGCAATATAATAGGTTCTGTTCTAATTTTATTACTTCTAAAGGAATTTGTAGAAGTGATCGGCCGCGGCCTACTTGGAGTAATTGACTAGGCTGGATACAATCTTAGGGTTGTCAAGATGATTACGATAACTGCTTACCGAGTCCCACTGAATGCCGCTCTTTGGGGTCATCCTGGTCACCTCTTAACCATGGAAATTGTTTGGTTGTGCTCGGTCGGGAGATTGCCATGAGCCTGTTGGATTGGTCTGGTGCATTGGAATGCCTTACACCAAATTACAGAACACTACAGAGAATTGGCAAGAAACATATGTTGCAATTTTTTTAACTATAAAGTCCTATGGAGCATTTAATTCATCTCAGGCATCATTACTGATGTTGGCCAATGGCATTTCTACTTCGCCTTGGTTTTGCTGCTGTATTTCTGGGTTGTGCTGTCGAAATGAGATTTTTCTGCTTCATAGGATTTGGTCTAAATTTCGATGATACAAGAATGATTGGGATGGTCGAGTCCGAAGAGAAAATATGGTAGATAGTGAATAAACATGGTAAAGCATTGACACATAGTAGAGTTAAGAAATTAGTGCTATGTGGGGGTTGGCTGTAGCGATGAGAACTGGTCTCAAATTCTGGAAGTAGCAAAAGAGGAAAAGGTGAGCTTTCTATTTGAACATGGCAAAAATATAGTGAATGAGCACTTGAAAGAGTTGGTCAAGCTTGTGGGGATTATATGACGATGACTTTATTAATGAAGATTGCAGGCTCAACTTAAGAACCTGGAGAAGGATTTACACACTCTTCATGCATCAGGTATGATTGTGCATTCCTTTCCGAATTCACACTGGAATGCCAACCGGGACTGCTGCATTATTTTCATATTTGTATTCTAAGATGACCTACTGCATTATTTCATCTTCTACTGCATAATTGATGATAAAAATAACTTGTAACTAAAGAAAAACATGTACTCCCAATCTTTGCTGTTATTATGTGATATGATGCTGGATTTTTGTGCATGGTCATGATTCATTGCACTGTGAACTTTTTAGTTAAAAGACTCGTGCCCATTTTGTCTCTTGGGTGAATGATCGAAGTAAGTTTCGCAAGGAAATATTGCACTAAAATTTGGAAAATTAACAAGAAATTTCTTTTTCCACGGGCCTATGACTTCCACACAAGGTATGATACCTGCAAATGTAAACGGACTTGCGCAAGGAGGAATTCACTGTTGCTTTGAGAGAGATTCTAAAATCGCTCTATTGTTTATTGCCACATCCTACACATGAAAGCTTTCTTTTAGTCGATGCCAGTTGATGATACAAAATGATAAAGATCTATAGATTGGCCTTCAGCAATTGAAGAAAATATGAGCTCTGTAGAGAATAATTATGATGCCAAAGCGACATGCTTGTAGAAATAGATCAAGATATCTACTCACAACAAAGCAATTCGGCATGAGACAAACTAGACAGGGGGTGCAATGTCAGACGAACAATAGCTGTTTTTCTCTTTCGTTCTTATACGAATTGGTCATCAAAGTCGTTAGGACATAATAACACGTGCTTATGTTGTTACTAGGGGTCATCATACGGAACTCGTCATTATGTCCAATCATCTATCTATATGGAAAAGAAATAAATTCATAGGATTGTCTATATAACATGTCGTAACTAAGGACTGTTTAACCATAAAATGCTCATTTTTGTGATCTTCAAATACATATAATATATCCATACTTTTGTCAAAAAAAAATATGAGACTAACTAAATTAGTAAACTCTGATGCGACTGGCCTTGGTTATGAAATATTGTGTGACAGATTAGGACAACCCTTCACAATGCCCCAAATAAGTTACAACAAGAGTAGACTTGGTCACGAGACGTTGCAGATTCTTACCACGTTTTACAACACCGGCTTTATATTGTAAACCGGCTTTATATTGTCTTGATTACGTTACAATTATAGTGGGATTTTGTATAGGCTCTTGCCACAATAAGGATTCAAATGATTAGGTTGTTTAAAAGTTTGTGATAGATCTTGATGGCATGAGTTGTAACAAGTTGCAAAGCCGGTTATGTTGGGTCATGCTTCAGTTCAATTCTATCCTATGTGCATGTTATGATTGATCTACTCATTTGCAGGTTTTTTTGTCAATCGATGACTATCTGGTTTGAGATGCCTATCTTCGAGATGAGAAAAATGGATGAAACAAACTAAAGGTGTCGTAATAGCACTACGTACATCGTAAAAAGTTCTAAACCTTTTAGCTTATTTTGTAACTCAGTTTTATTGGGTTCGGTTTATGACCTGTTACAAGGGCAATAAGTCCAAAATGAGTAAGGTATGACCAAAATCGCCCTAATTACAATGCATTCCCTCTAAGCTTACGACCTATTACAAGTGCGATACTTCAAAAACAACAAAGTAGCCATGGAAATGCCACCGCACTCATTTGTTTCTAGCTGATGACCCATTACAAGTGTCATATTTTGAAAATCGGTTAGTTGCGACACAAAAGGCCTTCGTCACAAAATGTTTGCTCCAAGTTGATGACATGTACCTATCCATGGTCTTTGGTTTTGGGGACATGTGGAAGTATCATTTCAAATTTTCACAATGATGTATAAGTCATAAATTTAATTACGCATTTTCATAATATTAGAATACGGGCGCCATAACAACAAGTTATTTACATCGTAACAGGTTGTGAACCTTACTAGCTTGTTTTGTAACTCATACCCATTTGTCATTCGGTGCAAGAAAGTAAAGACTGTTAAATATAAGATTATTATCAATTTAAGGAAGGATTAAAATTAGCTTCGAATAAAAATGCGAAATTGCAGGCAGAACTACCAAGAACTCGAAACATATAAATCAATAAACATAACAACATGAATTAAAGAATCAAATAATAGATACAGTCGGTACTAACAATTCTCCAAATTGTGTGCCCATTTCCAATTTGTAATAAATGGAGGTGTGGTGTACTTTTTTAAACAACATGAGTTACAACTTTTATTTTAGAGGGCTAATTTTAGATTAAGATATTTAATGGTTGGCTCTTTATTAATGTGTGGTGTACTTTAAACTAGCATGTAATACTACTTATTTAATGAGACAGCTAGTAAATTCCTTATAGGGATGGTAGTTTACCAACTATACGTGCAAACTTTCAAAGAAGCTGGAATAATTTGATGGTATGTTCGTAAGTCCCTTAGATGTTGGTAGTATACTAGCCACACGTGTAAAATGTGACAAAAGTTGCTAACTTTCTAACTTATTGGAATGTTGGGTAAATTTGTTATTGACTTGGTATTTTATTAACCACCCTTGTAAAAATTAAAAGAAGTAGGTAATTTTATGAAGTTATTAGAACTTTGGTAAATTCTCTATGGTGTTGGAAATTAACTACTCAATCAGGTAAAATTTGAAGAAATTGGCACATAATTAATTTCATGCTGTATCTGCAATTCCTTTCAAAATTGGTATTTTGTGTAAATTAAGAAGTTGGTAATTTAATAATTTATCATGTGTTAGGGAATTCCATACAGTGCTCTAGCATGTCATTAGCAACAATGGTTAAAAAAAGCTGGTAAATTACTAATTTGTTGGGATATTACTAACTTGTAACGGTTCAAAGAAGTTGATGATTTACTAAGGAATGTTGGTAAATTTATTATAGTGTTGGAATTTTACTTGGGATACCAGTAAAATATAAGAAAAGTTGGTAATTTACTAATTCATTTGAAAGTTAACAAATTCTAAATACCAATCCTACTTCTCAAATTTTTCTATCAGCTAGGTGCGATATTATAGATAACTTAGCATCAATATCATGTTAATCATTCGTTCAACTGTTGAATAACACGGTTGAATTGGTGCGAAGAGATGAATAGAAAAAGGACTTGAATAACCGTCGGTCCCGTAGAAGCAAAATGGTTGGTCATGCCAAATTGTTGTTTTTTGTTTGTGCTGCACTTTTCATGTTAATGAGAGCAAAAGAACATTTCTTTGCCTCACAAAGAGAAAAGAATTGCACGAATCGCACAGACAAAACTTGTATCACACCGACGATTGCTGTCTGCTTATACTTCCCAAAGATCTCTTTATAAGACATTGGAAAAGACGAAACAAACTAATGCATCTGATGTTTTACTGAATCAGAAGTCAAGCTGCCTTTCATTTAAACGAAAGTCCACCTCGCTAAATGCTAAATCGAAAGAGTTTAGCATACGAAAACACTATAAATTTGGATGACTTGCGTTGAATTATCAAAGTAATTGACAGGGCCAAAACGTTGACTACTTGTGAATGCATGACGAAACCAATGTCAAGGAGACAAGGTCTTGAGTTTGGACACCTAATTTTCTCGCCCTCTATGAAGCTTTATTTACATGAGGATCTCCTTCCAATGACCTAAATCTGGAGGAAAGGGGGTCGACAGTCTCTCAGCTTGTAGGTCCTCGCCGATTTGATTAATGCGTTTGCCCTTTCTTAACCAACAGCACGAATTTTAGACCTTCAACGCTAGCTTCTGAGCAGCAAGAGCTTCAGCCTCCAGGGTGGGCACCCATAAAATTGTAGTTCCAGTAAGTAACAAGGTCATGTCGTATGGGTCCATGTTTGAGATAGGACCTCCCGGTCTCCCAAGTTACCTGTATATTGCTTTAAGCCATTAATTGACTAAGCAAGGAAGGTGGACTTTCTCTGTTTTATCAGTATTCAGAAATAATGAACCATTCCATAAAGTTTTTTGCAGCACTAAAAGAACCGGGATGTCCAAGTCGTAATCAATAAACTTTTGTAAATATTGGATTAGTAAGGATTGATATGGAGATTTACATTTGCTTAGGAAGCAAAACTAGGGGAGTGCTTTCCAAGTGTCAACAATGAAATCATAGAATAAACTAAGACCAAAAAGAATAATATACTTTCTCTGTAGTATTATTTTATGGTAGTGTTTTTCTTATATCATCCATGAAACTTAAAGGTCTCTGATTGATAGACTGAACATAAAAGCGAACTGGAATGGTCACTGTCGTAGTACCTTTTTCTTGTTTCTCAGTGTCGCAGCCCCCATGGATTGAGCAACCACGATTGGCAACTCCCTGCATAACAGAATTCAAGTAATTCAGGTATCACAAAAAAAAAAATTTGAGCCCAATTTAATAGGCAATCTTCAAATTCGACTAGCAGCTGGTATGCTTCTTCTGAGCATTACCAAAGGAAATGTATCGATATTGCCTGTTTCATGCTTTCCCGTCAATCTTCTCTCATTTGCTTCTCCTTAGGTGCTAATGTGATCCTCATGGTGAAGTGAGATTGAAAATTGCCTTCTTTATCACTTCAAAGCCTCTCTCTTCTGTCATGCCTTTCGTATTGCAGAAAAGACAGGAAACACACTCTTAAAGTCCTTCAATGAACAGAAATACTTAAAGTAGTCTATGTTATCTATGGTGGAAACCTGTAGTTAGTTTCCTGCACCATTCCAGTCACCCTGAGAAGGAAGAAAATATTTTTATCAACTTTAGGATAGTTGTTGCATAAATGCCTATATTGAAGTGAAGTTATTTCTATCGGCTTCAGGTCCAACGTGAAGATGGCACCAGATTGTTCAGTTATTCTATGTTATAAAAGCAACATAAACAATTAAGAAATTAAATACTGTAGAACATGTCTGTATGCACGGATTCTGTTTGCCATTAATGGCATTCCGTTATTTTTCAAGAAAGAAATTGAAATTTCACCTCCAAAAGGTATCTTGAACACCAAAGATGATCTCCCGCTTCAGTTCCCACGCTTGGTCCCACGAGGTTCTTACTGCACGATAGAAGCCAGTCTTGATGGTAACAGTTCCGTGGCTTTCTTTTTGTTCCTTTACAAAAAAAAAAAAAAAAAACAGGCAAGATGGAGGTTAGATAGTACCTGGTCCGAAATCACCCCTCCCTTGGTGTCACTAATGTGGACACCAACATATAAGCATGTAGTAAGCATCGGATATGTCCTGGCCAAATGACTTATCAGCCCCAACACCACAGTAATAAGGCCCTAAATGAACATAAAACCTCGTATTACAAAATTTTCTCATCAACTTAGCCTATAATCCATCAATATATAGGGAAATTCATTGTGAAACAATTTCTCACCTAGGGACCTGGATATCCTCAAGGCCATCCCGATGGCCATTGAACCTTTGTCTAGGATATTGTGAACCATTATGTATGGGATATTGCTCAAACCCATACATAATGTGAACATTCAGCCAAAAGTCATGAACTCCTCCCTTTCGAAAGTTTGTAATTCACGATAGAAACTCATGTTTTTGGTTCTCCTACTATGAAACTTCATTGATAACCTTTGGGTTACTGAAACCCTAGCATGTTTGTTCATTGGGGTCGGCTCGCTAGCTGGTGTGTATGAGCCGCAAATAACCTGCGGACAAACAATAATTCTCAATAAACTAATTGAAACATCTCATCATCCAATCAACCTATTCAGATGATCTGATGGAGGAACAATGTTTGACAACATGATATGATGATCTGATGGAGGTACAATGTTTGACGACATGATACCTTTTTTGTGGAAAATTACCGAGATATTGTTGCCATCTCAGAAAGGATCCCTAGAAATTGCTTGAGGGAAAATTAACATCACTTCATTATCTCCCTGGAGCTTGACCGATAATTGATTAATTGTAATTCCACTTTGGAAGCTCAGACAGGTGCTCAACAAGTCTAGGGGTCGTCTGATTATTCAGAAATTAGTAGATCAATAGCATGTAGCATGTAATAAGAAAAACGCTACATATATTATTTTCACCATTCATACCCTTGATTTGCCAAGACCTCCGATCATATCTCATAGTTATACTAACGTCAAAATGTAAAACAAGATATGCTGATGTAGAATAGAAAAAAAGGGTCCTCTGCTCAACGCTGCATAAAGCATATAATATACTTATGCTAAGGGTAAATTGAAGGGTAAATTGAAGAAAAATGCGAACTTAGAATCTTAGTGAGAATAGTTCTAGGATTGTTCATCTTTTTGTGCCCTCGACTTGAAGGTTTCAGGCACTAAAACCTACCAATGTACTCTGCAATTATCTTCTCAGTATACGGCGTCACGTCCAAGTTGAGAAGCCTCTCAAGCCTACTAACAAGGATGTTCTTGGATTCAAAGCATACACCCTGAACTTAGAAAAGCGCTTGGTGCTCCTGCTCTGTCTCTGCTTTAGCAAGAGAATATTTTTGCTATCAGGGGACTGGCAGTCACTGAGTTTTTTGTGATCCTCATCTAGGATTGTGTCGTCAGTGCCAAAATCTGCGCCTTTCTTGCCTAGTCTGGAAAACAAAGCAGTGTGAGAAATAGACATGTCAACCGAAAACAAAACACCCTGCGAGCTTAATCTCATGGAAGATTAAGCTTTTTTTGTCTGATTTGGCAATCTGGCATGCATAAGAGTGTCGTTAAAAGATTGGGCCGGGTAATTTAAGGAAAAGTTCTTGTTAGCAAGTGCCAGCACCAGAAAACCGCTTTTCGACACACCTATAAATTGAAAAACTGCAGACTGCAGAGTGCAATTGTTCAAAAGATGAGTGAAGCTCCAACTTACCAAGGATCAGTCGACAAACATGTTATTCTGATATGTTTTGGATCTAATCAATTATCAACTCGTGAATCTTCACAGCGCACCTAATTCTTTCCTCTCCAATCAAAAGGCAATCACATTGAAGTACTTTCTTCTATCACGAAATTGGCATAATTGCAAATGGGTAATGATTGATCAAAATTAGTAACTGAGTCTACATGAAGTCCACAACAGAGACTTAAAATTGGTAATGATTGATCAAAATTGGTAATCGAGTCAACATGAAGTCCACAGCAGAGACTTAAAAATTGGTAATGATTGATCCAAACTAGTAATCGAGTGTACATGATGTCCTCCACAACAATGACTACTGCTTCATTCATTAATCTCGCCTCAGGCATTTCTATTGCAGACATTGTTGTCACAAAGAGATGAAGTCCATCTTAATTGTCTACCAAACAAAATGAGCAGGACAACCTTGCAGTGATCAAAACGGAGAAATCATTGATTAGACACCTAGTCTAATAGTCATAAGACCACTTTTAATGTCAAACATTTACTCAATTGCTTAAGATGGTGTTCAAAATTGGCAAAGGAGTTACCTGAGAACCTCTGCAGAATGGCTGAACACCAAACCAAGAATGTCAATTGTTGTCAAATGCTAACAATAAGACCACCTTCACTATCCTCCCTTGGAGCTTGACCGGTACTTCACCCATAGTAATTCCTCCTTCGAAGTTCAGACGGATGCTCAACAGGTCTAGATATCGTCTGATTTTATGACTTAATTGGTCACCAGCGTGTAGCGTGTGAAAAAGAAAATAGCTACACATCTTATTGTCAATATTCATACCCTGGATTTGCTGTGCAGATCTATATCAGAGCCTCCGATTCCATGGGAGCAGATTGAGATAAAAGTTAAATATTAAGGGAAGCATGCCAGAAGATTGTCCAGAGAGAAACATTTCATCAATTCATGTATGGGAGTATTCCAGAATCATCAGACTCTACAGGCATTTTTGCTCCCTGTGAAATCAACTAAGCAGATTGCACACTATACTTCTGCAGCATGAGTCATGAGCCAGATTAAATGAGCTCGGAGTATAAATTTTCTTGATTTTTCACCCACGTTTTGAAATAAACCTATGCTTGCAGACCCTTCGAATACCTGCATCCAAGTATATGTCCAAACATTTCAGCTATCTGTCCACGTCCCCCCAGTCAAATCAAGTATCAAACAGAATTCGAAAATCATTTTCTTCAAGTATCATAACACAATTTGTATTGACTAGGCACTTCAAGAAAGGGTCTCTTTAGCAAGTGCCAGCAGCTTTGCCCTAAAGCTTAATTTCATGAAACCGCTTTTTGAAGGCTAGTTCCAAGTGGGAAAAACTTGCATTCTTGGAGGTTTAAACACAATTGTCATGAACAATTTTGCACACAGGGGTTTAGATAGGCGTATAAGCTTCAAGATCAGGGGCGGTGTGGTCTTAAGCCCACTTGAATTGGATACTAGCCCAAAGATAGAGGGATAAACTGAGAGTAGATCATTAAAATCTTACTTATTTTGCTCGCATGATTTCTAGAAAACGTAAGCGGTAGAAATCAAGAAGATGGAAGGGTTAAAACAAGTTAAAAGTAGAATAGGAAGAGCAGCAAAATGCAGCGCGACATTGCTTCCATATGGACGACAAGCTACCGCTCATGAAATACAGAGCATGATGATCCAAACTAAAATGCAATCGAAATAGCAGCCACCGACCACAAAACAAAACTAAATATCCATATGATGACATACAGAAGTAAACAAATTGAGTAATTCTCTAGAAGCATGAACCGCTCAAAATCAAGAAACGCAAAAGCATTAACCATGCTGAACTAAGTGTACATTGTCCTCTCTCCATTTCCAAGCGAGAAGGAAGCAGAAAATGTAGAAACCAGAAGCAGAGAGAGAGAGAGAGAGAGAGAGGCAGGGAGGACGCACCAGTCAAAAAGGCATTGGGTTAGGAATAACGAGAATGAGTGTAATAATCAGAATTAGGTCTCGCGAGAGATGTCTCATTCAATGGCTACGACAAGCTTCTCCGAAGAAGAAGAGAAGGGCCTCTGCAAAAATCGTGCTAGGGTTAATTAATTCATATCCCCCAAATCGCAATAAAGAATCGAGAATTATTCATATGAAAATCTGGGGAAAACAAGGTCCCCCACATACCTTCACCAAGGAAAGTCGTGAGATATGTGGGGGATATGAGCAATCTTGTACCAGTCCTCGCCTCCATCTCTTTTGCACCTCTCCTCCAATTCTGGGCATTCGTAGATTGTTAAGTGAGTAAGGGATGTCAGCCTTCGCATTCCTTCAGGTAATGACGTCAGCGAGTGACACCTTACGATGTGAAGCAATTGAAGTGATTGAAGCTCCCCGATCTGCTCTGGTAATTCCTTCAAATTGTTGCAATAGGAAATAAGGAGGCGCTCTAGAGTGCTGGCCTGTACAAGCCACTGCGGGAGAGATTCTAGTTTAGGAAGGTCCCAAATGGCCACGGTGCGGAGACTGTGAAGAAGTCCTCCACGGAAATCCAAGATGTTGTCACCGCTTTCGTCTTTGGATATATCCAGCTCCAATTCTGGGCATCCGTCGATTCTTAGGAGAGCAAGGGATGCCAGCCTTCGCATTCCTTCGGATAATGACGTCAGCGAGGGGCAATACATGATTTCAAGCCGTTGAAGTGATTGAAGGTCCTCGATCTGCTCTGGTAATTCCTTCAAATTGGAGCAACAGGAAATTTCGAGACGCTCGAGACTGCTGGCCTTTAGAAGCCACCGTGGGATAGATTCAAGTTTGGGAAGACCACCGATGTTCACGGAGCGAAGACTGTGAAGAAGTCCTCCTCCATGGAAATCTAAGACGTTGCCGCTTTCGTCTTTGGATATATCCAGCTCCTCACAATCCCCAATAGAGAGATCCACGAGGCTCGATAGATGCCGCATTCCGAGTGAGAGCGAAGTTAACCGAGGACAATGAAGGATGCCAAGAGTTTCAAGTGAGGTGAGGCTTTTCAAACACTCCTCGGGTAAATATTCTAGAAACTCCACTTCCACGATAGTCAGATGCTTCAACTTGTTGAGGCCAAATATCCGATTTATCAACAACGCTGAGATGGACCCCGCAAGGAACAAGTCCTCGAGATTTGGAGTTGGTGGCATGGCTTTCAACTTTTCACAGCCCACAATACCCAACCTCGATAGGCTAGGAAACGATGCTGTCGACGTGGATGAATAATCTGACCCGATGTATTCCAATTCACTCATCTCATAAATCGCTAAGGACTTGAGGTGAGGGAGTTGGACCAGTGGAGGGAGATGCTTACACCTTCCGCAATTTGTAAAGCATACCTTAACTAATTTGGGCAAGGAAAACACAAGTTCATCCATCATCCACCTTGGAAAGCTCTCACCTTTATATCCATCTATCGTCAACTCCTCCAGATTTGAGTACGGCCTCAGTCCATCTAATAGTGCTTCATCTCTATCCTTGATCATCGCATCATTAGTATCGAAATTGCCCCACTCAAGTGTCAAAGATTCCAAAGAACGCTTCTCCATCAAGTTGGCAGCCTTGGATTCTCGTATTGCATCCGTCACGCTTCCCAAATTCTCAATGCAAAGGCTTCCCCGAAGGTTGTTAAGCCCATTTAGATCCCCAAGTCTGCAATAGTTCTTAACAAGAGCTTTATTTTTGGGTAAAATAAAGCGTGTTAACCTATGCAGAGAGCCCAATTGCTCAAGCCCGCGTGGCATATAACTAATGTTCGGACAATCACTAATGTCTAGATTTCGAAGGCTTACTAACTTCCTTATGCCACTTGGCAATTCTTCAAGGAATTCACAACCATTGAGAATAAGTGTTTGTAAATTCTGCAATCTCATAATAGCATTAGGAAGCCTTTTGAGTTTACTACTTTTGGAGAGATTGAGATATGTGAGATGCTTCAACTTACAAATGGACCTCGGCACCTTCTCGACATTTGCGGCATGCAAACCCAAGATACGCAACCGCTTGAAACTTTGAATAAGTTTGTGTAGATCTGCTTCACTCATTGATTGATCTCTAGCAGTAGTAGACAGAAACGTTCTCAGAGCATTTGCTTTCAAGCGTAAAATTGAAAGATTGCCCATCAAATTGGAAGTTTTATCGTGAGACATATGACGAGTTCTTTCAGGTATGGGTTTATTATCATCGCATGCCACCCAACACTCAGTCCTGGCAACTAAGCATGCTAGATCATGCATCAAATCATGCATCTTGCAAGTCTCCTCATTCGTGTATGGATCTTTCTTAAAATCTTGAAAGAAGTTTCTCCATAGTAGATCCATGAAATATCCATCAGCAATATCTTCTAAATGTTGACTTCTATCTAACGGTTGGATAAATCCTTCTGCCATCCAAAGATCGACCAAAGTCTGCTTCTTTATCTCATAATCTTTGGGGAACAATGAACAAAACGCAAAACACTGTTTCAAATGTGAAGGAAGATGGTCATAACTAAGCTTAAGAATTAATTTTATGCCGTCTTCCATTTGAGACAAATCCGGGAGCTCATTTTCTTTGAATTGCAACCATTCGTGCTTACTTTTCTGAAAGAGTAAACCCCCAATTGTTCGAACAACCAATGGAACGCCATAGCACTTCCTAACAATATCTTTACCGATAGCTAGCATGTCGGGATCTTGTATCTCCTCTTCATTACAACAAGCCATCTGCATTAGTAATTTAAAAGAAGCGCTTTCAGATAAACCCTCAAGAACATGAGGCGTAGCAGTGCCGGTGATCTTCGCAACCAAAGGAAGCCGTGTAGTTATAAGGATCTTGCTTCCTCTAGCACCTCCCAACAATAAAGTTTTCAGGCTTAGCCACGTTTCTCGGTCTTCATTCCACAAATCATCTAAAACTAAGAGGTATCTCTCTCCATCAATCGCTCCCCTCAGTTCACTTTGCAACTGCTCCATCGCACCCTCGGTTGGTTCTGTCTTCTTTGCACAAGCTATCATATCTTTCACTATTTTTTTCTTGTCAAAATTATCAGAGACACATACCCACATTTTCAAGGTAAATTGTTTACTAGCCATCTCATCATTATACACACATTGAGCAAGAGCAGTTTTTCCAAGCCCCCCAATACCAACTATTGGAAGAATGGAAAGGTCCTCTTTCACGTCTGAACCCAGCAAAAAATCCATGACCGTTTTCTTGTCATCATCTCTCCCTATAACATCTCCCTCACGTATAAACGAATGCGTCTCTTCTCTCTTCCTCCACTCTCTCACTACTTGCGAATGCACGGGGCGCTCCTCCAAGTGGAATCCCTTATTGGCCTTACGGGCTTCTATTCTCTCCCTCACTGCTCTTACTTTATTACTCATCTTCAACTGAAAAGCAATCTGGTTTGAACTTGAGAAAAATGTGCTTACCTGCTTCATCACTTCACTGTGGCCCCTCAGTTCTCGTCGAATAGTTTCGATGTTGAATTCTTCAACCACGTCCTGCGCCTCATAGAAAGCGTCTTTCAGTTCCTCAACCCAAACTTGGATTTGGCGATTCTGGTCGGATCGCTGCTCGGCATCCTCCAGCACAGCCTGAAGCGTGGAGACGGTGTCCCTAAGCTTCTCGAGTTCATGCTTGACGCCCCATGGCTTTCCAACCTTTTCTAGTGCTCGAGGAACCAGAAAATCAACGATCATTCCAGCAATGCCAAAGATGACAGATTCGGCCATTGTGTTCTCTCTTCTCTCTCTATCTGGATCGCGAGGTACTGCTCCAGTTGTTCCAAGGCTTAGATATATAAGACCGGCAAATGAAAATCCTAGCAAATATAATTTTCTAACTTCTTTCGTCCCACTTGAGTAAGTTGAAGATAAGAATTCTCGTCCCATGGGACCCTTCTCTCTCTCTCTCTCTCTCTCTCTCTCTCTCTCTCTCTCTGGATCACGAGATATTGCTCCAGTTGTTCCAAGGCTGGACATATAAGACCAGGAAATGAAAATCCTGACAGATTTAATTTTCTAACTTCTTTCGCCCACTTGAGTAGCCGAAGATAAGCATTCTCGTCACATGTGACCCACCAAGGTTGGGTCCATTGTTAGGTCGGCGATTTATATATATATATATATCTTTGCGCTGTTCTTCGAAGCCCGATTTTATGTCTCCCAATGCTCAGAGATTCTTTTTCTTGGTCCCACAATTTTAATAATAAATAAATTTTGGAACGTCCTTTTGTATTGTATTACGGTTTTTCATAGCTCTAAGTATGCCTTTTCCGAAGCATGCCTTTACTTTTCACATGCCATTATCAGATTGAGCATCGAAGTAAAAGAAAGAACGATTTGTACAAATCTCACTATTCAAATCAATTATAAAAACATAAAGGATACACAACAACTGCCTATTTTTTTTTCTTTTTCTTGAGGTTTCGCGCCACGTGTCTCTTCATCTAACCGTCCATGCGTTTTTAAGATAGAGACGCCGTGCGATTCTGGAACTCTCCATATCAGAAGCCAAATATTAACACGTCAATTGTCACTCATTTATAGCCAATTACCTCATTTGTTATACAAAACTTGATATAGACACCATAAACTTAAACATCTATCTTCCTCCTCCTTTGCGTTTTAGAGAGAGAGACCATACGGTTTTGAAACTCTAGAAATTAATAATCAAATGCTGTTTTATTAATTGTACTTGTTAATGGTCAATCACCTCGTTCATCATCGCATAAAACCTAAAGATGGTGTAAGTGCATTATAATAACAACTTCATCGATGCTCCCTTTGAGTTTGCATATACACCGAAAAGATTACATCCAGTTAATTTGTAGGGCAAGTTGAAGTTGATATTATTCTCGAAATATTGAATTAAATTAGCCAAAAAGCCACAAAATTTTTTATAAACTATATCCATTTATCATGAACTTTTTTGTGACGTAAAAAATCCAAAATATGCCCCCCTATAACACATTTACTCTAAAACCTTTTTTGTGAAGTTAAAAACTCTAAATTTATATTCATATGATACATTAACTACCCATCAAGTTTTCGTCAGATGATTTTTCAATCAAAATGACCTTTTTTTTTCACTCAAGTCATGTTGGCTTTATGTAATATCGTTAATCTTTCGTCATCCATGTAGGCCTTTTTTTAATGGTGCTCATTAACGAAATCTTAATGGATGGTAAATTTATGACGTAGGTATGAAATATTAGAATAAATATATCACGATGAGCATAATTAAAGATTTTTAGTAAGTTTTTTTGCTAGATAAAATGAAAGGTGAGAAAGGATGAGTTTTGCGATAATGCTAACTCAACCATTGAGCTGCACTCTACCTAACTTTCGCATCATTGATAGGTACACATATATATATGTGCGCGCGCAATTTTGGTTTCAGGTATGACTCGTAAGAGCTAGATTTTATGAGCAGCCTTTTTTTTATAATGTTTTTCAAAAGGCAAAAGCAATTGTTTACTTTTCTGTTTAAATTTAAAATATTTTGCAAATATAAATAATCTTGAAAAATATATAAATTATGTTTGTGAAAATTTTACATGTTTTGGGCCGAGAAATTATAAAAGCGATTTTGAAATAAGATTAAATAAACAAGGCTTTTTGTATGTTTGTGAAAGTGGAGGGCTTGGAATTCATGGATGGTGGATCATATCACTGTCCTTCGATTTGATTTGATGTGTTATCTTTCTCCTTTCCTTTTTTATTCAGTTTTCTTTTTTTTTTAGACAATTTTTTTTATAAAGATATTGTGTTGATGGAACAAAGCCTCAATTTTTCAATTTTCACACCCATTACAAAACCCATTTAGAGATGTGCATTCATGAAAGATGTATCCAATTTGATAAACAAGGTAAGTTGACGTTGATGAGTTGCTCTAAAAGCATTATCTTAGATTAAATGTGATGATTAAGTTTTTTTTTTGCTTTATTGTAAAGCAGTATGTCTAATAAATGTCAAGGAGAATGGGAAGGACTGAAATTTTGCGATGATATAACTCAACCATTAAACTCTATTCTATCTTACTTTCTCATTACGTAATATGTATCGCCGTCGATGATAGCCTCTTCATTTTTTTTTTCTCTCTATCTGTCCAATTCGGTATGGAATGAACTTATAACTATAGAATCGACTCGATCATGACTCTTGCTTTCTCTCTCTCTGTCTCTCCATGGATTAGAAGGTATTAGTCCATTGGCACCAATGCTCGAGACTTCTCAAGTCATGTATAACAAGGTTCATGTTACTCCTCGCCGACCAAGCGGCATAATAGAAAGATGAAGCCCGGTTCAATAATGCACGTGGGACCCACCCCGCGATTGGCTTGTCTGAAGACTTTCTGGTGCTTGTAGTATTTAATAGTCTAGCATGATTGCAAGGGCAACGAAAATGCCGGCGGTAAAGCGATAGGAGCAAAAGGAGAATGGTACCAAGTTGGGGAAGCAAATTGTTGCCCCCGAGACAGAAGTTGGTAATAAAACTCACTTTATAAACACAAAGGAATATTAGTCTGCTTTAATACGTGCACGTTGAAACGTGAGCTGCGATTAATTAATAATTAATACATACATATATGTGTGTGTATTGATACATGTAGGATACGCATTAAAATAGAGATTCTTTCCGTTCAAATAAAAAGTTCTATATGCCTTAAGCACTAATACCTCTTAGCTCAACACCTGTTCATAATGTCACTTGACATTTTTTGCTATTATTTTATTGAAATATTACGGCTTGATTAAGGAAGTTCACTCTCCTTCCCATTCTCTCAATATCTTTTGCTGCCTATGAATATAATGCTTTTACATTATTTTTTTCTTTTAATTTTTCATATTCTCTAAACAAATAAATAATATATTGTGTTTCACAGGAAATGTCCGCAATGAAAGACATTTTACCGAAAAACGTAGGGCTTTCGGATTTATTATTTTAATGGGTTCTTTTGATGATTTCAGACAAGAAGTAAACTAAATAGCAAAAGATAAATAGGACAATAAATGTGAAGTGCGATAAAACATAAAAGCAAATATATGAATTGCGGAGCAAAAGATTGATAATTGATTGATTGATTGATTTCTTACAAAAAGTTGTTACCGACTATGATTATTACTTGTGATTACTCTCATGCACCTTATCTCTAAATTTTCAGATCGGCTTCAGTAACTGCTTTCTTTTTCTTTTTAAATGGTCCAAAACACTAATTTATCTGTTCTATATAATCGCCGGTGTAATATAGTGACTTCATGGTGCCCCAAAACTTCAATCAATTGCTGTCCTTATTTTAGCTACCAAACATATATTCTCTCACGGGCTTTTTATGCGACATGACATTCTCATGGACTTTGCGGTAATTTATAGCCAAGTCAACTTTCGGCGTGAACACATTGATGGGGAGATCTCTCTTCCAATAAGGTGGAGATTGCGTTGGTACGTGGCGAATCTTTAGTGGATAACGTGTACAAAGATGATAGATCGGACGAGTACGGTGGGATCCACGTGTATATGGTCGTACTGCAACTTAACTCTACCATGATTGATCACCTAATAATAATCACTTTGCTTGTCTTTTTTTTTTTGTGGGGTGGGTTTGGATTCCGCACCACTTCTGTCTCCTTCCTCGTCTTTTTTATTTTAGTGCTTTTGGAACTCTGGATAAAGATCAATATTAATCAGTCAATTGTCAAAGTTCTCAATAACAGTCGATAACGAAAAGTATTATGACAAATACCAATTGCAAAACCTACGTGTATATCGAAAGGAATGAGGCTTTAAAAATGATATGATTCAACCATTTACCTAAATTCTGTCATATAGTACATATTAGCTTAGAAATGATCTCTTTAGTAGACCCATCAAATAGATGAGTCGGATCATAAATAATCCGACTCAAATTGATATATAATTCATTTATGACCCATTTATTGTAATGAAAATTTTCGATCAAATCCATACCGGACCAATCTCATATTACTAAAATACTTCCATATTTAATCTAATAAAACTTCTTTCTTATAAATTTTGGATGAAATTATATTACTAAAGCATTGTGGACAATTTTTATAAACTTTTAAAGCCAAATTCTGAATATTTATTTTTTTATTTTCATTTTCTTTCTTTTTTTCCCTCTTCAAGCACTGGGCGATGGCCGCAACACTTGCCTACTGCCGACGAGGGCCTCACGGCCATCACTAGATTTCGTAAAAAAAAGATAATGACTCGATTAAAATAGTTAGGTAATCCGTTTAAAATTCATTTTATATAATTAAGTTATGAAGTAACCTATCTATGATACACTTAAGCTTATTTTTAAAATTTAAAATAGCTTATTTATGACATACACCCTTGAATATAGATTAAAATATGGGTCTAGATCCATTTGGGGATCTCTATACCCTTCGCTAATGCTCCGATGACACCTTCCGCCGAGGCCATGAGACTTGTCGGGACATGCATGCCAAGTCACGACGAGTTCCTGTCTAAAGATGGGACCCACTTGCCGCAATTGGTTTCTAAGTCAATAATGCATGTGGGACCCACTTGCCGCAATTGGTTTATCTAAAAGATTTTTTTTTTTTGTTTTTTTGGCTCCTAGTGTTGAGTGACAGAGACATTTATTTGGCAAATTATTTTCATGCCAAGGCCCAGAAGAAAAAGGAGCACGGGGACCGAGCTGTGAAAGCAAATTGCGCCTCCAGGGACAAACTCTTCATTTTCTATTTTAAATTTTCGACTTCTTTGACCCACTTGGATAGTTGAAGATAAAGGATTCCCCGTCATTCCACGCAAAGCATAAATCAATAATGCACATTGGACCCACCATTCGGCGCTTCTTTAGTCACAGACAATTTTCTTAATATATAAATATTGGCACGTGCTTTCGCACCCCACTTTTTGTAATTTAAGTATATGCTTTTTCCTAACATGTCATTATCAATTGCTCCCTGTGCGTGTACACCAGAAAGATTGCATCCACTTGACATGTAAGGCAAGTTGGTGTTCATATTTTGTTCTAGAAATATTATATCAATTAAGGGAAAAAAAATGTCATAAAAAATTTCAAACTGTATCTACTACAACACATTACCCTGATCTATTTTGTCACATAAAAAAGTCCAAATTATGCACGCTAAAAATTTTAAATAACATCTTTTATGACACATTTATTCTAAACTTTTTTTGGTGACACAAAAGATCCTCAATTTGTACACACGTGACATATTTACAACAATTTATGTCACCTCAAATATCTCACATGCCTACAAATTTGAGATTTTTGGTGTTGCAAAAAATAATTAAAGGTGAATATGTCACACGAATTTACATATGGGTTTTTCGATGATTTTTTTCGCTATTTGTAAATGTGTCATAGTCAGCTTAATTTCGGATTTTATTTGTGATTTTTTTTCCAAATAACAATTTATGAGCATGTACACGAAAAAGATTGCATCCATATAATATGTAAGGCAAGTTGGTGTTCATATATTGTTCTAGAAATATTATAATAGGTTAGGGGGAAAAAGGTATGAAAATTTTCAAACTACGTTTATTGGGACACATTACCCTGATCTTTTTTGTGACATAAAAAAATTCCAAATTATGCACATTATAACATATGTACTCTAAAATTTTCCTTGAAACATAAATAGCCTTAACCTTATACTCGTGTAATATATTTACTCTCCATCAAAATTTCGTCAAATGATTTTACAATCAAAATGATGTTGCCTTTTATTTCACTCAAGATTTCATCAGATGATTTTGACGGTACTTTGATAGAGGATAAATATATTACATCAGTATAATTTTGGAATTTATAACAAATATATCACAATAAGCATAATTTAAAGTTTTTAGTAATTTTTTCTATAAAAAAAAGGTGCGAATGATTGGACTATTGTGGTGATACGGCTCAACAATTAAATTGCACTCTATTTAACCTTCCCATCATTGATAGTTATGTATCTATACATAGTTTTGGTTTCATAAATAATAAATAGCACGTACTTGCTGAATTCACTCAGCACTCGTTTATGTTGCTTTTTTTCAAAGTCAAAATCAATTGTCTACTTTTCTGTTAAAATGTAATATATTCTTCAAATATAAATAATCTTGTAATGAATATATAAATTATGTTAATGAAAATTCTACTTGCTTTAGGCCGAAAAATCATAAAAGTGATTACAAATCATGATTAAATAAATAATAGTTTTCTCGTCGGCCACGCACAATAAAAGTTGAATCCTAAGTCAATAATGCACATGGGATCCCCCGAGGTTGGGTCCGATGTCCATGATTGGGTTCTATAAAGACTTTTCACACTTATAGTGTTTAATAGTCCAGCATACCTGTAGGGGCAATGAAAATGCTGGCGTTAAAGTTACAGAGACATTTATTTTGCGATTGGTTTTATCTTGACAGTTTCTGATGCCCATACAAGCAAAGAAGAGTAGGAGGATTAAGTTGGGAAAGCAAATTGGTCTCCAAGGACAAACATTATATTTTTTCTTTTTTTTCCGGGGCTTCATTATATAATATACATATATATGTATCTTAAAAATGATGGAGGTCATTGTTTAATTTCTTGAGATAGATTTAAAGCATGACAAAGTTGGTAATAAGGCTTACTTTATAAACCGAGGGAATATTAGTTCGCTTTGATGCGATTAATTAGTAACTAATATATGTCGATGCATATGTGATACACATTAAGACGGAGTTTTCTTTCCGTTGAAATTGAAACTTCTATATGCTTAGGTAACGTAATAGATTTGTTAACATTCCCGTTGCCAATACTACACCTCTCAATTCAAAAAATCACCTTCATATCGTCACAGTTTGATTGAGGAAGTTCGCTCATCTCACCAATCTCTCATGATTATTTGCTTCGTATGAATAAAATGTGTTTACATTATTTTTTTTTCTTCCTTTATTTTTTTTTATTCGTTTTCTCTAGATGAATAAAGAAAACTACCTTAAAGATCTCTCTTCCAATACTGGGCAATAACAAAACTTCCACATTTATGTGATGCAAAACAATATATTCAGGCATTTAACGCATGTAACTCCTTTTTCATAAATTTCAAAAGATTTTCACATAGAGGCAAAATGACAGATATACGATCGTCATACTCATGGTTTTTTCTAGCATATACAATTTGTACAAAATCTTTACTATTTCAGTTTCCTATTACACTCGTATCGCTGAGTTTGAAATATCATCTAGGTCAGATTCTTAGCACTTTTTAACAATTGCTACAAAAACAAGTCATCTATCTTATTTATCAAGTTCGGCACCCGTCGAATGAAAAGAGGCAACCATGATCATTAGACTTAGCTTAACTTTCTTAGAACTTATTTATTTATGCTTTTTATAATGCAAAAACTAAATTCTAAAATGTTATTTAAATATTAAAGGGTTTTGGAAAGTTATGTATAAATTAAACACTGCTATCCAAGTGTTGTGAAAATTTCATATGATTTACGCCAAATAAATGTAAAAACTTGTTCATAGGTTATGTATAAATTAAACATTAATATCATATCATTGTCCTAAGATTTTTTTTCCCGGAATCCTACGATTTGATGTGTCCACCTTTCGCGTTTGCCTTTTTCTTTTTTTTTCCAATGGCAACCATAAAAAAAAAACGGGTAAGAAGATAACGTGTTTGGCGTAGCAAGGCATAACACAAAGACAGATCGGATGAGAATGGTGGAGTTATGTCCCACGGCTATATTCAAATTTTCCCTTCTCTGAAAAGCCGTGCTACCATCCACAGCATGAGGTTGGCAAAAGAGAACACACGGCAAGAAAGCAACTTAACTCGATCATGGTTAAATTATGAACCATGGCGTTGTTCTTTTGTTTCTTTTTTTGACTTTTTTTTTTGTTTTTGTGTGTGTGTCTGTCACATTTTTTTTTTGGTCAATTACTTATATATATTTTATTGAGGTTTGAAAGAACGCCAAGCTTGACATTTCGTGCGGGGTTTCATTGTCCTCGATTTTTTTTTCATTGCCTTTTCACATTTTCCTTACTTCGCCATTTTGCAAAGACAACCACCTGTCCAACTAATATTTTTTTTTAGCGTTCGAATTTATTTATGATATGAAACAATTCGAAGCATGGATTTAAAGTATTAATACGTTTTAAAAAAAATTCTAAAGGTACACACTTCTGATAATTTTACTCAAAATTAAGTTTTTTACTATAAAAAATCATGACCGGCGAGAACGGCAAATGACGACCGAGGGTCGACGATTTGATGTGTCCTTTTTTGCCTTTTAACATTTTCCTTATTTCTCCTTTTTGCAAAGCAAACATGAGAAAGAAACATCCCAAAAGAGAGCAAAAGCACCGTTCAGTGGGGCGGGTAGGGTAGAAATTCTTTCGGTACGTGGCGAATCAGGATTGGACCACGTGTACAAATTAAATAGGACGCGCACGATAGGGTCGGGTCCCACGGTTATTGACTGGTGTTTGGATCCCCTAACATAATGTTATGGGTGACATTATCCAATCCGGGCCATCCAATTCAAAATGGACGGCTCAGATTGATCCACATTAGCTTTTTAAAAGGGGGGAAGATTTTCAACAGGAATTTTAAAATTTTGAATCGATCAATTTGGGCCATTCATTTTTAAATTGGACGGCCCTGATCCTTTATGTCACCCCTAACATAGTTTCACTATGTCAGGGGATCCGGACTGAGCCATGAGCTAGGGTCCACGGTTGTGAAATCAACTTGACTCGACCTTGGTTAACTACCAATCATCACTTCGTTCTTTCATTTGCTTGGTTTTTCTTCGTGCCACGCCTGTCTTCTTCCTCTTCCTCCTCTGCATTTTTGAGAGAAAGAGAGAGATCACGTGCTTTTGATGATACAAAAATTGTTAAGATCAATAAACGGGCTTCAGCAACCGAAGAATATTTGATCTTGATTAAAATTTTTTTTTTGGGTACTCCAAGACTAAATCATGACCGTCAATCTCATTCTTCATGTTCGTGTCCTCCATTATTCCACAACACAATTGTCGCATTCTAAATCCCGCAAAAGAAAAAAGGGATTGCCACGGCCTGTCTTTCAAGAGAAGAAATGAAGCCTGAAACCAATTTGGCCACATACCAACCATACCAAAAACTTACAAATCTAGGCCAAAAGCTAACACCAATAAAAATATAGCATCGAGTGATTTTGTTCTTACAGATATCTAAGTCTTTGTGAAAGTTACGCCATTCCAACTTGGGTTATGCTACGATTTTCAACATTTTTCATGCATCCATCTATAATGTGAAAATATGTTCCAAGTTCTAATCTGGCCATTTCAAGTTGCTGCAATTCAATCTAAACACAACTTACGACGAGTAGCTTAAAATTTTGGAACAATTTTTTTTTTTACGGTGATTGCCCGACATTTCATATGTTCCAAGCCAGAAAATGTAAAGATGTGTCCACGGTAAGATTAGACTAAACAGAAAAGAAAAAAGGAAAGTTTAAAAAATTTTCAAGGCAAGCCCTTAGCTATTCCAATTCCTCCAAATCGATGCAATTGGAAAATTTGAGACGCTCGAGGTTGCTGAGCTGTGGAAGCCACCTTGGGAGAAATTCTAGTTTGGGAAGCCAGGAGATTTTGCAGGCAGCGGAGACTGTGAAGTCTATGGAAATCCAAGATGTTGCGGCTCTCCTCTTTCGATAAATCCAGGTCATAGGTATTGAAAATAAAACTAGATAGAGCAATAGCTTCATTTTCCTTGGTTTGGTCGTCAAATTCGTTTGGACATCATAACACATGCTTATGTTGTTATATTAGTCCGTCGGACGTAACTCGTCATTATGTCCAATTATCTATCCAGATAGAAAAAAATAAACTCACGGATAACATGTCGTTAGTCTCTGCCGCAATATATCGTAACTAAAGACCTTTCACTTATAGCATGCTCATTCTTTCTGCTGGCATGCCTGCAAGTTAAATGAATTTTTTGCTGGAGTTCCTATAGATGGAGTTCTAGATGCCTTTTTTGGCCCATATTTAAATTCTCAAATGTCACTTGAAGAATTTGTTGTGAGATATGAGCAAGGTTTGGAACAACGTCGTGGCAATGAAAGGAAAGAAGATTATAATTCATTCAACATGCCGGCATTTTTGCAGACAAATGAACCGATGGAAGAGCAATGTAGGAGGCTTTATACCCTTTATGTTTGCAAAGTTTTCCAGAGGGAACTTTTACAAAGCCATAGTTATCTGGGTGCCAAGATCCATGAACAAGGGGCCATCAGCAGATATCTGATCCGTAAGTGCGGCAATGAGAATGAGAAACATATCGTTACCTTTTGCCCATCCAATCTCGATGTGAGTTGTGGCCTTCAAATGTTTGAATTAGAGGGTGTATTGTGTAGACATGCTTTGAGATTGTTCCAGATTCTAGATACTAGGGAGCTTCCATCTCGCCACATCCTACATAGTGGATGAGGAGTGATGAGTATGGCACGATACGTGATTTTAAATCAAGAGGTGGCTCCCACTAAATTAAGGCTCAGATAATCTGGAGTCCACGTGAAATTGCTGCCAAATATGTAGAGCTTGATGCCACATCTTTTGAGAAATACAGACTTATGAAATTATGCACGAGGGAGGTAGGAAATTTTGCTGGCAAAAAGAATGGGAGACGTGGATGACTCTTAGTATTGGTGCACAAGTTAACAAGAGAAATCTGCTGGTCTGGCCTTTTAATGAGCTAATCGTAGTAAAGTTAATGATATACACGACTTGTCATGATTTGCATTTCAATTTTTCCTCACCCTAAATAATCTGACGTGAACATGAAAGTAAAAGCGAAGTTCATGAAATAGAAATGTTTGATTCAATAATCATTTTTCCAGCAATATTTTTGAAATGCCATATGTCATTCCATGATGTGGCTGATCTCTTGGATCATTTTTTTTGTATTTCATCTCATTTCTTGGCCCTTTCCCTATGCAGCATTAATAGGACATATCCTAGCCGACAAACTTATGTTATTCAACAATGTTGAAATGTTCCACTATATTGGAGTGTGCTGAATAACTCTTGGATGAGTACGAAGAGCAATACTGATGAAGATAATGCAGAATGATGTATCTCACAGATGCACAGTAGAAACTCTCAATTATATGTGTGATACTGGCTCATGAAGCAGCATAATTTGTTCTTTAAGATGCGCGAGTAGCTCTTTCATTTATATCTATCTATTAGCACATAAATATATCAGAAAACTAGAGCTATCACAATTGTGCTGGCAAATAGATCTGTCCTTATGACAATAGAAATGAACTTCTTCTTGTTATAGCAAGTTAGGCTGCTCTCGCCAGGAGAAATCATGAAAGAATATTTGGCTGAGGGACAAGTGGCTTAGCTTAGAGTTGAAATTGCTTGCGGGCCGAAAATAGGTAGCTCAGGACAACCATTGATATGTAGCTTAGATTGCTGAGGCTGCAGCTGATGGATAACACCTGTGATGAGATAAGATTCAGAAATGCATGAATTGAGATTTACTTGATCAAGTGCTTCGTAGAGTCCATGTTCATATCATATATGATGACCTAGAATGTTACGCCCCGAACCCACGAGCCACGCGACATCCTTGTCGTACCTGTAAAATCGAATGGTTGACAATAACAACGGCCGAGGAAACTCGTTGTAGACCAAACGACTTCAGAGTTCCTGTTACAACGGAAGCAAATTCCTCCCAACAAATACACAGGAACGGGGTAGAGAGAGACAGACCAATCAAGGCAACAAACCACTCTTTATATTACATGCCTTTTCATACAACTGTCGGAATGATATCATATACACAATTTAAAGCTCTCGTCACCTCATTACAACCTATTGCTCGACCTTTACAACAAAAAGACTTAGGTCGGCAAGTTTCTCAATTCTAATGGCGAGCAAACTGTAAAAATTTCTACCAAAGGCTTTTGCCTCCACCCAACTCGTCATTTTCCGTCACACCATCTGGTCCAGGAAGGATCAGTCTCTGGATCAATTTCCTTCTGGGTCTTCTGCCTTACTCGTATTATATTGCACTCATTGCGGGAGTTGGGGGTCTGAAAAATAAGGGCAATCACCTATGAGAACAAATCTCAGCAAGCTAACTCCTAATCCCCTCCTCAAGATGCTAAACTAACCCTAGACCAAACTCTCATGTCCCAACTCAAAAACTCAAAATCACCGGGCCAAATTCCATCACTAAAATCCGTTTAATTTAAAAAAGTCGCCACAGAGTGGTCAAGCATATAAAGCATTTTTAACAGGCCCAATCCAGGACCACACAAAACCTAAATAACACAATCAGTTAAGGGCTCAATAAAAGCAATTTAAACTTTCAATTTGAAACCACGTCCAATCCAGGACAATCAATGCAAATACATATGCATGCAAGCTCAATTTTGAGCCTCGGCTTAACAGCCAATTTGACCAGCGTAATATAGGCGCATTAGGTCCGTGCCGCAACCCATGTATGGGACGTCTCAGGTTGGCACCTTATTACTCCAGTTATCCCGCGTTTTACGCTTCAGGGCGCACGAGGCTACGTTTTCCGCCTCTGAGGCTACATTTTACGCCTCTGTGGCTACATTTTACGCCATGTGACTTCATGCCTACATTTTATGCCAAGTCACAATGATATGCAATCAAACATGCAAAAACCGTCGCATTCGCCTTTCAGGCAGTAAAACCCCTTTAAATTCATTTGGACAGAAATCATCGGCCAAGTACGTTAGGCCACATTTCAAATACAAGTCCAAATATTCAATCCACATTTCCGGCCAAATGGCCAAACCAATCAAGTCATTTTGCGAACCCAAATTGTTGCACTTGCCTTTCAGGCAATAAAATCCTTTAAATTCATTTGGACAAAAATCATCAGCCAAGTACGTTAGGCCACATTTTAAATACAAGTCCAAATATTCAATCCACAATTTCCGGCCAAATGGCCAAGCCAATCAACTCATTTTGCGAACCCAAATTGTCGCACTCTCCTTTCAGGCAATAAAATCTTTTAAATTCATTTGGATAGAAATCATCGGCCAAGTACGTTAGGCCACATTTTAAATACAAGTCCAAATATTCAATTCACATTTCCGACCAAATGGCCAAGCCAATCAACTCATTTTGCGAACTCAAATTGTCGCACTCGCCTTTCAGACAATAAAATCCTTTAAATTCATTTGGACATAAATCATTGGCCAAGTACGTTAGGCCACATTTTAAATACAAGTCCAAATATTTCACTCAGACATACGAAACAATGCCAGTTTCAATTGGACAAAAACCTTGGTCAAGTATGTTAGGCCAAAACTTAAAACACGTGCCCAAATATTTCAATTTAGATGGCTAACATAATGGCCAAACCAATCAATTTCTTTCACGTGCCCAATTTTATCAAAAATGCCTAATTTCTCACATGGGACCCAAAATGACCAAATAATTATTTTCAAGTATACGTGGGTAATCCTCATAATATACGAACACGGGCCCCAACTATTTGAAATAGTAAGATAAAATATTACCCGAGCCCGGTTTTGCATAAAATGCTCTATAAACCTAATTTTCGGTACTCGAACCACACGGAACCCACAAAACTTATCACTTTCAAATCAAAATCCAATTGGGCAGCACGTGAACAGTGTTTGGAGGTTCGTGAACAGTAATTTCAAAATATTATTTGGCCCGTTTTCGCTCTAAATACCCCGAAAATCCATTTTTCGGTACCCGAACCTCGCGAGAACCACACCAACCACCACCAACAGCATTATTCAAGTATGAACAGTAACATTTTATCAATCCACAGCATACTCACAGCTCACAGAAATTTATTTTCATCAAATACGCCGATTACGACCAATTTTTCTAAACCGATTTACCACGAATCGGTCCCTAGAGCTAATCCATGGCAAGTCTAACATCATGAGCAAAGTATAGAGGTTTAACTTACCTAAACCAAGTCAGAACAAAGCTGAGGATGCGGCGATGACCGGCGGCACGACGACAACGGCAGATTCCGGCGGATTTAGTTTGAACCAGGGCTGTTCAAGGGCTGAACGAGTTGGTTCACAAGCTGAAAATCCATATTTTCACATGAATATGAGCTCTAGGGGTCACTGGGGTCAACATATTTCAATATGAACCCTATATGAAATTCGGGTAACAAAAGACTAGTTCGTCGACCGAAATAACGAAGCAGGTTTGGAAGGTCAAATGACCTCCGATCGAAGTGATTCAAATTGGAATAGAACCACAAGACATTGAACTACAACATGCCCAAAAATTGCAATGATCCAACGGTCGGATTTCCGTTGGCATCCAGTTGAAGTCGGCAGCAGAAATCTGGAACCCAACAGAGAGAGAGAAAAAAATCCGAGATTAAGAGAGAGAGAGAGGAGAGAGATTTTTCTAGAAATAATGGAAGAGAGAGAGTGGTTATTGGCGGTGACTATTCACCGAAAGTGACATAAGGCTGAACGAATTGACTGATTTTTGGACTATTAGTGAAATTTGGATTGATAAAGCTTGGGCCTCAATTATTTTCTATCAAAACTGGTCAAATTGGTCAAAAAGATGATCGACGAGATATTTCTCGAAATTCGTGAAATTTCAGGATCGGGTGGGACTCAATCGGTGCTGATTTGGCTCAATCGCGATCGGAAAGTAACTCCAAATTTCGCCGTAAAATTTTTCTAACCTTTCTAAAAATATTCTTACTCTCATGCCATGGATTCTAGCTCAAACTAGGGGCAAGATAGAAATTTATAATTTTTCCCTTTTTCATTGGACATTTCCGAGATCCATCTGCCCATTTTTCGCCTTAAATTCACAACTGTGACACTCCTGAGAGTCGATTTTCCTATTCCGGAACTCAATTCGTGGTCTCATTCATAAGATGGCAACTTTAAACAAATTCTTAGACTAACGGGTGGCTGTTAGGAGTTACGCGTATCGACCATTTGGTCCACGTGCTTATATTCCTAGTTAGCATTTCCCCTTCGGTTAGTCATCTTAGAGTGGCCAGCTCCAAGTGAGATTCATCTATAGCGCCTTCATGAAGTAACCATTCTGTATTCAAATTCCAGAAAAAGGGATCGAAACTCAGGATGTCACATAGAAAAATTTTAGGAACACTTTGGTATGGTATGATATGTTAACATTGTCTCCTGATACCCCAGCTTGAAGCGTTGAGCTTGAATATTATTTGAGATCTGAAAATGCTTAGCGCTTTGTGAAAATCATAAATCAAGAATAAATCATGATCTCCTCTAGTTAAATTCTAGTTACATTTTCTTATTCAGTTGTATACTCTTAACTAACCTTGATACACTGCAATTGAAACTTGCTGACATCACACAAAGAGAACGGATTTCTCATTATTTTTGTGAATTTCTTTTTTCAAACCACTGTCAGAGTATATTTTGATTGTTGGGTCATTGTCCATGCGTCTCTTTAAGAGCATCCTAGTAAAGCAGTTGACCAATGACATTTTGAGAAGAAAACTAAATACTTGAACCACCCTGCTAGTGAGTGTATAGGATATGGTTATCGATCCAAAATCCAGATAATGACAGAAACGTGAAAAGGAGAACAGAACAACTATAGTTAGAGTTGTATGTGGTAAAGTTACAAATTGAGAATAAGTTTTGAGCAGAAAGAATAAGAACTTGAAAGGGCATTGAAGCGTGTTTGGCAAGATATTTTTTCTGGAGTGGCGCTGCAGCTTGCATCAGCTATCTCTGGGAAAGGCATTGCCTGCTTGTCCGAATTTATTCTGGGTTAGGATAGTTACTTTGGAGTGAATCGTCTGTTCTTGATTTTCTCCTTCTTTAACTTTCTAGAATGTGAGTAGCAACATAAAATGCTTCTAGGTTCAGTTCTACTAATTTTAGTTTATACTTCTAAAGGAATTTGTAGGAGTTAGTGACCGTGTCCTTCCTAGAGTAATAGTAAGTCAAGATCCGGCACAACACCGCTGTCAAGGGCGTTCTTCTAAGGCAAAAAGAAAAGAGTTGGGCAAACAGAGGTTCATTTTTTTCTTAGATGCTGGGTGCAGCTGCCATGATTACAAAAACTACTTGGCGGAAGGAAATGGCCTGAGTCCCACTGAATGTCGCTCTTTGGGGTCATCCCTAATCACCTCTTACCATGGAAATTGTTTGGTTGTGTTCAACGGGGAGACTATAATGAGCCTGTTGGATTAGTCTGGTGTGCTGGAATGTCTAACACCAAATTACAGAACTATAGAGAGTTGGCAAGAAACGTATGTTGCAATTTTTTTAACTGTAAAATCCTATGAAGCATATAATTCATCTCAAGCGTCATTACTAACACCAGCCAATGGCATTACTAGTTCGGTTTGGTTTGGCTGCTGTATTCTTGGGTTGTGCTGTCGAAGTAAGATTTTCCTGCTTCATAGGATTTTGTCTGAATTTCGACGGTACAAGAATGATTGAGATGGTCGACTCTAACAATAAAATATAGTGCATGGTGAATGAACATGGTAAAGCATCGACACTTTGTAGAGTTAAGAAATTAGTACTTTGTGGGGGTTGGCTTTCGGAATGAGAAAAAGGAGAGGTTTCTATTTGAACATGGCAATATCGGAGAATGAATGGGCTCTTGAGAGAGTTGGTCAAGCTCATGGGGATTATATGTACGTTGACAAGGATTTACACGCTCTTGTGCATCACGTATGATTATATCTTCGTCTCCGAATTCGTTCTGTGATGCCAAACGAGACCACTGCAATATTTTCATCTTTATATTCTAAGATGATCAACTGCATTATTTCATCTACTGCTGCATAATTGATGATCAGACCTGTATTAAAAAACGAGGAAGGCTCTCTCTCTCTCTCTCTCTCTCTCTCTCTCTCTCTCTCTCTCTCTCTCTCTCTCTCTCTCTCTCTCTCTCTCTCTCTCTCTCTCTCTCTCTCCCCAATCTGTGCAACTTTTGTATGGTATGATGTGTTAACATTGTCTCCTGATGCGTCGACTTAAAACCTTGAGCTTGAATTTTATTTGATATCTGAACTTGCCTAGTGCTTTGAAAAAAAAATCATAGATCAAGAATAAATCATGATCTCCCCTAGTTAAATTCAAGTTAAGTATTCTTTTTCAGTTGTATATTCTTGACTAGGCTTGATACACTTCAAATGTAACTTGCTGCCAACATACAAAGAGAACAGATTTCTCATTATATTCGTGAATTTTTCTTCCAAGCCAATGTCAAGAGTATGCTTTGATTGTTAGGTCACTGTCCATGTATCTCATTAAGAGCATCCTAGTAAAGCTGGTGACCAATGCCATTTAGAGAAGAAAACTAAGTCCGTGAACCACCCTGCTCAATGTTAAAAAAATTACAAACTGAGACAAAGCTAAGTCCTTGAACCACCCTGCTCAAGTAGGCATTTTCTCTTTGTTTTTAGCAATATAATAGGTATGGTATGATGTGTTAACATTGTCTCCTGATGCGTCTGACTTAAAACCTTGAACAATTTGGTATGGTATGATGTGTTAACATTGTCTCATGAAGCGTCGAGCACAAACATGTCGTAACAAAGATATAATAGCTTCTTCTTGTTTTCCTCTTTTGTTCCTATACTAATTGGTCCTCCAATTCGTTAGGGCATAATAACGCGTGCTTATGTTGTCACAAGGGTCCCATCATACGTAACTTGTCATTATGTCCAATCATCTATCTAGATCGGAAAAAAAAATTCATAGGATTGTCCACAATATGTCGTAACTAAGGACCATTCAGTCATAAGATGCTCATTTTTTCGATCTGCAAATACATAATTTATCCATACTTTTGTTAAAAAAATATAAGAGTAACTAAATTGGCAAACTTTGACGCGATTGGCCTTGGTTATGAAACATTGTGTGTTAGCTTATGAAAACCCTTCACAATGCCCCAAATAACTTACAATGAGAATAGATTTGGTTACGAGACGTTGCAGAATCTTACCACATTCTACAACACCCCTTTAGGCTTTATAGTATCTTGATTACATTACAACAAGAACAATGGGATTTTGAATAGGCTCTTGCCACAATAAGGATTCTAATGATTAGGTTGTTTAAAAGTCTGTGTTAGATCCTGGAGGCATGAGACGCAATAGGTTGTAAATACAATGATGTTGAGTCGCGCTTCAGTTCAATTCTATCCAATGTGTATGTTGTGATCGACCTACTCATTTTCATGTTTTTTATTTGTCAATCGATGACTATCTGATTTGAGATGGTTGCCCTTCAAGATGAGAAAAATGGATGAAACAAACTAAAGGCGTCATAACAATAGCTATATACGTTGTAAAAAATTCAAAACCTTTTAACTTGTTTTGTAACTCAGTTTTATTGGGTTAACTTTATGACCCGTTACAAGGACAATAAGTCAAAAATGAGTAAGGTATGACAAAAATCACCCTAATTACAATGCATTCCCTCTAAGCTTATGACCTATTACAAGCGCGATACTTAAAAAACAACAAAGAAGTGATGGAAATGCCGCTGCACTTATTTGTTTCTAGCTGATGACCTATTACAAGTGTATTATTTTGAAAATCAGTAAGTTACGACACAAAGGGCCTTCGTCACAAAATGTTTGCTCTAAGTTGACGACATCCACCTATCCGAGGTCATTGGTTTTGGGGACATATGGAAGTATCATTTCAAATTTTCACAATCATATATAAGTCGTAAATTTAATTAAGTATTTTCATAATATTAGAATACATGTGCCATAACAACAGATTATTTACATCGTAAGAGGTTGTGAACCCTACTAGCTTGTTTTGTAACTCATACTCATTTGTCATTGGGTGCAAGAAAGAAGAATATTAAATATAAGATTATTATCAATTTAAGGAAGGAGTAAAATTAGCTTTGAATAAAAATGCGAAATTGCAGGCAGAACTACCAAGAACTCGAAACATACAAATCAATAAACATAACAACATGAATTAAAGAATCAAATAACAGATACAGTCGGCACTAACAACTCTCCAAATTGTGTGCCCATTTCCAATTTGTAATAAATGGAGGTGTGGTGTAATTTTTTAAACAACATGAGTTACAACTTCTATTTTAGAGGGCTAATTTTAGATTAAGATAGTTAATGGTTGGCTCTTTATTAATGTGTGGTGTACTTTAAACTAGCATGTAATACTACTTATTTAATGAGACAGCTAGTAAATTCCTTATAGGGATGGTAGTTTACCAACCATACGTGCAAACTTTCAAAGAAGCTGGAATAATTTGATGGTATGTTCGTAAGTCCCTTAGATGTTGGTAGTATACTAGCCACACTTGTAAAATGTGACAAAAGTTGCTAACTTTCTAACTTATTGGAATGTTAGGTAAATTTGTTATTGAACTTGTATTTTATTAACCACCCTTGTAAAAATTAAAAGAAGTTGGTAATTTTATGAAGTTATTAGAACTTTGGTAAATTCTCTATGGCGTTGGAAATTAACTACTCAATTAGGTAAAATTTGAAGAAATTGGCACATAATTAATTTCATGTAGCATCTGCAATTCCTTATAAAATTGGTATTTTGTGAAAATTAAGAAGTTGGTAATTTAATAATTTATCATGTGTTAGGGAATTCCATACAGTGCTCTAGCATGTTATTAGCAACAATGGTTAAAAAAGGCTGGTAAATTACTAATTTGTTGGGATATTACTAACTTGTAACGGTTCAGAGAAGTTGATGATTTACTAAGTGGAATGTTGGTAAATTTATTGTAGTGTTGGAATTTTACTTGGGATACCAGTCAAATATAAGAAGAGTAGGTCATTTACTAATTCATTTGAAAGTTAACAAATTGTAAATACCAATCCTACTTCTCAAGTTTTTCTATCCGCTGGGTGCTATATGATGGATAACTTAGCATCAATATCATGTTAATTATTCGTTCAACTGTTGAATAAGACGGTTGAATTGGTGTGAAGAGATGAATAGAAAATGGACTTGAATAACCATCGTTTTCGTAGAAGCAAAATGGTCGGTCATGCCAGATTGTTGTTTTTTGTTTGTACTGCACTTTTCATGTTAGTGAGAGCAAAAGAACATTTCTTTGCATCACACCGAAGATTGCCGTCTGCTTATGCTTCCCAAAGTTCCCTTTATAAGACATTGGAAAAGACAACAAACTAATGCATCTGATGTTTACTGAATCAGAAGTCAAGCTGCCTTTCATTTAAACGAAAGTCCATCTCGCTAAATGCTAAATCGAAAGAGTTTAGCATACGAAAACACTATAAATTTGGATGACTTGCATTGAATTATCAAAGTAACTGACAATGCCGAAACGTTGACTACTTGTGAATGCATGACGAAACCAATGTCAAGGAGACAAGATCTTGAGTTTCGACACCTAATTTTCTCGCCCTCTATGAAGCTTTATTTACATGAGGATCTCCTTTCAATGACCTAAATCTGGAGGAAAGGGGGTTGACAGTCCCTCAGCTTGTAGGTCCAAGCCGATTTGATTAAATGCGTTTGCCCTTTCTTAACCGATAGCACGAATTTTAGACCTTCAACGCTAGCCTTCTGAGCAGCAAGAGCTTCAGCTCCTAGAGTGGGCACCCATAAAATTGTAGTTCCAGCAAGTAACAAGGTCACGACATATGGGTCCATGTTTGAGATAGGACCTCCTGTCTTCCAAGTTACCTGTATATTGCTTTAAGCCATTAACCGACTAAGCAAGGAAGGTGGACTCTCTGTTTTATCAGTACTCAGAAAAAATGAACCGTTCCATAAAGTTTTTTGCAGCACTAAAAGAACCGGGATGTCCAAGTCGTAATCAATAAACTTTTGTAAATATTGGATTAGTAAGGATTGATATGGAGATTTACATTTGCTTAGGAAGCAAAACTAGGGGAGTGCTTTCCAAGTGTCAACAGTGAAATCATAGAATAAATTGAGACCAAAAAGAACATAAATGATAGACTGAACATAAAAGCGAACTGGAATGGTCAGTGTCGTGGTACCTTTTCCTTGTTTCTTAGTGTCGCAGCCCCCATGGATTGAGCAACCACGATTGGCAACTCCCTGCATAACAGAATTCAAGTAATTCAGGTATCACCAAAAAAAAAAAAAAAATTTTGAGCCCAATTTAATAGGCAATCTTCAAATTCGACTAGCAGCTGGTATGCTTCTTCTGAGCATTACCAAAGGAAATGTATCGATGTTGGCTGTTTCATGCTTTCCCATCAATCTTCTCTCATTTGCTTCTCCTTAGGTGCTAATGTGATCCTCATGGCGAAGTGAGATTCAAAAGTGCCTTCTTTATCACTTCAAAGCCTCGCTCTTCTGTCATGCCTTTTGTAGTGCAGAAAAGACAGGAAACACACTCTTAAAGTCCTTCAATGAACAGAAATACTTAACGAAGTTTGTGTTATTTGTATGGTGGAAACTTGTAGTTAGTTTCCTGCACCATTCCAGTCACCCTGAGAAGGAAGAAAATATTTTTATCAACTTTAGGATAGCTGGTGCATAAATGCCTATAGTGATGTCAAGTTATTTCTATCGGCTTCAGGTCCAACGTGAAGATGGCACCAGATTGTTCAGTTATTCTATGTTATAAAAGCAACATAAACAATTAAGAAATTACATACTGTAGAACATGTCTGTATGCACGGATTCTGTTTGCTATTAATGGCATTCCGTTATTTTCTTGAGAAAGAAATTGAAATTTCACCACAAAAAGGTATCTTGAACACCAAAGATGATCTCCTGCTTGGTCCCACGTGGTATTCTTACTGCATGATAGAAGCCAGTCTTGAAGGTAACAGTTCTGTGGCTTTCTTTTTGTTCCTTTTCAGAAAAAAAAAAAAAAAAAAGGCAAGATGGAGGTTATATAGTACCTGGTCTGACATCACCTCTCCCTTGGTGTCACTAATGTGGACACCGACATATAAGCATGTAGCAAGCATTGGATATGTCCTGGCCAAATGACTTATCAGCCCCAACACCGCAGTAATAAGGCCCCTGAACGAACATAAAACCGTGTATTACAATACAAATTTTCTCATCAACTTAGCCTATAATCCATCAATATATAGGGACATTCACTGGGAAACAATTTCTCACCTGGGGACCTGGATATCCTCAAGGCCATCCCGATGGCCATTGAACCTTTGTATAGAGTAGGGTATTTTTTTGCTCAAACCCATACATAATGTGAACATTAAGCCAAAAGTCATGAACTCCTCCCTTTCGAAAGTTTGTAATTCACGATAGAAACTCATGTTTTTGGTTCTCCTACTACGAAACTTCATTGATAACCTTTGGGTTACTGAAACCCTAGCATGTTTGTTCATTGGGGTCGGCTCTCTAGTTGGTGTGTATGAACCGCAAATAACCTGCGGACAAACAATAATTCTCAGTAAACTAATTGAAACATCATACCATCCAATCAACCTATTCAGATGATCTGATGGAGGAACGATGTTTGACAACATGATATGATGATCTGATGGAGGTACAATGTTTGATGACATGATACCTTTTTTGTGGAAAATTACCGAGATATTGTTGCCACCTCAGAAAGGATCCCTGGAAATTGCTTGAGGGAAAATTAACATCTATTCATTGTCCACCTGGAGCTTGACCGATAATTGATTAATTGTAGTTCCACTTTGGAAGCTCAGACAGGTGCTCAACAAGTCTAGGGGTCGTCTGATTATTCAGAAATTAGTAGATCAATAGCATGTAGCATGTAATAAGAAAAACGCTACATATATTATTTTCACCATTCATGCCCTTGATTTGCCAAAACCTCCGATCATGTCTCATAGTTATACTAACGTCAAAATGTAAAACCAGATATGCTGATGTAGAATAGAAAAAAAGGGTCCTCTGCTCAATGCTGCATAAAGCATTTAATATACTTATGCTGAGGGTAAATTGAAGAAAAATGTAAACTTAGAAAATTAGCGAGAATAGTTCTAGGATTGTTCATCTTTTTGTGCCCTAGACTTGAAGGTTTCAGGCACTAAAACCTACCAATGTATTCTGCAATTATCTTCTCGGTATAGGGCGTCACGTCCAAGTTGAGAAGCCTCTCGAGCCTACTAACAGGGATGTTCTTGGATTCAAAGCATACACCCTGAACTTAGAAAAGCGCTTGGTGCTCCCGCTCTTTCTCCGTTTTAGCAAGAGAGAACTCCATATTTTTGCTATCAGGGGACTGGCAGTCACTGAGTTTTTTGTGATCCTCATGTAGCATTGTATCGTCGGTGCCAAAATCTGCGCCTTTCTTGCCTAGTCTGGGAAACAAAGCAGTGTGACAAATAGACATGTCAACCGAAAACAAAACACCCTGCGAGCTTTCGCAATCTGGCATGCATAAGAGTGTCGTAAAAGATTGGGCCGGGTAATTTAAGGAAAAGGTCTTGTTAGCAAGTCCCAGCACCAGAAAACCACTTTTCGACACACTTAGAAAATTGAAAAACTGCAGACTGCCGAGTGCAATTGTTCAAAAGATGAGTGAAGTTCCATCTTAATTGTCTACCAAACAAAATGAGAAGGACAACCTTGCAGTGATCAAAACGGAGAAGTCATTGATTAGACACCTAGTCTAATAGTCATAAGACCACTTTTAATGTCAAATATTTACTCAATTGCTTAAGATGGTGCTCAAAATTGGCAAAGGAGTTACCTGAGAACCTCTGCAGAATGGCTGAACACCAAGCCAAGAATGTCAATTGTTGTCAAATGCTAACAATAAGACCGCCTTCACTATCCTCCCCTGGAGCTTGACCAGTACTTGACCTATAGTAATTCCTCTTTCGAAGTTCAGACGGGTGCTCAACAGGTCTAGATATCGTCTGATTTTATGAATTAATTAGTCAGTAGCATGTAGCATGTGAAAAAGAAAATAGCTACACATTTTATTGTCAACATTCATACCCTTGATTTGCTGTGCAGATCTATGTCAGAGCCTCCAATTCCATGGGAACAGATTGAGATAAAAGTTAAATATCACGGGGAAGTACCAGAAGCCATTGTCCAGAGAGAAACATTTCATCAATTCATGCATGAGAGTATTCCAGAATCATCGGACTCTGCAGGCATTTTTGCTCCTTGTGAAATCAACTAAGCAGATTGCACACTATACATCTACAGTATGAATCACGAGCAAGATTCAACGAGCCCGGAGTATAAATTTTCTTGATTTTTCAGCCACGTTTTGAAATAAAGCGATGCTTGCAGACCCTTCAAATACCTGCATCCAAGGATATGTCCAAACATTTCAGCGATCTGTCCATGTCCGCCCAATCAAATCAAGTATCAAACACAGTTCGAAAATCGTTTTCTTCTAGTATCATAACACAATTTGTATGACTAGGCACTTCAAGAAAGGGTCTCTTTAGCAAGTACCAGCAGCTTTGCCCTAAAGCTTAATTTCATGAAACTGCTTTTTGAAGGCTAGTTATAAGTGGGAAAAACTTGCATTCTTGAAGCATAAATAGCGAGGTTTAAACGCAATTGTCATGAACAATTTTGCACACAGAGGTTTAGATAGGCGTATAAGCTTCAAGATCAGGGGCGGTGTGGTCTTGATCCCACTTGAATTGGATACTAGCCCAAAGATAGAGGGATAAACTGAGAGTAGATCATTAAAACCTTACTTATTTTGCTCGCGTGATTTCTAGAAAACGTAAGCGGTAGAAATCAAGAAGATGGAAGGGTTAAAACAAGTTAAAAGTAGAATAGCAAGGGCAGCAAAATGCAGCGCGACATTGCTTCCATATGGACGATAAGCTACCGCTCATGAAATACAGAGCATGATGATCCACGCTAAAATGCAATCGAAATAGCAGCCACCGGCCACAAATGATCAAGCAATGAACTCAATGAAATTGAGAAATTCTCTAGAAGCACGAACAATTCAAAATCAAGAAACGCAAAAGCATCAACAATCTCAGTTTACGTTGTCCGCAGAAAATGAAGAATCCAGAAGCAGAGAGAGAGAGAGAGAGAGGAGGCACCATTGAAAATGTCTACTCCAATCGAATCAAGTAATGAAGCACAAAACGAAAATTATTCACGCAAAATCTAGAACCTTGAGAAAGAAAAAGTGGAGGATTCCAGCGAGAGAGACAGAGAGACGACGCACCAGTCAAAAACGCAATGGCTACGACAAGATTCTCTGAAGAAGAAGAAGAGAGTGTAGAAGAAAGCAGAAAATGTAGAATGCCGAAGCAGAGAGAGAGCGAGAGGACGCACCAGTGAACAAGGCGAATTAGGCACCGCGAGAGAGAAGAGAAGAGAAGAGAAGAGAAGGGCGTCTGCAAAAATCGTGCTAGGGTTAATTAATTCATGTCCCCCCAAATAGCAACAAAGAATCGAGAATTATTCATATGAAAATCTGGGGAAACAAGCTCCCACATACCTTCTTCATCATATGTATATGTGGGGGATATGAGAAATCTTGTACCAGTCCTCGCCTCCATCTCTTTTGCACCTCTCCTTCAATTCTGGGCAACCGACGATGGATAGGTGAGTAAGGGATGCAAGCCTTTGCGTTCCTTCGGGTAATGACGTCAGCAAGGGGCTCCATGTGATTTGAAGCAGTTGAAGTGATTGAAGGGCCTCCATCTCCTCTGGTAATTCCTTCAAATTGCCGCAAGAGTAAATAAGGAGACGCTCGAGATTGCTGGCCTGTAGAAGCCACCGCGGGAGAGATTCTAGTTTGGGAAGACTCCTGAAGAACACGGAGCGAAGACTGTGAAGAAGTCCTCCTCCATGGAAATCTAAGACGTTGCCGCTTTCGTCTTTGGATATATCCAGCTCCTCACAATCCCCAATAGAGAGATCCACGAGGCTCGATAGATGCCGCATTCCGAGTGAGAGGGAAGTTAACCGAGGACAATCCCTGATGCAAAGTGATTCGAGTGAGGTGAGGCTTTTCAAACCCTCCTCGGGTAAATATTCTAGAAACTCCATGTGCTGGATAGTCAGACGCTTCAACTTGTTGAGGCCAAATATCTGATTTATCAATTCTGAGTTGGACCTACTAAGCCACAAGTCCTCAAGATATGGAGTTGGTGGCATGGCTTTCAACTTTTCACAGCCGCCGATCCGCAACTTCGATAGGCTTGGAAACGATGCTGTCGACGTGAATGAATAATCTGACCCGATGTATTCCAATTCACTCCTCCCATAAATCTCTAAAGACTTGAGGTGAGGTAGTTGGACCAGTGGAGGGAGATGCTTACATCTTCCGCAATCTCTAAAGCATACCTTAACTAATTTGGGCAAGGAAAATACAAGTTCATCCATCATCCACCTTGGAAAGCTCTCACCTTTATATCCATCTATCGTCAACTCCTGCAGATTTGAGTACGGCCTCAGTCCATCTAATAGCGCTTCATCTCTATCCTTGATTATCGCATCATCAGCATCGAAATTGCCCCACTTAAGTGTCAAGGATTCTAGAGAACGCTTCTCCATCAAGTTGGTAGCCCTGGATTCTGCTACTGCATCTGTCACACTTCCCAGATTCTCAATGCAAAGGCTTCCCCGAAGGTTGTTAAGCCCATTTAGATCCCCAAGTCTGCAATAGTTCTTAACGAGAGCTTTATTTTTAGGCAAAATGAAGCATGTTAACCTATGCAGAGAGCCCAATTGCTCAAGCCCGCGTGGCATATAACTAATGTTCGGACAATCATGTATGTCTAGATTCCGAAGGCTGACTAACTTCCTTATGCCACTTGGCAATTCTTCGAGGGATTCACAACCATAGAGAATAAGTGTTTGCAAATTCTGCAATCTCGTAATAGCATTAGGAAGCCTTTTGAGTTCACGACTTTTAGAGAGATTGAGATACGTGAGATGCTTCAGCTTACAAATGGACCTTGGCACCTTCTCGACATTTGCAGCATGCAAATCCAAGATGCGCAACTGCTTGAAACTTTTAATTAGTTTGTGTAGATCTGCTTCACTCGTTGATTCTGTTCGATAGAAAGATTTATCTCTAGCAGTAGACAGAATCGTTCTCAGAGCACTTGCTTTCAAGCGTGAAATTGAAAGATTATCCATCAAATCGGAAGTTATATCATGAGACATATGACGAGTTCTTTCAAGTATGGGTTTATCATCATCGCATGCCACCCAATGCTCGGTCCTGGAAACTAAGCATGCTAGATCATGGATCAAATCATGCATCTTGCAAGTCCCCTCATTCGTGTATGGATCTTTTTTAAAATCATGAAAGAAGTTTCTCCATAGCAGATCCATGAAATATCCATCAGCAATATCTTCTAAACGTTGACTTCTATCTAATGGTTGGATAAATCCTTCTGCCATCCAAAGATCGACCAAAGTCTGCTTCTGTATCTCATAATCTTTGGGAAACAATGAACACAATGCAAAACATTGTTTCAAGTATGAAGGAAGACAATCATAACTTAGCCTAAGAGTAGAATTTATGCAATCTTCCTTCTTCTGAGACACTTTTGGGAGCTCATGATCTTTAAAATGCGACCATTCCTGTTTAGATTTCTTAAAGAACAGCAAACTCCCAACAGTTCGAACAACCAATGGAACCCCATAGCACTTTCTAGCTATCTCTTTGGCGATAGCTCGCTTTTCAGGATCATGTATCTCCTCTTCTTTTCGACAAGCAATTTGCATCAATAAATCAACAGATTCACTTTCAAGTAAGTCTCCGAGAAGATGAGGCGAAGCAGTGCGGGTGATCTCCGCAACCGAAGATGAGCGTGTAGTTATAAGGATCTTGCTTCCTTTAGCGCCTTCCACCAATAAATCTTTCAAGGGACGCCACTTTTCTGGGTCTTCTTCCCACAAGTCATCTAAAACTAAGAGATATCTCTTCCCCCCAATTTCTGCCCTCAGCTCGCGTTGCAACTCATCCATTGCAACCTCCCTAGGCGCTTCCTTCTTTGCACTGGCCATGATATTTGCGAGTAATTTTTTCATGTCAAAGTCATTAGAGACACAAACCCACATTTTCAAGTGGAAGTGTTTGCTGACCATCTCGTCATTGTAGACACACTGAGCAAGTGTCGTTTTTCCAAGCCCACCGATTCCAACTATTGGAAGGATGGAAACGTTTTCATTCACGTCTAAATCCAGCAAAAACTCCCTAACCCTCTCCTTATCGTCATCTCTCCCTACAATATCTCCCTCACGTACAAATGAATGCGTCTCTTCTCTCTTCCTCCGCTCTCTCTCTGCTTGCGAATCCACGCGGCGCTCATCCAGGTGGAATCCCCTGTCGGCCTTAATGGTTTGTATTCTCTCCCTCACCGCTCTTACTTTATTACGCATCTTCAACTGAAAAGCAATCTGGTTTGAACTTGAGAAAAATGTGCTTACCTCCTTCATCACTTCATTGTGGCCCCTCAGTTCTCGTCGAATAGCTTCGATGTTGAATTCTTCAAGCACGTCCTGCGCCTCATAGAAAGCGTCTTTCAGTTTCTCAACCCAAACTTGGATTTCGCGACTCTCGTAGGATCGCCGCTCTGCATCCTCCAGTACAGCTTGAAGCGTGGAGACGGTGTCCTTGAGCTTCTCGAGTTCATGCTTGACGCCCCATGGCTTTTCAACCTTTTCTAGTGCTCGAGGAACTAGAAAACCAACGATCTTTCCAGCAATGCCAAAGAGGACAGATTCGGCCATTGTGTTCTCTCTTCTCTCTCTATCTGGATCGCGAGGTACTGCTCCAGTTGTTCCAAGGCTTAGATATATAAGACCGGCAAATGAAAATCCTAGCAAATATAATTTTCTAACTTCTTTCGTCCCACTTGAGCAAGTTGAAGATAAGAATTCTCGTCACATGGCACCCTTCTCTCTCTCTCTCTCTCTGGATCACGAGATATTGCTCCAGTTGTTCCAAGGCTGGACATATAAGACCGGGAAATGAAAATCCTGACAGATTTAATTTTCTAACTTCTTTCGCCCACTTGAGTAGCCGAAGATAAGCATTCTCGTCACATGTGACCCACCAAGGTTGGGTCCATTGTTAGGTCCGCGATTTTTATATATATATCCTTGTGCTGTTCTTTGAAGCCCGATTTTATGTCTCCCAATGCTCAGAGATTCTTTTTCTTGGTCCCACAATTTTAATAATAAATAAATTTTGGAACGTCCTTTTGTATTGTATTACGGTTTTTCATAGCTCTAAGTATGCCTTTTCCGAAGCATGCCTTTACTTTTCACATGCCATTATCAGATTGAGCATCGAAGTAAAAGAAAGAACAATTTGTACAAATCTCACCATTCAAATCAATTATAAAAACATAAAGGACACACAACAAATGCCTTTTTTTTTTCCTTTTCTTTTTCTTGAGGTTTCGCGCCACGTGTCTCTTCATCTAACCTTCCATGCGTTTTTAAGATAGAGACGCCGTGCAATTCTGGAACTCTCCATATTAGAAGCCAAATATTAACACGTCAATTGTCACTCATTAATAGCCAATTACCTCATTTGTTATACAAAACTTGATATAGACACCATAAACTTAAACAACTATCTTCCTCATTCTTTGCGTTTTAGAGAGAGAGACCATACGGTTTTGAAACTCTAGAAATTAATAATCAAAAGCTGTTTTATTAATTGCACTTGTTAATGGTCAATCACCTCATTCATCATCGCATAAAACCTAAAGATGGTGTAAGTGCATTATAATAACAACTTCATCGATGCTCCTTTTGAGTTTGCATATACACCTGTTGACACCTGATTTTTAATCATTTTTTTCTATTGCTAAAGTAATAAAAAATCCATAAAAATTCATAAAATTGAAAAATCAACTTTGGGGACCTTAGCCAAGCCTGGAGAACTAATTTTGACCAAAAAATGATTTTTCATATTTTCAGTATTTTTTAGTATTTTTATTTTCGAAAATTCATGAAAAATAAAGAAACAATGAGAAAATTGCAAAATCAACTTTGGAAGCCTTGGCCAAGCCTAGGCAACCATTTTTGAACAAAAAATAAATTTTCATATTTTATATATATTTTTAATTTTTTTTAAAAAATAAAAAAATACTTGAAAATTTTGGAAAAATAACATTTGAGGCCAAAAAAATACACAAAGATAGTTAATATTTTTATTTTAAATCTATTTTCATATTAGCCATCGCAAATTTAGAAAAATCCAATTCGAGTCACGTGTTCCTTCACGAGTATAATCTCGAATCGGGCCTAAAAAATTTAATTTGAGTCAACTTATTTTTAATTTTCACTTTTTATGAGTTGTGACATTGTCTTCTAATATTTTAAATTTTCACCTTGGCCCAATTATACCCAGAATGACTTGATTTTGCAAAATGGCTTTAATTAAATTCTGCATTATTTTCAACTGTAAGAAATGAGCTTAAATTTGACATGTGGTAAATTTTGATGTGTCAAAAATTGTGAGGAGATTTGGACTTAAAGAAATATATTTTTTCAGGGATTGAATTGTAAATACTTAAAATTCAAGGACTAGAGTGCAAATACCTAACTCTTGAAGGATTATTTTACAAATAACAAAAAGAAGAGTTAGTGGATAAATTAGAATAGAGAAGGGAAGATGGAGAAGAGGAGATGAAGAAGAGAAGTTGGAGAAGAATGGATGGAGAAAATAAGATAAGAATAGAGAAGGGAAGATGGAGATGAAAAAGAGTTAGTAGAGAAATTAGAATGGAAGATAAGAATAGAGAAGGGAAGATGGAGATGAAGAAGAGTTAGTGGAGAAATTAGAATGGGAGATAAATATGGAGAAGGGAAGATGAAGATGAAGAAGAGTTAGTGGAGAGATTAGAATGTGAGATAGAGATGGAGAATGGAAAATGAAAATGAAGAAGAGTTAGTGGAGAAATTAGAATGGGAGATAGAGTTAGTGGAAAAATTAGAATGGGAGATAGATGAGTAGGTTATAAAAGGAGGAAGAAGTGAGCTTGAGAAAGGAATTCTTGAGAGAGAAAATTTGAAGTGTTTGGGAGAATTTTTTGGAGAGAAAATTTTGGATGTTTGAGAGAGTTCTGGGAGATTAAAGAAAAATTTGAGAGAAAGAAAATACCAAAAGAGAGAGAATTTTGAAGATGATGGGAGTTTAAAGCTAGGGGTTATCATCACAAATTCCTTCATCGATCAATTTAAATCAAGAGTTCATCCTCGTCAACGAGCAAGTAAATTCGAGCTAAGTGTTTTTATTTATTCATTTATTTATGGTTTTACTCGCAAATTAGCACAAATTGTATACACTTTCTCCATCTCCTTTTTCTTCCATATTTTATGTCAGGAGAAGGATATCTCTACGTCAACAGCAAAAATCTCGTAGAGATGCAAAAATCGGCCCAGACAAGCTCCTAAGCTGTCCACCGATTTCTCAACTGATCTGTGACTAAAAGTCCCTCTTAATTCAAAAGAAACTCTCTATATTGGGAACATAGAGAGCGAAAATCAATTATAGAAATCCCTCCCAAAAAAATGGGAGATAAGTACTCTTTCTACTCTTCTGGTTTTAGGTGCAGATTAGCACATATTTTGTATACTAACACTTCACTCTATTTTATGTCAGGAAGCCGCAGCTCTATATCAATGGTCAACCCTATGGAAGCACAAAATCGGCTTGGAGGAGTCCTCAAGCGCGCACAAATTTCAAATTGTTGAATCAATTCGTTGTATTTCATTTTAAAGAATTCATACCCCAGAATGGAGAGGACAAAGTCCATCCGCAATCTAAATACCTGCACCATAAATCCCAAAGGGAAGAGCCAAGCCAATGCTTAGCCTCCCATTGGAGGTTTTTACTTACAGTAGTTAAATACCTGCAACTTAAATACCTGCATCTTAAATCCCAAAGGGAAGAGCCAAGCCAATGCTTAGCCTCCCATTGGAGGTTTTTACTTACAGTAGTTAAATACCTGCAACTTAAATACCTGTACCTGAAATCCCAAAGGGAAGAGCCAAGCCAATGCTTAACCTCCCATTAGAGGTTTTTACTTACAGTAGTTAAATACTTGCAACTTAAATACCTGTACCTTAAATCCCAAAGGGAAGAGCCAAGCCAATGCTTAGCCTCCCATTGGAGGTTTTTACTTACAGTAATTAAATACCTGCAACTTAAATACATGTACCTAAATCCCAAAGGGAAGAGCCAAGCCAATGCTTAGCATCCCATTGGAGGTTTTTACTTACAGTAGTTTAAATACTTGCAACTTAAATACCTGTACCTTAAATCCCAAAGGGAAGAGCCAAGCCATTGCTAGGCCTCCCATTGGAGGTGTTTATTCACTGTCACGTACTTCCTATAATTTAATTTTTGAATCATTAGACCCAAAAGATGAGTAGGTCGTAATACTGCACAGAAGTCGTTAACACATTCCCTCTTTCGGCTTCAGGGAATCTTTAACACTTAAAAAAAAATATAACAAATAAAAATATATACCATCCATGCATCCTATTTAAAAAGTGAAAACACAAAAGAGAATACCCTACTAGAGCCTTAGGAATAAACCAAGCCTGAGTTGCCGAATTAGGATATTCATGAAATTAAGGTACCGAAAGGGCATTAGTTTTAATTAACTAGTGTAACCAAGTCCCCGAGCTCATAATCTCTGGTTCGCAGGAATAAATTAGTTCTCCCGCTAATTTATTTAGGTTTCTAATCGACCTACCAAGAACGATTAGTGGCGACTCCAAATTTCAAAATCATTTAAAATAAAAATCCAAAGTCACGATTCGGTAGGGCTTGGGAGGGTCCGCGTTAGGTTAGTCAAATCTAATTAACCTAATAATCCGTTAACCCTTTAAAATTTAAAATTTTTTTTAGAAGGTCGTGACAGACTGGCGACTCCGCTGGGGACGGGATTTTTAAATTTTCGAAAAAAGATACTAATTGGAATACTTGAATTTTTTCGAAATTTTAAAAGTCTTAGTGGACTTAGGCCAATGAAAATTTCATGGATATATCGCTTCTGGCGATCTTGTTTGGGACTCATTCTATAGGTGTTATATGTTTTTGCAGGATGAGAGTTATAAGGGGCGGAGTGTTTGGCTAACCCCTTTATTTTGCAGGCTCGGTATTGGGTTTATTTGTTTAATTTCGCACATTTTTAGAAGCGCTGTTTTGATATCAATTGTTGTGCATGTCTTGCATACTCTGAGGATCACGACACCTGCACATACAAGCGTCTAAACCCAAGTCGCGAAATTCTTCCTAGAAAACCATAGATAGGGATCAAATATGCAAAGCTCTTGCGTCGATTGCGCTCGGGTTGACCATATTTTATCCCGCTCATTATCTGAATTGACAATTCTTCCCATTGTGATTTGATTGCGCGGAGGGTAAGTTTGTCAATTCAGATAGTGGGGGCCTTTTAGGTCCATACCCTGTCTCTCCTTGTTTTATTTTCTAGAGTCCACTCCTCACTTGAGTCATGCGCATGACTATGTGATTTGCATTTTTCCAAGGTAAAAGTAAGTTCTCTAATTTTATCTTGTATTTATTTTCGGTCGGTCCATGCTAGGTGTTAGTCAGTTTTTGAGCTTGATATTACGACCATTCTTTTAAAAGAAAATAAAAATTAAATTTGTCCCTCATTTCTTTAAAAAAAAATTTGAAAAAAATGATGTGGAAAAATCAATTCATGGGAATTTTATTAACTAATAAGGAATTTTTTTCATGTTTTTATTCCTTCAATAAAAATGAAATTTTTCTGAAAAAAATTTTCCTCTGAAAATTTATTTCAATAAAAAGAAAAAATTCCTTAAAAAAAAAACTCTAGTAGACATCAAGTGATTTTATCGCATTTTTCAAATTATAAAAACTTGCAAGAAAATTCTTCTCGAGAAATTCGCTCATGTTTTTCTAAGAAAATTTACTCTAAATAAAATTAGACTAATTAACCAATAAGGGATTTCTGTCATGTCTTTCTTGCTTCAATAAAAATAAAATTTTCCTGACAAATTTACCTCTGAAAATTTATTTTGATAAAAAGGAAATTCCTTCAAAAATTTTAGTAAACGTCAAGAGATTTTGTCACATTCCTTTAAAAAAAAATAGTAATAAATCTGCAAAAAAATTCTGTATCAGAAATTAACCCATTTCTTCCTAAGGAAATTTTTTTCTTTCTTCTGATTTCTCTATAAAATAGAAAAAATCAAATTGGATTAATATAGGAGTCATGGACCGACATTCCTTGTGTCGCATACTAATTATATCCTTTTCTTTTGCAGGGAGATCCTAGATACCCCAGACGGGTGTAAAAATTAAGTTCAATAATATATCAAGAATCATCTTCAGAAATACCAAAAGACGAAAAACACCGAGGCTTCAACCGTTAATTCTGGGGGGCAAACGAACACTGTCCATCTTTGACAGACAAGGTTGTGTCAATCCGTAAACTTGTATAGGTAGTGTATTCTGATATGACGGTGGATTTATACTGATTAAATACGGGGGCATATTTAATGTATTGCAGAGGATCCCGCGTCTTTTGAAAGACAATATGGATTATATAATCAGAACCCATGAAACAAATACCTTTACCTGATTAAATCAACCAGAGACCGGTCTTACAATTTCCTCTTATCCGAGACACGCGGAGGGCTTCAGAGGACCGAGGTTCTATTAATGAACGTAGCCCACAGGAATTTCTCCCGACGCTACAGGCGACCGACATGAGCAAGTAGACGCCGAAAGAAACAAAATATGGATAAAAGTGGGCACACAACAGGTGGCCGGATTTACTACCAGCGCACTGATCGAGTTGTCATAGTGTTATTGTTCGTGATCTCAAGATGGATAGTGGGGGCCACCGCCGAACCCATCATCAATGTTCTCGATATCATCGTATGGAGCAATTAAACAAGAATATCAAGAAGAACATTAAGCCTCGATGTCTTCGGTACCTCAAATCGTTCTGTTATGCTATGCGGAAGAAACGATAGCAGGAAAATTAAAAAAAAAAAAAACAAAACACGTGAAGCTTTTCTTTCATTCCATTCATCAAAGAGTATTACAACAACTCACTGGGGAGGAAAGGTAAAGCCAAACTGGGCCCTGATAACCATTACGAAAGAGCTCAACTGACTCTCCAAACAGTTGATGCTCTGGATGCACCGGGCGCTCTCGGGATCAAGCTCCGCGAGCCTAAAAAAAAGGCGATCGCACTTCTCTTTAACCTGGGCCATAGTGGCCTCGTAATGCTCAACGGCAAACTCCAGGTCTGGAATCGCTGCCCTTTCGAAAGCAATGTCTGCCGTAATGTCATCAAGTCTCTCCTGCAGCCAACCGCATTTGCACCTCATCACAATATTGCCTGGCTCCTGTGCGGCGTAAGTTCGGACCAAGGCCAGACGGTCCACCAACTTTCCCCTCTCACGAACCAGCCACGAAAGCTGATCGTTGGCAAACTTGAGGGCCTTTTTGTGATTATCAGCCACAAACGTAACTGTTGCCAGACGCTCGTGCCGGTCTCGGTAACGGGCTTTCACGACGGCGGTCACAAGGACCATCTCATAAGCGCGGTTATAGGCAGCTAGAAAATTGATGAAGAGGGTCGAGAAGTTCCGATACTCCTTTCCCAGTTGGGTACCCTCAACAGAAGCAGCGTCCACGGTCCTGAATAAACCGAGGATTTCAGCCTCAACGGTAGAGTTTTTGGCTACATGAGCGTAACCTTTACCAAGAAGATTGTAGAGTCTCTCCCACCCAGCCAGGACTTCGGTGGATATTGTGTGGTTAGGAGAATTGGCCATTTTTGAAAGTAGAATACGAAAGAAAGGGGGAGAGAGGTGAGGCAGATGAGCAGAATGCGAAGATGGTAAGCTGCTTCAATTTAAATACTGATTTCAAAGGGGCAGTCCTTATTGGTCGAGTTTTTTCTATCTACCATTCTCTGTCGGCAACACCCCCGCTGGCTCAAATTTCAGTCAAGCGGCAACCTCGAGCCGAACAAACCCGACGTCTCTGTGGAAAAGCGGGACAGGACTCCACCGCTTTGAAAAAAGAAAGAACGAAAAGACGAGCTAAGTGGGGGACAAAGAAATTTTCGGCAGAAAGAGAGATATTACTCGTCTTTATTGGAGGACCCGCCAGTAAATCGACGGTGGAGATCTTGACAGGGGCCCTCTATCACGAAAAGAAAGAAGAAGACAAATTGAGCGAGAAACAAGGATTTCTTCTTTGATCAAAAGCTGAATGTCAGATTTTCTCCCTCGAAAAATCTAATAGTGCTGCCCGTGAAGAGGGAAGTCGTTGTTATTGCCAGAGAGAGAACTTGTCCTCATTTGATAGTGAGAGTTTATCTGCAAGAACTCGCAGGAGAAAGATAGAGAGGAAGGAGTTCTCGTGGGAGAGGAATTCAAAACCTTCACCATCAAAGCATCGGATTTCAAAGCCTGTCACGAGAAACCATCGACGATCCCGTGATCCCTCAAGTCCAAGAAGACATCCTGAGGCGGTCTCGAGTCGACAGTCCTAAATCCAGAAATATGTCGAGCATTAGGGAAACGAGCGCATGTTCAACCCTGATCGAAGCTGATGAAGTTCCTTACCCTGAGGGTCTACTGGTCATGGCCATTGACGGTAATCCAGTCTCTCTGTCAATCCTTGTTACAGTATTAAGAAAATGCCGGTATAAGGTTGTAGCTCAAGCAAAGGCGACAGAGGCCTTAGAGATATTAAGGAGGAGTAGTGACCCGTTTGATATCGTCCTCACCGCCATGGTAGGGATTGACATGGATGTTTTCACTCTCTTGGAAGTCATCAATTCTAAATTAAACATGCCAGTCCTCGTAGTATCGGCAAGCGATGATCAGCAAGCCATAATGAAGGCTGTCTTAAATGGGGCCCAAGACGTCGTAACGAAACCAGTTAGGGTTCAGATGCTTCAAAACATATGGCAGCACGTAGTAAGGAAGCAATTGCACGACCATGAGAACAAGCATCAAGCCTTCAATTTTGTTCCAAGCAATTGGAGAAAGAAGATGAGTTGGTCTCCCGAGCTGCATCGTATGTTTGTTAATGCAGTTCAGCAGCTAGGAATCGATTCGGCACGGCCGCAACATATACTGGAAATTATGAAGGTAGAGGGACTCACTAAAGCAAATGTTTCGAGTCATCTTCAGAAGTACAGAAAAAGGGTGAGAGAACACAATGCAGCTCAGAATCAAGAAAACCAAGGCGAGACTGATCCAAGCCTGAACGTCGAGTCTCCTCGCCACCATAAGTTCCGCAGGTTAGCATGGGGCGAGCCACTTCCCATCATCAACCAAGCTAGTAGCCGTGCCATCAATCCTCCAGGCGTTAATCAAAGTATCCCCCAGAATCACCCTAATGCCCTTCAAGAGTATAAACCGCAGGGGCAGTGTATTCAGACTCCTTGGTTTGAGCACCAACCCGTGTCTAGAATTCATCCCATGATCAGCGCGCCTGCGCAGCCAGAGAATCAGACAAGAAATTATCCTGAGCACTTCCACTTCTCTAATCCTCAAATGGAAGGAGTTTTTAGCAGCAGGACAGTTGGTGATCCCCACACTTTCTCGAGTAATGATGAAGGCTCCAGCACGAGAAGTCAAATTGCTCATGGCGATGACAGAATGAGAAATCTACCACCAGCATTTGCCAACAACAATGCCCAATTCGAGTATCAGTTGCTAGAAGGTTCAAAAGATTACCCAGATGATGAGCTTACTGCCCTGGTCAACCAGTTTAGGGTTGACAGACGTCCCAAGCCGCGATCAGGAGCTAGTGAGTAAGGACTCTCAAACATCGGTCATCCACACCCGAACCAACACGAGACTAGCTGATTATCGAAGAGCCACAGGAGAGGCAGAACTGACCTTGAATAAGTACACCTTTCATTTCATGCTTAATTCCCTTGCGTATGATATTTCCAGCTTTCTAGGTGACTAGATTTAATTCAAGGGCAAGGGGGTAATTTGTTTTTTTTTTATCTCGTCGAATGCGTGAATCCCTTTTTTATGCTAGATTTAGGGTGGATCAATTTATGGCAACGTCGCTTACTACCATAATGAGAAATGTTGAATGGCCTCACGTAGGGAAATTTCAAGTGAAAAGCCCAGGCGAGCTCGAAGACGGGTAACTGTGTGTCGTTCCAATTTACCCTCAATCGTTGCAAAATGCTAAATTGGATTTGTTCCATTCTCACCCAGGGGATTGCAAAGTGCCTCAAGAGTGTCGCAAAATGAAATGACCCAATGGAATGCGATAGGACTCATTCGCACTCAAGGTAACCTTCAAATTAAAGGAGCCATCCGGTCCACGGACCCGATGGCATGGAAAATGATGATGGTCCAAGGCAACCTGAAAGAAAACAAGGCCCAACTAAGCAAAGCACATATGTGGCAAGCTCAAAGTGAAGGGCAACTCGGAACATACAATTCAATCCAATCCAAATGAAGGAACTTCCTCAATTCAAATTCAATAGAAGTATACACAAGGGTAAAATAGTATCGTTCCAATTTTTCTAGAATATGAAGAACATATACTGCCGCATTCTCTTTCATTTTTGCAGGGGAAGTCTCTACTGGCCAGATTTTCCTGTCTACCATTCCCTATCAGTATCACCTCTGCTACTCGTCTCCAATCTCGAACCAAGCAAATCCGACGTCTCTACGGAAAAGTTGGACGGGACGCCACTACTTTAAAAAAGAAAGGATAAAAAATAAGCTGAGTGGGAGACAAAGACATTTTCGGCAGAAAAGAGATACGATTCGTCTTTATTGAAGAACTCGCCAGCAAATTGACGGTGGAGACAGTAACAAGGGGCCCCCTTCCACGGAAAGATGGAAGGAGACGAGCTGGGCGAGAGATACGATGAAAAGAAAATCGAGAAAGCCAGAACACTCGAGAGAGGCAATACAGTTGCTAAACCCACGTCTAATTTTAAAGGAGGCATCTTCTTGATAATTCTCATTCGTACTCGAAAGAGAGACTCTTAAAGCATACGCAGTCTCCCAGAAAAATCCAGAGAGTGAAAATACAAGAAGAGATATCAAACTTTGAGAAATCGTTAACCAAATCGAAGATGTCTCAACCCAACACACTTGAAAGTTATCGTTACTTGCTGAATATGGAAGAGGAAGAGTTCGAAGCCATATTTGGGATCGAGCCTATGGAGCCCGGCCCTTCCACCGATGACGTCCAAGAGCCCGGTAAGGACAATGACAACAATGGTAAAGGTCAAAAGAAGCGTTACCGTCGCCATACTGAGGAGCAAGTACGAAAGCTTGAAGCTTTCTTCAGAACGTGCCCTATTCCAGACGGCAAACAAAAAATGGAACTGAGTCAAGAGCTAGGACTTGAACCTTCGCAAATCAAGTTCTGGTTTCAAAATAGACGAACCCGAATGAAGACTCGTCATGAGCACAACGAAGCCGAGTTTCTAAGAGTTGAAAATGAAAACCTTCGAGCGGAAAACAAGATGTATAAAGAGACTTTTGACTTCGCCACCTGCCCCAACTGCAATAGCCTTCTCCTCACCCTCGATGAAATGTATGATCTGAGGATCGAAAATGCACGTTTAAGAGGTGAGTTAGACCAGTTTATAATAGGATCGAGTTCTGTTGGGGCAGGGTACAAAAGAACCAATGATACTGGATCAGCATCAATACCTCCCGAGGAAGAAGGGACAGATCACCACCAAGCGAACATTGACGATGATCTTTTCGCCATAATCAACCAGTTTGATATCGGTAAAGCATCGGGACTGTGATGCACTTGTTCAGCCAGTGACCACCAGACCTTCAATATGGCCGATGCATACCTAATTTGGGATGAAGCCAGCTGATCATGGGAGAGCCTGCAAAGGAAGCAGAACTGATCCTGAATGAGTGAATGTGTTTTATTTCCTTGCGTGATATGTTTTTCTGCTTTTGTGAATGTGTAAAAGCAAGGAGTAATAATCCGACTTCCCCCTATTAAATGCTCGAATCCGCCACCTCACCAACCTCGCGACGAATTGATGGCGAGTAAAAATCTGCATAAACCTGAAGGGTAACTCCGTATCGTTTCAATTTACCCTCAGTTGCTCCAAGTTTTAAAATTAAGCCCCTTCTATTCTCAGGAAATTGCAAATCGACCCGAGAACGCAATCATATCCGAATACAAGTTGAACAAAATTTGGGGGCAAATCGACTCATGGGCATTACCACGGGATGGACAGCTTCGGACAAAGGAAAGTACAAGCGAAAGACGCGAACAATCTCAGAAATAGGTAATTCTGTATCGTTCTAATGTGCACATAATCATCTCAAGTCTTGAATTGTCTTATTCCATTCTTAACAGGGATTGCAAATTACCTCGAGAAATACCGTAACATGGCCCAAGGTGATACAACAGGGCTTCTTTATCCGCAAAGATTAACCTTTGAAAGGATAGCCCCATGGACACCTACGGTCCAATGGACCAAATGGTATGGGGGATGACAGTAGGTCCGAAATATCCCGAGTTCGATCCCCGAGGGTGGGGAATGTTGTATGTATTATAAATAAATGAAACAACTTTTTGTGCATTTCTTTTTGCAAGCAGGAATACTCGACGAGTAATACCGAAGTCAATATTTTGCCACATTCTCGGCTTAATGGTGAAGCATCCAACAAAAGTCGAAGAAAACTCAATCCAGCAAAATTGGTAAAAGACTTGTCCAAGGCATTCAAGATGAAGGGTAAATCAGTATCGTTTCCAATTTATCCCTTTTAATACTGGTTGACATGTCTCCTTTTCTTTTCACAGGAAATATTTATACTAACATTTGACATGTTGAAGGAGACAAATCCAAAAGAAAATTATGATCACCTGACAAGATCTATTCTGATGAAAAATGGGGCAAATTGATCGCAAGCTCTGAAACAAAAAAGCAAATATGTCTTCCTTATCTCGTTTGATTTCAAGAATAATTTCTCTGCTTCTTGCAGGGGCATTAAACAAACCAAAATGATCCATCGCCCATATGCTTCATCGCGCAGGGGTAAAGTTTGAGACAAACCACCCCTCGACATAAGGAGTAGGCTTCCCAATTTGTTCGGTCCGCCCACATACCAGGGGCAATTTAAATCCGCCCATATTTGTACATTATATAAACACACGTGATGCTAAAAAATTGTCACATCTGCATTGTGCTTACACAGTTCATGAATTATGTATGACTATTCCGTGTGTTTAACTTACCAACTCCGACTTAGAGCATAAACTGCACAGGAGATATCAAATATGCAGAATGGGGCATGACAGGATGAGGAAAGGCAAACCATTTCCACACAGGTCTAACATTTTAATCTACAGATAAACAGCCTTTCTCCAGAGTGAGAAAAAGCCCTTTCGGAATGAAGTCCCCCATTCAGATTACATTCAAGGTGTTCATACTATAAGAACCTCCTTAAACAGAAGTGGTAATGCAATACATGATCTATATGTTGATCGATCCATAATGAGTTATTACATAGACTGCCTTTAATCATGGCAAACTTAGCTGAACAATTTTGTATGAACCAATGAACGCATTGATGAAAATGCTTGCACATGTTAGCTCTGACATTGCCCGACAGGCAACACATTCCCGGTGCTTGAGTTACCTTCCAAAGTCTTGAAATTCATTCGGCGATTATTGAATGAACAAGCCTGGTTGTCGAGAAGCCACCAAGCATTTCTTCCAAATTCTCAGGTAAGTATATCTTCAACCTGAACCTTTCAAGAGAATGAATTCTGACGGTTGTTGGGATACTCGAATCCATTGCGGTATATACAGGTATCCACCTTCTTCAATAAAGCATGATTTGTCTCAAGGACAGAAATGTTCGAGACCTTTTAATCTCTACCTCTTTGGTTTATTCCTAAAGCGATAGGAGAATATAATTTGGGTTTGAGCTTCTGCAGGATTCCTGGTCTCCCCAGATTTCAAAATGGCACCCTTTGAGGTACACCAAGCCCTTCTTACAGGTAAACTAAGTCCTTCTTACAGGCAAACCAAGTCCTTCTTACAGGCACAAAGTCTTTCTTACAGGCATAAAGTCCTTCTTACAGGCAAATCAAGTCCTGCTTACAAGCAAACAAAGTCCTTCCTACAGGCAAAGCAAGTCCTTCCTACAGGCAAATCAAGTCCGTCTTACAGGCACAAAGTCCTTCTTACAAGTAAATCAAATCCTTCTTAAAGGCATAAAGTCCTTCTTACAGGCAAATCAAGTCCTTCTTATAGGCAAACTAAGTCCTTCTTACAGGCAAACTAAGTCCTTCTTACAGGCAAACCAAGTCCTTCTTACAGGCACAAAGTCCTTCTTACAGGCAAATCAAGTCCTTCTTACAGGCACAAAGTCCTTCTTACAGGCACAAAGTCCTTCTTACAGGCAAATCAAGTCCTTCTTACAGGCACAAAGTCCTTCTTACAGGCATAAAGTCCTTCTTACAGGCAAATCAAGTCCTTCTTACAGGCAAACAAAGTCTTTCTTACAGGCAAATCAAGTCCTTCTTACAGGCATAAAGTCCTTCTTACAGGCAAAGTAAGTCCTTCTTACAGGCAAATCAAGTCCTTCTTATAGGCAAATTAAGTCCTTTTTACAGGCAAATCAAGTCCTTCTTACAGGCAAATTAAGTCCTTTTTACAGGCATTAAGTCCTTTTTACAGGCACCAAGTCCTTTCTATAAGCACCAAGTCCTTCTTACAGGTATCTCCATGGGGTGACCTACCATATGGGTCAAATGGTATGACCCACCATACGGGTTAAATTTTAATTCAATTTTTAATCAGTAGAATCCTTTTATTATGAATCTACCATGGGTTGATCCACCATACGGGTTCAAGTTCAGCCACCCTAAAGTTTTTTTTAAATAACGAATCCTTAGGTTCTCATTTCATTTTCAGTGGAACATTCATGTCACGACTCTTCTTATTTCCTTGTATTGAGTCGATTAGAATTCAGGTGTCATCTCGTCTTTGAAATGAACCTCTACTGAGCTTCCTTTCAAAGAGGGGCAGCTGTTGACACCTGATTTTTAATCATTTTTTCTATTGCTAAAGTAATAAAAAATCCATAAAAATTCATAAAATTGAAAAATCAACTTTGGGGACCTTAGCCAAGCCTGGAGAACTAATTTTGACAAAAAAATGATTTTTCATATTTTCAGTATTTTTTAGTATTTTTATTTTCGAAAATTCATGAAAAATAAAGAAACAATGAGAAAATTGCAAAATCAACTTTGGAAGCCTTGGCCAAGCCTAGGCAACCATTTTTGAACAAAAAATAAATTTTCATATTCTATATATATTTTTAATGTTTTTTAAAAAATACAAAAATACTTGAAAATTTTGGAAAAATAACATTTGAGGCCAAAAAAATACACAAAGATAGTTAATATTTTTATTTTAAATCTATTTTCATATTAGCCATCGCAAATTTAGAAAAATCCAATTCGAGTCACGTGTTCCTTCACGAGTATAATCTCGAATCGGGCCTAAAAAATTTAATTTGAGTCAACTTATTTTTAATTTTCACTTTTTATGAGTTGTGACATTGTCTTCTAATATTTTAAATTTTCACCTTGGCCCAATTATACCCAGAATGACTTGATTTTGCAAAATGGCTTTAATTAAATTCTGCATTATTTTCAACTGCAAGAAATGAGCTTAAATTAGACATGTGGTAAATTTTGATGTGTCAAAAATTGTGAGGAGATTTGGACTTAAAGAAATATATTTTTTCAGGGACTGAATTGTAAATACTTAAAATTCAAGGATTAGAGTGCAAATACCTAACTCTTGAAGGATTATTTTACAAATAACAAAAAGAAGAGTTAGTGGATAAATTAGAATAGAGAAGGGAAGATGGAGAAAAGGAGATGAAGAAGAGAAGTTGGAGAAGAATGGATGGAGAAAATAAGATAAGAATAGAGAAGGGAAGATGGAGATGAAGAAGAGTTAGTAGAGAAATTAGAATGGAAGATAAGAATAGAGAAGGGAAGATGGAGATGAAGAAGAGTTAGTGGAGAAATTAGAATGGGAGATAAATATGGAGAAGGGAAGATGAAGATGAAGAAGAGTTAGTGGAGAGATTAGAATGTGAGATAGAGATGGAGAATGGAAGATGAAAATGAAGAAGAGTTAGTGGAGAAATTAGAATGGGAGATAGAGTTAGTGGAAAAATTAGAATGGGAGATAGATGAGTAGGTTATAAAAGGAGGAAGAAGTGAGCTTGAGAAAGGAATTCTTGAGAGAGAAAATTTGAAGTGTTTGGGAGAATTTTTTGGAGAGAAAATTTTGGATATTTGAGAGAGTTCTGGGAGATTGAAGAAAAATTTGAGAGAAAGAAAATACCAAAAGAGAGAGAATTTTGAAGATGATGGGAGTTTAAAGCTAGGGGTTATCATCACAAATTCCTTCATCGATCAATTTAAATCAAGAGTTCATCCTCGTCAACGAGCAAGTAAATTCGAGCTAAGTGTTTTTATTTATTCATTTATTTATGGTTTTACTCGCAAATTAGCACAAATTGTATACACTTTCTCCATCTCCTTTTTCTTCCATATTTTATGTCAGGAGAAGGATATCTCTACGTCAACAGCAAAAATCTCGTAGAGATGCAAAAATCGGCCCAGACAAGCTCCTAAGCTGTCCACCGATTTCTCAGCTGATCTGTGACTAAAAGCCCCTCTTAATTCAAAAGAAACTCTCTATATTGGGAACATAGAGAGCGAAAATCAATTATAGAAATCCCTCCCAAAAAAATGGGAGATAAGTACTCTTTCTACTCTTCTGGTTTTAGGTGCAGATTAGCACATATTTTGTATACTAACACTTCACTCTATTTTATGTCAGGAAGCCGCAGCTCTATATCAATGGTCAACCCTATGGAAGCACAAAATCGGCTTGGAGGAGTCCTCAAGCGCGCACAAATTTCAAATTGTTGAATCAATTCGTTGTATTTCATTTTAAAGAATTCATACCCCAGAATGGAGAGGACAAAGTCCATCCGCAATCTAAATACCTGCACCATAAATCCCAAAGGGAAGAGCCAAGCCAATGCTTAGCCTCCCATTGGAGGTTTTTACTTACAGTAGTTAAATACCTGCAACTTAAATACTTGCATCTTAAATCCCAAAGGGAAGAGCCAAGCCAATGCTTAGCCTCCCATTGGAGGTTTTTACTTACAGTAGTTAAATACCTGCAACTTAAATACCTGTATCTGAAATCCCAAAGGGAAGAGCCAAGCCAATGCTTAACCTCCCATTGGAGGTTTTTACTTACAGTAGTTAAATACTTGCAACTTAAATACCTGTACCTTAAATCCCAAAGGGAAGAGCCAAGCCAATGCTTAGCCTCCCATTGGAGGTTTTTACTTACAGTAATTAAATACCTGCAACTTAAATACATGTACCTAAATCCCAAAGGGAAGAGCCAAGCCAATGCTTAGCATCCCATTGGAGGTTTTTACTTACAGTAGTTTAAATACTTGCAACTTAAATACCTGTACCTTAAATCCCAAAGGGAAGAGCCAAGCCAATGCTAGGCCTCCCATTGGAGGTGTTTATTCACTGTCATGTACTTCCTATAATTAAATTTTTGAATCATCAGACCCAAAAGATGAGTAGGTCGTAATACTGCACAGAAGTCGTTAACACATTCCCTCTTTCGGCTTCAGGGAATCTTTAACACTTAAAAAAAAATATAACAAATAAAAATATATACCATCCATGCATCCTATTTAAAAAGTGAAAACACAAAAGAGAATACCCTACTAGAGCCTTAGGAATAAACCAAGCCTGAGTTGCCGAATTAGGATATCCATGAAATTAAGGTACCGAAAGGGCATTAGTTTTAATTAACTAGTGTAACCAAGTCCCCGAGCTCATAATCTCTGGTTCGCAGGAATAAATTAGTTCTCCCGCTAATTTATTTAGGTTTCTGTTGACACCTCATTTTTAATCATTTTTTCTATTGATAAAGTAATAAAAAATTCATAAAAATTCATAAAATTGAAAAATCAACTTTGGGGACCTTAGCCAAGCCTAGGGAACCAATTTTGACCAAAAAACGATTTTTCATATTTTCAATATTTTTACGTATTTTTTATTTTCGAAAATTAATAGAAAATCCATAAAAATTCATAAAATTGAAAAATCAACTTTGGGAACCTTAGCCAAGCCTAGGGAACGAATTTTGACCAAAAAATAATTTTTCATATTTTATATATATATTAATTTTTTTTTTAAAAAAAAAACAAAAATATTTGAAAATTTTGGAAAAATAACATTTGAGGCCAAAAAATACATAAAGATAGTTAATATTTTTATTTTAAATCTATTTTTCATATTGGCCATCGCAAATTCATAAAAATCCAATTCGAGTCACGTGTTCCTTCACGAGTATAATCTCGAATCGGACCTAAAAAAATTTAATTTGAGTCAACTTATTTTTAACATTCACTTTTTATGAGTTGTGACATTTTCTTCTAATATTTTAAATTTTCATCTTGGCCCAATTATACCCAGAATGACTTAATTTTGCAAAAGGGCTTTAATTAAATTATGCATTATTTTCAGCGACAAGAAATGAGCTTAAATTTGACATGTGGTAAATTTTGGTGTGTCAAAAATTGTGAGGAGATTTGGACTTAAAGAAATATATTTTTCAGGGACTGAATTGTAAATACTTAAAATTCAAGGACTAGAGTGCAAATACCTAACTCTTGAAGGATTATTTTACAAATAATAAAAAAAAGAGTTAGTGGATAAATTAGAATAGAGAAGGGAAGATGAAGAAGAGGAGATGAAGAAGAGAAATTGGAGAAGAATGGATGGAGAAAATAAGATAAGAATAGAGAAGGGAAGATGAAGATGAAAAAGAGTTAGTAGAGAAATTAGAATGGAAGATAAGAATAGAGAATGGAAGATGGAGATTAAGAAGAGTTAGTGGAGAAATTAGAATGGGAGATAAATATGGAGAAGGGAAGATGAAGATGAAGAAGAGTTAGTAGAGAAATTAGAATGGAAGATAAGAATAGAGAAGGGAAGATGGAGATTAAGAAGAGTTAGTGGAGAAATTAGAATGGGAGATAAATATGGAGAAGGGAAGATGAAGATGAAGAAGAGTTAGTGGAGAGATTAGAATGTGAGATAGAGATGGAGAATGGAAGATGAAAATGAAGAAGAGTTAGTGGAGAAATTAGAATGGGAGATAGAGTTAGTGGAAAAATTAGAATGGGAGATAGATGAGTAGATTATAAAAGGAGGAAGAAGTGAGATTGAGAGGGAGAATTCTTAAGAGAGAAAATTTGAAGTGTTTGGGAGAATTTTTTGGAGAGAAAATTTTAGATGTTTGAGAGAGTTTTGGGAGATTGAAGAAAAATTTGAGAGAAAGAAAATACCAAAAGAGAGAGAATTTTGAAGATGATGGGAGTTTAAAGTTAGGGGTTATCATCACAAATTCCTTCATCGATCAATATAAATCAAGAGTTCATCCTCGTCAACGAGCAAGCAAATTCGAGCTAAGTATTTTTATTTATTCATTTATTTATGGTTTTACTCGCAAATTAGCACAAATTGTATACACTTTCTTCATCTCCTTTTTCTTCCATATTTTATGTCAGGAGAAGGATATCTCTACGTCAACAGCAAAAATCTCGTAGAGATGCAAAAATCGGCCCAGACAAGCTCCTAAGCTGTCCACCGATTTCTCAACTGATCTGTGACTAAAAGTCCATCTTAATTCAAAAGAAACTCTCTATATTGGGAACATAGAGAGCGAAAATCAATTATAGAAATCCCTCCCAAAAAAATGGGAGATAAGTACTCTTTCTACTCTTTTGGTTTTAGGTGCAGATTAGCACATATTTTGTATACTAATACTTCATTCTATTTTATGTCAGGAAGCCGCAGCTCTATATCAATGGTCAATCCTATGGAAGCACAAAATCGGCTTAGAGGAGTCCTCAAGTGCGCACAAATTTCAAATTGTTGAATCAATTCGTCGTATTTCATTTTAAAAAAATTCATACCCCAAAATGAAGAGGACAAAGTCCATTCGCAATTTAAATACGTGCACCATAAATCCCAAAGGGAAGAGCCAAGCCAATGCTTAGCCTCCCATTGGAGGTTTTTACTTATAGTAGTTAAATACCTGCAACTTAAATACCTGCACCTTAAATCCCAAAGGGAAGAGCCAAGCCAATGCTTAGCCTCCCATTGGAGGTTTTTACTTACAGTAGTTAAATACCTGCAACTTAAATACCTGCACCTTAAATCCCAAAGGGAAGAGCCAAGCCAATGCTTAGCCTCCCATTGGAGGTTTTTACTTACAGTAGTTAAATACCTGCAACTTAAATACCTGCGCCTTAAATCCCAAAGGGAAGAGCCAAGCCAATGCTTAGCGTCCCATTGGAGGTTTTTACTTACAGTAGTTAAATACCTGCAACTTAAATACCTGCACCTTAAATCCCAAAGGGAAGAGCCAAGCCAATGCTTAGCCTCCCATTGGAGGTTTTTACTTACAGTAGTTAAATACCTGCAACTTAAATACCTGTGCCTTAAATCCCAAAGGGAAGAGCCAAGCCAATGCTTAGCCTCCCATTGGAGCTTTTTACTTACAGCAGTTAAATACCTGCAACTTAAATACCTGTGCCTTAAATCCCAAAGGGAAGAGCCAAGCCAATGCTTAGCCTCCCATTGGAGGTTTTTACTTACAGCAGTTAAATACCTGCAACTTAAATACCCGTGCCTTAAATCCCAAAGGGAAGAGCCAAGCCAATGCTTAGCCTCCCATTGGAGGTTTTTACTTACACAGTTAAATACCTGCAACTTAAATACATGTGCCTTAAATCCCAAAGGGAAGAGCCAAGCCAATGCTTAGCCTCCCATTGGAGGTTTTTACTTACAGCAGTTAAATACCTGCAACTTAAATACCTGTGCCTTAAATCCCAAAGGGAAGAGCCAAGCCAATGCTTAGCCTCCCATTGGAGGTTTTTACTTACAGCAGTTAAATACCTGCAACTTAAATACCTATGCCTTAAATCCCAAAGGGAAGAGCCAAGCCAATGCTTAGCCTCCGATTGGAGGTTTTTACTTACAGTAGTTAAATACCCACAACTTAAATACATGTACCTTAAATCCCAAAGGGAAGAGCCAAGCCAATGCTTAGCCTCCGATTGGATGTTTTTACTTACAGTAGTTAAATACCTGCCACTTAAATACCTGTACCTTAAATCCCAAAGGGATGAGCCAAGCCAATGCTAGGCCTCGCATTGGAGGTGTTTATTCACTGTCATGTACTTCCTATTATTTAATTTTTGAATCATCAGACCCAAAAGATGAGTAGGTCGTAATACTGCACAGAAGTCGTTATCACACTCCCTCTTTCGGCTTCAGGGAATCTTTAACACTTAAAAAATATAACAAATAAAAATATATACCATCCTTGCATCCTATTTAAAAAGTGAAAACACAAAAGAGAATACCCTACTAGAGCCTTAGGAATAAACCAAGCCTGAGTTGCCAAATTAGGATATCCATGAAATTAAAGTACCGAAAGGGCATTAGTTTTAATTAACTAGTGTAACCAAGTCCCCGAGCTCATAATCTCTGGTTCGCAGGAATAAATTAGTTCTCCCGGTAATTTATTTAGGTTTCTAATCGACCTACCAAGAACGATTAGTGGCGACTCCAAATTTCAAAATCATTTAAACAAAAACCAAAGTTGCGATTCGGTAGGGCTTGGGAGGGTCCGCATTAGGTTAGTCAAATTTAATTAACCTAATAATCCGTTAACCAGGCTTGGTTTATTCCTAAAGCTCTAGTAGGGTATTTAAGTTGGCTCCAATGGGAGGCCTAGCATTGACTTGGCTCTTCCCTTTGGGATTTAAGGTACAGGTATTTAAGTTGCAAGTATTTAACTGCTGTAAGTAAAAACCTCCAATGGGAGGCTAAGCATTGGCTTGGCTCTTTCCATTGGGATTTAAGGTACAGGTATTTAAGTTGCAGGTATTTAACTACTGTAAGTAAAAACCTCCAATGGGAGGCTAAGCATTAGCTTGGCTCTTCCCTTTGGGATTTAAGGTACAGGTATTTAAGTTGCAGGTATTTAACTACTGTAAGTAAAAACCTCCAATGGGAGGCTAAGCATTGGCTTGGCTCTTCCCTTTGGGATTTAAGGTACAGGTATTTAAGTTGCAGGTATTTAACTACTGTAAGTAAAAACCTCCAATGGGAGGCTAAGCATTGGCTTGGCTCTTCCCTTTGGGATTTAAGGTGCAGGTATTTAAGTTGCAGGTATTTAACTACTATAAGTAAAAACCTCCAATGGGAGGCTAAGCATTGGCTTGGCTCTTCCCTTTGGGATTTATGGTGCACGTATTTAAATTGCGAATGGACTTTGTCCTCTCCATTTTGGGGTATGAATTTTTTTAAAATGAAATACGACGAATTGATTCAACAATTTGAAATTTGTGCGCACTTGAGGACTCCTCCAAGCCGATTTTGTGCTTCCATAGGATTGACCATTGATATAGAGCTGCGGCTTCCTGACATAAAATAGAATGAAGTATTAGTATACAAAATATGTGCTAATCTGCACCTAAAACCAGAAGAGTAGAAAGAGTACTTATCTCCCATTTTTTTGGGAGGGATTTCTATAATTGATTTTCGCTCTCTATGTTCCCAATATAGAGAGTTTCTTTTGAATTAAGAGGGACTTTTAGTCACAGATCAGTTGAGAAATCGGTGGACAACTTAGGAGCTTGTCTGGGCCGATTTTTGCATCTCTACGAGATTTTTGCTGTTGACGTAGAGATATCCTTCTCCTGACATAAAATATGGAAGAAAAAGGAGATGAAGAAAGTGTATACAATTTGTGCTAATTTGCGAGTAAAACCATAAATAAATGAATAAATAAAAATACTTAGCTCGAATTTGCTTGCTCGTTGACGAGGATGAACTCTTGATTTATATTGATCGATGAAGGAATTTGTGATGATAACCCCTAACTTTAAACTCCCATCATCTTCAAAATTCTCTCTCTTTTGGTATTTTCTTTCTCTCAAATTTTTCTTCAATCTCCCAAAACTCTCTCAAACATCCAAAATTTTCTCTCCAAAAAATTCTCCCAAACACTTCAAATTTTCTCTCTTAAGAATTCTCCCTCTCAATCTCACTTCTTCCTCCTTTTATAATCTACTCATCTATCTCCCATTCTAATTTTTCCACTAACTCTATCTCCCATTCTAATTTCTCCACTAACTCTTCTTCATTTTCATCTTCCATTCTCCATCTCTATCTCACATTCTAATCTCTCCACTAACTCTTCTTCATCTTCATCTTCCCTTCTCCATATTTATCTCCCATTCTAATTTCTCCACTAACTCTTCTTAATCTCCATCTTCCCTTCTCTATTCTTATCTTCCATTCTAATTTCTCTACTAACTCTTCTTCATCTTCATCTTCCCTTCTCCATATTTATCTCCCATTCTAATTTCTCCACTAACTCTTCTTAATCTCCATCTTCCCTTCTCTATTCTTATCTTCCATTCTAATTTCTCTACTAACTCTTCTTCATCTCCATCTTCCATTCTCTATTCTTATCTTATTTTCTCCATCCATTCTTCTCCAACTTCTCTTCTTCATCTCCTCTTCTTCATCTTCCCTTCTCTATTCTAATTTATCCACTAACTCTTTTTTTTATTATTTGTAAAATAATCCTTCAAGAGTTAGGTATTTGCACTCTAGTCCTTGAATTTTAAGTATTTACAATTCAGTCCCTGAAAAATATATTTCTTTAAGTCCAAATCTCCTCACAATTTTTGACATACCAAAATTTACCACATGTCAAATTTAAGCTCATTTCTTGTCGCTGAAAATAATGCATAATTTAATTAAAGCCCTTTTGCAAAATTAAGTCATTCTGGGTATAATTGGGCCAAGATGAAAATTTAAAATATTAGAAGAAAATGTCACAACTCGTAAAAAGTGAAAGTTAAAAATAAGTTGACTCAAATTAAATTTTTTTAGGCCCAATTCGAGATTATACTCGTGAAGGAACACGTGACTCGAATTGGATTTTTATGAATTTGCGATGGCCAATATGAAAAATAGATTTAAAATAAAAATATTAACTATCTTTATGTATTTTTTGGCCTCAAATGTTATTTTTCCAAAATTTTCAAATATTTTTGTTTTTTTTAAAAAAAAAATTAATATATATATATATATATATATATATATATATAAAATATGAGAAATTATTTTTTGGTCAAAATTCATTCCCTAGGCTTGGCTAAGGTTCCCAAAGTTGATTTTTCAATTTTATGAATTTTTATGGATTTTCTATTAATTTTCGAAAATAAAAAATACGTAAAAATATTGAAAATATGAAAAATCATTTTTTGGTCAAAATTGGTTCCCTAGGCTTGGCTAAGGTCCCCAAAGTTGATTTTTCAATTTTATGAATTTTTATGGATTTTTTATTACTTTATCAATAGAAAAAATGATTAAAAATGAGGTGCCAACAGACATTGCCCCTCTTTGAAAGGAAGCTCGGTAGAGGTTCATTTCAAAGATGAGATGACACCTGAATTCTAATCGACTCAATACAAGGAAATAAAAAGAGTCGTGACATGGATGTTCCACTGAAAATGAAATGAGAACCTAAGGATTCGTTATAAGAAAACCTTAGGGTGGTTCAATTTGAACCCGTATGGTAGGTCAACCCATGGTAGATTTCTAATGAAAGGATTCTACTAGATAAATTTTGACCCGTATGGTAGGTCACCCCATGGTAGATTCCTAACGAAAGGATTTTACTGATTAAAATTTGATTGAAATTTGACCTGTATGGTAGCTCAACCCGTGATAGATTCCTAATGAAAGGATTCTAATTATCAAATTTTGACCCCTATGGTAGGTCAACCCATGAAACTGCCTGTAAGAAGGACTTTGTGCCTGTAGAAAGGACTTGGTGCCTGTAAAAAGGACTTTGTGCCTGTAAGAAGGACTTGATTTGCCTGTAAGAAGGACTTGTGCCTGTAAAAAGGATTTTGTGCCTGTAAAAAGGACTTAATGCCTGTAGAAAGGACTTGATGCCTGTAGAAAGGACTTGATGCCTGTAAAAAGGACTTGTGCCTGTAAAAAGGACTTTGTGCCTATAAAAAGGACTTAATGCCTGTAAAAAGGACTTTATGCCTGTAAGAAGGACTTGGTTTGCCTGTAAGAAGGACTTGATTTGCCTGTAAGAAGGACTTGATTTGCCTGTAAGAAGGACTTTATGCCTGTAAGAAGGACTTATTTTGCCTGTAAGAAGGACTTGATTTGCCTGTAAGAAGGACTTTATGCCTGTAAGAAGGACTTGTTTTGCCTGTAAGAAGGACTTGATTTGCCTGTAAGAAGGACTTTATGCCTGTAAGAAGGACTTGATTTGCCTGTAAGAAGGACTTGTCTTGCCTGTAAGAAGGACTTGATTTGCTTGTAAGAAGGACTTTGTGCCTGTAAGAAGGACTTGTTTTGCCTGTAAGAAGGACTTGTCTTGCCTGTAAGAAGGACTTGATTTACCTGTAAGAAGGACTTTATGCCTATAAGAAGGACTTGATTTGCCTGTAAGAAGGACTTGTTTTGCCTGTAAGAAGGACTTTATGCCTGTAAGAAGGACTTGATTTGCCTGTAAGAAGGACTTGTTTTGCCTGTAAGGAGGACTTGATTTGCCTGTAAGTAGGACTTGATTTGCCTGTAAGAAGGACTTTATGCCTGTAAGAAGGACTTGGTTTGCCTGTAAGAAGGACTTTGTGCCTGTAAGAAAGACTTGGTTTGCCTGTAAGAAGGGCTTGGTGTACCTCAAAGGGTGCCATTCTGAAATCTGGGGGAGACTAGGAATCCTGCAGAAGCTCAAACCCAAATTATATTCTCCTGTAGCTTTAGGAATAAACCAAAGAAGCAGAGATCAAAAGGTCTTGAACATTTCTGTCTTTGAGACAAATCATGCTTTATTGAAGAAGGTGGATACCTGTATGTATCGCAATGGATTCAAGTTCCTCAACAACCATCAGAATTCATCCAGGTTGAAGATATACTCACCTGAGAATTTAGAAGAAATGCCTAGTGGCTCATCGACAACTAGGCTTGTTCATTCAATAATCGCCGAATGAATTTGAAGACTTTGGAAGGTAATTCGAACATTGGGAATGTGTTATCTGTCAGGCAGTGTCAGAGGTAACATGTGCAAGTATTTTCATCAATGAGTTGATCGGTTCATGCAAAACTATTCAACCAAGTCGGCAATGATTAGAATTAGTCTGTGTGATAACTCATGATGCAATCAATCCAAATGTGGATCACGCAAAATTATTCTGTCAAGCTTGCATTACCAATTCTGTTTAAGGAGGTTCTCATATTATGAACGCCTCGAATGTAATCTGAATGGGGAACTTCAGTCCGAAAGGCCTTTCTCTCACTCTAGAGAAAGGCTGTTTATCTGTAGATTAAAATGTTAGACCTGTGTGGAAATGGTTTACCTTTCCTCATCCTGTTATGCCCCATTTTGCACATTTGATGTCTCCTATGCAGTTTATGCTCTAAGTTGGAGTTGGTAAATTAAACACGCGGAATGATCATGCATAATTCATGAACTGTGTAAGCACAATGCAGATGTGACAATTTTTTAGCATCATGTGTGTTTATATAATGTGCAAATATGGGCGGATTTGAATTGCCCCTGATATGTGGGCGGGCCGAAAAAATTTGGGAAGTCTGCTCCTTATGTCAAGGGGCGGTTCGTCTTAAACCTTGCCCCTGTGCGATGAAGCATATGGGTGAGGGAGCATTTCGGTTTGTTTAATGACAGCGACCACCATGGTTTAGCGGTTGAATGCCCCTGCAAAAAGCAGAAAAATTATTCTTGAAATCAAACAAGATAAGGAAGACATATTTGCTTTTTGCTTCAGAGCTTGCGATCAATTTGCCCCATCTTTCACCAGAATAGATCTTGTCAGATGATCATAATTTTCTTAGGGATTTATCTCCTTCAACATATTTCCTGTAAAAAGAAAAGGAGACATGTCAGCCAGTATTAAAAGGGATAAATTGGAAACGATACTGATTTACCCTTCATCTTAAATGCCTTGCACAAGTCTTTTACCAATTTTGCCGGATTGAGTTTTCCTCGACTTTTGTTGGACGCTTCACCATTAAGCCGAGAATGTGGCAAAATATTGACTTCGGTATTACTCGTCGAGTATTCCTGTTTGTAAAAAAAAAGAAATGCACAAAAAGTTGTTTCATTTATTTATAATACATATAACATTCCCCACCCTCGGGGATCGAACTCGGGATATTTCGGACCTACTGTCATCCCCCATACCATTCGGTCCATTGGACCGTAGGTGTCCATGGGGCTATCCTTTCAAAGGTTAATCTTTGGGGATAAAGCAGCCCTGTTGTATCACCTTAAGTCATGTTACGGTATTTCTCGAGGTAATTTGCAATCCCTGTTAAGAATGGAATAAGACAATTCAAGACTTGAGATGATTATGTGCACATTAGAACGATACAGAATTACCCATTTCTGAGATTGTTCGCGTCTTTCGCTTGTACTTTCCTTTGTCCGAAGCTGTCCATCTCGTGGTAATGCCCATGAGTTGATTTGCCCCCAAATTTTGTTCAACTTGTATTCGGATATGATTGCGTTCTCGGGTCGATTTGCAATTTCCTGAGAATAGAAGGGGCTTAATTTTAAAACTTGGAGCAATTGAAGGTAAATTGAAACGATACGGAGTTACCCTTCAGGTTTATGCAGATTTATACTCGCCATCAATTCGTCGCGAGGTTGATGAGGTGGCGGATTCGAGCATTTAATAGGGGGAAGTCAGATTATTAGTCTTTGCTTTTACACATTCACAAAAGCAGAAAAACACATCACGCAAGGAAATAAAACACATTCACTCATTCAGGATCAGTTCTGCTTCCTCTGCAGGTTCTCCCATGATCAGCTGGCTTCATCCCAAATTAGGTATGCATCGGCCATATTGAAGGTCTCGTGGTCACTGGCTGAACAAGTGCATCACAGTCCCGATGCTTTACCGATATCAAACTGGTTGATTATGGCGAAAAGATCATCGTCAATGTCCGCTTGGTGGTGATTTGTCCCTTCTTCCTCGGGAGGTATTGATGCTGATCCAGTATCATTGGTCCTTTTGTACCATTTCATCGAGGGTGAGGAGGAGGCTATTGCAGTTGGGGCAGGTGGCGGAGTCAAAAGTCTCTTTATACATCTTGTTTTCCGCTCGGAGGTTTTCATTTTCAACTCTTAGAAACTCGACTTCGTTGTGCTCATGACGAGCCTTCATTCGGGTTCGCCTATTTTGAAACCAGAACTTAATTTGCAAAGGTTCAAATCCTAACTCTTGACTCAGTTCCATTTTCTGTTTGCCGTCTGGCATAGGGCATGTTCTGAAGAAATCCTCAAGCCTTTGTACCTGCTCCCTAGTATGGCGACGGTAACGCTTCTTTTGACCCTTACCGTTATTATCCTTATCTTTACTAAGATCTTGGACGTCGTCGGCAGAAGAGCCAGGCTCCATAGGCTCGATCCCAAACATGGCTTCGAACTCTTCCTCTCCCATATTCAGCAGGCAATGATAGCTCTCAGGAGTATTGGGTTGAGACATCTTCGATTTGATGATTTCTCAAGATTTGCTACTTGCTTCCGGTGTTTTCACTCTCTTTGAATTTTTCTGAGCGATTGCCTATGCCTTAAGACCCTCTTCCGAGCATGGCGTCTCTTTTAAAATTAAACGTGGGTTTAGTAACTGCATTGCTTCTCCCGAGGGTCCAGCCTTTCTCAATCCTCTTTTCTTATCGTGTCTCTTGCTCGGCTCGTCTCCTTCCATCTTTTCGTGATAGGGGGCCCCTATCGTTATCTCCACCGTCGATTTTGCTGGCGAGTCCCTCAATAAAAACGAGTCGTCTCCTCTTTTCTGCCGAAAATTTCTTTGTCTGCCACTCGGCTCATTTTCTTCTCTCTTTTTCAAAGTGGTGGCGTCCCCTCAAACCCCTTTTTTTTTTCAAAGATGTCGAATCTGCTTGGCTCAAGATTGGAGACGAGTAGCGGAGTTGATACTGATAGAGAATGGTAGATAGGAAAATCTGGCCAGTAGAGACTTCCCCTGCAAAAATGAAAGAGAATGCGGCAGTATATGTTCTTCATATTCTAGAAAAATTGGAACGATACTGTTTTACCCTTGTGTGTACTTCCATTGAATTTGTATTGAGGAAGTTCCTTCATTTGGGCTGGATTGAATTGTATGTCCCGAGTTGCCCTTCACTTTGAGCTTGCTACATAAGTGCTTTGCTTAGTTGGGCCTTATTTTCTTTCGGGTTGCTTTGGACCATCATCATTTTCTATGCCATCGGGTCCGTGGACCGGAGGGCTCCTTTAATTTGAAGGTTACCTTCAAGGTAAATGAGTCCTATCGCATTCCATTTGGTCATTTCATTTTGCGACACTCTTGAGGCAATTTTCAATCTCCTGGGTGAGAATGGAATAAATCCAATTTAGCATTTTGCAACGATTGAGGGTAAATTGGAACGACACACAGTTACCCGTCTTCGAGCTCGCCTGGGCTTTTCACTTGAAATTTCCCTACGTGAGGCCATTCAACATTTCTCATTATGGAAGTCAGCGACATTGCCACAAATTGATCCGCCCTGAGTCTAGCATAAAAAGGGATTCACGCATTCGACGGGATAAAAAACAAATTACCCCCTTGCCCTTGAATTAAATCTAGACACCTAAAAAGTTGGAAATATCATATGCAGGGGAATTAAGCATGAAATGAAAGGTGCACTTATTCAAGGTCAGTTCTGCCTCTCCTGTGGCTTTTCGATAATCAGCTAGTCTCGTGTTGGTTCGGGTGTGGATGACCGATGTTTGAGAGTCCTTACTCACTAGCTCCTGATCGCGGCTTGGGACGTCTGTCAACCCTAAACTGGTTGACCAGGGCAGTAAGCTCATCATCTGGGTAATCTCTTGAACCTTCCAGCAACTGATACTCGAATTGGGTATTGTTGTTGGCAAATGCTGGCGGTAGATTTCTCATTCTTTCATCGCCATGAGCAATTTGACTTCTCGTGCTGGAACCTTCATCATTACTCGAGAAAGTGTGAGGATCACCAACTGTCCTGCTGCTAAAAACTCCTTCCATTTGAGGATTAGAGAAGTGGAAGTGCTCAGGATAATTTCTTGTCTGATTCTCTGGCTGCGCAGGCGCGCTGATCATGGGATGAATTCTAGCCACGGGTTGGTGCTCAAACCAAGGAGTCTGAATACACTGCCCCTGCGGTCTATACTCTTGAAGGGCATTAGGGTGATTCTGGGGGATACTTTGATTAACGCCTGGAGGATTGATGGCACGGCTACTGGCTTGGTTGATGATGGGAAGTGGCTCGCCCCATGCTAACCTGCGGAACTTATGGTGGCGAGGAGACTCGACGTTCAGGCTTGGATCAGTCCCGCCTTGGTTTTCTTGATTCTGAGCTGCATTGTGTTCTCTCACCCTTTTTCTGTACTTCTGAAGATGACTCGAAACATTTGCTTTAGTGAGTCCCTCTACCTTCATAATTTCCAGTATATGTTGTGGCCGTGCCGAATCGATTCCTAGCTGCTGAACTGCATTAACAAACATACGATGCAGCTCGGGAGACCAACTCATCTTCTTTCTCCAGTTGCTTGGAACAAAATTGAAGGCTTGATGCTTGTTCTCATGGTCGTGCAATTGCTTCCTTACCACGTGCTGCCATATGTTTTGAAGCATCTGAACCCTAACTGGTTTCGTTACAACGTCTTGGGCCCCATTTAAGACAGCCTTCATTATGGCTTGCTGATCATCGCTTGCCGATATTACGAGGACTGGCATGTTTAATTTAGAATTGATGACTTCCAAGAGAGTGAAAATATCCATGTCAATCCCTACCATGGCGGTGAGGACGATATCAAACGGGTCACTACTCCTCCTTAATATCTCTAAGGCCTCTGTTGCATTTACTTGAGCTACAACCTTATACCGGCATTTTCTTAATACGGTAACAAGGATTGACAGAGAGACTGGATTACCGTCAATGGCCATGACCAGTAGACCCTCAGGGTAAGGAACTTCATCAGTTTCGACCAGGGTTGAACATGCGCCTATTCCCCTAATGCTCGACATATTTCTGGATCTAGGATTGCCGATTCGAGACCGCCTCAGGATGTCTTCTCGGACTTGAGGGATCACGGGATCGTTGATGGCTTCTCGTAACAGGCTTTGAAAGCCAATGCTTTGATGGTGAAGGTTTTGAATTCCTCTCCCACGAGAACTCCTTCTTCTCTATCTTTCTCCTGCGAGTTCGTGCAGATGAACCCTCACTATCAAATGAGGACAAATTATCTCTCTGGCAATAGCAACGACTTCCCCCTTCACGGGCAGTGCTATTAGATTTACCGAGGGGAAAATCTGACATTCAGCTTTTGATCAAAGGGGAAATCCTCGTTTATCGCTCAGTTTGTCTTCTTCTTTCTTTTCACGGTAGAGGGCCCCTGTCAAGATTTCCACAGTCGATTTACTAGCGGGTCCTCCAATGAAAACGAGTAATATCTCTCTTTCTGCCAAAAATTTCTTTGTCCCCCACTCAGCTCGTCTTTTCGTTCTTTCTTTTTTCAAAGCGGTGGAGTCCCGTCCAGCTTTTCCACAGAGACGTCGGGTTTGTTCGGCTCGAGGTTGCCACTTGGCTGAAATTTGAGCCACCGGGGGTGTTGCCGACAGAGAATGGTAGATAGGAAAACCTATAAGGACTGCCCCTGTGAAATCAGTATTTAAATTGAAGCAGCTTACCATCTTCGCATTCTGCTCATCTGCCTCACCTCTCTCCCCCTTTCTTTCGTATTCTGCTTTCAAAAATGGCCAATTCTCCTAACCACACAATATCCACCGAAGTCCTGGCTGGGTGGGAGAGACTCTACAATCTTCTTGGTAGAGGTTACGCTCATGTAGCCAAAAACTCTACCGTTGAGGCTGAAATCCTCGGTTTATTCAGGACCGTGGACGCTGCTTCTGTTGAGGGTACCCAACTGGGAAAGGAGTATCGGAACTTCTCGACCCTCTTCATCAATTTTCTAGCTGCCTATAACCGCGCTTATGAGACGGTCCTTGTGACCGCCGTCGTGAAAGCCCGTTACCGAGACCGGCACGAACGTCTGGCAACAGTTACGTTTGTGGCTGATAATCACAAAAAGACCCTCAAGTTTGCCAACGATCAGCTTTCGTGGCTGGTTCGTGAGAGGGGAAAGTTGGTGGACCGTCTGGCCTTGGTCCGAACTTACGCCACACAGGAGCCAGGCAATATTGTGATGAGGTGCAAATGCGGTTGGCTGCAGGAGAGACTTGATGACATTACGGCAGACATTGCTTTCGAAAGGGCAGCGATTCCGGACCTGGAGTTTGCCGTTGAGCATTACGAGGCCACTATGGCCCAGGTTAAAGAGAAGTGCGATCGCCTCTTTTTTAGGCTCGCGGAGCTTGATCCCGAGAGCGCCCAGTGCATCCAGAGCATCAACTGTTTGGAGAGTCAGTTGAGCTCTTTCGTAATGGTTATCAGGGCCCAGTTTGGCTTTACCTTTCCTCCCCAGTGAGTTGTTGTAATACTCTTTGATGAATGGAATGAAAGAAAAGCTTCACGTGTTTTGTTTTTTTTTTTAATTTTCCTGCTATCGTTTCTTCCGCATAGCATAACAGAACGATTTGAGGTACCGAAGACGTCGAAGCTTAATGTTCTTCTTGATGTTCTTGTTTAATTGCTCCATACGATGATATCGAGAACATTGATGATGGGTTCGGCGGTGGCCCCCACTATCCATCTTGAGATCACGAACAATAACACTATGACAACTCGATCAGTGCGCTGGTAGTAAATCCGGCCACCTGTTGTGTGCCCACTTTTATCCATATTTTGTTTCTTTTGGCGTCTACTTGCTCGTGTCGGTCGCCTGTAGCGTCGGGAGAAATTCCTGTGGGCTACGTTCATTAATAGAACCTCGGTCCTCTGAAGCCCTCCGCGTGTTTCGGATAAGAGGAAATTGTAAGACCGGTCTCTGGTTGATTTAATCAGGTAAAGGTATTTGTTTCATGGGTTCTGATTATATAATCCATATTGTCTTTCAAAAGACGTGGGATCCTCTTGTCTGTCAAAGATGGACAGTGTTCGTTTGCCCCCCAAAATTAACGGTTGAAGCCTCGGTGTTTTTCGTCTTTTGGTATTTCTGAAGATGATTCTTGATATGTTATTGAACTTAATTTTTACACCCGTCTGGGGTATCTAGGATCTCCCTGCAAAAGAAAAGGATATAATTAGTATGCGACACAAGGAATGTCGGTCCATGACTCCTATATTAATCCAATTTGATTTTTTCTATTTTATAGAGAAATCAGAAGAAAGAAAAAAAAATTTCCTTAGGAAGAAATGGGTTAATTTCTGATACAGAATTTTTTTGCAGATTTATTACTCTTTTTTTTAAAAGAATGTGACAAAATCTCTTGACGTTTACTAAAATTTTTGAAAGAATTTCCTTTTTATCAAAATAAATTTTCAGAGGTAAATTTGTCAGGAAAATTTTATTTTTATTGAAGCAAGAAAGACATGACAGAAATCCCTTATTGGTTAATTAGTCTAATTTTATTTAGAGAAAATTTTCTTAGAAAAACATGAGCGAATTTCTCGAGAAGAATTTTCTTGCAAGTTTTTATAATTTGAAAAATGCGATAAAATCACTTGATGTCTACTAGAGTTTTTTTTAAGGAATTTTTTCTTTTTATTGAAATAAATTTTCAGAGGAAAATTTTTTTCAGGGAAATTTCATTTTTATTGAAGGAATAAAAACATGACAAAAATCCCTTATTAGTTAATAAAATTCCCATGAATGGATTTTTTCACATCATTTTTTTCAAAATTTTTTTTGAAAGAAATGAGGGACAAATTTAATTTTTATTTTCTTTTAAAAGAATGGTCGTAATATCAAGCTCAAAAACTGACTAACACCTAGCATGGACCGACCAAAAATAAATACAAGATAAAATTAGAGAACTTACTTTTACCTTGGAAAAATGCAAATCACATAGTCATGCGCATGACTCAAGTGAGGAGTGGACTCTAGAAAATAAAACAAGGAGAGACAGGGTATGGACCTAAAAGGCCCCCACTATCTGAATTGACAAACTTACCCTCCGCGCAATCAAATCACAATGGGAAGAATTGTCAATTCAGATAATGAGCGGGATAAAATATGGTCAACCCGAGCGCAATCGACGCAAGAGCTTTGCATATTCGATCCCTATCTATGGTTTTCTAGGAAGAATTTCGCGACTTGGGTTTAGACGCTTGTGTGTGCAGGTGTCGTGATCCTCAGAGTATGCAAGACATGCACAACAATTGATATCAAAACAGCGCTTCTAAAAATGTGCGAAATTAAACAAATAAACCCAACACCGAGCCTGCAAAATAAAGGGGTTAGCCAAACACTCCGCCCCTTATAACTCCCATCCTGCAAAAACATATAACACCTATAGAATGAGTCCCAAACAAGATCGCCAGAAGCGATATATCCATGAAATTTTCATTGGCCTAAGTCCACTAAGACTTTTAAAATTTCGAAAAAAATTCAAGTATTCCAATTAGTATCTTTTTTCGAAAATTTAAAAATCCCGTCCCCAATGGAGTCGCCAGTCTGTCGCGACCCTCTAAAAATATTTTAAATTTTAAAGGGGTTAACGGATTATTAGGTTAATTAAATTTGACTAACCTAATGCGGACCCTCCCAAGCCCTACCGAATCGCAACTTTGGTTTTTGTTTAAATGATTTTGAAATTTGGAGTCGCCACTAATCGTTCTTGGTAGGTCGATTAGAAACCTAAATAAATTAGCGGGAGAACTAATTTATTCCTGCAAACCAGAGATTATGAGCTCGGGGACTTGGTTACACTAGTTAATTAAAACTAATGCCCTTTCGGTACCTTAATTTCATGGATATCCTAATTCGGCAACTCAGGCTTGGTTTATTCCTAAAGCTCTAGTAGGGTATTCTCTTTTGTGTTTTCACTTTTTAAATAGGATGCATGGATGATATATATTTTTATTTGTTATATTTTTTTAAGTGTTAAAGATTCCCTGAAGCCGAAAGAGGGAGTGTGTTAACAACTTCTGTGCAGTATTACGACCTACACATCTTTTGGGTCTGATGATTCAAAAATTAAATTATAGGAAGTATATGACAGTGAATAAACACCTCCAATGGGAGGCCTAGCATTGACTTGGCTCTTCCCTTTGGGATTTAAGGTACAGGTATTTAAGTTACAAGTATTTAAACTACTATAAGTAAAAACCTCCAATGGGAGGCTAAGCATTGGCTTGGCTCTTTCCATTGGGATTTAAGGTACAGGTATTTAAGTTGCAGGTATTTAACTACTGTAAGTAAAAACCTCCAATGGAAGGCTAAGCATTGGCTTGGCTCTTCCCTTTGGGATTTAAGGTACAGGTATTTAAGTTGCAGGTATTTAACTACTATAAGTAAAAACCTCCAACGGGAGGCTAAGCATTGGCTTGGCTCTTCCCTTTGGGATTTAAGGTGCAGGTATTTTACTACTGTAAGTAAAAACCTCCAATGGGAGGCTAAGCAATGGCTTGGCTCTTTCCTTTGGGATTTAAGGTGCAGGTACTTAAGTTGCAGGTATTTAACTACTGTAAGTAAAAACCTCCAATGGGAGGCTAAGCATTGGCTTGGCTCTTCCCTTTGGGATTTAAGGTGCAGGTATTTAAGTTGCAGGTATTTAACTACTGTAAGTAAAAACCTCCAATGGGAGGCTAAGCATTGGCTTGGCTCTTCCCTTTGGGATTTAAGGTGCAGGTATTTAAGTTGCAGGTATTTAACTACTATAAGTAAAAACCTCCAATGGGAGGCTAAGCATCGGCTTGGCTCTTCCCTTTGGGATTTATGGTGCACGTATTTAAATTGCGAATGGACTTTGTCCTCTCCATTTTGGGGTATGAATTTTTTTAAAATGAAATACGACGAATTGATTCAACAATTTGAAATTTGTGCGCACTTGAGGACTCCTCCAAGCCGATTTTGTGCTTCCATAGGATTGACCATTGATATAGAGCTGCGGCTTCCTAACATAAAATAGAATGAAGTATTAGTATACAAAATATGTGCTAATCTGCACCTAAAACCAGAAGAGTAGAAAGAGTACTTATCTCCCATTTTTTTGGGAGGGATTTCTATAATTGATTTTCGCTCTCTATGTTCCCAATATAGAGAGTTTCTTTTGAATTAAGAGGGACTTTTAGTCACAGATCAATTGAGAAATCGGTGGACAGCTTAGGAGCTTGTCTGGGCCGATTTTTGCATCTCTACGAGATTTTTGCTGTTGACGTAGAGATATCCTTCTCCTGACATAAAATATGGAAGAAAAAGGAGATGAAGAAAGTGTATACAATTTGTGCTAATTTGCGAGTAAAACCATAAATAAATGAATAAATAAAAATACTTAGCTCGAATTTGCTTGCTCGTTGACGAGGATGAACTCTTGATTTATATTGATCGATGAAGGAATTTGTGATGATAACCCCTAACTTTAAACTCCCATCATCTTCAAAATTCTCTCTCTTTTGGTATTTTCTTTCTCTCAAATTTTTCTTCAATCTCCCAAAACTCTCTCAAACACTTCAAATTTTCTCTCCAAAAAATTCTCCCAAACACTTCAAATTTTCTCTCTTAAGAATTCTCCCTCTCAATCTCACTTCTTCCTCCTTTTATAATCTACCCATCTATCTCCCATTCTAATTTTTCCACTAACTCTATCTCCCATTCTAATTTCTCCACTAACTCTTCTTCATTTTCATCTTCCATTCTCCATCTCTATTTCACATTCTAATCTCTCCACTAACTCTTCTTCATCTTCATCTTCCCTTCTCCATATTTATCTCCCATTTTAATTTCTCCACTAACTCTTCTTAATCTCCATCTTCCCTTCTCTATTCTTATCTTCCATTCTAATTTCTCTACTAACTCTTCTTCATCTTCATCTTCCCTTCTCCATATTTATCTCCCATTCTAATTTCTCCACTAACTCTTCTTAATCTCCATCTTCCTTTCTCTATTCTTATCTTCCATTCTAATTTCTCTACTAACTCTTCTTCATCTCCATCTTCCCTTCTCTATTCTTATCTTATTTTCTCCATCCATTCTTCTCCAACTTCTCTTCTTCATCTCCTCTTCTTCATCTTCCCTTCTCTATTCTAATTTATCCACTAACTCTTTTTATTATTATTTGTAAAATAATCCTTCAAGAGTTAGGTATTTGCACTCTAGTCCTTGAATTTTAAGTATTTACAATTCAGTCCCTGAAAAATATATTTCTTTAAGTCCAAATCTCCTCACAATTTTTGACACACCAAAATTTACCACATGTCAAATTTAAGCTCATTTCTTGTCGCTGAAAATAATGCATAATTTAATTAAAGCCCTTTTGCAAAATTAAGTCATTCTGGGTATAATTGGGCCAAGATGAAAATTTAAAATATTAGAAGAAAATGTCACAACTCATAAAAAGTGAAAGTTAAAAATAAGTTGACTCAAATTAAATTTTTTTAGGCCCGATTCGAGATTATACTCGTGAAGGAACACGTGACTCGAATTGGATTTTTATGAATTTGCGATGGCCAATATGAAAAATAGATTTAAAATAAAAATATTAACTATCTTTATGTATTTTTTGGCCTCAAATGTTATTTTTCCAAAATTTTCAAATATTTTTGTTTTTTTTAAAAAAAAAATTAATATATATATAAAAAATGAAAAATTATTTTTTGGTCAAAATTCGTTCCCTAGGCTTGGCTAAGGTTCCCAAAGTTGATTTTTCAATTTTATGAATTTTTATGGATTTTTTATTAATTTTCGAAAATAAAAAATACGTAAAAATATTGAAAATATGAAAAATCGTTTTTTGGTCAAAATTGGTTCCCTAGGCTTGGCTAAAAATCCATGAAATTCGGCTCAAGATTGTAAAAATCCCGTCCCCTACCGAATCGCAACTTTGGTTTTTGTTTAATTGATTTTTAAATTTGGAGTCGCCACTAATCGTTCTTGGTAGGTCGATTAGAAACCTAAATAAATTACCGGGAGAACTAATTAATTCCTGCGAACCAGAGATTATGAGCTCGGGGACTTGGTTACACTAGTTAATTAAAACTAATGCCCTTTCGGTACCTTAATTTCATGGATATCCTAATTTGGCAACTCAGGCTTGGTTTATTCCTAAGGCTCTAGTAGGGTATTCTCTTTTGTGTTCTCACTTTTTAAATAGGATGCATGGATGGTATATATTTTTATTTGTTATATTTTTTAAGTGTTAAAGATTCCCTGAAGCCGAAAGAGGGAGTGTGATAACGACTTCTGTGCAGTATTACGACCTACTCATCTTTTGGGTCTGATGATTCAAAAATTAAATTATAGGAAGTACATGACAGTGAATAAACACCTCCAATGCGAGGCCTAGCATTGGCTTGGCTCATCCCTTTGGGATTTAAGGTACAGGTATTTAAGTTGCAGGTATTTAACTACTGTAAGTAAAAACATCCAATCGGAGGCTAAGCATTGGCTTGGCTCTTCCCTTTGGGATTTAAGGTACATGTATTTAAGTTGTAGGTATTTAACTACTGTAAGTAAAAACCTCCAATGGGAGGCTAAGCATTGGCTTGGCTCTTCCATTTGGGATTTAAGGCACAGGTATTTAAGTTGCAGGTATTTAACTGCTGTAAGTAAAAACCTCCAATGGGAGGCTAAGCATTGGCTTGGCTCTTCCCTTTGGGATTTAAGGCATAGGTATTTAAGTTGCAGGTATTTAACTGCTGTAAGTAAAAACCTCCAATGGGAGGCTAAGCATTGGCTTGGCTCTTCCATTTGGGATTTAAGGCACAGGTATTTAAGTTGCAGGTATTTAACTGCTGTAAGTAAAAACCTCCAATGGGAGGCTAAGCATTGGCTTGGCTCTTCCCTTTGGGATTTAAGCCACAGGTATTTAAGTTGCAGGTATTTAACTGCTGTAAGTAAAAACCTCCAATGGGAGGCTAAGCATTGGCTTGGCTCTTCCCTTTGGGATTTAAGGCACAGGTATTTAAGTTGCAGGTATTTAACTGCTGTAAGTAAAAATGTCCAATGGGAGGCTAAGCATTGGCTTGGCTTTTCCCTTTGGGATTTAAGGCACAGGTATTTAAGTTGCAGGTATTTAACTGCTGTAAGTAAAAACCTCCAATGGGAGGCTAAGCATTGGCTTGGCTCTTCCCTTTGGGATTTAAGGCACAGGTATTTAAGTTGCAGGTATTTAACTACTGTAAGTAAAAACCTCCAATGGGAGGCTAAGCATTGGCTTGGCTCTTCCCTTTGGGATTTAAGGCACAGGTATTTAAGTTGCAGGTATTTAACTATTGTAAGTAAAAACCTCCAATGGGAGGCTAAGCATTGGCTTGGCTCTTCCCTTTGGGATTTAAGGCACAGGTATTTAAGTTGCAGATATTTAACTACTGTAAGTAAAAACCTCCAATGGGAGGCTAAGCATTGGCTTGGCTCTTCCCTTTGGGATTTAAGGTACAGGTATTTAAGTTGCAGGTATTTAACTACTGTAAGTAAAAACCTCTAATGGGAGGCTAAGCATCGGCTTGTCTCTTCCCTTTGGGATTTATGGTGCAGGTATTTAAATTGCGGATGGACTTTGTCCTCTCCATTTTGGGGTATAAATTCTTTAAAATGAAATACGACGAATTGATTCAACAATTTGAAATTTGTGCGCGCTTGAGGACTCCTCCAAGCCGATTTTATGCTTCCATAGGGTTGACCATTGATATAGAGCTGCGGCTTCCTGACATAAAATAGAGTGAAGTGTTAGTATACAAAATATGTGCTAATCTGCACCTAAAACCAGAAGAGTAGAAAGAGTACTTATCTCCAATTTTTTTGGGAGGGATTTCTATAATTGATTTTCGCTCTCTATGTTCCCAATATAGAGAGTTTCTTTTGAATTAAGAGGGACTTTTAGTCACAGATCAATTGAGAAATCGGTGGACAGCTTAGGAGCTTGTCTGGGCCGATTTTTGCATCTCTACGAGATTTTTGCTGTTGACGTAGAGATATCCTTCTCCTGACATAAAATATGGAAGAAAAAGGAGATGAAGAAAGTGTATACAATTTGTGCTAATTTGCGAGTAAAACCATAAATAAATGAATAAATAAAAATACTTAGCTCGAATTTGCTTGCTCGTTGACGAGGATGAACTCTTGATTTATATTGATCGATGAAGGAATTTGTGATGATAACCCCTAACTTTAAACTCCCATCATCTTCAAAATTCTCTCTCTTTTGGTATTTTCTTTCTCTCAAATTTTTCTTCAATCTCCCAAAACTCTCTCAAACATCCAAAATTTTCTCTCCAAAAAATTCTCCCAAACACTTCAAATTTTCTCTCCAAAAAATTCTCCCAAACACTTCAAATTTTCTCTGTTAAGAATTCTCCCTCTCAATCTCACTTCTTCCTCCTTTTATAATCTACTCATCTATCTCCCATTCTAATTTTTCCACTAACTCTATCTCCCATTCTAATTTCTCCACTAACTCTTCTTCATTTTCATCTTCCATTCTCCATCTCTATTTCACATTCTAATCTCTCCACTAACTCTTCTTCATCTTCATCTTCCCTTCTCCATATTTATCTCCCATTCTAATTTCTCCACTAACTCTTCTTAATCTCCATCTTCCCTTCTCTATTCTTATCTTCCATTCTAATTTCTCTACTAACTCTTCTTCATCTTCATCTTCCCTTCTCCATATTTATCTCCCATTCTAATTTCTCCACTAACTCTTCTTAATCTCCATCTTCCCTTCTCTATTCTTATCTTCCATTCTAATTTCTCTACTAACTCTTCTTCATCTCCATCTTCCCTTCTCTATTCTTATCTTATTTTCTCCATCCATTCTTCTCCAACTTCTCTTCTTCATCTCCTCTTCTTCATCTTCCCTTCTCTATTCTAATTTATCCACTAACTCTTTTTTTTATTATTTGTAAAATAATCCTTCAAGAGTTAGGTATTTGCACTCTAGTCCTTGAATTTTAAGTATTTACAATTCAGTCCCTGAAAAATATATTTCTTTAAGTCCAAATCTCCTCACAATTTTTGACACACCAAAATTTACCACATGTCAAATTTAAGCTCATTTCTTGTCGCTGAAAATAATGCATAATTTAATTAAAGCCCTTTTGCAAAATTAAGTCATTCTGGGTATAATTGGGCCAAGATGAAAATTTAAAATATTAGAAGAAAATGTCACAACTCATAAAAAGTGAAAGTTAAAAATAAGTTGACTCAAATTAAATTTTTTTAGGCCCGATTCGAGATTATACTCGTGAAGGAACACGTGACTCGAATTGGATTTTTATGAATTTGCGATGGCCAATATGAAAAATAGATTTAAAATAAAAATATTAACTATCTTTATGTATTTTTTGGCCTCAAATGTTATTTTTCCAAAATTTTCAAATATTTTTGTTTTTTTTAAAAAAAAAAATTAATATATATATAAAAAATGAAAAATTATTTTTTGGTCAAAATTCGTTCCCTAGGCTTGGCTAAGGTTCCCAAAGTTGATTTTTCAATTTTATGAATTTTTATGGATTTTTTATTAATTTTCGAAAATAAAAAATACGTAAAAATATTGAAAATATGAAAAATCGTTTTTTGGTCAAAATTGGTTCCCTAGGCTTGGCTAAAAATCCATGAAATTCGGCTCAAGATTGTAAAAATCCCGTCCCCTACCGAATCGCAACTTTGGTTTTTGTTTAATTGATTTTTAAATTTGGAGTCGCCACTAATCGTTCTTGGTAGGTCGATTAGAAACCTAAATAAATTACCGGGAGAACTAATTAATTCCTGCGAACCAGAGATTATGAGCTCGGGGACTTGGTTACACTAGTTAATTAAAACTAATGCCCTTTCGGTACCTTAATTTCATGGATATCCTAATTTGGCAACTCAGGCTTGGTTTATTCCTAAGGCTCTAGTAGGGTATTCTCTTTTGTGTTCTCACTTTTTAAATAGGATGCATGGATGGTATATATTTTTATTTGTTATATTTTTTAAGTGTTAAAGATTCCCTGAAGCCGAAAGAGGGAGTGTGATAACGACTTCTGTGCAGTATTACGACCTACTCATCTTTTGGGTCTGATGATTCAAAAATTAAATTATAGGAAGTACATGACAGTGAATAAACACCTCCAATGCGAGGCCTAGCATTGGCTTGGCTCATCCCTTTGGGATTTAAGGTACAGGTATTTAAGTTGCAGGTATTTAACTACTGTAAGTAAAAACATCCAATCGGAGGCTAAGCATTGGCTTGGCTCTTCCCTTTGGGATTTAAGGTACATGTATTTAAGTTGTAGGTATTTAACTACTGTAAGTAAAAACCTCCAATGGGAGGCTAAGCATTGGCTTGGCTCTTCCATTTGGGATTTAAGGCACAGGTATTTAAGTTGCAGGTATTTAACTGCTGTAAGTAAAAACCTCCAATGGGAGGCTAAGCATTGGCTTGGCTCTTCCCTTTGGGATTTAAGGCATAGGTATTTAAGTTGCAGGTATTTAACTGCTGTAAGTAAAAACCTCCAATGGGAGGCTAAGCATTGGCTTGGCTCTTTCCTTTGGGATTTAAGGCACAGGTATTTAAGTTGCAGGTATTTAACTGCTGTAAGTAAAAACCTCCAATGGGAGGCTAAGCATTGGCTTGGCTCTTCCCTTTGGGATTTAAGCCACAGGTATTTAAGTTGCAGGTATTTAACTGCTGTAAGTAAAAACCTCCAATGGGAGGCTAAGCATTGGCTTGGCTCTTCCCTTTGGGATTTAAGGCACAGGTATTTAAGTTGCAGGTATTTAACTACTGTAAGTAAAAACCTCCAATGGGAGGCTAAGCATTGGCTTGGCTCTTCCCTTTGGGATTTAAGGCACAGGTATTTAAGTTGCAGGTATTTAACTATTGTAAGTAAAAACCTCCAATGGGAGGCTAAGCATTGGCTTGGCTCTTCCCTTTGGGATTTAAGGCACAGGTATTTAAGTTGCAGATATTTAACTACTGTAAGTAAAAACCTCCAATGGGAGGCTAAGCATTGGCTTGGCTCTTCCCTTTGGGATTTAAGGTACAGGTATTTAAGTTGCAGGTATTTAACTACTGTAAGTAAAAACCTCTAATGGGAGGCTAAGCATCGGCTTGTCTCTTCCCTTTGGGATTTATGGTGCAGGTATTTAAATTGCGGATGGACTTTGTCCTCTCCATTTTGGGGTATAAATTCTTTAAAATGAAATACGACGAATTGATTCAACAATTTGAAATTTGTGCGCGCTTGAGGACTCCTCCAAGCCGATTTTATGCTTCCATAGGGTTGACCATTGATATAGAGCTGCGGCTTCCTGACATAAAATAGAGTGAAGTGTTAGTATACAAAATATGTGCTAATCTGCACCTAAAACCAGAAGAGTAGAAAGAGTACTTATCTCCAATTTTTTTGGGAGGGATTTCTATAATTGATTTTCGCTCTCTATGTTCCCAATATAGAGAGTTTCTTTTGAATTAAGAGGGACTTTTAGTCACAGATCAATTGAGAAATCGGTGGACAGCTTAGGAGCTTGTCTGGGCCGATTTTTGCATCTCTACGAGATTTTTGCTGTTGACGTAGAGATATCCTTCTCCTGACATAAAATATGGAAGAAAAAGGAGATGAAGAAAGTGTATACAATTTGTGCTAATTTGCGAGTAAAACCATAAATAAATGAATAAATAAAAATACTTAGCTCGAATTTGCTTGCTCGTTGACGAGGATGAACTCTTGATTTATATTGATCGATGAAGGAATTTGTGATGATAACCCCTAACTTTAAACTCCCATCATCTTCAAAATTCTCTCTCTTTTGGTATTTTCTTTCTCTCAAATTTTTCTTCAATCTCCCAAAACTCTCTCAAACATCCAAAATTTTCTCTCCAAAAAATTCTCCCAAACACTTCAAATTTTCTCTCCAAAAAATTCTCCCAAACACTTCAAATTTTCTCTGTTAAGAATTCTCCCTCTCAATCTCACTTCTTCCTCCTTTTATAATCTACTCATCTATCTCCCATTCTAATTTTTCCACTAACTCTATCTCCCATTCTAATTTCTCCACTAACTCTTCTTCATTTTCATCTTCCATTCTCCATCTCTATTTCACATTCTAATCTCTCCACTAACTCTTCTTCATCTTCATCTTCCCTTCTCCATATTTATCTCCCATTCTAATTTCTCCACTAACTCTTCTTAATCTCCATCTTCCCTTCTCTATTCTTATCTTCCATTCTAATTTCTCTACTAACTCTTCTTCATCTTCATCTTCCCTTCTCCATATTTATCTCCCATTCTAATTTCTCCACTAACTCTTCTTAATCTCCATCTTCCCTTCTCTATTCTTATCTTCCATTCTAATTTCTCTACTAACTCTTCTTCATCTCCATCTTCCCTTCTCTATTCTTATCTTATTTTCTCCATCCATTCTTCTCCAACTTCTCTTCTTCATCTCCTCTTCTTCATCTTCCCTTCTCTATTCTAATTTATCCACTAACTCTTTTTTTTATTATTTGTAAAATAATCCTTCAAGAGTTAGGTATTTGCACTCTAGTCCTTGAATTTTAAGTATTTACAATTCAGTCCCTGAAAAATATATTTCTTTAAGTCCAAATCTCCTCACAATTTTTGACACACCAAAATTTACCACATGTCAAATTTAAGCTCATTTCTTGTCGCTGAAAATAATGCATAATTTAATTAAAGCCCTTTTGCAAAATTAAGTCATTCTGGGTATAATTGGGCCAAGATGAAAATTTAAAATATTAGAAGAAAATGTCACAACTCATAAAAAGTGAAAGTTAAAAATAAGTTGACTCAAATTAAATTTTTTTAGGCCCGATTCGAGATTATACTCGTGAAGGAACACGTGACTCGAATTGGATTTTTATGAATTTGCGATGGCCAATATGAAAAATAGATTTAAAATAAAAATATTAACTATCTTTATGTATTTTTTGGCCTCAAATGTTATTTTTCCAAAATTTTCAAATATTTTTGTTTTTTTTTTAAAAAAAATTAATATATATATAAAAAATGAAAAATTATTTTTTGGTCAAAATTCGTTCCCTAGGCTTGGCTAAGGTTCCCAAAGTTGATTTTTCAATTTTATGAATTTTTATGGATTTTTTATTAATTTTCGAAAATAAAAAATACGTAAAAATATTGAAAATATGAAAAATCGTTTTTTGGTCAAAATTGGTTCCCTAGGCTTGGCTAAAAATCCATGAAATTCGGCTCAAGATTGTAAAAATCCCGTCCCCTACCGAATCGCAACTTTGGTTTTTGTTTAATTGATTTTTAAATTTGGAGTCGCCACTAATCGTTCTTGGTAGGTCGATTAGAAACCTAAATAAATTACCGGGAGAACTAATTAATTCCTGCGAACCAGAGATTATGAGCTCGGGGACTTGGTTACACTAGTTAATTAAAACTAATGCCCTTTCGGTACCTTAATTTCATGGATATCCTAATTTGGCAACTCAGGCTTGGTTTATTCCTAAGGCTCTAGTAGGGTATTCTCTTTTGTGTTCTCACTTTTTAAATAGGATGCATGGATGGTATATATTTTTATTTGTTATATTTTTTAAGTGTTAAAGATTCCCTGAAGCCGAAAGAGGGAGTGTGATAACGACTTCTGTGCAGTATTACGACCTACTCATCTTTTGGGTCTGATGATTCAAAAATTAAATTATAGGAAGTACATGACAGTGAATAAACACCTCCAATGCGAGGCCTAGCATTGGCTTGGCTCATCCCTTTGGGATTTAAGGTACAGGTATTTAAGTTGCAGGTATTTAACTACTGTAAGTAAAAACATCCAATCGGAGGCTAAGCATTGGCTTGGCTCTTCCCTTTGGGATTTAAGGTACATGTATTTAAGTTGTAGATATTTAACTACTGTAAGTAAAAACCTCCAATGGGAGGCTAAGCATTGGCTTGGCTCTTCCATTTGGGATTTAAGGCACAGGTATTTAAGTTGCAGGTATTTAACTGCTGTAAGTAAAAACCTCCAATGGGAGGCTAAGCATTGGCTTGGCTCTTCCCTTTGGGATTTAAGGCATAGGTATTTAAGTTGCAGGTATTTAACTGCTGTAAGTAAAAACCTCCAATGGGAGGCTAAGCATTGGCTTGGCTCTTTCCTTTGGGATTTAAGGCACAGGTATTTAAGTTGCAGGTATTTAACTGCTGTAAGTAAAAACCTCCAATGGGAGGCTAAGCATTGGCTTGGCTCTTCCCTTTGGGATTTAAGGCACAGGTATTTAAGTTGCAGGTATTTAACTGCTGTAAGTAAAAACCTCCAATGGGAGGCTAAGCATTGGCTTGGCTCTTCCCTTTGGGATTTAAGGCACAGGTATTTAAGTTGCAGGTATTTAACTACTGTAAGTAAAAACCTCCAATGGGAGGCTAAGCATTGGCTTGGCTCTTCCCTTTGGGATTTAAGGCACAGGTATTTAAGTTGCAGGTATTTAACTATTGTAAGTAAAAACCTCCAATGGGAGGCTAAGCATTGGCTTGGCTCTTCCCTTTGGGATTTAAGGCACAGGTATTTAAGTTGCAGATATTTAACTACTGTAAGTAAAAACCTCCAATGGGAGGCTAAGCATTGGCTTGGCTCTTCCCTTTGGGATTTAAGGTACAGGTATTTAAGTTGCAGGTATTTAACTACTGTAAGTAAAAACCTCTAATGGGAGGCTAAGCATCGGCTTGTCTCTTCCCTTTGGGATTTATGGTGCAGGTATTTAAATTGCGGATGGACTTTGTCCTCTCCATTTTGGGGTATAAATTCTTTAAAATGAAATACGACGAATTGATTCAACAATTTGAAATTTGTGCGCGCTTGAGGACTCCTCCAAGCCGATTTTATGCTTCCATAGGGTTGACCATTGATATAGAGCTGCGGCTTCCTGACATAAAATAGAGTGAAGTGTTAGTATACAAAATATGTGCTAATCTGCACCTAAAACCAGAAGAGTAGAAAGAGTACTTATCTCCAATTTTTTTGGGAGGGATTTCTATAATTGATTTTCGCTCTCTATGTTCCCAATATAGAGAGTTTCTTTTGAATTAAGAGGGACTTTTAGTCACAGATCAATTGAGAAATCGGTGGACAGCTTAGGAGCTTGTCTGGGCCGATTTTTGCATCTCTACGAGATTTTTGCTGTTGACGTAGAGATATCCTTCTCCTGACATAAAATATGGAAGAAAAAGGAGATGAAGAAAGTGTATACAATTTGTGCTAATTTGCGAGTAAAACCATAAATAAATGAATAAATAAAAATACTTAGCTCGAATTTGCTTGCTCGTTGACGAGGATGAACTCTTGATTTATATTGATCGATGAAGGAATTTGTGATGATAACCCCTAACTTTAAACTCCCATCATCTTCAAAATTCTCTCTCTTTTGGTATTTTCTTTCTCTCAAATTTTTCTTCAATCTCCCAAAACTCTCTCAAACATCCAAAATTTTCTCTCCAAAAAATTCTCCCAAACACTTCAAATTTTCTCTCCAAAAAATTCTCCCAAACACTTCAAATTTTCTCTGTTAAGAATTCTCCCTCTCAATCTCACTTCTTCCTCCTTTTATAATCTACTCATCTATCTCCCATTCTAATTTTTCCACTAACTCTATCTCCCATTCTAATTTCTCCACTAACTCTTCTTCATTTTCATCTTCCATTCTCCATCTCTATTTCACATTCTAATCTCTCCACTAACTCTTCTTCATCTTCATCTTCCCTTCTCCATATTTATCTCCCATTCTAATTTCTCCACTAACTCTTCTTAATCTCCATCTTCCCTTCTCTATTCTTATCTTCCATTCTAATTTCTCTACTAACTCTTCTTCATCTTCATCTTCCCTTCTCCATATTTATCTCCCATTCTAATTTCTCCACTAACTCTTCTTAATCTCCATCTTCCCTTCTCTATTCTTATCTTCCATTCTAATTTCTCTACTAACTCTTCTTCATCTCCATCTTCCCTTCTCTATTCTTATCTTATTTTCTCCATCCATTCTTCTCCAACTTCTCTTCTTCATCTCCTCTTCTTCATCTTCCCTTCTCTATTCTAATTTATCCACTAACTCTTTTTTTTATTATTTGTAAAATAATCCTTCAAGAGTTAGGTATTTGCACTCTAGTCCTTGAATTTTAAGTATTTACAATTCAGTCCCTGAAAAATATATTTCTTTAAGTCCAAATCTCCTCACAATTTTTGACACACCAAAATTTACCACATGTCAAATTTAAGCTCATTTCTTGTCGCTGAAAATAATGCATAATTTAATTAAAGCCCTTTTGCAAAATTAAGTCATTCTGGGTATAATTGGGCCAAGATGAAAATTTAAAATATTAGAAGAAAATGTCACAACTCATAAAAAGTGAAAGTTAAAAATAAGTTGACTCAAATTAAATTTTTTTAGGCCCGATTCGAGATTATACTCGTGAAGGAACACGTGACTCGAATTGGATTTTTATGAATTTGCGATGGCCAATATGAAAAATAGATTTAAAATAAAAATATTAACTATCTTTATGTATTTTTTGGCCTCAAATGTTATTTTTCCAAAATTTTCAAATATTTTTGTTTTTTTTTAAAAAAAAATTAATATATATATAAAAAATGAAAAATTATTTTTTGGTCAAAATTCGTTCCCTAGGCTTGGCTAAGGTTCCCAAAGTTGATTTTTCAATTTTATGAATTTTTATGGATTTTTTATTAATTTTCGAAAATAAAAAATACGTAAAAATATTGAAAATATGAAAAATCGTTTTTTGGTCAAAATTGGTTCCCTAGGCTTGGCTAAAAATCCATGAAATTCGGCTCAAGATTGTAAAAATCCCGTCCCCTACCGAATCGCAACTTTGGTTTTTGTTTAATTGATTTTTAAATTTGGAGTCGCCACTAATCGTTCTTGGTAGGTCGATTAGAAACCTAAATAAATTACCGGGAGAACTAATTAATTCCTGCGAACCAGAGATTATGAGCTCGGGGACTTGGTTACACTAGTTAATTAAAACTAATGCCCTTTCGGTACCTTAATTTCATGGATATCCTAATTTGGCAACTCAGGCTTGGTTTATTCCTAAGGCTCTAGTAGGGTATTCTCTTTTGTGTTCTCACTTTTTAAATAGGATGCATGGATGGTATATATTTTTATTTGTTATATTTTTTAAGTGTTAAAGATTCCCTGAAGCCGAAAGAGGGAGTGTGATAACGACTTCTGTGCAGTATTACGACCTACTCATCTTTTGGGTCTGATGATTCAAAAATTAAATTATAGGAAGTACATGACAGTGAATAAACACCTCCAATGCGAGGCCTAGCATTGGCTTGGCTCATCCCTTTGGGATTTAAGGTACAGGTATTTAAGTTGCAGGTATTTAACTACTGTAAGTAAAAACATCCAATCGGAGGCTAAGCATTGGCTTGGCTCTTCCCTTTGGGATTTAAGGTACATGTATTTAAGTTGTAGGTATTTAACTACTGTAAGTAAAAACCTCCAATGGGAGGCTAAGCATTGGCTTGGCTCTTCCATTTGGGATTTAAGGCACAGGTATTTAAGTTGCAGGTATTTAACTGCTGTAAGTAAAAACCTCCAATGGGAGGCTAAGCATTGGCTTGGCTCTTCCCTTTGGGATTTAAGGCATAGGTATTTAAGTTGCAGGTATTTAACTGCTGTAAGTAAAAACCTCCAATGGGAGGCTAAGCATTGGCTTGGCTCTTTCCTTTGGGATTTAAGGCACAGGTATTTAAGTTGCAGGTATTTAACTGCTGTAAGTAAAAACCTCCAATGGGAGGCTAAGCATTGGCTTGGCTCTTCCCTTTGGGATTTAAGCCACAGGTATTTAAGTTGCAGGTATTTAACTGCTGTAAGTAAAAACCTCCAATGGGAGGCTAAGCATTGGCTTGGCTCTTCCCTTTGGGATTTAAGGCACAGGTATTTAAGTTGCAGGTATTTAACTACTGTAAGTAAAAATGTCCAATGGGAGGCTAAGCATTGGCTTGGCTTTTCCCTTTGGGATTTAAGGCACAGGTATTTAAGTTGCAGGTATTTAACTGCTGTAAGTAAAAACCTCCAATGGGAGGCTAAGCATTGGCTTGGCTCTTCCCTTTGGGATTTAAGGCACAGGTATTTAAGTTGCAGGTATTTAACTACTGTAAGTAAAAACCTCCAATGGGAGGCTAAGCATTGGCTTGGCTCTTCCCTTTGGGATTTAAGGCACAGGTATTTAAGTTGCAGGTATTTAACTATTGTAAGTAAAAACCTCCAATGGGAGGCTAAGCATTGGCTTGGCTCTTCCCTTTGGGATTTAAGGCACAGGTATTTAAGTTGCAGATATTTAACTACTGTAAGTAAAAACCTCCAATGGGAGGCTAAGCATTGGCTTGGCTCTTCCCTTTGGGATTTAAGGTACAGGTATTTAAGTTGCAGGTATTTAACTACTGTAAGTAAAAACCTCTAATGGGAGGCTAAGCATCGGCTTGGCTCTTCCCTTTGGGATTTATGGTGCAGGTATTTAAACTGCGGATGGACTTTGTCCTCTCCATTTTGTGGTATAAATTCTTTAAAATGAAATACGACGAATTGATTCAACAATTTGAAATTTGTGCGCGCTTGAGGACTCCTCCAAGCCGATTTTATGCTTCCATAGGGTTGACCATTGATATAGAGCTGCGGCTTCCTGACATAAAATAGAGTGAAGTGTTAGTATACAAAATATGTGCTAATCTGCACCTAAAACCAGAAGAGTAGAAAGAGTACTTATCTCCCATTTTTTTGGGAGGGATTTCTATAATTGATTTTCGCTCTCTATGTTCCCAATATAGAGAGTTTCTTTTGAATTAAGAGGGACTTTTAGTCACAGATCAATTGAGAAATCGGTGGACAGCTTAGGAGCTTGTCTGGGCCGATTTTTGCATCTCTACGAGATTTTTGCTGTTGACGTAGAGATATCCTTCTCCTGACATAAAATATGGAAGAAAAAGGAGATGAAGAAAGTGTATACAATTTGTGCTAATTTGCGAGTAAAACCATAAATAAATGAATAAATAAAAATACTTAGCTCGAATTTGCTTGCTCGTTGACGAGGATGAACTCTTGATTTATATTGATCGATGAAGGAATTTGTGATGATAACCCCTAACTTTAAACTCCCATCATCTTCAAAATTCTCTCTCTTTTGGTATTTTCTTTCTCTCAAATTTTTCTTCAATCTCCCAAAACTCTCTCAAACATCCAAAATTTTCTCTCCAAAAAATTCTCCCAAACACTTCAAATTTTCTCTCCAAAAAATTCTCCCAAACACTTCAAATTTTCTCTCTTAAGAATTCTCTCTCTCAATCTCACTTCTTCCTCCTTTTATAATCTACTCATCTATCTCCCATTCTAATTTTTCCACTAACTCTATCTCCCATTCTAATTTCTCCACTAACTCTTCTTCATTTTCATCTTCCATTCTCCATCTCTATTTCACATTCTAATCTCTCCACTAACTCTTCTTCATCTTCATCTTCCCTTCTCCATATTTATCTCCCATTCTAATTTCTCCACTAACTCTTCTTAATCTCCATCTTCCCTTCTCTATTCTTATCTTCCATTCTAATTTCTCTACTAACTCTTCTTCATCTTCATCTTCCCTTCTCCATATTTATCTCCCATTCTAATTTCTCCACTAACTCTTCTTAATCTCCATCTTCCCTTCTCTATTCTTATCTTCCATTCTAATTTCTCTACTAACTCTTCTTCATCTCCATCTTCCCTTCTCTATTCTTATCTTATTTTCTCCATCCATTCTTCTCCAACTTCTCTTCTTCATCTCCTCTTCTTCATCTTCCCTTCTCTATTCTAATTTATCCACTAACTCTTTTTTTTATTATTTGTAAAATAATCCTTCAAGAGTTAGGTATTTGCACTCTAGTCCTTGAATTTTAAGTATTTACAATTCAGTCCCTGAAAAATATATTTCTTTAAGTCCAAATCTCCTCACAATTTTTGACACACCAAAATTTACCACATGTCAAATTTAAGCTCATTTCTTGTCGCTGAAAATAATGCATAATTTAATTAAAGCCCTTTTGCAAAATTAAGTCATTCTGGGTATAATTGGGCCAAGATGAAAATTTAAAATATTAGAAGAAAATGTCACAACTCATAAAAAGTGAAAGTTAAAAATAAGTTGACTCAAATTAAATTTTTTTAGGCCCGATTCGAGATTATACTCGTGAAGGAACACGTGACTCGAATTGGATTTTTATGAATTTGCGATGGCCAATATGAAAAATAGATTTAAAATAAAAATATTAACTATCTTTATGTATTTTTTGGCCTCAAATGTTATTTTTCCAAAATTTTCAAATATTTTTGTTTTTTTTTAAAAAAAAATTAATATATATATAAAAAATGAAAAATTATTTTTTGGTCAAAATTCGTTCCCTAGGCTTGGCTAAGGTTCCCAAAGTTGATTTTTCAATTTTATGAATTTTTATGGATTTTTTATTAATTTTCGAAAATAAAAAATACGTAAAAATATTGAAAATATGAAAAATCGTTTTTTGGTCAAAATTGGTTCCCTAGGCTTGGCTAAAAATCCATGAAATTCGGCTCAAGATTGTAAAAATCCCGTCCCCTACCGAATCGCAACTTTGGTTTTTGTTTAATTGATTTTTAAATTTGGAGTCGCCACTAATCGTTCTTGGTAGGTCGATTAGAAACCTAAATAAATTACCGGGAGAACTAATTAATTCCTGCGAACCAGAGATTATGAGCTCGGGGACTTGGTTACACTAGTTAATTAAAACTAATGCCCTTTCGGTACCTTAATTTCATGGATATCCTAATTTGGCAACTCAGGCTTGGTTTATTCCTAAGGCTCTAGTAGGGTATTCTCTTTTGTGTTCTCACTTTTTAAATAGGATGCATGGATGGTATATATTTTTATTTGTTATATTTTTTAAGTGTTAAAGATTCCCTGAAGCCGAAAGAGGGAGTGTGATAACGACTTCTGTGCAGTATTACGACCTACTCATCTTTTGGGTCTGATGATTCAAAAATTAAATTATAGGAAGTACATGACAGTGAATAAACACCTCCAATGCGAGGCCTAGCATTGGCTTGGCTCATCCCTTTGGGATTTAAGGTACAGGTATTTAAGTTGCAGGTATTTAACTACTGTAAGTAAAAACCTCTAAAGGGAGGCTAAGCATCGGCTTGGCTCTTCCCTTTGGGATTTATGGTGCACGTATTTAAATTGCGGATGGACTTTGTCCTCTCCATTTTGGGGTATAAATTCTTTAAAATGAAATACGACGAATTGATTCAACAATTTGAAATTTGTGCGCGCTTGAGGACTCCTCCAAGCCGATTTTATGCTTCCATAGGGTTGACCATTGATATAGAGCTGCGGCTTCCTGACATAAAATAGAGTGAAGTGTTAGTATACAAAATATGTGCTAATCTGCACCTAAAACCAGAAGAGTAGAAAGAGTACTTATCTCCCATTTTTTTGAGAGGGATTTCTATAATTGATTTTCGCTCTCTATGTTCTCAATATAGAGAGTTTCTTTTGAATTAAGAGGGACTTTTAGTCACAGATCAGTTGAGAAATCGGTGGACAGCTTAGGAGCTTGTCTGGGCCGATTTTTGCATCTCTACGAGATTTTTGCTGTTGACGTAGAGATATCCTTCTCCTGACATAAATATGGAAGAAAAAGGAGATGAAGAAAGTGTATACAATTTGTGCTAATTTGCGAGTAAAACCATAAATAAATGAATAAATAAATATACTTAGCTCGAATTTCACGGAGGTGCAAAATCGGCCCAGACAAGCTCCTAAGCTGTCCACTGATTTCTCAGCTGATCTGTGACTAAAAGTCCCTCTTAATTCAAAAGAGACTCTCTATATTGGGAATATAGAGAGCGAAAAACAATTATAGAAATCCCCTCCCAAAAAATGGGAGATAAGTGCTCTTTTCACTCTTCTGGTTTTAGGTGCAAATTAGCATAGACTTTGTATACTTACACTTCACTCTATTTTATGTCAGGAAGCCGCAGCTCTATATCAATGGTCAACCCTATAGAAGCATAAAATCGGCTTGGAGGAGTCCTCAAGCGCGCACAAATTTCAAATTGTTGAATCAATTCGTCGTATTTCATTTTAAAGAATTCATACCCCAAAATGGAGAGGACAAAGTCCATCCGCAATTTAAATACCTGCACCATAAATCCCAAAGGGAAGAGCCAAGCCGATGCTTAGCCTCCCATTGGAGGTTTTTACTTACAGTAGTTAAATATCTGCAACTTAAATTCCTGTACCTTAAATCCCAAAGGGAAGAGCCAAGCCAATGCTTAGCCTCCCATTGGAGGTTTTTACTTACAGTAGTTAAATATCTGCAACTTAAATACCTGTGCCTTAAATCCCAAAGGGAAGAGCCAAGCCAATGCTTAGCCTCCCATTAGAGGTTTTTACTTACAGTAGTTTAAATACTTGCAACTTAAATACCTGTACCTTAAATCCCAAAGGGAAGAGCTAAGTCAATGCTAGGCCTCCTATTGGAGGTGTTTATTCACTGTCATGTACTTCCTATAATTTAATTTTTGAATCATCAGACCCAAAAGATGTGTAGGTCGTAATACTGCACAGAAGTCGTTAACACACTCCCTCTTTCGGCTTCAGGGAATCTTTAACACTTAAAAAAATATAACAAATAAAAATATATATCATCCATGCATCCTATTTAAAAAGTGAAAACACAAAAGAGAATACCCTACTAGAGCTTTAGGAATAAACCAAGCCTGAGTTGCCGAATTAGGACTTTTTGCCTGTATGAAAAATCAGTATCAACTCCGCTACTCGTCTCCAATCTTAAGCCAAGCAGATTCGACATCTTTGAAAAAAAAAGGGGTTTGAGGGGACGCCACCACTTTGAAAAAGAGAGAAGAAAATGAGCCGAGTGGCAGACAAAGAAATTTTCGGCAGAAAAGAGGAGACGACTCGTTTTTATTGAGGGACTCGCCAGCAAAATCGACGGTGGAGATAACGATAGGGGCCCCCTATCACGAAAAGATGGAAGGAGACGAGCCGAGCAAGAGACACGATAAGAAAAGAGGATTGAGAAAGGCCGGACCCTCGGGAGAAGCAATGCAGTTACTAAACCCACGTTTAATTTTAAAAGAGACGCCATGCTCGGAAGAGGGTCTTAAGGCATAGGCAATCGCTCAGAAAAATTCAAAGAGAGTGAAAACACCGGAAGCAAGTAGCAAATCTTGAGAAATCATCAAATCGAAGATGTCTCAACCCAATACTCCCGAGAGCTATCATTGCCTGCTGAATATGGGAGAGGAAGAGTTCGAAGCCATGTTTGGGATCGAGCCTATGGAGCCTGGCTCTTCTGCCGACGACGTCCAAGATCTTAGTAAAGATAAGGATAATAATGGTAAGGGTCAAAAGAAGCGTTACCGTCGCCATACTAGGGAGCAGATACAAAGGCTTGAGGATTTCTTCAGAACATGCCCTATGCCAGACGGCAAACAGAAAATGGAACTGAGTCAAGAGTTAGGACTTGAACCTTTGCAAATCAAGTTCTGGTTTCAAAATAGGCGAACCCGAATGAAGGCTCGTCATGAGCACAACGAAGTCGAGTTTCTAAGAGTTGAAAATGAAAACCTCCGAGCGGAAAACAAGATGTATAAAGAGACTTTTGACTCCGCCACCTGCCCCAACTGCAATAGCCTCCTCCTCACCCTCGATGAAATGGTACAAAAGGACCAATGATACTGGATCAGCATCAATACCTCCCAAGGAAGAAGGGACAAATCACCACCAAGCGGACATTGACGATGATCTTTTCGCCATAATCAACCAGTTTGATATCGGTAAAGCATCGGGACTGTGATGCACTTGTTCAGCCAGTGACCACGAGACCTTCAATATGGCCGATGCATACCTAATTTGGGATGAAGCCAGCTGATCATGGGAGAGCCTGCAGAGGAAGCAGAACTGATCCTGAATGAGTGAATGTGTTTTATTTCCTTGCGTGATGTGTTTTTCTGCTTTTGTGAATGTGTAAAAGCAAAGACTAATAATCTGACTTCCCCCTATTAAATGCTCAAATCCGCCACCTCACCAACCTCGCGACGAATTGATGGCGAGTAAAAATCTGCATAAACCTGAAGGGTAACTCCGTATCGTTTCAATTTACCTTCAATTGCTCCAAGTTTTAAAATTAAGCCCCTTCTATTCTCAGGAAATTGTAAATCGACCCGAGAACGCAATCATATCCGAATACAAGTTGAACAAAATTTGGGGGCAAATCAACTCATGGGCATTACCACGAGATGGACAGCTTCGGACAAAGGAAAGTACAAGCGAAAGACGCGAACAATCTCAGAAATGGGTAATTCTGTATCGTTCTAATGTGCACATAATCATCTCAAGTCTTGAATTGTCTTATTCCATTCTTAACAGGGATTGCAAATTACCTCGAGAAATACCGTAACATGACTTAAGGTGATACAACAGGGCTGCTTTATCCCCAAAGATTAACCTTTGAAAGGATAGCCCCATGGACACCTACGGTCCAATGAACCGAATGGTATGGGGGATGACAGTAGGTCCGAAATATCCCGAGTTCGATCCCCGAGGGTGGGGAATGTTATATGTATTATAAATAAATGAAACAACTTTTTGTGCATTTATTTTTTTTTTACAAACAGGAATACTCGATGAGTAATACCGAAGTCAACATTTTGCCACATTCTCGGCTTAATGGTGAAGCGTCCAACAAAAGTCGAGGAAAACTCAATCCGGCAAAATTGGTAAAAGACTTGTGCAAGGCATTTAAGATGAAGGGTAAATCAGTATCGTTTCCAATTTATCCCTTTTAATACTGGCTGACATGTCTCCTTTTCTTTTTACAGGAAATATGTTGAAGGAGATAAATCCCTAAGAAAATTATGATCATCTGACAAGATCTATTCTGGTGAAAGATGGGGCAAATTGATCGCAAGCTCTGAAGCAAAAAGCAAATATGTCTTCCTTATCTTGTTTGATTTCAAGAATAATTTTTCTGCTTTTTGCAGGGGCATTCAACCGCTAAACCATGGTGGTCGCTGTCATTAAACAAACCGAAATGCTCCCTCACCCATATGTTTCATCGCACAGGGGCAAGGTTTAAGACGAACCGCCCCTCGACATAAGGAGCAGACTTCCCAAATTTTTTCGGCCCGCCCACATATCAGGGGCAATTCAAATCCGCCCATATTTGCACATTATATAAACACACATGATGCTAAAAAATTGTCACATCTGCATTGTGCTTACACAGTTCATGAATTATGCACGATCATTCCGCGTGTTTAATTTACCAACTCCAACTTAGAGCATAAACTGCATAGGATACATCAAATGTGCAAAATAGGGCATAACAGGATGAGGAAAGGTAAATCATTTCCACACAGGTCTAACATTTTAATCTACAGATAAACAGCCTTTCTCTAGAGTGAGAGAAAGGCCTTTCGGACTGAAGTTCCCCATTCAGATTACATTCGAGGCGTTCATAATATGAGAACCTCCTTAAACAGAATTGGTAATGCAAGCTTGACAGAATAATTTTGCGTGATCCACATTTGGATTGATTGCATCATGAGTTATCACACAGACTAATTCTAATCATTGCCGACTTGGTTGAATAGTTTTGCATGAACCGATCAACTCATTGATGAAAATACTTGCACATGTTACCTCTGACACTGCCTGACAGATAACACATTCCCAATGTTCGAATTACCTTCCAAAGTCTTCAAATTCATTCGGCGATTATTGAATGAACAAGCCTAGTTGTCGAGGAGCCACTAGGCATTTCTTCTAAATTCTCAGGTGAGTATATCTTCAACCTGGATGAATTCTGATGGTTGTTGAGGAACTTGAATCCATTGCGATACATACAGGTATCCACCTTCTTCAATAAAGCATGATTTGTCTCAAAGACAGAAATGTTCAAGACCTTTTGATCTCTGCTTCTTTGGTTTATTCCTAAAGCTACAGGAGAATATAATTTGGGTTTGAGCTTCTGCAGGATTCCTAGTCTCCCCCAGATTTCAGAATGGCACCCTTTGAGGTACACCAAGCCCTTCTTACAGGCAAACCAAGTCCTTCTTACAGGCACAAAGTCCTTCTTACAGGCAAACCAAGTCCTTCTTACAGGCATAAAGTCCTTCTTACAGGCAAATCAAGTCCTGCTTACAGGCAAATCAAGTCCTCCTTACAGGCAAAACAAGTCCTTCTTACAGGCAAATCAAGTCCTTCTTACAGGCATAAAGTCCTTCTTACAGGCATAAAGTCCTTCTTACAGGCAAAACAAGTCCTTCTTACAGGCAAATCAAGTCCTTCTTATAGGCATAAAGTCCTTCTTACAGGCAAATCAAGTCCTTCTTACAGGCAAGACAAGTCCTTCTTACAGGCATAAAGTCCTTTTTACAGGCAAAACAAGTCCTTCTTACAGGCACAAAGTCCTTCTTACAAGCAAATCAAGTTCTTCTTACAGGCAAAACAAGTCCTTCTTACAGGCAAATCAAGTCCTTCTTACAGGCATAAAGTCCTTCTTACAGGCAAATCAAGTCCTTCTTACAGGCAAAACAAGTCCTTCTTACAGGCATAAAGTCCTTCTTACAGGCAAAATAAGTCCTTCTTACAGGCATAAAGTCCTTCTTACAGGCAAATCAAGTCCTTCTTACAGGCAAACCAAGTCCTTCTTACAGGCATTAAGTCCTTTTTATAGGCATAAAGTCCTTTTTACAGGCACAAGTCCTTTTTACAGGCATCAAGTCCTTTCTACAGGCATCAAGTCCTTTCTACAGGCATTAAGTCCTTTTTACAGGCACCAAGTCCTTTTTACAGGCACAAGTCCTTCTTACAGGCACAAAGTCCTTTTTACAGGCACCAAGTCCTTTCTACAGGCACAAAGTCCTTCTTACAGGCAGTTTCATGGGTTGACCTACCATAGGGGTCAAAATTTGATAAGTAGAATCCTTTCATTAGGAATCTATCACGGGTTGAGCTACCATACAGGTCAAATTTCAATCAAATTTTAATCAGTAGAATCCTTTCGTTAGGAATCTACCATGGGGTGACCTACCATACGAGTCAAAATTTATTTAGTAGAATCCTTTCATTAGAAATCTACCATGGGTTGACCTACCATACGGGTTCAAATTCAACCACCCTAAGGTTTTCTTATAACGAATCATTAGATTCTCATTTCATTTTCAGTGGAACATCCATGTCACGACTCTTTTTATTTCCTTGTATTGAGTCGATTAGAATTCAGGTGTCATCTCATCTTTGAAATGAACCTCTACCGAGCCTCCTTTCAAAGAGGGGCAGCTGTTGACACCTCATTTTTAATCATTTTTTCTATTGATAAAGTAATAAAAAATCCATAAAAATTCATAAAATTGAAAAATCAACTTTGGGGACCTTAGCCAAGCCTAGGGAACCAATTTTGACCAAAAAATGATTTTTCATATTTTCAATATTTTTACGTATTTTTTATTTTCGAAAATTAATAGAAAATCCATAAAAATTCATAAAATTGAAAAATCAACTTTGGGAACCTTAGCCAAGCCTAGGGAACGAATTTTGACCAAAAAATAATTTTTCATATTTTATATATATATTAATTTTTTTTTTAAAAACAAAAATATTTGAAAATTTTGGAAAAATAACATTTGAGGCCAAAAAATACATAAAGATAGTTAATATTTTTATTTTAAATCTATTTTTCATATTGGCCATCGCAAATTCATAAAAATCCAATTCGAGTCACGTGTTCCTTCACGAGTATAATCTCGAATCGGGCCTAAAAAAATTTAATTTGAGTCAACTTATTTTTAACTTTCACTTTTTATGAGTTGTGACATTTTCTTCTAATATTTTAAATTTTCATCTTGGCCCAATTATACCCAGAATGACTTAATTTTGCAAAAGGGCTTTAATTAAATTATGCATTATTTTCAGCGACAAGAAATGAGCTTAAATTTGACATGTGGTAAATTTTGGTGTGTCAAAAATTGTGAGGAGATTTGGACTTAAAGAAATATATTTTTCAGGGACTGAATTGTAAATACTTAAAATTCAAGGACTAGAGTGCAAATACCTAACTCTTGAAGGATTATTTTACAAATAATAAAAAAAGAGTTAGTGGATAAATTAGAATAGAGAAGGGAAGATGAAGAAGAGGAGATGAAGAAGAGAAGTTGGAGAAGAATGGATGGAGAAAATAAGATAAGAATAGAGAAGGGAAGATGGAGATGAAAAAGAGTTAGTAGAGAAATTAGAATGGAAGATAAGAATAGAGAAGGGAAGATGGAGATTAAGAAGAGTTAGTAGAGAAATTAGAATGGGAGATAAATATGGAGAAGGGAAGATGAAGATGAAGAAGAGTTAGTAGAGAAATTAGAATGGAAGATAAGAATAGAGAAGGGAAGATGGAGATTAAGAAGAGTTAGTGGAGAAATTAGAATGGGAGATAAATATGGAGAAGGGAAGATGAAGATGAAGAAGAGTTAGTGGAGAGATTAGAATGTGAGATAGAGATGGAGAATGGAAGATGAAAATGAAGAAGAGTTAGTGGAGAAATTAGAATGGGAGATAGAGTTAGTGGAAAAATTAGAATGGGAGATAGATGAGTAGATTATAAAAGGAGGAAGAAGTGAGATTGAGAGGGAGAATTCTTAAGAGAGAAAATTTGAAGTGTTTGGGAGAATTTTTTGGAGAGAAAATTTTGGATGTTTGAGAGAGTTTTGGGAGATTGAAGAAAAATTTGAGAGAAAGAAAATACCAAAAGAGAGAGAATTTTGAAGATGATGGGAGTTTAAAGTTAGGGGTTATCATCACAAATTTCTTCATCGATCAATATAAATCAAGAGTTCATCCTCGTCAACGAGCAAGCAAATTCGAGCTAAGTATTTTTATTTATTCATTTATTTATGGTTTTACTCGCAAATTAGCACAAATTGTATACACTTTCTTCATCTCCTTTTTCTTCCATATTTTATGTCAGGAGAAGAATATCTCTACGTCAACAGCAAAAATCTCGTAGAGATGCAAAAATCGGCCCAGACAAGCTCCTAAGCTGTCCACCGATTTCTCAACTGATCTGTGACTAAAAGTCCCTCTTAATTCAAAAGAAACTCTCTATATTGGGAACATAGAGAGCGAAAATCAATTATAGAAATCCCTCCCAAAAAAATGGGAGATAAGTACTCTTTCTACTCTTCTGGTTTTAGGTGCAGATTAGCACATATTTTGTATACTAATACTTCATTCTATTTTATGTCAGGAAGCCGCAGCTCTATATCAATGGTCAATCCTATGTAAGCACAAAATCGGCTTGGAAGAGTCCTCAAGTGCGCACAAATTTCAAATTGTTGAATCAATTCGTCGTATTTCATTTTAAAAAAATTCATACCCCAAAATGAAGAGGACAAAGTCCATTTGCAATTTAAATACGTGCACCATAAATCCCAAAGGGAAGAGCCAAGCCAATGCTTAGCCTCCCATTGGAGGTTTTTACTTATAGTAGTTAAATACCTGCACCTTAAATCCCAAAGGGAAGAGCCAAGCCAATGCTTAGCCTCCCATTGGAGGTTTTTACTTACAGTAGTTAAATACCTGCAACTTAAATACCTGCACCTTAAATCCCAAAGGGAAGAGCTAAGCCAATGCTTAGCCTCCCATTGGAGGTTTTTACTTACAATAGTTAAATACCTGCAACTTAAATACCTGCACCTTAAATCCCAAAGGGAAGAGCCAAGCCAATGCTTAGCCTCCCATTGGAGGTTTTTACTTACAGTAGTTAAATACCTGCAACTTAAATACATGTACCTTAAATCCCAAAGGGAAGAGCCAAACCAATGCTTAGCCTCCCATTGGAGGTTTTTACTTACAGTAGTTAAATACCTGCAACTTAAATACCTGTACCTTAAATCCCAAAGGGAAGAGCCAAGCCAATGCTTAGCCTCCCATTGGAGGTTTTTACTTACAGTAGTTAAATACCTGCAACTTAAATACCTGTACCTTAAATCCCAAAGGGAAGAGCCAAGCCAATGCTTAGCCTCCCATTGGAGGTTTTTACTTATAATAGTTTAAATACTTGTAACTTAAATACCTGTACCTTAAATCCCAAAGGGAAGAGCCAAGTCAATGCTAGGCCTCCCATTGGAGGTGTTTATTCACTGTCATGTACTTCCTATAATTTAATTTTTGAATCATCAGACCCAAAAGATGTGTAGGTCGTAATACTGCACAGAAGTCGTTAACACACTCCCTCTTTCGGCTTCAGGGAATCTTTAACACTTAAAAAAATATAACAAATAAAAATATATATCATCCATGCATCCTATTTAAAAAGTGAAAACACAAAAGAGAATACCCTGCTAGAGCTTTAGGAATAAACCAAGCCTGAGTTGCCGAATTAGGATATCCATGAAATTAAGGTACCGAAAGGGCATTAGTTTTAATTAACTAGTGTAACCAAGTCCCCGAGCTCATAATCTCTAGTTCGCAGGAATAAATTAGTTCTCCTGCTAATTTATTTAGGTTTCTAATCGACCTACCAAGAACGATTAGTGGCGACTCCAAATTTCAAAATCATTTAAACAAAAACCAAAGTTGCGATTCGGTAGGGCTTGGGAGGGTCCGCATTAGGTTAGTCAAATTTAATTAACCTAATAATCTGTTAACCCCTTTAAAATTTAAAATATTTTTAGAGGGTCGCGACAGTTTCTAATCGACCTACCAAGAACGATTAGTGGCGACTCCAAATTTCAAAATCATTTAAAATAAAAATCCAAAGTCACGATTCGGTAGGGCTTGGGAGGGTCCGCGTTAGGTTAGTCAAATCTAATTAACCTAATAATCCGTTAACCCTTTAAAATTTAAAAAAATTTTTAGAAGGTCGCGACAACACCGAAAAGATTACATCCAGTTAATTTGTAGGGCAAGTTGAAGTTGATATTATTCTCGAAATATTGAATTAAATTAGCCAAAAAGCCACAAAATTTTTTATAAACTATATCCATTTATCATGAACTTTTTTGTGACGTAAAAAATCCAAAATATGCCCCCTATAACACATTTACTCTAAAACCTTTTTTGTGAAGTTAAAAACTCTAAATTTATATTCATATGATACATTAACTACCCATCAAGTTTTCGTCAGATGATTTTTCAATCAAAATGACCTTTTTTTTTTTTCACTCAAGTCATGTTGGCTTTATGTAACATCGTTAATCTTTCGTCATCCATGTAGGCCTTTTTTTAATGGTGCTCATTAACGAAATCTTAATGGATGGTAAATTTATGACGTAGGTACGAAATATTAGAATAAATATATCACGATGAGTATAATTAAAGATTTTTAGTAAGTTTTTTTGCTAGATAAAATGAAAGGTGAGAAAGGATGAGTTTTGCGATAATGCTAACTCAACAATTGAGCTGCACTCTACCTAACTTTCGCATCATTGATAGGTACACATATATATATGCGCGCGCGCAATTTTGGTTTCAGGTATGACTCGTAAGAGCTAGATTTTATGAGCAGCCTTTTTTTTATAATGTTTTTCAAAAGGCAAAAGCAATTGTTTACTTTTCTGTTTAAATTTAAAATATTTTGCAAATATAAATAATCTTGAAAAATATATAAATTATGTTTGTGAAAATTTTACATGTTTTGGGCCGAGAAATTATAAAAGCGATTTTGAAATAAGATTAAATAAATAAGGCTTTTTGTGTGTTTGTGAAAGTGGAGAGCTTGGAATTCATGGATGGTGGATCATATCACTGTCCTTCGATTTGATTTGATGTGTTATCTTTCTCCTTTCCTTTTTATTCGGTTTTCCTTTTTTTAGAGACAATTTTTTTTTAGAGATATTGTGTTGACGAAGCAAAGCCTCAATTTTTCAATTTTCACACTGTCGCGACTCTCTAAAAATATTTTTATTATTTCTAGGGGTTAACGGATTATTAGGTTAATTAGATTTGACTAACCTAACACGGACCCTCCCAAGCCCTACCGAATCGCAACTTTGGTTTTTGTTTAAATGATTTTTGAAATTTGGAGTCGCCACTAATCGTTCTTGGTAGGTCGATTAGAAACCTAAATAAATTAGCGGGAGAACTAATTTATTCATGCGAACCAGAGATTATGAGCTCGGGGACTTAGTTACACTAGTTAATTAAAACTAATGCGCTTTCGGTACCTTAATTTCATGGATATCCTAATTCGGCAACTCAGGCTTGGTTTATTCCTAAAGCTCTAGTAGGGTATTCTCTTTTGTGTTTTCACTTTTTTAAATAGGATGCATGGATGGTATATATTTTTATTTGTTATATTTTTTTAAGTGTTAAAGATTCCCTAAAGCCGAAAGAGGGAGTGTGTTAACGACTTCTGTGCAGTATTACGACCTACTCATCTTTTGGGTTTGATGATTCAAAAATTAAATTATAGGAAGTACATGACAGTGAATAAACACCTCCAATGGGAGGCCTAGCATTGGCTTGGCTCTTCCCTTTGGGATTTAAGGTACATGTATTTAAGTTGCAAGTATTTAAACTAATGTAAGTAAAAACCTCCAATGGGAGGCTAAGCATTGGCTTGGCTCTTCCCTTTGGGATTTAAGGTACAGGTATTTAAGTTGCGGGTATTTAAACTACTGTAAGTAAAAACCTCCAATGGGAGGCTAAGCATTGGCTTGGCTCTTCCCTTTGGGATTTAAGGTATAGGTATTTAAGTTGCGGGTATTTAACTACTGTAAGTAAAAACCTCCAATGGGAGGCTAAGCATTGGTTTGGCTCTTCCCTTTGGGATTTAAGGTACAAGTATTTAAGTTGCAGGTATTTAACTACTGTAAATAAAAACCTCCAATGGGAGGCTAAGCATTGGCTTGGCTCTTCCCTTTGGGATTTAAGGTACAGGTATTTAAGTTGCAAGTATTTAACTACTGTAAGTAAAAACCTCCAATGGGAGGCTAAGCATTGGCTTGGCTCTTCCCTTTGGGATTTATGGTGCAGGTATTTAAATTGTGGATGGACTTTGTCCTCTCCATTTTGGGGTATGAATTCTTTAAAATAAAATACAACGAATTGATTCAACAATTTGAAATTTGTGCGCGCTTGAGGACTCCTCCAAGCCGATTTTGTGCTTCCATAGGGTTGACCATTAATATAGAGCTGCGGCTTCCTGACATAAAATAGAGTGAAGTGTCAGTATACAAAATATGTGCTAATCTGCACCTAAAACCAGAAGAGTGGAAAGAGTACTTATCTCCCATTTTTTGGGAGGGATTTCTATAATTGATTTTCGCTCTCTATGTTCCCAATATAGAGAGTTTCTTTTGAATTAAGAGGGACTTTTAGTCACAGATCAGTTGAGAAATCGGTGGGCAGCTTAGGAGCTTGTCTGGGCCGATTTTTGCATCTCTACGAGATTTTTGCTGTTGACGTAGAGATATCCTTCTCCTGACATAAAATATGGAAGAAAAAGGATATGGAGAAAGTGTATACAATTTGTGCTAATTTGCGAGTAAAACCATAAATAAATGAATAAATAAAAACACTTAGCTCGAATTTACTTGCTCGTTGACGAGGATGAACTCTTGATTTAAATTGATCGATGAAGGAATTTGTGATGATAACCCCTAGCTTTAAACTCCCATCATCTTCAAAATTCTCTCTCTTTTGGTATTTTCTTTCTCTCAAATTTTTTTTCAATCTCCCAAAACTCTCTCAAACATCCAAAATTTTCTCTCCAAAAAAAATTCCTCAAACACTTCAAATTTTCTCTCCCAAAAAATTCCCCTCTCAAGCTCACTTCTTCCTCCTTTTATAATCTACTCATCTATCTCCCATTCTAATTTTTCCACTAACTCTATCTCCCATTCTAATTTCTCCACTAACTCTTCTTCCTTTTCATCTTCCATTCTCCATCTCTATCTCACATTCTAATCTCTCCACTAACTCTTCTTCATCTTCATCTTCCCTTCTCCATATTTATCTCCCATTCTAATTTCTCCACTAACTCTTCTTCATCTCCATCTTCCCTTCTCTATTCTTATCTTCCATTCTAATTTCTCTACTAACTCTTCTTCATCTCCATCTTCCCTTCTCTATTCTTATCTTATTTTCTCCATCTATTCTTCTCCAACTTCTCTTTTTCATCTCCTCTTCTCCATCTTCCCTTCTCTATTCTAATTTATCCACTAACTCTTCTTTTTGTTATTTGTAAAATAATCCTTCAAGAGTTAGGTATTTGCACTCTAGTCCTTGAATTTTAAGTATTTACAATTCAGTCCATGAAAAAATATATTTCTTTAAGTCCAAATCTCCTCACAATTTTTGACACACCAAAATTTACCACATGTCAAATTTAAGCTCATTTCTTACCGCTGAAAATAATGCAGAATTTAATTAAAGCCCTTTTGCAAAATTGAGTCATTCTGGGTATAATTGAGTCAAGATGAAAATTTAAAATATTAGAAGACAATATCACAACTCATAAAAAGTGAAAATTAAAAATAAGTTGACTCAAATTAAAATTTTTTAGGCCCGATTCGAGATTATACTCGTGAAGGAACACGTGACTCGAATTGGATTTTTCTGAATTTGCGATGGCCAATATGAAAATAGATTTAAAATAAAAATATTAACTATCTTTGTGTATTTTTTTGGCCTCAAATGTTATTTTTCCAAAATTTTCAAGTATTTTTGTATTTTTTTTAAAAACAATTAAAAATATATATATAATATGAAAATTTATTTTTTGTTCAAAAATGGTTGTCTAGGCTTGGCCAAGGCTTCCAAAGTTGATTTTTTAATTTTCTCATTTTTTCTTTATTTTTCATGAATTTTCGAAAATAAAAATACTGAAAATATGAAAAATTATTTTTTGGTCAAAATTAGTTCTCTGGGCTTGGCTAAGGTCCCCAAAGTTGATTTTTTAATTTTATGAATTTTTATGAATGTTTTATTACTTTAGCAATAGAAAAAATGATTAAAAATCAGGTGTTAACACACACCCATTACAAAACCCATTTAGAGATGTGCATTCATGAAAGATGTATCCAATTTGATAAACAAGGTAAGTTGACGTTGATGAGTTGCTCTAAAAGCATTATCTTAGATTAAATGTGATGATTAAGTTTTTTTTTTTTTTTGCTTTATTGTAAAGCAGCATGTCTAATAAATGTCAAGGAGAATGGGAAGGACTGAAATTTTGCGATGATATAACTCAATCATTAAACTCCATTCTATCTTACTTTCTCATTACGTAATATGTATTGCCGTCGATGATAGTCTCTTCATTTTTTTTTTCTCTCTATCTGTCCAATTCGGTATGGAATGAACTTATAACTATAGAATCGACTCGATCATGACTCTTGCGCTCTCTCTCTCTCTCTGTCTCTCCATGGATTAGAAGGTATTAGTCCATTGGCACCAATGCTAGAGACTTCTCAAGTCATGTATAACAAGGTTCATGTTACTCCTCGCCGGCCAAGCGGCATAATAGAAAGATGAAGCCCAGTTCAATAATGCACGTGGGACCCACCCCGCGATTGGTTTGTCTGAAGACTTTCTGGTGCTTCGAGTATTTAATAGTCTAGCATGATTGCAAGGGCAACGAAAATGCCGGCGGTAAAGCGATAGGAGCAAAAGGAGAATGGACCAAGTTGGGAAAGCAAATTGTTACCCGCGAGACAGAAGTTGGTAATAAAACTCACTTTATAAACACAAAGGAATATTAGTCTGCTTTAATACGTGCACGTTGAAACGTGAGCTGCGATTGATTAATAATTAATACATACATATATGTGTGTGTATTGATACATGTAGGATACGCATTAAAATAGAGATTCTTTCCGTTCAAATAAAAAGTTCTATATGCCTTAAGCACTAATACCTCTTAGCTCAACACCTGTTCATAATGTCACTTGACATTTTTTGCTATTATTTTATTGAAATATTACGGCTTGATTAAGGAAGTTCACTCTCCTTCCCATTCTCTCAATATCTTTTGCTGCCTATGAATATAATGCTTTTACATTATTTATTTTTCTTTTAATTTTTCATATTCTCTAAACAAATAAATAATATATTGTGTTTCACAGGAAATGTCCGCAATGAAAGACATTTTACCGAAAAACGTAGGGCTTTCGGATTTATTATTTTAATGGGTTCTTTTGATGATTTCAGACAAGAAGTAAACTAAATAGCAAAAGATAAATAGGACAATAAATGTGAAGTGCGATAAAACATAAAAGCAAATATATGAATTGCGGAGCAAAAGATTGATAATTGATTGATTTCTTACAAAAAGTTGTTACCGACTATGATTATTACTTGCGATTACTCTCATGCACCTTATCTCTAAATTTTCAGATCGGCTTCAGTAACTGCTTTCTTTTTCTTTTTAAATGGTCCAAAGCACTAATTTATCTGTTCTATATAATCGCCGGTGTAATATAGTGACTTCATGGTGCCCCAAAACTTCAATCAATTGCTGTCCTTATTTTAGCTACCAAACATATATTCTCTCACGGGCTTTTTATGCGACATGACATTCTCATGGACTTTGCGGTAATTTATAGCCAAGTCAACTTTCGGCGTGAACACATTGACGGGGAGATCTCTCTTCCAATAAGGTGGAGATTGCGTTGGTACGTGGCGAATCTTTAGTGGATAACGTGTACAAAGATGATAGATCGGACGAGTACGGTGGGATCCACGTGTATATGGTCGTACTGCAACTTAACTCTACCATGATTGATCACCTAATAATAATCACTTTGCTTGTCTTTTTTTTTTTGTGGGGTGGGTTTGGATTCCGCACCACTTCTGTCTCCTTCCTCGTCTTTTTTATTTTAGTGCTTTTGGAACTCTGGATAAAGATCAATATTAATCAGTCAATTGTCAAAGTTCTCAATAACAGTCGATAACGAAAAGTATTATGACAAATACCAATTGCAAAACCTACGTGTATATTGAAAGGAATGAGGCTTTAAAAATGATATGATTCAACCATTTACCTAAATTCTGTCATATAGTACATATTAGCTTAGAAATGATCTCTTTAGTAGACCCATCAAATAGATGAGTCGGATCATAAATAATCCGACTCAAATTGATATATAATTCATTTATGACCCATTTATTGTAATGAAAATTTTCGATCAAATCCATACCGGACCAATCTCATATTACTAAAATACTTCCATATTTAATCTAATAAAACTTCTTTCTTATAAATTTTGGATGAAATTATATTACTAAAGCATTGTGGACAATTTTTATAAACTTTTAAAGCCAAATTCTGAATATTTATTTTTTCATTTTCATTTTCTTTCTTTTTTTCCCTCTTCGAGCACTGGGCGATGGCCGCAACACTTGCCTACTGCCGACGAGGGCCTCACGGCCATCACTAGATTTCGTAAAAAAAAGATAATGACTCGATTAAGATAGTTAGGTAATCCGTTTAAAATTCATTTTGTATAATTAAGTTATGAAGTAACCTATCTATGATACACTTAAGCTTATTTTTAAAATTTAAAATAGCTTATTTATGACATACACCCTTGAATATAGATTAAAATATGGGTCTAGATCCATTTGGGGATCTCTATACCCTTCGCTAATGCTCCGATGACACCTTCCGCCGAGGCCATGAGACTTGTCGGGACATGCATGCCAAGTCACGACGAGTTCCTGTCTAAAGATGGGACCCACTTGCCGCAATTGGTTTCTAAGTCAATAATGCATGTGGGACCCACTTGCCGCAATTGGTTTATCTAAAAGATTTTTTTTTTTTGTTTTTTTGGCTCCTAGTGTTGAGTGACAGAGACATTTATTTGGCAAATTATTTTCATGCCAAGGCCCAGAAGAAAAAGGAGCACGGGGACCGAGCTGTGAAAGCAAATTGCGTCTCCAGGGACAAACTCTTCATTTTCTATTTTAAATTTTCGACTTCTTTGACCCACTTGGATAGTTGAAGATAAAGGATTCCCCGTCATTCCACGCAAAGCATAAATCAATAATGCACATTGGACCCACCATTCGGCGCTTCTTTAGTCACAGACAATTTTCTTAATATATAAATATTGGCACGTGCTTTCGCACCCCACTTTTTGTAATTTAAGTATATGCTTTTTCCTAACATGTCATTATCAATTGCTCCCTGTGCGTGTACACCAGAAAGATTGCATCCACTTGACATGTAAGGCAAGTTGGTGTTCATATTTTGTTCTAGAAATATTATATCAAGGAAAAAAAATGTCATAAAAAATTTCAAACTGTATCTACTACAACACATTACCCTGATCTATTTTGTCACATAAAAAAGGTCCAAATTATGCACGCTAAAAATTTTAAATAACATCTTTTATGACACATTTATTCTAAACTTTTTTTGGTGACACAGAAGATCCTCAATTTGTACACACGTGACATATTTACAACAATTTATGTCACCTCAAAATTTGAAATAAATATCTCACATGCCTACAAATTTGAGATTTTTGGTGTTGCAAAAAATAATTAAAGGTGAATATGTCACACGAATTTACATATGGGTTTTTCGATGATTTTTTCGCTATTTGTAAATGTGTCATAGTCAGCTTAATTTTGGATTTTTTTTTGTGATTTTTTTCCAAATAACAATTTATAAGCATGTACACGAAAAAGATTGCATCCATATAATATGTAAGGCAAGTTGGTGTTCATATATTGTTCTAGAAATATTATAATAGGTTAGGGGGAAAAAGGTATGAAAATTTTCAAACTACGTTTATTGGGACACATTACCCTGATCTTTTTTGTGACATAAAAAAATTCCAAATTATGTACATTATAATATATGTACTCTAAAATTTTCCTTGAAACATGAATAACCCTAACCTTATACTCGTTTAATTTATTTACTCTCCATCAAAATTTCATCAGATAATTTTACAATAAAAATGACGTTACCTTTCATTTCACTCAAGATTTTGTCAGATGGTTTTGACGGTACTTTGATTGAGGATAAATATATCACATCGGTATAATTTTGGAATTTATAACAAATATATCACAATAAGCATAATTTAAAGTTTCTAGTAATTTTTCTATAAATAAAGGTGCGAAAGATTGGAATATTGTGATGATACGGCTCAACAATTAAATTGCACTCTATTTAACCTTCCCATCATTGATAGTTATGTATCTATACATAGTTTTGGTTTCATAAATAATAAATAGCACGTACTTGCTGAATTCTCTCAGCACTCGTTTATGTTGCTTTTTTTCAAAGACAAAATCAATTGTCTACTTTTCTGTTAAAATGTAATATATTCTTCAAATATAAATAATCTTGAAATGAATATATAAATTATGTTAGTGAAAATTCTACTTGCTTTAGGCCGAAAAATCATAAAAGTGATTACAAATCATGATTAAATAAATAATAGTTTTCTCGTCGGCCACGCACAATACAAGTTGAATCCTAAGTCAATAATGCGTATGGGATCCCCCGAGGTTGGGTCCGATGTCCATGATTGGGTTCTATAAAGACTTCTCACACTTATAGTGTTTGATGGTCCAGCATACCTGTAGGGGCAATGAAAATGCTGGCGTTAAAGTTACAGAGACATTTATTTTGTGATTGGTTTTATCTTGACAGTTCAGTTTCCTATTACAATCGTATAGATGAGTTTGAAATATCATCTAGATCAGATTCTTAGCACTTTTTAACAATTGCTACAAAAACAAGTCATCTATCTTATCTATCAAGTTCGGCACCCGTTGAATGAAAAGAGGCAACCTTGATCATTAGACTTAGCTTAACTTTCTTAGAACTTATTTATTTATGCTTTTTATAATGCAAAAACTAAATTCTAAAATGTTATTTAAATATTAAAGGGTTTTGAAAGTTATGTATAAATTAAACACTACTATCCAAGTGTTGTGAAAATTTCATATGATTTACGCCAAATAATGTAAAAACTTGTTCATGGGTTATGTATAAATTAAACATTAATATCACATCATTGTCCTAAGATTTTTTTTTTCCCGAAATCCTACGATTTGATGTGTCCACTTTTTGCGTTTGTCCCTTTTTGGATTTTTTTCCAATGGCAACCATAAAAAAAAAGGGGGGGGGGGGGGGGGGGTAAGAAGATAACGTGTTTGGCGTAGCAAGGCATAACACAAAGACAGATCGGATGAGAACGGTGGAGTTATGTCCCACGGCTATATTCAAATTTTCCCTTCTCTGAAAAGCCGTGCTACCATCCACAGCATGAGGTTGGCAAAAGAGAACACACGGCAAGAAAGCAACTTAACTCGATCATGGTTAAATCATTAACCATCATCACGTTGTTCTTTTGTTCCTTTTTTTTGACTTTTTTTTTGTTTTTTTGTTTTTGTGTGTGTGTGTCTGTCACATTTTTTTTTAGGTCAATTACTTTTATATATTTTATTGAGGTTTGAAAGAACGCCAAGCTTGACATTTCGTGCAGGGTTTCATTGTCCTCGATTTTTTTTTCATTGCCTTTTCACATTTTCCTTACTTCGCCATTTTGCAAAGGCAACCACCTGTCCAATTAATTTTTTTTGAGCATTCGAATTTATTTATGACATGAAATGATTCGAAGCATGGATTTAAAGTATTAATACGTTCCAAAAAAAATTCTAAAAGTACACACTTCTGATATTTTTGCTCAAAATTAAGTTTTTTACTATAAAAAATCATGACCGGCGAGAACGGCGAATGACGACCGAGGGTCGACGATTTGATGTGTCCTGCTTTTGCCTTTTCACGTTTTTCCTTACTTCTCCTTTTTTGCAAAGGCAGCCGTATGAGAAAGAAAAATCCCAAAACAGAGTAAAAGCACCGTTCAGTGGGGCGGGTACGGTTGGAAAATCTTTCGGCACGTGGTGAATCAAGATTGGACCACGTGTACAAATTAAATGGGACGTGCACGATAGGGTTGGGTCCCACGGTTTTTGACTGAGCCATAAGCTAGGGTTCACATCATTATTTTGTTCACGCTTAGATTTAGTAAAGAACACTTATAATCTCAATTTGAGCTTGATTTTTTCCAAATCGATGAGAATGATTTATGAGCATAATCCTGATTCGGTTGTTTTAAGTGTTTTTCTTCGTAATTTAGTCTTTTCTCGTTATTTTAGAATTATAATTACTCATGTGGTTGTTGTACTATGGTCATGTATATGTTTTATTAGGTTGGATGGCTAAGATTGTAAGTTGTTATTTTAGGATTATAATTATTCATGTGATTTCTATAAACGACTGATGTTAGCGATCCCATTGAGATCGAACCGGATCGTCGGTCTTGGTATGGTACGGTCTAGTCCCTCGTCTCATAAATTTGGGGATCGAGACTATCGGTCTGGCCTCCGGTTCCATACTAGAATCGGACTGGTTTGAACCATGCGCATCCCTATTTAGACCTCCATTTCTTTGTTTTTTAATTGTTCTTTCCCATTTCAACCCTCTCTCTTTTGTTCTACTCTTCTCGCCGATGTCTTCCCCCACACAATGTTCACTTGCAGGAACCTCTTTCTTCCTTCCTTCCTTCTTTCTTTCTTTCTTTCGTACTTCTTTTTCTGCTCTTGATTTCTTTTCCTTTTTTTTTTTAACTTGTGCCTTCTTCTTTTTTTTGCTCCTTTTGTACTCACACATACAGGCTTAAGTACATTATAAGTACCAAAACTTAGCTATGACACTCACTTTAGTGCCCAAACTTTCAAAACGATCACTTAAGTGTCATTTTTTTAAAAAAACGATTACTTCAATGTCAAAACTTTCAAAATGATAACCTAAGTGCCATTAAAAAAAAAACTCACTTCAGTGTCAATTCTGGCAAGCTACGTCAGTTAAAATTGGAGTTGGCATGAGTGAGCGTGTTTGGCACTTAGTGATCGTTTTGAAAGTTTTAGCATTAAAGTGAATGTCCTACGTAAGTTTCGATACTTTTAGTGCATTTTAGCCCACGCATACATGAAGGAGACTGTTTCTATTCACCATCAACAGAATGCCACACCATCCTTCGTTTGCCCTCTACCCCGCACCTCCCAATGATTGTTGATTGTTGTTTTCACTTTTCATTTCAAAAGCTCGGCATTGTTAAGCACCATCATCAAGCAAGAAAAAAAAATCCAACTAAACTCAGTCGTTAATTATTGATAAGCTTTAAAGGTAATTTGTGACGACCCACGTTTCGAGATTTTTTATTTTTCGTGTATAAATCCTGCAACAAAACAGAAACTGCAACAATTAGAAAAGAAAACTCGACTTTTGCAGATTAGAGCAACACTTAAAAGAGAGATAATAAAAATTTAAAAAAAGAGAGGGACAAGAAGATTCTTCATTATAACCGAAAAAAACAAATTTCTCTGCAAATTTTTCTTGACATATTATTAAAAGGTCAATCTACATCGCGGCTTCAAAGATATTATGGGATTGATCACCAAGCAATCCTGAAGTGCAGACTCATCATTTTGTCTATTTCCTTGTCCCCTTTTATGCCTTGCCCTGCTAACAGAACATCGATCTCCATAAAGTCGAGGAATTCTGATGATAGAACCAAAACAATTAGCTCTTCAGAACAAAGGTATAAAGGTTTTTGACTGTCCGGAGCTGCATATAAGCTGGTAAAAACCGCTAAGCGTTAAAGATGGCATGCCAGTCCAATTGACCTAATCACTTGTTATTTGTAAGCTTTTCTTCAGAAGTATGCTTCGGGAAAGTTTAAGAATTCCGCCGAGAGAAACATCCATCCATTTGACAACATAAAGAAGGTCAATGACACTTTCTCCTTTCTTGGCAACCGATAGAGATTAGAGGCGTATCAGTAAATACGAGGAAGTAAGTACTTCCATCCTCACGATATGAAAGGGTTCTGTAAGAAAGCAACCACAGAAGAATAACAACAGTAAGCTACGCCCATCTTAGAAAAGGCGAGTCAAGAGAATCAACGTATCCACGATATTGCCCGAATAGTGCGGGGATCCATCATGATCCTGGTACACAAATAATACCCACCAAATACAAAATATAAATAACATGTTGAAGCAATCACAATGACAGAAACCTTTCTCTACCGGTTGCTTCCCTATACAACGTTCAGTTTATGACGTGCAACCCTTCAACATCAAATCTTCAATGAGATCCAAATATTCAACATCTTTATCAAAGCTTCCATCCACATTCTGTTGATACTTCCCCTATTTTAGTCTCTGGAAACTTAGACTATTTCAAACCCCTGTTCAAGACAAAATCTGCCCTGTATCCTTTTTTTTTTTTAGAAAATGACCTCACTTTAAGACCTTAATTGAAATTTTTTTCCAAAATCTATCAAGGACATGAAGTTTTGCAGTTTTTTTCCCCCTTAACCAATCAAACTCGAGAATCGTCTGAGAATTCCAATCAGTGCGCTTCTTGTCCATATTGTAGAAAAACACATATCCTACTTCTCAAATTTTCTATCTACTTGACACGGCAAGATAGATAAGTTAGTATCAGCATCATTGTTAATTTTTTGTTCCAGTATCGAATAAGACAGATGAATAGATTTGAGGGGATGAAAAGAAAAAGGACCGAATAACTTTCAGTTCTATATTAGTAAGATGTTAGGTATTGCCAAATTGCTGTTTTTATGCTTGTACTGCACTTTCCATATCAATGAGAACATTTCTTTGCCTCACAAAGAAAAAAGAATTGCCGAGTTGCACGGACAAAACTTGTGGTTGAGGGACCCCAAGGATTGAGGCCTGTTTATACTTCCCAAAGTCCAATTGATAAAACATTGGAAGAGATGAAACAAACCGGTGCACCTCATTGTTGACACTTGATTTTTGGCCGATTTTATTTTTTTAAATTCATAAAAAAAATCAATAAAAAATGAGAAAATTAAAAAATCAATTTTGGAAGCCTTGGCCTAGCCTAGGGAACCAATTTTGAATAAAAAATAATTTTTCTTCTTTTTGCATTTTTAAATATTTTTCAGAAAATAGAAAAATACTAAAAAATTAATAAAAAAATAGCATTTGAGGCCACAAAAATATGATAAGTATTCAGAAGTTTTCTTTTAATTTTCCATTCATTTTGTCCAAAGAAAATAAAAAAAAATTAATTCGAAATTGTGGTTTACCTAGTCAATCACTTTTTCGGATTAATTACCAAAAAATCTAGAAATTTCATTTCAGCCCTTTATTTTTTTTTTCACTTTTTCCAAGTCGTGCCGTTTGATCCTCTTGCCTCATAGTGCATTTTGGTCCAATTGCTTTCAATTTCGAGCTTAAAATTGCCAAAAAAAAAAGGGGGTGAAATTCGTGTTGAAATAGTAAAAAAATGATGAAAAATAAAAGGTTGACTTGGTCAACCAAAAAGCTTATAGAAGCCAAAGCTCACGTGCACCCACTATCTTTTTTTCTCCCGGGCCTTGTTCATGCGCAAGAAGACAAAAAGAGAAGAGAAGACAAAAGTAAAAAATAATAAAAAAAGCTGGAGGCCACCCCACTCTCCTTCTCGCACAACGCAAGGAACACCAGAAAGAAAGGACGCAAACTGGACGCGATTTCTAGAAGATCCAGAGGCCTTTATCTCTTCCGATAATTGACCCTCCACACGAACTCGATGACCACCAGCTGGCGAAGCCATGTTTCGCACGTGTGAATTCAGGCTGGAACGCCCGTAACCAACTTCAAGCGGGAAACAAAAATCTTGGAACTTCACGTCGGTTTGGGGAGATTGGCGAAGGGATTTTCTTTGGGGATTCGGTTGAAACAGAACGGGCGGAGAATAAAAACTTCAAGAGATCAATAGAGAGAGATTTTGGGGAGTTCAGTTACAGGAGGCTCCCATTCGGTCAACGGGGATTCTCGAGAATTTTGGGGGGTTCAGTTTTAAGGGAGCACTAGAAGAGCTCTTCTGGAGGACTGAAAAGGGGAGATTCTAAAATGAAAAAAAAAACGCGGAGAGAGATAGAGAGAGAACTAGAGGCAGAGAGAGATTGCGGACGTCGTCGCCGCGTTGCCATCGTCATCGCCGCGTTGCCATCGTCGCCGCCATAGGTCAGCCTTCACCTACACCTCTTATACTCTGTTTTACCGTGATGTTTGAGTTCGGTTCAATTTCGATTATACCAAAGTAAATGAGGAGTAGACGTTATAGATCCAGGTTGATTTAGTCTGAACATTATCTTCGTTATGAAGGGTCCGAGTTGCGGATCAATTTTAGTTTAGAGCTTTGGCATTTTTAGGTTCGCATGCAACATGTTTGTTGAAATGCCGATGACAACCAGATTTTTGATTTGAAATTGCAAGCTTTCCATTACGTCGTGCGTGTGTTTTATGCTTCGGTTTACAACTAGAACGCATCCTAACCTCAATCTTACCTTGTTTGTGCGTTCAAATAACAAAAATCACGAGAATCGAACTTTGGTTTGGACCTCGATGGCACCACGTTCGGTGATCGTCAATGAACGTTGCGCGAAGCTTAGGGTGTTCAGGTAAGTCTTTTGAACCTCCCCTGCGTTGAATATAACTATAACGTGTGAAACAAATGGTTGAAAACCGAGGGGAATCGCTCTCCGGAATCTAAAAATTTGTTGACGGTGGCCGGCTCTAGTTATTGATGATGGTTCGGTAGAGACTATGAGTAACGGATGAAGAGTTTGTTGGTGGTTGTTGGCGTCGGCGTTGCGTCGACGATGGTTGAAGATGGTTGACGATGTCCATGGAAGGGTCACAATGAAGTCTGGAAGAAGACTCAAGTAGAGGGCTCGTGGAAATGAGAAAAATAAAAAAAAGAGAGAGAAAATCACTCTTTGCTCATGCGTTGACTTAGGGTATTGATGGCCTAATCAGAATAAAAAATTGTGGATATTAAAAGAACGAATTTAAGTGTGCAAAGCAGGTTGTTGTTGTGAATTGGGCTAGGTTCAAATTTTAGGATTGGGCCTATTAGAAAAGAAAATTGGACAAAAAAAAAGAAATAAGATTTGGGCCGAACCAAAAGTGTGGCTTTTGTTTTAGATCAACCCGGGACCTATTCGGTCCGGGCCGGGCGCCCGCGAGGCGTGGACCGGGTCCATCCGACCCGGTCCCTATAACAAATAAAAAAAAAACAATAAAAATAATAAAAAAATTCAGAAAGTCAAATAAAAATTAGAAAAATAGAAAATCAGTAAAAAATCAAAATTGTGTCGTTTTAGTTTAGGCTTTTAGGTTCGGACCTTCGGGTCAAGTGGGCCGGGCTGACTCGACCTGGTTCGGAAAACAATAATAAAAAATAATAAAAATAAAATGAAAATGAAAATAAAGATAATAGGAAAAAATAAAAATGAAAAATAAAAATAGGGAAAATAACAAGAAATCAAAAAAATCATAAGAGATTCCTAAAATCTCAGAAAATATAAAAAGTGTCAAAATAAGAGGGAATAAAATTCAGAAAACAATAAAAAAAATACCAAAAATCTTGGAAGATACAAAAAAATTTAAAAAATTTAGAAAAGTAAAAATCATAAGGAAATAAAAAATGAAATACAAAATACAAAAGAGGATAAAAACATGGAAAAATTACGAAAGTTCATAAAAAATGTTTAAAAAAATTAGGAAATTCTGAAAATCTCATAAAACTCTAAAAAACTCGAGAATTATGGGAAAATAAAATAAAATATAAATAAATAATTAAATAATTAAAGTTAATTAAAATAATAAATCTTTAGAAATTGTAGAAAAATTGGAAAATTCATTAGTAAATGTAGAAAATGTTTGAAAAAATAGGAAAAATCTAGAAAATCAAAAATAAGAATTCTAGAAAATATAGAAAATATTCTGAAAAATAGGAAAATCCTTAGAAAATTCTTAGAAACTCTGAAAAATTCTAGAAAAATTATAGAAAATTTTAGAAAAATCAAAAAAATTCCTAAAAATCGTGAAAATTAGGGAAAAACCACATTCAACTGGTTTGACCTAATTTCACATTTTTGAATTCCCGAGCTTTTCAAAATGACCATTTTGCCCCTCTAGTCAATCTGACCCGAACCATTCCAGATCACCCCGAACCATCCTGGAACTAAATTGACGCGCTTTCCTAGACTTTTAAGGTTCCCTTTTATTTGTATTGACTGATTTCGACGTGATTTCTCTGGTTGCGTATTTATTTTATGGTTGTGATTGATAGGATAGATACTCCCATTCGCATGAACCCATTAGATTTCCAGAGCCCACCTTACCCAATCTCGCCTGCATAAACTCTTTAGATTAGGAAATCATTCAACTTAGGTACCGAAAGGGCGTCGATAGCAATATTGACGTAACAAAGTCCCCGAATCTAGATCTCTGGTTTTTGTAGGATTGAGCGATCTCTCCCAATCGTTCGATAGGGTTTCCAGTCATACCCTCCAATAAATGATCGGTGGCAACTCCTATGGTATGCACATTAATCACATGTCACCCGACCACACTAAGGTCGACCTCGATTTAAATTTCCCTGACGCGATTTGGTATGGGCCTGGGAGGGCCTGAGCTAAGCCCAAATACCCAACGGGCCTAGCAATCCATTAGCCCCCTCGAGACCATTGGAAATCTCGGGAGGGTCGCGACACTCATGTTTACTGAATCGGTAAGTCAAATTGTCTTTCAGTCAAAAGTAAATTGGGCATGCCAAATTAAATGAGTCCAGCATACGACGACATTGAAAAATTTGATGAATTACATTAAAATATCAAAGTAACTAACAATTCGAACACAGGAAGATGCCCATGACGCTAAAGGGTAATGGTGAACTCAAATGCTGAAATGTTGAGACTACTTGTGAGTACATGATGAAGTTAATGTAAAGAAGATCAAGTTTATAGGTTGGGCACCTAATTTTCTCTCCCTCTGGAAAGCTTTATTTATATGAGGATCTTCTCTTAATGACCTAAATTTCGAGGAAAAGGGGTTCACAGTCCCTCAGCTAGTAGGTCCTCCCCCATGCGATTAGTGCAATTGGCCTTTCTTAACTATCAACTTCAATGCTATCTTCTGAGCAGCAAAGAGCTTCAGCCTCAAGGGTGGGCTCCCATAAAATTGTAGTTTCAGCAAGTAAGAGGTCAAGAAGTATGAGTCCCCATTTGAGGCAGGACGCCTGTCTTCCAAGTGACCTGAATATCATTTTAAGCCACTAGTTGACTGAGCAAGGAAGGTGAACTTCCCATGTTTCATCAACATTCAGAAATAATGGAGCATTCCAAAGAAAAAAAATTGAAGTGCTAAAAGATCTGAGATGTCCAAGTCTTGACCTATAGTTCTGTAAATATTGGATTAATAAGGACAGATATGAGATTTACATTTGCTCAGTAAGCAAAACTGGGGGAATTCTTTGAGTGTCAACAGTTAGAATTTCTTTTGTAGTAACAATCATAGAATCAATTCAGACAAAAATGAACTATTACTTTCTCTAATTTCGTAGTAACAATCATAGAATCAATTAACACAAAAACGAACAATTACTTTCTCTGTACTATTATTTTTGGGTAGCGTTCTTTGAATCATCCATAAAACCATGAAAGTTAAGGTCTCCTAAGACTCCTATTGATACTCAAATAGAGCACGAAAGGGAAATGGTATGGTCATTGTATCGTACCTTTTCCTAGCTTCTCAGTGTCACGGCCCACGAGGAATGAGCAAGCATGATTGGCAACTACCTGCATAACCGAATTCAAGTAATTCAAGCATCACAAAATTCAATTTAATGGGCAATCTTTGAATTTGACTAGCAGCTTGTATGCTTCTTCTGAGCATTACCGAAGAAAATGTGTCAATGTTGGCTGTTTAATGCTTTCTCGTCAACCTTCTCCCCCATTTCCTTCTCCACTGGCGCTAACATGCTCCTCATGGTGAAATGAGATTTAGAATTTCCTTCTTTATCACTTGAAAGCCGCCCTCTTCTCCCATGCTTTTTGTACTGCAGAATAGATGGGGAACACACTCTTGAAGTCCTTCAATGAACAAAGACACTTAATCGAGTCCATGTTATTTCTAAGGTTTGAACCTGCAGTCAGTGTGGCATCATGCGCCATTCCAGTCATTCTGAGAAGGAAGATAATATTTTTGATCAACTTTTGGATGATATGTTGCATAAATGGTGATAGCGAAGGCAGCTACCGTTATTGGCTTCCAATCTAACGTGAGGACAACGCCAGCCCACTCTGTTATTCTTGGGATGTTCAGACAGGTGCTCAACAGGTCTGGTGATTATCTGATGGAAAAACACAACATATTTTATTGTCACCCATTCATACCCTTGATATGGTGCGCAGATTTAAGCCAGAACTTCCAATCCTGTCTCATAGTTAGACTAACATCAAAATGAACATATTTTTATTGTCACCCATTCATACCCTTGATATGGTGCGCAGATTTAAGCCAGAACTTCCAATCCTGTCTCATAGTTAGACTAACATCAAAATGTGAAACAAGATATGCTAATGTAGAAATTCAAAAAGGAAAAAGGTGTCAGTGGTTGAATGTGCATAAAACATGTGACGTACTTATTATGATGGTAGATTGAAGAAAAAAGCGAAATTATAATCTCAGAACAAAATAGTACTGGTGTTGTTCATCTTTTTGTGCACTGCACTCGAAGTTTTTAGGCATTGATACACACCGATCATATTTTGCAATTATCTTACCAGTGTAGGGCATGGCGTCAAAGTTGAGAAGACTCTCGAGCCTGTAATAGTATTGTTCTCAGACTTCAGAGCATACACCCTGACTTAGAAAAGCTCTTGGTTATTCCACTCTTCTTTTGTTTTAGCAAGACAAAAGTCCAACTGTTTGCTCCAGTGGGACTGGGGGTCAGTGAGTTCTTTGTGATCCTCATCTGGCATTGTGTCATCAGCCATAAAATCTGCGCCATTTCTTCCTAGTCTGAAAATTGAAGCAGCGTGAGAAACAGTCATATCTACTGAAACAAAAGAATGGACTGGTTACTTCAAACAAAGGGTCTCTTTAGCAAGTGCCAGCACAGAAAGTTCAAAGCTGCATTTTCAAGTAGGAAAAACTTACATTTTTGAAGCACAAACAGGAAGTTGCCGTAAGGGACGCTACTACATTCTCCTTGAAAAGTAAACCAAAAACAAGTGGCATAACTATACTTCTCCTTTTAGAACCATTACAATCAGCAAACATGTTATTCTAATATTTCATTTGGATATAATGGATGATCAGCTCGTGAATCTTGACAGTGCACCTAATTCTTTCCTCTCGCAATCAAAAGGCAATCACATTGAAGTACCTTCTTCTTTCACAAACTTCGGAATTATTGCCATGGCAGAGCAAGACCACCAAACTCAGCAATATCGAGGATGACCAAATTGAAGTCAAAGAACAAGAGAAATCGAATCTACATACAGATCAAGTAATGAACCCAATGGAAAGACACAAAACAAAAGTTCATATGACGCCAAACAGAAGTTGTCAACTTCGCTCAGGACAAATTGAGTAATTCTCTGGAAGCACGAACAGCTCAAAATCAAGAAACGCAAAAGCATTAACCATGCTGAACTCAGTATACATTGTCCGCAGAAATGAAGAATCCAGAAGAGAGAGAGGCACCAGTGAAAATCTGGGAAACAAATAATGCTTGTGCTTGTTCAATGCGATGAGTAATGATTCGAATTAGGCCTCGTGAGAGAGCTCAAGCAATGGCTACGACAAGATTTTTCGAAGAACAGAACGCGTCTGCAAAATCGCGCTGGTAAAAAGATCCCCAAACCGAATCAAAGTATCGAAACACAAATCGAGAATTATTCATGTGAAAAGTCGACTCCGCCGCAAAACAGAAGCAAGAACCAACCTTGCGCGTGAGATCGAATTGGCCGAGAATGACCTCCGCAGCCTTGAGCATCTTGTCGATGCTCTCGTGAGCCCTCCTAATCGAGTGCGTCCTTTTAGAGAGAGAGAGAGAGAGAGGACGCACAGGTAAAAAAGGCGAATTAGGCCTCGAGAGAGAGAGAAGAGAAGATGAAGAGAAGAGAAGGGCGTCTGCAAAAATCGTGCTGGTTTTGGCAAAGAATCGAGAATTATTCATATGAAAATCTGGGGGAAACAAGGTCCCACGTACCTTCACCAAGAACCGTAGGGATGGTGAGATATGTGGGGGATATGAGCAATCTTGCACCAGTCCTCGCCTCCATCTCTTTTGCACCTCTCCTTCAATCCTGGGCAACCGTAGACTGTTAAGTGAGGAAGGGATGCCAGCCTTCGCATTCCTTCGGGTAATGACGTCAGCGAGGAACAATGTTTGATTTCAAGCCGTTGAAGTGATTGAAGGTCCCCGATCTGCTCCGGTAATTCCTTCAAATTCTCGCAAGAGAAAACATCGAGCCTCTCTAGAGTGCTGGCCCGGACAAGCCATTGCGGGAGACATTCTAGTTTGGGAAGCCGGAAGATGTCCACGGAGCGGAGACCGTGAAGAAGTCCTCCTCCATGGAAATCCAAGATGTCGTCGCCGCTTTCGTCTCTGCATAAATCCAGCTCCAAACAATCCGAGATGGAGAGATCCACGAGGCTCGATAGATGTCGCATACCGAGTGATGAGAGGGAAATTAACCGAGGACAATTACTGATGCGAAGAGATTCGAGCGAGGTGAGACTTTTCAAACACTCCTCGGGCAAACATTTTAGAAACTCCATCTCCCAGATGACCAATCTCTTCAACTTGTTAAGGCCAAGGAGGTGATTTGTCAACTCTGAGTTGGACCTCGTCAGCTCCAAGTACTCAAGATGTGGGGTTGGTGGCATGGCTTTCAAGTTTTCGCAGCCATCGATCACTAATCTCAACAGACTAGGAAATGATGCTGTCGACGTGGATGAACAGTCTGACTTGATGTATTCCAATTCACTCATCCGATAAATCTCTAAAGACCTGAGGTGGCGTAGCTGGCCTAGTGGAGGGAGATGCGTACATCTTCCGCAATCTCTAAAGCATGCCTTGACTAAATTGGGCAAGGACGATACAAGTTCATCCACCATCCACCTTGGAAAGCTCTCCCCTTTATATCCATCTATTCTCAACTCCCGCAGATTCGAGTGCGGCCTCAGTCCTTCAAATAGCGCTTCATCTCTATCCTTGATTATCGCATCATCAGCATCGAAATTGCCCAATTCAAGTGTCAAAGATTCCAGAGAACGCTTCTCCATCAAGTTCGCAGCCCCAGATTCCGCCGCTACATCCATCACGCTTCCCAAATTCTCAATGCAAAGGCTTCCCCGGATGTTGTTAAGCACATTTAGCTCCCCAAGTCCGCAATAATTCTTATCAAGGGCTTTTTCTTTGGGCAAAATGAAGCGCGTTAACCTATGCAGAGAGCTCAATTGCCCCAGTCCGTGTGGCAAATAACTAAGTTTCCAACAACCATCTATGTCTAGATTTCGAAGGCTGACTAACTTCTTTATATCCCTTGGCAATTCTTCAAGGGAAAAACACTTGGAGAGATTTAGCGTTTGCAAATTTTGCAATTTTGTAATGGACTCAGGAAGTCTTTTGAGTGATCGATTTTGAGAGACATCGAGATATGTGAGATGCTCCAACTTACAAATGGACCTCGGCACCTTCCTGATATTTTTGGCATGCAAATCCAAGATGCGAAGCCGCTTGAAACTTTGAATGAGTTTGCGTAGCTCTGCTTTACTCATCGATTCCCAATTTCCATCAATAGATAGAAATGTTCTCAATGCACTTGTTTTCAAGTGTGAGATTGAAAGTTTATCCATCAAATTCAAAGTTGAATCATTAGATATATGACGAGTTCTTTCAGGTATGGGCTTTGTGTCATCCCATGCCATCCAACACTCGCTTCCTGCAACCGAACGGGCCATATCATGCATCAAATCATGCATCTTGCAAGTCTCCGAGTCTTTTTGAAAATCTTGGAAGAAGTTACCCCAAAGTAGATCCATGAAATATCCATAAGCAATGTCTTCTAAATGTTGACTTGTATTTGATTGGTGGATAAATCCTTCGGCCATCCAAAGATCAACCAAAGTCGTCTTCTTTATTTCATAGTCTTTCGGAAACAATGAACAAAACGCAAAACATTGTTTCAAATGTGAAGGAAGATGGTCATAACTTAGTCTGAGAACAGATATTAAGTTCTCTTCATTTTGAGGCACTTCTGGAAGCTCATGATCTTTGAAATGTAACCATTCGGATGTAGTTTCTTTAAAGAACAATAAACTCCCAACCGCTCGAACAACCAATGGAACCCCACAGAATTTTCTAACTATCTCTCTGCCAATGTTTAGCATTTCAAAATCTTTTATCTCCTCTATTTTTCGACCAGCCATTTTCATTAATAACTCAAGAGATGCACTTTCAGATAAGTCCTGGAGAAAATGAGACGGAACAGTGCCGGTGATCCTTGCAATCCTTTCATCGCGTGTCGTTATAAGGATCTTGCTACCTCTAGCACCTCTCACCAATAAAGTCTTCAAGCTTATCCAAGTCTCTTGATCAATCGTCCACACATCATCTAAAACTAAAAGATATTTCTTTCCATTAATTTCTTCCCTCAATTTTGTTTGCAACACTTCCATATTATCCTCGGTTGGTTCATCCTTCCTTGCACAAGCTATCATGTCTTTCGCTATTCTGTTCACGTCAAAGTCGGTAGAGACACAAACCCACATTTTCAAGTCAAATATACTGCCTTGATACACACATTTAGCAAGAGCCGTTTTCCCAACCCCACCAATACCAACTATTGGAAGGATGGAAATGTCCTCTTTCACGTCTGAATTCATTAAAAAATTCATGACCCCCTTCTTATCATCATGTCTCCCTACAATATCTTCCTCACCTATAAACGAATGCCCTTCCCTCTTCCTCCGCTCTCTCTCTACTCGAGAATGCACGGGACGCTCATCCAAGTTGAATTCCCAAGTAGCCTTAATGGCTTGTAAGGCTTGTATTCTCTCCCTCACTGCTCTTACTTTGTCACTCATCTTCAATTTAAAAGCAACCTGGTTTGAACTTGAGAAAAATGTCCTTACCTCCTTCATCATTTTATTGTGGCCCCTCAGTTCTCGTCGCATAGCTTCGATGTTAAATTCTTCAAGCACGTCCTGCGCATCATAGAAAGCATCTTTCAGTTTCTCAACCCATCTTCGGACGTGGGGAATCTTGTGGTATTGCTCTTCTGCATGGTCCAGAAAAGGCTGAAGCATGGAGACAGTGTCCTTGAGCGCCTCGAGTTCATGCTTGACGCCCCATAACTTTGCAACTGTTTCTATTGCTTCAGAAGTCAAAAAAAGAACGATCTTTTCGGCAATGATATCAATGACCGCTTCCGCCATTTTTGTTCTCTTTCTTTGTCTATCTGTAGATCAGAAAATATCAGTACTGTCGTTCCAAGGCTACAGGCTTCTCTATACATACATAAGAATTTTATGTTGACGCTCACGTAAGACTGGCAAATCAAAATCCAGACAAGTCTAATGTTCAACTTCTTTGACGGACTCGAGCTGTTGAAGATAGGAATTCTCACCATCCACGCAAAGCCTAAATCATTAATGCATATGTAACAAACCGAGGTCGGGTCCAAAGTCCGTGATTGGTTTGTCTAAATCCAGCCTAATTGTATGCTGTTATTAAGAATTATACCTAAGTTTCCTGATGAAATTGATTTTCCCCATCTATCAACCTTTCCAAAAGAAGCTGGCTTTTTTCATCTTTGAGGATTATCTCGAAATAGTTTTAAAAACTAATCCACAACTCTGGCTTGATTGGATGGGGACTCCCAAATTTTCAAAAATTCCATTAATCACATCAAGAGTGATTTGGAGAGGATTAAAGAATTTCTAGATTTTGGTTAATTCATGTTTACTGGATTTTGTTATAGGAGTCAATAGATTCTTTTAAAATTATTATTCTTAGTTCAAGGCTTCATTCTTTATTATTTTTTTCAAAGGATGGCCTGTCATTCTCTAAATTCTGGGGGTGGATTTGATGTATGGCAAAGCTGATGTAAGAGCTTACGTTATGAATCTAGGGAAAATTAGGGTGCGTATGGTAACGTTTCTGTTCCCGGAACAACTTTTGGAACATAAACACTTTTTTATGTTTCTGTTCCCGGCAACGATTTCTAGGAACAGAAACTCGTTTGGTAATTGCATAAAGTTTCTGTTCTCGGAACAAAAAAGGAACAGAAACGCGTTTGGTAACTGCATAAAATTTTTGTACTCGGAACAAAAAAAAAGAATAAAAACTCATTTATTAACTGCAAAAAAAATTATATTCCTAATTTTTCCATTTAATTCTATTCCAAAATTTTTCATTATGGATGAGATCAACAATAAAAAAAAACACCTTACAAAAAAACAATAAAAAAATGAAAGAGAAGACAAATTAGAATTGAGCAATGAGAACATGAAATATGCCTTCCATAGATAGGAAAAATTACAATTATGAGTCATACATAAATGATTCCAAGTAGATAAACATATAATTACATAATTGAATGCAAATACTATTTGATAAACTGTAATTGAAAAGTATATTTGGATACAACTTTGACGTAAATGTCGTTTAATAAAAAATACCCTTTGTAAATGATTCAATTTATCAATTAATTTTTACTATTTAGAATATTTTTTTATTTTTAATTATTTATTTTTTTGGAAAAAATATTTTTTTTTATTTTTTTGAAAGAATTATTTTTTTTATTTTTTTTATTTTTATAATTAATTAATCAATTTTTATTATTTTATTTTATTTTTTTGTTATTTCAAAAAAATTATTTTTTTTATTTTTAATCATTTTATTGTAAATTAATTTTTTGATTATTTATTTTAATTATTTCGATTTTTAATCTTTCTTATTTTTTATTTTTTGAAAAAAATTATTTTTATTTTTAATTATTTTATTCTTTAATTATTTTTATTTTTAATTACTTTCAAGAAAGTGTTTCCAATTGTTTCCAAAAATGTTCCAAATGTATTTTTAAAAAGTGTTCCGGGAACACAGAAACAAGTTTTTTTTGTTTCTCATTTTTGCTCAAAAAGTGTTTTTGTTTCTCAAAAGTGTTCTCGAAACACTTTTGGATCACTTTTTTTACCATACACGGAACACTTTGGGAATAGAAACACTTTTTCTGGAGCGTTACCATACACACCCTTAATTAGCTATAATCGGGGCAGTGGAAAGTGTGAGCTATTTTTAATTAGTGTATGCGTACATACATTCGCAATATACATTAGGATAGAGTTTCATTCCTTGAAAATAGAAAGTTTTGTACGCGTTAAGTATGCGTGGATAACATGATTGGTTTGTTAACATTCTAATATGAATGCTATACCTCTCAGTTCAAAAACGCTTCTTCCTATTGTCACGTGACATTATATTTGTAGTTGTCTATGCAACTTCAGTATCTAACTTCAAATAGTAAAAGAATTTATATTCATGAATATCTGCTTTTTCCTGAATAGAAAAAGAAAAAGAAAAAAAAGTATCAAGTGAAGGAAGTAGTATGAAACCTTTTATGTGCAAAAAAAGAAATTATATGTTAGTATTGAAGTACCAATGTGTGGTGGGCTCGTAAAAGCAAGCTGATGAGGATGTTCTTTAACTTTAATATGTGCAATGGTAAAACAGCTCTTGAAGTTGGGCACTCGTCTCATTTGAATTCTATTTAGGATTGGAAGTTGGGGTAAGTTATATTTTTTTATGTGCCCATTTTTGAGAAGGGTAATAGCATAAAAATGTAAATCTCGAGGGCCATATTTACACCATCTAAGTGATATCTCTTAAATCCAAATAAAAGATTATCATAGTTTCCCCAAACTTTCTTTGTTTTGTCCGAAGATGAGTGATCTTGAGTGATGTAAAAGGTTTTTGTTTCTTAATTTCGAAATGCCAAAGCCAATTTGAACCATATCATAATAAGTGAAAGATCGAGGTGAATCAATCGATATAAAAATAATCACTCGATTAGCATAAGGGGAAGGACCATTAAGAAGCATAGAATTCCTTTCAATGCAAATAAAGTAGATAAACCCCATTCCAAGCAAAGCTCCACCAGAGTTTTTGGGAAAAAAAATATATATTAAAGATAAGAGATTTAATATTTAAAGATAAGAAGCCTTGTTACCTTTGATGAATACCATAAGATCACAAGAAAGCTCAAATAAATTTACTTGATCTGGTGTAACAATTAAGGACCAACGGAAAGGCTCTGGCCAAACCCGAGGCTGTCCACTGATCACCTCTACTCCGTAGTTTATCTCATAGTTACGAACACTCCTCCGGCCCAACACATGGAGCAAAAATGATATTTAGTTAGGATTGATTCTCTCACAATAAATACTCCAACAATTTACTGGAACTTTTTTTTTTTTTGACTTCTAAACATCTAGACTTCCCCATTGCGATTGACCTTGACATCGAACCAATAGAATCGCCCGCTCCTCCTCTCAGGCCTCCCTCTGTTCATCCCGCCTACAATTTTACTTTTGCATGACGTTGACCCTTCCACAAAGCTAAGGGACATCAAGAGCAAACCTCCTCAACAACGTCATATATATAAACCGAAATTAAAATATTAACTGATTAGTTGTATCTCGTTAATAGTGAAAAGTGTTGCTGTACGAAACCCTCTTTATGAGTGTATAACCTCAAACACTGCAAAAAAATCCTCCCAATGAGATATATTATCCTTGCAAGAGACTTTCAATAAGTGAAAAGATATGTTTGGTCAACTGAAGTCATTCCGCATACCACATAAACTATCGAACCTAATATTATTAATATTAAACTTAATTAAAATAGAATGAACATTTCATATGCTCTTTACTAAAAACCATATATAGATTTATTAATTTTCCACAAATGAATCATAATTATAAAAAAAAAGGAAAGAAAGTAATCATGATCATCAGAGCTAGCCAAGCTTCTCTAAAGACTTGTTTTTTTTTCCTAAAATTTTAAACGATTTTCAAAATAAAAAAAATTGTGAGAAGATCACGTATAAATTATTTATCAATGGTTGCTTGAAATTTTATATGTTCTAGGCTGAAAATCCGTGGTAAATGTGTACAAGACAAGATTAAATTAAACAAAAGAAAAATGTAAAAATCTAGCGACAGAAGTGAGTGTGTGTATATATATTTTAATTGGGAACCAAACTGGACGACACAAAAAAAAAACTATCTCGGCAGCGTGAAATTCGGCAAAAGCAGCATATATAGTACAATGTTCAGGCTTATATTCATCTTCAGAAAAGCTCTCTGATTTGTTGCTACTAAGAAAGAACAAACCTGGTTAACGGTGGCCTGAGTGACAGTCGACCAACAAAAGCGAGCGCACACAACCCACGAGATGGGGGAGACAAAAGGAGATGAGACGGCGTTGGCGGGACAGAAGAGGGAGAGAATGAGAGTGCCACTGCAGAAAGTCGAGAGAATAGAGAGATTCTGAGAGAGAGAGAGAGAGAGAGAGAGATGCCAAATCTGAGTGTGAGAACTATGAAAGGAAGTAGAGTTTAAATAGAAAAGATCAAATATTCAAATAAATAAAATAAAAACCAATACAGTCGCACGACACGAGTATTATACAAATTACAAAGTCCTTCGCAAAAATATCTTTCAGATGGGGCCGAGGCCCCTAGATCACAATTTGGGGTGGAGATGGTACGTGGTCGACATGTACAAAGATAGATAAGATTAGTACGTTGGGGATTAACGTGTATGAGTTCATACACTTCTACGTAATTGACATAGCCAGAAAGCAACTTAACTCGACCGTGGTCACCTCTGTTAGCCACACTTTGCTTCTTCATTTTCAATTCTGCGCCCCTTCTGTCTCCTTCTTCGTCTTTTTTTATTTGGGTGATAAAAATCAAATATTAATCAGTCAATTGTCAAAGTACTCAATAACAGTGGATGATAAAATAATATTTTAATAACAAATACCAATTGCAAAACCTATGTATATTTATGGGAAGGAATGAAGCAACCTCCTGAAACCCCCCCCCCCCCCCCCAAAAAAAAATCATTAAGCTCAATTCTTACTTTCTCATCATTAATAGAATATATATTAGCTTAGCAATGATCTGTTCAATAGATTCGTCAAACGGGTGGGTCGGGTCATAAATGGTCCGACTCAAATTGACCCATTTATTGCAATGCAAAGTTTTCGATCAAATCCATACCTAACATCATTTCATATTACTAAAAATACTTTTATATTTAATCTAACAGAACTTGTTTATTATAAATTTCCGATAAAATTATATTACTAAATCATTGTGGACAATTTTTTTAAAAAAATTTAAGACAATTTCTGAATATTTTATTTTTTTTCATTTTTATTTTCTTTCTTTTTGGCCTCTCCGGCCACTGGGCGATGGCTGCAACACTCGCCCACTATCGACGAGGGCCTCGCGGCCATCACCAGATTTTAGAAAAAAATAATAATGACTCACTTAAGATAATTAGGTAACTCATTTAAAATTCATTTAGGATCATTAAATTATCAAATAATTCATTTATGATTTACTTAAACTTATTTTTAAAATTTAAGGTAGCTCTGACATGCATCCTTAAATATGGATTAAAATATAAATCTAGATCTATTTCGTCGTCTCTACCCTTCGGCAATGCTCCGATGAGAGCTTCCGCCAAGGCTTTGAGACTTGTCGGGACATGCATGATAAGTCATGACAAGTGCCCCGTTAAAGATAAGAATTCTCCTCAGCCAGGTACATGTGGGACTCACTGAGGTTGGGTCCCGAGCACCTTAATTGCTTTGTCTAAAAGATTTTTTTTTTTTGGCTTCTAGTGTGGAGTGACAGATATTTATTTGGTAGGTTGTTTTCATGTAACAATTTCCAAGGCCGAGAAAATTGCAAATTGCGTCTCCAAGGACAAACGCTTCATTTTTTTTTTCCCGGGGCTTGATTCTGTGCATATTGTTTCTTAAATGATGGAGGTCATTGTCTAATTTCTTGGGATGGATTTGGGGCATGACAAAGTTGGTAAATGAACTCACTTTAGAAACCTAGGAAATATTAGTTTGCTCTGATTCGGGTACGGTGAAATGTAAGCTACAATTAATTATATTACATTCTTTTTTCTAAAATAAAAAAATTTATACAATTCAGCACTACACCTCTCAATTCAAAACTCTCTTACATATTGTTGCTTGGCGTTGTTGCTATTTGTTTACTCGAACATTACAGTTTTACCAAGGCAGTTAATTCTCCATGCCAATCTCTCAAACTAATTTGCTTCCTATGAATAAAATGCTTCCACATTATTTCTTTCTTCCTTTATGTTTTCGTAGTCTCTGAATAAAATAAGTGAAACTGCCTTAAAGATATCTCTTCTACTACTATGCAGTACCAAAACTTGCACATTTACCATAATTCAAAATCATTCCCATGTAGGGGCAAAACAACCGACGTACCCATGATATTTTTTCCTAGTATATACGGTTGTACAAAATCTTTTACCAAATTTCCTGTTGCAATCGTATCAATTAGTTTGGAATATGTTGTAGTTCAAATTTCATCACTTTTCTTTATTAATTACTACAAGACAAGTTATTTCTTTTATGGTTTGAGTCTGGCTCTTATTTTTGTTCTCTGACATATTATTCTTCTAATTGAGCTCTATTCAAGATAGACAATCCAATCTTTGGCGAATTTCCTTAGAGATATTTTTTAATAGTATATTTGCAAGACCTTTGCAATTCCCAGTTAGGCACGAATGACCAGTCAGTGACATTTGACTGAGCAGACATTATCACTACTAAGATACATTTCGCCAGTCCAACGACAAACAATGGTGTGAATTTTTGAGGCATAACTAGAATACACAAAGCATCTTTTAATGTTCTTGAAAAATTGGGAGTCCAGAAAAAACTCATACTGTTTTCTTGCCAAAATATTAATATGTCAATTGCCACTCACTAACGGCCAACTGCCTCATTTAGTACATACAACTTAATACTGGTACCTACCTCGTTTATTGTACAAGAATAATAGAAGGTAGAAAGTATTTAAATAGCAAATACCAATTGCAAAACCTATAATAAAGAAAATTGATATTGATGTATTGTTCTAAAAACCTTATCCCATATTATACATGATGATTAAGTTGTTTTTGCTTTATTTTAAAGCAATATTTCTACTTAATGTTACCGAAAGTGGAATGAAGTTTTGTAATGATATAGCCCAACCAGCAAGCTCCATTCTATCTTACTTCCTCATTATCATTGATATATGTATATATTGATAGTTTAGTTTCACAAATGATACACAATAATATAGACAGAAAGAAGATAATCATGATTACCTGAGTTAGCTAAGTTTTCTGACGACTTGTTTGTTTTTTTTTTGGTAAGGAACAAAACATACGACTTGTTTGTTTATGCTTTCTAAAATGCAAAAAACTAATTTTTTAATGTTATTCGAATATTAAATGATTTTGAAATATTATGTACTTTGGTGTCACGAAAATTTCATGTGTCAAGCCAAAATTATATGAAAAAATTTGTTCGAGAAAAGATTAAATTAAACAAAAACCAAATATAAAAAATTATCAACACATCCCTTTAAGTATTTTGTTGAGGTTTGACGAGTCTTCTTTTTCCTTACCTTCTTATCTAACACGTTGGTGAAGCATAGCCAAAAATTTTCGCTTCCGTTGACCGACACAACAGAATCACCGTCAACTCAGAAAGGTTACTCTACAACCATCTCACTGCAGATTAAACGACAGCAGCAACACAGGGAATTCCCTAACACATAGATTCAAGATAAGTATCACATAGATAACAAGTACAGCTTGTACAACAACGGTGGCTGAGTCTATTTGTAAGTAGATTGTTCGGGGTATCAACCCAAATTTAGGAACATTGGGATTCAACCCAATAAGTCTTTGGAGTTAGCACCACAACTGAATTTGGGACTAAAGTGACACAAATCCAATGGATCTGTGAAATATCACATCCAGTTTTATAAATAACGTAAGCCGATGTTGGTGTTTCTGTAAGTGAAAGATAAAATGGGATGCTACCAAAAAGTCCTAAACATATTGCGATGGTACCAATTTAGTCCTAAACTTCTTTTCCAATTAGGCCCTAACATTTTTTGGATTTGCTGTAATTCAATCCATCCGACTAGCTTTGGCTAGCAAGCGTAGATGTGGTAATTTTTAATGATATTTTAAAAAATTTAATCTTTTTTTAATTTTCGTTCGTTTTTCCTCTTCTTCTGGCGACTAGTCAGAAGCAAGGGCCAGCAAGGTCGGCCTTGCTATCACTGGGCAAGGTCAGTTGAGTCTCGCTAGCACGAAGCCTCGCTCTCCTCAACGTCACCCTTGCCCTTGCTCTCGCCAACTCTCACCTCTCGTTAGTCGCCGTTCCAACCATCGAATGGAGGAAGAAGAAGAAGAAAAAAATAAAAAAAATAAAAAAGAGATTAAAAATTGACTCGTAAGCGCGATTGGTGTCCATGTTAGTGCCAATCGGATGGACTGAATTGGACAAATACCAAAAATTTAGAACTCAATTAGCAAAAAAAAAAAGTTTAGTACTGAATTAGAATAATTGTAATAGATTTAGGACTTTTTTGGTAGTTTTTTTGATGATTAAGTTCTTTCCCACTTTGTTATAAAGTATGTATATACATTGAAGTTTTGGAATGAGTGTTTATTATAAATACTTATTGAGCGTAATTCAATAAGTAAGGCAAGTTAATGTTGATGTATTGTTTTACAAAAATAATATTAGATCAAATTAGATGATTGAGTTTTCCTCTAGTTTATTGTAATTTAATATGCTTAAGTGATGTTATGGAAAGTGGCAAGGGATGGAGCTTTATGATGATGTGGGTCAACCATTTAACTCCATTTTGCTGAAGTAGTTATTATTATTATTATTATTCCCTCTCTCTCTCTCTACATATACACACACTTAGTTTGGTTCCACAAACGACACATAATAAAATAGAATGAAAGAAAATAATCATGACAATAAGAGTTAGCTGAAGTTTCTTAGGATTTGTTTGTTTGTGCTTTTTAAAAAAGAAAAGGTAACATTTTTCTTTCAAATAAAATTTCAAAATTTATTCTAGTATTAAAAACTTATGATTTCATTCTATGTAATTTATGTGAAATTTCATATATTTCAAACCCCCCAAAAAAACATTAACATGCGTTTGAAATGAATTTGGATGTAAAAAAACAAAAAAACAAAAAAAAAGCATTTAGTTAGGATCGTGGACCAATAGGGCCAATCGACCGGCCACTCTACACCATGAAAAGATGATTAAAATTGAAAGGTTGACAATGATTCTGGGCCTCTCTTTGCGTTTAAGTCAAAGCTTCTAATTTCTTGATGGGACTAAAAGAAATTACTCATCTTTTTTTTTTTTTTACTTCTAGAAGATTACTCACCAAATTGGCAATCATCCATTCGTTAGTCTTTTCATCACCAAAATTAGAGAGCATATCCACGATCGCGACATGCAAACATCATCGTTATGTTCCTCAGATTGAGCCATTTTTATGAAGAATGGATTACATCGGAATTGAGAAAGATAGGGTTAATGAATGCATCCGAGAACGACTCTGGCAACTATGACTGCGACTTCTGCATGGAAAAGAGAGATCCGACGGAGTGCATTTACCACTGGGAAGATTATTATTATGTTGTGCACCTTGCCCAGTTCATCTCCCCCAATCACGTTTCCAATGAAAGTCAATTTCAATCGTCTCGTGTTGAAGTGATAGAGATATTTAATTTATTTAGGAAATTAGTTGTATCTAACATTTTCTGAGGCTAAGAAGCATGGAGCGACAACCACAGCTACCAACCATATTTTAGGATCGTTGATATTAAGATAGGATTTTAATATTCAAAAAATGGTTTTTTTTTTTTTGCCATATAACCTGTTTCGTTAAATTCAACATGGAAAAAGAACCCTAGGAGCGGAAAGTTGCGTACTTGCAGGAAAAGTTGCATGCTTGTAGGAAAAAGGAGCTGCTTAGCATATCAAAAGAAAGCAAAACTGATATGTTTAGAGTGTGTTTGGCAACATTTCTGTCTTCAAGAATAATTTTTGAGAGGAAATTATTTTTTATTTTATTCTCAGAAACAATTTCTAAGTAGAAAAACGCATTTGATAACTATATAAAATTTAAATTTTCGAAACAAAAAAATAGAAATGCATTTGATACGACCTTAAAAATTTCTATTCTCCATTGTTTATTTAACTATAAAAATGTCAATGGAGGTGGCAATGACTAGCGGTGGAGACAATCGGCAACCGGTGGCAGTAGCGACGGGCGGTGGACTCTTGATTGTAAAGTTGAGCATTAACTTAAACTGAGTTTATTTTTCTAAAAAGACATTCTTCATCTTTTTGTTTTTGGGAACTAGGAAGTTACATTTTTGCTTCTTATTTTTCTACAATGATTAGGCATTTTAAAAGGATTCCCACACATGGGCATAATGAAGGAAATATCCAACCGTTTTTCCTGGCACAAATAATTTGTATACAACAATTTACTATTTCGGTTTCCTATTTCAACCATATCGATTAGTTTGGAATCCTTCACGTACTTCAAATTTGCAGTTTTTGTTTATCAATTACCATAAGGCAAGTCTGTCTCTCTTATCTTTTGAGTCTGGCTCTTGTTTATGTCCCATAACATATTCTTCTTCTAATTTAGCTCTATTTAATATACACAATCAAATCTTTGCCAAATTTCTTTGCAGAAGTTTTCGAATAGTACTTGCAAGACCTTTGCAATTCTTAGTTGTGCACTAGTGAGTAGTCAATGCCACCATGCCGAGAAGACCTTGTCACTGCTACGAGGGCATCTCGAAGGTGTAACAATGGATAGTATAGTGGTACTGATTCTTGAGACGTGGTTATGATAAGGAACGCACCTTTCAACGTCTCGAAAAAAAGGGAATCTTTAAAAAACCCGTGATGTTTTCTCGTACAAATACTTTTGTATCTGCCCAGATAACCCGAAGTACCCTCTAACATCTATTGGGAGTATCTATTGTTGTGTGGAAACGTTTATCTGCGCCCCCGCATGTTATGTGCGGAAGACTTGTACTCATCATCCTTCATAGAGGACGTGGTGGGAGGAGTAACCCTACTTTGCAACTCTTCCAGAAAGATGTAATTCTCACTTTTCCCTTACTAACGTGATGCTTCATGACAGTCGCTTCAACTCAGATGCATTTCTTCTTTTCATGCCTTTTCACTCCGTGCCGTCGTTTCGATTTACGCAAAACCAAACGGTTGGTGAAGATGCAGCCCAAAACATACCTCGTCTTTCTAAAGATACGGATTCCCCACGCCAAGACACAAAAGCAGATGTATATCTTTGCAGTGTTATTTAAAGCACGACTTTTTGTCCGCAGGTGTTGGGCTCTTTTAGGCGCATAATTTTCATAGTACATTGAGACCAGGCACTTTTCTAGAAATGAAAAATCAAACATTAATCAGTTTATTGTACAAAAACCCTCTCGAAGATATTAAAAGTGCACAATAATAGCAAATAATAAAAAAAATGTGTAAATGACAAATCCCAATTGCAGAACCTATATATGTATGTATGTATATTAATCAAAGTTTACATCTGATTTAATTAATAAGGTAAGTTGACGTTGATGTATTGTTCTAAAAGCATTATCTAAGATCAAATCAGATTATTAAGGTTTTTTTTTTGCTTTATTTTAAAGCAATATGTGTAATTAATGTTAAGGAAAGTGAGAAGGAATGAAATTTAGTAACAATATAGCTCATATATATATATCTATATATATATGTATGCTTCTGCCTTTTTTTGTTCTCTCTGTCTCTCTTTCTCTATATCTATCTCTCTACGTGGATTAGAAGATACTTGTCCAATGGTTCCAAGGGCTTCTCATTTTAGGTATAAGAAAAAGGCCAGAGACATTTCAGACATGTATAACAGTTAATATTAATAATGGGAATTCTCCTCAACCACACACAATAGAAGATGAAGCCAAAGTCAATAGAACTTTGCTAGCACAATGCTCTTTGGATAACCGTGAAAATAATCACAAACTTTTAAAGGAGTGAACACCACAACAATTTTCAAGTATTTGTTATAAGTTTTTTTGTGGCTTAAAACAGAAGATGGATCTCACAATGAATTAAAGGCTATCACATAATAATTTCTCAAGTCAACAATGTTAGGATTCGGTGCACCATTATAATGAATTGAGAGTATGAACTATACTCCTAACAAATAATGCATATGGGGCCCACTGAGTTTGGGTCCGAAGTCTACCATTGGTTTGTCTAAAGACATTTCGTGCTTCTAGTGTTTAATAGTCTAGTATGCTTTGCAAGGGTAATGAAAACGCTGCTGTTTTGAAAGTGAAAAAGATATTTATTTTGCATATTGGATCCATCCAATAGTTTCTAAGGCCCAAAAGTAAAGGAGAATAGGACTTGGAGGACCAAGTTGTGAAAGCAAATTGCGTCTCCAAAGGACAAACTCTTAATTGTTTTCCCAAGGCTTCGTTCGATATTTCCTTTTAAGATGGAGTTCATTGTCTAATTTCTTGGGATGGACTTGAGATATGACGAGGTTGATAACAAGACTTACTTTATAAACATAGGGAATATAGTTTGCTTTGATTTGAACACAGTGGAATGTGAGCTGCGACTAATTTATAACTAATATATATGTGTGTATAAATTGATACATATTTAGTAACGATATAGCTCAACCATTAAGGTCATTCAATCTTACTTTCTCATTATATATATGCATAGATAGCTTCTGTCATTTTTGTTCTCTTTATCTCTCTTTCTCTATCTTTGTCTCTCTATTTGGATTAGAAGATATTCGTCCAATGGTTGCAAGGGCTTCTAATTTTAGGTATAAAAAAAGGCTAGAGACCTTTTGGACATGTATAACAAGTTCAAGTTAAAGATGGGAATTCTCCTCAACCATACACAATAGAAGATGAAGCCAAAGTCAATAGAACTTTGCTACCATAACACTCTTTGGGTGACTGTGAGAATAATCACAAATTTTTTGAAGAAGTGAACACCACAATAATTTTCAAGTATTTGTTATAAATTTTTTTGTGGCTTAAAACAGAAGATGAATCTTATAGTGAATTAAAGGCTATTACATAATAATTTCTCAAGTCAACAATGTTAGGATTCGGTACACCATTATAATGAATTGAGAGTGTGGACCACACCCCTAATAATTAATGCATATGGGGCCCACTGAGCTTGGGTCTGAGGTTTTCCAGTGGTTTGTCTAAAGACATTTCATGCTTCTAGTGTTTAATAGTCTAGCATGTTTTACAAGGGCAATGAAAATGCTGCTGTTTTGAAAGTGACAGAGATATTTATTTTCCAGATTGGATCCATCCAACAGTTTTTGAGGCCCAAAAGAAAAAGGAGAATAGGACTTGGAGGACCAAGTTGTGAAAGCAAATTGCATCTCTGAAGGACAAACCCTTAATTGTTTCTCGAGGCTTCGTTCGATTGATGGGGGTCATTGTCTAATTTCTAGGGATGGACTTGAGGTATGATGAGGTTGATAACAAGATTTACTTTAGAAACATAGGGAATGAAGTTTGCTTTGATTTGAGCACGGTGAGATGCAAGTTGTGACTAATTTATAACTAATATATATGTGTGTATAAATTGATACATATTTAGTAACGATATAGCTCAACCATTAAAGTCATTCAATCTTACTTTCTCATTATATATATATATATATATATATATATATATAGACAACTTCTGCCATTTTTGTTCTCTTTGTCTCTCTTTGTCTATCTTTGTCTCTCTATGTGGATTAGAAGATATTTGTCCAATGGTTCCAAGAGCTTCTCGTTTTAGGTTTCAAAAAAAAAAAGGCTTGGGACTTTTCGGGAGATCCATAACAAGTTCATGTTAAAGATAGGAATTCTCCTCAACCACACATAATAGAAGATGAAGCCAAAAGTCAATAGAGCTTTGCTAGCATAACACTCTTTGGGTGACCGTGAGAATAATTAACAATTTTTTTAGGAGTGGACCCCAGAATAATTTCAAGTATTTATTTTTTTTTGTGACTAAAAATAGGCGATGAATCTTACAGTGAATTAAAGAATGTCACATAATCATTTCTTAAGTCAATAATGTTAGGATTCGGGGCACAATTATAATAAATTGGGAATGCGAGCCACATCACCAACAAATAATGCATATGGGGCCCATTAAGCTTGGGTCTGAGGTCTGCCATTGGTTTGTCTAAAGACATTTCGTGCTCCTAGTGTTTAATAGTCTAGCATGCTTTGCAACAGCAATGAAAATGCTGGTGTTTTGAAAGGGCCTAATACCCAAAAAAACCTCAAACTTTAGTCTTTGTCCCAATTATACCCAAAATTTTTTTTGTCTCATAAAAAGCCCCCAACTTTGGCATTTGTCCCAATTATATCCAAAACTTTTTTTGTCTCATAAAAAATCTACAACTTTTACTTTTGTCCCAATTCTACCGATCTAATATTCAAAAAAACCCTCAACTTTAGCATTTGTCCCAATTATATCAAAAAAAAAATTATCGCATAAAAAAATCTCAAATTTTTACTTTTCACCTAATTCTACCACCATTAGCATTCTGTTTATAATTACTATTAGTTAATTTTACGTGGCTTGAATTTTTTCGTCAAACTTACCAATAAATTTTTTAAATTCAAAAACAGCAGGTTTCAAGGATAGCAAGATTTGAAATTATTTGTCTAGATAATCAAATCTCCACGACTAGCCATTTTTGGGTTGTTGAGTGCTGGGTAGAATCCGAAATACACCACCTTAAGTGGCTCTGTATCTTCCGAAAATGTGTAGGAGAAGTATACAACATAAAAGAAGTTAATATATTTTTTTTTATGTATTAGGTTGGTAGAATTGGGACAAAACTAAAGTTGTGAATTTTTTTGGGTGTTAGGCCGGTAGAATTGGGATAAAAATAAAAGTTTAGGGTTTTTTATGAGACAAAAAAAAGTTTTGGGTATAATTGGAACAAAGGTTAAAGTTTAAGGTTTTTTTTGGTATTGGGCCCAAAGTTGGAGGTTTTTTATGAGACAAAAAAAAGTTTTGGGTATAATTGGGACAAAGGCTAAAGTTTGAGGTTTTTTTTGGGTATTAGGCCGTTTTGAAAGTGACAAAGCTATTTATTTTGCAAATTGGATCCATCCAATAGTTTCTGAGGCCCAAAAGTAAAAGAATAGGACCGAGAGGACAAAATTGTGAAAGAAAATTGCGTCTCCAAAGACAAACACCTAATTGTTTTCCCCAGGCTTCGTTCAATATTTCCTTTTAAACGATGGAGGTCGTTGTCTAGTTTCTTGGGATGGACTTGAGGTATGATAAGGTTGATAACAATACTTGAGGTATGATGAGGCTGATTACATGCCCTTACTTCTGATACGTCATTACCGCACAGAGCACCTAGGTAAAAGAAGGAATGATTTGTCTAAATCAAGTATTCAAATTAAAAAAAATACAAACTCCATAAAGATTACACAGTGCAAAGACGGGCGAGTATTGGGGACACGGCTATCCTCCGAGGCCTAGTATAGGAAAATATATTTATATGATAAATATCAATTGCATAATCTACACACACACACACACACACACACATATATATATATATATATATATATATATATATTAGTAAATAAGGCAAGTGGATGTTGATGCATTGTTTGAAAACATGATCTTAGATTAAATGCGATGATTAAGTCTTTTCTGCTTTATTCCAAATTAATGTGTCTAATAACTGATATGGAAAGTGGGAAGGAATGAAGTTTTGTAATGAAATAGCTCGGACATTAAGCTTCATTCTATATTTCTTTCTATTCTATACGTAGTTTGGTTTCATAAATAACATACGATAAAATAGAACAAAAGAAGGTAATCTTAATCATAAGAGTTACTTGAGTTTTTTTAGGACTCATTTATTTATGCTTTTTAAAAATGCAAAAACTACAATTTAAAATGTCATTCAAATACTAAAGGATTCCGAAAAATTACGTATAAATTAAATATTAATGTTCAAGTGTTGTGAAAATTTTTCATATGCTTTAAGCTAAATAAATGCAAAAATTTGTTCAAGACAAGAAGATAAATATATTTTGTTTAGGTTCATGGGAACACAAAGCTTTAAATTCATTACAGACAATGATACAGAAGGCAATAATAGAGAAGTATTTGAGTGTGGATCTTCGCTACTCCTTATCAAGAATGATGGATTCCAAATTGGGTACACAAGTTCTTTTCTTTCTCCATTATTGTGTTCTAAATTCTAGTTATGAAGATCTTGGCGTGCCGTTTTCGCGGTTTGCATTGTTGTCCTACGTTCACCATCCTAAAAAGTCCTAACCACATGATAAATGCAATATCAATCAATCCTCCAAAACTTTTATGCTGTTATCCAAGAATTAAATCTGTTTGATACGTATAGTTAAGGGTGCATAATTTCCTAATAAAATTGACTTTCCCTGCATGTCAACCTTACGGTTTTTCCGGAAGCAGATTCAAAAAACATTCCACGACTCAACTCGATTGGATAGGGACTCTCCAAACGTGGGATTAGATTTCATCTTTTACTCCTACTACATGTGGATAGTAGAAGATATATGTCCAGTTGTTTCAAGTTATAGACTTTCTTAGGACATTTATAGCAAGTTTATGTTGAATACTAGGATTTTCCATCAGCCACACATAACAGAAGATGAAGCCTGTCAATAATGCCTAAATGTCAAGGATTCCCATATGGGGACAGAATGACCAACACGCCCACGGTTTTTTTTTAGCATGTACAATTTGTACAAAATTTGTTACTATTTCAATTTACTAGCACAATCTTATCGATTAGTTTGTAATATCCTTTAGTTCAAATTTATCACTTTCCTTTATCAATTACTAGAAGACAAGTCATTTGTCTTATCTTTTGAGTCCGGCTCTTATTTCTATCCCCTAACGTATTTTTCTTCTAATTTAGCTTTACTCAATATACACAATCAAATTCTTTGCTGAAATTACTTGGAGATCGTAGCAATTCCTTGTTGGTCACTAGTGACTTGTTAGTGACATCAGGCTGAGCAAACATCATCACTATTAAGATTGCTTTTTTTTTTTTGGGTCTAATTAAGAATGCATTTCAAAGGTCTAACGATGGAAAATCGTACAGAGGGAGGGAGGGCCGACAAGGGTGGCCTTCGGGTGAGGGTGGGGCTAACCTCACCCTCGCGAGCCCTCCCTTTGGTCAGTCACTAGTTGGTTGTCGGTCCGACGACTAACCAGAGGAAGAATTGAAGAAAAAAATAAAAGAAAAAGATAATGGCCTCGTCACTTAACAAAAAGAAAAAAAAAATTAACATGTCATGTTACCATGTATTTGTTTTTTTTTGCCAGAATTTCTCATCGAAGGCATTTAAGTGATATTTTTATCTTGAAAGTGGCAATTAAATAATTCGAAAAAAATTTTTTTGCACCAAAGTGAGTTTTGGGACTTTTAATATGGTTCTACCCTTTAATGTCTGCCTAAATTACGTGAGGTACCCTTTGACATATTTTTGGAGCATCTTTAGTGGTGTAGACACGTTTATCCGTGCGTACCTGCGCAAGCCACGTGTGACAGACTTGCGGTCATCATCATTTATAGAGGATGTGGTGATAGAAGAAACTCTTCGTAATCTTGCTCAAGAAATGAAATTTATGACTCTTTTCTTTTTTGCTTACAATAACAAAAGAGTATAGGAAGGTTTATCAAAAAGTCTTGAGGAACCGCTCAGCGGTGATTCATAAGTTCCCACTAAATCAACCGATTGCTAAAGGGATAAATGTATTGAAAATCTTAAAATTTATCACAAAAGTATAATTTAGTCATAAATTTTCAAAAAATATAATCAAGTTTCAAACTTTATCAAAAAAGTACAATTGAGTCATAAAATTTTAAAAAAATGTAATTAAATCTTAAAATTGATGAAATCAAGTCCTTCCATTGATTACACTTATTCAAAAATTTAGGATTCGATTGCACTTTCTTGGCAAGTTTTAAGATTTAATTGTACTTTTTAAAAGTTTTAAGATTCAATTGTATTTTCCTGATAAGTTTTAGGACTTTCGACGTCCTTATCCTATTGCTAAACATGCGACCCAAAACGAACGTCGTCTCTTTGAAGATAAAAATTTTCTTTGTCAAGACACACACCAGTAAATGTATATCTTTGCACCGTTATTTGAAGCTCGACTTCTTCTCTGCATATGTTCGGGGCTTCTTAGTCACATGATATTCATAGCATCTACTTTCGTATACGATTTTTTTTTATATAATTTTGATTATGCTTTTGCCGAACGCATGTCCTTACTTCTCTGATGTCATTATCATACGGAGTATCTGAGTAAAAGAGAGAATGATCCGTATAAATCAACTATTCGAATTAATAAAAAAGTTGGACAAAAAAATTAATAAAAGAGAAAAGAAAAAAGTTAAAAAGGTTACCCAATAAAAAAGACAGATAGGACCAGCAGTACGGTGGAGACGCACGACTATACCCCCAAAAGGCCTAGTATTCTCAAGTGGTACTGCATCCGCCATGGCCATAGGAATATGTCAATTGTCACTTATTAATGGCAAACGACCTCATTCATTACGTACGACTTAATACATGCACCCACCTCATTTATTGAACGAAAACGTTCTTTATGATGACATCATTGTACAACAATAAGAGAAGGTAAAAACATATTTGCATGTCAAATACCAATTGCAAAACCTACAAATAAGGTAAGTTGGCGTCGATGTATTATTCTAAAAACATTATCTTCGATTAAATGTGATGATTGAGTCTTTTTTGCTTTATTTAAAGCAATATGTGCAATTAATGTTAACGAAAGTAGAAAGGAATGAAGTTTTGAAATAACTCAATCACAAGGCTCCATTCTATCTTACTTTCTCATTATTCATATATATATATATATATATATATACACACACATTAATTTGGTTTCACGGAAGACACACAATAAAATAGAACGAAAGAAGATAATCATGTTGTTTAAAATAAAAAAAATCATATTTTAAAACATTATTTAAATCTTAGAAATATTTTGAAGAAATTATGCATAAATTACGTATCAATACTTAATGGTTGTGAATACTTCACATGTTTCAAGTAAAAAAAAATGTAAATTCTTGTTCAAAAAAAGATTAGATTAAGTATATATACACATACATATATATATATCTAAAATAAGGGGGGACAAGTACAATAGAAGTCCTAAAATTTGAGTGCAATTGAGTCTTAAAGTTTTTAAAATGTGCAATCAAATCATAAAACTTATCATATTAGTGCAAACAAATCATTCGGTTAACACCGTTAATTTTTCTAACAAAAAATGCCGACTTTGCATTTTTAAATTAAATTTTCTCTCCTACATGCCATTTTTTTAAAATTAATTTCCCATTCAAATATTATTTAAATTAGATTAAAAAACTAAGAAAAGCTAAATTTTATATAAAAATCGAAACAAAAAAAGAGAAGGGCAAGGCCTCGCTAGCCCCCTCGAGGGCGTCTAGATCTAGGCGACATTGATGCTTGCCTAGGCCTAATGAGGGCTGGTGAGGCCTCGCCCAAAACTAGTGGCTTTTCGAGCAAAAAAAAAAAAAATCTAGGTGCCTTGAACCCATATTTGGGCGAGCCTTTGCGGCCCCAGGCAAGGCCTCGCTCAGGCCAAGCAAGTGTGTTGCCCCTCGTCTGGGGCCGATGGTGCCCATATTTGGGTGCCCTGGCCTAGCATCAAGTAGGTCTCGGTCGAGGCTGGTGAGGGCCTACCTTTGCTATACCCTTTGGTGATGAGCGGCGGTGGCGACAACACCCTCAACAAGGCCTTGTCCTTCTCTTTTTTCTGTTTTTATTTTTTGTGTGCTTAATAAGTTTTTAACTTTTTTTAGTTTTTTTAATCTAATTCAGACAAGATTTGAAGAAGAAAATAATTTTAAAATGCTACGTATGAGAGAGAATTAATTTAAAAAAGCAACGTCGGTATTTTTTGTTAGATAAGTTGGTGATACTAATGGAAAATTTTGATTGTACAAATTGGATAAATTTTAAGATTTAATTATTCTTTTAAAAAAATTTAAGCGTCAATTACACTTTAGCTATAAATTTCGAAACAACTCTTAGATATTTTGCTGAGGTTTGTGAGAGCGCAAGGCTTGAAATTCACTACGAATTGATGTGTCTTCTTTTTCTATTCTTTTTTTTCCAAACTTCTCCTCTTTCCAAAGGCAACCATAAAAATGTAAGATAACGTGATTTGTTTCGTGAAGCGAAGCAAAACAAAGACAGATAGGACAAGTACGATGGAGTTGGGTCCCACGAGCCACGGCTCTCAACTAAGGCCTTGTATGAATCCGTACTACCATCTGCAACGTTGCTGAGGTTGGCAATTGACAGAAGACATGGTAAAAAAAAAAAAAAGTTAACTAACTCGACCATGGTTAACCATTAACCATCAATTCGTTCTTTTGTTTTCTTTTTCCTTTCATGCCACGCCTATCTTCTCCCTCCTCCTCTGCGTTTTCATAAAGATGAACCATGCGCTTTTGAAATTCTACAAATTAATAATCAAATGTTGGCTTATTAGTTGTCCTCTTTAATATATGGAATTTCTTTTGACCGATTCTAGTATGATGATACAAAAATTATAAAGATCAATAGATGAGCTTCAGCAACCGAAGAAAATATGATCTCCATAAAAAGTTTTGGGTACCCCAAGACTCAAATCATGATCATCAATCTTGTTCTTCATCTTGGTCCTCCCCACTTCTAGCATAGCGCCGTTGTCACACTCTAATTTTCGCACTAGAAAAAGGGAGTGACATAGTCATCTTTCATGTGAAAGTTGAAGCCTCAAACCAATCTTGCGACGTACCAACTCAACCAAAAACATACATGTATGGGCCAAAAGCTTATGCTAATAGGAATATAGCCCAATAATCTATGCGTCGAAGCTTTTAAGTGACTTTATTCTTATAGATATCCACCATTTTATTTCTACAATTCTTTGCGAAGTTAGGCCATTCCAACTTGAGTTCTACTATGTAAAAATTGGAGGTGCAACTTATGGATTCACTATATCAACTGCTTGAAGCGGGGGTACTCAGTAATTTACATGCATTTATGGTGCGAAAATATGTTCCAAGTTCTAATATGGTCAATTAAGTTGCTACAGTTCAAGGTGAATATAATGGAAAAATTGTCCAAAAAATCCTTAACCTATTGCATTGCTATCAATTTAGTATTAAATATTTTAATTTTTTCAATTGAGTCTTAAACATTTTAACTTTTTTCCAACTGAGTTAATATATTCAATTTTAGTTGGAAATTGCTCACGTGAACGCCTTGCCGATATGGCGAAGGTTGCCCTTGCTCAAGGCCTATGACCTTTTGCCAGCCGTCAAAGAGGCTCGGAGATGGTCGACAGAAGGAAAATGAAAAAAAAAGGTAAAAAGGAAAATAAAAAATAAAAAAAGGGAATATAAAAATTTAATAAAAATTTGAAAAAAGATTAAACTATTATTAAAGTTCTCCACCTTAGCATCAATCATGCCACGTAAGAAGGATGGCGTCCATGTTGGGGATTTTTTGATCAAAAGTGACCGAATGGGCTCAATTGATTTTGTTGATTGAAGAGACAAGTGGTGACACATCTCATCACTTCTTCTTACCTGAAGGTGCAATTTAAAAAAAAAAAATACATCAGAAGAGAAGTGACTTGGGACATGAGAAAGGTACGAAATAAAGTATCCGCACTCATTCAAAGGGTTAAGGTTTTGAAAATTTCGACCACGAAATTCTGTTAGAGGGCAGATTTTAATATTCCAAACCAAAAAAGAAATTCCGTAGTATTGAAAGAGTACAAAAAGGTGAAGCATCCTGATTTATTTTGGAGAAGGCGAGAAGCGATTTTGGGAAATAATTATGGTACTTGACTTGCATAGCTTGGCTTGTTGCCTTCTTAATTCTTATACTCCGAGTCCTAGGAGTAGGATTGGCATTTCCCATAACAACCGAAAAGTAAAGATAGAGCCATGGCTCGCCGGGGAGTTTCCCTCATCGCCAAAAAAATCACTGTAAATGGCAACATCCATGACTTGAACTGATATTTCCTTAGACCTTGAGGCCCTAGGATTTGGACCGCAAAGACTACTTACTATGTTATGTGAAATTTTCATCATTTTTGGAAATATAGAAATTTCGTTTATTACTCAGAAATTATGTAAATTGTGAAAATCATGGAGCACGGCTTTTGGACATCCAAATTTTTTCAAGACGATCTGGTTAGCTTGAATATAGATATTGGTTGTGGAGAATTGTAATTCCTATGAAAAGAAATAATTTTTTTTCCCGTTTTTAGAAAAAGAATATAAGCTATTAGCCCCAAATGATGATTATTCCAGATGATTTATAGGGCCATGGACTTGAAATCGAGTCTCGAAGGGCATTTACGTAATTTTCTATCCGAATGGGCTTTTCTGCCCAAGTGCATTCAGCCATTGTTTAGATTGAATTCGCGACTCATCGAGGGTAAGTAATGTCAACGGCTTCCATGCTTTCTAAAAATGCACGACACGATTCGTATGAGAAGAAACGGTGGGTGTACGAGACGCGGGACAAGAAGCGGAGGGAAATGGTGGGGTCTTCGAGGGACCGAGTACGTAGGATGCGGGCGTGGATTTGGCACAAATGGGGGCACACGACTTGATCAGCTTCATAATCTCCTCTTCTTTGTGGGTTCACTGGCGATCCCCAGCATTGGCTAGTTTAAACCTGGACGCCGGTGAGTGCGGCCCTAGCATGAGTCTAGCGATGGATAGGGAAGAAAGAGGGAAAAAAAAAAAAACGAAAAGGAAAAAAAGAAAAGAAAAGAAAAATATAAAATAGTAAAAGATAAAAATGCCATTTGGTTAAGCCCTTCTTTGAAATAATGAAAGCACTTCTAGCCCTTATTTGATAAAATGAAGGTACTTCGGGCTCTTATTTGGATAAAAATCATAGCTGATATGATTTTCGGGGCTTAACCGACAATATCTTTGGGCCTTGTCATGTGGCGAAGTGCGACCACAGAATTTTCTAACATTGAGTTTGATATATTCTGGTTTTTATATATGTGTATACTACTCAAAATAACATTTCATTCACTTCCTCATCGAATTATGAGGGAGAAACATCTTAGCTCAAAGAGCACAACTTCAAACTAAGACAAATCCCGAATAACTTCAAAACAAAATAAGCTCTAGATAACAAGAGAAATCATCAAAATCAGATTACATGTCACACATTCAAAGAGTACACCTATTACTTCTTCACACCAAAATCGGCGGTCGATCACCGAGTCCGTTTTTAGAAACGAGCATACACCAAGAACTCCATCTGATGCTACATCTTTGCCTTTCAGCGGTGCGCGCCTACATTTGACCACTGGACTTAGATATAGTTATTATTGAATGAGAGGTTATATATTTAAATCGCTAATTTTGGATGAAGGCCTGGTCCTTCGTTTCTTGAAATAGACGGCCGGTCATTCTCTAAGTTCTTGGCATGGCATGTGGGTTAAAGAAGACTATCAGGAGAAATGAAAAAAATTCCAAGTATTTTATAGACTGCATTTGCAAAATGATGCGCTTTGGGGACTATTACAAGAACGGACTTGACTCATATTAAGTTTCCATTTATAGTTCTCTACTGTTCTTAGAGCGGCGGGATAGAACTTTGAGTTATGTCAAACGTTCTTTAAATTGCAAAATTGTCCAATATGATTAATAAATATGTCCAAGGTGATATAAGTTACCATCAAAATGTAAGTTGGCCTTCGAAGCAATAGTCTTGGACAATATAGATCTAAAGTGTGGGTCCTTTAACACAAAAAAAAAAAAATTGTCGAAATTGCTATAAAAGAAAAAATCAAAGTGCCCACAATCTATGCCTTCAAAGTTTGAAATGAAAAAAATGTACTCTCTCTCTCTCTCTCTCCAATATGTGCATGTGATATGATACTAGATTTCACGATCCATTACAAAGAGAACATTTGAGTTATGACTCATGCCCATTTTGTTTGTTGCATGGATGATTGGAGCAACTTTTACCAAAAGAACATAGGCCAAATAATAGTCTCAGAGGCATGAATGGTAACAGGTTGTAAGTCAAGTTATGTTTGGTCGTGCTTCAGTTCAATTCTATCATCCATGCATGTCTCGATCGTTCTACTCATTTGCATTTCTTTTGTCGATTGATGACTGTTTGGTTCAAGATGACCGCCTTTGAGATAAGAAAAATTGTCGTAACAACGAATATGGACATCATAACGAATTCTCAACTCTTTTAGCTTTTTTGTAACTCAGTTTTTTGGGTCCTAATTTTGCGACCCATTACAAATGCAATAAGTTGAAACTCATGAGGTTACGACAAGAAACCGCCCTAATAATGAGGCATACCCTCTAAGCTTGCAACGTATCACAAGTGCAATACTTCAAAAAAGACAAAGTAGCGATGAAAATGAGCTTTGGCCACACACATTTGCTTCGGGCTCATAGTTAGACTAACATCAAAATGTAAAACAAGATTTGCTAATGTAGAAATTTAAAAAAGAAAGAAGGGGTCACTTGTTGAATATGTATAAAACATAATGTAGATTGAAGAAAAATGCGAACTTATAATCTCAGTACAGAATCGTTCAAGCATTGTTAATCTTTTTGTGCACCACACTTAATGGCTATACGCATCAAAACAAATGCATTCTGTACTTATCGTATCGGTGTAGGGCGTGACGTCCAAGTTGAGAAGCATCTTGAGCCTGTAGTAGTGTTGTCCGCGGACTTCAAAGCATACACGCTGAACTTAGAAAAGCTCTCGGTGTTTCCACTCTTCTTCTGTTTTAGCAAGAAAGAAATCCATGTGTTTGCTATCATGGGACTGGCGTTCTTTGTAATCCTCAACTGGCATTGTGTCGTTGGCGCCAAAATCTGCACCATTTCTGTCGCAGTGACAGCAATACACATATGTACTAAATAAAAAAAATCGGGAGCTTAATCTCATAGAAGATAGTTCAAACAATGAGCTCTATTAGTGTGACCTGGCCATCTGGTATGCATGACAGTTTAGTTTGGAAAAGATCAAAAAAGCATGGACTGGGTAATTCAAAGAAAGGTTCTCGCGCCTAAAAGCAGAAAACAGCTTTTGAAGACTTGTTTCAAGAAGGAGAGAGTCACATTTTAGAAGCATAGATAGCTATTCTTATTAATTGCCCTAAGGACGCTGCCGCATTCTCCTTGAAAAATAAACTGAAAACGGTGGCATAACTATACTTCTCTTTTTAGAACCATTTCAAGGGTATTCTCAGGCCTCATTCCCAAAAGAGAGCTTGTGAAGGAAGCAGATTGCAGAGTGCAACAGTTTTAAGAGTTCAACAAAATTCCACGTTACCGAGGATCAATCAGCAAACATGTTATTCTGATATTTCATTAGATTAACTCTTGAAGTACTTTCTTTTTTCACAAGAAAATTTTGAGACAAGAGTGGATACAAGAGAAATTGGCTAAGGATTTACTTGAAAATCTCTGCAGAATGGCCGAAAAGCAAACCAAGAGTGTCAATTGTTGTCAAATGCTAACAATAAGGTCACCTTCACCATTTGTTGCGGAAATCAAATAAAGAACAAAAGTGGAACACAGAGATTTACGTGGTTCGATCAAAATTGGTCTACGTCCACGGGCGAGGCACAACGAAAATTCCACTATATTCAAAAGGAGAGTGCACTTACAATGAAACCCTAATCACAATATATATATTATGTCTCAAAACATAAAAGGAAAAACCTAATTCCTCTGGGTTGGGCCTACGGCCCACTCAAATAATATGTCATAAATTCAAGACATATTTAACAATTCTCCACCTTGGCTTGAATTTAATAAGTCAAGAAGCCGAACATATTCTTCCGGCATCCCTAAACCTACGTGAGTTAACTTGGTGTAGGAAATAAGGGATGTAACAAAGGAAAGAATATGTCCTCTTCAAACAAAGGTAGAATTTCATTCACCTCGCCACCAAGCCCCAGAAAGGGGCAAAACCTCAAACAAGCTTGCCAATCAAGTTCAAGCAATGCTTAAACTTGTTGGTGGGGATTGACTTGGTCAACATATCAGCAGGATTGTCAGCAGTGCCAATCTTCTTTACCATCATATTTCTCTCAGCAATTGCCTCTCAAATAAAGTGATATCTGACATCAATGTGCTTAGTCCTCTCATGATATGCTTGATTTTTAACTAAGTGTATAGCACTCTGATTATCACAAAAGACAACTGAATTGTCTTCCTGCTGAAGCCCAAGTTCCTGAACAAGATTCCTTGACCAGATAGCTTCTTTCATTGCTTCTACTGCTGCCATATACTCTGCCTCTGTAGAAGACAAAGTGACTGTCGACTGTAAGGTTGACCTCCAACTAATAGCTAAGCCATATAGCGTGAAAAGGTAGCTAGTCAAAGATCTTCTTTTATCAAGATCACCTGCATAGTCAGAATCCACAAATCCCATAACTGAGGTACCACTTGAACTATTTCTATCAAACACCAAGCCCAAATCTGCGGAACCTCTAAGATACCTAAGTATCCATTTTACTGCCTGCCAATGCTCCTTTCCAGGGTGAGCCATATATCTACTTACCATACTAACTGCATGAGCAATATTAGGACGAGTACATACCATAGCATACATCAAGCTGCCAACTGCACTGGAGTATGGGACATGAGACATTGCAGTCTCCTCATCTTCTGACTGAGGTGAATGTAGAGCTGAGAGTCTAAAATGAGGTGCTAATGGCGTAGTAACAGGTTTTGCGTTCTGCATGCCAAACTTCTCAAGTACCTTCTCAATATAGCTCTTCTGCGATAGATATAATTTTCCTGCTTTCCTATCCCTCTGAATTTCCATCCCTAAGATTTTCTTGGCAGGACCCAGATATTTCATCTCGAACTCCTCACTGAGCCGTTTCTTCAAGATCAACACATCTGACATGTTCTTTGCAACAATGAGCATATCATCAACGTATAAGAGGAGATAGACAAAGGATTCATCTGAACCCTTCCTGAAGTAGACGCAACTATCATAGCTGCTCCTATGATAACCACTTCCTATCATAAAGCTATCAAATCTCTTATACCACTGTCTTGGAGACTGCTTTAAACCGTACAAGGATTTCTTCAATCTGCAAACATGGTCTTCCTTGCCTTCTACATAATAGCCCTCAGGCTGGGCCATATAAATAGTCTCATCAAGGTCACCATGCAAAAAAGCAGTCTTCACATCAAGTTGCTCAAGCTCAAAGTCAAATTTAGCAACTAAAGCTAATAACACACGGATGGAAGTGTGCTTAACCACAGGAGAGAATACCTCAGTATAATCAATTCCCTCCTTTTGATTGTAGCCTTTGGCTACAAGTCGTGCTTTGCATCTAGCATCTTCAACACCTAGAATTCCTTCCTTTTTCTTGAAGACCCATTTACAACCAATGGTCTTTTTTTCTTTAGGCAACGGCACCAAGTCCCAAGTCTGGTTCTTGTGAAGTGATTCAAGTTCCTCAACCATAGCAGTAGCCCATTTTTTTGATTCTACGCAAGTAACAGCTTCAGTATAAGTAGAGAGTTCATGAATACCCATACCTTCTGCTGTCGTGAGAGCATACGCCACCAGATCAGAGTATCCATATTTTTTAGGAGGTCGAGTCTGTCTCCTTTCTCTGCCAGTAGCAATAGAATATGGCTGCTCCACCTCATCTACAGCTTCCTCATCTGAACTTGAATCAACAGTAACACTTTGCTCGCTTAAATCATCTCGAGAGGTTTTCTCTGGAAGCTCCACCTGAACCTCCACCTTACTCATATTGCTCTCAGGCTTTCCTGCATGATCATCAACAACCTTTCTTTGATCAAGTATAAGCATTTCATTAAAAGTAACATCCATACTAATAATGAACTTATGCGAGTTGGATTCCTGACACCACAAACAATACCCTTTTACACCATCAGCATATCCAACAAAAATGCATTTTCTTGCTCTAGGTTCTAACTTACCATCATTAACATGATAATAAGCAGGGCATCCAAAAGCTTTTAGATTAGAGTAATCGCAAGGCTTACCTGACCACTTCTCAAAGGGAGTCTTGCAGTCTATTGCTGTTGAAGGAGAGTGATTAACCAGATAACAGGCCGTGTTAACAGCTTCAGCCCAAAAGTCTTTTTCCATGCCAGCATTAGAGAGCATGCATCTTGCTCTCTCCAAAAGGGTTCTGTTCATACGTTCTGCCACCCCATTCTGCTGAGGAGTGTGTCTAACTGTACGGTGTCGAACGATACCAGCATCTGCACAAAATTCATTAAAATCGCCACTGTAGAACTCAAGACCATTATCAGTCCTAAGACGTTTGATATTCTTTCCAGTCTGATTCTCAACAAGGGTTTTCCACTTCTTGAAGGTTTCAAATATATCACTTTTCCTCTTCAGAAAATAAACCCAAACCTTCCTGGAATAATCATCAATGAACGTCACAAAGTAAAGAGCACCACCCTTAGATGGAACCTGTGCTGGTCCCCATAAATCAGAGTGGATGTAGTCAAGTGTGCCCTTTGTTGAATGTGTGCCTGTACTGAAACTGACTCTGCACTGCTTGCCAAGAACACAATGCTCACAGAAATCTAGCGAGGTCGTCTGCTCTCCATAAAGTAAACCACGTTTACTCAAAACTGTCATGCCACGCTCACTCATGTGGCCCAAACGCATATGTCATAGTTTTGTTTTATCATTATCAGAAACAGAATTAGATGTGCCAATCGAAGGACCCATAACAGTGCTACCTTGTAGATGATACAAGTGGTTCACCTTGCTTCCTTTCATCACAACCAGATTACCTTTGGAGACTTTGAGAACTCCACCTCCACCTGAGTACATACACCTAATGGAATCCAAACTGCTCAACGAGATAAGGTTTCTCTTCAAGTCCGGTATATGCCTTACTTCAGTCAAGGTTCTTACTACTTTGTCATGACATTTAATCCGAATAATACCAATACCCATAACTCTGCATACAGCATCATTGCCCATCAAGACTGATCCACCATTTATTTTCTCATACGTGGTGAACCATTCCCTATTTGGGCACATATGATATGATGCTCCAGAGTCCAATATCCAAACATCATCGGACAAACTAACAGTAGAGCATGCAGTAAGAACACTGTCTGACGCCTTAGACTCATTTTCGCTAGCAACATTCACCACATCTTGTCTTTGAGCATGTTGCTTACCTTTTCTCTTGAGCACAGGACAATCTGACTTGTAATGTCCTCATTTGTGACAATAATAGCACTCCACGTTCGTCTTATCGCCAGGTGGCCTAGATTTTGAGCGACCAACAGATTTCCCTCGATGAGCTTTATCCCTGTTCTTGTTCCTGCCTCTCACAAATAAACCATCTGCTTTATTTTCACTAGTATTCCCATTCAGTTTCGTTTTCAATTCAGCAGAATTCAAAGATGCTTTAACATCCTCAAAGGTTATGGATTCACGTCCATAAAGTATCGAGTTCACAAAATTCTCATATGAAGCAGGCGGTGAACATAACACAATCAAAGCTCGATCTTCATCATCAAGTTTAATATCTAAATTTTTCATATCCAAAACAATTTTATTAAACTCATCCAAGTATTCCTGAACAGGCGTACCTTCGTGCATCTTTAGGGTATAAAGATGCTGCTTCAAATAAAGTCTCGAGGTCAAAGATTTCTTCATGTAGAGACTTTCCAGTTTGCTCCAGAGACCCGCAGTTGTTTCCTCATGTAGAGACTTCATGTATAGACCTTTGTTCAGTAGATAAACTAGATCTTTTGCTCTTGGTTCTTCGAACCCTGGTGGTTGTTCAACGTAAACTTCTTCCTTGATGTAGCCATTTAAGAAGGCATTTTTTACGTCCATCTGAAACAACTTAAAATCGTTGTAACAAGCATACGCGAGAAGTAGCCTGATGGCTTCTAACCTGGCAACTGGTGCATATGTTTCATCATAATCTATCCCTTCTTCTTGGGAGTACCCTTTTGCAACCAGTCTTGCCTTGTTTCTGACTACTTTTCCCTTATCGTCCAGTTTGTTTCTAAAAACCCATTTTGTACCGATGACAGGTCCATCCTTGGGTCTTGGCACTAATTTCCAGACGCTATTGATCTTGAATTGTTGAAGTTCTTCTTGCATTGCATTTATCCAGCTTTCAGCAATTAGAGCTTCTTCAATACTTTTTGGCTCCAATTGAGATACTAGTGCGAAGTTCCCTAATAGTTCTCTTATCTTCGATCTGGTTCTTATACCATCATCCAAGTTTCCTAAAATGAGATCCTTTGGATGACTGGACTTGTGCTTCCAGTTTGTGTTGAATCTTTCATCTTCTTGCGAAGTGGTATAGTCGTTCTGCCTTTTTCCTTGATCTGAAGAAGTGGTTGCTTCGGATTCATGAATCTGAATATCTTCTGAACCATTATCTTCTACTGGGTTGAGATGTACAGTTAGCGTTTGAACAGCTTCTTCCTTGTCTCTTTCCTTCTGACTATATTCTGCGAATTTGACATTCATTGATTCTTCTACCGTTCGAGATGATTTGTTGTAGACTCGAAAAGCTTTGCTAGTTGTTGAGTATATCCTAGGAAGATTCCTTCATCTGACTTATCATCAAACTTGCCAACATGATCATTAGCGTTTTTCAATATAAAGCATTTACTGCCAAATATATGGAAGTATGACAGATTGGGTTTCCTTTCCTTAAAAATTTCGTAAGGAGTCTTTTCAAGGATAGGTCTTAAGGAGACTCGATTCAGAATATAACAAGCTGTTGAAACTGCTTCTGCCCAAAAATGAGATGTAATTTTGCTTTCAATAAGAAGAGTTCGACCCATTTCTTGTAAAGAACGATTTTTCCTTTTAACAACCCCATTCTATTGAGGTGTGTAAGGAGTTGAAAAAGTATGCTTGATTCCAGCATCATCACAGAAATTAGAGAAATCCTAGTTTTCAAACTCACCACCGTGATCGGTTTTAATGCAAGAAATCATAAAACCTTTTTCATTCTGAATCCTTTTTGAAAATTTTGCAAATGCAGCAAATGTATCACTCTTGTGAGCTAAGAAGATAAACCATGTGAATCTGGAGAAATCATCAACAATAACCATACAGTATTTCTTACCTCCAAGACTTAGAATCTTGTTTGGTCCAAAAAGGTCCATGTGAAGCAGCTGTAATACACGATTAGTTAAAACATGATTTATGAGCTTAAAGGTGCTTCTAACCTGTTTTCCCAGAGTGCATGCAGTGTAAAGTCCTGGCTTTTCAAATTTTGTTTTAGGTAAGCCTCGTACCAGGTTCTTGGAAGATAATTTCGAAATAAACTTAACACTTATGTGGCCAAGCTTCCTGTGCCAGAGATCAGATTCATCTTTGACTGAGATGAGGCATTTAATTTCTTCAGATGCAACATCCAGAAGATAGATGTTTCCATGCCGATATCCAAAAAAACTCTGTTTATTGTCACTACTAATACCTGTGCATTTCATATCTTGAAAACAGATTTTATATCCAGAATCACATAGTTGACTTACCGATATCAGATTGTACTTTAAACCTTTAACAAGAGATACATCGTTAATAATGAGATTTCCAATCTTAACTGTTCTTTGTCCTATTACCTTACCTTTATTCTTACCTCCAAAAGATACGCTTCTGCCACTAATCATGGATAATTTAGTAAAGTTTTCTGGATTACCAGTCATATGACTTGAGCATCCGCTGTCCAGAAACCATTTCTTATTTCCCTTTCGAGGTACCTGCAAGAGAAAATAATCTTATCTTTGTTTTGGTACCCTCATTTACCGGGGTCCATGGATGTTAGTGTATGCAGATCTATTCACAGGTTTCCATACAAACATGCATTCAATTTTACTGTGATTTCTACAACCACAGTTTGAGCAACTTCTAGAGTAACGTGATCTTGTGAAACTGTGTGGATACTGTGAAGGAGGTGAACTAGTATTCCTTCTATAAAAGTTCAGCGGATAATGAGCATTGTAAATATTTTGAGAATGAAGAGTTCTATGCATGTTCTGAAAACGTCTAACAGAATTATGATATGATCTATAACGATTTTGCGAATGATATGGCTTGTAATAATTCTGTGATGGTCTAGTATATTGCCTATTTGAACGATGCGCTTGATATGGTTTTGAAACCAAATTTTGAAAATGATTATGTGGATAAGATTGCTTATAAGGTTGAAGTGACGATTTAATAAATTTTTGAAAAAATGTTGTTGATATGCAGATTTGGTAGGTCGATGTTTCAATCTGTTCTCAGAATCTGAAAAATTGTTTTCAAAACTGTTTTGTTTTTCAAAACCAAGACCAGATTTATTACCAAAAGGAATTTGGTTGGAAATTATATTTTCCAGATTTTTAGAACTATGAGAAAAAGTCTTAGTTATGTTTTCAAATTTAGATTTTAACGAATCATTTTCCTCTAAAGTAAGATCGTGACTTTCCTTTAAAGAGTGAAATTCCTTTTGTAAAAATTCGATCCTATCTTTTTGAGAAAGATCTTGCTGTTTCAAAGATTGATTTTCCTTTTTTAAAACAGAAATCTTTTTGAGAACTTCTTTATAGTTTTTGCACAGCTCAGTTATATATTCAGAGACATCATCAGGTAGCTCAGAAAGATTTACCTCCGTATCTGACTCTGAGTCTGAATCTGATTTTTCCATGAGACATATGTTTGCATAGTCCTCGTCGCTTTCTTAGAATCACTTAGTGTTTCTGCCTTCAAAGCCTTCTTGTATTTCTCAAATTTGGCTTTATCCTTCTTCAGCAGTGGACACTTGGGTTTAATATGTCCCACTTTCTTGCAATGAAAGCATACGATGTCTTTGCTTTCTTGTTTTTCATGACCAGACTGCTTGTGATCGTTCCTTCTGAATGTCTTCTTTCCCTTGAAAAATCTACCTTTCTTAGACAGCTTTCTAAACTTTTTCACCATTAATGCGAGCTCTTCATCGTCTTCATCTTCATCATCTGAATCTGAGATTTCATCATCAAAGTTAGATGAAAGAGCAATTGACTTCTTACCTTTTGGAATCTCTATTTTGTTGTTGTTCCTCTCTGTCTCATATGATTGTAGAGTTCCAACAAACTCGTCGATAGATAGTGGTCTTATTGTAACATTCTGAATTTCGACCCATGTTTGGGACTTGAATATAGAGTGGATATGTCATGGATGCCCTATTAATGAATTCCACTCGAAACTGATCACTTCGAGATAACTGACCAAAACGGAAGGGCTATCTAGGAAAATACGTACGTGGACCAATTGGTCGATACGCGTAACTCCTAACAGCCACCCGTTAGTTTGAGAATTTCATTATAGCTGCTATCTTATGAATTTGGCCACGAATTGAGTTCCGAATAGGACAATCGATTTTCAAGAGCGTTGCAGTTGCTAAATTTGGATATTGACGAGAAAAGTTCGGAAATTGATAGTTTGAACTCGGAGTGCCGAGAAGGAAGGCAAAAATTAGAAATTTCTGTCGAGTCCCCGATTTGCCCTGGATTCAGTGGCTAGGGTGTGAGATGAATTTTAGCGAAGTCAGAAAAATTTTCCGAAATCATCTCGAGTCATTTTCCCTTCGCGATTGAGCCAAAATAACACCGATTCTGTCCCAATCAGTCCCGTTTTGGCACGAATTTTGAGGATTGACCAGTCAAACTTGCTCTCCAAGTTTTGACCAGATTGGATAAGCTTTGACCAACTTTTGGTCAAATGATGAATAGTAACCGAGATATTTTATTATTATTATTATTATTATTATTATTTTAGAAAATAAAGGCTCTCTCTCTCTTTCTCTTAAACTCAGCAGCGCCACTCTCTCTCCTCATTTCTTTTTCACTCACGCAAGCTTCCCATTCCATTTCTCTCTTTTCTCCCTCTCTCTCATTTGGCTCCAAATTCTGGCTGCAGACTTCAACCGGCCGTTGACAAAAATCTGTAAGTTGGATTCTCGCAATTTTTGGATATGTTGTAGTTCAATGTCTTACGGTTCTAACCCAACTTGAATCGCCTCAATCCGAGGTCGTTTGACCCTTCAAATGTATTTTCTCGTATCAGTCGACGAAACTGTTTTCTGGGTGCCGAATTTCTGTTTTGATTCTAATTGATATATGTCGACCCCGGCTGCCCTTGGATCTCATTTCCATGTCAAATATGTGATTTCTAGTTCATTTTGGTGTCGGTTCAGCCCTTGTACAGCCCCGGTTCTCGCTGGTTTGGCCGTCCTCTTCCACGCGCCGCCGTGCGTCGCCGCCAGTCTTGATTGCTGTTGTTCACAACCTCTGCACAGCCCCGTTTCCTTGGCTTATCAAGCTTTCTTTTGGTAAGTCGCATCCTTAATCTCATGTAGGATGTCAGATATTGCCTGGATTAACTCTAGGACGCGATACGGGGTAAATCGCTTGAGGAAAATTGACTGACTTTGAGATATTTGTGTATATAGTGGCTGTTGAGACTTATAGTGCGCTGGACGCACTTGAATTGTGGCTGTTTCTGAGTAAATAATTCTGTCCTTGAGTGCGATTGTGGGCCCCGTGGTGTCTGGAGCTTGAGAAATGAGAAATTTGACCAATCGGGGATCAAATGGACCCAATTCGGAAGTGAGGGTGTCAACTGCGACACTTTAGAAGTTTTGAACGGTACTGGTGATGAGATTTGAGGACCGTCATTGTGAGCTTAGAAAGGGTTCACGTGATGTCGTGGGCCCAATTTGACGGTTCAAAGTGAGAAAGGACAGGATAGCTAATCTCTGATGCAATTGCGTTTGCTAGCCAAGAATGATCGGCTTAGATGCTTTATTGAGTCGAGATTATATATTCGAACTGCTTGGCTTGAATTGTGTATGAGTCATTTGATGACATTACATTTGAATTATCTGCCTGATTATGCCGTTTGATTTATCAAACGCAATTGGAATTGCTTGATGAGAATGGTGTCTCAAAATGATAGCACGGCAGATAATGTTGTGAGAAATGAAACCCTGAGGCGGTACCATTACGCGGGGTAATTGGTGAAGAAATGCGGGTGCCGACCTGAGGCGGTACTATTACGCGGGTCGAGGCACGGGTGCCAGTCTGAGGCGGTACTATTACGCGGGCTGAGGCACGGGTACCAACCTGAGGCGGTATTACTACGCGGGTTGAGTACGGACCTGAGGCGGTTTTAAAACGCGGGTCCTGAGGATTAATGGGTCAAAAGTTGAGACTGAAAAATGGCATACATATGCATTTGAACTTGCTATCTGAAATTGAGACGATTTTATTTGTATTCTTGGCCCATGAGGGTAAGTAAACTATTGATTGCTATCCTCTGCATGTGATATTGTTTGGGTACACGTGTTTATGATTACTTTGTGATTGCTTACTGGAGTTGGGTCTGGGGATATTTGGTATCCTGAGAGGGATTTAGGGTGAGCTTGCTGAGATTAGTTTTCATGGGTGATTTCCCTCATTTTCAGAACCCCAACCCCCAAAATGAATGCTATCCCAGTTAGGCAAGGGATCCCACGGGACTTCGTTACCGAGACGCAATCTTTCCCTGATCCTCATGCCCGTGGAGGAGTTTTTGTTAGAGTCAAGACTACTGTTTTGGTAGATGTAGGACAGGTGCCCTGGCAACGACATTTGTATATAGCTTGGATGTACCGGAGAGGAGATATGCTGCTGGGACCATTGCAGGGTTTTGAGGTTCCATTGCAGTATCTGGTACCTTGGGATCCGGCAAGAGACATTCCCAACGAAGGCGAGGTGTCGAGTGTTGGCGAGGAAGGGTCCGGTGAGCATTCTGAGGGTAGTGCCCCCATGGAGATTGAAGGATCTACTAATAATAGCCAAGAGAACCTCCCGCTTTCATCTGGAGAGTTGACCCAGAGGAGCTACCATCCACTGAGGTGAGCGGGACCTCGAACAATGGATCAGACGCCGACGAGTAGGCGAGAGGTTACGACCTCTTTTTGATTGTATAGGCAGGTTTGTAATTAGACTGACTGGGTTGTGAGATGATGTTGCAGACCAGTGGACCCTTTTTGATCAGAGGTCTAGCAACGAGATGTCACGATGGACGGAGAAATTTTGAAGTGTGAATATCTGTCCACCTAGGGGAGTTTGATATCTCCTTTTGTAAATGTGTTTGAGTGACATCTCAGGGAAGGCAGTGAAGTTTGGTTTGTACAGGAACACTGTCTTTATATGAGAAAGTAAAATGGAAAAGCAAGTTTGCTATTTTGCACTGTCTCTCTATCCATTGATTTTGTGCATGTATGTTTGGTAGTGTTTCGTTTCTGTTGCCGCAGGAACTCTGAGATCGTTTGGACAACGACGAGTATCCTGGGCCGTCGTTCTTGTTATCCAATCGATCGTACAGGTAATAGGGATGTCGCGTGGCTCGCCGGGTTCGGGGCGTGACATGCCCGTTCGATTTGGTATCAGAGCAAGGTCAGCTCGATCTGGTAATTATTCGAGGCTTGGAGTGATAAGGATGTTGAATCTTGGGATAGTCAATTAGAGAAACCATAAGCTTAAGCTAGATTGTGGCGCGTCCGCATGTTATTGCTTGGCGCATGTGCTTGTTCAGTTGATTGTTTGGTCTAGCCTGCTTTTAATGCTATTGATATATAGCTGTTGATCTGTTGCCTAGTTTGGTAAGCTGTGTAGTTGGATTAAGTCTGATTCCCTGGTGGAATTATATCAGGATTGAGTGAAAAGTTTTGGAATCATGAACAATCGAGGCGGTAGAGGACGTGGTAGACGCGCTAGAGCGCCTGAGCAGCAGGCAGAGCCTGAGCAGCAGGCAGGTGCCGCCGAGGGCCCAAGAGTTGCCCGAGCTGCTCAAGGCCAAAGAGCTGCAGTGCATCCGAGAATGGAAGGGTTTATGAAGGCCCTAGAGGAAATGGGAAATTTGATGGGCAGACAGGCAGAAGAAAGGACTGCTGAGCTCGCCCAGGCCGCTGAAGCTGCAGTAGCGGCGATGAATGTGAACATTGGTGGGGGAGTTGGAGCTCGACAGATGCATCAAGTAGTTGAGCAATTCTTGAAGCTAAAGCCGCCAAAATTTAATGGGAATGGAGGACCCGAAGCTGCATCTTTTTGGATTGAGGAGCTAGAGAAAGCTTATGCTTTATTGGGGTGCAATGAGGAAGAAAAGGTCACATTAGCGGTTTACCAGCTGCAAGGTACCGCTAGTGATTGGTGGAAAGCGACTCAAGGGGGAGTATTTCCTGAAGGAGTAGGACAGAATTGGGCGACCTTCTGTGAGGCGTTCAATGGGAAGTATTTCTCAGAGGCCGCACAGGAAAGAAAGATGGAAGAATTTATGCGGCTTCACCAAGGTCAGAGGAGCGTAGATCAGTACGAAGCGGAGTTCGCAAGATTGTCAAGATTCGCTCAAAGAATGATAGAGAATCCCTGGGATAAGGCTAGAAGGTTCCGTGACGGTTTGAAGCCGGAACTCCGTAGCCAACTAATCCCAACTGGTTTAAGGGATTATGGTACGATCTATGAGAGGGCACAAGAGATAGAAAGGGACATACTAGAAAGAGCGACCGCATCTGGATTGCGGTTTACACCTAGCAGGGACAACAGGAGCCTTGGAAAAAGACCAATGGTAATAGACAATCGAAGATTTATCCCTCCTGCCTGAGGAAATTTGAGGAAGCCGAACTATTTGTCAGGATTGTTATGTCGAGAGTGTGGACGAAGGCATGTGAGTGGTCCATGCCCGGTCAGAACAGGGGCATGTTTTAAGTGTGGAAAGATGGGGCATCAAGCAAGGTTCTGTCAGCAGAGAGCCCCTGGACCTCAGTTTCATCCGCCTAGACTCCAGGCAGGACCTCAAATTGGAACAGTTCCTCAAGGAAACCAGAATCGACCTCCCGCCCAAGGACGAGTGTATGCTGTGGCGCGAAAGGACGCAGAGAATGCGCCCGGCGTGATCACAGGTACCGTTTCTCTCTGCGACTATGCCGCTTATGCTTTATTTGATCCTGGAGCATCGCATTCGTTTATATCTGAGCAATTCGTGACGTTGGCGAGTGTTGAAGTGAAACCCTTAGAAGTGTTATTGCATGTAACGACTCCGTTAAATGATAAAGTGATTGCTTCTTTTGGATGTCCTGCATGTAAGATTGTGTGTGATAGTAGAGAAGAGTTGATTGATTTGGTAGTACTGCCCATGTATGATTTTGATGTGATAATTGGTATGGATTGGCTGGTTAAACATGGAGCAGTAATCGATTGTGGTGGTAGGGTGATTCAACTTAATCCAGTGGGTCACCCTAGATATGAAATTTTAGGGAACCGAGGAGGAACCTCGATCCCCTGGATATCGTCAATTGAAGCGACTAAGTTGATGGATGAAGGGTGTCCTGGATTCCTAGCTTCGGTAATGGATTCGTCAGTTAAAGAAGTGAAGCTTGAGGATGTACCAATAGTATGTGAATTTCCAGATGTTTTTCCTCAAGAGTTGCCAGGATTGCCACCGGAAAGGGAAGTAGAATTCGTGATCGAATTAGCCCCTGGAACGGAGCCGATTTCGAAAGCACCTTATAGGATGGCGTTATCAGAGTTGAAGGAGTTAAAGGTGCAACTGCAAGAATTATTGGACAAAGGATTTATTCGTCCAAGTGCTTCGCCATGGGGTGCACCAGTGTTGTTTGTGAGGAAGAAGGATGGGACATTGCGTTTATGCATTGACTATCGGCAGTTGAACCAAGTGACTATTAAGAATAAGTATCCACTGCCACGGATCGATGATATGTTTGATCAGTTGCAGGGAGCGTCAGTATTTTCAAAGGTTGATTTGAGGACAGGTTATCACCAGTTAAGGATCAAGAAGGAGGATGTGCCAAAGACGGCATTCAGGACAAGATACGGGCATTATGAATTTACGGTCATGCCCTTTGGATTGACGAATGCTCCAGCCGCTTTCATGGATATGATGAATCGGGTATTCAAGGAGTTTTTGGACCAGTTCGTCATTGTGTTCATTGACGATATTTTGATATACTCCAAAAGCTCTAAGGACCATGAGTTGCATTTGGATATTGTTTTACGGACCCTAAGAGAGCACTCACTTTATGCCAAGTTTAGTAAATGTGAGTTTTGGCTTAATCGAGTGGCGTTCCTTGGACATGTTATTTCTGGCGAAGGAATCTCAGTGGACCCATCGAAGATCGAGGCAGTTGAGAAGTGGCCAAGGCTGACATCAGTCACAGAAGTAAGAAGCTTTCTGGGGTTAGCAGGTTATTACAGACGCTTCGTGGAAAGGTTTTCCGCGATAGCAACTCCTCTAACGCACTTGTTAAAGACGGAAACGAAGTTCAAGTGGACGGATAAATGCGAGGAGAGTTTTCAGGAGCTTAAGTATAAGCTGACGACCGCACCGGTGTTGACAATTCCGTCAGGATCTGGAGGATTTGAAATTTATAGTGACGCTTCGTTAAAGGGACTTGGATGTGTCTTGATGCAGCATGGACGAGTAGTAGCATATGCATCCCGCCAATTAATGCCTCATGAGATGAATTATCCGACGCACGATTTGGAACTCGCAGCAGTTGTGTTTGCGTTGAAGATATGGAGGCATTATCTGGTGGGGGAAAAGTTTCAGATTTACACGGATCATCAGAGTTTGAAATATTTGTTTTCGCAAAAAGAATTGAATATGAGACAACGTCGGTGGATGGAGCTATTGAAGGATTATGATTGCGAAATTTTGTATCACCCAGGAAAGGCAAACCGAGTTGCGGATGCTCTTAGTAGAAAATCAAGCATCGCGCAGATGATAGTCAAGGAATGGACCCTACTAAAAGAAGTAAGAGACTCGGAATTCAAAATAGAGATAGGAAATCTCTCGAGTCTAATGGCCACGTTAAGAATCGAACCGAGAATTCAGGCAAGAATTAAGGAACTACAGCCTACGGACCCTGAACTTCAAAAGGTATTGGCGATGGATGTAGCCAAGAGAAAGCCTGAGTTCCAAGTCATGGAAGATGGGATTTTGAAGTTTCGTGGACGGCTCTGCGTACCAAATGATGCTGAATTAAAAGAAGCAATTCTATTTGAGGCTCATCGAAGCAGTTATAGTATCCACCCTGGTAGCACAAAGATGTATCAGAATCGGCGACAACACTATTGGTGGAATGGAATGAAAGTGGATGTAGCCAAGTATGTGGCTAAGTGTTTGACGTGTCAATAAGTAAAAGCACAGCATTGTAAGCCTGGTGGATTGCTCCAACCCTTAGAGATCCCAGAATGGAAATGGGAGCATGTCACGATGGACTTCGTGACGGGTTTACCCAGGAGTCAGCGAGGTAATGACTCAATATGGGTTGTGATCGATAGATTGACCAAGTCGGCTCATTTTATAGCTGTGCGAAAGGACCTCACTTTGGAAAGGTTGGCAAAACTGTATGTGCGCCAAGTGGTTCGCCTACATGGTGTTCCAGTGTCAATCACGTCCGATCGTGATCCGAGATTTACAGCGACATTCTGGAAAAGTCTGCAAATGGCGTTGGGATCAGAATTAAGGTTTAGTACAGCCTATCATCCGCAAACTGATGGTCAGACTGAAAGGACTATTCAGACGCTCGAGGATATGTTGCGAGCGTGCGTCATAGATTTTAAAGGTGGATGGGAAGACCAGTTGCATTTGGTGGAATTTGCGTATAACAACAGCTATCAACAGAGCTTAAAAATGGCACCATTCGAAGCTTTGTATGGCAGGGCGTGCAGAACTCCGTTATGTTGGGATGACGTTGGCGAAAGAAGGATAACGGGCCCGGAATTGGTTCAACAGTCAGTTGAGGCTGTCAAAGTTATCAGAGACAGATTGAAAACGGATCAAAGTCGTCAAAAGAGTTATGCAGACAAAAGACGAAGGCCACTGGAGTTCCAAGTTGGGGACCATGTATTTCTAAAGGTATCACCAATGCGAGGACTATCTCGATTTAGAAAGAAAGGAAAACTGAGCCCGAGGTTTGTAGGCCCATTCGAGATTTTGGAGCGCATTGGGAATTTGGCCTATCGTCTGGTGTCGCCGCCCAACTTATCGCAAGTGCATAATGTATTCCACGTATCAATGTTAAGAAAGTATGAGCCAGATAAGAGCCATATACTCGATCATGAAGTCATTGAAGTTGACGATCGAGTTTCGTACGTAGAAAGACCAGTGAGGATTGAGGATCGCAGAGAGCAAGTCTTGAGAAATAAAACGATCTAGCTGGTTAAAGTAGTCTAGGAACATCATGGAACCGAAGGCGCCATGTGGGAAAGCGAAGACGAGATGAGGCGCAAATATCCCAGTTTATTTGAGTAGTTTGATGTATTAGAATGTTGTAATTTCGAGGACGAAATTTCTTAAGAGGGGAAGAATTGTAACATTCTGAATTTCGACCCCTGTTTGGGACTTGAATATAGAGTGGATATGTCATGGATGCCCTATTAATGAATTCCACTCGAAGCTGATCACTTCGAGATAACTGACCAAAAGGGAAAGGCTATCTAGGAAAATACGTACGTGGACCAATTGGTCGATACGCGTAACTCCTAACAGCCACCCGTTAATTTGAGAATTTCATTGTAGCTGCTATCTTATGAATTTGGCCACGAATTGAGTTCCGAATAGGACAATCGATTTTCAAGAGCGTTGCAGTTGCTAAATTTGGATATTGACGAGAAAAGTTCGGAAATTGATAGTTTGAACTTGGAGTGCCGAGAAGGAAGGCAAAAATTAGAAATTTCTGTCGAGTCCCCGATTTGCCCTGGATTCAGTGGCTAGGGTGTGAGATGAATTTTAGCGAAGTCAGAAAAATTTTCCGAAATCATCTCGAGTCATTTTCCCTTCGCGATTGAGCCAAAATAACACCGATTCTGTCCCAATCAGTCCCGTTTTGGCACGAATTTTGAGGATTGACCAGTCAAACTTGCTCTCCAAGTTTTGACCAGATTGGATAAGCTTTGACCAACTTTTGGTCAAATGATGAATAGTAACCGAGATATTTTATTATTATTATTATTATTATTATTATTTTAGAAAATAAAGGCTCTCTCTCTCTTTCTCTTAAACTCAGCAGCGCCACTCTCTCTCCTCATTTCTTTTTCACTCACGCAAGCTTCCCATTCCATTTCTCTCTTTTCTCCCTCTCTCTCATTTGGCTCCAAATTCTGGTTGCAGACTTCAACCGGCCGCTGACAAAAATCTGTAAGTTGGATTCTCGCAATTTTTGGATATGTTGTAGTTCAATGTCTTACGGTTCTAACCCAACTTGAATCGCCTCAATCCGAGGTCGTTTGACCCTTCAAATGTATTTTCTCGTATCAGTCGACGAAACTGTTTTCTGGGTGCCGAATTTCTGTTTTGGTTCTAATTGATATATGTCGACCCCGGCTGCCCTTGGATCTCATTTCCATGTCAAATATGTGATTTCTAGTTCATTTTGGTGTCGGTTCAGCCCTTGTACAGCCCCGGTTCTCGCTGGTTTGGCCGTCCTCTTCCACGCGCCGCCGTGCGTCGCTGCCAGTCTTGATTGCTGTTGTTCACAACCTCTACACAGCCCCGTTTCCTTGGCTTATCAAGCTTTCTTTTGGTAAGTCGCATCCTTAATCTCGTGTAGGATGTCAGATATTGCCTGGATTAACTCTAGGACGCGATACGGGGTAAATCGCTTGAGGAAAATTGACTGACTTTGAGATATTTGTGTATATAGTGGCTGTTGAGACTTATAGTGCGCTGGACGCACTTGAATTGTGGCTGTTTCTGAGTAAATAATTCTGTCCTTGAGTGCGATTGTGGGCCCCGTGGTGTCTGGAGCTTGAGAAATGAGAAATTTGACCAATCGGGGATCAAATGGACCCAATTCGGAAGTGAGGGTGTCAACTGCGACACTTTAGAAGTTTTGAACGGTACTGGTGATGAGATTTGAGGACCGTCCTTGTGAGCTTAGAAAGGATTCACGTGATGTCGTGGGCCCAATTTGACGGTTCAAAGTGAGAAAGGACAGGATAGCTAATCTCTGATGCAATTGCGTTTGCTAGCCAAGAATGATCGGCTTAGATGCTTTATTGAGTCGAGATTATATATTCGAACTGCTTGGCTTGAATTGTGTATGAGTCATTTGATGACATTACATTTGAATTATCTGCCTGATTATGCCGTTTGATTTATCAAACGCAATTGGAATTGCTTGATGAGAATGGTATCTCATAATGATAGCACGGCAGATAATATTGTGAGAAATGAAACCCTGAGGCGGTACCATTACGCGGGGTAATTGGTGAAGAAATGCGGGTGCCGACCTGAGGCGGTACTATTACGCGGGTCGAGGCACGGGTGCCAGTCTGAGGCGGTACTATTACGCGGGCTGAGGCACGGGTACCAACCTGAGGCGGTATTACTACGCGGGTTGAGTACGGACCTGAGGCGGTTTTAAAACGCGGGTCCTGAGGATTAATGGGTCAAAAGTTGAGACTGAAAAATGGCATACATATGCATTTGAACTTGCTATCTGAAATTGAGACGATTTTATTTGTATTCTTGGCCCATGAGGGTAAGTAAACTATTGATTGCTATCCTCTGCATGTGATATTGTTTGGGTACACGCGTTTATGATTACTTTGTGATTGCTTACTGGAGTTGGGTCTGGGGATATTTGGTATCCTGAGAGGGATTTAGGGTGAGCTTGCTGAGATTAGTTCTCATGGGTGATTTCCCTCATTTTCAGAACCCCAACCCCCAAAATGAATGCTATCCCAGTTAGGCAAGGGATCCCACGGGACTTCGTTACCGAGACGCAATCTTTCCCTGATCCTCATGCCCGTGGAGGAGTTTTTGTTAGAGTCAAGACTACTGTTTTGGTAGATGTAGGACAGGTGCCCTGGCAACGACATTTGTATATAGCTTGGATGTACCGGAGAGGAGATATGCTGCTGGGACCATTGCAGGGTTTTGAGGTTCCATTGCAGTATCTGGTACCTTGGGATCCGGCAAGAGACATTCCCAACGAAGGCGAGGTGTCGAGTGTTGGCGAGGAAGGGTCCGGTGAGCATTCTGAGGGTAGTGCCCCCATGGAGATTGAAGGATCTACTGATAATAGCCAAGAGAACATCCCGCTTTCATCTGGAGAGTCTGACCCAGAGGAGCTACCATCCACTGAGGTGAGCGGGACCTCGAACAATGGATCAGACGCCGACGAGTAGGCGAGAGGTTACGACCTCTTTTTGATTGTATAGGCAGGTTTGTAATTAGACTGACTGGGTTGTGAGATGATGTTGCAGACCAGTGGCCCCTTTTTGATCAGAGGTCTAGCAACGAGATGTCACGATGGACGGAGAAATTTTGAAGTGTGAATATCTATCCACCTAGGGGAGTTTGATATCTCCTTTTGTAAATGTGTTTGAGTGACATCTCAGGGAAGACAGTAAAGTTTGGTTTGTACAGGAACACTGTCTTTATATGAGAAAGTAAAATGGAAAAGCAAGTTTGCTATTTTGCACTGTCTCTCTATCCATTGATTTTGTGCATGTATGTTTGGTAGTGTTTCGTTTCTGTTGCCGCAGGAACTCTGAGATCGTTTGGACAACGACGAGTATCCTGGGCCGTCGTTCTTGTTATCCAATCGATCGTACAGGTAATAGGGATGTCGCGTGGCTCGCCGGGTTCGGGGCGTGACACTTATAGTCTGGCATTTCTGAATGGAAGGCTTGATGTAGTTCCATTCTTCAGTTAATCCTCGGAGGAATTTTCTGACCTGCATTGGTTCAGCCACAGGAGCACCTTGTTGTGCCAGACCACTAGCTAGAATCTGAAACCTGTCAATCATCTCAGCAATTGTTTCGTCAGGTTTCATTTTAAAGGCTTCATAGTCACTCAGTGGTATATTGAGTTTAGTCTCTTTAACCCGATTAGTGCCCTGATACGTGACATGTAGTCTGTCCCATATCGCCTTCGCAGATTCTTCTTCTGCTACACGATTATAGATTGGTGAGGATAGTGCACAGAAAAGTGAGTGGACAGCTTTAGAGTCGAGTCCTTGTCTTTTGACTTTTTCAGCATCTGTGAGAGTTGCTGGGTTTCCTTCTGAATCCGTATTTGCGGAAATGATAGGGACCACTCCTCTGGTTACTACATCCCACATTTGATCATCTAGTGCTTTGGTGAACCACTTTATCTTGTTGCACCAAACGTTGTAATCCTTTTCGTCGAAGTACGGTGGTTTGTTGTGGAATGATGAGTCACCAGAACCTGAGAAGTTGTTGCTAGACATGATAGATCGTTAGCTCTGAAGTAGAACACTTCACAAATGTGAGCAACCTGCTCTGATACCAATTGACGTAGCTAGCAATGACACCTAGAGGGGGGGTGAATAGGTGCTTCTAAAAAATTTGAGTTATAAGCGCAAGCAAACACAGAACCTGAGTATTGAAACTAAACAGGTTAAGTACGCATGAAATAAAGGAGTTTAGAAGGAGAAATGTGCACACAGATTTATAGTGGTTCGGCTATAGTAACCCTACGTCCACTCTCCCACGATGACAGCCGATTGGCTGGATTTCACTATGATGATCACAAAATTACAATGAACTTCTCTTAACTCACTCACAAGAGTATTTCCACGAGAAGTTAAAATAAATTTCTCAACAGTTTTTCTCGTCCTTTTCGTCTTCTAGAGAACGAATACTAGCACTCTCCTTTTATACCCATTTCACCTTGAACTAGCCGTTGTCAAGGTGCTCCACGGGATCACTCGTCAATCTTCAATCAACCTTGATTGAGCGAGATAAACTTGGAAGGATGCTAGGTACCTGTTGAAGAAAGATTCTGGTTACTTCAGATTCAGTCGCCCATACAACTAAATCTCAGTTTCCATTTTGATGAAATGTTGAATCTTCTGATAAAGGAAAGAAAGATAATATCCAATTAAGGATTTTTGTCCTAATGAAGATGGACAGTCATCCTGTAGATCGAATTCTTTCACTTCCCGTAATTTTCGAAATCAATTGGACTCTTGTCAAACGTGGGTCTTCTTAGTCCAGCTGCAGAATCTGAATCCGTTCAGAAACAGTCTTCAAACCATGTGAAGTTTCTCTGAATCTGATTCGGCTTTTCTCTGTGAATCTGAGCTCTTAAAGATCCTACTGTTGACGTCTCACATGAGTTTTCTTGAGGTCTTCCAAGGCAATGCTGTCCTCCATCTGAATCCACTTGAGGCAGTCAAGCACTTCATCTGAATTACTTAGACGCAGACTCCTCCTTCTGATTCCTTTAGAGGCACAAACATAGTTCCTCCTTCTGACCATTCAGAAGCACTATGGTGACGACTCTTTCTTGAGTCTGAACGCCAGTTGCGGGATGTTCAAGATTCTTTTCACATCGTGATTTCTGCAGGGAAGATATACTTCCATTAACTAGACTTCTTAAAACGAGTTTTGTCAGAATCAAAATTCTTAGTGGGATAGTTTCCTTAACGAAGAGTATGTTTTGATTGTTGGGTCACTGTCCATGTATCTCTTTAAGAGCATCCTAGTAAAGTTGGTGACCAATGCCATTTAGAGAAGAAAACTAAGTCCTTGAACCACCCTGCTCAAGGTTAAAAAAATTACAAACTGAGACAAAGCTAAGTCCTTGAACCACCCTGCTCAAGTTGTCATTTTCTCTTTGTTTTTAGCAATATAATAGGTATGGTATGATGTGTTAACATTGTCTCCTGATGCGTCGACTTAAAATCTTGAACAATTTGGTATGGTATGATGTGTGTTAACATTGTATCCTGATGCGTCGAGCACAAACATGTCGTAACAAAGATATAATAGCTTCTTCTTTTTTTCCTCTTTCGTTCCTTTACTAATTGGTTATCCAATTCGTTAGGACATAATAACACGTGCTTATGTTGTCACAAGGTCCCATCATACGTAACTCATCATTATGTCCAATCATCTATCTAGATGGAAAAAAAAAATTCATAGGATTGTCCACAATATGTCATAACTAAGGACCATTCGATTATAAAATGCTCATTTTTCGATATGCAAATACATAATTTATCCATACTTTTGTTAAAAAAAAAATATAAGGGTAACTAAATTGGTAAATTCTGACGCGACTGGCCTGGGTTATGAAACATTGTGTGTCAGCTTACGACAACCTTTCACAATGCTCCAAATAACTTACAATGAGAATAGATTTGGTTACGAGACGTTGCAGAATCTTACCACGTTCTACAACACGCCTTTAGGCTTTATAGTGTCTTGATTACATTACAACAAGAACGGTGGGATTTTGAATAGGCTCTTGCCACAATAAGGATTCGAATGATTAGGTTGTTTAAAAGTCTGTGTTAGATCTTGGAGGCATGAGACGCAATAGGTTGTAAATACAATTATGTTGAGTCATGCTTCAGTTCAATTCTATCCAATGTGCATGTTGTGATCAACCTACTCATTTTCATGTTTTTTTTTTTTATGTCAATCGATGACTATCTGATTTGATATGCTTGCCTTCAAGATGAGAAAAATGAATGAAACAAACTAAAGGTGTCATAACAACGGCTATATACATTGTAAAAAATTCTAAACCTTTTAACTTGTTTTGTAACTCAGTTTTATTGGGTTAACTTTATGACCCCTTACAAGGGCAATAAGCCAAAAACGAATAAGGAATGACAAAAATCGCCCTAATTACAATGCATTCCCTCTAAGCTTACGACCTATTACAAGCGCGATACTTAAAAAACAACAAAGAAGCGATGGAAATGCCGCCGCACTCATTTGTTTCTAGCTGATGACCTATTACAAGTGTATTATTTTGAAAATCAGTAAGTTATGACACAAAGGGCCTTCGTCACAAAATGTTTGCTCTAAGTTGACGGCATGCACCTATCCGGGGTCATTGGTTTTAGGGACATATGGAAGTGTCATTTCAAATATTCACAATCATATATAAGTCGTAAATTTAATTAAGTATTTTCATAATATTAGAATACATGTGCCATAACAACAGATTATTTACATCGTGGCAGGTTGTGAATCCTATTAGCTTGTTTTGTAATTCATACCCATTTGTCGATGGGTGCAAGAAAGCAAAGACTATTAAATATAAGATTATTATCAATTTAAGGAAAGAGTGAAATTAGCTTTGAATAAAAATGCGAAATTGCAAGCAAAACTATCGGGAACTCGAAACATATAAATCACTAGACATGACAACATGAATTAAAGAATCAAATAACAGATACAGTGGGTATTGACAATTCTCCAAATTGTGCGCTCATTTCCAATTTGTAATAAATGGAGGTGTGGTGTGCTTTTTTAAACAAAATTAATTACGTGTTCTATTTTAGAGGGCTAATTTTAGATTAAGATAGTTAATGGTGGGCTCTTTATTAATGTATGGTGTACTTTTTTAAACTAGCATGTAAGACTACTTATTTAATGAGATAGTAAATTCCTCATAGAGATGGTATTTTACCAACCATAGGTGCAAACTTTCAAAGAAGCTGGGCTAATTTGATGGGATGTTCGTAAGTCCCTTAGATGTTGGTAGTATACTAGCCACACTTGTAAAATGTGAAAGAAACTTTCCTCTCTGACCTTGACTTTCACGAAATTGTCTAAAGCATATATGACATTTGGATGCTCCAATGTCGTCAACTCAAGACATGCCACGTCCATTCGGATGATACCATTCCATAGGAAAATTTAGATCTTGTTAACTGCATACAAAAACAATCCGGGCACAATTTTCGCTTCCCTTCTTCTTTCTCTTTCGGGTTAATTTTGACAAAAATTCCAAACTAAAATATACACGTGTTACGTTTACCTCAAACTAATTTTCCTATCACAAACAATCTCAAACTAGTACCCAATGCCACGTTTACCCCATATTAATTTTCATGTTATGAAAAATCTCAAACTGATACATCTATATCACATTTACCCTAAACTTATTAGGGTATTACAAAAAATTTGAATGTTCGCGATATATGCAGCATAGATGTAGTAGTTTCGGATAGCTGTGACACATGTATACCAATTTATGATTTTTTGTGACATGAAATCAATTTGACATAAACGAGCCATGTGTATACTAATTTAGGATTTTTTATTATACACAAATTAATTTACGATTTGTGGTATTAGCCCTATTTTTTGTGTTTTCCTTTTTTGTTTTTCCTTTTCAGCCCCTCACCTCATATATACGACAGAGTTTCTCACCTCTTCAGACCTCCATTTCTTTTTCTTTTTTTTCGTTCTTTCCCATTTCAACCCTCTCTCTTTGGTTCTACTCTTCCCACCGATCTCTTCCCCCGCACAATGTTCACTTGCACGAACTTCTTTGTTCTTTCTTTTCTTATTTCTGTTGTACTTTTTTTCTGCTCTTGATTTCTTTTGTCTATTTTTTTTTTATTGTGCCCTCTTCTTTTTTTGGTTCCTTTGTGGCTCACACATACAGAATTAAGTATAGTACAAGTGCCAAAATTTGGGTACGATGCTCGTTTTAGTGCTAAAACTTTCAAGAAGATTACTTAAATGTCAATTTTTTTTTAAAACGATCACTTCAGTTAACTTAAATGCCAAATTTCTTAAAATCGCTCATTTCAGTTTCAATTTTGACAAGCCGCGTTGCTCAAATCAGAGTTGGCATTGAAGTAAGTGTTTTTTTTTTTTAAATTAGCACTTAATTGATCATTTTGAAAGTTTTAGTACTAAAGTGAGCAACGTACATAAATTTTAACACTTGTAATGCACTTTAGCCCGCACATACACAAAAGAGATTGTTTTTATTCACCATCCTCAGAATGCCTCACTATTCTCCGTTTGCTCTCTACCCGCACCTCGATTGTTGATTATTGTTTTCACTTTTCATTTCAAAAGCTGAACATTGTTAAACACCACCATCAAGCAAGAAAAAATTCCACTAAACTCAGTCGTTAATTATTTGACATAACTTTCTGTTGGGCATAAGCTTTAAAGGTAATTTGTGACGACCAATGTTTTGAAATTTTTGATTTTTCGTGTATAAATCCTGCAACAAAACAGAAACAGAAACAATTGGAAAAAGAAAACTCGACTTGTACAGATTAGAGCAAGAGTTCTTCCTAAAAGACAGACGATAAAAATTAAAAAAGAGAGGGAAAAGAAGATTCTTCATTATAACCGAAAAAAAATATTTCTGTGCAATTTTGCTTGAAAGATATTATTAAAAGGTCAATCTACATCGCGGCTTCAAAGATATTATGTGATTGATCACCAAGCAATCCTCAAGCGCCGAGTCATCATTTTGTCTTTTTCTGAATATCAAAAAACAGAATTGGAAAAGGATCTTGATTTTTTGGAGAACTCCAAGATTCAAGCATAAATTAGGGCAAAAAATAAAAAAAATTAAAAAATTAAAGACAGTTGAAGTTGGATGAATGTTTTGAACACTAGACTGATGGTGCGGTTCACTCCTCCTCAAACAACATTATCGCTTCTTTCTTGGCCTCTTTCCTTTTCCCCTTCCATGCCTTGCCCTGCTAACGGAACATCGATCTCCATGAAGTCAAGGAATTCTATTATACCTTCTAATCATAGAACCACAACGATTAGTTCGGCAGAACAAAGGTATAAAGGTCTGTTTGACTCTCCAGAACTGTAGATAAGCCAGTAAAAATCGCTAATTTTTAAATATGGATGCCGGTCCAATTTACCCAATCACTTCTTATATTTAAGCTTTTCTTCGGAAGCAGCTTTGGCAAAGCTTAAGAATTCCGCTGAGAGATACATCCATCCCTTTGACAACATTCAATGACATTTTCTCTTTTATTGGCAACCGGTAGAAATTAGAGGCGCATCAGTAAATAGGAGGAGGAAAGCACAAGTACATAAATAATACCCACCAAATACAACAACATATAAATAACATGTTGAAACAATCACAAGGAGGAAACTTTTCTCTACCAGTTGCTGCCCCTCTATAAGGTTCAGTTTATGACATTGCATCCCATTCAACATCAAATCTTTGTCAAAGCTTCCATCCACATTCTGTTAGATATTTCCCCCCATTTTTGACTTACATTCCCGTCGTAACATCAGCACCTTTCCCGCTAGAGCTTCTACAATGTCATCTTTTCGCGTGTTCAAACGACTAAAACGAAATTCTCTCCTCTTGTCCTCAAATAAGGTAGCACCACCTGTTTCTCAATACACTAATTTCTGGCTATTTCTTTACGAAACCGACGCTAGCGAAGTATGCTCTCTGCGCATGTTGGTATAGGACACCGCATTCCAGGCCATAAATTCTATAGCTATATAATGCTAGCGGTGAAAGGCCAAGGTCCATAGGGGTGTAATTATAGCATCTCCAACAGATCATCTTATGCATAGTGAACACGACGGGATATGTGAGCGACAGCTAAAATCAGCGAAACGACAGAAGTACAGCAAAAGGCCACGAAGTCCAACTTCACACAAGATGCACAAAACTAAGAGACCTTCCCGCTGGTGACATACCTGCTCTATGTTGGCAACGTCAGATGATTTCAAATATTCACCCAAAAGTTTTCATTCAACTATAAACGAATTACAGTGGATGAGCGGGAGGGAGGGAGGGAGAGTGGCGTTCGAGAGTGAGTAATGCGTTTTCCAGAGATGGTTTGCCAGGAGCGAGCGCTAGCATTTTGCTTGAGCAGCGGGAGGAGAAGAAAAATTTAAAGGAAAAACCTGATCTTAATTTAATTTGGGAATTTTATCTCTTTTTTACCCGATTACATTTTTTGGGGACAAAATTGCCCCTATTTTAGTCTATAGAAACTTAAACTATTTCAAACCTTTATTTGATACAAAATCCGTTACGTTTCCTTTTTTGAAAAAATGACCCCACTTTAAGGCATTATTCGAAAATTTTCCAAAATCTATCGAGTACATGAAGTTTTGCAAGTTTTTTTTTTCTTAACCAACCAAACTCGGGAATCATATGAGAATTCCAATCAGCGTGTCTTCTCATCCATATTGTAGAGAAACACATATCCTACTTCTCAAATTTTCTATTGGCAATATAGGTAGGTTAGCATCAGTATCATTATTAATTATTTGATCTATTGTTGAATAAGACAGATGAATAGGTTTGAGGGGATGAAAAGAAAAAAGACCTGAATAACTTTTAGTTCTGTATTAGTAAATTGTTAGGTATTGCCAAATTGCTGTTTTTATGTTTGTACTGCACTTTTCATATCAATGAGAACATTTCTTTGCCTCACGAAGAAAAAAGAATTGCCGAGTTGCACAGACAAAACTTGTGGGACCCCAAGGATTGAGGTCTGTTTATACTTCCCAAAGTCAAATTGATAAAAGAAATTGGAAGAGATGAAACAAACCGGTGCATCTCATGTTTACCGAATCAATAAGTTAAATTGTCTTTCAGTCAAAAGAAAATTGGATGTGCCAAATTGAATGAGTCCAGCATACGACGACATTGAAAATTTCGATGATTTATGTTAAAATATCAAAGTAACTGACAATTCAAACACATGAAGATGGCCATGAGGCTAAAGGGTAATGGTGAACTCAAATGCCCGAAACGTTGAGACTACTTGTGAGTGCATGATGAAATTAATGTATGGAAGATCAAATTTACAGGTTGGGCACCTAATTTTCTCTCCCTCTGGAAAGCATTATTTATATGAGGATCTTCTCTCAATGACCTAAATTTCGAGAAAAATGGGTTCACAGTCTCTCAGCTAGTAGGTCCTCCCCGATGTGATAAATGCAATTGGCCTTTCTTAACCAGCAACTTCAATGCTATCTTCTGAGCAGCTACAGCTTCAGCCTCAAGGGTGGGCTCCCATAAAACTTTAGTTTCAGCAAGTAAGAGGTCAAGAAGTATGAGTCCATGTTTGAGGGAGGACGCCCGTCTTCCAAGTGACCTGAATATCATTTTTAGCCATTAATCGACTGAGCAAGGAAGGTGAACGTCCTTTGTTTCATCAATATTCAGAAATAATGGGGCATTCCAAAATTTTTTTTGAGGCGCTAAAAAGAACTGAGCTGTCCCAAGTCTTGGCTTCAATATAGTTCTGTAACCATTAATTTACACCCTTACCAAAAAAAAAAGAAAAAGAAGATTTACATTTGTTTAGTAAGCAAAACTGGGGGAATCCTTTATGAGTGTCAACAGTTAGAATTTCTTTCGTAGTAACAATCATAGAATCGACTGGGACAAAAACGAACAATTACTTTCTATGTACTATTATTTTTGGGTAGCGTTCTTTGAATCATCCATGAAACCATGAAAGTTAAGGTCTCCTATTGATACTCAAATAGAGCACAAAAGGGAAATGGTATGGTCATTGTATAGTACCTTTTCCTAGCTTCTTATCTCAGTGTCACGGCGCATGCAGAATGAGCAAGCACGATTGGCAGCTACCTGCATAACCGAATTCAAGTAATTCAAGCATCACAAAATTCAATTTAATGGGCAATCTTTGAATTAGACTAGCAGCTTGTATGCTTCTTCTGAGCATTACCCAAGAAAATGTGTCAATGTTGATTGTTTCATGCTTTCCCGTCAACCTTCTCCTATTTCCTTCTCCACTGGCGCTAACATGCTCCACATGGTGAAGTGAGAAACTTAGAATTGCTTTCTTTATCACTTCAAAGCCACCCTCTTCTCCCATGCTTTTTGTATTGCAGAATAGATGGGGAACACGCTCTCGAAGTCCTTCAATGAACAAACATACTTAATTGAGTCCATGTTATTTCTATGGTGTGAACCTGCAGTCAGTGTGGCATCATGCACCATTCCAGTCACCGTGAGAAGGAAGATAATATTTTTGATCAACTTTTGGATAATATGTTGCGTAAATGGTGATAGTGAAGGCAGCTACCTCTATTGGCTTCCAATCTACCGTGAGGACAACACCAGCTCATTCTGTTATTCTCTGTTATATAAGCAACATAAACAATCAGGTATTTGAATACTGTAGAGCATGTCTGCATGCACTTACTCTATATGTTTGCCGTTAATGGAATTTTGTTATTTTCTTGAGCAAGTAATTGAAATTTCCCCTTAAGGTATCTTGAACATCATATATGACCTATCTCTTGAACAATTCCCACACTTGGTTCCCACTAGGTATTGTTATTGCACGGTAGAAGTCAGTGTTGATGGCAATAGTTCTCTGTTTTTTTTTTTTTTCCTTTTAAAGAAAAAAAGGGCAAAATGGAGGTCAAATATTACCTGGCCTAGCATCACCTCTCCACTGGTGCCACTAATGTTGATACCGGCATATAAGCAAGCCTGTAGTGAGCATTGAATGCGCAACAATAATAAGGCCCCCTATATGGACATAAAGCCTCATATCATTACAAAATTTCTCATCAACTTAGCCTACATCCATCAATTTATAGGTAAATTCGTTGCGAAACAATGTCTCACCCGGGGACCTGGATATCCTCCAAAAGGCCAAGTCAATGACCACTGAAATTTTCTGCAGTAGGGTGTTTTCTTGCTCAATCCCACACATCATGTGAACATTTAGCCAAAAGTCATGAATCTGTCTATTTCAAAACTTTCTAATTCACGATAGAAAATTCATGTTCTTGGATCTCCTACCATGAAACTTCATTGATAACCCTTGGGTTACTGAAATTTCAGCAACCCTGGCATGTTTGTTCGTTGGGATCGGCTCACCAGCTAGTGTGTATAAATCGCAAATAACCTACAGACGAACAATAACTCTATGTAAATGAATTGAAACGTCTTATCCAATTAACCTGTTCAGATGATCTGATTGATGAACAATTTTTACAACATAATACCTTTTTTGTATATGATTTACCAAGATATTGATGCCACCTTGGAAAGGATCCTTGGAAATTGCTTGAGGGCTATTAAAAAATCGAGAACTTGATGAAACCATGTGAAGGTAAATATAGTAGGACAGTTTTGGTTTTATGTTATCTTACTGTGACATCACTTCACAACCTTGACCATTACTTGATCCATCGTAGTTCCACCTGGGATGTCCAGACGGGTGTTCAACAAGTCCGGTGATTATCTGCTGGAAAAACACAACATATTTTATTGTCACCCATTCACACCCTTGACTTGCTGTGCAGATCTAAGCCAGAACTTCCAATCCTGTCTCATAGTTAGACTACCATCAAAATGTGAAACAAGATATGCTAAAGGAGAAATTGGAAAAGGAAAAAGGTGTCGGTGGTTGAATGTGCATAAAACATGTGACATACTTATTATGATGGTAGATTGAAGAAAAAAGCGAAATTATAATCTCAACACAGAATAGTTCTGGTGTTGTTCATCTTTTTGTGCACTGCACTTGAAGTTTTTAGGCATTAATACATACCGATCATATTCTGCAATTATCTTATCAGTGTAGGGCATGACGTCCAAGTTGAGAAGACTCTCAAGCCTGTAATAGTATTGTTCTCAGACTTCAGAGCATACACCCTGAACTTAGAAAAGCCCTTGGTTTTTCCACTCTTCTTTTGTTTTAGCAAGACAGAAGCCTGACTGTTTGCTGCCGTGGGATTGGTGAGTTCTTTGTGAACCTCATCTCGCATTGTGTCATCGGCCCCAAAATCTGCTCCATTTCTGCCTAGTCTGAAAATTGGAGCAGCGTGAGAAACAGTCATATCTACTGAAACAAAAGAATGGACTGGTCTCCTTAGCAAGTGCCAGCACAGAAAGTTCAAAGCTGCATTTTCAAGTAGGAAAAACTTAGATTTTTGAAGCACAAATAGGAAGTTGCCATAAGGGACACTACCGCATTCTCCTTGAAAAGTAAACCAAAAACAGTGGCACATCTATAATTCTCCTTCTAGAACCATTACAATCAGCAAACATGTTATTCTAATATTTCATTCGGATATAATGGATGATCAGCTAGTGAATCTTGACAGTGCACCTAATTCTTTCCTCTCGCAATCAGAAGGCAATCACATTGAAGTAGCTTCTTCTTTCACAAACCTTGGAATTATTGCCGTGGCAGAGCAAGACTACCAAACTCAGCAATAATTAGGATGACCAAATTGAAGTCATAGAACAAGAGAAATCGAGTCTACACACAGATCAAGTAATGAACCCAATCGAAAGACACAAAACAAAAATTCATATGACGCAAACAGAAGTTGTCAACTTCGCTCAGGAGCCAGGAAAAATTGAGTACTTCTCTAGAAGCACAAACAGCTCAAAATCAAGAAACGGAAAAGCATTAGCCATGCTGAACTCAGTGTACATTGTCTGCAGAAAATGAAGAATCCAGAAGCAGAGAGAGAGAGAGAGAGAGAGAGAGAGGTACCAGTGAAAATCTGGGAAACAATAATGCTTGCGCTTGTTCAATGCGATGAGCAATGATTCGAATTAGGCCTCGTGAGAGAGCTCAAGCAATGGCTACGACAAGATTTTTCGAAGAACAGAACGCGTCTGCAAAATCGCACTGGTAAAAAGATCCCCAACCAAATCAAGCATCGAAACACAATCAAGAATTATGCATGTGAACAGTAAACTATAAACAGTGGCATAGTGCATGCACTGCAACGGCTTCGACTCCGCAAAACAGAAGCGAGAACCAACCTTGCGTGTGAGATTGAATTGGCCGAGAATGACCTCCGCAGCCTTCAGCGTCTTGTCGACGCTCTCGTGAGCCCTCCTAATCGAGTGCGTCCTTAGAGAGAGAGAGAGAGACAGAACAATAGCACAGCGCAGTGCAGTCTCAGAACGGCGGAAACGTTCGATTCGTGTTAAGAGAGAGGAAAAGAGGGAGGAGCACCTGAGAAGGACGCATGGCGGTCTCGAGGGCGGAGAGGCGGTGATCGAAGGAGCCGAGGATGGCGACCATGCTGTCGGTGATGGTATGGCTCTTGTGCAGCGAATCTCTGATTGATTCCGCCCGCTCTCTCAGGATCTCCATTGCCTAAGGCACTCCCATCGCTAAACCGTCTGTCTCGGTCTATAGCTGATTCAATCAGAGAACGGCAATGTGGAATGCGAGAGTTGATCGGTCATGTTTCAATCTTCTTCTTCTTCTTCTGATGAGAGAACTGCAATGTCGAGGGCGACAGGTCATCAATGCCCATGGATATGGACATGGCAGAGCAATTGAAGAGTCAGAGAAGAAGAAGAAGAAGAAGAAGAAGAAGAAGAAGAAACTGAGACAAGAGAGAATTACAAGAGAAATCGAGTCTACATGAGAAGAAAGCAGAAAATGTAGAATGCAGAAGCAGAGAGAGAGAGAGAGGGGGGGGGGGGGGGGGAAACAAGGTCCCACATACCTTCCCAAAAAAGACCGGACTTGTGAGATATGTGGGGGATATGAGCAATCTTGTACCAGTCCTCGCCTCCATCTCTTCTGCACCTCTCCTCCAATTCTGGGCATTCGGAGATTCTCAGGTGAGTAAGGGATGCCAGCCTTCGCATTCCTTCGGGTAATGACGTCAGCGAGGGGCAATCTTCGATGTCAAGCCGTTGAAGTGATTGAAGGTCCCCGATCTGCTCCGGTAATTCCTTCAAATTCTTGCAATCGTGAATCTCGAGATACTCGAGATTGCTGGCCTGGACAAGCCACTGCGGGAGAGATTCTAGTTTGGGAAGACCGTCGATTTCCACGGAGCGGAGACTGCGAAGAAGCCCTCCATGGAAATCTAAGACGTTGCCGCTTTCGTCTTTGGATATATCCAGCTCGTCACAATCCATAATAGAGAGATCCACGAGGCTCGATAGATGCCGCATTCCGAGTGAGAGGGAAGTTAACCGAGGACATACTTCGATGCGAAGGGACTCAAGTGAGGTGAGGCTTTTCAAACCCTCCTCGGGTAAATATTCCAGAGACTCCATCTCCCGGATAGTCAGACGCTTCAACTTGTTGAGGCCAAATATCTGATTTATCAACGACGCTGAGATGGAACCCGTAAGCCACAAGTCCTCGAGATTTGGAGTTGGTGGCATGGCTTTCAACTTTTCACAGCCCTCAATCCACAACGTCGATAGGCTAGGAAACGATGCCGTCGACGTGGATGAACAATCTGACCCGATGTATTCCAATTCACTCATCCCAATAATCATTAAAAACTTGAGGTGAGGTAGTTGGATCAGTGGAGGGAGATGCTTACATCTTCCGCAACCTAAAAAGCGTACCTTAACTAATTTGGGCAAGGAAAATACAAGTTCATCCATCATCCACCTTGGAAAGCTCTCACCTTTATATCCATCTATCTTCAACTCCTGCAGATTTGAGTACGGCCTCAGTCCATCTAATAGCGCTTCATCTCTATCCTTGATTATCGCGTCATCAGCATCGAATTTGCCCCACTCAAGTGTCAAAGATTCCAGAGAACGCTTCTCCATCAAGTTGGCAGCCTTGGATTCCGATACTGCATCCGTCACACTTCCCAAATTCTCAATGCAAAGGCTTCCCCGAAGGTCGTTAAGCCCATTTAGATCCCCAAGTCTGCAATAGTTCTTAACAAGAGCTTCGTTTTTGGGCAAAATGAAGTGCGTTAACCTATGCAAAGAGCCCAATTGCTCAAGCCCGCGTGGCATATAACTAATGTTCGGACAATCACGTATGTCTAGATTTCGAAGGCTGACTAACTTCCATATGCCACTTGGCAGTTCTTCAAGGAATTTGCAATCATTGAGAATAAGTGTTTGCAAATTCAGCAATCTCGTAATAGCATTAGGAAGCCTTTTGAGTTCACTACTTTTAGAGAGATTGAGATATGTGAGATGCTTCAACTTACAAATGGACCTCGGCACCTTCTCGACATTTGCGGCATGCAAATCCAAGATGCGCAATTTCTTGAAACTTTTAATTAGCTTGCGTAGATATGCTTCACTCGTTGATCCTGTTGGAAAAAAAAATGCATCTCTAGCAGTAGACAGAAACGTTCTGAGACCACTTGCTTTCAAGCGTGAAATTGAAAGATTACCCATCAAATTGGAAGTTTTATCATGAGACATATGACGAGTTCTTTCAAGTATGGGTTTATTATCATCGCATGCCACCCAACACTCAGTCCCGGCAACTAAGCATGCTAGATCATGCATCAAATCATGCATCTTGCAAGTCTCCACATTCGTGTGTGGATCTTTCTTAAAATCTTGAAAGAAGTTTCTCCATAGTAGATCCATGAAATATCCATCAGCAATATCTTCTAAATGTTGACTTCTATCTAACGGTTGGATAAATCCTTCTGCCATCCAAAGATCGACCAAAGTCTGCTTCTGTATCTTATAATCTTTGGGGAACAATGAACACAACGCGAAACACTGTTTCAAGTATAAAGGAAGATGGTCATAACTAAGCTTAAGAATTAATTTTATGCCGTCTTCCCTTTGAGACACATCCGGGAGCTCATTTTCTTTGAATTGCAACCATTCGTGCTTACTTTTATGAAAGAGTAAACCCCCAATTGTTCGAACAACCAATGGAACGCCATAGCACTTCCTAACAATATCTTTACCGATAGCTAGCATGTCGGGATCTTGTATCTCCTCTTCATTACAACAAGCCATTCGCATTAGTAATTTAAAAGAAGCGCTTTCAGATAAGCCCTCAAGAACATGAGGCGTAGCAGTGCCGGTGATCTTCGCAACCAAAGGAAGCCGTGTGGTTATAAGGATCTTGCTTCCTCTAGCACCTCCCAATAGTAAAGTTTTCAAGCTTAGCCACGTTTCTCGGTCTTCATTCCACAAATCATCTAAAACTAAGAGGTATCTCTTTCCATCAATCGCTCCCCTCAGTTCACTTTGCAACCGCTCCATCGCACCCTCGGTTGGTTCTGTCTTCTTTGCACAAGCTATCATATCTTTCACTATTTTTTTCTTGTCAAAGTTATCAGAGACACATACCCACATTTTCAAGTTAAACTGTTTACTAGCCATCTCATCATTATACACACATTGAGCAAGAGCAGTTTTTCCAAGCCCCCCAATACCAACTATTGGAAGAATGGAAAGGTCCTCTTTCACGTCTGAACCCAGCAAAAAATCCATGACCGTTTTCTTGTCATCATCTCTCCCTATAACATCTCCCTCACGTATAAACGAATGCGTCTCTTCTCTCTTCCTCCACTCTCTCACTACTTGCGAATGCACGGGGCGCTCCTCCAAGTGGAATCCCTTATTGGCCTTACGGGCTTCTATTTTCTCCCTCACTGCTCCTACTTTATTACTCATCTTCAACTGAAAAGCAATCTGGTTTGAACTTGAGAAAAATGTGCTTACCTCCTTCGTCACTTCATTGTGGCCCCTCAGTTCTCGTCGAATAGCTTCGATGTTGAATTCTTCAAGCACGTCCTGCGCCTCATAGAAAGCGTCTTTCAGTTTCTCAACCCAAACTTGGATTTCGCGATTCTGGTCGGATCGCTGCTCGGCATCCTCCAGTACAGCCTGAAGCGTGGAGACGGTGTCCCTGAGCTTCTCGAGTTCATGCTTGACGCCCCATGGCTTTCCAACCTTTTCTAGTGCTCGAGGAACTAGAAAATCAACGATCTTTCCAGCAATGCCAAAGAGGACAGATTCGGCCATTGTGTTCTCTCTTCTCTCTCTATCTGGATCGCGAGGTACTGCTCCAGTTGTTCCAAGGCTTAGATATATAAGACCGGCAAATGAAAATCCTAGCAAATATAATTTTCTAACTTCTTTCGCCCCACTTGAGTAAGTTGAAGATAAGAATTCTCGTCACATGGGACCCTTCTCTCTCTCTCTCTCTCTCTCTCTCTCTGGATCACGAGATATTGCTCCAGTTGTTCCAAGGCTGGACATATAAGACCGGGAAATGAAAATCCTGACAGATTTAATTTTCTAACTTCTTTCGCCCACTTGAGTAGCCGAAGATAAGCATTCTCGTCACATGTGACCCACCAAGGTTGGGTCCATTGTTAGGTCCGCGATTTATATAAATATCTTCGAAGCCCGATTTTATGTCTCCCAATGCTCAGAGATTCTTTTTCTTGGTCCCACAATTTTAATAATAAATAAATTTTGGAACGTCCTTTTGTATTATATTACGGTTTTTCATAGCTCTAAGTATGCCTTTTCCGAAGCATGCCTTTACTTTTCACATGCCATTATTAGATTGAGCATCGAAGTAAAAGAAAGAACGATTTGTACAAATCTCACCATTCAAATCAATTATAAAAACATAAAGGATACACAACAACTGCCTATTTTTTTTCCTTTTCTTTTTCTTGAGGTTTCGCGCCACGTGTCTCTTCATCTAACGGTCCATGCGTTTTTAAGATAGAGACGCCGTGCGATTCTGGAACTCTCCATATTAGAAGCCAAATATTAACACGTCAATTGTCACTCATTAATAGCCAATTACCTTATTTGTTATACAAAACTTGATATAGACACCATAAACTTAAACATCTGTCTTCCTCCTCCTTTGCGTTTTAGAGAGAGAGAGACCATGCGGTTTTGAAACTCTAGAAATTAATAATCAAATGCTGTTTTATTAATTGTACTTGTTAATGGTCAATCACCTCTTTCATCATCGCATAAAACCTAATGATGATGTAAGTGCATTATAATAACAACTTCATCGATGCTCCCTTTGAGTTTGCGTATACACCGGAAAGATTACATCCACTTAATTTGTAGAGCAAGTTGAAGTTCATATTATTCTCGAAAATATTGTATTAGATTAGCCAAAAAGCCACAAAATTTTTTTAAAAAAATATATCCATTTACCATGAACTTTTTTGTGATGTAAAAAATCCAAAATATGCCCACTATAATACATGAACTCTAAACCTTTTTTATGACGTTAAAAACTCTAAACTTATACTCATGTGATGTATTAGGTTGCATATGGTAACACTCCAAAAACAATGTTTCTGTTCCCAAAGTATTCCCGGAATACTTTGAGAATAAAAACTCGTATGGTAAAAAAGTGATCCAAAAGTGTTCCAAAAACACTTTTGATAAACAAAAACACTTTTGGAGCAAAAATGAGAAACAAAAAAAACTTGCTTCTATGTTTTTGGAATACTTTTTAGAAGCACATTTGGAACATTTTTTAGAAATAATTGGGAACAAAAGTAATTAAAAATAAAAATAATTAAATAATAAAAATAATAATTTTTTTTCACAAAATGAAAAATTAAAATTAAATTAAATTAATTTAAAATCAAAATAAAAAATAATTAAAAATAAAAAATAATTTTTTCAAAAAAATAAAAATTAAAATTAAAATTAATTAATTAAAAATAATAAATAATTAAAAATAATTAAAAATAAAAAAAATATTTTTTCAAAAAAATCAATTATTTAAAATAAAATAAAAAATTAAGAATGGAAATAATAAGAATAAGTAAAAATTAGAAAAAATAATAAATCAATTAAATAATAAAATAATTCAAAATAATAATAACTAATTGAGAAATTGAATCATTTACAAAGGACATTTTTTACCAAGCGGTATTTATGTCAAAGTTGCATGCAAATACACTTTTTATAGTTGATCAATTCCAATTCGTCTTCTCTTTCATTTTTTTTTTATAGTTGATCTTGTCCATAATGAAAAATTAGGAACATAATTTTTTTTTACAGTTACCAAACGCGTTTTTATTCCTTTTTTGTTCTAAAAACAGAAATTTTATGTAGTTACTAAACATTTTTCTGTTCTCAAAAATCGTTTGCTGGGAACAGAAACAGAAAAATGTGTTTCTGTTCCAAAAATTATTTCGGGAGCAGAAACGTTACCATACGCAGCCTTAACTACCCATCAAGTTTTTGTCAGATGATTTTTCAATCAAAATGACTTTCTTTTTCACTCAAGTCATATTGGCTTTATGTGACGTCGTTCACCATTCGTCGTCCATGTAGGCTTTTTTTTAATGGTGCTCATTAACAAAACCTTAATGGATGGTAAATATATGACATAGGTACGAAATATTAGAATAAATATATCACGATGAGTATAATTTAAGATTTTTGATTAGTTTTTTTGCTAGATAAAATGAAAGGTGAGAAAGGATAAGTTTTGCGATAATGCTTACTCAACCATTGAACTGCACTCTACCTAACTTTCCCATCATTGCGCGCACGCGCAATTTTAGTTTCAGGTATGACACGTAAGAGCTAAACTTTATGAGCAGTCTTTTTTTTTAAATATTTTTCAAGGGGCAAAGGCAATTGTTTACTTTTCTGTTTAAATTTAAAATATTTTGTAAATATAAATTATCTTGAAAAAAATATATGAATTATGTTTTTGAAAATTTTACATGTTTTGGGCAGAGAAATTATAAAAGTGATTTTGAAATAAGAGTAAATAAACAAGGCTTTTTGTATGTTTGTGAAAGTGGAGAGCTTGGAATTCACGGATGGTGGATCATATCATTGTCTTTCGATTTGATTTGATGTGTCATCTTTCTACTTTTCCTCCTTTTTTCAAAGACAATAAAACAAAAGTTTAAGATATCGTGTCGACGAAGCAAAACCCTCAACTTTTCAATTTTCATACCAGTTGCAAAGCCCATTTATAGATGTGCATTGATGAAAGATGTATCCAATTTGATAAACAAGGTAAGTTGACGTTGATGTATTGCTCTAAAAGCATTATCTTAAATTAAATGCGATGATTAAGTGTTTTTCTGCTTTATTATAAAGCAATATGTCTAATAAATGTTAAAGAGAAGGGGAAGGACTGAAATTTTGTAATGATATAAGTCAACCATCAAACTTCCATTCTATCTTACTTTTTCATCACGTAATATATATCGCCATCGATGATAGCCTCTTCATTTTTTTTCTCTCTATCTTTCCAATTTGGTATGGAATGAATTTATAATTATGGAATCAACTCGATCAGGACTCTCTCTCTCTCTCTCTCTCTCTCTCTCTCTCTCTCTCTCTCTCTCCATGGATTAGAAGATATTAGTCCATTGGCACCAATGCTAGAGACTTCTGAAGTCATGTATAAAAAGGTTCGTGCTACTCCTCAGCCAAGCATAATAGAAAGATGAAGCCTAGTTCAATAATGCATATAGAACCCACCCCGCGATTGGTTTGTCTGAAGACTTTTTGGTGCTTCTAGTATTTAATAGTCTAGCATGATTGCAAGGGCAACGAAAATGCCGGCAGTAAAGCAACAGGAGCACAGGAGAATAGGACCAAGTTGGGACAGCAAATTGCTACCCCCAGGACAGAAGTTGGTAATAAAACTCACTTTATAAACACAAAGGAATATCCGGCCAAAAACAAAAAAAACAAAAAGGAATATTAGTTTGCTTTAATACGTGCACGGTGAAATGTGAGCAGCGATTAATTAATAATTAATACATATATATATGTGTGTATGTATTGATACATATACGATACACATTAAAATAGAGATTTTTTCCGTTGAAATAAAAAGTTCTATGTGCTTAAGCACTAATACCTCTTAACTCAAAACCTTGCTATTATTTTATTAAAATATTACTGCTTGATTAAGGAAGCTCACTCTCCTTCCTATTCTCTCAATATCTTTTGCTGCCTATGAATATAATGCTTTTACATTATTTCTTTTTCTTTTAATTTTTCACATTCTCTAAACAAATAAATAATATTGTGTTTCACAGGAAATGTCCGCAATGAAAGACATTTCACCGAAAAGCGTAGAGCTTTCGGATTTATTATTTTAACGGATTCTTCTGACGATTTCAGACAAGAGGTGAACTACATAGCAAAGGATAAACAGGACAATAAATGTAAAGTGTGATAAAAGATAAAAGCAAATAAGATAAATTGCAGAGCAAAAGATTGATAATTGATTAATTGATCGGTCTCTTACAAAAAGTCGTCACCGACTATAATAATTACTTGCGATTACTCTCATGCACCTTATCCCTAAATTTTCAAATTGATTTTAGTAACTGCTTTTCTTATCCTTTTAAACCGTCCAAAGCACTAATTTATCTGCTCTATATAATCGCCCGGTGTAATATATTGACTTCACGGTGCACCAAAACTTCAATCAATAGCTGTCCGCATTTTAGCTACCAAACACATATTCTCTTACGGGCTTTTATGCGACATGAGATTCTCATGGACTTTATGGTCATTCGTAGCCTAAGCCAATTTTCGGTGTCAATACATTGACTTAAAAGATTTCTCTTCCAATAAGGTGGTGGATAGCATGTCCAAAGATGATAGACAGGACGAGTACGGTGGGTTCCACGTGTATGTGGTCGTACTGCAACTTAACTCTACCATGATTGATCACCTATTAACCATCACTTTACTTCTTTCTTCTTCTTCTTTTTCGGATTCTGCACCACTTCTGCCTTACAGCCATCACCATATTTCATAAATAAAAAACGACAATAACTCGATTTAGATAGTTAGGTAATTCATTTAGAATAACTAAGTTAATAAATAATTAATTTATAATTTATTTAAATTTATTTTTAAAATTTAAGACAGCTCCTCTATGACATACATCTTTAAAAATAGATTAAAATATAGATCTAGATTCATTTTGCCATCTCTAACCTTAGGTAATGCTCCGACGGCAGCTTCCATCGAGGCTCTGAGACTTGTCGGGACATGCATGGCAAGTCAGGACAAGTTCCTGTTTAGAGATAGGAATTCTCCACAGCCAGAGGATGAAGACTAATTCAATAATACATGTGGGACCCACCGAGGTAGGGTCCCGACCAGATTTTTTTGGCTTCTAGTGTTGAGTGATAGAGATATTTATTTGGCAGATTGTTTTCGTGTGAAAGCAAATTGCGTCTCCAGGGACAAACTCTTCATTTTTCCCAAGGCTTGATTCTGTGTATATTGTTTCTTAAATGATGGAGGTCGTTGTCTAATCTTTTGGATGGATTTGAGGTATGACAAAGTTGGTAACAGAGCTTACTTTATAAACCTAGGGAAAATTAGTTTGCTCTGATTCGGGTACGGCGAAATGTATGTTGCGATTAATTATATTTAATTTTTTTTACTAAAATAAAAATCTTTATTCGATTCAGCGCTACACTTCTGAATTCAAAACTCTTTTACGTATTGTCTCTTGATGTTATTGCTCTTTGTTTACTTGAACATTGTAGTAGTTTTACTGAGGCAGTTCATTCTCCATGCCAATCTCTCAAACTAATTTGCTTCCTATGGATAAAATGTTTCTACCTTATTTCTTTCTTCCTTTATGTTTTCATAGTCTCTGAATAAAATAAGTGAAACAGCCTTCGAAAGGATTTCCATGTAGGGGCAAAATGACGGACATACCCGTGATTTTTTTTTTCTAGTATATGTAGTTTGTACAAAATCTTTTACTATTTCAGTTTCCTATTGCAATCATATTGATTAGTTTGGAATATCTTGTAGTTCAAATTTCATCACTTATATTTGCTAAATACTATAAGACAAGTTATTTCTTTTATCGTTTGATTATGGCTCTTCTATTCTCTGGCATATTATTCTTCTAATTGAGCTCTATTCAAGATAGACAATCCAATCTTTGCTGAATTTCCTTAGAGATGTTTTTGAATAGTATACTTGCGAGACCTTTGCAATTCCTAGTAAGGAACAAATGACTAGTCCATGACATTGAGCTGAGCAAACTTCATCACTACAAAGATACATTTCGCCAGTCTAACGGCAGACAATGGTACGAATTCTTGGCTAGAATATGCAAACCATCTTTTAACGTTCTTAAAAAATTGGGAGTCCAGAAAAAACTCATATTGTTTTCTTGCCAAAATATTAATATGTCAATTTTCACTCACTAATGGCCAACTACCTCATTTAGTACGTACAACTTAATACGGGCACCTACCTCGTTTATTGTACAAGAATAATAGAAGGTAGAAATTATTTAAATAGCAAATACCAATTGCAAAACCTATAATAAAGAAAGTTGATATTGATGTATTGTTCTAAAAATCTTATGTCATATTATACGTGATGATTAAGTTGTTTTTGCTTTATTTTAAAGCAATATTTTTATTTAATGTTAACGAAAGTGGAAGGAATGAAGTTTTGTAATGATATAGCCCAACCATTAAGTTCCATTCTATCTTACTTCCTCATTATCCATTGATATATGTATATATTGATAGTTTAGTTTCACAAATGATACAGAATAATATAGACAGAAAGAAGATAATCATGATCACCTGAGTTAGCTAAGTTTTCTTAGGACTTGTTTGTTTATGCTTTCTAAAATGCAAAAAAACTAAATGTTGTAATGTTATTCAAATAATAAATTATTTCGAAATATTATGTACTTAGGCGTTGCGAAAATTTCATATGTGTCAAGCCAAAATTATATGAAAAAAATTTGTTCGAGTAAAGATTAAATTAAACAAAAACTAAATATAAAAAAATTATCCACACTTCCCTTTAAATATTTTGTTGAGGTTTGACAAGTCTTCTTTTTCCTTGCCTTCTTCCCTGACACGTTGGTGAAGCATAGCAAAAAATTTTCGCTTTCGTGGGGGTACATCAGAGTCACCGTCAACTCACAAAGGCTACTCTACAACCATCTCATTGCAGATTAAATGACAGCAGCAATAGAGGGGATTCCCTAACATCTAAATTCAAGATAAGCATCACATGGATAAAAAGTGCAGCTTGTACAACAACGGTGGCTCAGTTTATTTGTAAGCAGCTTGTTCGGGGTATCAACTCAAATTTAGGAACATTAGGATTCAACCAAATAAGTCTTTGGAATTAGCACCACAATTGAATTTGGGACTGAAGTGACACAAATCCATTGGATCTATGAATTATCACATCGAATTTTATAAATAAGGCAAGTCGATGTTGGTGTTTCTATAAGTGAAAGATAAAATGGGATGTTACCAAAAAAATCATGAACATACTGTAATTATGCAAATTCAGTTCTAAGCCTTTTTTTTTCGCCAATTAGGCCCTAAAACTTTTTGGATTTGCTTTAATTTAGTCCATCTGGCCAACTTTGGCTAGCCCGCACTGGTGTGGTAATTTTTAATGATATTTTAAAAATTTTAATCTTTTTGGCTTTTTATTTTCTTTATTTTTTCCTCTTCTTCTGGCGACCAGTAGAAGCAATGGCCAACACAGTCGGCCTTGCTATCACTAGGCAAGGTTGGTTGAGCCTCGCCAGCATCCAGCTCCAAGCCTCGCCCTCCTCAAAGTCGCCCTTGCCCTCGCCCTCACTAACCCTCCCCTCTCATCGATTGGCATTCTAGCGATCGGCTGGAGGAAAAAGGAGAAGAAAAACATAAAAAAAAATAAAAAGGAAATTAAAAATTGACACATGAGCATGATCAACGTCCAAGTCAGTGCCAGCTAGATGGACTGGATTAGACAAATACAAAAGGCCGAAGTCTCGATTGGCAAAAGAAGAAGAAGAAGATTTAGGACTGAATTGGAACAATTGCTATAAATTTAGGATTTTTTTGGTAGTTTTTCTAACGATTAAGTTGTTTCCCACTTTGTGGTAAAGTACGTATATACATTGAAGTTTTGGAATGTGTGTCTATCATACATACTTATTGGGTGCGCAATTCAATAAGTAAGGCAAGTTAATGTTGATATATTGTTCTAGAAAAATAATATTAGATTACATTAGATGATTGAGTTTTCCTCTAGTTTATTGTAATTTAATATGCTTAAGTAATGTAATGGAAAGTAGCGAGGGATGGAGCTTTATGATAATGTGGGTCAACCATTTGACTCCATTTTACCCAAGTTATTATTATTGATTGATTGATGTGTCTCTCTCTATATACACACGCACTTAGTTTGGTTCCACAAACAACACATAATAAAATAGAATGAAAGGAAATAATAATGATAATAAGAGTTAGCTGAGGTTTCTTAGGATTTATTTGTTTGTGCTTTTTAAAAAGAAAAGGTAACATTTTTCTTTCAATTAAAATTCAAATTTTATTCAAGTATTAAAAAATTATGATTTCATTCTATGTAATTTATGTGAAAATTTCATATATTTCAAACACCCCCCCCAAATGCGTTTGAAATGAATTTGGATGTAAAAAAAAACAAAAAAAAACATTTAGTTAGGATCGTGGACCAATAGGGCCAATCGACCGGCCACTCTACACCATAAAAGGAGGATTAAAATTGAAATGTCGACAATGATTTAGGCCTCTCTTTGCGTTTAAGTTAAATCTTCTAAATTCTTGATGGGACTTTAAAAAATGACTTATCTTTTTTCACTTCTAGAAGATTACTCACCAAATTGGCAATCATCTATTCAGTAGTCTTTTCATCACCAAAATTAGAGAGCATATTCACGATCGCAACATGCAAACATCATCATTTTTTTCCTCATATCGAGCGATTTTATGAAGAATGAATTATGCCGTGCATCTCCTCCAATCATGTTTCAAATCGAAGTCAATTTCAATCATCTGGTGTTGAAGTGATAGAGATATTAATATAGGAAATTGGTTGTATCTAACAATTTCTGAGGCTAAGAAGCATGGAGCGACAACCATAGCTACCGACCATATTTAGTTAGGATGTTTGATATTAAGATAGGATTTTAATATAGCTAAGACTCTTTCTAGATATTAAAAAAGGGAAATTTTTCTTGCCATATAACCGGTTTCGTTAAATTCAACGCCGAAGAACCCCAGGATCGGAAAGTTGCATACTTGTACGAAAAAGGAAGCAAAACTGATATGTTCAGAGTGTGTTTAGCAGCGTTTGTATCTTCGGAAATAATTTCTTAGTGGAAATAATTTTTTTATTTTGTTCCCAAAAACAGTTTTTGAGCAGAATACTCTGTTTGGTAAATGTACAAAATTTAAATTTTCCAAATAAATTAAAAAAAAAAGAAATGCATTTGGTACAACCTTAAAAATTTCTATTCTCAAATTTTTATTTAACTATAAAAATGTCAGTGAAGGTGGCAATGACTGGCGGCAGAGACGATCGGCAATTGGCGACAATAGCGACTGACGGCGGACTCTTGGTTGTAAAGACGAACGTTAGGTTCAACTGAGTTTATTTTTCTAAAATGACATTGTTCCTCTTTTCGTTTCCAGAAACTAAGAAGTTGCTTTTTTTTTTTTTGCTTCTCATTTTTCTAAAATGTTTAGGCATTTTAAAAGGATTCCCACGCAGGGGCAGAATGAAGGAAATATCCAACCGTTTTTTCTGGCACAAATAATTTGTAAACGACCACTTATTCTTCCAGTTTCCTATTTCAACCATATCGATTGGTTTGGAATCCTTCACGTAGTTTCCTATTTCAACAACAATTTGTAGTTTTTCTTTCTCAATTACTATAACGCAGGTCTCTCTTTCTTTTCTTTTTGAGTCTTGCTCTTATTTCTATCCCATAACATATTCTTCTTCTAACTTACCTCCATTTAACATACACAATCAAATCTTTGCCGAATTTCCTCGCAGAAGTTTTCGAATAGTACTTGCAAGACCTATGCGATTCTAAGTTGGGCACTAGTGACTAGTCAATGCTGCCGTGCCGAGAAGAACTTGTCGCCACTACGAAGGCATCTCAAAGGTGTAACAGCGGATAGCGGTACTGATTCTTGAGACATGGTTGTGATAAGAAATGCATCTTTCAACATCCCCAAAAGAAAGGGGGAGTCTTTGAAAAACCCGTGATATTTTCTCGCGCGAATACTTTTATGTCTGCCCGGATGACCCGAGGTACCCTCTAACATCTATTGGGAGTATCTTTTGCTGCGTAGAATCGTTTATCTGCGCCCCCGCGTGTTACGTGCGGAAGACTCGAACTCATTATCCTTCATAGAGGATGTGATAGGAGGAGTAACTCTTCTTTGCAACTCTTCCGGAAAGATGTAATTCTCGTTTTTCCCTTACTAACGTCATGTTTCACGACAGTCACTTCAACTCAGATGCATTTCCCCTTTTCATGCCTTTTCACCCTGTGCCGTCGTTTTGCTTTACGCAAAACCAAACGGTTGGTGAAGATGCAGCCCAAAACAGACCTCGTCTTTCTAAAGATATGAATTCCCCACGCCAAGACACACAAGTAGATGTGTATCTTTGCACTGTTATTTAAAGCACGACTTTTTGTCCCCCAGGTGTTGGGTCCTTTTTAGTAGCATAATTTTCATTGTACATTGAGACCAGGCACTTACGAATTTCTAGAATTGAAAAATCAATTATTAATCAGTTAGAGCCTGCATGGTAACCATTCTGATTCTCTGATTCTGTTCCTTAGAATAGTAAAGAATGAGAATCATGTTTGGTAATGCAAATAATTCTGATTCTGATTCTGTTCCGAGAATCAGTTTTAAAGAATCAGAATTACTTTTAGAGCAAAATTCAGAACAAAAAAAAAGTTGGTTCTGATAGAATAATCACTTTTGAGAACCACAAAGCAGAATAAAGTCTCACATCTCTCATTTTTCTCTTTCAATTCTCTTGTCACTTTTTCCTCAACCTAATAAAAATAAAAATAAAAAATTTTGAAAAAAATTGGAAAATTTTTAAAAAATCACAAAAAAAAATTTAGAAAATTCCTAAAAATAGAAGAAGCTTAGATTAGACGAGTTTGATCTCATTTTCATAATTTTGGACCTAAATTTTCTAGATTTCATAGATATCACTCTTTTACAAAAAATGTCACAGAAGATGAGGGCACCTAACGTGTGGATATATACTCGTAGCCGTGCGTCACAAAATATGATCATTTGCACGTGGAGCTGGAGCCAAACACCCACTTGGATTTAGGATAGAAGTTGCAAAATGATAGTGAAGGACTTGTACTTCGTATCAAGGAGGATAATTTGATTTTTTTTTTCAATGGATAATTTGATTATTCGACTGATATGTTTGTATGTATTTAGACAACACAACATTTAAAGCAAAAAAATGAGTCCTTAATATGAGGACGTGTCCCATGCTTCAATCGAATTTCAAACGTCATGTATTAAAATTTTTGTTTCATTTATTATAACATGCTAAAAATAAATGTATTTTAAATTATTTTAGTGTGCATTGAAAATTAGTCTTCAATTTAGGATAAAATTTTACAAAGTAACTACATAATTATTTGACTTAAATGAAAAAAAATTAGGAAGAACAACAGTTTTTCGAAATAGAAATTTTATGCAGTTATCAAACGCGTTTCTGGTTCTTTAAAACTCATTCAAGAACAGAATCAGAAAAAGTCATTTTAATCAAAATCAGTTTTTCGGAACAGAATGGTTATCGTACAAAAACCCTCTCAAAAATAATATAAGTGCACAATAATAGTAGATAATTAAAAAAAAGGTATAGATGACAAACCCCAACTGCATAACCAACGTACGTATGTATATTAATGAAAGCTTGAATCTTATTTAATTAATAAGGTAAATTGACGTTAATGTATTGTTCTAAAAGCATTATCTAAGATTAAATCAGATGATTAAGTTTTTTTGCGTTATTTTAAATCAATATTTCAAATTAATGCTAAGGAAAGTGGGAAGAAACAAAGTTTAGTAGCGATATAACTCCCTTATATTATATATATATATATATATATATATATGTTTCTGCCATTTTTTTTTGTTCTCTTTCTTTTTCTTTCTCTGTATCTATCTCTCTATTTGGATTAGAAGATATTCATCCAATGGTTCCAAGGGCTTCTCATTTTTGGAATGAAAAAAAGGCGAGAGACTTTTCGGGCATACATAACAAGTTCATGTTAAAGATAGGAATTCTCCTCAACCACACAGAATAGGAGATAAAGCCAAAGTCAATACAGATTTGCTAGCATAACAGTTTTTGTTTGACCGTAAAAATAATCACAAATTTTTGATGTAGTGAACAGCACAATAATTTTAAAGTATTTGTTATAAATTTTTTTGTGGCTTAAAACAGGCAATGAATCTCATAGTGAATTAAAGACTATCACATAATAATTTCTCAAGTCAACAATGTTAGGAGTCGGTGCACAATTACAGTAAATTGAGAGTATGAAATCACACTCCAACAAATAATGCATATGGAGCCCACTGAGGTTGGGTCCGAGGTCTGCCATTGGTTTGTCTAAATACATTTCGTGCTTCCAATGTTTAAAAGTCCAACGTGCTTTGCAAGGGCAATGAAAATGATGGTGTTTTGAAAGTGATAGATATTTATTTTGCAGATTGGATCCATCCAACATTTCTAAGACCCAGAAGCAACGTTAAAAAGGACAAGGAAGGACCAAGTTGTGAAAGCAAGTAGCGTCTCCAAAGGACAAACGCTAAATTGTTTTCCCAAGTCTTCATTCCAAATTTCCTTTTAAGATGGAGGTCATTGTCTAATTTCTTGGGATGGACTTGAGGTATGATGAGGTTGATAACAAGACTTACTTTATAAACATAGGGAATGTAGTTTACTTTGATTCGAGCATGATGAGATGCGAGCTGCGACCAATTTATAATGAATATAAATGTGGATATAAATTGACACATATTTAGTAACGATATAGATCAACCATTGAGGTCATTCAATCTTACTTTCTCACTATACATATGCATAGATAACTTCTTCCATTTATGTTCTCTTTGTCTCTTTCTCTATATCTATCTCTCTACGTGGATTAGAAGATATTCGTTGAATGGTTCCAAGAGCTTCTTTAGGTATAAAAAAAGGCTAGAGACTTTTCGGACATGCATAGCAAGTTCATTTTAAAGATAGGAATTCTCCTCAACCACACATAATAGATGATGAAGCCAAAGTCAATAGAGCTTTGCTAGCATAATACTATTTGGGGGACTGTGAGAATAATCACAAAATTTTGACGGAGTGAACACCACAATAATTTTCAAGCGTTTGTTATAAATTTTTTTGTGATTGAAAATAGGCGATGAATCTCACAGTTAATTAAACACTATCACATAATAATTTCTCACGTTAGCAATGTTAGGATTCCGTGCACAATTACAATAAATTGATCGTATGAATCGCACCCCCAACAAATAATTCATGTGGGGCTCACTGAGCTTGGGTCCGAGGTTTGCCATTGGTTTGTCTAAAGACATTTGTGCTTGTAATATTTAATAGTCAAGCATGCTTTGCAAGGGCAATGAAAAATGCTGGTGGTTTTAAAGTGACAGAGATATTTATTTTGCAGATTGGATCCATCCAACAGTTTATGGGACATAGAAGCAAAGGTGAAAAGGACTAGGAGAACCAAGTTGTTAAAGCAAATTGCATCTCTAAAGGACAAACGCTTAATTGTTTATCTAGGGATACGTTCCACATTTCCTTTTACGGTGGAGGTCATTGTCTAATTTCTTGGGATGGACTTGAGATATGATGAGGTTGATAACAAGACTTACTTTATAAACAAAGGGAACGTAGTTTGCTTAAATGTGTCTATAAATTGATACATATTTAGTAAATATATAGCTCAACCATTAAGGTTGTTCAATCTTACTTTCTTATTATATATATGCATAGACAACTTTTGTAGTTTCTGTTCTCTTTGCCTCTTTCTCTATATCTCCCTCTCCCTACGTAGATTAGAAGTTATTCGACCAATGGTTCCAAGGGCTTCTCATTTTAGGTATAAAAAAAAGGCTAGAGACTTTTCGTACATGCATAACAAGTTCATGTTAAAGATAGGAATTCTCCTCAACCACACATAATAGTAGATGAAGCCCAAGTGAATAGAGCTTTGTTAGCATAATACTATTTGGTAGACTGTGAGAATAATCATAAATTCATGAAGGAGTGAACACTGCAATAATTTTCAAGTATTTGTTATAAATTTTTTTGTGTCTTAAAACAGGTGATGAATCTCACAGTGAATTAAAGACTATCACATAATAATTTCTCACGACAATAATGTTAGGATTTGGTGCACAATTACAATTAATTGAGGGTATGAACTGCACCCCCAACAAATAATGCGTATGAAGCCCACTGACCTTGGGTTCGAGGTCTGTCATTGGTTTGTCTAAAGACATTTCGTGTTTCTAGTATTTAATAGTCTAGCATGCTCTGCAAGGGTAATGAAAATGTCAGTGTTTTGAAAGTGACAGAGATATTTATTTTGCAAATTGGATCGATCCACAAGTTTATGAGGCATGGAAGCAAAGGTGAGAATGATTGGGAGGACCAAGTTGTGAAAGCAAATTGCATCTCCAAAGGACAAATGCTCAATTGTTTCCCAATACTTCGTTCCATAATTCTTTTGAAGATGTAGGTCATTGTCTAATTTCTTGGGATGGACTTTAGGTATGATACGGATGATAACAAGACTTACTTTATAAACATAGAGATTGTAGTTTGCTTTCATTCGAGCACTATGACATGCGAGCTACGACTAATTTATAACCAATATAAATGTGTCTATAAATTGATACTTATTTAGTAACGATATAGCTCAACCATTAAGGTCGTTCAATCTTACTTTCTCATTAAATATATGCATTGATAGCTTCTGCCATTTGTGTTCTCTTTGCCTCTCTTTCTCTATATCTATCTCTCTACGTGGATTAGAAGATACTTGTCCAATGGATCGCAGGACTTCTTATTTTAGGTATAAAAAAGAGGCTAAAGACTTTTCGGACATGCATAGCAAGTTTATCCTAAAGATAGGAATTCCCCTCAACCGCATGTCATAGAAGATGGAGCCAAAGTCAATAAAGCTTTATTAGCATAACACTCTTTAGGTGACGGTGAGAACAAGCACAAACTTTTTAAGGAGTGAACACCACAATAATTTTCAAGTATTTGTTATAAATTTTTTTGTGGCTTAAAATAGGCGATGAATCTCATAGTGAATTAAAGACTATCACATAATAATTTCTCAAGTGAATAGTGTTTGAATTCAGTGTACAATTACAACAAATTTGAGAATATGACCACACCCACAGCAAATAATGCATATGGGGCCCATTGAGTTTGGGTCCTAGGTCTGCCACTAGTTTGTCTAAAGACATTTTGTGTTTCTAGTGTTAATAGTTTAGCATGCTTTGCAAGAACAATGAAAATGATGGTGTTTTGAAAGTGACAGAGATATTTATTTTGTAGATTGGATCCATCCAATAGTTTATGAGGCCTAGAACCAAAGGTGAAAAGGTGAAAAGGACTAGGAGGACCAAGTTATGAAAGCAAATTGCATCTCGAGAGGACATATGCTTAATTATTTTTTTAAGGCTTAGTTCCATGTTTCCTTTTAAGATGGAGGTCATTGTCAATTTCTTGGGATGGACTTTAGCTATGATGGGGTTAATAACAAAACTTACATTGTAAACATAGGGAATGTAGTTTGTTTTTAATCAAGCACGGTGAGATGTGAGCTGCGACTAATTTATAACTAATATAAATATGTCTATAAATTGATACATATTTAGTAATGATATAGCTCCACTATCAAGGTTGTTCAATCTTACTTTCTCATTATATATATATATATATATATATATATGCATAGATGACTTCTACCAATTCTGTTCTCTTTGTCTCTCTTTCTCTATATCTATCTCTCTATATGGATCGGAAGACATTTGTCCAATTGTTCCAAGGGCTTCTCATTTTTGGTATAAAAAAAGGCCAGGGACTTTTCGAACATGCATAGCAAGTTCATGTTAAAGATAGGAATTCTCCTCAACCACACATGATAGAAGATGAAGCCAAAGTCAATAGAGCTTTACTAGCATAACACTATTTGGGAGACTGTGAAAATAATCACAAATTTTTGATGGAATAACACCACAATAATTCTCAAGTATTTGTTAAAAGTTTTTTTGTGGCTAAAAATAGGTGATGAATCTCACAATGGATTAAGGATTATCATATAATAATTTCTCGAGTCAACAATGTTAGGATTTGGTTTACAATTATAATAAATTGAGAGTATGAACCACACCCATAGCAAATAATGCATATGGGGACCACTGACCTTGGGTTCAAGGTCTGCCATTGGTTTGTCTAAAGACATTTCATGCTTCTAGTGTTTAATAGTCTAGCATGCTTTGCAAGGATAATGAAAATATTGGTGTTTTGCAAGTGAGGGAGATATTTATTTTGCAAATTGGATCCATCCAAAAGTTTATGAGACCTAGAAGCAAAGGTGAGAAAGACTCCGAGGATCAAGTTGTAAAAGCAAATTGCATCTTCGAAGGACAAGCGCTCAATTGTTTCCCAAGGCTTCATTCCATAATTCCTTTGAAGATGGAGGTCATTGTCTAATTTCTTGGGATGGACTTGAGGTATGATAAGGTTGATAACGACTCACTTTATAAACATAGGGATTGTAGTTTGCTTTGATTCGAGTACTATGAGATGCGAGCTACGACTAATTTTTAACCAATATAAATGTGCCTATAAATTGACACATATTTAGTGACGATATAGCTCAACCATTAAGATCGTTCAATCTCACTTTCTCATTATATATATATATATATATATATATATATATATGCATAAACAGCTTCTACCATTTCTATTCTCTTTGTCTTTCTTTCTCTATATCTATCTCTCTGCGTGGATTAGAAGATATTCATCCAATGGTTCCAAGGGCTTCTCATTTTAGGTATAAAAAAAGGGGCTAGAAACTTTTCGAATATGCATAGCAAGTTCATGTTAAAATTAGGAATTCTTCTTGACCACACATAATAGAAGATGAAGCCAAAGTCAATAGAGCTTTGCTAGCATAACACTCTTTGGATGACGGTAAGAACAAGTACAAATTTTTTAAGGAGTGAACACCACAATAATTTTCAAGTATTTGTTATAAATTTTTTTGTGGCTTAAAACAGGCGATGCATCGTATAGTGAATTAAAAACTATCGCATAATTATTTCTCAAGTCGATAATGTTTGGATTCAATGTAGAATTGCAATAAATTGAGAGTATAAACCGCATCCGCAGTAAATAATGCAGATGCAGCCCACTAAGCTTGGCTCCGAGGCCTGCCACTAGTTTGTCTAAAGACATTTTGTACTTCTAGTGTTTAATAGTCTAGCATGCTTTGCAAGGGCAATGAAAATATTGGTGTTTTCAAAGTGACGGAGATATTTATTTTGCAGATTGGATCCATCTAACAGTTTATGAAGCCCAAAAGCAAAGGTGAAAAGGACTGGGAGGACCAAGTTGTGAAAGCAAATTGCATCTGCAAAGGACATACGCTTAATTGTTTTTCTAAGGCTTAGTTCTATATTTCCTTTGAAGATGGAGGTCATTATCTAATTTCTTGGGATGGACTTTAGCTATGATGGGGTTATTAACAAGACTTACTTTATAAACATAAGGAATGTAGTTTTCTTTGAATCGAGCATGGTGAGATGCGAGCCACGACTAATTTATAACTAATATAATGTGTCTATAAATTGATACATATTTAGTAACGATATAGATCAACTATCAAGGTCGTTCAATCTTACTTTCTCATTATATATATGAATAGATGGCTTCCGCCATTTCTGTTCGGTTTGTCTCTCTTTCTCTATATTTATCTCTCCATGTGGATTGGAAGATATTCATCCAATGGTTCCAAGGGCTTCTCATTTTAGGTATAAAAAAAGGGGCTAGAAACTTTTCGAATATGCATAGCAAGTTCATGTTAAAATTAGGAATTCTTCTTGACCACACATAATAGTAGATGAAGCCAAAGTCAATAGGGCTTTGCTAGGATAACTTTCTTTGGGTGACCACGAGAATAAGCATAAATTTTTTAAGGAGTGAACACCACAAATAATTCTCAAGTATTTGTTATAAACTTTTTTGAAGCTTTAAACAGGCGATGAATCTCATAGTGAATTAAAGACTATCACATAATAATTTCTCAAGTCAACAATGTTAGGATTCGGTGTACAATTACAATAAAATGAGAGTATGAACCGCACCTGCAGAAAATAATGCATATGGGGCCCACTGAGTTTGGGTCCAAGGTCTGCCATTGGTTTGTCTAAAGACGTTTCGTGCTTCTAGTGTTTAATAGTCTAGCACGCTTTGCAAGGGTAATGAAAATATTGGTGTTTTGAAAGTGATAGAGATATTTATTTTGCAAATTGGATCCATTCAACAGTTTATGAGGCCCAGAAGCAAAGGTGAAATGGACTGGAAGGACCAAGTTGCGAAAGTGATAGAGATATTCATTTTGCAAATTGGATCCATCCAATAGTTTATGAGGCCCAGAAGCAAAGGTGAAAAGGACTGGGAGGACCAAGTTGCGAAAGCAAATTCCGTCTCTAAAGGACATACGCCTAATTGTTTTTCTAAGGCTTAGTTCCATATTTGCTTTTAACATGGAGGTCATTGTCTAATTTCTTGAGATGGACTTTAGCTATGATGCGGTTAATAACAAGACTTACTTTATAAACATAGGGAAGGTAGTTTGCGTTGAATCAAGCACAGTGAGATACGAGCTGCAACTAATTTATAACTAATATAATGTGTCTATAAATTGATACATATTTAGTAACGATATAACTCAACTATCAAGTTCGTTCAATCTTACTTTCTCATTGTTTATATGCATAGATGGCTTCCGCTATTTCTGTTCTCTTTGTCTCTCTTTCTCTATATCTATCTCTCTATGTAGATTAGAAGATATTTGTCCAATAATTCCAAGGGCTTCTCATTTTTGGTATAAGAAAAGGCTAGAGACTTTTTCGGACATGCATAGCAAGTTCATGTTAAAGATAGAAATTCTCCTCAACCACACATAATAGAAGATGAAGCCAAAGTTAAGAGGGCGTTGCTAGCTTAACTTTTTTTGGGTGACCGTGAGAATAAGCATAAATTTTTTAAAGAGTGAACACCACAAATAATTTTCAAGTGTTTGTTATAAATATTTTTATGGCTTAAAACAAGCAATGAATCTCACAGTGAATTAAATATTATCACATAATAATTTCTCAAGTCAATAATGTTTGGATTCGACGTATAATTACAATAAATTGAGAGTATGAACCAAGGTGAGGGAGTGAGTTCCGACAAGGGCAGCCTCACCCTCGCAAGAGTCAACCGGGCAAGGAGGAGGTTCGCCTTGCCCAATGACGGCGAGGTTGACCTCACCCTCACCGGCCCTCCCTCTAGTTGGTCGCTAGTCAGTCTTCGGTCCGGCAACTAACCAAGGAAAGAATTGATGAAAAAAAAAATATAATGGTCACGTCACTTAACAAGAAGGAAAAAAAAAATTGAAAATGTCACGTTACCATGTAATTTTTTTTTTTTGCTAGAATTTCTCGTCAAAGGCATTTTGGTGATCTTTTTATCTTTAAAGAGGCACTCACATGATCCGACAAAAAAATTTTAGCACTAAAGTGAGTTTTGGCACTTCTAATGTAATCTTCCCCTTTAATATCTGCCTAAATTACGTGAGGAAATCTTTTAACATATTTTTGGCGTATCTTTAGTAGTGTAGACACGTTTATCCGTGCGAACCTGTGCAAGCTACGTGTGAAAGACTTGCGGTCATCATCATTTATGGGGGATGTGATGATAGAAGTGACACTAACTCTTCGTAATCTTGGGCAAGAAATGAAATTTATGGCTCTTCCGGAAAGAGGTAATTAATTCTCTGGTTTATTCCTTTTCTTTTCTTTTTTGCCTTAAAAAACAAAAGAGTTACTGGAAAGGTTTATCAGAAAGTCCTGAGCAACCGCTTGGCAGTGATTCGTAAGTTCCCACTAAATCAACCGATTATTAAAGGGATAAATATGTTGAAAATCTTAAAACTTAGCACAAAAGTATAATTGAGTCATAAACTTTTAAAAAAATATAATCAAGTTTTAAAACTTATAAAAAAATGTAATTGAGTAATAAAACTTTAAAAAGCACAGTTGAGTCCTAAAATTTGTTAGAAAGTGCAATTGAGTTCTAAAACTTTAAAAAAGTGTAATTAAGTCTTTCAAATTGGTGAAATCAAGTCTTGTCATTGATTGCATTATTTAAAAATTTAGAATTTGATTGCACTTTTTTAACAAGATTTAAGATTTAATTACATTTTTTAAAAGTTTTAAGATTCGATTATATTTTTATGATAAATTTTAGGGCCTCCGACACCCTTATCCTATTGCTGAACATGCGGCCCAAAACGATCCTCGTCTCTCTCAAGATATAAATTTTCTTTGTCAAGACCCACACACACACACCAGTGGATGTATATCTTTGTACCGTTGTTTGAAGCTCGACTTCTTGTCTGCATATGTTCGGGGCTTCTCAGTCGCGCGATTTTCATAGCATCTACTTTCGTAAACGATTTTTTTTAAAAAAAATTGAGTATGCTTTTGCTGAACGCATGCCCTCCCTTCTCGTCTGTCAGTATATATCATACAGAGCATCTGATTCTGAGTAAAAGAGAGAACTATTTGTATAATAAATCAACTATCCAAATTAATAAAAAAAAATTGTTTGCTTAATGAATTTTTAACTTTTTTTTTTATTTTTTTTAATCTAATTCAGGCAAGATTTGAAGAAGAAAATAATTTTAAAATGCCACATAGGAGAGAGAATTAATTTAAAAAAACAGCATCGTTAATTTTTCGTTAGATAAGTTGACGATACTAGCGAAAAAATTTGATTGCATCAATTGGATAAGTTTTTAGATTTAATTATACTTTTTAAAAGATTTTAAGCCTCAATTACATTTTGCTATAAATTTCTCAAGACAGCTCTTAGATATTTTGCCGAGGTTTGTGAGAGCGCAAGGCTTGAAATTCACTACGATTTGATGTGTCTTCTTTTTCTATTCTTTTTTTTCCAAACTTCTCCTCTTTCGAAAGGCAACCATAAAAAGAAAGATAACGTGCTTTGTTTGGTGGAGCAAAGCAAAACAAAGACAGATGGGGACAAGTACGATGGAGTTGGGTCGCACGAGCCACGGCTATCCACTAAGGCCTTGTATGAAGCCGTGCTAGCGTCTGCGACGCTGCTCAGGTTGGCAATTGACAGAAGACATGGTAAAAAAAAAAAAAGTTAACTAACTCGACCATGGTTAATCATTAACCATCAATTCGTTTTCTTCTTTTCTTTTTCCTTTCATGCCACGTCTATCTTCTCCCTTCTCCTCTGCGTTTTCATAAAGATGAACCCTGCGCTTTTGAAATTCTACAAATTAATAATCAAATGTTGGCTTATTAGTTGTCCTCTTTAATATATGGAATTTCTTTTAGCCGATTCTAGTATGATGATACAAAAATTATAAAGATCAATAGATGAGCTTTAGCAACCGAAGAAAATATGATCCATAAAAAGTTTTGGGTACTCCAAGACTCAAATCATGATAATCAATCTCGTTCTTCATCTTGGTCCTCCCCACTTACGGCATAGCGCCGTTGTCACACTAATTTTCGCACTAGAAAAAGGAATGACATAGCCATCTTTCATGTGAAAGTTGAAGCATCAAACCATTCTCGCGACGTACCAACTCAACGACCAGAAACATACCTGTATGGGCCAAAAGCTGATGGCTAATAGGAATATAGCCCAATAATCTGTGCGTCGAAGGTTTCAGGTGACTTTATTCTTATAGATATCCACCATTTTATTTCTACAATTCTTTGTGAAGTTAGGTCATTCCAACTTGAGTCCTACTACGTGAAAATTGGAGGTGCAACTTATGGGTTCACTATATCAATAGCTTGAAGCAGGAGTACGCATTGTTTTCTATACATCTATGGTGCGAAAATATGTTCCAACTTCTAATATAGTTACATTAAGTTGCTACAGTTCAAGGTGAATATAATCAAAAAATTTTCTAAAAAGTCCTTAACCTATTGCACCGTTATTAAGTTAGTCTTAAATATTTTAATTTTTCAATTAAGTCCTAAATATTTTTCACTTTTGGCCAATTAAGTCAACATAGTTAATTTTATCTAAAAATCGATCATGTGAATGACCTATCAATTTGGCAAAGGGTTGCCCTCACCCGAGGCATGTGACCTCTGCTTGCCATCAAAGAGGCTTAGAGATGGTCGATGGAAGGAAAAAAAATTAAAAAGAAAAAGAAAAAAATTAAGCAAATATAGAAATTTAATAAAAATTCAAAAAAAATATATTAAATTATTATTAAAATTTTCCATCTCAGCACCGATTGTGTTACGTAAGACGGACGGCGTACACGTTAGGGATTTCTGATTAAAATTAATCAGATGGACTCGAATATTGTTGTTAATTGAAGAGAAAGGTGGTGACGCATCTCATCACTTCTCATGTGAGGGTGCAATAACAAAAACATATGAGAAGAGAAGTGACTTAGGAATTGACAGAGGTGCGAAACAAAGTACCCGCACTCATTCAAAGGTAAAAACTTAAAATTTTCGACCACGAAATTCTGTTAGAGGGCAGATTTGAATATTCCAAACCAAAAAAGAAATTCCGTAGTTACACTACAAAAATAAGGGCTTTTAGCAACGAACAATTAGCGACGAAAAATAATTCATCGCTAATTTGCGACGAAAATAAATTTCGTCACAAATTTGTCGCAAAATAACAAAGGTTTTTTAGCCACGAACAATTAGCGACGAAATAAACTCGTCGCTAATTTGCGACGAATTTAGCGACGAATTTTTTTTTCGTTGCTAATTTGCGACGAATTTAGCGACGAAATTATTTTCGTCGCTAATTATTAGGGAAGAAATTAATTTTCATCGTTAATTAGCGACGAATATAAAGTTTCGTCGTCGCTAGTCGCTAATTATTAGCAACAACTTTGATTTTCGTCGCTAATATCGGTGAAATTTATTTTCCTCGCTAATTAGGAGCGACGAAGATAAGGTTTCATCACTAATTATTAGCGACGAAAAATATTTTCGTTGCGAATTTTAGGTTTAGCGACGAAAAATTATCTTCGTGGCAAACTATTGGTTTAGCGACGAAAAAATATTTTCGTTGCTAATTTTAGGTTTAGCAATGAATTTTTTTTTCGTTGCAAATTTTTGGTTTAGCAACAAAAATCATTTTCCTCGCTAATTTTTGCGACGAAAAGTTATACTCGTCGCTAATTTTAGGTTTAGCGGCGAAAATCTATTTTGGTAGCAAATTTTTTTTTCGACAAAAATTTTTATTCATCGCTAAATTCAGGTTTAGCGACGAAAATAATTTTCGTCGCAAACTTTTTGGTTTAGCGACGAAAAGCCTAATTCGTCGCTAGTCGCTGATTAGCAATGAAAAAGAAAAATTCGTCGCTATCGAACTTAACCCTACTTCAATGTTGGCAGACGTTGAATGCGTTATTGGCACTTTCAGTAAAACCCCTTTGACTCGAGTCTTGCACTTTTGAGAAGCTCCAGATTCGCGCTCATCTGCACGCACTTGATTTCGCACTCGGATTTCTATCATCTACACTTTCGACAAGATTTCGGACTCAAATTTTGATATCGCTCATCTGCACTTTTGAGATTTCGCTCACTCAGATTTCTCTCTCTGTCTCTTTCATTCTTCCTGTCCACCACCCGTTTCTCCGAGAAGGGTCAATCCAATCGGCGCCCACAGTTTCGAAGGTGAGTTGCCTCTTCAATTTGCGATTCCTTTTGTTGTATGTTCAGGTTTGTGTTTCGGGCGCCTTTAGAATCTGTAGGTTACACTTTGATTTGCCGTAAAGTCGGGTCATTTTTTTTTTCCTTAGGTTTGTTTGTTTGTTCAGGAATGAAATCGTGTGCTGAATTATTCAAGCTGTGGTAGTCTCACTAAGCAGAATCGAGATGTGCAAAAATGGTTGAATGTTATTTTCGAGCTGTGGTTAACTGTATGTCCCATTTGGCTATGTGGAAATCTATATTCCCTAGGTAAATGCAGTTCTTGGGGCGATGGTTTTTGCAGATTTTGGATTACTTAAGGCAGATCACTCAAATTTCTAGTTTTTAGGTTTCGATTGGTTGACTGTATGTCCCATTGCCTCTCTTTCTCCTTGCAAGAAGGTGCTTTTTCATTTAGAGTTCAGACTTATCAATTACCAATTGATGGATGGATGTCATGCCGTTGTGTTTGAATAGGCTCTTCCTTCCACCTACTATATCTAAGCTCTTTCCCCCTTATGTCGGTATCGTTATCAAGTGAATACGCATTGACATTTTCACATCGTAGAATGCGAGTAATTTGTGTGACGATTTGCTATTTAGCTAGTTTATGGTGGAGATAATTTAGCAGATGATTGTTGATTGCACTATTGCAGTTGATGTTTTTTTTAGATCAAAGTGCATTATGTTAAAGTGATTTCACTTTTTTTTTTCTATTTCAGCAAATGCACTCGAATTGAAATACATTTGCTTACTCCTCAGGGTTTACACGTATGGTATTTCCTTTTTATGTTTATTTTTGCTCGACTGACCGGGTTTGTTTTGTTCTGTTTGTAGTCATTTCTTTAGTTGAATCATACTCATGTGACATAAATATCGATTTTTCTTTGTTTTGTTCTATTTATAGTCATTTCTTTAGTTGAATCATACTCATGTGACAGAAATATTGATTTTTCTTTGTATTTCTATGTACTATCGATTTTGTTATTGTGTAATTTGAATTGAACTGTATAGTCGGTGTTATTTTGAAGAATTAATTCATGTTCATCTCACTACTTGATAGAAATTAGATAATCTGAAGGCACAAGCATTTATAGGTTGGTCTCTTCCTCGGGTGTTCTTTCATACATATATATATATAATTGCACAAAGATGATTGATGCTACTCTCCAAATCTGAAAGTGCTTTGGACTGGATTTGGAAAGCGTCATAGTGGCTATTCAGGATTTAATGCCGGCTTTCTACATGTTCTCAATTTTGCTGGTGGAAGATGCCTTGATATCAAATTACAATTCTGCAGGATCTTGACGAGTTCAAAACCATCCTGAAACCACGACTGAAACTAATTGTACAGAATGATGAGAGAGAATGGTTTATTGTGTTTGTGTCCAGAGCTCATCCAACTAACGATCAGGCCACTAAATTGGCCAAAAAGGTATATGCCAGGCTTGAAGTTGATTTCAGCTCCAAGAAAAGAGAAAGGTATTGATAATTCATGTAGTTCCTCTTAGATTCTACTTAAACAAAACCAGAGCAATAAGAAAAAACGTGATTAAGCAATATCCCTCTGTTTACTTATGCTTCTTATTAGAGCTTGTTATTTATTTCTAGTTCTTGGAACTCATTTTACAAGGTCAATAAGTGTACTTACGTCACCTAGAAGTTTTTTAACTTAATCACCAAACTTTATTGCGATTATGAATGCATGTGGCCTGGAGGTGTCCCTAGTGTGTGACTACGTCATTGTCCCTTGAGCACTTATCATCTCTTGAGGCAACGATTGACTCTCTCTCTCTCTCTCTCTCTCTGAGTCCAAGGAGTAATTTTTCTTGTGACCAATTGCAAGTTTCTTTGTTATTCTTCTCGTCTTTTTTACTCGGTTCCAAAGTTACTGTCGGCCTTTACCATGCTCTGAGATTTGAGCACGTCCTTGTCTCAGGTGCTGCAAATATGACATACACGATCCTGAAGCAAATTTCTGGGAAGATTTGGAATAAAAAATTGTAGAGTCCATCAGGAATACCCTAGCTAAACGTGTTCATTTTTATGAGGATGAGATACGGAAGCTCAGTGAACAACGATTCATGCTGATTTGGAACTTCTGTAATTTTTTCATATTGAAGGTCTTTCCCTTCTCAAAGTTGTGGACCATTGTTATCAAATGAAGTGTAACTTTAGCTTAAGTGAGTTGCCCTGTTTTGATTTTTCCTGTTGCCTGCATAACTTTTGTCTCACATGTATCGATTTTACGCATTTGCATGATTATTCTATCATAAGTCTTAGGTCTATTAGTCTTATCCATTCATCTCAATGCAATTATGAGGCGCATAGTACTTAATGCAATTATGAGGCACATTACTTAGAAATTTCCTGTCTTCTTGTGCCTGTTATTCCAAATCAATTCAAACTTTCTCTGCAACCTATTCTCACGGTTTCTTTCTCCTTTTAATTTTTGGAATGGTCAACAGGAGAGCTTGGCTTTTATATTTGAAATGGCACAACTTCATGAAGACGCGTTACGTGAGTATGATGAACTAGAGCTCACTTACTTGGAAACAGGTGCTTATTCCATGAATGCCTTGTTGAGCTTGGCTTTTATATTTGAAATGCCTTGTTTAGTTATAATGCTTGATAAGCCTCTGTAACTTTTCATAGTGCTCATTTTGGACTCTGCATCTTCTCAGTTGCTCCAATTGGCATTTTGAGTCCACTTCAATGTATGAAATTGATGGTTATGTTTGATTTCCTGTAGATCATTCTACAAGCTAGTCCTAGAGTCAAGCACTTTGGAAATCTTTCTCGTCTTTGGAGGATTTTGAGGTATAACCACCGGCAAGCACAATCTTGCCTTAGCATTTACTAGTAGCTTTATGTCATTTTATCTTTCCTTCGCTTACTTGCTGTTTTCATTACGAGTATTTTCTAGCTCACAAAGTATGCTATTGATCTCAATCTTTCATTTTCTTTCAGGCATTGAAAAGCTCCGGTGCAATCATTCTAAATCTTGGTAGGGGGAGATTTGTCAAGGATGGTCTGATTCACCCCGAGGTTGCTTAAGTAGTTGCTTTAAAGTGCTCAAGATCATTTATTCTCTCATTATGTGTACTATAAAGAAAAATGTTTATGTCATTCTTGTGGGAAATGTAGATGAATGTACTTCATTTTCATATTATTATAATATTTTGATGTTATTAAGTGCTTAATCAATGTTAAATATAAATTCTAGAAATTAATTTTGCTTTTGATTAGATTTAAAATTTAAAATTAAAAGAAATGATTTTATCATACGATCACAAATAATAAAGTTCGTTGCAAAAAAAAAAAATTCCGTCGCTAAATTCGTCCCTAAACAATATTCGTTGCAGAGTTCCTCGCTAAAGAATTAATAAAAATTCGTCGCTAAATACGTCCCTAAATAATATTCATCGCAGAGTTCGTCGCTAAAGAATTAATAAAAATTCGTCACTAAATTCGTCCATAAATAATATCTTTCGTTGCTAATTAGCAACGTATTTGGCCACGAACTGATTAGCGACGAACTTTGCCACGAACTGATTAGCGACGAATTTTGCCACGAATAAATTAGCGACGAATTTTGCCACGAATATGGTACGTCGCAAATTAGCGACGAAATTTGAAAATTTTCGTCGCTAAATTTTGCGACGCCGAATTGGTGACGAAATGTTTTTCGTTGCAATTTCATTTAGCGACGAATTTTGCTAAAATTTTTGTGGCAAATGCCGTTGCTAAAACCGTCTTTTTTTTGTAGTGTTACAAAAAGATGAAGCATCCTGATTTATTTTGAGAAGGCAAGATCGATTTTGGGAAATAATTATGCTAGTTGTCTTGCATAGCTTGGCTTGTTGCCTTCTTATACTCCTAGTCCTAGGATTGGCATTTCCCATAACTATCGAAAAGTAAAGACAAAGCCAAGGCTCGCCAGGGAGTTTCCTACATCGCCAAAAAATCGCTGTAAATGGCAACACCCATGGCTTGAACTGATATTTCCCTAGACCTCAAAACCCTAGGATTTAGACCACGAAGGCTACTATGTCATGTGAAATTTTCATGATTTTTGAAAATATAGAAATTTCTTTTATTACTCAGAAATTATGTAAATTGTGAAAATAATGGAGCCTGGCTTTTGGACATCCAAATTTTTCAAGACGATCTGGTTAGTTTGAATATAGATATTGGTTGTGGAGAATTGTAATTCCTTTGAAAAGATATAATTTCTTTTCCCCGTTTTTAGAAAAAGAATATAAGCTATTAGCCCCAAATGATGATTATTCCAGATGATTTATAGGGCCAAGGACTTGAAATCAAGTCTCGAAGGGCATTTAGTAATTTTCTATCGGAAGGGGCTTTTCTGCCCAAGGCATGCACGTAGGATGCGGGCGTGGATTTGGCACAAATGGGACTCATGGGCACACGACTTGATCAGAGAAATCAATTGCTCGCTCGCGCCTTGAGAGCATGACAATGGATTCGTTGGGCGCATGCGTTTAGCATTGAGGACTGTTGATAATGCTGAAGCTAGTGATGAAGAAGAAGAGGAGGAGGAGGAAAGAGAGAAGGCGATTGGAAGTGAGGGAAGCGAAGAGTGATCGTTGAGAGGCGGAGGGAGCGAGCAGCTTCACAATTTCCTCTTCTTTGTGGGTTCTCTGGCGATCCCCAGCGTTGGCTAGTTTAAACCTAGACGCCGGTAAGTGCGGCCCTAGCGTGAGTCTAGCGATGGCTAGGGAAGAAAGAGGGAAAACAAAAAATAAAAACAAAATGAAAAAAAAGAAAAGAAAAATAAAAAAGTGAAAGACGAAAATGCCCTTTGGTCAGGCATTTCTTTAAAATAATAAGAGCACTTTGGACCCTTATTTGATAAAGTGAAGGTACTTCGGACTCTTATTTGGATTTTTTTGTTGAACCACTGAATTTTGACATTGCGTTACTTTAACTTTTCATTTGGAAATTACATCATTCCAAAGTTGCAATTGCATGCTTGTTAAAATGTAACTTTCCCGTAAAAATGCAATATATCCATATTAGTTTTAGACTCAATCCTTGTTTTGAAATTATAGTACTACATGAGATCTTACTAATGACACAAAAATCACTTTATTCGATTATTTTAGAGTGAGAACCAAGTGCATGAAGTTGGCACCTCTTGTAATGTGGGTTTTCACAAGCACAGTTTCTTACGACAACTCGTGCGGCCCATCTAGAAATCGGATTGTAACGCAGCTTCATCTGTTAAAGGGCTTCTTACGAAAATGGGTTAAAAATTTATCTTTTTACGGATTTAGGTTTTGCGGTAGGAAATGTACGAGAACGGGGCTTGTTCGCCAATTGGGAAGCCGAACAAGCCCAACAACAAAAAAGCAAAAAAAAAAAAAAAACCTTGTTCGGCACTATAAGTGCCGAACAAGGAAGAAATGGGGGGTGAAGGGGTGAAATAAAAAATTAAAAAATTCGTAAAAAAAATTATAAAAAAGAAAAAAATACCAAAAAAATTTTAAAAAATTTCAATAAATTTCAAAAATTAGGAAATTGACCATTTTAACGAGTCGGTCCTATTTTTGATGGTTTTCTCTTTTAGACATTTTGAAATGACGATTTTTCCCCTTACGGGCAAATTGTCTCGAAAAATTTCAAAAGTTTCCAAAAAAAAAATCCAAAAATTAGTAAATAGGCCATTTTAATTGGCCAATCCTACTTTTAAGGATTTTTCTCATCTATCTTTTCAAAATGACGATTTTTTTCCTTATGGAAAAAAAAGTATTCACGAAAAAAATAGTATACGAAAACCCAAATTTGTAAAAACGTAAACTTTTAAACCCATTTATGTAAAAAGCCCCGACAATTCTGGTTTGTCACCCCTCCTGAAGTTGGCCCTAATGTCCCGTACACTTTCGATCTTATTGGTAAGTTTCTCTTGATATTGGATAGAGTGTTGTTCAGGTGTCCAACGTCAATGTTTGGTTTCAGAGCAAGACATGATGATTCGTGAAAAGAAAAATTCAGTCAGACTAAATTACATAACTTGATGCTAAAATGAATTCTCGGTTTGAGTTAAGTAGCGCTCTATACACAATTCCGAAGATTCTCTTTGGAAATTCAAGATCAACTCTTTTTATCTGATTTATTGTTACCTGTTCATTTTCTTGCAGAAGATCTATGTCAGACACATAATTCGAATGTGACACTGACTCATTATGAGCAAAACCCATATAAACCAAAATTATGTATTATTATAGATTTGATGTACTAGAACTTTTTACATCATAAATATGATATTACTATGTGTTGACATCGTTGAATCTATAGGCATTGAAAAATCATATTTAGAAGCTTTAACGAAGCATGAGGATCCAATTTGGAAGAAAAGTAATTTTTGAAATTTGTCGTAAATTTTAATATTATTTTCCATATTAAGAAAATATCTGAAAATAAGAAAATAGATTCCGTAGACTATAAATATGAAGAAATTGCCAAAATTTTATTTTAAAAACCTTTCCATGTTGGACCATTTAAAATACTGACTATTTTTTTCGTGAACACTTTTTTTTTCATAAGGGGCAAAATCATTATTTTGAAAAGATAGATGAGAAAAATTCTTAAAAGTAGAATTGGCCAATTAAAATGGCCCATTTTCTAATTTTTGAATTTTTTTTTGGAAACTTTTGAAATTTTTCGAGACAATTCGCCCGTAAGGGGCAAAATCGTCATTTCGAAATGTCTAAAAGGAAAAACCATCCAAAATAGGATCGACTCGTTAAAATGGTCAATTTCATAATTTTTAGAATTTATGGAAATTTTTTAGAATTATTTTGATATTTTTTTCTTTTTTTATAATTTTTTACGAATTTTTTAATTTTTTATTTCACCCCCCCACCCCACACACACACACACACTTTTTCCTTGTTCGGCACTATAAGTGCCGAACAAGGTTTTGTTTTGTTTTGTTTTCTTTGCTTTTTTGTTGGGCTTGTTCGGCTCCCTAATTGCCAAACAAGCCCCATTCTCGTATATTTCCCACCGCAAAACTCAAATCCATAAAAAGATAAAATTTTTTACCCATTTTCATAAAAAGCCCTCTGTTAAACCCAAAAAAGAGTACTTGTTCTGTGAAATTTTCATGATTTTTGAAAATATTATATTTTACTATTGTTTTTTAAAAATGAGGGAAATTCTGAAAATTATCGATGAGGATTTTCTAGACATCCAAAATTTTTCTAATCAATCTAGTCTATTTGAATATCAGTATTGGTTGTGGAAAATTCTAATTCATCGCCTTCGAAAAGTTAGCTGCAATTATTGAAGAAAAGAGTTAGCAAGTGTGATATTTGAGTAAAAAAAAAATCTAATTATTGATTTTCTGAAAAATATATAAATTAATTTTTGGGTCGTTGTGGTGCACATGGGGGCCGTGGACTTGGAGTCAAGCTTCGGAGGGCATTCAAGTAAATTTTCATCTGAATGGTATGGAATTATGTTTAGAGACGGAGGAAATCTGAGATTGAGTTGTGCGGCTTGAACTAACGATTTATCGAGGTAAGAAATGTCTACCACTTCTATATTTTGTGAAATATCGCATAACATGATTTGCCGAGAAAAAGCTATGTTGATTATTGACACGGTATGTACTTTTGAACTATATAGAAAGATATTTGCTTATGGCATGCTCTTTTTGGGTCAAGCATTGGATACTTTTGAGCCTATCATGAATGTTATCCGAAAATATTTTAAGTCTAATCAAGACCGACGTGACTTATAAGGTTTCATAGCTGATATGATTTTCGGGGCTTAACCGACATTATTTTTGTGCCTTGTCATGTGGTGAAGTGCGACGGTAGAATTTTCTAACATTGAGTTTGATATATGCTGGTTTTATTATGTGGGTTTGTGAATTTCTAATAATTGGTTAATTCATGAATATCATTGGATATATATAAAAATAACATTTCATTCACTTGCTCATCGAATTATAAGGAAGAAACATCTCAGTTTAAAGAGCACAACTTCAAACCAAGAAAAATTCCAGACAACTTCAAAATAAAACAAACTCCAAATAACAAGAGACCATCAAAATCAAGTTACAGGTCACACGTTCAAAGAGTACACCTATGACTTCTTCGTATCAAAATCGATGGCCGGTCACCGAATTCGTCTCCAATAACGAGCACAGACTGAAAACTTCATTTGATTCTACGGCTTTGTCTTCCATGGTGCGCGCCTATGATTAGCCATTGGACTTAGATATAATTATCATTGAATGAGAGGTTATATATTAAAATCGCTAATTTTGGATGAAGGCTTGGTCCTTCATTTCTTAAAAAAGATGGCGGGTCATTCTCTAAGTTCTTGGCATGGATGTGGGTTAAGAAGACTACCAGGAGAAATGAAAAAAAATTCCAAGTATTTTATAGACTGCATATGCAAAATGATGCGCTTTGGGGACTATTACTAGAACGGCGAGATAGAACTTGGAGTTATGTCAAACGTTCTTCAAATTGCAAAATTGTCCGATTTGATTAATAACTATGTCCAAGGTGATATAAGTCTCCATCAAAATACAAGTTGGCCTTCGAACTGATAGTCTCTGGACAATATAGATCTAAAGTGTCGCGCTCCTTTAACCCAAAACATTGTCGAAATTGCTACAAAAGAAAAAAAAAATCAAAGTGCTGATGATCTATGCTTTCAAAGTTTGAAATGAAAAACACACACACACACTCTCTCTCTCTCTCTCTCTCTCTCTCTCTCTCTCTCTCTCTCTCTCTCTCTCTCTCTCTCTCTCTCTCCAATATGCGCAATTTTGCTGTTTTTATGTGGTATGGTACTAGATTTCCCGATCCATTATATTTAGAACATTTGAGTTAAGACTCATGCCCATTTTGTTTGTTGGATGGATGATTGGAGTAACTTTTACGAAAAGAACATAGGCCAATAATAGATCTTGGAGGCATGAATGGTAACAGGTTGTAAATCTGGTTATGTTTGGTCATGCTTCAGTTCAATTCTATCCTACATGCATGTCTCGATTGTTGCATTTCTTTTGTCAATTGATGACTATTTGGTTCAAGATGACTGCCTTCGAGATAAGAAAAATTGTCGTAACAATGATGATGTACATCATAACAAATTCTCAACTCTTTTAGCTTTTTTGTAACTTAGTTTTTTGGGTCCTAATTTTACGACCAATCACAAGTGCAATAAGTTGAAAATCATGAAGTTACGAGAGGAAATCGCCATGATAACGAGGCATTCCCTCTAAGCTTGCGACCTGTCACAAGTGCAATACTTCAAAAAAGACAAAGTAGTGATGGAAATGCGCTTTTGCCACACACATTTTCTTCTAGCTCATATTTAGACTAACATCAAGATGTCAAACAAGATTTGCTAATGTAGAAATTGAAAAAAGACAAAAAGGTGTCACTTGTTGAATGTGCATAAAACATAACGTAGATTGAAGAAACATGCGAACTTATAATCTCAGTATAGAATAGTTCAAGCATTGTTAATCTTTTTGTGCACCACACCTGATGTTTATATGCATCAAAACATACTAAATGTATTTTGCACTTATTATTGTTAGAACTTGTTTTTCCCTTTTGTCTCTTTCTTCTCTTTTCATTTAGTCCCACATAGGAAGAGTACTAGACTTCACCTCTTCCAAGCCTATATAAAAGCTTCTTTTGTACATTGTTACTTACACCAAAAGAGAATAAATCATATTTCTCTTTTTTCTTTCTTTCTTTCTTATCATGGTATCAGAGCCAAGTTTAATATTTTAAAAGTATGCTCTGCGGTTGCCATAAATTGGATCTTCCGCACCAGAAATTAAAATAACGAGCTCATTGTTTTTAAAGTATGCTCTGCGGTTGCCATAAATTGGATCTTCCGCATCAGAAATTAAGACAATGAGTCTTAGGCTTTTGAGCCGTCACCTTTGCTTGCTCTAGTCAAGCTTCCACGAATTCGTGCGTCTATAATTTAATTCTTTATTTTCTAGAGGCTTATTTTGTACCTCTAGATTCGTGCTTCTTGCATTCTATCAACCTGCGCATTTTGTCTCGCGCTTCAAGCTTCGGTGATTTTCTTTTTCTAATTAGTTTAGACCTTCATAACATTTATCATGGGCGATTCTAGTGACCGCATAGACGTCAAGCTTGATGGTTCCAATTATTCACTTTGGACACCATCGGTAATTGCTGCTCCACCACATGCTCCGCCTACTTATGGCTCTCGCCGCCCTACATGTACTTATTGTCATCATCTTGGTCATGAAGAGTTATACTGTTGGCGAAAGAAGAAAGATGTTTTGCGCCCTCCTACACCACCGCAGCCTATTCAGTATTCTACCTTATCTCTATTGGCTCGGCCAATTACCTTGACTTCTTTTTCTACGGATGACCGTGTTGCTGCTCTTGAGGCCCAGGTTGCTCGATTAAGTCCTTCTCTGCTTGGTTCTTTTCCTGGCTTTGGTACCCCTGCAGGCGTTTCATCTGTTGACAGCACAACTGCGGCTACTCCCTCTTCATGTGACACTTCTACTACTTGGATACTTGACTCAGGAGCTGCTAGACATATGTCTGTTTCCGCTACCTGTCTCACTCAGCTCTCTAAACTCAGAGCATCCAGAACATTTCTTTACAGCTGATGGTTCTCCTCTCCGAGCTACCCAACAAGGGACTCTTACCATCCCTCGGGATTTCAGTGTCCCTGATATGTTACATGTTCCTTCCCTGGCTCTTAACTTATTACCTGTTGGACAACTTACCGATGTCGGATGTGTTTTGAGCTTTACTGACAACTCTTGCTTTGTGCAGGATCGTTTGAGTGGCCGAATGATTGGCAAGGGCAGTAGACGAGACGGACTATATACTATGCAGTATCTCCGTCTTCCATCTTCCTCCCTTCCTGTTCCTGTGTTGGCTACCATTGATCTTGCTCGATGGCATTATCGTCTCGGACATATTGCTTCTTCTTGTCTCACCATCCTTCATAAACAAGGTGCTCTAGGTCCTGTTTCTTTTGATAGTCTTCCTCCTTGTTCTATTTGTCCTTTAGCCAAGCAATCTGCTAAGCCTTTTCCTATCAGTAACTCTAGATCTAGTGCGATTTTCGATCTTATTCATCTTAATGTATGGGGCCCTGCCCCGCTCTCTTTTAAAAGTGGTTTCAAATATTATGTGTCATTTATTGATGACTATTCTCGTCATACATGGGTTTATCTTATGCGTCAACGTAGTGATTTCTTTTCCATTTATCAGTCTTTTACTACCATGGTTTCCACCCAATTTAATAGAAAAATCAAAGTTTTTCGATCTGATTCCTGGGGAGAATATCTTTCGGGTGTTTTTCGTTCTCTCTTGGCTAGTGATGGCACGTTTCCTCAACTATCCTGTCCTGGGGTTCCAGCTTAGAATGTGGTTGCTGAACGCAAGTATCGTCATATTCTGGAGACCATTCGTGCTCTTTTACTTGCCACCTCCGTTCCTACTGAGTTCTGGGCTGAGGCCCTTCTCACAGCTGTTCATCTCATTAACCGTCTACCTTTATCCGTTCTCAATCAAGACACCCCTTTTTACCATCTTCATTCTCGATCTCCCACCTATACTCATCTGCGAGTTTTTGGGTGCACTTGTTTGTCATCCTTCCACCCCATGAACGTACGAAGCTCACCGTTCGCTCTATCCAATGTGCATTCTTGGGTTATAGCACCGAACATAAGGGTTATCGTTGTTATGATCCACATGCACGACGTGTACGTATTTCTCGTAATGTTACGTTTCATGAGCATGTTCCTTTCTTTCCTACCAACGCCACACCTTTTGTGTCGTCTCCTATTCCATTCATGGATTTCCCTGCTGATCATTCCCCCGATCCTTCTTCTTTCATTTCCACTTCAGATCTAGTTCCTACTACACCTTCACCATCTCCATTGATTCCCTTTTCCATCTCAGATTTAGATATATCACAACCTTCTCCACCTTCACATGTCCTTTCTACTGCACCTCCTGCTTCATCTGCCCTTGACGATTCTACACCTCTAGAGCCACGCCGTAATCCTTCTCGGGATTAGTGTCCACCTGCTCGTATGTTGCTACCACTTCTTATTCTACCAAGTTTGGTTCCTTTTTGGTTGTTGTTCATGCTATACAGGAACCCAAAAGTTATCACGAGGTCGTTCAACATGCTGAATGGCGTCAGGCCATGTCTGAGGAACTCTCGGCTTTACAGAATACTGGTACTTGGGAGCTTGTACCTCTTCCTTCAGGTTGATCCTTGGTATCCTGCCGGTGGATATACAAGGTGAAGATTCGTTCTGATGGTAATATCGAGCGCTATAAAGCACGTCTGGTTGCTCGGGGTTTCTCGCAGGAGTATGGTATTGATTATGAGTATACTTTTGCTCCCGTAGCAAAGATGACATCTGTCCGTACTTTACTAGCCATTGCTTCAATTCGCAACTGGCCTCTCTTTCAACTTGATGTGAAAAATGCTTTTCTTCACGGGGATCTTCAAGAGGATATCTTCATGCAACCTCCGCCAGGTCTTCCTCACACTTCTGGACAGGTTTGCCGCCTTCGACGGGCTCTTTATGGTTTTAAACAAGCCTCTCGGGCTTGGTTTGAGAAGTTTGGTAATGCGATTCGATCTGCTGGTTTTACTCAAAGTGAGGCTAATCATGCTATGTTTGTTCATATCTCTTCTGCTGGTTGCACTATTCTTTTTCTTTATGTGGATGACATGATTATCACTGGGGATGATCGTGCTCATATAGAGCATACCAAGAGACACCTTAAGCATCATTTTTCCATGAAGGATCTCGAACTGCTATGTTATTTTCTTGGGCTTGAGATTGCTCGCAGTTCGCATGGTATCCTTCTTTCTCAGCAGAAGTATACCGCTGATATTCTCTCTAGGGTTATTCTCTCCGACTCACGCACTGCCGTTACTCCTATTGAACTGAATCAGAAACTTCGTGCAGACGACGGGGAACCTCTTTCTGATGTGACTTGCTATCGAACTTTAGTTGGCAGTCTTGTATACCTTACTATCTCTCGTCCCGACATCACTTATGCTGTTTCTGTTGTTAGTCAGTTCGTTGCTGCTCCTCGTACAGTTCATTATGTTGCTGTTTTGAGGATCCTGCGTTATCTTCGGGGCACTTTAACGCGTTCTTTGTTCATGCCGTCTTCTTCTGCCCTCAAATTACGTGCATATTATGATGCTGATTGGGCTTCCAATATGACTGATCGCAAGTCTGTCACTAGCTATTGCATTTTTCTTGGTGATTCTCTCATTTCTTGGCGTGCTAAGAAACAACATATTGTCTCACGTTTCTCTACAGAGTCTGAGTATCATGCTATGGCCGACACTACTGTTAAGATTGTTTGGCTTTGACGCTTACTTGCTGACATGGGTGTTTCACTTCCGGATCCCACTCCTTTATATTGTGACAACAAGAGTGCCATCCATATTAGCGCGAATCCAGTCTTTCATGAGCGTACCAAACACATTGAGATCGACTGTTATATAACTCGTCATCATCTTCAAGCTGGCACTATTTCTCTTCCCTTTGTTGGCATTGAGAATCAGCTTGCAGATTGTTTTACGAAGGCTCTTACATGACAACGCTTTTTATTTCTTCTTTCTAAACTCTCGCTGTTTAATCCACCTTGAGTTTGAGGAGGGGGTGTTAGAACTTGTTTTTCCCTTTTGTCTCTTTCTTCTCTTTTCCTTTAGTCCCACATAGGAAGAGTACTAGACTCTTCACCTCTTTCAAGCCTATATAAAGGCTTCTCTTGTACATTGTTACTTACATTAAAAGAGAATAAATCATATTTCTCTTTTTTCTTTCTTTCTTTCTTATCAATTGTATCCTTGTAGGGCGTGATGTCTAATTTGAGAAGCATCTGGAGCCTGAGTAGTGTTGTCTGCAGACTTCAAAGTGTCTTGTCCCTGAACTTAGAAAAGCTCTCGATGTTTCGACTCTTCTTCTGTTTTAGTAAGAGAGAAATCCATGTGTTTGCTATCATGGGACTGGCGTTCTTTGTGATCCTCATCTGGCATTGTGTCGCTGGCGCCAAAATCTGTGCCATTTCTGTCGGAGTGACAACAATACACATATGTACTAAATCAGAAAAACCGAGAGCTTAACCTCATAGAAGATAGTTCAAACAATGAGCTCTATTAGTGTGACCTGGCCATATGGTATGCATGAGAGTTTAGTTTTGAAAAGATAAAAAAAAGCATGGACTGGGTAATTCAAAGAAAGGGTCTCACGCCGAAAAGTAGAAAACAATTTTTGAAGACTTATTTTAAGAAGGAGAGACTCACATTTTAGAAGCATAGATAGCTATTCTTATCAATTGCCCTAAGGACACTACCGCATTCTCCTTGAAGGAAGCAGATTGCAGAGTGCAACAGTTTTAAGAGTTCAACAAAATTGCACATTACCGAGGATCAATCAACAAGCATGTTATTCTGATATTTCATTAGATCAACTCATGAAGTACTTTCTTTTTTCACAAGAAAAGTCTGAGACGAGCAGATACAAGGGAAATTGGCTAAGGATTTACTTGAGAACCTCTGCGGAATGGCCAAAAAGCAAACCAAGAGTGTCAATTGCTGTTAAATGCTAACGATAAGGTCACCTTCACCATCCTCTCCCGGAGCATGACCGGTTGTCAATCCATAGTAATTCCAATTTGGAAGTTTCTCTTGATTTCAAGAATTAGTACCCTTGATTTGCTATGCAGATCCACAGCTAGAACCTCCGATTCCATTGGAACACATTGTTTGGAAATATGAATTTAACGAGCTTGGAGTTGATAACAAGCAAGAATTTTCTTCAGTTTTCTCCCTTGTTTGGAAATAAAGCAATGTCTGCAGACCCGTGAATACCCGCATCCAAGGACATGTCCAAACCTTTTAGTTCAGCCATTAGTCCCACAATCAGATTCAAGTATCGAGAAAGGAAAAGTGGAGAATTTCTATCATCGTAAAGGTCGGGCTCGAGAGATATGTGGGGGATATGAGCAAATCTTGTACCAGTCCTCGCCTGTATCTCTTTTGCACCTCTCCTCCAATCCTGGGCAATTCAAGATGGATACACGAATGAGGGATGCCAGCCTTCGCATTCCTTCGGGTAATGATGTCGACGAGCAACACCGATGATTTGAAGCCATTGAAGTGATTGAAGGGCCTCCATCTACTCTTGAAATTCCTCCAAATCGATGCAATTGGAAATTTTGAGACGCTTGAGGTTGCTGAGTTGTGGAAGCCACCGCGGGAGGAATTCTAGTTTGGGAAGCCAAGAGATTTTGCAGGCAGCGGAGACTGTGAAGTCCATGGAAATCCAAGATGTTGTGGCTTTCCTCTTTCGATAAATCCAGGTCATAGGTACTGAAAACAAAACTAGATATGCAATGAAATGTCGGACGAGCAATAGCTTCATTTTCCTTGGTTTGGTCGTCAAATTCGTTGGGGCATCATAACACGTGCTTATGTTGTTATATTAGTCTATCGTATGTAACTAGTCATTATGTCCAATTATCTATCTAGATAGAAAAAATAAACTCACGGGTAACATGTCATAGTCCCTGTCACAATATGTCGTAAATAAAGACCTTTCACTCATAACATGCTCATTTTTTCTAATGGCATACCTGCAAGTTGAATGAATTTTTTGCTGGAATTCCTATTGATGGAGATCTAGATGCCTTTTTTGACATCATCAACATCAACATCACCTTTATCCCAAACCAGTAGGGGTCGGTAGTCGATGAACCCAAAGCGAAAAGTTTAAAATATACTAAAATAAAAGTAAAAATATAGCTACCCAAAAATAAATAAATAAATAAATAAACAAACATATAAATAAATAGAAAGCACTAAGCAGGGCACTCTGGAACATAGGAAATCTCCCCTTCTACAATGCGGATAGCTTTCCTACACTCCGTCCTAAGGCAGACCATACGCCAATCTATTTCCCACTCTATTAAATCTTATTTTACTACCTTCCCCCAAGTAAGTTTCGGCCGACCTCGTCTTTTCTTCATATCGTTTTCTCGGTAACACACTTCTGTTCTTATCGGAGCAACTAAGGGTCTACGAAGAATATGTCCAAACCATCTCAATCTGTGTTCTCTCATCTTCTCTGCCACCGGTGCTATTCCAACTTTTCGTTGAATATCGTCACTTTTTATCGTATCCATCCTTGTATGACCACACATCCACCTTAACATTCTCATTTCCGCTACTCCCATTTTATGCTCATGTTGCTTTTGTACCGGCCAACATTCATCTCCGTATAGCATTGCAGGTCTTATTGCTGTTCTATAAAATTTTCCCTTTAACCTAAGAGGGATTTTGCGATCACACAAAAATCCGGATGCACTGTGCCATTTCATCCAACCTGCTTTGATTCTATGGCTAACATCCTCGTTAATCTCTCTCCTCTTTTGCAAAATTGATCCAAAGTATCTGAAAGCATCTTTCTTAGGTACCTCCTGTCCAAGCATATCCACAGGTTCTTGATCATCTCCTCTTGTCGTGGCGAACTCACACTTCATGTATTCCGTCTTACTTCGACTTAACGTAAATCCTTTGGACTCTAACGTGTTTCTCCATAATTCTAATTTAGCATTGACCCTAGCCTTGGTCTCATCAATAAGGACAATATCATCTGCGAACAGCATACACCACGGCACCTCCTCTTGAATATCTTTTGTTAGTTCATCCATAATTAGTGCAAAAAGATAAGGACTCAGAGCCGAACCTTGATGTAAACCTACTGTGATCGGAAAATAACTTGATGTGCCATCACAGGCCTTCACACATGTAGTAACACCATCATACATATTCTTGATTGCCTCTACATACTTTAATGATACTTTTTTCTTCTCAAGAATCCACCACAAAACTTTTCTTGGGACCCTATCGTCTGCCTTCTCGAGGTCAATAAATACCATATATAGATCCTTCTTCTTTTCTCGATATCTCTCCATCAACTGTCGTATTAAGAAGATAGCCTCCATGGTAGATCTTTCTGGCATAAATCCAAATTGATTTACAGAAACCTTGGTTTCTACTCTCAAACGATGCTCAATAACTTTTTTCCACAATTTCATTGTATGGCTCATAAGCTTAATGCCTCTATAGTTGCTACAGTTCTGAATATCCCCATTGTTCTTGTAGATAGGCACAATCATACTCTTCCTCTATTCATTAGGCATCTTATTAGTTTGGAGAATCTTGTTAAACAGTTTAGTCAACCAACTTATTGCCACATTCCCTAAGCATCGCCATACTTCAATAGGGACACCATCCGGTCCTAAGGCTTTACTAGTCTTCATCTTCTTTAAAGCATCCTGGACTTCTTGTGCTCTAATTCTACGTACAAACCTTCTGTTTAACTCATCAGAAGCGTTCACCAGATCCACCTCGCCTTGATCGCCCTCCCATTATAAAGCTTATTAAAATAGCTCACCCACCTTTCCTTCACTTCTTCATCTTTTACTAATAGTTTTTGATTTTCATCCTTGATACATCTAATCTGTGTCAAGTCTTTATTTTTCTTGTCCCTTATCCTGGCAAGCCTATAGATATCTTTTTCTCTCTCTTTGCTCCCAAGTTTTTTATACATATCAGAGAAAGCCTTGCCTCTAGCCTCTCTCACAGCTTTTTTGGCATCTTTTCATGCCAATCTAAAGTTTTGCAAATTCTCTTCAATAGGACATTTATGCAGACATCTAAAGCACTCCTTCTTCTTCTTAATTGCCTCCTGCACCTCTTCATTCCACCACCAAGTTTCCTTTGTTTGAAGTTTGTGCCCTTTACTTTCACCTAGCACCACTTTTGCCATTCTATGTATGCATTTAGACATCTCACTCCACATCCTATTTACTTTGCCCTCTAGTTTCCACGGTCCTTCTTGAAACATCTTTTCCTTGAAATCGGCATGTTTTCCCTCCTTTAACTTCCACCATCTTATTCTGGGATTTTGAGCCCTTCGCGACATATTCTGTGCCTTATACCGAACCTCTAGGACCACCAGCTTATGTTGCATAGCTACAGATTCTCCAGGGTAGACTTTGCAATCTATATACGAGGTTCTATCCTCTCTTCTAGCAAGAAAGAAATCAATCTGACTATGATTCTGACCGCTACAAAATGTTATTAGATGTGACTCTCTTTTCCTAAAGAAAGTATTTGCTAACATCAAATCATACGCTAGTGCAACGTTTAAGATGTTTTCGCAACTCTCATTTCTAGTCCCATAGCCAAAACCTCCATGAACTCTATCAAAACCTCCACTACTTTGGCCAACATGTCCATTAAGATCACCTCCTATGAATACTTTCTCCTCACGTGGTATCCCCCTTAAAATCTCCTCCAAGTCTTCCCAAAATCTGTTCTTATCAGCTACTAGCAATCCAACATGTCCTTTTTTGACCCATATTTAAATTCTCAAATGTCACTTGAAGAATTTGTTGTGAGATATGAGCAAGGTTTGGAGTAACGTCGTGGCAATGAAAGGAAAGAAGATTATAATTCATTCAAGTTGCCGGCATTTTTTGTAGACAAATGAATCGATGGAAGAGCAATGTAGGAAGGTTTATACCCTTTCCATTTTCAAAGTTTTCCAGAGGGAACTTTTACAAAGACTTTAGTTATCTGGGTGCCAATATTCATGAAAAAGAGGCCATCAGCAGATATTCGATCCGTAAGTGTGGCAATGAGAATGGGAAACATATCGTTACCTTTTGTTCATCCAATCACGATGTGAGTTGTGGCTGTCAAATGTTTCAATCAGAGGGTGTATCGTGTAGACATGCTTTGAGATTGTTCTAGATTCTAGATACAAGGGAGCTTCCATCTCGCCACATCCTACATAGGTGGATGAGGGGTGCTGAGTATGGCACTATACGTGACTTTGAATCAGGAGGTAGCTCCCACGAAATTAAGGCTAAGATGATCTGGAGTATTCGTGAAATTGTTGCCAAATATGTAGAGTTTCGTGCCACATCTTTTGAGAAATACAAACTTGCTTATGAAATTATGCATGAGGGTGGTAGGAAACTTCGCTGGCAAAAGGAATGGGAGACGTGGATGACTCTTAGTTTTGGTGCACAAGTTAGCAAGAGACACCTGCTGGTCTGGCCTTTTAATGAGCTAATCATAGTAAAGTTAATGATATACATGACTTGTGATGATTTACATTTCAATTTTTCCTCATGACATGAACATAAAAGGAAAAGTGAAGTTCATCTAAGAGAAATGTCTGATTCAATAATCATTTTTCCAGCAATATTTGGAAATGTCATTTGACATTCCATGATGTGGCTGATCTCGTGTATCATTTTTTGTATTTCATCTCACTTCTTGACCATACATGTCCTTTCCCTATATGGCATTAATAGGACATTTCCTAGCCGACAAACTTATGTTACTCAACAATGCTAAAATGTCCCACTATATTGGAGGGTGCTGAATGACTGGTGGAGTGCAGACTTGAGTACAAAGAGCAATACTGATGAAGACAATGCAAAATGAAGTATCTCACAGATGCACATTAGAAACTCTCAGTCGTATGTGTGACCTTGGCTCATGAAGCAGCATAATTTGTTCTATGAGATGCACGAGTAGCTCTTAATGGATATCTATCTATTAGCACATAAATATATGAGAAAACTAGGACAATCAAAACTGTGCTGGCAAATAGATTTGTCCTTATGGCAACAGAATGAGCTTCTTCTTGTTATAGCAAGTTAGGCTACTCTCACACGGAGAAACCATGAAAGAGTATTCGGCTGAGGGACAAGTGGCTTAGCTTAGAGTTGAACTTGCTTGTAGGCAGACAATAGGTAGCTCAAGATAGCCATTGATATGTAGCTTAGATTACTGAGGCTGAAGCTGATGGATAACACCTGTAATGAGATAAGATTCAGAAATGCATGAATTGAGATTTGCTTGATCAAGTGCTTCATAGAGTCCATGTTCATATCATATATGAAGAACTAGAAAAACTTTAGGAACACTTTGGTATGGTACGATATGTTAACATTGTCTCCTGATGCCTCAACTTGAAACCTTGAGCTTGAATATTATTTGAGATCTGAGCATGCCTAGCGCTTTGTGAAAATCATAGATCAAGAATAAATCATGATCTCCTCTAGTTAAATTCTAGTTACATTTTCTAATACTCTTCAGTTGAAACTTGATGACATCATACAAAGAGAACGGAGTTTGCATTATTTTCGTGATTTTTTTTTTGTTTCAAGCCAATGTCAGAGTATATTTTGATTTTTGGGTCATTGTCTATGCATCTCTTTAACAGCATCCTAGCAAAGCACGTGACCAATGACATTTTGAGAAGAAAACTAAGCCCTTGAACCACCCTACTAGTGAGAATGTTTAGGATATGGTTATCGATCCAAAATCCAAATGATGACAGAAACATGAAAAAGAGAACAGAACAACTGTAGTTAGAGTTGTATGTGGTAAAGTTACATACTGAGAATAAGTTTTGAGTAGAAAGAATAAGAACTTGAAAGGGCATTGAAGCATGTTTGGTAAGATATTTTCTCTGAAGTGGCTCTGCAGCTTGCATCGGCCATATCTGAGATAGGTATTGCCTGCTTGTCCGAATTTATTCTGGGTTAGGACAGTTTAAGACTTTGGAGTGAACTGTCTGTTCTTGATTTTCTCTTTCTTTAACTTTTTAGAATGTGAGTAGCAACATAAAATGCTTCTAGGTTCAGTTCTTCTAATTTTAGTTTATACTTCTAAAGGAATTTGAAGGAGTTAGTGACCGTGTCCTTCTTAGAGTGATAATAAGTCAAGATCCGACAAAACATCACTGTCAAGGGCATTCTTATGAGGCAAAAAGAAAAGAATTGGGCGAACAGAGGTTCATTTTTTTCTTAGATGCTGTGTACAACTGCCATGATTACAATAACTACTTAACAGAAGGAAATGGCCTGAGTCCCACTGAATGCCGCTCTTTGGGGTCATCCCTAATCAACTCTTACCATGGAAATTGTTTGGTTGTGTTCAACGGGGAGACTATCATGAGCCTGTTGGATTAGTCTGGTGCGCTAGAATGCCTAACACCAAATTACAGAACACTACAGGGAGTTGGCAAGAAACATATTTGCAATTTTTTTAACTGTAAAATCCTATGAAGCATATAATTCATCTCAAACGTCGTTACTAAGACCAGCCAATGGCATTACTAGTTCGTCTTGGTTTGGCCGCTGTATTCTTGGGCTGTGCTGTCGAAGTGAGATTTTCCTGCTTCAGAGGATTTGGTCTGAATTTCGACGATACAAGAACGATTGAGATGGACTCTAACAATAAAATATGGTGCATGGTGAATGAACATGGTAAAGCATCGACACTTTGTAGAGTTAAGAAATTAGTACTTTGTGGATGTAGGCTTTCGGAATGAGAACTTGTCTCAAACTCTGGGAGTAGCAAAAGAGAAAAAGGAGAGGTTCTATTTGAACATGGCAATAACGGAGAATGAATGAGCTCTTGAGAGAGTTGATCAAGCATGTGGGGATTATATGTACGTGAAGAAGGATTTACACGCTCTCATGCATCACGTGTGGTTGTATCTTCCTCTCCGAATTCGTTCTGTGATGCCAATTGGGACCACTACAATATTTTCATCTTTATATTTTAAGATGTTCTATCGCATTATGTGTTAACATTGTCTCCTGACACGTCAAGCACAAACATGTCGTAACAAAGGCATAATAGCTTTTTTTTTCCTCTTTCGTTCCTATACTAATTGGTCATCAAATTTGTTAGGACATAATAACGTGTGCTTATGTTGTCACAAGGGTCCCATCACACGTAACTCGTCGTTATGTCCAATTATTTATCTAGATGGAAAAAAAAAATCATAGGATTGTCCACAACATCTCGTAAGGGCAATAAGTAAAAAATGAGTAAGGTATGCCAAAAATGAGTAAGGTATGCCAAAAATCACCCTAATTACAATGCATTCCCTCTAAGCTTACGACCTATTACAAGCGCGATACTTAAAAAACAACAAAGAAGTGATGGAAATGCCGCTGCACTCATTTGTTTCTAGCTAATGACCTATTACAAGTGTATTATTTTGAAAATCAAGAAGTTACGACACAAAGGGCCTTCATCACAAAATGTTTGCTCTAAGTTGACGACATGCACCTATCCGGCGTCATTGGTTTTGGGGACATATGGAAGTGTCATTTCAAATTTTCACAATCATATATAAGTCGTAAATTTAATTAAGTATTTTCATAATATTAGAATACATGTGCCATAACAACATATTATTTACATCGTAACAAGTTGTGAACCCTAACTAGCTTGTTTTGTAACTCATACCCATTTGTCACTGGGTGCAAGAAAGTAAAGAATATTAAATATAAGATTATTATCAATTTAAAGGAGTGAAATTGGCTTTGAATAAAAATGCGAAATTGCAGGTAGAACTACCAGGAACTCGAAACATATCAATCAATAAACATGACAACATGAATTAAATAATTAAATAACAGATATAGTCGGTACTAATAGTTCTCCAAATTTTGTGCCCATTTCCAATTTGTAATAAATGGAGGTGTGGTGTACTTTTTTAAACAACACTGTTGCGACCCGAAAGATTTTCTTTTGGTATAAAAATTTACAGGTTAACGGATTATTTGGTTGATTAAATTAATTAACCTAACACGGACCCTCCCAAGTCCTATTGAATCGCAACTTTGGTTTTTCGTTCAAATGATTTTAGAGTTTGTAGTCGTCACTAATTATTTTTGATAGGTTGATTAGAAACCTACGTAAATTAGCGGGAGAACTAATTACTTCTACGAAGTAGAGATTCAGGGTTCGAGGACTTGGTTACACTAGTTAATTAAAACTAATGCCCTTTCAGTACTTTAATTTCATGATTATCCTAATTTGGGAACTCAGGCTTGGTTTATTCCTGAGGTTCTAGTGAGATGACCTCTTTTTTGTATCTTCACTTTTTAGATGGAATGCATATGAATGACATTTTTTGGTATTTTCAAATCATTAAAATTCCCTGAAGCCACAAGAGGGCGTGAACTAATGATTTTTGTTCAGTGTTGCGACCTCCAGCAGGTGGCTCGGCCTACTCATTCTAGGGTTTAATGGTACAGCAATTAAATTGCAATAAACAACGGACCTCCAACGGGGGACTCGGCCTTGGTTCGGCCTACCCATCATGGGGTTTGATGGTACTGAAATTAAATTGCATTAAATAAAAGACCTCTAATGAGGGATCGGCCTTGATTCGGCTTACCCATCGTGGGGTTTAATGGTACTAAAATTAAATTGCATTAAATAAAGGACCTCCAATGGGGGACTCGGCCTTAATTCGGCCTACCCATCGTGGGGTTTAATGGTACTAAAATTAAATTGCATTAAATAAAGGACCTCCAATGGGGGACTCAACCTTGGTTCGGCCTACCTATCGTGGGATTTAATGGTACTGAAATTAAATTACATTAAATAAATAATCTCCAACAGGGAACTCAGCTTTGGCTCAGCCTACCCATCGTAGGGTTTGATGGTACTGAAATTAAATTGCATTAAATAAAGGACATCCAATGGGGGACTCAGCCTTGATTCGGCCCACCCCTCGTGGGGCTTGATGATAGTGAAATTAAATTGCATTAAATAAAGGACCTCCAGCGAGGGACTCGGCCTTCGCTCGGCCTACCCATCGTGAGGTTTGATGGTATAGAAATTAAATTACAAGAAATTAAATTCCAGAAAATAAAGGACCACCAGTGGGTGGGTCGTCCTTCCCATTCTGGGGTTTGATGGTACAAGAATTAAATTGCAGAAAATTATAGTACGAATGCGACATGTAGATATGGAGACATATGAGTACGACATGACATAATCGAGATTTAAATCAATCCATTTAGGTAACGAAATTCTTGAAGATTTTAATGGCTAGGATAGTTATCTGATTTGACGGATTTAATTGTCACGCCTCGAACACCACGAGCACGCAACATCTCGCACAAATATACTGGTCGATAAAGATAATGCGACGTCCCAGGACTGTCGCCGACCCTGAAACCTTAATATCCAAATTAAACGCCATCGGAAGCGATACCTTTCCCCGGACAACGAATAAGCAAGGACTAGCACAACCATAACACCTCAAAATTTTACACAATCTCAGCTCTATATTATACATGAGTCTCAGTTTTACAAATATTAACAACAACAACCAACCCAAAACGACCACATCCATCAGCAACCACCGATTCACACAAGGCCATATACAAATATCCACATCAGGATATGTATATAGCTCGAAACGCCACGCCCTATTAGACAATACCAAAAGGAGATAATTAACACTCTAGTTTACTCTGACTCAGCTTCGCTCCACTCCGAGGAAGGTATCTCCTCTGGGTCGGATTCCTTGGGTGTTGACAACATCTGCTCTAGGTCCTCATCCGGTTGCTCACCTATAAACCAGTCGTTCTCATGACCGTCTATTTCCATCGGCCAATACTCCTCTGGCTCAACATCCATCGGCTCTGGATCGATGACCTCACCTCCGTACTTCAAAGCCTCTATGGGTCCATACTGGTCCTCGCTCTGAATCCGCACATCAAAACCAGAAATGGGATCACCGAACACTAAGCCTCGCCGCTCCAGCCATGCCTCGAACTTAAGGGGCATCAAAAACTCACCTCCCTCGTCTATCCAGACAGAACACTCTACTTTCTTATATGCAGTATTATCCAAACCAGGATATAAAGTCTCCCACCTCTCTATCTCTACTGGGATGCCATAACGCACACTTGAAGTAATCATCTCACAGGCGAGGGTCTGAAAGGTGGGAAAAATAACGAAAACTATGAAAACACATCTCAGTAAGTTTGCCCCCTAAACCCCGCTCAGGACAACGCGTAATCACACGATTAATTCTAGGCATGTAGTTAGGCTAACAACTCAGTCATGACAATAACATGCAATTTACCATCCAATAATGATATGATCATGCATTAGAATGCATAGGCATATGAGGATCTCGAGGTTCTGCCACAATAGGATTTCATTTTCATTGGACCCGCGCTAGTCGCCTCAGGTCGTGCCTCAACCGCGCTAGCCGCCTCACGGTTGGCACCCTTATCTCTCCAGCTACCCCGTGCCGAGCACGTCCGAGCGCATTATGCCTCGACCCGCGATACTCGCATCAGGTTGGCATCCTTATCGCTCCACTTTCCCCGTGCCATAACGGCATCTCAGGGCCGCCCTCCGCCCCGCGATAACACGCCTCAGGGCTAACATTTTTGCTTGACGATCATTTCACACGACAGCCAAAAACATGCCAAAGCAACACGATGCATCTTATGAAATTTTCCCATACATGACAAGTCAGAGACACGCAATTTCAGTCAAGCACTTTAATTTCAAATGAAATCAAGAGGCAACGATTCAGTCAAGCACTTTAATTTAATCCCCAGAGTGAACAGTATTTTTCCGGCATGAATAGTGAACTCCGGCAGTGAATAGTGTTTTCCGGCATGAATAGTGAATTCCGACAGTGAATAGTATTTTCCGGAATGAATAGTGAGCTCTGATCGTGAATAGTATTTTCCGTTCCACCTCAAAACGACTCCGATTCGAGCCTCGTTTTCGCCCTAGCCTTCGTCTAGTGATTACCTATCATCCTATTCAAGATTTAGGAGGAAAACTCACCAAAATTCAGCGGGGAAGTCCACGAACAAAACCGGGACCAAAACGGTAAAATCCGATGGGAGACGACCACGCGCAAGGCTGAACAAGTTGGTTCACAAGCTGAAAATCAATGTTTTCACACGAATATGAGCTCTAGGGGTCGTTGGGGTCAACATATATCAATATAAGCCATATGTGAAATTCGGGTAACAAAGATTGGTTCGTCGACCGAAACGGCGAAGCAGTTTTGGAAGGTCAAACGACCTCCGATCGGAGTGATTCAAATTGGAAAAGAACCACAAGACAATGAACTACAACATACCCAAAAATCACGATGATCCAACGGTCGGTTTTCCGTCAGCGGCCGATTGAAGTTGAGGCCAGAAACTGCAATTCAACCTGTGCAATGTTCGGTTTTGGCTCTGCTTGAGGGGGTTCCGGGGCTCATCTTGAGCTGATTTTTGGTGGAGAGCTTCTAGAGATATAGGTGAAGGTCAGGTTAAAAGGGCGTCTCAAACCGATAACGTTTGGGCAGCGAACAAGCGGCACAACGAGCGGCGGTTTTCCGGCAGCCAAAACTCAAGAGAAAACTAAGAGAGAGAGAGAGAGCCACGAATTTTCTAGGAAGAGAGAGTGATCTGCCACAATAATTGAAGAGAGAGAGAAAGAGAAAATATCTTCAATTATTGGGGGGGTACTATTCGTCCGTTGACCGGTACTATTCATCGGTTGACCGGTCAAAAGTTTTGACCGACGGCGACCGATGGTCGATTGATGTGATTGATATGATTAACAATGAATGATGAGGCATTTCTCGAAATTCGTGAAATTTCAAGACCAGTCGGGGTTCAATCAGTGCTGATTTAGCTCAACCGCGATCGGAAAAGACTCAGGATACCGCCGAACAATTTTTCTAGCCTCGCTAAAATTACTAACACTCTCTAGCCATGGATTCTAGCACAAGACGGGAGCGAGATGACAATTTTCAATTTTGCCCTTTCCTCTAGGCATACCGAGATCAATCTGCTCATTCACGCCTTTCTAGGCAATGTCCAAATTCACAACTGTGACACTCATGAGAGTCGATTGTCCTATTTCGAAACTCAATTCGTGGCCTCATTCATAAGATAGCAACTTTAAATAAATTCTCAAACTAACGGGTGGCTTTTAGGAGTCACGCGTATCGACCAATTGGTCCACGTGCTTATGTTCCTAGCTAGCCTTTCCCTTCTGGTTAGTTATCCCGAAGTGATCAGTTTCGAGTGAGATCCATTTATAGCGCCTCTATGAAATAACCATTCTATTTTCAAATTCCGAAAAAGGGTCGAATTTCAGAATGTCACATTAATGGCCGAATTTGAATCTTGTATCACCTTGTGGATTAAGATTGCGGCTCGAACGACGAGGATGAACTCTTGATTTATATTGATCGATGAAGGAATTGGTGATGATAACCCCCTAGCTTTAAACTCCCATCATATTCAAAATTCTTCCCCTCCTTTTGGTATTTTCTTTCTCTCAAATTTTTATTCAATCTCCCAAAATCCTCTCATATATCCAAAATTTTCTCTAAAAAAAAAAATCCTCCTTCCTTAGCTCACTTCTTCCTCCTTTTATAAACCACTCATCCATCTCCCATTCTAATTTTTTCACTAACTCCATCTCCCATTCTAATTTTTCCACTAATTCTTCTTCATTTTTATCTTCCCTTTTCTATCTCTATCTCACATTCTAATCTCTCTACTAACTCTTCTTCAACTTCATCTTCCATTCTCCATATTTATCTCCCATTCTAATTTCTCCACTAACTCTTCTTTATCTCTATCTTCCCTTCTCTATTCTTATCTTATTTTCTCTATCCATTCTTCTCCATCTTCTCTTCTCCGTCTTCTCTTCTCCATCTCTCTCTCTCTCTCTCTCTCTCTCTCTCTCTCTCTCTCTCTCTCTCTTCCATCTCCTCTTCTCCATCTTCCCTTCTCTATTTTAATTTCTCCACTAACTCTTCTTTTTGTTATTTGCAAAATAATCCTTCAAGTATTAGGTATTTGCACTCTAGTCCCTGAGATTTTAAGTATTTGCAATTCAGTCCCTAGAGAAATATTTCTTTAAGTCCAAATCTCCTCACAATTTTCGACACACGAAATTCACCTCATGTCAAATTTAAGCTCATTTCCTACCGCTGAAGATAATGCGAAATTTAATTAAACCCCTTTTGCAAAATTGAGTCATTCTGGGTATAATTGGGCCAAGATAAAAATTTGAAATATTAGAGAATGATGTCATAACTCCTAAAAGTGAAAAATGAAAATAAATTGACTCAAATTGAAATTTTTTTGGCTTGATTCGAGATTATGCTCGTGAAGAAATACACGACCCCGAATTGAATTTTTTTTTAAAATTTGTGATGGTCAACAAGAAAAAAATTTAAAATAAAAGTATTAACTATTTTTATGTATTTTTGTGGCCTCAAATGCTATTATTTATTAAATATTTTCCTAATTTCTAAAAAAAAATATAAAAAAAATATGAAAAATTATTTTTTGTTCAAAAATGGTTGCCTAAGCTTGGCCAAGGCCTCCAAAATTGATTTTGCAATTTTCTCACTTTTCTTTTATGAATTTTTGAAAATAAAACTATCGAAAAATACTGAAAATATGAAAAATTTGGTCAAAATTGGTTCCCTAGGCTTAGCCAAGGTCCCCAAAGTTGATTTTTCAATTTGATGAATTTTTATGGATTTTCTATTAATTTTCCAAAATAAAAATGTCAAAAATATTAAAAATATGAAATATCATTTTTTGGTCAAAATGAGTTCCCCAAGTTTAGTCAACGTCCCCAAAGTTAATTTTTTATTTTATAAATTTAAAAAAAAAAAGATGATTAAAAATTAGGTGCCAACAACTGCATCTCTTTGAAAGGAAACTCGGTAAAGGTTCATTTCAAAGACGAGATGACACTTGAATCCTAATCGGTTCAACACAATAAAATAAAAGGGAGTTGTTAAATTTGATCTCTAATAGCCCTCTTTGCAAGTTCCGATCCAAATCTGGCTTGAAGAAACTCTTATGAAGTGAGGGAGAGATAGAGAGGCCTGCGACTTGCCTGCTCGTTGTATGGCTATTGCTTGACATGAATGCTCTACTGAAAGTGGAATGAGAACCTAAGGATTCTTTATAAAAAAACCTTAGGGTGGTTGAACTTGAACCTGTATGGTAGGTCAACCCGTGGTAGATTCCTAACGAAAAGATTCTACTTATTAAAATTGGATTAAAATTTGGCTCGTATGGTGGGTCATCCCATGGTAGATTCTTGATGAAATGATTCTACTGATTAAAATTAGATTAAGATCTGACCCGTATGGTAGGTCACCCCATGATAGATTCCTAATGAAAGGACTTTACTGATTAAAATTGAATTAAGATTTTACCCATATGGTGAGTCACCCTATGGAAATACATGTAAGAAGGACTTTGTGCCTATAGAAAGGACTTGGTGCCTGTAGAAAGGACTTTTGTGAATGTAAGAAGGATTTTGTGCGCCTATAGGAAGGACTTTGGGTGTTTGTAAGAAGGATTTTTGTGTGCTTGTAGAAAGGACTTGGGTGCCTGTAAGAAGGACTTTGGGTGCATGTAGAAAGGACTTTGGGTGCCTGTAGAAAGGACTTGGTATGTGCCTGTAGAAAGGACTTTGGATGCCTATAGAAAGGACTTTTGTGTGCCTGTAGAAAGGACTTTGGATGCCTATAGAAAGGACTTTTGTGTGCCTATAGAAAGGACTTTGGGTACCTGTAAGAAGGACTTTTGTGTGCTTGTAGAAAGGACTTTGGGTGCTTGTAGAAAGGACTTGGGTGCCTGTAAGAAGGACTTGGTATGTGCCTGTAGAAAGGACTTTGGATACCTGTAGAAATGACTTTTGTGTGCCTGTAGAAAGGGCTTTAGGTGCCTGTAAGAAGGATTTTTGTGTGCCTGTAGAAAGGACTTTGGGTGCCTGTAGAAAGGACTTCGGTGCCTGTAAGAAGGACTTTGTGTACCTGTAGAAAGGATTTTGGGTGTTTGTAGAAAGGATTTTTGTGTACCTGTAGAAAGGACTTTGGTGCCTGTAAGAATGACTTTTGTGTGCATGTAAAAAGGACTTTGGGTGCCTGTAGAAAGGACTTGGTATGTGCCTGTAGAAAGGACTTTGTGTGCTTATAGAAAGGACTTTGGGTGCTTGTAAGAAGGACTTGGTGTGTTTTGAAGGGTGCCATTATGGGATCTGGGAATACCAGGAATCCTGCAAAAGCTCAAACCCAATTTAACTTACCTTGAAGGGTGCCATTCTGGGATCTGGGAAAATCAGGAATCCTGCAGAAGCTCAAATCCAATTTAACTTACCTTGAAAGGTGCCATTCTGGGATCTGGGAAGACCAGGAGTCCTGTAGAAGCTCAAACCCGATTTATCTTATCATGAAGGGTTCAAGTTGAAGATATACCTACTTGAGGATTTGAAAGAAACGCTTGGTGGTTTCTCGACGACTAGGTTTGTTCATTCAATAATTACTGAATGATTTTCGAGACCTTGAAAGGTAACTCGAACATTGGGAATGTGTTACCTGTCAAGCAGTGTCAGAGGTAACATGTGCAATCATTTTCATCAGTAAGTTTATCAATTCATGCAAAACTATTCGGGTAAGTTTGCAATAATTAGACGGAGTCTGTGTAATAATTCACGACGCAATCAATCAAAATGTGTATTATGCATAACCATTATGTCAAGTTTGCACTACCAATTCCGTTCAAGGAGGTTTTCGTAGTATGAATACCTAGAATGTAATATGAATGGGGACTTCAGCCCGAAGGGGCTTTCTCTTACTCTCAAGAAAGGCTATTTATCCTGATTGCAGGATTGAAAGGAAATTACTCAATCTCACCATCAACGCATTCAACAAGGGTCTGAGTAATCTCGCAATTGGTACGATCACGCGATCTAGAGGTTTTGATTAGGACCATAATGTAGGCTGGGTCAAGGGTTTACCAAAGGGGACTCCTTTGAGTCAAGGCCATTGATAAAAAGTATTCATCATCTGCTCTGGGTTTACAAGTCAAGAACCCTGCAAAAATGAGAGAGAAATAGTCTTGTTCGTATCTTTTCGAGCGATGCTTAAAATCATTCAACTCTACGTTAATTCAAGCGTCTAAATAAGAAAAGACTTTCACGGGCTGTAACGTAGGTTAGGATTAGGGACCAAGGAAGTAAAAAGGCTTATTTTAGCCCAGAAGATATATGGGGTGGATTTGACGTTGGTGATCATTGCATCTTTGTCACCAACTTCGACCTTCTTAAAATAGACTTCAAAGGACACCATTGTTGTATGAGGAAAGTGTCAACTTCTGCTGATACCGTCATTGCTCTCGGACGGTGTAAACTTCAACTGTATATTTTACAATCTGATTTCTTCAAAGAATTTTCTTTCGCAATCAGATCCCTTTGGGAATTGATTGAATGAGATAGTATGTTTTCATTGAGTTTTCAAAGGCATTAAAAAATGAATATTGATTTGAATGGGAATTGGCCTTGCTTTTGACTGGCACTTTGCTTTTTCATGCCTAGGGACTGGCTTTTCTTCTTTTGGTCCCAAAAGTTGCGCCATATATAGATGCATATAAAAGATTTAGCGCACTAAAAAAGTTGACTCGGGAACTCTGTGCAGACCTACTTCTTCTAAGTTCTTCTGCTTTAAGGTGGTGCCATCTTCATCTTGGACTTAGCGGTGATCACCAATGGGGTTTTAAGAAACGAATATGTAAGCTCAATTAGGCGATGCAAAGGATGAAAGTGTATTGGATAGAGAAACGAATACTTTTCGTCATCCTAAGGCACTTGAATTACCGTGCAAGGTTGAAAGCAAAGAATCACTTGAAAATTGATGTTAGTCCGATCAAGAAAATTTCTAACCATTTACCTCGTGAAATTGCTGGGACTACGCTCATTTGGCCCCAATGTGGGGTAGTTCTTGACAGGGGTTACAAAATGAAATCGCTACTCAAATGGATCGTCAATGGGCACCTGTAGTGTTTAGGGTAGAGAAATGATGCCTCCTTCCTTTCGACTATTGTACTTTTTGCAAGAAAAGCCATCACCTTGAGGAATGCGACACCTATTTAGCACTTAACTCACTGTGGATATGAGATATGTATGGAAATGGGATTGCCTTTCATCATCCTATCATGCCCAATTCTACACATTCGATGCATCATGTACAGTTTATGCCCAAAGTCAGAATTGGCAAAATTAAACATGCAGAAGAGTCATGCATGAGTCATGGAATGTGTAAACACAATGCAAATTTGACAATTCTTAGTATACATGTGTTTTTAGAATGTGAAAGTATGAAAGAGAATTTCTCGAGAATGTGAGAATTTGAATTGTCCCAGGAAATGTGGGCGGTGTCACGACTCGAAAAATAATATGGTTTCAGATGAACGGATTATCAGGTTAATTAGATTAACTAACCTAACTCGGACCCTCCCAAGCCCTACCGAATCGCGACTTCGAGGTTTTTGTTTAGATGATTTTTAATTTTGGAGTCGCTACTAATCATTCTTGGTAGGTCGATTAGAAACCTAAATAAATTAGTGGGAGAACTAATTTATTTCTGCGAACCAAAGAAAATGAGTTCGGGGACTTAGTTACGCTAGATTACTCTAATGCCCTTTCGGTACCAATTTCATGAAAACTCATTTAAGAAGGTAAAGTTTGGATCGAACTAACCAGAAGGGTAAAATGGTCAATCTTCAATGATCGGGAAATGAAAATAAGTCAAACCAGTTAAATGTGGTCATTTTCTGTTTTTTACGATTTTTGGAAATTTTTTGAAAATTTTTTAGACAATTTGCCCATGAGGGGCAAAATTATCATTTTGGAAAAATCAGGAATTCCACAATTTTTGAGAAATTTTTGGAATTTTTCAAAACAATTTTCCCATAAGGGGAAAAACTGTCATTTCACGAAAAAATGGTAGTCAAAGCCACAAGATATGTGTCTGGCCAGTTAAGATTGACTATTTTCCATTTTCTGAAATTTTTTTAAGATTTTTTGAATTTTCCGAGACAATTTATCCATAAGGGGAAAAATCGTCATTTTGAAAAGATTGGGATAGAGATTTAAGATTGGTTAGTCGGAATGACCAATTTCCTAATTTTTGAGATTTTTTTGAATTTTTCAGAATTTTCCGAGACAATTTACCCATAAGGGGCAAAATCATCATTTTGAAAAGATCGGGGTGGAAATTTACCAAAAATAGGATTGGTCAGTCGAAATGACCCGTTTTCTAATTTCTGAGATTTTTCTAAATTTTTCAGAATTTTTCGAGATAATTTACCAATAAGGGGCAAAATCATCATTTTGAAAAGATAGGGGTGGAAATTTATCAAAAATATGATTGATCAGTCGAAATGACCCGTTTCTTGATTTCTGAGATTTTTCTGAATTTTTTGAAATTTTCTTTTGATTTTTATGAACTTTTCCTTTTTTTAGACATCAGTTTCTAATTTTTTTAAGATTTTATTATTATTATTATTTTAATATTTTTCGAATTTTTTTAATTAATTAATTTTTCGGATCAGGTCAGCACGGCCTGAATTCTATAGACCTGAATCCATGCACAAACTAGGCCTAAACAACTTGGAAACCTAAGACTAGCGAGGAAATCAAGCTAACCCAAGCGAAATATTACCAAAAGGGCCCACTTGCTCAAATGCTTAATTGGTCTAGCCCATGATCAAGTCAGGTTTAATTCACAAGACGGACCTCCCGCCCCTTTTATTATTTGTTTATTTAGTTTTCACTTTTTTTTTTTTTTTTACGAATCCATGCTCTCCATGAAGAACTACCAATACCTTCATTCCCTATTACCCGACTTGTATTCACATGAATCAACGTAGGACTGAAACGAAACACAGTAAAGCAACCTTACCTCTGGATCGCCAACCTCGTACGGCTACCGCTTCCGCTGATCATCCCCTCGTCGCGCCGCCAGACCGCTGGATCTACTCATGCTTCGTCATGGACGGGTTTGCTTGCATTGAGGCTGTCATTGCCGCCACTCCGTTTGGGCTCGCTTGCCACGTAACCACCAGTTCTTGTTGCCTCGAAACCGTCATTGGGAACTAGTTGCACGCGGCTCCATCGCTCATCCCCATGAAGAGATCGTCGGAGTCAATGCTATCCAGTAGGCTCCCATCGGATCAGGCATGCATCGAGCCATTTCTCTTCATGAGTAATCATAGAGCAATATGCTCTTGTCATCAGATACACTGGCAGGCCGACCACCACCTCTGACGCCAGAAATCATCGGCTGCTCTCTCCCATAACAAGAAAAAAGGAAAACCACATAATCGGGCTTCAAATCCTCTGCTAGATAACGTATGATTAGATCTCCACTTAATATAATGCAGCCCTGTAACTCACCAAGCACAGCATCTCCATGAAGGACAAGGATGAAACCTGAATTAAGAACCCTAGCCACTGCGGACAAATTGGCTGAGACAATATTCTTTCCACGAATCGACCATCCACATGAAAAGGGAGATATTTTAATGGAAGGGAAGCCCTCCCTTGTTAGAATTCTAACAACTTCAAAATTGGGTGTGCTCACTGAAATGCGTATAGCAACAAAACCAGCCTTCACCATAGGTCATTTCAAGCCTCCATTTATGAACCCCAGATTTGCTAGCCTGAACATGCCCGAAAGAACCTGCTCCATGGACAACACTCTCTATTTATAGGATCCCACGGAAAAGAAAAACTATCCCTTGATCGACAGCAAACTGGAGGAGAGTGTGAGTTCCGTGGTTCGAGTCCCGTGCGAAGCGTCGATGGAGATCGGGATCTAAGGTATCACCGAGGATTACAAGGAACTTGGCTGCCTTCGCAATGACCTCGTCTTCTTGATGCAGGGATCAATGCGCACGCTTCAGCAGGATATGATCACGCTCGAGAATCAGATTCCTCTCTTCATACTCGACCAGATGCTCAGCCTTTAGCTTGGCAACCCCGACCAAGAAAGGGCTCGTGGCCAAGTTGGCACTCTGTTTCTTCGACCCTTTGATGTCAACAGATGAGCCATTGACCAAGCTCCGGTTCTGTTCTCGAAGGAGACCTCCCAATAAGCTCATCGATGGACTCTCCTCACCATCCTCAAGATCTGATTGGCTTGGGGACGCCTAAACGAACTCGGGAGTTCGCGATTATTTCGTAGGTTCGTGACGTTGTTTTGAAAGGGGCCCTGTGATTCAGACGTTGCACTAGCTTTCTTGTGGTCTCCCGAACCTCAGAGTGGTGGCGGCATGGCTCCGTTCAGATTGGAAGCTCTCAGTGAACCTCTACAATGGCCGAAGCTTCTCTCCCCTTTTTTTTTTTGTGCGAGCAGATCAGTAGTGACCCTCGAAGAACAAAGGCCCTCTCCTCTGCATTTGGGGGCCTTTTACGAAAATGGGTTAAAAAATTTACCTTTTTATGGATTTGGGTTTCGCTGCTAGAAAAATACGGGAAAGGGGCTTACCGAGGAACAAAAAACTACAAAAAAAAAAGCAAAAAAAACCCTTGTTCGGCAGTTGAACTGCCGAACAAGGAAAAAAAAAATAAAAAAAATAAACCAAACCCCTTGTTCGGCAGTTCAACTGCCGAACAAGGGAAAAGTGGGGGGTTGGGGTGGGGTGGGTTAATAAATTAAAAAATTCGTAAAAAATTATAAAAATGAAAAAATATCAAAAAAATTTTAAAAAATTTTCATAAATTCCAAAAATTAGGAAATTGACCATTTTAACGAGTCGGTCCTATTTTTGATGGTTTTCCCTTTTAGACATTTCGAAATGACGATTTTGCCCCTTACGGGCAAATTGTCTCAAAAAATTTCAAAAGTTATAAAAAAATTCCAAAAATTAGTAAATGGGCCACTTTAATTGGTCAATCCTACTTTTAAGGATTTTTCTCATATATCTTTTCAAAATAATGATTTTACCCCTTATGGAAAAAAATGTTCACGAAAAAAATAGTTAGTATTTTAAATGGTCCAACATGGAAAGGTTTTTAAAATAAAATTATGGCACTTTCTTCATATTTGTAGTCTACGGAATCTATTTTCTTATTTTCGGATATTTTCTTAATATGAAAAATAATGTTAAAATTTACGACAAATTTCAAAAATTACTTTTCTTCCAAATTGGATCATCATGCTTTGTTAAAGCTTCTAAATATGATTTTTCAATGCCTATAGATTCAACGATGTCAACACATAGCAATATCATATTTATGATGTAAAAAGTTCTAGTACATCAAATTTATAATAATACATAATTTTGGTTTATATGGGTTTTGCTCATAATGAGTCAGCGTCACATTCGAATTATGTGTCTGACCTAGATCTCCTGCAAAAAAATGAACAGGTAACAATTGATGAGAAAAATATTTATAATGGAATATTTTTTTGTGAATACTTTTTTTTCCATAAGGGGGCAAAATCATCATTTTGAAAAGATAGATGAGAAAAATCCTTAAAAGTAGGATTGGCCAATTAAAGTGGCCCATTTACTAATTTTTGAAATTTTTTTGGAAACTTTTGAAATTTTTCAAAACAATTTGCCCGTAAGGGCCAAAATCGTCATTTCGAAATGTCTAAAAGGGAAAACCATCAAAAATAGGACCGACTCATTAAAATGGTCAATTTCTTAATTTTTGGAATTTATGGAAATTTTTTAAAATTGTTTTGGTATTTTTTCATTTTTATAATTTTTCATGAATATTTTAATTTTTTAACCCTCCCTCCCCAACCCCCCACCACCCACTTTTCCCTTGTTCGGCAGTTGAATTGCCGAACAAGGGAAAAGTGGGTGGTAACTGCCGAACAAGGGTTTTTTTTGCTTTTTTTTTTGTAGCTTTTTGTTGTTCGGCGCTTGAAGCGCCGAATAAGCCCCTTTCTCGTATTTTTCTAGCCGCGAAACCCAAATCCGTAAAAAAGTAAATTTTTTAACTCATTTTCGTAAAAAGCCCGCATTTGGGTGTGGTCCGCTCCTTGGAGAACTCTAGGAACCTGATCTGGACGTACGGGTCAATGTGGCCTGCGGCCTTGTGGGCATAGGACTTGGTGTGCATGCGGAGCTGGGGATAGGAAGGATTGCTTGAACATGGCCCACGCGAACATCAACGCCACCACGACTGAGCCAACGTTACTCCACATTTCTAATGCGGTCATCATGGCTTCACACCTTAGTTCCCTTCCGCCTCCTCCTTGTCTATACTCTATGGCCTCCCTGTTTCAACCAGGTACAGCTCTTTCATCTTGATGAAATCACCAGTGACCACATCCAATCATTCTTCCCCAGAACAAGAAGACTGGTAAAGCCAATAGGGGTCTCCGTGGGTCTAATTCACAGACGTGATCTCGTGGCTACTCGAGCGGCGGAAGATGTAGTAAATCGGCCAAGATGGATGAAAAGACCAGCTTCAGATGAAGAAACCGCTTGGTGACAAGGTGCTACGGATGTACCAGTGATAGTCGCAAAGGATCTTGGCCTTCTCTCCATGTATTCTCCATTGTAATTTCTTCCACCCCTCTTCTCTTAATCGGCCTCCAAGACCAGATTAACCAGCATCCCTTCAGGTTGGTCCCGTTGGGACTGTTGTGAGCGAAGGTGCCTTCCTCCCCAGGAAAATGCCCAGTCCCCTCCACCAGAACCACCACCCATTTTTTACTCCTCTCCCCCTTGTCCCTTCCTTCTTACGGTGGCCTTGGCGCCTTTTCTCTCTCTCTTTTTTTTTTTTTGACTCTTGCCCCCTTGTGGCGTGAAAAGAGGCCAGAGAGCCCATGCCCCCCCTAAAGTGGCCGTAGAATATTTTTTAAATAACACTCCCACTGCAATGAAATTGTCGGCAGCCTCCTCTTTTCCACCTCTTTTTTTTTTTCTACATTATTATCCGTAACACACGATTCACTCAGCTGCATTCGATGGGCTGGACCATCACTATTTTTCAGAGGAAAAGAAGAAGCATTCGCAGCCGAGTGAGAGGACCCATCATCATGGTTCCTTTGTGAATATATAACGGATTCACAATCATTCGTGCCTAGAGACACCTCTTTCGAGGGGTTCTTTCCCCTCAATACTGAATTACTCTTATCCTTATCAACAGATTGAATCTTGAAATGGAACCAAAGATTTAGTTGCGCTAAGAGTCTTCTCCTCATTCCGCCACTGGATCAAGACTGAACGGAGGAATCTGATTGTTTGGTGATCGAGGCCAAGATGCTATCTCCTGAGCATGGATTATATAATCAAGTTGAACTGGGGCGCTCCTTTTAACCATTTTCGTCGTCTCCAAGTCAAATGCTACGCCACAGTAATTCAGCCACTCTTTTTTTCAAGTTTTTAACGTCCTCCACAGGCTTAAACAGTGTGTTTTCCATCGTCAATGCAAGAGGTAATGGTGAAAAGCAATGCATGAAGAAAGAGACCCATCAAATGATAAATTGAATTTGGAAAATCGAACGCAACGACAAAAATCACACCATCAGGACATTGAAAAAAATTTGAACTATCAGAGGACGATGTCACAACTCCAGAAAATCGAAAATTACAGAGCTAAAATGAATTTTCTATAATTTTTTCAATTAATCCGAAAATGAGATTAACAAAGTAATTCCCGATTCGAGATTAATTTTGTAGATTTTCTTTGGCTAGAATGAAGAGGAAATTAAAATTAAAATACTGACTATTTATTCACATTTTTATGGCCTCAAATGCTATTTTTATTAATTTTCAAGCATTTTTCTATTTTAAAAAAATGCGTAAAATATGGAAAATTATTTTTTGGTCAAAATTGGTAGCCAAAGCTTGGCGGAGACTTCCAAAGTTGATTTTTTTTTACTTTTCTCATTTTTATAGATTTTCTATTAATTTTTGAAAATAAAGAATACCGAAAAATGCTGAAAATACGAAAAATTATTTTTTGGTCAAAATTGGTTCCTAGGCTTGGCCAAGGTCCCCAAAGTTTATTTTTTAATTTTATAAATTTTTATGGAGTTTTTATTAATTTTTAAAAGAAAAGATGATTAAAAATCAGGTGTCAACAGGCGGACCGAATAAATTGAAGGTCCATTTCTTAAGTTAAGGAGTGGCTCGAAATGCATGGGTGAAGTGAAGCATTTGGGCCCTTTTTAATTGTTAACAATCGTCATGATCGTCGGTCGAATGCACCTGCAAAAAGCAGAAAGATTTTCTTTGAAACCGAACTAAGGAAGACATACTCTCCTTTTCACTTCAAGGTTTGCCATCAATTTACCCCATTTTCATCAAAATAGACCTCATCAGATGATCGTAATTTTGCCTCTTGGGCTCGTCTTCTTTGATATGTTACATGTTAGTATAAATATTTCCTGTCAAAAGGAAATGAGACGTGTCAACCAGTATTGGAAAGGATAAACTGAAAACGATACCGATTTACCCTTCATCTTGAATGCCCTGCAAGACCTCTTTGCGAGTTTTCGCTGGGTTGAGTTTTCTCGACTTTCGTTGGACGCTTCACCATTAGGCTAAGATCGTGACAAAATACTGATCTTGGTATTGCTCGTCGAGTATTTCGATTTCTTTCTGTAAAAAGAAATACACAAAAAAGTCGTTTTATTTATTTACAACATTCCCCACCTTTGGGGATCGAACTCGGGATGTTTCGAACCACTATCATCCCCATGCATTTGGTTCACGAGACCACAGGCGTTCACGGAGGCTTTTTTTAAGGGTTAATCTTCGGAATGATATAGTCTTAGACTAGGCAGCTTCACGTCTCGGTTCTTTTCAAGGCAATTTATGATCCCTATTAAGACAGAAGAAGGTAATTCAGAATTTTGAGATGATTATGAGCAAATTGGAACGATACAAAATTACCCTTCTTTGAGATTGCACGAGTCTCTCATTCATATTTTCCTTATTTGAAACCATCCATTCAGTGATAATGTCCGTGAATTGATTTGCCCCCAATTTTATTCAACAAGAGGACCTCGCATTCGAGTATGGCTGTGTTCTCGGGTCAGTTCGCAAATTCCTGAGAATAAAATGGGTCCAATTTAAAATTGAAGCAGTTAATGGTAAATTGGAATGATACGGAATTACCCTTTCGAGTCTATGCAGATTTTTATCTCGCCATTAATTTTTTTTCAAGTTTGGTGTGGTAACGGGTCCGAGCATGTAATGGGGGAAATGGAAATGATTACTTCTTGCTTTTACGTTACTTCCAGACATTCATAAAAGCAGAAAATATCCCATGCAAGGTAGAGCGTATGCATCTGTTCAGGATTGATTTTTCTTCCTCTGTAGGCTCTCTAGTGGCCAGCAAGCTTCATTCTAGATCAGGTACGCATCGGCCATGTTGAAGGTCCGATGATCACTGACTTGGAAATACAGGCTCCGTGTGCACATTAAAGCTTCGGTATCTTATCAACATCAAACTGGTTGATCATGACGGCAATCTCGTCATCGACGCTACTTGCTCGATGATGATGCATCCCCTCCTCCTTAGAAGGCATCAATGCTGGCTTCGTAGGCTTAGTCTTTTCATACCTCGCCCCAACAGCACTTGATCATATTATGAATTGATTTAACTCACCTCTTAAACGAGTATTTTCAACCCTAAGATACTGCCTTTTTTTGAGGGTGAGGAAGCTATTGCAGTTGAGGCATGTGGCGGAGTCAAAAGCTTCTTTATACATCTTGTTTTCCACTCAGAGCTTTTCATTTTCAGCTCTTAAAAACTCGATCTCATTACGCTCATATCGAGTCTTCATTCGGGTTCGCCTATTTTGAAACCAGAACTTGACTTGCGAAAATTCAAGCCCTAACTCTTGGCTCAATTCCATTCTTTGTTTGCCATCTGGCATAGGGCACATTCTGAAGAAATCCTCAAGCCTTTGTATTTGTTCCTCAGTATGGTGACGGTAACGTTTCTTTTGACCCTTACTGTTGTTGTCCTTATCCTTACCGAGATCTTGGACGTCATCGGCGGAAGGGCCAAGCTCCATGGTCTGGATCCTAAACATGGCCTCAAACTCCTTTTCTCCCATATTTAGTAAGTAACGATAGTTCTCAAGTGTGTTGGGTTGAGACATCTTCGACTGGTTAATGGTTTTTCAAGGTTTGCTACCTCTTCTTGTATTTTTAACCTCTCTAGATTTTTCTGAGCGACCGTGTATGCTTTAGGCCTCTCTTTTAGCATGGATAAGGATTATCAAGAGGACATCTCTTTTAAAATTAGATGTGGGTTTAGCAACTGTATTGCTTCTCCCGAGGGTTCTGTCTGTATCTCTCGCTCGGCTCGTCTTTCTTCCATCTTTTTATGGTAGGGACCCCTGTCATTATCCCCACCGTTGATTTTGCTGGTGAAGAATCTGATAAAGACGAGTCCTAACTTCTTTCTGTCGCAAATTTCTTTGTCTCCCACTCGACGCGTCTTTTCTTTCTTTCTTTTTTCAAAGTGGTGTCGTCCCGTCAAACTTTTTTCGCAGAGACGTCAGATTTGCTTGGCTTGAGATTGCAGACTGCTCGGGATTTGAGCCGATAGAGATAACACCGAAAGAGGATGGCAGATAGGACAATCTGGCCGATAGAGACTACCCCTGTGAAGCCAATATTTAACTTGAAACAGATTATCGCCTTCGCATTCCAATCATTTGCATCACTTCTATCATCTTCTCTTTCGTATTCTGCTTGTCAGTCTTGATTCTCTCCTCAATCTTTTAATGATAATGTCCAATCTTCCCACGCAGATCTTCTCGACGAAAGTTATATTCAAATGGGAAAGACTTTACCATCTTCTTGGCCGAGGCTATATTTACATAGCCCATCATTCGAGTGTCAAAGCTGAAATCCTTGGTTTGTTTAGGAAAGTAAATGCCTCTTTAATTGAAGGCACCAACTTGGAGAGGGAATATAGGGCGTTCCCACACGTCTTCATCAACTTTCTAGAGGCATGCCGGAACACCTAGGAGACAGTCACCTTAGCCCGTGTCGTGAAGGCCCACTACCAAGATTGATCTGAATGCTTGGAGTTTATAAAACGCTCAGTTGCTTGATACAAGGAGGCTGTCAAGTCTGCTGATGAGTGGGTCTCGTCGTTGGTTTATGAGAGAGAGAAGCTAGTGGAGCGCCTAGCTTTGAATCGGACTTATTTTGAGCATGACCCGAGGGATGCTGTGATGAAGTTCAGATGTGTATGGCTGGAGGAGAGGCTTGATGATCTAACAGCGGATATAGCTTTCGAGAGAGACTTGATCGACAATCTGAAACTCACCGTTGAACACCATGAGATTAATGCAGCCAGGTACAAGGAGAAATGTGCTCGCCTGTTCTTCAAGCTTGCAGATCTCGGGTCCCAGGTCGCTCAGTGTAGGCAAAGCATTAATTTCATGGAGAGTCAGTTGAACTCTTTTGTAATGCTTATCGGGGCTCAGTTCGGCTTTACTTTTCCTCTCCAGTAAGTGGTTGTAATATTCCTTGGTGAATGGAATGAAAGAAAACCTTCACATGTTTGTGTTTTTATTTTCTGCCATCTTTTCTCCCGTATAGCATGATAGAATGATCTAAGGTACTGAAGATGTTAAGGCTTAACGTTCTTCTTGACATTCTTATTAGCTACCGTAGATGATGATATCAAGAATATCAAAGAAACTTTCGACAATGGATTCCACTAGCCACATCGAGACCTGTGAGTTAGTCACGTGAATTGTTACAGACATGACAATCCGGTCAGTGCACCAGTAAATGAATTAGGCCACCTATTACGTGCCCTACTTTTTTTCAAAGTTTACACCTTTCGACGCCCACTTATATGTGTCGACTGCATGTAGTGTTGGCAGGAATGTCTGTGGGCCATGCTCAGTAATAAAGTACCGGTCCTCCAAAGTTCTCCACGCGGTTCGAATCCGAGGAAGGTAAAAGGGTAAGCCTTTGTTCGATTTAATTAGAAAGCATCACAAGGTCTAGTTAACATACTTGCTTTATGGGTTCTGATTATACAGTCTATGTTTTTCTCAGAGAAAATACAGGAACGCCCCTCAATACATTAAGCATGCCCCCACGCCTGGTCCGGATACATTTACAGCCCCATCAAAATACAAAGCCCATACGTGCCCACTAATTGACACATTTCTGACTCTGAGAGTATTGATCTCTTCGCTTGTCCCTAGGGTTATCGGTCAAAACATCGGCAATTTCCGTTCTTTCGTATTCTTTAAGGTCATTCATGGCGTGTTGTCACGATGAGCCCAATTCTGCTCTTGCCTGGGGTACCTATAATTTCCTGCAAAAGTAGAGGAAATAATAAGTATGTGATCCAAGAGAGGCTGGTTCATGACTCCTATATTAGTCCAATTTTATTTTTTCATTTTAAAGAAAATAGATAAGAAATTTTTAGGAGGACATGGGTGAATTTCTCAAAAAGGATTTTCACGCAGATTTTATAATTTGAATAAAAATGTGATAAAATCCTTTAACATTTAGCAAATTTCCTGGAGGAATTTTCTTCTTTTATTAGAATGGATTTTCAGGGGTAAATTTGTCAAGAAAATCTTATTTTTATTGAAGCAGAAAAACGTGACAAAATCCATTATTATTAAAAAAAATTCTCCCGAGAGATTTTTTGCATTTATTTTTAAAAAATGAGACACCAGTTTAATTTTTATTTTCCTTTGAAAAATGATTACAATATTAAATTCAAAATTTGACTGACACCTAACATAGACCGACAAAAAATAAATAGAAGATGAAGTTAGAAAAATTACTTTCACCGTGAAAAATACCATGTAGGTCACATATATATGCACATGAATCGTGAGTTTAAATCTTAGCTTATCTACCCTAAAGGCTCACAAATTGAAGCGAAAAACTTATGGTAAGGCGACAATCTTGCACACATAATCAAGATTAGCCGTGATCTCACGACGTAACCAGGATTAGCCGGGCCTTTCCACTTCGGCTGCTTGAGCTAAAAATTAAAACCCCCGCTTTGGTCATCTTACCAAGCGTGAGGCCTAACTTTTAAGACTCATTTTTAAAAAGAGGTTCGGGATTGAATCTGGACTAACTTTTAACGTAATCTCACGCCGAATGCTAGAAATAAATCATAATACCATCCTAAAACTAGTGGCCTAGGTCCGGCCACGCGATGTGTGTGATGTAGTGCTAAAACGAGTAAACACGCACAACAGTTAAATGCAAATACCGCTTCAAAATGTGCAAAATTAAGCAGACAATTCCAACACCAAGCATGCAAAACAAAGGGTTAGTCTTCACCCCTTATAACTCCCACCTGCAAAATCATTTAAGACCTAAAGATTAAAATCTAAACAATTATTAAACCAAATGAATTTTCATGAAATTTTTCTGGCGCAAGTCCTCTAGGTTCTTAAATTTTCAAAAATTAAGAACAGTCCCCAACGGAGTCGCCAAGCTGTCGCGACCCGAAAGATTTTCTTTTGGTAAATTTCCAGGCTAACGGATTATCAGGTTGATTAAATTAATTAACCTAACACGGACCCTTCCAAATTCTACCGAATCGCAACTTTGGTTTTTTGTTCAAATGATTTTAGAGTTTGGAGCCGCCACTAATCATTTTTGGTAGGTTGATTAGAAACCTAAGTAAATTAGCGGGAGAACTAAATTATTTTTACGAACCAGAGATTTTGGGTTCGGGGACTTCGTTACACTAGTTAATTAAAACTAATGCCCTTTCGCTACCTTAATTTCATGATTATCCTGATTTGGCAATTCAGGCTTGGTTTATTCTTAAGGTTCTAGTGAGGTGATCTCTTTTTTGTATTTTCACTTTTTAGATGGAATGCATATGAATGACATTTTTTGGTATTTTCAAATCATTAAAATTCCCTGAAACTGCAAGAGGGTGTGAACTAACAATTTCTGTGAAGTGTTGCGACCTCTAGCAAGTGGCTTAGCCTACTCATTCTGGGGTTTAATAGCACAATAATTAAATTACAGAAAATTAAATTGCAATAAATAAAGGACTCCAAACGGGGGACTCGGCCTTGGCTCGGCCTACCCATCGTGGGGTTTGATGGTATTGAAATTAAATTGCAGGAAATTAAGGACCTCCAATGGGGGACTCGGCCTTGATTCGGCTTGCCCATCATGGGGTTTAATGGTACTGAAATTAAATTGCAAGAAATTAAATTGCATTAAATAAAGGACCTCCAACGGGGGACTCGGCCTTGATTCGGCCTACCCATCGTGGGGTTTAATGGTACTCAAATTAAATTGCATTAAATAAAGGACCTCTAACGGGGGACTCGGCCTTGATTCGGCCTAGCTATCGTGAGGTTTAATGGTACTGATATTAAATTACAGGAAATTAAATTGCATTAAATAAAGAACCTCCAAAGGGGCCTTGGCTCGGCCTACCGATCGTGGGGTTTGATGGTACTGAAATTAAATTGCATTAAATAAAGGACCTCCAACAGAAGACTCGGCTTTGGTTCGGCCCACCCCTCGTGGGGTTTGATGATAGTAAAATTAAATTGCAGAAAATTAAATTGCATTAAACAAAGGACTTCCAATGGGGGACTCGACCTTGGCTCGGCCTACCCATCGTGAGGTTTGATGGTATAGAAATTAAATTACAAGAAATTAAATTCCAGAAAATAAAAGACCACCAGTGGGAGGGTCGACCTTCCCATTCTGGGGTTTGATGGTGCAAGAATTAAATTGCAGAAAATTATAGTACGAGTTCGACATGTGGATATGGAGATATATGAGTACGACATGATATAATTGAGATTTAAATCAATCCATTTAGGTAATGAAATTCTTGAAGATTTTAATGGATAGGATCGTTACCTGATTTGACGGATTTGATGGCCAAATACGAACCTCGTATCACATTGTGGATTAAGATTGCGGCTCGAACGGTAGAGATGAACTCTTGATTTATATTATTCGATGAAGAAATTGGTAATGATAACTCCCTAGCTTTAAACTCCCATCCTCTTCAAAATTCTCTCCCTCCTTTTGGTATTTTCTTTCTCTCAAATTTTTATTTAATCTCCCAAAATCCTCTCAAACATCCAAAATTTTCTCTAAAAAAAAATCCTCACTCTCTAACTCACTTCTTCCTCCTTTTATAACCCACTTATCTATTTCCCATTCTAATTTTTCCACTAACTCCATCTCCCATTCTAATTTTTCCACTAACTCTTTTTCATTTTCATCTTCTCTTATCTATCTTTATTTCACATTCTAATCTCTTCACTGACTCTTCTTCATCTTCATCTTCCATTCTCCATATTTATCTCTAATTCTAATTTCTCCACTAACTCTTCTTCAACTCCATCTTCTTTTCTCTATTCTTATCTTGTTTTCTCCATCCATTCTTTTCCATCTTCTCTTCTCCATCTCATTTTCTCTATCTTCCCTTCTACATCTCCTCTTATCCATCTTCCCTTCTCTATTTTAATTTCTCCACTAACTCTTCTTTTTGTTATTTGCAAAATAATCCCTCGAGTGTTCGGTATTTGCACTCTAGTCCTTGAGATTTGAATTATTTGCAATTCAGTCCTTGTGGAAATATTTCTTTAAGTCCAAATCTCCTCATAATTTTTGACACACCTCTCCTATGTTTACTCGAAATTCATCTCATGTCAAATTTAAGCTCATTTCCTACCGCTAAAGATAATGCAAAATTTAATTAAAGCCCTTTTGCAAAATTGAGTTATTCTGGGATTTTTTGGCCTAATTCGAGATTAATGTCACAACTCCTAAAAGTGAAAAATGAAAATAAATTGACTCAAATTGATTTTTTGCCTAATTCGAGATTATGCTCGTGAAGAAATACACGACCCCGAATTAGATTTTTTTTAAAAATTTGTGATGGCCAACAAGAAAAGGAATTTAAAAGAAAAATATTGACTATTTTTATGTATTTTTGTGGCCTGAAATGCTATTATTTATTAAATATTTTCCTAATTTCTAAAAAATATATAAAAAACAAAAAAAATATGAAAAGTTATTTTTTGTTTAAAAATGGTTGCCTAAGCTTGGCCAAGGCCTCCAAAGTTGATTTTGCAATTTTCTCATTTTTTCTTGGTTTTTGATGAATTTTCGAAAAATAAAAATATAAAAAAATACTGAAAATATGAAAAATTATTTTTTGGTCAAAATTGGTTCCCTAGGCTTGGTGAAGGTCTCCAAAGATGAGTTTTTAATTTTATGAATTTTTATGGATTTGCTATTAATTTTTCAAAATAAAAATGCTGAAAAATACTGAAAATATGAAAAATCATTTTTTGGTCAAAATCAGCTTCCCAGGCTTGGCCAAGGTCCCTAAATTTATTTTTTCATTTTATAAATTTAAATAAGAAAAGATTATTAAAAATTAGGCGTCAACAAACACGAGTTACAATGTTTATTTTAGAGGGCTACTTTTAGATTAAGATAGTTAATGGTTTGGCTATTTATTAATGTGTGGTGTACTTGAAACCAGTATGTAAGACTACTTATTTAACGAGACAGTTAGTAAATTCCTTGTATGGATGGTAGTTTACCAACCAAACGTGCAAACTTTCAAAGAAGCTGGACTAATTTGATGGTATGTTCGCAAGTTCCTTAGATGTTGGCTGTATACTAGCCACCCTTGTAAAATGTGAAAAAAGTTGCTGAATTTTGAACTTATTTGAATGTTAGGTAAATTTTTTATTGAATTGGTATTTTATTAACCACCCTTGTAAAAATTAAAAGGAGTTATTAGAACTTTGGTAAATTCTCTATGGTGTTGGAAATTAACTACACAATCAGGTAAAATTTTAAGAAATTGGCACATAATTAATTTCATGGAATATCTGCAATTCCTTATAAAGTTGGTATTTTGTGTAAATTAAGAAGTTGGTAATTTAACAATTTATCATGTGTCATGGAATTCCATGCAGGGCTGTAGCATGTTATTAGCAACAATGGTTAAAAAAAGCTGGTAGATTACTAATTTGTTGGGATACTAACTTGTAACGGTTCAAAGAAGTTGATGAATTACTAACTTATTGGAATGTTGGTAAATTTATTGTAGTGTTGGAATTTTACTTGGGTACCGGTAAAATATAAGATGAGTTAATACCAATCCTAAAGAACATTTCTTTGCCTCACAAAGAGAGAAGAATTGCACTAATCGCACAGACAAACTTGCATCACGCCGAAGATTGCTGCTTATACTTCCCAAAGATCTCCCTATAAGACATTGGAAAAGACGAAACAAACTGATGCATCTTATGTTTACTGAATCAAAAGTGAAGCCGCCTTTCATTTAAAAGAAAGTCCAACTTAAATGCTAAATCGAAAGAGTTTAGCAAACGAAGACACTATAAATTTGGATGACTTGCAATGAATTATCAAAGTAACTGACAATGCCAAAACGTTGACTACTTGCGAATGCATGATGAAACCAATGTCAAGGAGATAAGGTCTGAGCTTGGACACCTAATTTTCTCGCCTTCTATGAACATTTATTTACATAAGGATCTTCTCTCAATGACCTAAATCCGGAGGAAATGGGGTTGACAGTCTCAGCTTGTAGGTCCTCGCTGATTTGATTAATGCGTTTGGCCTTTCTTAACCAACAGCATGAATTTTAGACCTTCAACGCAAGCTTCTGAGCAGCAAGAGCTTCAGCCTCTAGGGGGGGCACCCATAAAATTGTAGTTCCTGCAGGTAACAAGCTCACGACGTATGGGTCCCTGTTTGAGATAGGACCTCCTCTCTTCCAAGTTACCTGTATATTGCGTTAGGCCATTAATTGACTAAGCAAGGAAGGTGGACTTTCTCTGTTTTATCAGTATTCAGAAATAATGAACCATTCCATAAAATGCAGCATTAAAAGAATTGAGATGTCCAAGTCGTAATCAATGAACTTTTGTAAATATTGGATTAGTAAGGATTGATATGAAGATTTACATTTGCTTAGGAAGCAAAACTAGGGGAATGCTTTCCAAACAGTGAAATCATAGAATCAATTGAGACCAAAAAGAACAATATACTTTCTCTGTGTATTGTTTTGTGGTAGTGTTTCTTATATCATCCATGAAACTTAAGGGCCTCTGATTGATAGACTGAACATAAAAGCGAATTGGAATGGTCACTGTCGTAGTACCTTTTCCTTGTTTCTCAGCATCGCAGCCCCCACGGATTGAGCAACCACAATTGGCAACTCCCTGCATAAAAGAATTCAAGTAATTCAGGTATCACAAAAAAAAAATGAGCTCAATTTAATGAGCAATCTTCAAATTCAACTAGCATCTGCTATGCTTCTTCTGAGCATTACCAAAGGAAATGTATTGATGTTGGCTGTTTCATGCTTTCCCATCAACCTTCTCTCATTTGCTTCTCCTTAGGTGCTAATGTGATCCTCATGGTGAAGGGAGATTCAGAATTGCCTTCTTTCTCACTTCAAAGCCTCTCTCTTCTGTCATGCGTTCTGTATTGCAGAAAGGACAGGAAACACACTCTTAAAGTCCTTCAATGGACAGAAATACTTAACGAAGTCTATGTTATTTGTATGGTAGAAACCTGTAGTCAGTTTCCAGCGCCAATCCAGCCACCCTGAGAAGGAAGAAAATATTTTTATCAACTTTAGTATGGTTGTTGCATAAATGTCTATGGTGAAGTCAAGTTACTTCAATCGGCTTCAGGTCCAACATATGGATGGCACCTGATTGTTCAGTTATTCTCTGTTATAAAAGCAGCATAAACAAATAAGAAATTAAATACCGTATAACATGTTGTCTGTATGCACTGATTCTGTTTGCCATTAATGGCATTTCGTTATTTTCTTGAGAAAGCAAATTGAAATTTCACCTCAAAAAGGCATCTTGAACACCAAAGATGATCTCCCATTTCAGTTCCCACGCTTGGTCCCACTTGGTATTCTTACTGCACGATAGAAGCCAGTCTTGATGGCAACAATTCTGTGGCTTTCTTTTTGTTCCTTTTCCAAAAAAAAAAAAGGCAAGATGGAGGTTAGGTATTACCTGGTCTGACGTCACCTCTCCCTTGGTGTCACTAATGCGGACACCGACATATAAGCATGTAGTAAGCATCGGATATGTCCTGGCCAAATGACTTATCAGCCCCAACACCGCAGTATAAGGCCCCTAAATGAACATAAAACCTTGTATGACAACACAAATTTTCTCATCAACTTGGCCTATAACCCATCAATATATAGGGAAGTTCATTGTGAAACAATTTCTCACCTAGGGACCTGGATATCCTCAAGGCCATCCCGATGGCCATTGAACACTTGTCTAGAGTAGGGTGCTTTCTTAATCAATCCCATACCTGATGTGTACATTCAGCCAAAAGTCATGAACTCCTCAATTTCAAAAGTTTGTAATTCATGATAAAAAAACTCATGTTTTTGGTTCTCCCACCATGAAACTTCATTGATAACTTTTGGGTTACTGAAACCCTCGCACGTTCGTTCGTTGGGGTCGGCTTGCTAGCTGGTGTATATGAACCGCAAATAACCTGCGGATGAACAATAATTCTCACTGAACTAAGTGAAACATCTTTCCCATCGGATCAACCTGCTCAGATGATCTGATGGAGGAACAATGTTTGACAACAATATACTTTTTTTTGCAGAAAATTACTAAGATACTATTGCCATCTCAGAAAGGATCCCTAAAAATGGCTTGAGGGAAAATTAACATCATTTAATTATGGCCCTGGAGCTTGACCGATATTTGACTAATCGTAGTTCCAGTTTGGAAGCTCAGATGAGTGCTCAACAGGTCTAGGGATCATTTGATTATTCAGGAATTAGTAGATCAATAGCATGTAGCATGTAATAAGAAAAACACTACATACATTATTTTCACTATTCATAGCCTTGATTTGCCAGAGCCTCCTATCTTGTCTCATAGTTAGACTAATGTCAAAATGTGAAACAAGATATGCTGATGTAGGATAGAAAAAAAGGGTCCTCTGTTCATTGCTGCATAAAGCATATGATATACTTATGATAACGGTAAATTGAAGAAAAATGTGAACTTAGAGTCTTAGTGAGAATAGTTCTAGGATTGTTCATCTTTTTGTGCACTGGACTTGAAGGTTTCAGGCACTAAAACCTACCAATGTATTCTGCAATTATCTTCTTGGTGTAGGGCGTCACGTCCAAGTTGAGAAGACTCTCAAGCACATGGTGCTTGGATTTCAAAGCATACACCCTTAACTTAGAAAAGCGCTTGGTGCTCCTACTCTTTTTCTGTTTTAGCAAGAGAGAACTCCATGTTTTTGCTGTCAGGGAATTGGTAGTCACTGAGTTTTTTGTGATCCTCATCTACATTATGTCGTCGGGGCCAAAATCTGTGCCATTCTTACCTGTGCCATCCTCATCTACAGTGTGAGAAATAGACATGTCAACCGCGAGCTTAATCTCATGGAAGATTAAGCTCTTTATTGTTTTATTTGGCAATCTGGCATGCATAAGAGTGTGGTTCAAAGATTGGACCGGGTACTTTAAAGAAAATGTCTTATTAGCAAGTGGCTACACCAGAAAACCGTTTTTTTTATTACACACTTAGAGAATTGATAAACTGCAGACTGCAGAGTGCAATTGTTCAAAAGATGAGTGAAGTTCCAACTTACTCAGGATCGGTCGACAAACATGTTATTCTGATATGTTATTGGATCTAATGAATGATCAACTTGTGAATCTTGATAGTGCACCGAATTCTTTCCTCTCGCAATCAAAAGGCAATCCCATTGAAATGCTTTCTTCTTTCACAAACTCGCCATAATTGCAAATGGGTAATGATTGATCAAAATTGGTAATCGAGTCTACAGGAAGTCCACAACAGAGACTAAAAATTGATAATGATTGATCCAAATTGGTAATCGAGTCTACTTGAGGTCCTCCATAACAATAACTATTCCTTCATTCATTAATCCAGACTCACACAGCAGGCACATCTATTGTAGACATCGTTGTCACAAAAAGATGAAGTCCATCATAACTGTCAACCAAACAAAATGAGCAGGACAACCTTGCAGTGATCAAAACGGAGAAGACATAGATTAGACTCCCAGTCTAACAGTCATAAGACCACTTTTAACGTCAAACATTTACTCAATTGCTTAAGATGGTGCTCAAAATTGGCAAAGGATTTACCTGAGAACCTCTGCAGAATGGCGGAAAACCAAACCAAGAATGTCAATTGCAGTCAAATGCTAACAATAAGACCGCCTTCACTATCCTCCCCTGGAGCTTGACCGGTACTTGACCCATAGTAATTCCTCTTTCGAAGTTCAGGCGGGTGCTCAACAAGTCTAGGTATCGCCTGATTTTATGGATTAATCAGTCAGTTGCATTTGAAAAAGAAAATAGCTGCATATTTTATTGTCGCCATTCATACCCTTGATTTGCTATGCAGATTTATGTCAGAACCTCCGATTCCATGGGAACAGATTGAGATAAAAGTTAAATATTAAGGGAAGCAAACCAGAAGCCATTGTCCAGAGAGAAACATTTCACCAATTCATGTATGAGAGTATTCCAAAATCATCAGACAGTGCAGGCATTTTGCTCCTTGTGAAATCAAATAAGCAGATTGCACCCTATGCATATACAGCATGAGTCACGGGCAAGATTTAACAAGCTTGGAGTATGAATTTTCTTCATTTTTCTCCCACGTTTTGAAATAAAGCGATGCTTGCAGACCCTTCAATTACCTGCATCCAAGGATATGTCCAAACCTTTCAGCAATCTGTCCAATGTCCCCCCAATCAAATCAAGTATCAAACACAATTCGAAAATCATTTTCTTCAAGTATCAGAGCACAATTTGTATGACTTCGCCTTCTGGTATGCATGAGAGTTTAGTGTTGAAAAGATGAAAAGAATGGACTGGGCACTTCAAGATAGGGTCTCTTTGGCGAGTGCCAGCAGCTTTGCCCTAAGCTTAATCTCATGAAACCTCTTTTTGAAGGCTAGTTCCAAGTGGGAAAAACTTGCATTTTTGAAGCATAAATAGTGAGGTTTAAACAAAATTGTCATGAACAATTTTGCACACAGAGGTTTCGATCAGGGTATAAGCTTAAAGATCAAGGGCGACATGGCCTTAGCCCACTTGAATTTGATTCTAGCCCGAAGATAGATGGATAAACTGAGAATAGATTGTTAAAATCTTAGTTATTTTGTTCGTATGATTGATTTTTAGAAAACATAAGCTGTAGAAATCAAGAAGATGGAAGAAGTTAAAACAAGTTAAGAGTAGAATGGCAAGAGCAGCAAAATGCAACGTGATATTGCTTCAATATAGACGATAAGCTACGGCTCATGAAATACAAAGCATGATGATGATCCAAACCAAAATGCAATGGAAATAGTAGCCACCGACCACAAATGATCAAGCAATGAACCCCAATGAAAAGATAAAAAAACAAAAATCACGTGACGCCAAACAGAAGTAGACAAATTGAGAAATTCTCTAGAAGCACGAACAATTCAAAATCAAGAAACGCAAAAGCATCAACCACCTCAGTGTACACTGTCCGCAGAAAATGAAGAATCCAGAAGCAGAGAGAGAGAGAGAGAGGGGGGGGGGGGGGGGGGGGACGCACCAGTGAAAATCTGGGAAACAAGAATGCTTGTACTCGTTCAATGCAATGAGTAATAATTTGAATTAGGACTCGTGAGATGGCTCAAGCCTCAAGCAATGGCTACAACAAGATTTTTTTGAAGAACAAAATGTGTCTGCAAAATCACCCGGGTAAGGATGATCAAGTCGTGAATCTTGACAATGTGCCTAATTCTTTCCTCTCGCAATCAAAAAGGAAATCACATTGAAGTAGCTTCTTCGCTCATTTTTCTCTCGCGCATTTGGGAATATAAGCAATGTCTCCTCCAATCGAATCAAGTATCGAAGCACAAAACGAAAATTATTCACGCAAAATTTAGAACCTTGAGAAAGAAAAAAGTGGAGAATTCCACAGAGAGAGAGAGAGAGAGAGAGGACGCACCAGTCAAACAAATATCGCATTGCAACAAAGAATCGAGAATTATTCATATGAAAATCTGGGGAAACAAGGTCCCACGTACCTTCATCTTATGTCTATGTGGGGGATGTGAGCAATCTTGTACCAGTCCTCGCCTCCATCTCTTTCGCACCTCTCCTTCAATTCTGGGCAATATAAGATGGATAGGTGAGTAAGGGATGCAAGCCTTCGCATTCCTTCGGGTAATGACGTCAGCAAGGGGCACGACATGATATTAAGCCGTTGAAGTGATTGAAGGTTCTCGATCTGCTCTGGTAATTCCTTCAAGCTTATGCAATTCCACAGGCATAACTGAACTAAATTGGGCAAGGAAGACCCATTCCTTATCCAGCTTGGAATGCTCTCACCATTGTATCTATCTATCCTCAACTCTCGTAGATTTGAGGGTGGCTGCAGCCCCTCTAATAGTGCTTCATCTCTATCCTCATCAATATCAAAATTTTCCCACAGAAGTATCAAAGATTCCAGAGAATGCTTCCCTATCAAGTTCGCAGCCCTGGATTCTTCTACTGCATTTGTCACGCTTTTCAAATTTTCAATGCATAGCAATCCCCGAATATTATTAAGCCCATTTAGCTCCTCAAGTCCGCAATAATTCTTCGCAAGAGCTTTATCTTTAGGCAAAATGAAGTGCCTTAGCCTATGTAGAGAACTCAATTGCCCAAGTCCATGTGGCAAATAACTAAGTTCCCAACAACCATCTATGTCTAGATTCCGAAGGCTGACTAACTTCCTTATGCCACTTGGCAATTCTTCAAGGGATCTACAATTATTGAGAATAAGTGTTTGCAAATTCTGCAATTTCGTAATGGCACTAGGAAGCCTTTTGAGGTCATCATTGTCAGAGAGATCGAGATATGTGAGATGCTTCAATTTACAAATGGACCTTGGTACCTTCTTGACTTTTGTGGCATGCAAATCCAAGATGTGTAATTTCTTGAAACTTTTAATGAGTTTGTGTAGATCTGCTTCAGTCATTGGTTCTCTTTGTTCCATATATTGATGTCTAGTAGTAGACAGAAATGTTCTAAGTGCACTTGCTTTCAAGCTTGAGATTGGAAGCTTCCCCATCAAATTGAAAGTTGAATCATATGATATATGACGAGTTCTTTCATGTATCGATTTTGTGTCATCCCATGCCACTGAGCACTCGGTCCCGGCAACCATGCAGGCTAGATCATGCATCAAATCATGCGTCTTACAGGTCTCCTCATTCGTGATTGGATCTTTCTTAAAATCTTGAAAGAAATTACTCCAAAGTAGATCCATGAAATATCCATGAGCAATGTCTTCTAAATGCTGAATTTTATTTAATTGCTGGATAAATCCTTCTGCCATCCAAAGATCGACCAAAGTCTGCTTCTTTATCACATAATCTTTGGGAAACAATGAACAAAATGCGAAACATTGTTTCAAATGTGAAGGAAGATGGTCATAACTTAGCCTAAGAACCGAATTTATGCTGTCTTCCTTTTGTGACACTTCTTGGAGCTCATAATCTTTGAAATGTAACCACTCGAGTTTAGTTTTCTTAAAGAATAGTAAGCTCCCTACAGTTCGAACAACCAATGGAACGCCTAAGCACTTTCTAACTATCTCTTTGCCAATGGCTAGCATGTCAGAATCTTGTATCTCCTCTATTTTTCGACCAGCCATTTTCATTAATAAATCAAGAGATGCACTTTCGGATAAGCCCTCGAGAAAATGAGGCTGAACAGTGCTGGTGATATCCGCAACCGAACGAATGCGTGTCGTTACAAGAATCTTGCTACCTCCAGCACCTTCCACCAATAAAGTCTTCAAGCTCATCCAAGTTTCTTGATCAATATTCCACACATCATCTAAAACTAACAGATATTTCTTTCCATCAATTTCTTCCCTCAGTTTTCTTTGCAACAGTTCCATCGCATCCTCGGTTGGTTCATTGTTCTTGGCACAAGCTATCATGTCTTTCACTATTTTTTTCACGTCAAAGTCAGTAGAGACACAAACCCACATTTTCAAGTCAAATTTACTATCTTGATACACATATTTAGCAAGAGCCGTTTTCCCAACCCCGCCCATACCAACTATTGGAAGGATGGAAATGTTCTCTTTCACGTCTGAATTCATTAAAAAATTCATGACCGCCTCCTTATCATCATGTCTCCCTATAATATCTTCCTCGCGTATAAACGAATGTGTCTCTTTCCTCTTCCTCCGCACTCTCTCTACTTGCGAACGCATTGGGCGCTCATCCAAGTTGAATCCCCTATCAGCCTTAATGGCTTGTATTCTCTGCCTCACCGCTCTTACTTTGTCACTCATCTTCAATTTAAAAGCAAGCTGGTTTGAACTTGAGAAAAATGTCCTTACCTCCTTGATCATTTCATTGTGTGATGCCGAAGCGCGTACGAAATTGGCCAAACAGAAAACTTGGAATGATAAACGAGGAACAATCGTTCTCTCAATTCAATTTACTAAAGAAAATATCAAAGTCTGCCTTGAGAATCCCTAAACACCCCTTTTATATGGCGTTAACCCTAATCTAAAAAAGAAACACGAATATTGCAAAAACGCCACTAAAAAGAAATCCCGAAAATACATAAAAATAATAATAAATTAAAAGTCCATCTAAACGCTTCTGCTGAAATTTCTGCTCATCGGTAAAAACTGCCGAAATCGGGTGCATCATCCTCCCCTACTAGAGAAAAGATTCGCCCTCGAATCTGTTTCGTCTTCACTGATAACAATCTCCTTGGATTCTTCCTCGTCTGCATAGTAGGGCGATAAATCTGCTACATTAAAAGTCCCGGATACATTGTACTTACCCGGCAGCTCGATCTTATATGCATTATCATTGATCCGTTCGAGAACCCTGAATGGACCATCAGCTCTAGGGTGTAACTTGCCAAACCTGCCAGCGGGGAAGCGTTCCTTCCTGAGGTGAATCCACACGAGATCACCCTCCTTAAAGACCACTTTCTTTCGTCGCATATCCACTCGCTGTTTGTACTTCATATTCTGCCTAGTGATCTTATCATGAATCTCTGAATGCAGCTCCTTAATCTGTCTTGCATGCTCATCTGCGTCAGAACTGAACTGCTTGTCAATGGGCAATGGAGTGAGATCCAGAGGAGTAATTGGATTACGCCCATAGACTATCTCAAAAGGACTCTTGCCCGTTGTTCGATTCTGTGACCTGTTATAAGCAAATTCTGCCTGAGGTAATATCAAGTCCCACTGCCGCGGACTATCACCAACTAGACTTCGCAGCAAGTTTCCCAGGCTTCGGTTAACAACTTCTGTTTGCCCATCGGTCTGAGGATGATGAGAGGAGCTAAACTGCAACCTGGTTCCCATATGCCTCCAAAGAGTGCGCCAAAAGTGGCTCACAAACTTCACATCACGATCTGAGGTTATAGTTTTAGGAACTCCATGCAGTTTGACAACCTCTTGCAAAAATAAACGAGTAACCTGCGAAGCATCAAAAGTCTTGTGACAGGGAATAAAGTGCGCCATCTTCGAAAATCTGTCGACAACCACCATTATGGAATCTTTATTTCGCTGCGTCCTCGGCAACCCCAACACGAAGTCAAGGCCGACATCCTCCCATGGTGCAATAGGGACAGGTAAGGGCATGTACAAACCAGCATTGGTACCCTTTGTTTTGGCCACGTGACATACTCGACACCTCTCTACAAAACGCGCCACATCACGCTCAATGCGAGGCCAGTAAAAGTGTTCACACAGCAAGGCCATCGTCTTATCAACTCCAAAGTGCCTAGCTAGACCTCCAGCATGACTCTCAGTAATAATAGATTCCCTCAAAGAACACTGAGGAATACACAACCTGTTTCCCTTGAAAAGGAATCCATCCACCAACAAAAACTGCTGAAAAGACCCTGCTTGACATTTCCTCCAAATGTCTCCAAAGTAAGGATCATCAATATATAACTCCTTAAAAGAGTCAAAGCCCAGAATTCTTACCTGCATTGTAGACAGCAAGGAATGTTTTCTGCTCAATGCATCTGCCACCTTGTTCATCACTCCTGCCTTATGTTTTATCGCAAAACTGAAAGCTTGAAGCAGTTCTACCCATTTCACATGTCTAGCATTCAGCTTATGTTGGCCATTAATATACTTCAAGGCCTCGTGGTCAGAGTACAAAACAAACTCCCTCGAAATAAGATAATGCCTCCAGTGCTCTAAACTCCTCACTATGGCATAAAATTCTTTATCATACGTGGAATACTTCTTCTTTGCTTCATTTAACTTCTCACTGAAAAACGCCACAGGCTTATTTTTCTGACTCAGCACGCCCCCAATACCAACGCCTGAGGCATCACAATGCACCTCAAAAACCTCACTAAAGTCAGGAAGCACCAAAACCGGGGCTTCAGTTACCTTCTTCTTCAACAATTGAAAGGCGGTTTCCGCCTCTTTGGTCCACACAAATCTACCTCTTTTCATACAATCCGTAAGAGGTGCTATAATTGTGCTGAAATCTCGAACAAACCTCCGATAAAAAGAGGCTAACCCATGAAAGCTACGTACCTCATGAATATTCTTCGGAGTCTCCCAACTCGTAATGGCCTCAATCTTGACAGGATCTACCCGAATGCCTTCCCTTGATACGATATATCCCAAAAAGGTCACATGATCAGTTAAAAAGTGACACTTCTTGAGATTAGCATACAGCTTCTGCTCCCTCAAGGCCCCAAACACCTCTCGTAGATGCTGCAAGTGTGTCTCCATCGAGGTACTATAAACCAGAATATCATCAAAATAAACGACAACAAATTTGCCAATAAAAGGACGAAAAACCTGATTCATCAGCCTCATAAAAGTGCTCGGTGCGTTAGACAATCCAAACGGCATCACCATCCACTCATACAGTCCATCTCTCGTCTTGAACGCCGTCTTCCACTCATCTCCAGGTCGCACTCTGATCTGATGATACCCGCTCCTCAAGTCTATCTTCAAAAAGATAGTCGCCCCATGCAACTGATCAATCAAGTCATCAAATCGTGGAATAGGAAAACGATACTTGATTGTAATTTTATTGACAGCTCTGCTATCTATGCACATCCTCCATGTCCCATCTTTCTTTGGGACTAACAAGGCCGGCACTGCACAAGGACTCATACTCTCCCTAACCGCGCCTTTCTCTAACAACTCCCGAACTTGCCTCTGCAGCTCCTCATGCTCCTTAGGACTCATCCTGTAAGCTGCTTTATTAGGGATAACAGCTCCAGGAACGAAGTCGATATGATACTGAATGTCTCTCATGGGTGGTAACCCGGGCGGTAACTCCTCCGGTATGACATCAGCAAACTCCTCAAGCAAAGGCCAGGCTTGTGAAGGGATTTCAGGACCTTCAGAATTCTGCTCCACCACGACAACAGCAAAAAGCTTAGGCGCGTGCACCACCTCTTCCTGGAACTCCGATCTGGATAGCAGATTATTCTTCACTTCCTTTCTCAAATCAGTAGGGCCCAGGGTAATGGTTCGACCATCCTTCTTAAAAGTGTAAGTATTCCTAAACCCATCATGCTGCGTTTTCCTGTCAAACTGCCACGGTCTCCCTAATAGGATATGACAAGCATCCATAGGGATCACATCACACCACACCTCGTCAGTATATTTTTTGCCAATCGAAAACTGCACAAGGCACCTTTTGCTTACCTTCATCTCGTTCCCCTTTCTAAGCCACGACAGTTTATATGGTTGAGGATGATCCTCCATTTTTAGCCCTAACTTTTCCACCATAACAGTGGAAACCACATTCTCGCAACTTCCTCCATCTATGATCATATTACATAATTTTCCTCCACTAGTACACTTAGTATGAAAAATATTATGCCTAAGCCATGATTCATCTTCCGTAACAGCAACATTCAAAACTCGACGAACAACTAAGGACTCACCAGAATCTGCATAAATAATCTCGTCCTGCTCCGGATCTGCGTCCTCTGGTTCCCCATCGGGTTCATCAAAAACTGGCTCCTCGTCATAGACCGGATTCTCTACAAACGTCACAATCTGACGGTTCGGGCAATCAGCAGCAAAGTGTCCTAACCCCTGACACTTGAAGCAACGCTTAGCTGCGGCTCCTCCCCTGCTAGACCCAGCATTACTCTGCTCCCCTTTGCATGTTGTAGGCTTGGAACCCGCACTTCTAACTGCTGCTGGTGTCGAGTTAGCCGAAGAACTCCCCGCCTTTCCTTGGAAGTCCTTGCTTGACCACCGATTCTGGAATTTGGAACCACTGCCCTTTCTCTTCAATTGTGACTCCACTTTCAAGGCTAATCGGCACACATCCTCATACGTCCAATACTGCTGCAAGTGGACGACATCAGAGATCTCCGTTCGTAGCCCGGCCAAGTACCGAGCAACAGTTTGTTCCTCCTCCTCATCCACATCACAACGCATTCGCAACCTATCAAACTCCTCGGTATACTCCTCCACCGTTGAATCTCGCTGCCTAACGTTATGATATTCAATAAACGCTTCTTGCCTATAATGAGTGGGTAAGAACTTTCCTTGCAGCAATTTTTTCATCTTATCCCAGTGTTTCACCTTTGATTTTCCTTCCCTAGCACGCTGTTTCTTAACATGCTCCCACCAGATCGAAGCATGCTTCCGTAACTTGATAGCTACTAGTTTAACCTTTTGCTCCTCAATCAAATCCTTAACATCAAATACCCTCTCTACTGTATGTAGCCAATCAATAAACTCATCAGGATGAGTCTTACCTTCAAACTCAGGAATCTCGATCTTCATCCCGATATTCCGAAAAGGTGAACGATATCCAGGTCGCATCCCCCGATTTCGCCCCTGGTTTCGAACCCCAAAAGGGTTCACGTCTTCCTCCTCGTCGTAGGATGTCGCATCAGATTCCTCTTCTTCGAATTGAACGCCCAACCCAACCTGCGCGAGTTGTCGTTCCAAATCCTGGATTCGCCGTCTCTGTTCCTTAATTTCCACGTCTCGTGGGTCTTTGTGACGCGGCTGTTCGTCTGCTTCAGGAACGACTCCACGCCCCCGGCCACTACGACCTCGCCGTCCACCACGACCACCACGATTCTGTTCAGCCATCGATTCAAAGCAACCTGTGCTCTGATACCAATTGATGCCGAAGCGCGTACGAAATTGGCCAAACATAAAACTTGGAATGATAAACGAGGAACAATCGTTCTCTCAATTCAATTTACTAAAGAAAATATCAAAGTCTGCCTTGAGAATCCCTAAACACCCCTTTTATATGGCGTTAACCCTAATCTAAAAAAGGAAACACGAATATTGCAAAAACGCCACTAAAAAGAAATCCCGAAAATACATAAAAATAATAATAAATTAAAAGTCCATCTAAACGCTCCTGCTGAAATTTCTGCTCATCGGTAAAAACTGCCGAAATCGGGTGCATCATTGTGGCCTCTCAGTTCTCGTCGCATAGCTTCGATGTTAAATTCTTCAAGCACGTCCTGCGCCTCATATAAAGCGTCTTTAAGTTTCTCAACCCAAACTCGGATGTGGGGAATCTGGTGGTATAGCTCTTCTGCATGGTCCAGAAAAGGCTGAAGAATGGTGACTGTGTCCTTGAGCGCCTCGAGTTCATGCTTGACTCCCCGCAACTTTCCAACTGTTACTATTGCTCGAGAACCCAAAATATCAACGATCTTTTCAGCAATGATGCCAATGACAGTTTCCGCCATTTTTTGTTCTCTTTCTTTGTCTATCTGTGGATCAGAAGATATCAGTACTGTCGTTCCAAGGCTATAGGCTTCTCTATACATGCATAAGAAGTTTATGTTGACGCTCACGTAAGACTGGCAAATCAAAATCCAAACAAGTCTAATGTTAAACTTCTTTGACGGACTGGAGCTGTTGAAGATAGGAATTCTCATCATCCACGCAAAGCCTAAATCAATAATGCATATGTAACAAAACGAGGTTGGGTCCAAAGTTCGCGATTGGTTTGTCTAAATCCAGACTACTTGTGTGCTGTTATTAAGAATTATACCAAGGTTTCCTGATGAAATTGATTTTCTCCATATATCAACCTTTTCAAAAGGAGCTGGCTTTTTTGGTCTTTCAGGATTATCTTGAAATAGTTTCAAAAACCAATCCACAACTCTGGCTTGATTGGATGGGGACCCTCCCAAATTTTAAAAAATTCCATTAATCACATTAAGAGCAATTCGGAGAGGGTTAAAGAATTTCTAGATTTTGGTTAATTCATGTTTACTGGATTTTGTTATAGGAGTCAATAGATTCTTTTAAAATTACTATTCTTAGTTCAAGGTTTCATTCTTTATTTTATTTCCCCAAAGGATGGCCGGCCATTCTCTAAATTCTATGGATTTGATGAATGGCAAAGTTGATGTAAGAGCTTACGTATGTTATGAATCTAGGGAAAATTAGTTAGCTATTATCGGGGGAGTGGAAAGTGTGAGCTATTTTTAATTAGTGTATGCATGCATACATTCGCAATATACAATAGGATAGAGTTTCTTTCCTTGAAAATAGAAACTTTTGTATGCGTTATGTAGGCGTGGGTAACACGATTGGTCAGTTCACATTCTAACATGAAAACTATACCTCTTTAGTTCAAAAACGCTTCTTCCTATTGTCACGTGACATTATATTTGTAGTTGTCTATGCAACTTCAGTATCTAACTTCAAATAGTACAAGAATTTATGTTCATGAATCTCTGCTTTTGCCTGAATAGAAAATAACAAGGAAAAAAAGTATCAAGTGAATGAAGTAGTATGAAACCTTTTATGTGCAAAAAAGAAATTATATGTTAGTATGAAGTACCAATGTGTGGTGGGCTCATTAAAAGCAAGCTGATGAGGATGTTTTTTAACTTTAATATGTGCAATGGTAAAACAGCTCTTGAAGTTGTCCACTTGTCTCATTTGAATTCTATTTAGAATTGGTAGTTGGGATAAGGTATATTTTTTTTTATGTGCCCATTTTGGAGAAGGCTAATAGCATAAACGTGTAAATCTCGAGGGCCATATTTACACCATACAAGTGATATCTCTAAACCCAAATAAAAGATTATAATAGTTTCCCCAAAGATTCTTTGTTTTGTCCGAAGATGAGTGATCTTGACTGATGTAAAAGCTTTTTGTCTCTTAATTTCAAAATTTTAAGGCCAGTTTGAACCATATCTTAATAAGTGAAAGATCAAAGTGAATCAATTGATATAAAAATAATCACTCGATTAGCAGAAGGGGAAGGGCCATTAAGAAGCACAAAGTTCCTTTCAGTTCCAATAAAGTAGATAACCCCATTCCAAGCAAAGCTCCAGCAGAATTTTTGAAAAAAGTAATAAAGATAAGAAGACTTGATACCTTTGAATAAGATCATAAGATCACAACAAAGCTCAAATAAATCTACTTGATCTGGGTAACAATTAAGGTCCACCGGAAAGGCTCGGCCAAACCCGAGACTATCCATTGATCACCGCTACTCTGCAGTTTATCTCATAACTCTGAAAACTCCTCCAGCCCCACACATGGAACAAAGATGATATCTAGTTAGGATTGAGTCTCTCGTCATAGATACCCCTGTCAATTCACTCATTAAGGGGACCTTTTTAATTTCTAAACATCTAAACTTTCACATGGTGATTGACTTTGACCGCGAATCATCAAGAAAACTCTTCAACAAGTGACTTGACATTCCTCACTTGCTACTTGGCACTCGGGCCCACTAGAATTGTCCGCTCCTCCTTTCACACCCTTTCCTTATCATCCCGCCTACAATGTAACTTCTAGTCTTCTACGTGACGCTAGCCCTCTCACAAAGCTAGGGGATATCTGGAGCAAACCACCTCAACATATATATGTAATTGGAACTAAAAGATTAACTCATTAATTGCATCTCATTACCAGTGAAACGTGTTATTGTACAAAACCCTCTTCATGAGTATCTAACCTCAATTATAGTACAAAATCCCCCTAATGGGATATATCATGCTTAAAATGGAGTTTCATGAAGTGAAAAATCAATCATTTAGATATGTTTGATTCATTGAAGAAATTAGTACACCACATCAATTATCAAGCCTGATATTATTTAGATTAGATTAGATTAGAATGGACATTTCATATACCGAATATTAACAATCATAGATAAATTTGTTAATTTTCCCTCCTTAATGGAAAATCAGCTCATTTATTACATAATATAGGTATATAATATTAATAGATAATGCCGAATATCTAAATGACAACACTAGTTGCAAAACCTTTCATGTCATAAACATATTTATGCTGGTTTTTCTGTAAGTTTCAATTTGCATTTGAAATTTGGAAAAAAGAAAAGAAAAGAAAAGAGAGAGACATTTTCTTCTAAATTTTTATAATCTAATTCAATAAGAAAGGCAAGTCAATGTTGACATATCGGACGTGATGGAGCTTTGTGACAATGTGGGTCAACCATTTAACTCCATTTTACCGGAATCTAATTCAATAAGAAAGTCTGGTTGTACAAAAGACACATAATAAAATAGAATGAAAGAAAATAATCATGATGATAAGGTAGCTGAGGTTTCTTAGGACTTGTTTGTTTGTTCCTTCTAAATACGCAAAAATAGATTACTTGCTTTCTCGCTAAAATTTAACATATTTTGAAAGATTGACGTAGTTTATGTGAAAATTTCATATATTTCAGACCAAAAAAAAAAAAAAACTTAACATGTGTCTGAAATGAGATCGGATAAAAAAAACAAAAACAAAAACAAAAACAAAAACAAAAACAAGCCTCTAGCTGTTTTACCGATGCTTGTGAAAGCGTAGAGCATGAAATCTACCACAGGAGGTGGACAAACTTGAGTCATTGAAGATAGGAATTCTCATCATCCAGGCACATTACAAGACGAGGCCTAAATCCATATGCATATGGGACCCTACCGAGTTTGAGTCAGATGTCCGTGATTGGTTTGTCTAAGATTTTATGTGCTTTTAGCGTTTACTCATCTAACATGCTTGCAAAGGCAATGAAAATGTTGGCAAAAACAAATCACTAATCTTACAGTTCTTGAAACGATCAACTGATGCAGGCATGGTGAAAATAACTTGAGAGCGAATTTACCAGGAGTACAGAGGACACTGAAGGATCGAATTCGGCAGCGAAGAGCTTGAATGAATTGAAGGCAACAAGACAAAATAAGAAAAGATCAAGAAATGGTTCGAGTGCTGCATGCATTTGTCCTCGTCGCACATTATATAAAGAAAGAAAAGAGGAACAGTCCTTTCTTATGTTGGCACAACAAGGAAACTTGGGCATTGATCCCTTTTTTTTGCCTCCTCAGTTACCGTTAACACAAGAAGAGAAGGTGATTACTTTCTTTTATTCGACGGAATGGTTCTTTCATATGCAATAATCGCATTTTGGTAGGAACAGTTTAGGGCTAGGCAAATATTTGATCTTCCAAAATCTCACAACGGTTAGGTTCATTTTAAAATGGTTGAAACAGTTATATCTTTCATATTGTATGGTCTCCCCACTCCTTTTTTCTCCAACCACTACGAAATGTTATCTAATCAAAGTTCTCTTTTGCTTTGCAATATTATAAACATAGATATGTTGATTTTAACAATTAGGTACTCTTTACGGTAATACATTTTTGCTTACGATTCGTTTGAGTTTTATTTACACATTATTTTTCTGTATTTTGTGAATGCATTCCCAAGTTCATGAAATTAGACATTGGCTTTCTTTTTCCTTTTTGGTTAATTATAATTATGTGCTAGTTTCAATGCTCATTGGCAGGCAAAGGCTATACCTTACTGTTCGTTATGGTATTAAATATTTTGCTGAACATTACGAAATTATAATTTTGAAAAAATACTATGACTACAATTTCGAACATGATGTTACATATGCATCTCAACTAACAATTTGTCTTAGGTGATGTAACTAGAGCATTCTAGTCATCAAGATTTTTCTGTTGACTATTGGAGTCTTGCTTATGTTTCTGGAGATGATTGTGTAAGAATTTTAGTACACTCTGGGTTGTTGACCTCATGAATTTTGAGCATCGCGGTTCTACGTCAGTAAATGCACTTTTTTTTTCTCTGGTATATTAATTGTGTAACTGCAATGTGATGCCAGAATTTCACTTTGATTTAGTTGATTATACTTCTCTCTAATTGAATTTACATATGCATTTATCTATCTAATTTTGAAGATCAGTGAAACTTTTCATTGTGATTGTGGATTTTACTTAGATTATTTTCCTTTTGGAAATAACCGCACAATATCAAATTGTATAGTTGATTACTTCGTTACGATCTAATGGTATCTTTAGGACTACCATGGAGGTTTCTTCATGGTCTCACCTTTGAAATCATAAAGGCTACGTGGAATAATAGAAACTTATATACATTATCAGGAATTTATTTAAGGCACTGCGATGTCATCTTCTCCAACTTCTTTCACAATGTTATTGGCATAAAGCTTGAATCATGTGTTTGTCGTCACACACAACAAGAGATTAATACCCTTGTTCTAAATTATTGAATGATTCTTCACAAAAATATAGATGGCCCTCCTTTAGCAAATCTAGAAAGCGTTGTCTCTTGGTATTCGTTCTAAACAAAAACATATTTAAAAAAAATCAATTGACAAGAAAAATAACTGAAAATTTAAAAAGAAAGACAACCCACCTTCTCATCAAGGAGAACCGTATCGATATATTCACTTGCCTACTTCTTTTAGAGTTAACTTTTTTTAAAACTTAAATTAAAGAAACCCCTAGATATTAAAAGTTCAAAATTTCAAGATTAATGACTTGTAAAATAGGTGCTCTTCAAATGAATGATTTGATTATAGAGAAAATTCTATACGTAGGTGAAGGGAATTTTGTGAAAAAAAATTAAATCTATGCATATCTAAACGATTATTTTTCAAACATTTAGTACCAAAATGTGCGCAATCATGGAAAACAAAACTTTATCATTGATTATCTGCCCCGAATTAAACATTAAAGTAAATGTCAAGTCGGGATAGTAATGTCGCCAATCGCTATCGCTTGATATTCTCTCTAATATAAGAAATTCCTTCTGTCCTGCACATTTACTTTGCTTAACACAAGAGCAATAGATGAGAATCTATTGTTAGCTTGCCCAGCTTGGCTTTATGCAACACATTTTCCGGACACAAATTAGATTCTCATCTCTTGCTCTTGTGTTAAGCAAAGTATATACGCAAGAACTGGTGGAATTTCTCAAGTAATAGTAACCGGTGACATTACAATCTAGTCTTCACAATTGCTTCAATGTTTCATTAGAGGCAAACAATTAATGATAAGAATTTATATTCCGTGATTCTTGCTCAGATTTTGGTATTAAATGTTTAAAAATGATTGTTTATGTATACACAGATTTTGTCTTTTGTATAATTCAGCGCTGGTATGTTGTGTGTGTGTGATTTTCTCTTTTATCAAATCGTGCATCTAAAGAGCGCCTATTTTAGGAACGATGAATCTCGCTTCTGATAAAGGTGATAGTCAAATTCAAATTTTGTTTGAACTTTTAATAAGTAGGGGTTTCTTTACTTGAAATTTGAAAACAAAGCATTAAATTACGAGTTTCGACACTCTGGAGTGATATTAACATTAAAAGAAATAGGCAACTTAATAGTATTGATATGGTTCTTCCAGATGAGGAGATATGTTATCCGTAAACTAGACTGTCATGAAGTGAAAAGCTAATAATTCAATAGTTTAATCAATTCAAGTCATTTAGGATATCGCAACAGTCGTCATACCTAATATTATTTGTATTAAATTATGTTAGAACTGACATTTTGCATAATATATAGGGTAAAAGCTATCAAAAACCCTACGCTATGCCCAATGTGACGCATTTACTCCAAATTTTTTTTGTGACATAAAAAAACCTTAAACTTATATCCATGTGACACATTCATCCCAAACTTGTACTAGTGTGATATATTTGCTTCAAACTTTTCATTGCGACATCAAAAGTCCCACAATTATAGCCATGTGACACATTTACATCGCGTGGCTATAAGTTTAGTGGTTTTGATGTCCCAAAGAAATAACTTGGGGTAAATATGTTACGTGGGTAAAAGTTTGAGATTTTTGGTGTCTCACAAAAAAGTTTAGAGTAAATATGCCACCTAAGTACAAGTTTGATATTTTTGGTGTCACCAAAAAAAGTTTGTGGTAAATGTGTCATAGTGGACATAGTTAGGTTTTTGGTGTTTTTCCCTCTCATATATATATGAAAAATCAAACACTAATTCATTAATTGTCCCTAACTAATGGCCACCAAGGCTTGTGATCTTGCTTCCATGCAATCTCTGCAATCGCCTCATTTATTACATAAAACTTAATATAGGCACTCCACCCTCAATTACTTACAGAAACCTCTTAGGATGATACAAGTGTACATAAAATATCTAAATGGCAAACACTAATTGCAAAAGATCCCTCGTCATCAACGCCCATACACCCACATGGATATATTCCGTTATAATAATGTAGGAAATACCCTAATCATCTCATTTAATATTGGTTTAATACTGCTGTTGATACCGTAAAATTGTTGTTCGATTCGGTATCTTGGAAATGACGTGTGAAAAGGTGCCATAATAGATCCCAAACTACGGTAAGAAGAAAACGTCATACCAAATGATAAGTTAGTATTTTGCCATTTGGGATACGTATGCCATTCGGAAAGTTTAAAAGAAAGCATACCGAATAAAGGACATGGTGTACTTGAATTCAATATATCTCGAATACGTAATGTGGAGATTACATCTCGAAATTCAAGAAACACAGAACAAGACTCATAAGCGCGAACAGATTTCTAAAGTCAAGAGATATCATTAAAAAAGAGACGATTAACCATGCGGTTACAAATCATGGAGGACATGGGTCTCGATTTGCGTGGGTCAGTTGTAAAAATTGTGAGTTAGAAAGAAGTGAAAAGTAGCGCCAAAATTCAAAGATTTGAAATCAAAGAATAACTGCTTGAGTGATTAGAAGTGCAAGAAGGATAAGTACTTGGGAGGAAGGAAAGGGAGCTCTCTCCATAATCATCCAGAAAAAACACTCTGTTTCTTTGAAGTTCTAGCTTTCATTGCTGTTCGTAGTGTAGCCTTAACTTTCCTGCACTCTTCATTCCTTGTATTTTCGGATTCACGCAATCTATTTCCATTTTCAGAAAATTAGAAGTATCATAGTTGGTGGATCTTTCACCATTCCCATTGCTTTCGATAATCGTACACACCCGTTCACTTGTTCACCCCAATCTTTCATCAAAACAGAGCCATAGAACCCTTCTTAACAAAAATGAAAAGCACGAATTTCGGTGAAAGATATTCCCGATTCAAATTGCGCGAATATCTTTTTAGCACACCTGGTGGGATCTTTGTGGTGAGTTTAAAATGGTGAAAACAAGAAATCAACTGGATGATCAGAATGACAACACCAACAATCCAAATAATGATAATCAATCTGAGCATGCTGCAGCAAATGTGGTTATCGGAGTTACTAACGACATTTCACAACAGTTAATAGATGATCAAGCTCGTACGCTAGCATTAGATGCTACATTGGTAGCTACGATGAAGAGGATCTTCGAGGAACAACAGAATGAGTTGACCAACCACATGATCCGACACGTTACTGATGTGATCAAACTGATGGTGGTCAATGCGATAAATGAGGTGATATCTCAACCAGGTTCATTATCTCAAGAACCGCTCTTTCAAGTCAATGCTTTTAGTGCCATGCCATATCCTCCGATGTATGGTCCTCCTATTGTTGGCCAAAGTAGTGGAGGGATACCTCTTCAACCTCCTCCAGTAAAAATCATATCAAGACCAGAAAATCCGACTCAAGTGAACTTGGTGAATGGAGTCAGTGGGTATACTTTCCCTCAATGCAGTATGGTTGAAGTTAACACTATTAACCCAAATATCCAGAACATACATTCGGTACCGAACATACCCAATCCAAACCCAATGAGACCTCCTGGAGTTCCAGCATATCTATACGGCATTGGAAATCAACAATGTAGACCAATACCACCTGTTAACTTTAACATGGAGAATCAAGGAATCAATAGACCCATACCAGTTGATCTTAAGGGGCAAGAAGCGTGGATCGGCCAATAGAATATGAGGCCATGGAATCCAAATCGAGTAGCCGAGATAGTACTTCAGCAGTTGGGAGTAGACATGGATGCTTGAAGCCTAGTGTATAGGAAGCCACACCTAGACTGGGTGAATAATATCCCATACCCGAAGGGATTTAAGACATCGGACTTCGCTGTTTTCATTGGAGAAGAAGATCAGTCGATTGTAGAGCATATAGGACGATTTTTGGCATAGTGTGGAGAAGCAGGAAGAAATGAGTATTTAAGGCTCAAATTGTTTCCTTTGTCCCTGTCGAAGACAGCATTTACTTGGTGCACCAATCTGCCAGCAAATTCAATTCAAACATTGGCTGAGATGGGAAGGTAGTTCCATTCTCAATTTTATCGGTTGGTATCAAAAGTATCAGTAGCCAATTTGACAAGAATGCATCAGTATGGTGGCGAAACTGCAGACCAGTTTATCGCTCGATTTAAGAAATCAAGAAACCGATGCTTGACATCCCTTACTGAGAAGGAATTTACTGGCCTTGTGTTCAATGGGTTAAGGTTTAACCTTCGGGAGCGTTTTGAAGGACAAACGTTTGATTATCTCTTTCAATTGACGACCAAAGTTTCAAAATATGAGCACCTATTGAAAGAGAAGGATAGAAGGCCGATGAAAGAGAATAGACAGGCCTTAGTTGGGGCAAGCAATCCCGAAGTGTTGAACCCGATGGAAGAGGAAGAAGAAATGGAGATAACAGTGGCTACAATGGTATTCAATAAACCATACGTATGCCCAACTCTTAAACCGGCAAGGGTGAAGGAGTTTGCAAAAGTAAAGGCCAAAGAGTTAAACAGCTATTCGTTTGGCATATACAAGTTGGATGAAATATTCAACTTGTTGCTGAAAGATGGAATGATAAAGTTGGCTGAAGGACAAAAGATCCCGTCTAAAGAAGAATTGGTAGACAAAAGATATTGTAAGTGGCATCATTTGGCCAGCCATAACACAGCTAATTGCATTGTGTTTAGAAAGACAATACAAGAGGCGATTTGACAAGGAAAAATCAAATTTGCCGAAGACAAAGGAAAAGTACCGATGAAAGTTGATGCCGATCCTTTTCCTAAGATGACGGGAATGGTAAATGTTCATACTCCGTTGGGTCATCAAACCAATGACGTTTGCTCTCGTTGCCACCAGGATTTGAATCATCAAGACCAGCATCGATCGGAGTGCCGGTTTGTTCAGGGAAATAGAGGAAGATACCGATTAGGTTCTTTCATTCAAGGAAGCCTCTGACCCCAAGGTGGTTATAAGACTAGGTCCACAAGTTATTCAGTCTGAGGAACTAGAGGAAGATACCGATTAGGTTCTTTCATTCGGGGAAGCCCCAGACCCCAAGAGAGTTATGAGACTAGGTACGTAAGTCATTCAGTCAGAGGAACTAGGGAAGGATACCAAAGTAGATCCTATTCTCGAAAGGAAGGTGAGGCACGAAAAAGGCTTGGAGTAACAGCTTCGGAAGAGCCAATCCAGGCACGAGATTCTTTTCGAGAACCTGAAAAGAAAACACAATTGAGCCGAATCAAGTCTGAGATTATGGTTCCCACTCTTTCTTCCCGAGAGCATGAAAAAGACAAGTCATTTGAGCAATTGAAATTGGAAGATTGGCGTGAGTTAGCATGTTATGCGTGTCAGAAAGTGCATTATAACCAGCAAGTTCGGAAATTAGAAAACGGTCAAGCGGGTTCCCGAATTAATAAAGGCAATAGAACCACAAGTAAACCAGCTAAGAAGAAAAGTTTATAGCAGCGTTATCAGGAAGGAGACCCAGAAGTAGGTCTTCTTGGAGAACCAAGTGGTGGATATGATTACGTTGTGTCTTATAGGAAGCCAGAATACCTCACGCAACCATCATTGCCCGTTGAACCATCTGGTTGGGGGGATGAGTTTGCTGATCCACCACTTCTCGTTTTGGAAACAGTTGAGAAGGAAAGTAGTCCTGAAGTACCACAGGATAGGGAAATTAAAGTTGGTCAGACTAACAATCAAAGTGGTGAGAGTGGTAAAGCTCCAAATAAACCAGCAAAGAAGAAGAGTTTATGGCAACATTACAAAGAAGGAGATCCAGAGGTAGGAGTTCTCGGGTAACCTAGTGGAAATTTTGATTATGTTGCATATTATGGAAAGCTAAACTACCTCAAACAACCATAATTGCTAGTTAAATCGACTGGTTGGGGAGAAGAGTTCGATGATCCGCTACTTAGGCCTATCTTACAAGAGGTGATGATCCATCACCACAGGCAATTTCGCTAAGGGTTGAAAGGAAAAGGACTTATAAAATCTTGCATGATCTTCCTGAAGGAAGATGGAGAGAAGCAAAGCCACCTGGCCAAGTATCATACCAAACCATCAAGAGACAAAACCAAAGGCAGAAAAGCAAGCAGAGATATTTTGAGCAGACTTTAGATGGTAGGACAATCCTGAATTACGGAAAAAGGAACTAGGTCTGGAGACGTAGCGATGCCGAAATAAAGAAAAAAGAGATAGAGGAGGTTCCCACTTTAACTCAGCAGGGAGAAAGTTCAAGGCAAGGGCCAATGGAAGGAAAGAAAGTTCAGGAAGAGCAAATGACAATAGACTTTGGCCAATTTACAATAGCGCTTACCCCAAAACATAAGCATGGTTTCAGCCAAGATCACATGAAGCTTGAAGACAATAAAGCTAATCGAATTCGGAAAGGGAAGTCCAAGATGCCAAAAGAGCGTGACCATCCAATGAGAATCGGGATGGTAAATGCGAGACTCTAGCCTGAATTCAGGATGTGTTTAACAATGGAGGAAGATTTGGGACACATTTCTGAAAGGGAGGAGGCTATGGCTAAGTTCCATTTCTCTGATAATGAAGTGATGGAGTTTGAGAAAGTCCCAATTGAGAGGGCCAAACACTTGAAATCATTGCTCATATCTGGTAAAGTAGATGGAAGACCTGTCGGTAAGATATTCGTGGATGCTGGGGGTACCCTGAATTTGATGTCATATGATACTTTAAGAAGTTGGGTAAAAGAGATGATGAGATCACATCGTCTAATGTATAGTTATCTGATTTTCTTGGAGAAGTGACAGGTGTGAAATGAGCAATTGTAGTGAATTTAACTATTGGGTCCAACACATCAAGGACTGCTTTCTTCGTGATTGAGTCAGATGATGCATACAATTTATTGTTAGGAAGAGATTGAATTCATGCCAATCAATGTGTGCTATTTACATTGCACCAAATGTTGGCATTTTGGAATGGAGAAAAAGTGGAGTATGTTAGGGCAGACGGGAAAGTCATCTCGATAGGTTGAACAGAGATTCATCCAAAAGATGAAAACTACTTGAGTGGAAACTAAGTTATGGAGATTTCTAAGACCAATTCACGGTCTTATGCATTTTCCCGCTACGATAAGGGAAGAAATGAATGGATCCCCAAGTCAAACTTGGCACCTCAAGAGCTAAAAGACCTTTATAGAAGTCAGTACATCATTACAAGAAACTGAAGAAAGGTATTTTGCGTACTTGACCAAATCAGCTCAACAAGACCAAATGGCATAGGGCTGTATGAAGAATGGGAAGAATCACCGATTAAAGAGAAAGCTAAGTTCATAGAAACAGAAGACCCTCTAATTGAGATAAATATTGGGGAAGATGAAAACTATCAACCCATATTCGTAAGTGCCCTTCTGCAAGGGGTCATGAGAGACGATTTAGTAAAGCTGCTCGCCAGGTATAGAGACTTCTTTGCTTGGGAATATCACGAAATACTAGGGCTGTCAAGAGAGGTTATTGAGCATAGGTTATCAATTAAGAAATGATTCCGTCCACATAGATAGCAAGCAAGGAGGTTAGCCCCAGATGTGGTTGATAAAATTAAAGAAGAGATTGAAAGATTACTAAGTGCGAAATTCATCGAGACGGTCAGGTATGTGGAATGGATCTCTCTAGTGAAGAACAAGAATGGAAAATTGCGGGTATATATTGATTTTTAGAATCTCAATACTGCCACGCCAAAAGACAAGTACCACATGCTGATTGATTCAGCATCAGGAAATAAGATGTTATCCCTAATGAATGGACATTTGGGATATAACTAGATATTCATTGCATAAGAAGATGTCCCGAAAATGGCATTTAGGTGTCCAGGAGCCATTGGAACATTCCAATGGATTGTCATGCCATTCGGTTTGAAGAACGCGGGAGCTACGCACCAATGAGCGATGGACTTTATTTTCCATGACATGTTTGAGAAATTTATGGAGGTTTATATCGATGATATTATTGTAAAATCAGCTCAGGATGATTATCTGGATTACTTGGAACAGGCCTTCATCCAGATGAGGAAATATAAGCTGAAGATGAATTCACTCAAATGTGCCTTTGGTGTGTGAGCTGGGAACTTCTTGGGATTTCTTATCAATTAAAAAGATATTGAAGTGGATAGGCACAAGGTGAAGACGATTATCGAGTTAACTCCTCTTGAATCGAAGAAGCAGCTCCAGATGATATTGGGAAAGATTAACTTCTTGTGCCGGTTCATTGCCAATTTGTCTGAGAAGATCAAGCTAATATCACAACTTTTAAGACTCAAGGACAAGGACACGTTTTCTTGGAGTGAGAAGCAACAAGTAGCTTTCGACGCGATTAAGAATTTCTTGGTGAATCCTCCTATTCTAGTGTTGCCGAACGCTAGTAAGCCAATGAAATTATATATCAGCTACCGATAATACCATTGTGAGTATGTTGGCACAAGAAAACGAAGAAGGGAAAGAACAAGCAGTGTATTATTTGAGCAGAACATTGACTGATGTTGAAAAACGTTATACCGTATTAGAAAAATTATGTTTGTCTTTGTACTTTGCATCTGTAAAGTTGAGACATTATTTGTTACCAACTACTATATATGTACTTACTAAGACAGACATGATAAAATATATGTTATCACGACCCATCATAAAAGGTCGTGTAGCCAAATGGGCATTCATGTTATTCGAATTTTATTTGGTATACACCTATTAAAAGAAATGAAAGGGCAAGCTGTAGCTGATTTCATTACCGAATATCAATGTTTGCAAATGGAGGAGAGCGAACCGAGTGAACAAAGACTTACCCATGTTGTCCCATGGGCTATGTACTTCGATGGATCATGTGCTAACAATGCCTCGGGAGTTGGTTTGGTCATAATATCTCCCGATGGGAAATATACCAGGTGCGTTTGTAAGTTGGATTTTGAGTGTTCAAATAATCAAGCCGAATATGAAACATTGGTAATCGGGTTGGGAATATTAATTGATCTGAATATTTAGTTTGTTAAAATAATTGGTGATTCCCAACTAGTGATCAAGCAGCTGAATAGAGAATATCAATGCTTGAATGAAATTTGATTGGCTATTATTATTTAGCTAAGCAATAATTAAGTCAGTTAAAAAATTATGGCGTAATTCATGTTAAGAGGAAGATGAATTGAGAAACCAACGAGTTAGCACAGGTGGCTTTGGGATACAAGATATCAAGAGAACTGGCAGACATGGTCTCAAGTGTTGTGCTATCGGTACCTTCCATTGAATAAAGAAAATATCAATAGCCATGAACGAAGAAGTCTGAAAAGAAGATTGGAGGAAGCCCATAGCGGAATAACTTAAAGAACCTAATTCGAGGAATCAAAAGTTTATGAGGCAAGCTCAGAAATACGTAGTCATGGAGGAAGAACTGTACTACAGATCTTTCGATGGCTTACTGCTGCGTTGCTTGAATGAAGATGATGCCAAATTAGTCATGGCGGAAGTACTTGAAGGAATATGTGGAGCGCATCAAGCTGGCATAAAAATGAGATGGTTATTGAAGAGACATGGATATCATTGACTGTCAATGATGCAAGATTTCATTAGCTATGCTAAGGCTTGCAACTCTTGTAAAAAACATGGACCATTACAACATGCACCAATCGTAGAGCTCAATCCAATCGTAAAGCCATGGCCATTTAAAGGATGGACAATGGATATAATCGGTAAGATTTATCCTCCATTCTCTAATAAACATAGTTTTATATTGCTCGCTACAGATTATTTCACGAAATGGGTGGAGGCTATTCCGTACAAAAACACAAGTCAAGGTACAATGGTTAAGTTTATTGAAGAAAATATTATTCATCAATTTGGGTTGCCTGAGACTATTACAGCAGATCAAGGTACGGTGTTCACTGGATGGAAAGTGATGAATTTCACCGAGTCAAGAGGAATTAAGATGATGCATTCGACACCGTATTATCCGCAGGCTAATGGACAAGCCGAAGTTACAAATAAAATAGTTGTGGGGTTGATCAAGAAACATTTAGAGGAAAACCCGAGAAAATGAGACTCATTGTTGTCAACAGTGTTATGAGTTTACCGAACCTCTACAAGATCAACTACAGGTGTTAGTCCATATATGCTCACTTATGGACAAGAAGCTATGCTACTGATGGAAATAACAGTGGAGTCCTTGAAGGTTCAACTTCAAAGTGAGATACTTCCCAAAGATTATCGAGACTTGATGCATATTAATCTTTATGACTTAGATGAAGTTCGAGCGATGACCTTGGATAGATTATTGGTGCAAAAGAGAAGAGTAGTCCGAACTTATAATAAAAGAGTAAATGAGAAGCGATTTTCCGTTGGTGACTTGGTGTGGAAAACTATTTTGCCAATTAATCAACAAGATCCAGAGTTCGGCAAATGGGCACCGAACTAGGAAGGACCATACTTAATTACCGAAGTGATGAGTGGGAATGCATACTGATTGATGGATATTGACGTAAAAGAGGTTCTTCGTTCAATCAATGGGAAATATTTAAAGAAATATTATCCTTCAATCTGGGAAGTGCAGCAGTAACATGAGTGTAGTTACATAAAATGAAAATATGCTCCGATTTTTGCAACTAAAAATTTCAGGTCAGCCTCTAAGGTACAAAGATCAGCCGAGAGATGAGTATGGTAGCACAGATCATTTTGGAGCTTAGCAAGTTGCACTTCTAAGTTAGTTAGGCGGTGTGTTTTAGTCTGAATTATTTCAGCAAGATCGTTCATTTCTTGAATCATGTCCTCATACAAGTCGAATGAGTGATCAACCAAACATTCAGCTTGTGCCAATCTATTCCTCAATATTGGAGAATCTCCATGTTCAAGTATGAGCTTTGAGAAGAAGTCCCGAATGTTGGCAGTAGCATCTATGTCCGAATAAAGTTGAGAACTAATTCGGTCAGCTCTATCATACTCTTTTTTCAAGATGGATAATTGTGTTGCTTCGTCAAAGATACAAATTCCAAGGACACTGAACTCTTGAATGATGAGATCGAGGTTATGAATTTTCTCAAGGTTCTGACGAGCAGTGTACAGGCTGGAAGGGAAAAAGAGAGAATAACTTCCTGTTAAATCGAGGAAATGAGTATCGGCAGATAAGAATAGCTTGGCTCGAAGTATGCTTGACAAGTTATTCACTTCTTCTTCTAATTCAGGAGTTCTTAATAGAGCACGGTAACCATGAGAGAGGAGTCCATGAAGGCGTCTCCAGATCACACGATCATCATTAGGGGTATGGTTGACGGAAGATGGACCTGAAAATCAAACTGGGATTGTTAGGATTTACGAACATGAAATGTTTAAAGATCATAAATTATTGAAGATAGAGCTCAAAAGAAACAGAGATGTAGAAGGATTGTTGTTGAATATTACCCCCATGACCAGAATGGAGACTACTGGAAGTTATGATGTAATAAGGATTCGAACTGATGACCAGATCAGGATTTCTTTGAAAGAGGATAGTCAAGTGGTGTATATGTAGACGAGATGATGCAGCAGTTACAAGGACATGGGGAATATCTTTAGGAACAAATCAAAACAGCAAGAGAATGTGTGATTGTGTAAAAGGCATCCAGCTATCAACAAGGTAAGTTTCCCGAATTCAAGTTATCCAAGACTTAAGTTGAGGAAACTTCGGAAGATAATTTCAGTTTGGTTATGAGTATATATGAGATCATTCTACCGAAGTCAAGTCATCGAGGTTTTAAGTTGGAGCATTTTCAAAAAAGAAGCAAGCCCTTGATGTGGTTGTCATCCCGCACACGAGTTAAAACAAATCTGAACCGAAGGGAATTCGTCAAAGGGTTTCAATTGTTAATACCAAGTTGCTTTCCCGAATATAAGTTGCAAAGGAATACAAGTTAAAGGAATCTCAGGAAGAAACTTTGATTTATCATATTATTGTATTCCCGATCTTAAGTGTTGCAAAAGGTGGTGTTCAAGCTGAACAATTTTTCGAGAAGGGACTTTAGTTTTGCATGAGATAATTGCTCCAGATTCTATTGTTAAGTGGATAAATTGAGAATTTTCGAGAGGAGATGTTAGTTCTTTATACTATGGTCTTCCCGAATTCAAATTGTTAAGAGAATAAGTCAAAGATCTTTCGAGAAGGAATTTTTGTTATTTATATTATTCTCATGAAATCCAGTTATTGAAGAAGAAGTTATAGCAAGGAAATTCAAGCGTAACATCAGAGATTGTCTTCTCGAAGCAAGATAAACAAAAGGGTAAGAACATAAGAGGAGTGAGATTAGAAATGCAGAAGTTTAAACATTAAGATTGCCATTTAGCCTTAGCTAGCAATCGCCTGGCTTTCTTTACAAAATTCTACAGTTGAAATTCAAGATTATAATTTTGCTGCATCATCTCTTTTCTCCACTGCTCTGCAACTTGATTCTTACACTTGCCAGAGTCATATTCCTTTGCCAGCTTTGTGTACTCAGCAAACTTTCGTCAGCAAGAAACATAGAATTCATCTCTCTTGGCTGTTTGAAGGCGGAGCTCATTTTCGGTAACTTTAAGAGCTAATTCAAACTCTTTCTTTTTCTTCTTGAGTCTCTCAATTTCCTGCTACAGAGCAATATATGTGTTGAAAGACAGAAGTGTATCATCCCGTTGTTCACGCAGTTCATCTTCAACAGCTAATTATGGTTGCTCTATGGAAAGAAAGTAGGGTAGAATATGTATATTGACCCTCATAGTGTCTACTGCTTCAACAAAACTAAGCTGAAAATCGCCGCAGATGTCTTAAAGCTCAGTCGAAGGCATGTGGGAGAGGTTTCTCGAGAAGATTTCCTGGGACAAGACTCTAACCCGTTGTTATTTCTTTGAATCTACAATCAGCTTCCTATAGCCAGGTTCCAGAAGGTCAAAAAATTCTTGCCATTTAGTTTTGGCAACCTAGGAAGGGACTGGAGAGGATGCTGACAAGAGATATTATAATTGGCTTGGGGTAGCTTCCCCTAGTTTGAGTTATAGAATTTTCTCGAAGGCATCTCTCTCTTGTTCAGATAGCAGGGTAACTTCTTCTGTCGATGAGGTAGCAACCACTGAAGATGATGGTATGTCGGATGCTCTAGGGGATGACACAGGCAGCGTCAGAGAAGGAGTAGGACTTGTGGGAATTAAAATCTTAAGAGGAAAAAGTGGTGCTTTTGATGGACGAAGGCCTGCAATTCAAGAAAACTAGTTGGTCATCAACTAAAGTACGTTTAAAAGAAGTGAAACAGGAAATTCACATGCCAAGAGTAGGAGCAGAAGTGCCTTTTTCAAAAGCATAAGAAGTTGGACAAGTAATCTGATGTGTGTCCGGATCGGCTTCGATTTGAGGAGAGGGAAGAGAGATCACTAGAGTCAAGAATTCTAGCAGCAGTTAGAGTTGAAATAATTCAATAGTAAAGTGAGTCGGTTAATTACTAGAAAGAATATATACCGATTGGGAGCGATTCCTCACGTGAGATAGGTTCCTCAAGAGAAGTGGATTCTTCAAGGGTGTAACCCAGGAGTGTAATTGCAAGTCTCCCTGGTGCTATTGTTGCCGTCGGTAGGGAATCGGGATGAGTAACTTCATGCGCCATAGGATCACGCTCGATCAAGGGCGGATGAGTAGAGGTCTTGGTTGTAAGACTGGGACTTCAACAGCAGGTTTAGAAGGAGAAGAGGTAGGTGTCTTCTTCGTAGAACATGATATTCAAAAGATTAAAATCGGAAATGATAAGCCTAGCAGTCACAGCATAAATGTAGAAGAAAATACGATTACTTACCTTTGCTTGATCGCGGCTTCTTCAATAATCGAAGCAGTGCATCGGGAAGTGAGCTCTTAGATGGAACTTTAGAAGAGATGGGCACTGATATGCAAATATCTGCCTCTTGTGATGATTGTTATTGAGTTGGTTTCTTGGGAGCAGGAGACTTTTGTGAAGCTGTTCTTTTTCTTTTACCATTTGCAAGTATACTGTCACGACCCGAAAAAATTATTAAATTCAAAATCGGGTGAACGGATTTTAGGTTAATTGACTAACCTAATTCGAACTATCCAAAGTCCTACCAAATCGCAACTCAAGTTCTTTTCATACAAAGATTTTTGATTTGGAGTCGCCACTAATCATTTTTGGTAGGTCGATTAGAAACCTAAATGAATTAGCGGGAGAACTAATTTATTTCTGCGAACAAAAAAAAGGTTCAAGGACTTGATTACGCTAGATCATTCTAACGTCATTTTGGTACCATTTTATTTCATGAAAGCTCATTTGAAATGATTGGGAAGAAATTTGAGTCAAACTAACCATAAGGGTAAAATGGCCAATTTTTAAGGATCAAGAGGTGGAAACATCAAAAATAGGATTTGCCAGAGAAAAAAAAATTTAGGTGAATATGCGTGAATTAATGACAACACAAATATGAATGCAACATATGGATATGGAGGCACACTAGTACGACATGACATAATCGAAAATTAAATTAATTCATTTGGGTAAGGAAATTCTCGAGATTTAATGGTTAGGATTGTTACCTGATTTGACAGATTTGATTGTCAAATTAGAACCTCGTGTCACCTTATGGATCAAGATTGCGGCTCGAACGATGGGGATGAACTTGTGACTTGTGTTGATCGGTAGAGGAATTAGTAATGGTAACACTTAGATTTAAACCTCTTCAAGACTCTCTTTTGAAAAAAGGATTCTTTTTTTTTATTTTTCTCTAATTTCTTTCAATCTCTCAAAACTCTCTCAAATAGCCAAAATTTTCTCTCCTCCGAAAAATCTCCCCTTCCTAGCTCACTTCTTCCTCCTTTTATAACCTACTCATCTATCCCCCATTTTAATTTTTTCACTAACTCCACTTCATTTTCATCTTCCCTTCTCTATCTTTATCTCAAATTCTAATCTCTCCACTAATTCTTCTTCATCTTTATCTCTAATTTTAATTTCCTCACTAACACTTCTTCATCTCCATCTTCCCTTCTCTATTCTTATCTTATTTTCTCCATCCATTCTTCTCCATCTTCTCTTCTCCATCTCCTCTTCTCCATCTTCCCTTCTCTATTCTAATTTCTTCACTAACTTTTCTTTTTGTTATTTGCAAAATAATCCCTCAAGAGTTAGGTATTTACATTCTAGTCCCTGAGATTTTAAGTATTCGCAATTCAATCCCCGTAAAAATATTTCTTTAAGTCCAAATCTCCTCACAATTTTTGACATACCTCCTCTATGCTTAGTTGAAATTCACCGCATATCAAATTTAAACTCATTTTTTGCCGTAAAATTTAATTAAAGCCCTTTTGCAAATTTGAGTTATTTTGAGTATAATTGGGCGAAGATGAAAATTTAGAATATTAGAGAATAATGTCACAACTCCTAAAAGTGAAAAATGAAAATAAATTGACTCAAATTGAATTTTTTAGGCCCGATTCGAGATTATACTCGTGAAGGAATACACGACTTCGAATTGGATTTTTTAAAACTTTGTGATGGCCAACATGAAAAAGGATTTAAAAGAAAAATATTGACTATTTTTACGTATTTTTGTGGCCTCAAATGCTATTATTTCCTAATTTTCTAGCACTTTTTCCATTTTCTAAAAATAAAAAATACTGAAAATATGAAAAATTATTTTTTGCTCAAAATTGGTTCCCTAGGCTTGGCCAAGGTCTCAAAAGTTGATTTTTCAATTTTATGAATTTGTATTGATTTTCTATTAATTTTCGAAAATAAAAAGATCGAAAAATACTAAAAAATATGAAAAATTATTTTTTTGTTCAAAATTGGTTCTCTAGGCTTGTCTAAGGTCCCTAAAGTTGATTTTTCAATTTTATGAAGTTTAGTGGATTTTTTTTATTAATTTTAAAAGAGAAAAGATGATTAAAAATCAAGTGTCAACAGCTGCCCCTCTTTGAAAGGAAGCTCGGTAGAGGTTCATTTCAAATACGAGATGATACATGAGTCCTAATCGACTCAACCTGAGAAATTAAAAGAGTCGTGACATTTGATCTCACATACCCCTCTTAGCAAATTCTGATCTAAACTTGGTTGAAAGAGGTTTTCATGCAGTGAGGGAGAGACAAAGAGGAGAGTTTACCTGGCACTTACCTGCCCGTTGTGTAGTGGTTGCCTGACACGCGTGCTCTACTGAAAATGGAATGAGAACTTAAGGATTCATTATAAGAAAACCTTAGCGTGGTTAAACTTAGACCCGTATGGTAGGTCGACCCATGGTAGATTCCTAATGGAAGGATTCTACTGATTGAAATTTGACCCGTATGGTAGGTCACCCCATGGTAGATTCCTAATGAAAGGATTCTACTGATTTGAAATTAGATTGAAATTTGACTTGTATGGTAGGTCGTCCCATGATAGATTCCTAATGAAAGGATTCTACTGAAAATTTGATTGAAGTTTGACCTCAATGGTAGGTCATCCCATGGAAATGCCTGTAAGAAGGACTTTGGTGCATGTAAAAAGGACTTGATGCTTGTAAGAAGGACATTTGATTGCCTGTAAAAAGGACTTCGGTGCCTGTAAGAAGGACTTTTTGTTACCTGTAAGAAGGACTTTTGGTGCCTATAAGAAGGACTTCGTGCCTGTAAAAAGAACTTTTGGTTGCCTGTAAGAAGGACTTTTGATGCCTGTAGGAAGGACTTTTGTAAATGGACCGTTCCGTATTGGGGTTTCCAATGGAAGGGCTCTAAAGATGACATACCCTAGAAAAAGGGCTCGTTCATGTGGTGCCTACAACTCAGGACTTTGAAAATGGATCGTTCCGTATTGGGATTTCCAATGGAAGGGCTCCAGAGATAATATACGCTAAATGTCACTTTTCTCGGGTAGACAAAAGAGGTATTGACTGAGAAAATGATTTTTAGGTGCCATTCTGGGATCTGGAGAGACCAAAGATCCTGCAGAAGCTCAAACCCGTATTAACGTATCTCAAAGGGTGCCATTCTGGGACCTGAAGAGACCAGGAATCCTGCAGAAGCTCAAACCCAAATTATTTTACCTTGAAGGGTGCCATTCTGGGATTTGGAATGACCGAAAATCCTGTAGAGGCTCAAACCCGATTTATCTTACCTTGAAGGGTGCCATTCTGGGATCTGGAAAGACCAAGAATCCTGCAGAAGCTCAAACCCGATTTTTATCCTCTTGTCGCTCAAGCATAAGTCAAAGAGGCAAAGATCAAAAGATCTCAAACATTTTTGCTTTCGAGACAAAACACGCTGCATTAGATAAGTTAGATACCTGTATGTGCCGTACTGGATTTGAACACCTTGACAATCGTCAGAACTCATTCTCTTGAAAGGTTCAGGTTGAAGACATACCTTCCTAAGGATTTAGAAGAAATGCATGGTGGTTTCTCGATGACTAGGCTTGTTCATTCATTGATCGCCAAATGAATTTTGAGACCTAGGAAGGTAACTCGAACATTGGGAACTTGTTACCTGTTAGGCAATGTCAGAGGTAACATGTGCAAGCATTTTCATCAATGAGTTCATTGGTTCATGCAAAACTGTTGGACTGAGTTTGTAATGATCATAAACGATATGTGTGGTAACTCATGATGCCTTCAACCAAAATGTGAATCATACATAACTATTCTATCAAGTTTGCATTGCCAATTTTGTTCAAGGAGGCTACCATAGTATGAATGCCTCGAATGTAATATGAATGGGGAACTTCAGTCCAAAAGGGCTTTCTCTCACTCTCGAGAAAGGATGTTCATCTTGATTGCAAGATCGAAAAGAAATCACTCATTCTCACCATCATCGCATTCAACAAAGGTCTGAGTAATCTCGTAATTGGTACGATCAAGCCGATCTGGAGGTCTTGATTAGGACTGTAATGTAGGCTAGGTCGAAGCTTACCAAAGGGGACTCTTTTGAGTCAAAGCCATTGACAAAAAGGTTTTTATCATCTGCTCCGGGTTTATAAGTCAAGAACCCTGCAAAAATGAGAGAGAAATAGTCTTGCTCGTACCTTTCGAGCGATTCTTAAAATGTTTCAACTCTACGTTAATTCAAGCGCCTTAATCAGAAAAGACTTTCACGGGTTATAACGTAGGTTGGGATTGGGGATCAAGAAAGGCTTATTTTGGCCCAGAAGAATATGAGGTGGGTTTGACATTGGTGATCATCGCATCTTTGTCACAAATTTCGGCCCTTCTAGAACAGTCCTCAAAGAACACCATCATTGTTTGAGGATGGTATATACTTCTGCTGGTACCATTGTCGCTTCCGAACGGTATAAATTTCAACCGTATGTTTTGCAATCTGACTCCTTTAACGAATTTTCTCTTGCAATCATGTCCCATTGGGGATTTACAAAAAGAGACTATATGTCTTCACTGTAACATTCAATGAACATTTATTTGAATGGGCATTTGGCCTTGCTTTTGACTGGCGCTTTGCTTTTTCTTGCCCCGGATTGACTTTCTTCTTCTTTTCTCCCTCTTTTTTCTTTTTTTTTCTTTTAAGAAAAAGGAATTTGCAAAGATTGTACCATTATACACATACATATCAAAGATCACACTTGCATAAATGAATCAAGAATTCTTTGTAGACCAATTTCTTTTCAGCTTTTTTGCTTTGAGATGGGGCCATCTTCATCTTAGAATGGGTAATGATCACAAATGGGGTTTTAAGAAACGAATATGCAGGCTCAATTGGGCAATGCAAAGGATATGAGTGTATCAGATAGGGAAACGAATGCTTTTCGTCATCCTAAGGCACTTGAATTATTGCGCGAGATTGAAAGTAAAGAATCACTTGAAAATTGATGTTAGTCCGAGCAAGAAAATTCTAACCATTTACCTCGTGCTATTGCTGGAACTACCTCCATTTGGTCCTGATGTGGGATGGTTCTTGACAGGGGTTACGAAATGAAATCGTCGCTCGAATGGGTTTATCAATGGTCACCTGTAGTGTTTATGATAATGAAATGATTACCTCCTTCCTTTCAGTTATCATACCTTTTGCGAGAAAACCCATTGCCTTGGGGAGTGCAGAATCTATTTAACACATGACTCGTTGTAGCTTATAATGTAGAACGTGTGTGGAAATGGCTTGCTTTTCATCATCTTGCCATGCCTCATTGCATCATGTGCAATTTATGCTCCAAGTCAAAATTGGAAAAATCCAAACATGCAGAAGAGTCATACATGAATCATGGCATGTGTAAACACAATGCAAATGTGGCAATGTGCAAGAATGGAAGAGAAGTTCTCAAGAAAGGGGGAATTTGAATTGCCCTTAGACATGCGAACCGAATAAATTGAAGATCTACTCCTTAAGTCGAGGAGTGACTCGTTTTTGACTTTGCCCCTGCATAATGAAATGCACGGGTGAAGGAGCATTTGGGCTTGTTTAATGTTGACAACCATCATGGTTATTGGTCGAATACCTCTCTCCAACTCTGGTTGCAGCTCGTTGAATCACCGCCGGTTTCCTATCGGAGAAATGGATTCACTTGAGGAAACTACCATATATGGGATATCATTGGAACGAATACATTTTACCTGTTCCAGTAAATCCGCATCAATGAGATCCTCAATAGTGACTTTGGTGGCTTATTGATTCGGGAGCTTTCCCTGAACCTGGGATCACAAAAAACAAATGCGTGTATGCATGAATGCATGAAATGCATGTAATAGTCCTAAAGTAACTTAAATTGTCCCAAAGGTAGCCAAATCGGCTCATGCTTTCATTTCAAGGATGATACTGCTTGACTGCATCCGTATTTATAAGATATTCTAACTCTTTCCCATCCATGTTTACAAGAATCAAGGCTCCCCCCGGTGTCGCGACCCTCTAAAAATAATTTTGTTATTTCTAAAGGGGTAACGGATTATTAGGTTAATTAGATTTGACTAACCTAACGCGGACCCTCCCAAGCCCTACCGAATCGCAACTTTGGTTTCTGTTTAAATGATTTTAAGATTTGGAGTCACCACTAATCGTTCTTGGTAGGTCGATTAGAAACCTAAATAAATTAGTGGGAGAACTAATTTATTTCTGCGAACAAGAGATTATGAGTTCGGGGACTTGATTACACTAGTTAATTAAAACTAATGCCCTTTTGGTACCTTAATTTCATGGATATCCTAATTCGGCAACTCAGGCTTGGTTTATTCCTAAGGCTCTAGTAGGGTATTCTCTTTTGTGTTTTCACCTTTTGAACAGGATGCATGGATGGTATATATTTTTTTATTTGTTATATTTTTTTAAGTGTTAAAAATTTCCTGAAGCCGATAGAGGGAGTGTGTTAACGACTTCTGTGCAGTATTATGACTTACTCATTTTTTTTGGGTCTGATGTTTCAAGAATTAAATTACAGGAAGCACATGACAGTGAATAAACATCTCCAATGGGAGGCCTAGCATTGGCTTGGCTCTTCCCTTTGGGATTTAAGGTACAAATATTTAAGTTGCAGGTATTTAAACTACTGTAAGTAAAAACCTCCAATGGGAGGCTAAGCATTGGCTTTGGGATTTAAGGTGCAGGCATTTAAATTGCAGGTATTTAAACTACTATAAGTAAAAACCTCCAATGGGAGGCTAAGCATTGGCTTGGCTCTTCCCTTTGGGATTTATGGTGCAGATATTTAAATGACCTCCAGTGGATGTGTTTTGCCTATCCATTCTGGGGTTTAAGTTCTTAAAAATAAATTACAACAAATTGATTCAACAATTTGAAATTTGTGCGCGCTTAGGGACTCCTTCAAGCCAATTTTGTGCTTTTGTAGGATTGACCGTTGATATGGGGCTGCGGCTGCTTGACATGAAAATAGAGTGAAGTGTCAGTATACAAAATATGTGCTAACTTGCACTAAAACCAGAAAAGTGGAAAGAGTACTTATCTCCCTTTTTTCGGGAGGGATTTCTATAATTGATTTTCGCTCTATATGTTCCCAATATAGAGAGTCTCTTTTTGAATTAAGAGGGACTTTTAGTCACAGATCAGGTGAGAAATCGATGGACAGCTTAGGAACTTGTCTGGGCCGATTTTGTACTTCCATGGGATTTACCGTTGATGCGGAATTGCCTTTTGCTATCTCCATGGGCACCGTCGTTGATAGTTATGCTGGAACATCAATTCGACATTTCCAGCATTTTGAGACATGCACTCACTCAAGGTAGATGGTTAGTGAAGTTCAGCGAGTAAAAAAAAAAAAAATAATAATAATAAAACAGACGTTTCAAATTACACCTTAATTGTCCCACTAATTTATCTATTGAGACACACGACACAAAATAAACCATTCACCGAGGTGTTATCATGCGAACTCTAATTAAACGGCAAAAATACACCCCAAGTGCCAAAACTTGTGTACGGCGTTCACTTTGGTGCCAAAACTTTCAAATCGTTCACTGAAGTGCCAAGTTCGGAGAAAAGCGTGCACTTCAGTGCCATTTCGGCCAAAATCCGGCCAAAAAAATTACGTGGATTTTACATTAAATTTTATTAGCTTATGTGGCAAATTTTGATAAGGTAATGCCACGGTGGAAATTGAACGTGGCCAAGTCTTTTGTTGAAATGAAAAACGACGTCGTTTGTGTTATGATTAACAAACGACGTCTCTCCTTCCCCTTACCCCCTCTCGTGAGAAGCAGTGGGTCCGCTGTGCGAAATCCAATCACTCCGTCTGTGGTGGAATCGCCGCCGTCGCTCGCTCGATCGCCGCCGTCGCTCGCTCGGTCGCCGCCGTCGCTCGCTGCCATAATACCCTTGCGAGGTATGCGTCTTCTATCCAAGTTAGACGTCGAGACGAAATTAGGGCTCCGACGGAAAAATTAGTCCGACGGGAAAATTAGGGCTCCGACGGTGACATTAGGGTTCAGAGGGAAAAATTAACGATTGTATGGTAAAATTAAGGCTCAAAGTTGATGCGTTGGGGATGTCTACTTGTTTAATGAGAACTGACTTCGGTTTCAGTTCCTTCGGTCACTTTTGAGAAGTTGATGTGTTTGGATCCTTTCGATACACTTGTTTAATGACAACCTTGGATGCCTTTGTAGACTGAATTTTTTTTTATTTGCTAGGAAATAGTGTAGTTAATGCCACGAGGACCTCAAATTCATTCTTGTAAAGCATTGTGCATTGGTTTTCCTCTTACTTTGTGGTCACAAGTTGGCCTGTGGGGACCTCCATGTGAATGTGTTGTACGTTTTGTATTGTGGTCCCAAAAGCTGATACATTTATTGACTTTTTTTTCCCTTTTGTGTAGGCATGGACAAGAATCTTGTTGCTGTCATTGTCTGCTATCGTGGGGATTTTGTGATTGGCACCGACGAATGGGACTACGAAGGTGGAAACGAAGGAACCATTTTCCTCGATGTAAGGACGTCATCATATGTTTCATTGGTGAGGGATATAGCGCACATTTTAGGCTGTAAAGTAGGTAAATTACTTTATTGTGTTCCTGGGAAAGGCTTGAGGGATGGGCTGCGACTATTGTCGGATGAGAGTGGGTTTAAAGATCTGATTTACCACTATCTTCATGGCAACGAAGCAAAAGTGTATGTCGACAGTGACAGTGATAGTGATGATGAAGATGGTGATAATGTTCAGCATGAAGATGTAATTGAAACAGGAGAAGTAGCCCTTCATTCCACTTCTCATGGTGGGGATGATACCATTGTAGAGGGACATCAGGAGTGGGTAGACAGGGAGGATTGGGAGGATAGACAGAATTGTGAGGAGGGGGAGGACAGGGAGGAGGATAGGGAGGACAGAGAGGTAACCCATATAAGTGATGAAGAAATCACTGGATTACATTGGCAAGTTGCACAATCTAGTGTCGATGACGATGACGATGACGATGAAGTTTTGGGAAATGTCAGTTTCCTAAGGATTGATGATGACGATGACGATGAAGAGCTTGCACAGTCAAGACAAAACCGCAAGGAGTTTGCGAGAAAGAAAAAAGCAGTCTTTGAAAAATTTGAGGGAGCTGGACTAGTAAATAGGGAACAAGAACCTACACCTACTACAGCTGCTGATGCACCTGAAGAAAGTGCCAATGATGACTGGATCGGTACTTCCGAGGAGGAGCCTGAAGAAGAAGGAGCAGCTCCACCTGTGCGTAGAAGGAGTAAGTATCCTTCCTATGATCCAACTGTAGCATGCCCTGTTTTGTGTGTTGGTATGAAGTTTGAGGATGCGAAATAGTTTAAGGATGCTATTTCCAAGAACTCTATTGCTGAGTAGAGGACTCTTGAGTTTCTTAGAAATACGAAGGATTTTGTGAGAGCTAGGTGTCCACAACGTAATTGTCCATGGAAGATCTATGGCTCACTGAGTAAGAGGAGCGGGTCATTCCAAATTAGGTCATTCCAGGAGGAACATATGTGTTCAATTGTTTTTGACAATAAAAGGGTAACAAGTAAGTGGTTGTCGAAACACTTCTTCAACACGATCAAGGCGATGCCTGAGATTAGGGGTCCTTATTTAAAGCAGCTAGTGAAGGAGCAGGTAGGGATTAATGTGTCAGCGACTCAGTGCAAGAGAGCCAAGTATAAGGTCATGAAAACACTCATGGGTCAATATAAGAAAGAATATGGCCAAATTTGGGATTATGCTTACGAATGTAGACTTCAAAACCCACCAAGTAGAGTGTATGTGGAGGTTGTACAGAGGCCACTGCCTGATTTTGGGACTGCCTTTGATAGGTTTTATGTGTGCTTCGATGCATGCAAGCGGGGATTTTTATATGGTTGTAGAAAAGTTGTAGGATTGGATGGGTGCTTTCTAAAGGGGTTATGCAAAGGAGAATTATTGGCTGCGGTTGGTCGAGATGCCAATAACCAAATGTTTCCAGTAGCTTGGGCAGTTGTAAAGATAGAAAATAAGGATACTTGGTCTTGGTTCATAAAAAATTTGATGGCTGACTTGGACATAACTGACGGGGGAGGTTGGGCTTTCATGAGTGACCAACAGAAGGTAATGTCATTGTCAATTAATTGTTTCCAAATTTTAATTACATTATGTTGTATTTGTCCTTATTTTTACAATTATGTCTTCATTTAATATTGTAGGGACTTGTTCCTGCATTGGCTGAGTTGTTGCCATATGCCAAGCATAGGATGTGTGCAAGACACATATATGCAAACTGGTCAAAGAAGTACAAAGGGGATGCGCTGCAGAAGCAATTCTGGAAAATTGCAAAGAGCACAAACATGGCTGACTTTAGAATAGCGAAAGAGGGCTTGCTTCACTTGACCAAGGATGGTTTTGAAGCGCTATTCGAAACTGAAGCGAAGCATTGGTGTAAGGCCTTCTTCAGCGAGGAATTCAAGTGTGACATTATCGACAACAACCTCAGCGAAGCTTTCAATGGCAGCATATTAGCCGCGAGGTGCAAACCAATCATTGCCATGCTTGAGGATATACGACTTATGGTAATGACTAGGCTGCGCAATAGAAGAGACGAGGCTGGAAAGTGGATTCGAGTATGTGGTCCTAGGATTGCCAAGAGATTAGATGAGAACTTGGCTAGTAGCAGGTTCTGCCATCCAATTTGGAATGGCGATGACGGATTTGAAATCAAGAAGAATGACGACACGTATGTCGTTCACCTGGACAGGAGGAAATGTTCATGTCGAGAATGGCAACTAACTGGAATTCCTTGCCTACATGCCATTTCTGCCATCCAGAACCTACAAAAAAACCCAGAAGATTACCTAGCTGATTGCTACAACAAAAGGTCATACCTTGACACATACCAATTTATGATGCAGCCCATTAGAAGTAGCAAATTCTGGGAGCCAACAAATCATGATGCCCCTGCACCTTTGCCACTAAAGAAGCAAGTTGGAAGGCCAAAGCGGAGACGAAGAATGCAAGAAGGGGAAACTTCAGTGCAACGGATGACTAAGGCTGGTGTAAAGATGACGTGCTCGTACTGCCATAAGAGAGGTCACAATAAGAAAGGCTGTGAACTAAGGAAGCAACAGTTTACTGCAGATCCCACACAAGAGCCAAGTGAAGGGCCAACATATGGACAAGTTGGACAGCCAACTGAAGTGGCAACAGGAGGGTCTACTGTTCAACAAACGAGGAGCCAATATCCAGTAAGTTGTACATTGTTTGTTTATCTTATTTTATGGCTACTTATCTAATCCCATTTCCACACTTCAGCTGAGAAGAAATGCAACAGGAAGGCATGCGGTATAGTTACCTCAAGGGCCAACAGAAGAGTGTACTGGGTCGACTATTCAACAATCAAGGAGAAAATATCTAGTAAGTTGTACATTGTTTGTTTGTTTATCTTGTTTATGGCCATTTGTCTAACTATGTTTCCATACTTCAGGTGAGAAGAAAGGCAAGAACAGGGCATGCTACCCAGCCGTCACCGCCGCCGCCACCACCACCACCTGAAGGGCCAGTAGAACTTATTGCACAGCTACCGCGACCACCACCTCTAGGGCCGACAGAAGGACATGTTTCACAGCCAATTGAAGTGCCAACAATAGGGCATGTTGTGCAACCAAATGAAGGGCTAACAGAGGAGCATACTGAGTCTACAGTTGAACAAAGGAGAGAATATCCAGTAAGTTACACGGTGTCAGCTTTTCTTGTTTTATGGCCAGTAGTCTAATATTGTTTTTACACTGCAGGTCAGAAAAAGGGCAAGAGCAGGGCATGCTGCCCAGCCACCACCACTATCTGAAGGACCGGTAGATCTTGCTGCATAGCCGCCGCTACCACCATCTCCTCAAGGGCCAACAGAACCTACTGCGCAGCCATCACTTCCACGACGAACAAGAGGGGCTCTTGGTAAGAGGTTGAGGGAATATGGTTATGGCCTATTCCAGGATGAACGCACTGGAATGACTATATTGCATGTAAGTTTGATAGGAATCATGCACTTAATTTACTGCATTTGCAATTCTAAAGCCCATTTGCTTATGCTTTTATATTATTGTAGCCTGGGAGAAGCTCAGAGATGCTTATCTCTGAACGTAACCCAACCCAAGAGTCAATCGCTGCACCAAAAAAGAGATTGACAAAGAAGACAACAGTTACAGCTCAGAAACAGCAACCAAGAAAGAGGCCAGCAAGGGTTTTACCTCAACCAAGCCTTGAAAGACCACTTAAAGAACTACAACCTGCTAGAAAGAGTGCTAGGCTTATGAACCAAGTTAAAAACCATCAAAAGGAAAAGGAGCTGGGGTTGTCAATGTTGACTGATTAGGAGGGGAGTTCGTAAGTTAGTATTAGTCTTTGGGAACCACATTGTCTTTGTGTTGGACATTTACTAGGAAGGACATGGCTGTTAATTCAATTTATGTAAAACTATGTCAATGGAACAATGTGAAAATTTCCAATTATGTTTTTCCTATTTACATTGCTATGGTGGCTGTGCTTGCCACCATTGTTGTCAACACCATAACTGTGAATACTGTAAATGCATACTGTGAATTCTGTTTTGTTGCATAATGTGAATACTGTGAATTCTGCTGTTGTCAAAAATGGTGAATGCATAATGTTTTGGTGCACCAAGCTAGTTCATGGTGTATACTTGTGAATGCGGCAGTAACTTGTGCATTATGTAAGGTGCATTTGGTACTATTTTTGGGGCACCAGCTAGTTGCTGGTGCATATTGTCAATGCACCAAGCAAGTTGCTGGTGCACAATTGTAGTTGCTGGTGCATTATGGTCAGATATTGCAAGTTAGGTTATATCAGCAAGTTGCTGGTGCACGAATTGGTATTGCAAGTTTTGATGATGTACTTAAGTGAACGCTTTTATAATAAGTTAGCATTGAAGTGATCACTTTCACGAGAAATTAGCACTTAAGTGATCACTTTGATAATAACTTCGCACTAAAGTGATCGCTTTTAGATATAGTTGGAACTTAATCGCTCACTTTTTACCCCCGATTGGCACTTAAGTGATCAACATTTGCAAATTATGCCACTTAAATAATAACAACAGGATTTGCAGCAAATCACCAACCCAATTCACCAACATTTGCAACATACCAGTAGCCTATTTGCAGCATACCAGCAGCCGCATTTGCAGCAAACATTTATTCAAAAACTAAGCAAGATTGAACATGAAATAGTCCAAGAACTGAGCAAAAACATTTGCATTACAACCTTCCATTTCCAACTATATGACACTTAAATAATAACCATGGGAAGTAGGATTTGCAACAAATCACCGACCCAATTACCTGTAAATTCTAACAAGTGAAACACCAATATTTGCAGCAAACCACCAAGATTTCCTGGTTTGCAAATGTAGCAAACCAGCAAACCAACCGAGCAGCAAATCAGGAGCCCATTTGCAGCATACCAGCAGCCACATTTGCACCAAACCGAACAAGTGAAGCAAAAACTAAGTGTATAGAGATTGACAATACATATAGTCCAAGAACTGAGCAAAAACTAAGCAAATACTGCAATTACAACCTTCCATTTCCATCAACATACTGTAGCAACGTCTGCATCCACACAAAAATTAGCCCTTACTTATACATTATCCAATACAAGTATATGTCCAAGTGATCTTCACCTACGGTAGACTGAGAAACTTTCTCTCATCACACACCTTACACTTGACCATCAAATAAGCTACACAACAGAACAAAAACACAATTAACACTCGATGATGTTTTCTTTGTCTTTTCAGCATTGACACTTCTTTCTTCATTTGATTGGTCACAGATTTTACAGCGTTCATCTCAACTTCCCTTGAATCAACCTCGTCCAACTCCTCGTCTATGAATGCAGGTGGAGGTTCATGTCGTTTTTCAAGAAGCTCCAATATCACCTCTGTGGCTCGGCTGGATAACTTTTGATCTACCCATTTGAAGTATTTGCACTTGGATCCCTCTCTATACCTGCCACATCCATGGAATCTTTTCCTTGGATTCAATCGAGTCCAAGATGTTCTTCTTGGATTAGGTAACCCACAATAACAGTAAACCTTGCCATCTTCTTCAACTGGTCGAAACGAATTTGCGCTTCTACTGAAGCTCCTTCCGTCCATTTTGAAGTATGGGTTGTTTTACGACTTTCAAGCTTATGTAACTATAAGAAAACAAAGAAAAAATGACAAATCACTTGTTTTCTGACCATAAAAGGAAAGAAGATGAACATCAGTTAGCAAAAATCATCGCGGACAACAAAATTGATGACGAACGCAAACCTTTGGAATGCCCTTGCAATAATGATAAGACGAGGGGATCAGAAGAAATAGTCGCCGAATTTCGAGTGGCTCGGCGAACCAAAACTGATTCCATTGTTCACATTCTTCCTCTGCTTTGCTTTGGGGGCCAGCCGGTTAGGGTTTTCAATTTGGGGTTCAATTGGGGATTTAGGAGTTTATGGGCGAAGCGAAATGAACGACGTCGTTTTGATCTTCAAATTGCTGACTCAGCCTCCGGCGAGCCACGTCATCCAAAGTTTTAAATGTAAAAACTCCACGTAGACTTTTTGGCATGCCACCTATACTTCTGATCGGACTTGGCACTGAAGTGCACACTTTTCTCTGAACTTAGCACTTAAGTGAACGATTTGAAAGTTTTGGCACCAAAGTGAACGCCGTACACAAGTTTTGGCACTTGGGGTGTACTTTTGCCCTAATTAAACCATACAAGTATCAAGGTAAAAACATTAATAATCAAACGTACAGAGCCTAATTAAATACTCTAGTCTAATAAAGGCCTTTACCACCCATTTCATATTTTCTTTTCATTTATGACATTCCTCTTTTTTCTGTATCGATTTTTATTTTTGATCCCTTCTTTTGACATTTCATGATTATTTTATAATAAAACAAAAAGAATGATAAGGTACCGTATTGGGTGTTAATCCACAGCCTTCGTGCGTACGTCAACTACATCTTCCTTGGTGGAGTTTTCTTGGACTTCTAATACCAAGTCTTCATTCAGCCTCCTTTCAACTTCGGTGGGGGGTGTGACCATAAACAGGCAAATCTCGCCTTTCCAACGTCTGAATATGAATGTCGTCCTTCTTTTTCGGACTCGTTACCGGGCTTTCCGAATCATTTTCCACCCGTTAGATCCGGGTTTGGCTTGGTCGAATCATTGCTGGCAACGTAATAAGCTGTTGGAACGGAAACGTTAGAGACCAGGCTATTGATGTATATCCCAAGGTGTTTGTCATTGATATCGCCGAGCTCGATGTTGCAGACGATGTCGAGTTCGATGACGAAGAGGTTGTTAGAGAGAGAGAAAAGGAGAAGGAGAGGTTTCTTGAACTAGCGCCAAAGAGCCCCTCCCGAAAAGCAGAACACCCGGCCAGAACTCCACGGAACGAAGGAAAGTAAATGAGACAACGAGCTAGCTTCTTTATCGGCATTTCATCGAGCACCTGGCGACGTTCTAGCACAAGTCTCCTTGGCCTGAAAACGGATGAACCACGTCTTTGCACTCCAATGGTCCACCATCCTTAGGATAAACGCGCATGGACACGCAAGCCTCTCTCCCAAGAAGGTTCTACTCTGAATGAAAGAGAGGATCTCTTGATTTGCACATCAAATTCTCAGTCTAGAACTCATGTTTTATTGCTTCCATTTGGGTAAGCAACGCCAATTTTTCAACCCAAAATCACTTCATCATTTTATGATAACCCGCCTTTGATTCAGACTACACCGGCACATATGCACACGTCTATAGGCATAGATGATACAGATAAGTCAGCTTCATGAAGCTCGAAGCACCATCATGGGCTCATGTCCACCTTCATGCAGAGGAAGAAACAGGGGAACCAGCATCATTTAGGACAGGGACCAAGAGTATATTTCAAAGTCATCTCTGCCAGTTTAAGAAAGCCTCATTCTCGTGAAGCCCGTTCTCCGTTTTTCTGGCGATGGGCTTTGGTTGAATGCTCATTCTTGGCAAGGTAGGACACAGCCTCATAAGCATTGGGATGACATAAGTGTGTATAGGGTTGGCTCAAAGATCACTGGTCGAAGCAAGCGCAGGATTTTTTGAAGGAAAAATGTATAGAGAATCGAATTAAGGTGAGGCGCTAAGTTGAGCTCACAAGATCTCGCTAGCTTTTGGCTTCTCTCTGGTATCTTTTTGGCCTTGCACTCATGGCTCCTTCTTTTGAGCTACATGGTCTATGGGAAAGAGCCAACGGTGGTGGTCGGGAGAATAGGCCAATGAATCCCCTCTTATCACTCCCCGAGGAGACCTTTTATGAGGCCTCTAACGCTTTTCTTCAGAGGTATTCCCCAGAGTTCTCCTCCTTTTTTTTTATCCTTCCTTGGAGGTCCCTAAAGCCAGCCCCCAGTCTTTGAATAAAAGATCCAGAAAAACTTCCATGCGGCCTCCCTCTTCACGTGCCTCCCTACCAGTTTTTTTCTTTGACATCCTGCCGATACCCCCCACCTACTAGCTACCATAAGTTTGTGGAAAAGAGTCTTCTCTTTTTGCATAAGAGATACCTTTGACTTTGAACGCTAGTTCCATCAAGAATATCATTTCAGCTAGAGATTACTGTTGTTGCCCCATACTGAAACCAACGTTCTCGTGAATCCCCTCATACTCGGTTGATTCCGCAATTCATGTTTCTCTGCAAATGTTGGGTTGGCCCTTTTCTCCCATTAACCTTTCTTTTTGGTGGTCTTTCTTTTTGAATGTTCGCTGGTCCCTTTTCCCCTTTTTTTTTATCATCCGTCCCTTTTGATCCCCATGGAGTTTTGTCGTCCATTTTCAATATCAACATCCACTAATATGGCCAGCCCTCATCAAATTTGGATTTTGAGGTATATATTGGATAGGACTCTGTATGGTCACAATTTTTCTGACCTTTTGACTTTACATATATACTGAAGACGGTCCATTGAACTTTTCCAGCACCCGATTAATTTCTCTTAGCCTCGGCTAATTTTCAGCATCCGGTGATCTCCAAGTGATAATCATGCGGCAACTTGGTGGTTGATACATCAATCAATCTTTCCAATGATTGGCAACAATCAATGTATAACTGATTCAAAGATTCTAACTCATCAAGGCCCTCGATGTCTTGTAGCTAATGGCAGTCAGATATGGATAAGTACTCGAGCTTCTTTAAGCATGATATTCCACGAACGCATTGCAAGGAAAGACGATAACTGACCACAATCGTTTTCCACAGTTCCGATACACCGAGTACTTCAATTTGGAGTGTCTTTGAGGAGCCAGAAATCGTGAAACCTCTCAACTCATTTAAGACTCTCGGCAGAGGAATTAGTCTCCCTTCTCCCTTTCACGTATATCCCTCCATTAAAATATTTACCTCCCCCATCATTTATTCTTTTATGTCCTCTTACCACTCATCACTCACGCTAATGGGATTGGGATGCCCACCAGAAGAAGACTAAACAATTAAGGCCCACACACAAAAAAAATATAAATTAATTCTTCAAGATAGTATCGCAACGTGACTTGTGATATCTCTCTCAAATGCACTTATATGGGCTATGAGTTTTTTTAGAAATATCACCTCGAACTACGACATATTCTCCACCTTTCTTCGATTGAGCGTGAGCTCTCTTCAGAGCTCTTCCCCCCCAGAATCAGCGAAGAGCGTGGTACAATTATTTGTTAGGTTAAATGATAAATATCGGGTGAGGCTAATGGAAGTTTTGTTATTAATGTGATTGCCCGACAAACCATTAAAATTTTCTGAAAAACTATTATTTAAACGGACACATTAAACGTCTGGTATTAAATAATTGATTCATTGTTTAAAATGGGTGATACATTTTTTTATCATTTCGGGTTAACTATTAAACCAATTTAATAGTAAATTGCGATTCAGTTATTTTCAAATGAACTAGACTATTAAATTTTATTATGAGAAGATTTTCAAATTAATATTAAAACGCATTTGTGTAATTGGTCATGATATTAGTTAAAATGACCAATTATGTCTACTATATAAATGCTATATTTTTAAATTGCCTTTGGGCAATTTAACTTTGAAAATATATATAGATATTTAAAATAACTACATGTACTTTGAGGTGTTGATTCATGATTTTGACATATATATAGATTTAATATATGTCTAGTTATATAATATGCTTGTCGTAAATTTAAACCAATGTACTAAATTATTTGAGGTGTCATGATATATTTAACTAGACATATTAATAAGTCATTGGCCATTATATTTTATAAAATGGGTTTAAAATGCATCGATAATAGATAAGGCATTATTAAACTTATTAAGATTAACGCTATAAATTAACTGGTCATGATGTTAGTTATTTAGTAATATAAAAATAATATTAGGCAATTAAAATAACGCTTTTTTTAATAATTAAGCCAATATTAGTTATCATGAGTTAAAATAAAATGGGTGAGGTTTTTATTTACAGTAGTTTAAATACCTGCAACTTAAATACCTGTACCTTAAATCCCAAAGGGAAGAGCCAAGCCAATGCTTAGCCTCCCATTGGAGGTTTTTACTTACAGTAGTTTAAATACCTGCAACTTAAATACCTGTACCTTAAATCCCAAAGGGAAGAGCCAAGCCAATGCTAAGCCTCCCATTGGAGGTTTTTACTTATAGTAGTTTAAATACCTGCAATTTAAATACCTGTACCTTAAATCCCAAAGGAAAGAGCCAAGCTAATGCTTAGCCTCCCATTGGAGGTTTTTATTTACAGTAGTTTAAATACCTGCAACTTAAATACCTGTATCTTAAATCCCAAAGGGAAGAGCCAAGCCAATGCTAGGCCTCCCATTGGAGGTGTTTATTTACTGTCATGTACTTCCTGTAATTTAATTCTTGAATCATCAGACCCAAAAAATGAGTAAGTCGTAATACTGCACAGAAGTCGTTAACACACTCCCTCTGTCGGCTTCAGGGAATTTTTAACACTTAAAAAATATAATAAATAAAAAATATATACCATCCATGCATCATATTCAAAAGGTGAAAACACAAAAGAGAATATCCTACTAGAGCCTTAGGAATAAACCAAGCCTGAGTTGCCAAATTAGGATATCCATGAAATTAAGGTACCGAAAGGGTATTAGTTTTAATTAACTAGTGTAACCAAGTCCCCGAACTCATAATCTCTGATTCGTAGGAATAAATTAGTTCTCCCGCAAATTTATGTAGGTTTCTAATCGACCTACCAAGAACGATTAGTGGCGACTCCAAAATTTTAAAACCATTTGAATAAAAACCAAAGCTACGATTCGGTAGGACTTGGGAGGGTCCGCATTAGGTTAGTCAAATCTAATTAACCTAATAATCCGTTAACCCTTTTGAAGATAAAATTTTTTAGAGGGTCGCGACAATAGGCGGGCAAGCTCTGGGGAATACCTCTGAAGAAAAGCGTTAGAGGCCTCATAAAAGGTCTCTCCGGGGAGTGATAAGAGAGGATTCATTGGCCTATTCTCCCGACCACCATCGTTGGCTCTTTCCCATAGACCATGTAGCTCAAAAGAAGGAGCCATGAGTGCAAGGCCAAAAAGATACCGGAGAGAAGCCAAAAGCTAGCGAGATCTTGTGAGCTCAACTTAGCGCCTCACCTTAATTCGATTCTCTATACATTTTTCCTACAAAAAATCCTGCGCTTGCTTCGACCAGTGATCTCTGAGCCAACCCTATACACACTTATGTCATCCCAATGCTAATGAGGCTGTGTCCTACCTTGCCAAGAATGAGCATTCAACTAAAGCCCATCGCCAGAAAAACGGAGAACGGGCTTCACGAGAATGAGGCTTTCTTAAACTGGCAGAGATGACTTTGAATTATACTCTTGGTCCCTGTCCTAAATGATGCTGGTTCCCCTGTTTCTTCCTCTACATGAAGGTGGACATTTATGTTGAGTATCGGCACGAGCCCATGATGGTGCCTCGAGCTTCATGAAGCTGACTTATCTGTATCATCTATGCCTATAGATGTGTGCATATGTGCCGGTGTAGTCTGAATCAAAGGCGGGTTATCATAAAATGATGAAGTGATTTTGGGTTGAAAAATTGGCGTTCCTTACCCAAATGGAAGCAATAAAACATGAGTTCTAGACTGAGAATTTGATGTGTAAATCAAGAGATCCTCTCTTTCATTCAGAGTAGAACCTTCTTGGGAGAGAGGCTTGCGTGTCCATGCGCGTTTATCCTAAGGATGGTGGACCATTGGAGTGCAAAAACGTGGTTCATCCATTTTCAGGCCAAGGAGACTTGTGCTAGAACGTCGCCAGGTGCTCGACGAAATGCCGATAAAGAAGCTAGCTCGTTGTCTCATTTACTTTCCTTCGTTCCGTGGAGTTCTGGCCGGGTGTTCTGCTTTTCGGGAGGGGCTCTTTGGCGCTAGTTCAAGAAACCTCTCCTTCTCCTTTTCTCTCTCTCTAACCACCTCTTCGTCATCGAACTCGACATCGTCTGCAACATCGAGCTCGGCGATATCAATGACAAACACCTTGGGATATACATCAATAGCCTGGTCTCTAACGTTTCCGTTCCAACGGCTTATTACGTTGCCAGCAATGATTCGACCAAGCCAAACTCGGATCTGACGGGTGGAAAATGATTCGGAAAGCCCGGCAACGAGTCCGAAAAAGAAGGACGACATTCATATTCAGACGTTGGAAAGGCGAGATTTGCCTGTTTATGGTCACACCCCCCACCGAAGTTGAAAGGAGGCTGAATGAAGACTTGGTATTAGAAGTCCAAGAAAACTCCACCAAGGAAGATGTAGTTGACGTACGCACGAAGGCTGTGGATTAACACCCAATGCGGTACCTTATCATTCTTTTTGTTTTATTATAAAATAATCATGAAATGTCAAAAGAAGGGATCAAAAATAAAAATCGATACAGAAAAAAGAGGAATGTCATAATGGAAAAGAAAATATGAAATGGGTGGTAAAGGCCTTTATTAGACTAGAGTATTTAATTAGGCTCTGTACGTTTGATTATTAATGCTTTTACCTTGATACTTGTATGGTTTAATTAGAGTTCGCATGATAACACCTCGGTGAATGGTTTATTTTGTGTCGTGTGTCTCAATAGATAAATTAGTGGGACAATTAAGGTGTAATTTGAAACGTCTGTTTTATTATTATTATTATTATTATTATTATTATTATTATTAATTTTTTTACTCGCTGAACTTCACTAACCATCTACCTTGAGTGAGTGCATGTCTCAAAATGCTGGAAATGTCGAATTGATGTTCCAGCATAACTATCAACGACGGTGCCCATGGAGATAGCAAAAGGCAATTCCGCATCAACGGTAAATCCCATGGAAGTACAAAATCGGCCCAAACAAGTTCCTAAACTGTCCACCGATTTCTCTACTGATCTGTGACTAAAAGTCCCTCTTAATTCAAAACGAGACTCTCTATATTGGGAACATAGAGAGCGAAAATCAATTATAGAAATCCCTCCCGAAAAAAGAGAGATAAGTACTCTTTCCACTCTTCTGGTTTTAGTGCAGGTTAGCACATATTTTGTATATTGACACTTCACTCTATTTTCATGTCAGGCAGCCGCAGCCCTATATCAACGGTCAATCCTATGAAAGCACAAAATTGGCTTGAAGGAGTCCCTAAGCGCGCACAAATTTCAAATTGTTGAATCAATTTGTTGTAATTTATTTTTAAGAACTCAAACCCCAGAATGGAGAGGCAAAACACATCCACTGGAGGTCATTTAAATATCTGCACCATAAATCCCAAAGGGAAGAGCCAAGCCAATGCTAAGCCTCCCATTGGAGGTTTTTGCTTACAGTATTTTAAATACCTATAATTTAAATGCCTGCACCTTAAATCCCAAAGGGAAGAGCCAAGCCAATGCTTAGCCTCCCATTGGAGGTTTTTACTTACAGTAGTTTAAATACCTGCAACTTAAATATTTGTACCTTAAATCCCAAAGGGAAGAGCCAAGCCAATGCTAGGCCTCCCATTGGAGATGTTTATTCACTGTCATGTACTTCCTGTAATTTAATTCTTGAAACATCAGACCCAAAAAAAATGAGTAAGTCATAATACTGCACAGAAGTCGTTAACACACTCCCTCTGTCGGCTTCAGGAAATTTTTAACACTTAAAAAAATATAACAAATAAAAAAATATATACCATCCATGCATCCTGTTCAAAAGGTGAAAACACAAAAGAGAATACCCTACTAGAGCCTTAGGAATAAACCAAGCCTGAGTTGCCGAATTAGGATATCCATGAAATTAAGGTACCGAAAGGGCATTAGTTTTAATTAACTAGTGTAACCAAGTCCCCGAACTCATAATCTCTGGTTCGCAGAAATAAATTAGTTCTCCCACTAATTTATTTAGGTTTCTAATCGACCTACCAAGAACGATTAGTAGCGACTCCAAATCTTAAAATCATTTAAACAGAAACCAAAGTTGCGACAGACTGAAGTTGATAATATTTTTTAATTAATTAATTTTTTAAATTTTTTTTTAGTTTTTTTTTTTATGAATTTTAAAATAGAAAAAGTGATTAAAAATTAGGTGTCAACACTAGGAATGACCTTTTTGACGATATAAGGACCCTCATAATTTGGGGTGAACTTGCCCTCGGGATGAGAAACATTTGGAACTGTCTCTTTCACTACCAGATCTTCTATTTCAAAATTCCTAGGCTTGACTTTTCGATTGAACGCTTTGGCAACTCTTCTCTGGTAGCTTTGACCGTGACATATTGCCTTCAAATGCCTTTCGTCGATCAGGTTCATCTGCTCATATCTTTGCTGCGTCCACTCCGCTTCGGAGAGTTTGACTTGGGATAAGATTCTTAGAGAGGGGATTTCAACCTCTACCGGTAAAACTACCTCCATACCGTAAACTAGGGAATATGGGGTTGCTCCAGTCGAGGTCCGTATCGAAGTCCGATATGCCATCAACGCGTACGACAGTCTCTCATGCCAGTCTCTATAATTCTCTGCGGTTTTTGCTAGGATTTTCTTGATGTTCTTATTTGCCGTCTCCACAGCTCCATTCATTTGTGGGCGATATGGAGACGAATTAAGATGTCGAATGTTGAATGCTTCTAGCAGATCATCGACTATCTTATTATTCAAATTAGAGCCATTGTCTGTAATTATCGCTTGAGGGGCCCCATATCGGGAGATGATATCCCTTCTGATGAACTTGGCTACATTCTTTGCTGTGACATTCACATATGAGTTTGCTTCAATCCACTTTGTAAAATAGTCAATCACCACCAGGATGAAGCGGTGCCCATTAGAAGCGTTAGGATGAATCGGACCGATCATGTCTATCCCCCACATGGTGAATGGCCAAGCCTCCGACATCTAGTGGAGCTCGTTCGGGGGTGCGTTGATTCTGTCACCGTATACCTGGCATTGATGACAAGACCTTACATGTTGGTTGCAGTCCGACTCCATAGTCATCCAATAATAACCAAGCCGTATGATTTTCTTTGCGAGGAGGTGGCCGTTCATGTGAGGACCACATATCCCTTCATGGATTTACTTCATGAGCATGTTTGCTTCTTTGGCGTCTACACATCTCAATAGGACTGAATCGAAGGACCTTTTATAGAGAGTTTGCCCACTCAGGAAGAATTTGGTAGCCATCTTTGCTATGTACTTCTCATCCCCGACCTGACTCCCTTGAGGGAATTCTCCTTTCAAAAGATAATTCATAATGTCATAATACCAAGGCTCGCCATCGAATTCGCCTTCCACCACCATGCAGTAGGCTGGCTAATCCATGACAATGATTTTTAAAGGCTTGATGTTGAGCCCGTCCTCCACTTGCAACAATGAAGATAGAGTGGCTAACGCGTCTGCAAAGTGATTCTGGGTCCTTGGCAGATATTCGAACGAAATTTCGTCGAAATTATCGGTTAACTCCTCTAGGAACTTATGATAGGGGATAAGCTTAGAATCCCTTGTTTTCCATTCTCCCTGGGTCTGGAGAATAATCAGCATGGAGTCTCCATAAACTTGTAACCTTCGCACCTTCATGGTGATGGCTAATTGTAGGCCTAGAATACAGACTTCATATTCTGATATATTATTGGTGCATGGAAACACCAACTTCGCGGAAACCGGATAATGTAGGCCGTCCAGGGATATCAGTACTGCTCCAGTTCCAGATCCGGCCAAATTAACGGCACCATCAAAATACATGGTCCACTTATCATCAGATAATGTGAGGATTCGATCCTCTGCCTCCTCTCCATCAGGGATTACAAGTCTTTGTGAATTTTCTGCCAACATGTCGGTAATGGCTCGCCCCTTGACTGACTTCTGAGGTGAACTCCTTATGTCAAATTCTGATAACAGTACTTACCACTTGGCAAGCTTTCCCAATAAGGCGGGTTTCTCCACTAAGTACTTAATTGGGTCGCATTCTGTTACCAGCTAGATATGGTGATAGAGGGTGTACTGTCTCAACTTGTGGAGTACCCAGATCAGTGTGACGCATGTCCTTTCAACCATCGGATAATTAGCCTCCGACTGCGTGAACTTCTTGCTCAGGTAATAAATTGCTCGCTCTTTCCCGTCCTCCGGTTTCGTCTGGGCGAGTACAGCTTTTAATGATTCCTGATAGATCATTAAGTACAGAGTCAAGGGGACTCCCGGGATTGGTGGTACCAATACTGGAGGTAGGATCAGATACTTCTTGATCTTCTCAAATGCCTGATGGCATTCTGAATCCTAAATGACTTTGGCACCCTTCTTGAGGAGCTTAAAGAATGGTTTTGCCACATCAAAAAGCTGGGATATTAATCTGGCAATATAGTTTAACCACCCCAGCAGGCTTCTTACTTCCCTTACTGAGGTTGGGATATTTATGTCTCGTATAGCTTTGATCTTGGAAGGGTCGACCTCGATGCCATGACTGCTAACCATAAATCCCAAAAGCTTTCCAGATCTCGCCCCGAATATGCACTTGTTGGGATTCAGCCTTAGCTTATATTTCCGTAGGCGTTCGAACAACTTTTTTAGCATCAGAACATGGTCCTCTCCTGGTCTGGACTTGGCAATCATATCATTTACGTACACCTTGATTTCCTTATGCATCATGTCATGGAATAGAGCGACCATGGTTCTTTGGTATGTCGCCCCAACATTCTTCAACCCGAAAGGCATAACCCTATAACAGAAGGTGCCCCATGGTGTTATGAATGAGTTCTTCGCCTTGTCTTCCTCCTTCATTAAGATCTAATTATAGCTAGAAAATCCATCTATAAAGGAAAACCATTCGAACCCGACTGTACTATCGATCAACACATCTATGTGCGTCAAAGGAAAATCATCCTTTGGGCTGACTTTATTTAGATCTCGATAATTGACACAGATTAGGATTGTGCCATCTTTCTTCATCACTGGCACAAAATTGGCGATCCAATCGGCATAGGGGATTGCTTCTATGAACCCTACCTTGAGGAGCTTCATCACTTCCTCCTCAATTTTCTTGGAAAGTTCAGGCTTCGTTCGCCTGAGCCTTTGTTTTTTTGGCGGGATGTTAGGGTCGGTGGGTAGTACGTGCTCTATAATATTGTAGTCGAGACCGGGCATGTCTGCATACGACCAAGTAAAGACATCTTGGTATTCCTTGAGAAGTTCAGTCATTCGAGTAGTATCAGAGGGTGACAATGACTGCCTAATCTTCACTTCTCTGACATTCTGTGAGTCGCCTAGGTTTACTACCACTGCCTCTTCTGCTGTTAGGGGTCTAAACTCTTCGTACCGACTCCAATCTCTCTGAATATCCACAAAGTCCCTATCCTCTTCATCAATACTGCATGAGTAGCCTCCTCGATGGTCCGAGTTACATAGTAACCTATTGTGTATGCTTGGAATGATATGCCTGAAATGTCATGAGAATGATTAGTCTATTTTGACAAGTAATAGTGATGCATGATTTTTGAAAATATTTTTAAACAGAATAAGGCACAAAAGGAGATCTGGTCCTCATATCATTGGACATCGCTGCCTTCTGAGTCCATTTGACAAACTAGGAAACATGTGGGAATTCAAACCTCAAATCTTCAAGGATCGAAGATAAGCATCATTATTAGTCTGGTTTGGAATGTTCCTGCATGTCCTTAATAAAACGTGCACACGTATTTTATTGAATTTCACTGATAAGGGGGCATTACAAGGTAATCATTTGGACCAACGGCTCGAGATCCAAAGGTATCTTCTTGGAATTAAACACACACAAAAAAAAGTAAACGAGATGCAACAACTGAATTGAAATTGCGGATAAAGAAATGCTGTAAGAAGCAAAAAAAGAGCCTCTTTACTCATGTAGCTTGCTGTTGGTGTTAAGCCACTCCACAATAACATTAACAGAATCTTCAAAGAGGGAGTCAAGTATATCAGGATTATCTGTAGCTTGGATATTCTCATCTGCCAACCATTTGGGGTATTTAGAGAAAACCTAATTGAGGGGGGTGTCGAACATCTTTGCTTTGCCTTTCCAAACATCATATCCCACAAATGAGCTGATTCTTTCTCCTCTATCCCTTGGGCCTCGGCCTCGACTTCCACTACCACTTTTACCTATATAACCTAAACCAGTTCGGTGTTTATTAGAGCTTAGCTAAAGGGGTTGGCGAATTCCCTAGCAGTACTTTCCCAATCCCCTTCCAGGGATAAAACCATGAACCAATAGCATTCTCCCAGGCGCAAAAGTATAGCTTGACGGTGCGGGATTCCCTATTTTAGTCCCTGGGGGTGTGCGCACAAAAGCCACAAAGTTGAGGGAGTGGTAGGTTGACTCCTCTTTAGACTCGGGCTCTATATAAGGTACAGCACTCTTCTAATAGGATGCGAGATCTGTCTCACTGTGCACTATTATCACCTTGTCATTTACCACAAATCGAACCTTCTAGTGCAAGCTCGAAGGTACGATGCCGGCTGTATGGATCCACGGCCTTCCAAGTAGTAGGTCGGAAGCACTGGGGAGGTCCATAACTTGAAAATCAATAGAGAACTTGACTGGCCCAATAAACACATCCAATTTAATTTCTCCGACGACGGTTTTCTTCATTCCATCAAAAGCTCGAATTGTCGCTCTAGAGGTGCGAATCAGCTATTCATTCACGTCTAGACTTCTTAGCATAGCCAAATAGCATATATTAAAGGCTGACCCATTGTCCACCAACACATGGGATACCTGCTTACCGTGGCTCCTCACTGATATGTACAAGGCCTTATTGTGAGCCCGCCCATCCATGGAAAAGTCTTCATCCGAGAAGGCGATTTGATCCTTTAATAAGATGGCGTTAACGAAGCTCTCCAACTGTATTTCGTTAATCGTCTTAGATATGTGTACCTCATTCAGGACCCTCATCAGCACATTCTTATGTTTTTTTGAGTTCATGAACAGATCCAGTAGTGAGATTTAGGCCAACATTTTCTGTAACTGCTCTATCACTTCAAATTCGCTCGTTTTGATGATGGTTAACAGTTTTTCGGCATCTTTTTTAGTTACGTCTCTCTTCTCGGTCTCTCCCTCTTTAGGTGCATAACACCTCCTCAACCTCATCACTACATCTATTTCGCCCGTCCCGTAGTCCCAATGAACCGCTTTGGGATCGTACTCTTCCACTGGAGGGATCTTTATCACAACCGACCTGACACCCTCTGCCTCTCCTTTAGGGTCATTATTCGTCTCTTCATTAGAGATGCTGATTGTAAGTGGTTTGACTAAGTAATCATCCCCTTTTTCCCAATTATCAACCTTATCTAGGTTAATTACAAAATCTTCTATAGTCTCAATCATCCCAATGAGGTCATCCAAGTCTTCAGAATTGTACCCGCATCTGGGTTCAGCATGAGCCGTCTTATCAGGTCTATTAGAGGGTGGCGCATTAGTCCTTCTAGTATCCTTACTCTTCAGCCTTCCGTTGGCAAGTCCCCATTCAACTCCCTCGCCTACCCGCAGCAGGTGGGAGAACGAGTCGTAGGTGGTCCTGGCCATATGTTGGAAGAGCTCATACGGGAGGGTTCTCAGAAAATACTCGATCAGCTCCTCCCTAGTTAACAGAGGATTTATTTGTGAGGCACGCAACCTCCATCTACGCGCGTAAGTCTGGAATCGCTCATCGCTTCGTTTGACTATCTGGAGGAGGTCAGCTCGGGTGGGGGCACCTCCAATGCCAGATACGTACTCGTCCATTCGTTCCTTCAACTTATCAACCATAGTTGCCAATTCCCCCAGTCGCTTCTCTATTATAGTTAGCATACGACCTTGATTTTTGACCCTTGTGTACAACTCCAGTTCAAGTGCGTCGCTCGTGACCCGCGTTTGACTCACTTCTCTCGATCGTTGGAGCAAATCTAACAACTTTTCTGAGGTGAAGTCCAACTTTCTCTCGATGTTACCGAAGCGTTCTGTGACGCTTAATTTGCTTAATGGGTCGGCTTCTTTCTCATTTATCGCAATAGGGATGATTTCATCAATTGTCTCAAAGGAGTCTTTCTCGGAAGGACCCTTCTTTGGTACCTCTTCTATGTCGTCCATGTCTCTCCATCGGTTGGGCACTATTTCTTCCGCCTTTTTGAAGAAACGTGGTGGGATTGAATATAGAACCCTGTAGTTGTAGCCTCCGCTATCATGTTCCAAGGAATCCACAATTTCTTCCCTCCTGCGAGCTTCATGGACAAATCTCTTGTCTGCATGGCGTGTCTTTGTCTAAACTCCTCTTCGTTTAACTCCTCTTCGGATATCATACCCACTACCTGGTGGTTCGGGAATGGGTTTTGTTGTATATTTGGCCCCGTTTTATTGAACTAAAGGATGTGATTATCAATGAGGGCCTGAACCTTGAACTTCAGGGTGACGCAATTGTCAACATTGTGGCCTTTCTCTCCCATGTGGTAGACACATGATTGGTTCGCATCATAACCGGGAATTCTCGAAGGATTTGAACTTGGTGGCTCCTTGGCGACTAGCCTCCCTTCCAACAGCATTGGGAGCAGCATGGATAGTGGCCTAAGTAGCGAAGTGAACTGCTTGGGAGGAGGCTTCCTTTTTTGAGGTTGAGGCGGCTTCGGTGTCGACCATGACGAGCTTCCTTGTGCAATGGTAGAGTTGGAGAACTGCTTTGGCTGCGATAAATTAGGCACGAAAGCCACGTCGACGTTGGGCTCTCTTTTCTTCCTAGGTGGATACTGGCGTCTCGTTGCAGTCTCAGGAGCATTTCTCTCTCTCATAGCCCATTCAAGTCTTTCGGCAACCTTTATGAGATGTACGAAGGCCTGGCACCCATAAGTGTTCAGTCTATCGAAGTACTTCTACGGGAGTGCCTTCAAAAACAGGTCGACAAGCTCAACTTCAGGAATTGATGGCTTAACTTGCGTAGCTAAAGCCCGCCACCTTTGAGCATAGTTACAAATAGCTTCATTTTTTCCTTTTACCATCCTCAGCAATTCTTCCTTAGTTGGAGTCGTTGCGGTGTTAAATTTATACTTGTGCAAGAAGTTCTCAGCTAACTCTTCCCAACCGTCATAATCTTCTAGATCCAACTCAATAAACCATGCTAGAGCAGCACCTGCTAGACTCTCCTAAAACGTGTTCATCAATAACGAACATAATCGGAATAATGCGCCATCTTGCGCTAGTACTTCAGATGAGCTTGGGGGCAGCTTGTCCCATTATACTTTCTGACGAACTCGGGCTCTTTGTAATCAGGTGGGACTTCTACTTTAGCGGAGGGGGATATCTTGTCAAAACTGGCCAGTTCATATCCCTGGCTATTGAGGCATTCCTCAATATTTGCGAGCCTCCTTGGACCCTCCTCTACTTTGCTCACAAGCTTTTCTTTCTTTTCAATATCGAGGTCGATTAGCACCGGCGGGGACTCGGGTGACTGCTCGACATTCGACACCTTTCTTGGAATGTGTGCCTCCCCTAGAGCTTAAGCCATGCTCGAAGGGTGGGATGATGACGGGTGAGTAGTTTTGGGCCGGATCAACTGGCGGGGTAGTTTTCGCCTGGGTTTCTATAATCATAGCTTTCATTTCAGCTAGCATCGTAGCCATGGTTGTCATCTGCGTCTCGAGGTTAACTACCATGGGGCTCAATTCCTCACGTTCCATTATTGTCCTAAGACGGGTTCTAATACGTCTGCGTGGCACTTCCGTGATCAATGGGTACCTGAAAAAAGAATTTATACAAATGAGTATGATGAATGAAAATGACAAGTTGGTCCATGATAACCCTCTAGACCCAAGAAACAAAGCCAACATGATCAAAAGGTTAATTCGAACAAATTTCGATTTCGTCAGCTTTTACGAGAAAATTCATATCAATTCCCACAAAATTCGAAAAAGTACCAAACTTTGCGAGCTGATAATTAAGACAATGATGTACAACTTTCTTTTTTTGAGATTGAGAAGATTCCTCATGGATTAGTACAGTTTAATACTTTTTTCTAAAAATTTTCTTCAGAAAACTAATTTGTCCAGTTTTTATTTTGTGGATAAATGGGTCATCAAAAATGTGAATTGATGCCCAAAAATTTCCAGTTCACTAATTAAAAGCCCAATATACAACTTTCATGTTTTGATTTTTCTCAAAAGAGTATGTTTTCTAGTGATAAATGGAGAAATAAAAGTGAAGTCGAGAAAATTCCAGAATCCAGACAGTTTTTCTTTCACCTTAAATTTGGTAATAAATGGAAAATACATTGAATTGATTCAAACTTCTTTTTTTTGAGTGATGAATTAGGGTCTTGTGAATGTTTTCTGTGAAGACTCTATGGATTAATTAAAATTATAAAGTTCAATAAAAATTATGTAATACTAGAAAATCATATCTGAAGAGTAACCTTTATTACAAGAAAAGCTCATAAAGTCATGAAAATGCAATTAAACATGGAACAACAATCCTAAACATGGCAAATCAAGCTATTTTTCTTTTCTTTGTAGCGACGCAATCTATAGACGAATGGTCCTCCAACTCTTTCCGAAGTCGTGCATTTTCCATAGCCAAAGTCTTCATTTGTTTTTTCACCTTTTGCATCTTCTTTGCATAGGTCTCGATTTCGGCTTGACGGGTGGGCTTCACAATCACCAACGGGAACTTCGGAAGCATGTGAGTTGGTATCAAATGGTGCTTAATATACTGGGCCTTCGCATGACAACATCTTTCCTTTCTCTCGAGCTCCTCCTTGGGTAGTGATAGTGAGCGAGTCTTGGACTTGAGCCAAGTTTGGTCAAGATGTATGATCTCGGTTCTATAATTCTCGCCTGCAATGAATTCAACTTGAAAGGTGTTTGGCCCCAAAGGTGGTGGAATATCCTATAAAACTCCATATTGCCGTACCACACGGAGAGGATGATACTGCGTCATGCTGGTAATACCCAAAAGAAGTATAGGCTCCCGCTCACCATGGAACAAATGAGCCTTAGAGACTTGAAACCATATAGCTTGCCATAGAAAAATCTTAGGACTCGGATCTTTAAATAAATCAATCCACTCGGAATAAGATAATCTAGCAATATTTTTTTTGTAACTCTTGAAATTTTGCAATTGGGTTTTCCTCTTGACTTACCCGTGGAATGGTCATTATTAAGCCGAACTTAGCATAATGAGAGAAAAACCACATTTGCAAAAGTCCAACCGGAACGTGAAATGTTTTGTCCTTGTTTTGCTTAAAACGAGTTAGAGATATAAAAGTCTCGGCCAGGATAGCATTAGTAAAGTTCATTCTACTGCAAACTTGCCTAGATATCCAAGTGATTATGCATGATATTCATGCCGAGGGCATGATTCTGAGTGAATCATTTCAAGTGGCTGCCTTCATTGAAAAGTTGCCACCATCTTGGAAAGATTTCAAGAATTATCTGAAACACAAGAGAAAGGAGTTATCACTTGAAGATCTGATTGTTCGATTGAGGATCGAAGAGGACAATAGACTTTCTGAAAAGAAGGTTGATAGCAAACTGGAGGACTCTAAGGCCAATGTTATTGAAGGCGGACCAAAATCCAACATGAAGAGGAAAAGGTTTGGAGAGGGATCCACCCAAGGCCAAAAAAAGTTCATTGGCAAATGCTACAATTGTGGAAAAGCTAGACATCGAGCCAAGGATTGTAGAGCCAAGAAGAGAAAGTATACTCAAGCTAATGCGGTGGAACAAATTTCCAATGCCGTTAATGATATCAATCTGACTGCTATGATATCCGAGTGCAATTTGGTGGGCAACCCCAAAGAATGGTGGATTGATACTGGAGCAACTCGCCATATATGCGCCAATAGATGGATGTTTACATCCTATACGCCTATGGCACGTGATGAGAAACTCTATATGTGTAATTCATCGACCTTTAAGGTTGAAGGTATTGGCAAGATTGCTCTGAAGATGACGTCTGAAAAAACCGTGACACTAGTCGATGTGCTACATATGCCAGACATACGCAAGAACTTAGTATCTGGATCTTTCCTTAGCAAGAATGGTTTTAAGTTGGTGTTTGTATCTGACAAGTTTGTACTCTCCAAGAATGAGATGTATGTAGGAAAAGGTTATTTGAGTGAGGGTTTGTTTAAGCTGAATGTAATGACTGTTGTACCCAATGATTCTATGAATAAAGTTGCTTCTGCTTATGTGCTTGAGTCTCCTAACTTATGGCATGCTAGATTAGGACATGTTAACTACAAGTCAATAAAGAAATTGATGAGTATGGGACTATTGCCAAAATCTGATTGTCCGAGTGAAAAATGCCAAGTGTGTGTTGAATCAAAATTTTCCAAACCTCCGTTTCATTCTATAAATAATAAAATCACTGAACCTTTAGATTTAATACACACTGACATATGTGATTTGAAAACAATACCCACAAGACGTGGTAAGAAATATTTTATCACTTTTATAGATGACTGTTCAAGGTATTGTTATGTCTATTTATTGAGTAGTAAAGATGAAGCTGTAAATGCTTTTAGAACTTATAAGTCTGAAGTTGAAACTCAGTTAAATAGCAAAATCAAAATGATAAGAAGTGATAGAGGTGATGAATATGAATTTCCTTTTGAGGAAATTTGTTTTGAATTTGGCATTATTCACTAAATTACGCCTCCTTATACGCCACAGTCCAATGGCGTGGCAGAAAAGAAAAATCAATCGTTAAAGGAAACGATGAATGCGTTGCTAAATAGTTCTGCATTACCACATAACTTGTGGGGGGAAGCTGTTCTGACAGCTAATTTTGTTTTAAATAGAGTATCCCACAGAAAGACACAACAAACTCCATATGAGAAGTGGAAAAGCAGAACGCCTAATTTGAAATACCTCAAAGTGTGGGGGTGTTTAGCTAAGGTTGCCATTTCTAAACCTAAAAAGGTTAAAATAGGACCGAAAACCGTTGATTATGTCTTTATTGGATATGCTCTTAATAGTAATGCATATCGATTTCTGGTTCACAAGTCTGAAATCCCTGATATACATATTAATACGATTATTAAATTGAGGAACGCTTCGTTTTTCGAGAATATTTTTCCGTATAACAGAGTATATGAGACAATCAATAATTATAAAAGGCCTAGGGAGACTACGCCTAGAAGCGAACCTATAGAGGATGAACCTAGGCATAGCAAAAGACAAAGAATCTCTAAGTCTTTTGGACTTGATTTTCTAACATATTTGTTAGAGAATGAGCCTTGGACCTTTAAAGAGGCTGTGACATCTCCAGAAGCTCTGTTCTGGAAAGAAGCTATCAATAGTGAGGTTGAATCCATCTTGTCAAACCATACTTGGGAATTGGTTGATCTTCCTCCTGGTAATAAACCACTATAATGTAAGTGGATATTCAAAAGGAAAATGAAAGCGGATGGCACTATTGATAAATATAAGGCTAGGCTTGCGGTAAAAAGATACAAGCAAAGAGAAGGTCTGGATTATTTCGACACTTATTCACCTGTCACAAGAATTACATCCACAAGGATGCTAATTGCTATAGCAGCAGTTTATAAGCTTGAAATCCATCAAATAGATGTGAAAACGGCATTCTTAAATGAGGATCTAGAGGAAGAAATATATCTGGAACAACCTGAAGGGTTCATTGTTCCAGGACAAGAGAAAAAGGTATGTCAACTTATCAAGTCACTCTATGGGTTGAAACAAGCACCGAAATAATGGCATGCTAAATTCGACCAAGTCATGTTGTCAAATGGTTTTAAGATAAATGAGTGTGATAAATATGTTTATTTTAAGAATACTCATAATGGCTTTGCCATTCTGTTCTTGTATGTAGATGACATGCTTATAATGGGTAGTGATAGTGAGGTTGTTAAAGCGACCAAACGCATGCTCACAAGTAAGTTTGATATGAAAGATATGGGGGTTGCAGATGTTATTTTAGGAATTAAAATCCAAAAGACATCTGGAGGACTAGTTTTATCGCAGTCTCATTATATTGAGAAGATTCTTGAGAAATGCAAGAATCTAGATATTATACCAGCAAAGAATCCCATAGATGTTAATCTCCATCTTTCAAAGAATACTGGTGAAAGTAAAGCTCAAAATGATTATGCTAGTATACTAGGCAGTTTAATGTATGTCATGAACTGTACTAGGCCGGACATAGCTTGTGCTGTAAGCAAGCTGAGTCAATTTACAATTAGTCCAAATGACAATCATTGGAAAGCAATGAAACGTGTACTGGGTTATTTGAAGCACACTCAAAATTATGCTTTGCATTACACAAAGTATTCAGTCGTACTTAAAGGATATTTGATGCAAATTGGATAACTGGCACAAGAGACACAAAATCCACAAGTGGGTATGTGTTCACACTTGGTGGAGGAGTAGTGTCTTGGAAATCGTCCAAACAAACTTGCATTACAAGATCTACTATGGAAGTAGAATTTATTACTTTGGATAAGGTTGGTGAAGAAGCAGAGTGGCTTCGAAATTTCTTAGAAGACATTCCTAATTGGCCTAAACCAGTGCCAGCTGTATGTATTCATTGTGATAGTCAAACGGCAACTGGAAGGGCAAGGAATGTTATGTATAATAGAAAGTCCCGACATATACGTTGAAGACACAATACTGTGAGACAGCTACTCTTTAGTGGAATTATCTCGATTGACTATGTGAAGTCAAAAGATAATATTGCGGATTCATTAACAAAAGGCCTAACTAGAGAGATTGTTGAGAAAATATTACGAGGAATGGGTCTAAGGCCTATAAAATAAGTCGTGATGGATGTCGAATCCACCAAAAATAATTCCTACTCTTTATATTGCAAATAAATTGTACTTAGGGTGAGTAGAGTCGAATCCACAGAGGCTGACAAATTGTTAATCCTTTGAAAACCAAGTAAACAATAATAATGAAATTTAAAGGGGGAAGGTTTATGCAAAATGTAACTAAAATAAAATAAGCGAACCAAAATAATAATAAATCAGATTATGCAACGTCTAGCAAAGGTAATCTCATTCAAGTTCGAAAATTGATCATTGAATCAAAGGAATAATCTCAAATACTACAATAGACTGGTTACGGTTGTTGAAACGCTTCTAACAACCTAATCTTTCCTTAATATTAGATTAACCAGACACGCGCCTATGATTAATCCCTTATTAACGAATAACCCCGACACGCACCAAAGATTCAATTCGCTAATAGCATGTAAACGAGAAAAACCCAATCCTAGCCAATAAATCATACGCATAACTTATTCAAGCTAGACCATATATTCTCATAATATAACCTGAAAATCTGGTTTTAATCAAGTTATATTATTTGCCACTATTATTAAAACACCTAAACAATTACGGATTTGGATGTTTCAATTGGCAAATCATCACCCTGTCAATTGCACAACGAGCTCTTATTGTAACAACCAACAAAGCAATAATAAACAATAAAACAAAGAATACACAAATACTGCAGAAATTAAGAAGGAGAGTTAAGTTTAGATCTCACAACTTGAAGGAACTTGAACCTTGATAAACCTTTGCTAGATTAAAGAGAAGTTAGCCACGCATGGCTTCAAAGTGCGCAAAAGAGAAAAAAAATAATATGCTTCACAATTTCTTGACGTCAGATCCGTCCTCTTTTTTACGTTCAGCCCCTTAAACTATAAGAAAAAGTCTAAAAAAGAAATTCTCTCCAACATGGAAAGAGAGAAAAAGAAAATAAAAACTTCTCCGCAATATCCCTAATTAAGAGTTCTAATTAAGTACAAAGATCCTCCAAAATCAAATCTGAATAATATGGAAATTAGTGGCCAAATCATATCTCCAAATTCTGCACCAGCTTTGCATCCAAAATCTTCACAATTGCATCATTCACCATCACCTAATCACAATGCATAAAATCAAATAAATTCCACTATATTTATTCAAATATCTGCCCAAAAATATCAAATATAATCGAAATTGATGTTTAATACACACATCATCAAACTCCCCCACACTTATCCAATGCTTGTCCTCAAGCATAACCCTAATCTGTCAACTAACAGTATTCGGCCGTGACTCACACAAATTCCTCATCCATTCATGATTCAACATACTAAAAGACATAATAAACTCAATATAACCAACAAGTCTCAATTTCTCAAGCAATAAACAACTGATTTTAATAATTCTTATCATCATAAAACACAAGGCTCGATCTTTTTTTTTTTTAAGATTCACACAAATAAGTTCCACATAAGTTAAGTCAATGCATAAAGAATCATCCCTTAACTTGTCAAGTCACAAATCTCACAATAAACAAGAATTTGAGGTGCTTTTGAATTATTGCCACACTTTTAAGCTTGTCTAGGGCGTCATAGACCTTTTGACGCGAAAGTAGACCATTTTTTGTGGTTACCCCCGGTTACTCAGCCCATCACAACCCTAAATGGCTACTAGCACTGCTCATATTCTACTAGTTTTTTTTTTGCCTGAGTGTCAACATGGGTTACATGAAGACCCCCTGGTTACTTAACTAGAGTAGAACAGCGGAGCAAATATAATCAAACTTTTTTTTTTTTACTTTTGCAGCAACCTCATTTTCATCACACATTCACATATGAATAATTATGTGACTAGACAAGTTTAGTGGAAATTCCATATGCATATGACATAGATTTAAGTCAAGCAAGTTAAGCATATTTCACTTCATCAATTCAAGCCTCATATTTTATGACAAGTGGAACAACCAAAATCAACCATTTATTTCACGAAAAATTAAGAACAAATCTGGTTATATTAAGTTTATTACATAATCTAGCACATTTTATCAATTCAAGACGAGAAAATTTGCTAAGTAAATTTTTCCACAAAAAGAATCAATCAAAATAAAAAAAGGATCTTCCAAAATATTACGATATCAGAAAGAATTCTCCTCAAGCAGCAACCATATCAAATCCAGCATCAAAACCCAAATATTTTATAAAAAGAATAATCAAGATAATTCATTTTCTTCATCAAACCTCCCCCACACTTAATAGACACATTGTCCTCAATGTATAGGAAAAAGAAAAGCACAAATGAAAAAGAAAGAGGATTCTAACTTCCCTGAATGGTGGAGGAGATGGAATCATGGTAGTCTAAGATGGATAGCTGAAGTGGACAGAGAAGCCGTGCTCGTGTCGGGAGCTCTAGTAGTGTGCTGTTCCTATGGAAAAATCGGACAAGGTATGAGTAGACATGTATGAGCTGTCCACCATAACTTCTAAAAAAATCAACAGATGTGCGGATCCTGACCAGAAAATAAGAGCAGAAAATTAAGGTAAATTACTAGAGAAGACAACAGTAAAAAAAAAAAGAATTGAGAATGAACTAAAAATAAGGCGTGGGCACGCCTTAATCTTGGGTTGCCTCCCAAAAGCGCCCTTGTTTAACGTCCTAGGCTAGACGACCTGCATTTTTATTTTCTCTCATTAACCCTATCTAAGGATATTTCCTCTTTTCCATGAGCCTGAAATCCTTCATAAAATGGCTTGAGACGATGTCCATTTACTTTTAAAACTTTGTTTGTCTCTAGGCTCTGTATCTCTACTGCACCATGAGAAAAGACATTAGTAACAATAAAAGGACCAATCCACTTGGACCTTAATTTTCCAGGAAATAATTTTAAACGAGAATGATAAAGTAGAACTTTTTGCCTAATTGAAAATTATTTCCTAGAAATCATTTGGTCATGAAAATTCTTTGTCTTTTCCTTGTAAATTCTAGAGCTCTCATATGCATCAATTCTAAGCTCCTCCAGCTCCTGCAATTGCAATTTCCTATGTTCACCAGCTTCATCCATCTTCATGTTGCATTGCTTGATAGCCCAATAAGCGCGGTGCTCTAACTCCACAGAGAGGTGACAAGGCTTACCAAAAACAAGACGATATGGAGACATGCCTATAGGGGTCTTGTAGGCTGTACGATAAGCCCAGAGTGCGTCATCCAACCGTAAACTCCAGTCTTTTTTATTCGGATTCACTATCTTTTTAAGTATGGACTTAATTTCTCTATTTGACACTTCGGCTTGTCCACTCGTCTGTGGATGGTAGGCAGTGGAGGTGCGATGAGTTACGACATATTTGGTGAAGAGTGTTTCCATGATGCGATTGCAAAAATGAGTCCCTCTATCACTGATAATTGCCCTTGGCGTTTCGAACCTAGCAAAGATGTGAGTTTTGACAAAATCTGCAACAGTCTTAGCATTATCAGTTCGTGTAGCCTTGGCTTCCACCCATTTAGAAACATAATCTACGGCAAGCAAAATATAAGTATGATAAAATGAAGGTGGAAAAGGACCCATAAAATCAATACCCCATACATCAAATATTTCACAAACAAGTATAGGAGTGAGTGGCATTTGATCTCTATGTCCTAAATTACCAATTCTTTGACAATTAGCACAGGACTTACAAGACATATAAGCATCACGAAATAAAGAAGGCCAATATAGTCCACACTCTAATACTTTGCGTGCTGTCCTCTTGGGTCCAAAATGACCTCCACAAGCATAAGAATGACAAAATTTCAGAATTGACTCAACCTCTACCTCAGAAACACATCGCCTAATAACTTGATCAGAACAATGTTTCCATAAATAAGGATCATCCCATACATAATACTTAGCATCCCTCTTGATTTTATCTTTTTCAGACCTAGTTAACTCATTAGGAAAGGTACCAATAACTAGGTAATTTACAATATCAGCATACCAAGGAGCTGTACTTTGCATGGAAAATAAGTACTCATCAGGAAAATCATCTTGCAAAGGCTATGCTTCTTCAGCAATAGGTAGTCGACTAAGATGGTCAGCAACCAAATTTTCGGACCCCTTTTTATCTTTTATCTCCAAATCGAATTCTTGTAACAAAAGAATCCATCTGATCAGCCTCGGTTTTGCCTCCTTCTGCTTGAGTAAGAATTTCAACGCTGCATGATCGGAATAAACAATTACTTTAGTGCCCAATAAATAAGAACGGAATTTTTCTAAAGCAAATACAATAGCTAAAAGTTCTTTTTCCGTCGCGGAGTAATTGCACTGAGCACTATCCAGCGTCCTTGAGGCATAGTATATGACATGTGGATTCTTCTCAATTCACTGTCCCAGAACCGTGCCCACGGCTTTGTTGCTCGCGTCACACATGATTTCAAAAGGATAATTCCAGTTCGGCGGTTGGATAATTGGTGCAGAAACCAACATTTCTTTAAGAGCATCAAAAGCTGTCTTGCGCTCTTCATTAAACTTAAAGGGAATATCTTTTTGCAACAATTGGCACAAAGGTTGAGTGATCTTGGAAAAATCTTTGATGAAGCGCCTATAAAAACCTGCATGTCCAAGAAAAGAACGCACCTCCTGAATACTCGCGGGGTAAGGTAAGGATTTAATAACATCTATTATAGCTTTATTGACTTCAATTCCTTTAGCAGACATGATATGTCCCAAAATTAACCCTTGATCGACCATAAAGTGACATTTTTCATAATTCAGCACAAGATTGGACTCCAAACACCTTTTCAGGATTTTTGTAAGATTAGCCAGGCACTCATCAAAAGAATTACCATAGACAGTGAAATCATCCATAAACACTTCTATGATATTTTCAATATAATCAGAAAATATGCTAACCATATACCTTTGGAAAGTGGCTAGGGCATTAAAAAGTCCAAATGGCATCCTTCGATAAGCAAAAGTTCCAAACGGGCAGGTGAATGTTGTCTTTTCTTGATCTTCAGGTGCAACCGGAATTTGGTAGAAACCTGTATATCCATCAAGACAACAATAATGAGTTCTACCAGCCAACCGTTCAAGCATTTGATCAATAAATGGAAGAGGAAAGTAATCTTTTCTAGTTGATGCATTTAATTTTCTGTAATCTATACAAACTCGCCATCCGTTTTGAACTCGGGTGGGCACCAACTCACCATCTGTATTCTCAATCACTGTTATACCTATTTTCTTGGGTACTACCTGAATCGGGCTTACCCATTTGCTATCCGAAATTGGATAAATCATACCAACATCTAACAATTTCACAATTTCTTTCTTTACAACTTCCATCATAGGCGGATTCAAACGCCTTTGAGCCTCCCTACTAGGCTTTTTATATTCTTCCAAAAGGATTCTATGCATGCATGTTGATGGGCTTATTCCTTTGATATCTGCAATTGTCCATCCTACAGCCCCTTTATGTTCTTTTAGCACTTCAATCAACTCTTTCTCTTCCTCCTTGCTAAGTTTATTTGAGATGATTACTGGGAGGGTATCTCCTTCACCTAAAAATGCATACTTCAAATGGCTGGGTAGAGGCTTTAATTCCAATTTAAGAGGCTGCAAAACAGAAGGTAAAAGAGTAGTGTGAGATGTGGGCAAGTCTACAGAAGAACTAGAACTTACCTTAGGCTTAAGTGTCTCTAACTCATACACCACTTCTTGCAATTCATCATCAATTAAAAACTTTCTTTCAACCTTACCAATGCTGTCCAAACTTATGCTTTTGCAAAGCGCAATCATCAACTTGTCATCCTCACTTAACTCAAATGTCTTTTGGGTTAATGGTTCGATAATGTCAATGCTGAAAACACAAGATATATCATTAGGATATTTCATGGCATCATAAACATTAAATTTAATCACCTCACCATCAAATTCCATAGTTAATGTACCATCATGCACATCGATCTTTGCTCTAGCAGTACTAAGGAAAGGTCTTCCTAGAAGAATATCAGATGAGTTTGAGGATTTATCATCCTCCATATCTAAAACAAAGAAATCTGCAGGAAAAATTAGACTATTAACCTGAACTAGCACATCCTCTAACACACCTTTGGGGTAAACAATTGATCTATAAGCAAGTTAAACTACTACCCCAGTTTCTTTTAATGGACCAGCATTTAAAGAAAAATAAATGGACCATGGTATCACATTAATTGAAGCTCCTAAGTCACACATAGCCCTTTTTATTCCTACATTCCCAATTGTGCAAGATATAGCAAACATACCTTGATCTTTGCATTTGGGGGGTAATTTTTTTTGAAGAACAGCAAACACATTTTCCCCCACACTTACCTTTTCATACCCGATCAACTTTTTCTTATTAGTGCACAACTTTTTAAGAAATTTTGCATACGTGGGTGTTTGCTTAATTGCATCAAGCAAGGGTATATTTACCTCTACCTTTTATAATGTTTCAAGAATTTCTTTCTCTTCCTTTTCCTTTTTTGATTTGGCTAATCTTTCTGGAAAAGGGGGCTTGGTCTCCAATATTTTGGGCTCCTTAGGTACAGACTTCTCAGACTGCTCTGTCTGTTCCTTTACTACCACCTCTGTTTTTGCTTCTGATGCCAAGCCTTGCTTGCGTCTTTTTTCATCAATAGGTTCCAACTCTTTTCCACTTCTCAAGATAATTGCGCTTGCATTCTCTTTTGGGTTCACTACTGTTTGGGAAGGCAGTTTTCCTTGAGACTCCAGCTTGTTTAGGGATGTTGCTAATTGGTTAACTTGATTCTCCAAATTTTGTATGCTCGCCCTTGTCTCCTGTTGAAATTGCTGAGTGTTAGTTTCAAAAGACTTAACTATATCTTCAAGAGACATACCTGGTTCTGAAGATTTTTGCTGCAGTGGGCTTGATGGTCTTTGCTGAAATTGTTGAAAATTTTGCGCTCTTGATCCATAACTAAAGTTAGGGTAATCTCTCCATCATGGATTGTATGTATTTGAGTATGGATCATGCTTCCTTTGTGGACCAGGAAAATTTCCAATGGCATTTGCTTGACTGGGGGTATCATCTTGCAAAGTGGGGCACATATTTGTAGGATGATCGGTATAAGCGCAAATCCCACACACCTTGGCTTGTTGTGCATTCCCTACAATCAAATTCTGAACCAAAGAGGTTAGTTGATTAATTTTGCTCTCAAGGGAAGATGTACTTAATTCATTAACCCTTCTTGGGGGTTCTTGGCGAGACCCAAATTGCTGGGAATTTGCAGCCATGGTAGAAATTAAATCACGGGCAGCTTGAGGTGTCTTGTTGACAATAGCTCCTCCACTTGCGGCATCCATCATCCTCCTCTCCATGAGTAATAATCCTTCATAAAAATATTGAATAAGGGCTTGATCTGGAATTCCATGTTGAGGACAGCTTGCACATAATCTTTTAAACCTCTCCCAATATTCATGGAGAGTCTCCGTATCCCATTGCTAAATCCCACAAATGTCTCTTCTAATTCCAGCGGCTCGGGAGGCAGGAAAGAACTTGTCAAGAAAATTATTTACCATGTCTATCCACGAAATAATAGTCCCAGGAGGTAGATAAAATAGCCATTCCTTGGCCGCATCAGCTAGAGAAAACGGAAAGGCCCTTAACTTAATTTGCTCTTCCGTTACTCCTTGTGGTTTCATGGTGGAACAAACTACATGAAATTCCTTGAGATGTTTATAAGGATCTTCATTCTCTAACCCACGAAAAGTAGGCAGTAAGTGGATTAAATCTGATTTCAACTCAAATGGAGCCTCTAAATTTCAGTGAGTGATGCACAAAGGCTATTGATTGACTGAAGGGGCTGCTAATTCTCTCAAAGTCCTATTTTCTCCGGCCATCTTTTCTTCTTGATCAGATTCGCTGGAAGAATAAAGTGGTTCAAGAGATGCTTCGTCTTTGGGTGCTGAAATAGTAGATGAAGACGCTTGTTTTCTTAATTTTGCTTCTTTTCTTAACCTCTTAGCTGTCTTCTCTATCTCAGTTTCGTATTGAAATTCACTTGTACGATCAGACCTGGTCATCAAAGAATAAAATCAATTAAAATCAGCCCCGGCAACGACGCCAAAATTGATGGATGTCGAATCCACCAAAAATAATTCCTACTCTTTATATTGCAAATAAATTGTACTTAGGGTGAGTAGAGTCGAATCCACAGAGACTGACAAATTGTTAATCCTTTGAAAACCAAGTAAACAATAATAATGAAATTTAAAGGGGGAAGGTTTATGCAAAATGTAACTAAAATAAAATAAGCGAACAAAAATAATAATAATAAATCAGATTATGCAACGTCTAGCAAAGGTAATCTCATTCAAGTTCGAAAGTTGATCATTGAATCAAAGGAATAATCTCAAATACTACAATAGACTGGTTACGGTTGTTGAAACGCTTCTAACAACCTAATCTTTCCTTAATATTAGATTAACCAGACACGCGCCTATGATTAATCCCTTATTAACGAATGACCCCGATACGCACCAAAGATTCAATTCGCTAATAGCATGTAAATGAGAAAAACCCAATCCTAGCCAATAAATCATACGCATAACTTATTCAAGCTAGACCATATATTCTCATAATATAACCTGAAAATCTGGTTTTAATCAAGTTATATTATTTGCCACTATTATTAAAACACCTAAACAATTACGGATTTAGATGTTTCAATTGGCAAATCATCACCCTGTCAATTGCACAACGAGCTCTTATTGTAACAACCAACAAAGCAATAATAAACAATAAAACAAAGAATACACAAATACTGCAGAAATTAAGAAGGAGAGTTAAGTTTAGATCTCACAACTTGAAGGAACTTGAACCTTGATAAACCTTTGCTAGATTAAAGAGAAGTTAGCCACGCATGGCTTCAAAGTGCGCAAAAGAGAAAAAAATAATATGCTTCGCAATTTCTTGACGTCAGATCCGTCCTCTTTTTTACGTTCAGCCCCTTAAACTATAAGAAAAAGTCTAAAAAAGAAATTCTCTCCAACATGGAAAGAGAGAAAAAGAAAATAAAAACTTCTCCGCAATATCCCTAATTAAGAGTTCTAATTAAGTACAAAGATCCTCCAAAATCAAATCTGAATAATATGGAAATTAGCGGCCAAATCATATCTCCAAATTCTGCACCAGCTTTGCATCCAAAATCTTCACGATTGCATCATTCACCATCACCTAATCACAATGCATAAAATCAAATAAATTCCACTATATTTATTCAAATATCTGCCCAAAAATATCAAATATAATCGAAATAGATGTTTAATACACACATCATCAAGTTGTCATAGCGGAAAGCCCACCTAGTTGACTGGAGATCCCAAAATCTAGGTTCAAAGGGACAACTAAGTTATGCAGACTGAGTAGAGTACTGTCAACTCTTACTCATTCCCGTATAAAGACAGTACAGACATGTGAAGGTTAAGCATGAGCTTTTAATGATTCTGATTTAGGTATGTGAAATACCACACATTCAGAAATCACCTATGTGAGTGTGAAGTGAGGGCCGCTTCTAAGAGAATTTGACAGGCCGAATTCTCGAAAGCACTCATGAAACCAGGCGGTGTTCATGGCAAAAAACGAATACAACAGTGAGAACCAACTTTGGTAGAAAGATAGTTGTGTGACTCCTATTGTCTAGACTTACAACGAAGGTTGACAATTCAAGAACATCATGTCTACTGATTGACCGAATAGGTCCGATAGGTCTCACTAGGGAAAGTTCAAAGTCTCAGACTACTCATCCTAATGCAGCGTTCTCTCATGGAATAATCGCACACTGCATTCATGCATACACGAAGAGTCATGAAATTTGAACTTCTCATTCATGTGGGGGTTGGGGTTTTTTTTTTTTTGAAAACAAAAGCCCATAAGCCCATAGGAAATGAATGAGAAGTTGTGGAAAAAATTTAGTCCCACATAGGATGGAAGAGAAGATGGAAAGGTGTTTAAATAATGCAGCCTCTCAAATGGGTTTGGGCCCCAAGGGGCATCCCACTTTTGTGGAGGAGAGAGGTCTTGCACAAAGTTGGACCAGTCGGCTCGGTTCGGTTTGGGCCGGTTCGGGCCGGGCCGAGCCCGGGTCCAATGATTATCTTTTTGAAACTCGGCCCATTTACTCCATCAATTTATTTTTCCGAAAGGACACAATGAAATAGTGTGTCCGAATATCTTCTGTCAATAACCGAACCTGAATTGATTCGTGACTCTTCGGTGACATATTACATTCGTTTTCAAATATAAAAAAACCGAGGCATTCGTTTTGAGAATTCTCTCTGGTTTTCCAAAAAAATCACTCACTCTCATTCCCTCTCTGTGCGATAATTCTACGAGTTGCGTTCGAAGGATTTTGTTGAAGAAGTACCAATTCAACAAAATTGTGATCCGTTCTATCCTAGGAGACGATTGTCCAGACAATCTTGGGTACTGATAGAGGGCAAATTCGTCTTAAGAACACGACGTGAATTCGTTGGGCTCGGATCAATCATTCACCATTGTGTATGCTCATTAGCGCTTGATTTCAGGTCTATCTGATTACTTTTATTTGTCATGCACGAACGAATATATACAACAACAGTTATAAATATGGTTATGTTGGGTCATGGTTTAGTCTAACGTGCATGTTAAGGTCTACTCATTTGCATTTCTTTTGGCAATTGATGACTATCTGGTTCGAGATGATCGTCTTCAGATGAGAAAAATGGATGAACCAAATTAAATGTGTTGTAACATCGGCTATGTACTTCGTAACAAGTTCCAAAACCATTTAGCATTTTTTGCAGTTCAGTTCCTTTCGGGTCCTGAGTTGACGGCCCGTTACAGGTGCAATAAGCCAAAAATCAGTAAGTTATGATGGAAACCGCCTTGATTACGAGACATTCCCTCTAAGCTTACGACTGTCGCAAGTGCAATACTTGAAAAATGACAAAAGCGATGCAAATGCGCTTTGGCCACAAACATTTGCTTTCAGCTTATGACCCATTACAAGTGCGGTATTTTGGAAATCAGTAAGTTATGACAGAAAAGGTCTTCGTCACGAAATGTTTGCTCTAAGTTCGAGAACTTTTTCGATGCTCCTATCCACGGTCTTTGGTACTGAGGACATGTGGAAGTATCATTTCATATTTCAACGATCATAACAAGTTGTAAAGCCATTTTTGTAGTTTCAACGATCATAACAAGTATCATTTCATATTTCAAAGATCATAACCTGGTAACAAGTTGTCAACCTATTAGCTTGTTTTGTAACTTAGACCGTTTTGTAAACTAGTGCAAGAAAATAAAGAATACTATATATAAGATCAATCTTTCACTATGAGGAAGGAGGGAAATAATTTTTTAATAAAAAACTGAAATTTCAGGCGAAACTATTAGGAAGGAAAAATATATAAATCGTTGAAACATGATAACATGAAATTAAGACTGAACAGCACATGCGATTGAATTAACAGTATTTTTTAAAGAGTTTTGTGTATTCTATTTTAGAGGGCTATTTTTAGATCAAGATGGTTAATGGATCTTCAACTTTGCAGCTCTTAATTGATGTGTAGTGCACTACTTATTTAGTAAGACATTAGTAATTTGATGGAATGTTAGTAGGAAAAAAATACCAAAAAAGTCGCAACTTATTACAATCTTGCAAATTCATTTATAAATTTTATTTTATTTTTTTGTCAATTCAATCATAAACCTTTTTTATTTGTGCCAATTCAGTCCATCGAACCAACTTTAACTGGCCTACGTTGACGTAGCCCTGCCAGCGCTAACGTGGCAATTTTAATGATATTGTAATATTTTCTCAAATTTTTTATTTTCTCTTTTATTTTTTCTTTTGTTCTTTCTTTCTTTCTTTCTTTCTTTTTATCCATCTTCCTCCGGCCGTTGTTGCTGAGCAAGGTTGAGCCTCGCCGTTGTTGGGTGAGATCGGCCTCGGCGGCCTCGCCTCTGGGTGACCGGCTGAAGTAAGAAGAAGAAAAATAAATCAAAAAGTATTTAAGTATTATTAAAAATTATCCATGTCAGTGCCGGTTAGTTAAAGTTGGCGAAAGGATTGAATTGACACAAATACAAAAGGTTTATGACTAAATTAGCACAATTACAATAAACTTAGAATTTCTTTGATAATTTTCCTAGTGTCAATAAGTCCTGTTTATGTTGGTAGTACAATGGTCACGCTTGTTCAATGTGCAAGAAGTTGCTAACTTACCAAGTTATTGATATGTTTAGTAAATTTGTTAAAGAATTGGTATTTTACTAACCACAATTGTAAAACTTAGTTGGTAATTTTACCAATTCATCAGAATTTTGGTCAATTCTCCATGTTGCTGGAAGTTTACTACTCAATCATGTTAACTTTTTCAACCATAAAAAAATCTTGTTAAATTTTAAAGAAATTGGAAAATAATAAATTACATGTGATGATGGCAAATTAATTCCTTGTAAGGTTGTTATTTGCGTAAATTTTTAAGAAGTTGGTGATTGACTAATGTATTAAGTGTTAGTAAATTCCTTATAGGGCTAGTATTTTACTACCGACAGTGGTAGAATTTGAAAGGAGCTGGCACCTACGAATTTATTGGGATATTAGGAAGTTTCTTGTAGGGTTTATATTTTACTAAGTTCACTTGTAACGGTTCCAAGAAGTACATAAATTACTAACCTGTTGGAATGTTCGTAAATTTATTAAAGTATTGGAGATTTACTCGTGCCACCGCTAAAATGGAAGAAGAGTAGGTAATTTACTAATTCATGTGAAAGTTGGTATATTCCTAACAGTACTAGCAAATTCATAATAAGTAACTTGACATTCAAGTTACCGGTCATACTTTTTTTATCAACGTTATTAGATTTCTCCTTAGCGGGACCCTGGAATCGTCTAAGAAATCCAATCAGCGTGTCTTCTATAACCCCTATTTCGAGAGAAACGCCATTCCTTCTCAGATTTTTCAATTTGCTACATACAGCATGATGGATTAGCTAGCATCGGTATCATTGTTAATAATTGAATAAGACGGTTGAATTGGTGTGAGGAGATGAAAATAAAAAGGATCGGAGTAACTTCATTTCTATAGAAGTAAAATGATTGGTAATGGTATTGCCAAATTGCAGTTTTTATATATGCACCACACTTTCCATGTTAATGAGAATATTTCTGTGCCTCACAAAGCAAAAAGAATTGCTGAGCTGCACGGACAAACTTGCACAATCCTGAGGATTGCGGCCTATTTATACTCCCCAAAGTTCTCTTAAGAAAACATTGGAAGAGAAGAAAATAACTGGAGCATCTCATTTACTGAATCAAAAGTCAAGCTGCCTTTTATTCAAAAGAAAGTCATAAACGCCAAATTGAATGAGTTCAACATATGAGGCCACTGAAAAATGGATGAATTGTGCTGAAATATCGAACTGACGATTCGAACGCAGAACGATGTTCATGACGCTCTAGGGTAATGGTGAACTCAAATGCCTGAAACGTTGACTCCTTGCAAATGCAGGACGAAACCAATGTAAAGGAGACTAGTCTGAGCTTGGACACCTAATTTTCTCTCCCTCTGGGATGTGCTTTATTTACATGAGGTTCTTCTCTCAATGACCTAAAACGGAGGAAAAAAGGGTGTGCAGTCTCTCAGCTTGTAGGTCCTCACCGATTCAATGCAATTGGCCTTTCTTAACCAGCAACTCGAATATTAGACCTTCAATGCTAGCTTCTGAGCAGCAAGAGCTTCAGCCTCTAGGGTGGGCTCCCATAGAATTGTAGTTTCAGCAAGTAATGATGTCACGACATATGGGTCCATGTTTGAGGCAGGACGCCTATCTTCCAAGTAACCTGCATATAATTTCAAGCCATTAATTAACTAAGCAAGGAAGGCGAACTTTCTGTGTTCTCAATACTTAGAAATAATGACGCATTCCAGAAAGTTTTTGAGGCATTAAAAGAACTGAAATGTCCAAGCCTTAATCAATAAAATTTAGCAAATATTGGATTACCAAGGACTGATAAGAAGATTTACATTTGCTGCAAAACTGGGGAAATACTTTATGAGTGTCAACAGTTAAAATTTCTGTCATAGTGACAATGAGAGAATCAACTGAGACCAAAAAGAACAAGTGCGTTCTATGTACTATTGTTTTATGGTAGCATTTCTTGAATCATGCATGAAATGTGGGGATGTCCGATTGATGGTCAGACAGAACACACTGGCACGGTCACTGTTATAGTACCTTTTCCTTGCTTCTCAGTCTCATGGCCCACACGGATTGAGCAACGACGAATGGCAACTCCCTGCATAACGGAATTCAAGTAATTCAAGCATCACAAAAAAAAGGTCCAATTGAATGGGCAACTTGCGAATTTGACTAGCAGCTGGCATGGTTTTTCTGAGCCTTACCGAAGAAAATGTGTCAATGCTGGTTGTCTCATGCTTTTCTGTCAACAGCCTCTCATTTCCTTCTCCATAGGCACTGACATGCTCCTCGTGGCCAAGTGGGAGGATCAGAATTGCCTTCTTTATCACTTCAAACTCCCATTTCTATCATGTTTTTTGTATAACAGAAAAGACAGGGAGCACACACTTAAAGTTCTTCAATGAACAAAAATACTTAATCAAGTCCATGTTATTTCACACCCTGTGAACCTATCCTGCACCATTCCAATCACCCTGGTAATGACTTATCAGCCCCAACACCACAGTAATAAGGCCGCTATATGGACATAACATCTCGCATCACAGCACAAATTTTCTCATCAACTTAAGCCTATAATCCAACTATAGTTAGGGAAATTCGTTAACAAGTTCTCACCTGGGGACCTGGATGTCCTCCGACATGCCAACCCAATGGCCATTGAACATTTGCCTGCAGCAGGGTGTCCTCTTGCTCAATCCCATGTCTAATGTGAACATTCAGCCTAGTCATGAACTAGTCGCCGTTTCAAAACTTTCTAATTCATGATCAAAACTCATGTTTTTGGATCTCCTGCCATGAAATTTCATTGATAACCTTTGGGTTACTGAAAATTTCAGCAACCCTCGCACATTAGTTTGTTGGGATCGGCTAGCCAGCTAGTGTGTATGAATCACAAATAACCTGCAGACGAACAATAACTCCATGTAAATTAATTGAAACGTCTTGTCTGATTAATCTGTTCAGATGATCTGATGGATGAACAATTTTTTACAACATAATACTTGTTTTGTATATGATTTACCAAGATAACGTAGCCACCTTGGAAAGGATCCTTGGAAATTGCTTGAGGGCTGTTAAAAAATCTAGAACTTGATGGAATGATGTGAAGGTAAATATAGCAAGACAGTTTTGGGTTTATGTCATCTTACTATGACATCACTTCACAACCTTGACCAGTACTTGATCCACCATTGTTCCACCCGGGATGTTCAGACAGGTGTTCAATAGGCCTGGTGACTATCTCATGCGAAAACGCAACATATTTTGTTGTCGCCATTCATACCCTTGATTTGTGGCGCAGATCTAAGCCAGAACTTTCAATCCTGTCTCATGGTTAGACTAACATCAAAATGTGAAACAATATATGCTAATGTAGAAATTGAAAAAGGAAAAAGGTGTCAGTGGTTGAATGTGCATAAAACATGTGACGTCCTTATTATGATGGTAGATTGAAGAAAAAAGCAAAATTATAGTCTCAGAACAGGATAGTTCTGGTGTTGTTCATCTTTTTGTGCACTGCACTCAAAGTTTTTAGGCATTAATACATATTGATCATATTCTGCAATTATCTTATCAGTGTAGGGCATGATGTCCAAGTTGAGAAGACTCGCGAGCCTGTAATAGTATTTGTTCTCAGACTTCAGAGCATACACCCGGAAAGCTCTTGGTGTTTCCACTCTTCCTTCTGTTTTAGCAAGACAGAACTCCAGGTGTTTGCTGCCGCGGGACTGGCGGTCAATGAGTTTCTTTGTAATCTTCCTATGGCATTGTGTCATCGGCCCCAAAATCTGCACCATTTCTGCCTAGTCTGAAAATTGAAGCAGTGTGAGAAACAGTCATACCTACTGAAACAAAAGAATGGACTGGGTACTTCAAAGAAAGAGTCTCTTTAGCAAGTGCCAGCACAGAAAGTACAAAGCTGCATTTTAAAGTAGGAAAAAGTAACATTTTTCAAAGCACAAATAGGGAGTTTCCCTAAGGACGCTACAACATTCTCCTTAAAAAGTGAACTATGGCATAGCTATACTTCTAATTTTAAGAACCATTTCAATCAGCAAACATGTTATTCTAATATTTCATTTAGATCTAGTGAATGATCAACTCGTGAATCTTGACAGTGCACCTAATTCTTTCCTCTCGCAATCAAAAGGCAATCACATTGAAATACTTTCTTCTTTCACAAAATTTAGAATTATTGCCATGGCAGAGCAAGACTACCAAACTCAGCAATAATCAGAATGACCAAATTGAAGTCATAGAACAGGAGAATTCGAGTCTACACACAGATCAAGCAATGAACCCAATCAAAAGACATCAACATCAACATCACATTTATCCCAAACCAGTTAGGGTCGGCGAAAAGGGCAGCCCGGTGCATGAAGCATCCCCGCGAGGCGGGGGTCCGGGGAAGGGCCCCACCACAAGGGTGAAAGGAGGCAAGTCTTACCCTGCATTTGCAAGAGGCCGCGTCCAAGGCTCGAACCCGTGACTTCCAGGTCACACGGCAACACCTTAACCAGATGCGCCAAGGCTCCCCTTCGAACCCAATCAAAAGACACAAAACAAAAATTCATATGACGCCAAACAGAAGTAGTCAACTTCGCTTAGGAACCAGGACAAATTGAGTAATTCTCTAAAAGCACGAACAGCTCAAAGTCAAGAAACGCAAAAGCATTAACCATGCTGAACTCAGTGTACATTGTCCTCTCCCCATTACCAAATCACGCAGAAAATATAGAATTCCAAAAGCAGAGAGAGAGAGAGAGAGAGAGAGAGAGAGGACGCACCAGTCAAAAAGGCATTTGGGGAGAAAGCGTGTACTCGTGTAATAATCGGAATTAGGCCTCGCGAGAGAGATCTCTCAAGCAATGGCTACGACAAGATTCTCTGAAGAAGAATAGGAGGGCATCTGCAAAATCGTGCTGGTTTTCGCTGGGGTTAATTCATGTCCTCCGATCGGAACACAAATCGAGAACTATTCATAGGAAAAAATCTGGGACGAACGGGCAGCCGAAAGATATGTAGGGGATATGAGCAATCTTGTCCCAGTCCTCGCCTGCATCTATTTTGCACCTCTCCTCCAATTCTGGGCAACCGACGATGGATAGGTGAGTAAGCGATGCAAGCCTTCGTATTCCTTCGGGTAATGACGTCAGCAAGGGGCTCCACGTGATTTGAAGCAGTCGAAGTGATTGAAGGGCCTCCATCTCCTCTGGTAATTCCTTCAAATTGCGGCAACCGTAAATTAGGAGACGCTCGAGATTGCTGGCCTGTAGGAGCCACCGCGGGAGAGATTCTAGTTTGGGAAGACCCAAGATGGCCACAGAGCGGAGATTCTGAAGTCCTCCATGGAAATCCAAGGTGTTGCCGCTTTCGTCTTTGGATATATCCAGCTCCTTACAACCCTCGATATAGAGATTCACGAGGCTCGATAGCATACCGAGTGGGAGGAAAGTTAATCCAGAACATTCTTCGATGCGAAGAGATTCAAGTGAGGTGAGGCTTTTCAAACACTCCTCTGGCAACCTTTCTACAAACTCCATGTAGTCGATAGTCAGACTCTTCAACTTGTTAAGGCCAAATATCTGATTTATCAACGCTGAGTTGGACCCCGTCAGGTGCAAGAACTCGAGATGTGGAGTTGGTGGCATGGCTTCCAAGTTTTTGCATCTATTAATCACTAACATCAACAGACTAGGAAACGATGCTGTCGACGTGGATGAACAGTCTGACTTGATGTATTCCAATTCACTCATCCCATAAATCTTTAAAGACTTGAGGTGAGGTAGTTGGCCTAGTGAAGGGAGATGCTTACATCTTCTGCAATCTTTAAAGCATACCTTAACTAAATTGGGTAAGGACGATACAAGCTCATCCATCATCCACCTTGGAAAGCTCTCACCTTTATATCCATCTATCGTCAACTCCTGCAGATTTGAGTGCGGCCTCAGTCCATCTAATAGCGCTTCATCTCTTTTCCCAATTACTGCATCATCAGTATCGAAAGAACCCCATTGAAGTGACAAAGATTTCAGAGAATGCTTTTCTATCAAGTTCGCAGCCTTAGATTCCGCTGCTGCATCCGTCACACTTCCCAAATTTTCAATGCATAGACTTCCCCGAATATTATTAAGCCCATTCAGCTCCCCAAGCCTGCAATAATTCTTAGCAAGAGCATTATTTTTAGGCAAAATGAAGCGTGTTAGCCAATGCAGAGAGCTCAATTCCCCAAGTCCGTGTGACACATAGCTAAGTTCCCAACAATCATTTATGTCTAGATTTCGAAGGCTGACTAACTTCTTTATACCCTTTGGCAATTCTTCAAGGGAAGAACAATAAGAGAGATTGAGTGTTTGCAAATTCTGCAATCTTGTAATGGATTTAGGAAGCTTTTTGAGTGCTTTATTATAAGAGAAATCGAGATACGTGAGATGCTTCAACTCACTGATGGACCTTGGCACCTTCTTGACCTTCATGGCATGCAGATCCAAGATGCGCAACCTCTTGAAACTTTGAATGAGTTGGCGTAGATCTGCTTCACTCATTGGTTCTTCTTTGCTTTCCCAAAGACTACTAATAAATTGTTCCATTTCCCAATATCTAGTAGGAGATAGAAATGTTCTCAGTGCGCTTGCTTTCAAGTATGAAATTGGAAGTTTACCCGTCAAATTGGAAGTTAAATCATGAGATATATGATGAGTTCTTTCATGTATGGGATTTGTGCCATCCCATGCCACCCAATACTCGGCCCCGGCAACTGAGCATGCTAGATCATGCATTAAATCATGCATCTTGCAAGTCTCTCTATATTTATGATAATCTTGAAAGAAGTTTCTCCATAGTAGATCCATGAAATATCCATGAGCTATATCTTCTAAATGTTGACTTCTATGCGATGGCTGGATAAATCCTTCTGCCATCCAAAGATTGACCAAAGTGTGCTTCTTTATCTCATAATCTTTGGGAAACAATGAACAAAATGTGAAACATTGTTTCAAATATGAAGGAAGATGGTCATAACTCATTTTAAGAACTGATTCTATGCTGTCTTCCCTTTGAAACACATCTGGGAGCTCATTATCTTTGAATTGTGACCATTCGAGTTCAGTTTTTTTAAAGAGTAGTAAACTCCCAACGATTCGAACAACCAATGGAACCCCGGCACACTTTCTCACTATCTCTTTGCCAATGGCTAGCATGCTACAATCTTGCATATCCTCTAGTTTTCGACCAGCCATTTGCATTAATAATTCAAGAGATGCACTATCAGATAAGCCCTCGAGAAAATGAGGTTGAGTAGTGCCTGTGATCTTCGCAACCAAAGGTTCGCGTGTTGTTATAAGGATCTTGCTTCCTCTAGCACCTCCCACCAGTAAACTCTTCAAGCTCAACCATGTGTCTTGCTCTTTATTCCACACATCATCTAAAACTAAGAGATATTTCTTTCCATCAATTTCTGCCCTCAATTTTCTTTGCAAAAGTTTCATCGTATCATCGGATGGTTCATTGTTCTTTGCACAAGCTAACATCTTTTTCATTATTTTTTGCTCGTCAAAGTCAGTAGAGACACAAACCCACATTTTCAAGTCAAATTTACTATCTTCATACACATATTTAGCAAGAGCCGTTTTTCCAAGCCCACCAATACCAACTATTGGAAGGATGGAAACATTCTCTTTAACAGTAGAATCCAGTAAAAATTTCATGATCGTCTTCAAATCATTCTCTCTCCCTATAACATCTTCCTTAGGTATAAACCCATGTGTCTCTCCTCTCTTCCTCCGCTCTTTCTGCGGGAGATTCAGGTGGAGTTGCATATCAGCCTTAATGGCTTCTATTTTCCCTCTCACTGCTTTTACTTTGCAAATCATCTTCAGTATAAAAGCAAGTTGGTTTGAACTTGAGAAAAATGACCTTACCTCCTGAATCATTTCATTGTGGCCCCTCAGTTCTCGTCGTTTTGCTTCTATACTGAATTCTTCAAGCATGTCCTCCGCGTCATAGAAAACATCTTTCATTTTCTCAAGACAATCCTGGATTTGGCGACTCTGGTAGTATTGCTCCTCTGCATCTTCCAGTACAGCCTGAAGCGTGGAGACAGTGTTCCTGAGCGCCTTGAGTTCATGCTTGATGCCCCATAACTTTGCAAATTGTTCTATTGCTCGAGGAGCCAGATTAGCAACAATCTTCTCGGCAATGCTAAGAATGACAGCTTCTGCCATTTTTGTTCTCGGTATCTCTCTCTTACCTTGCCTCTCTGTGGATCAGAAGATATTAGTACAGTCGTTCCAAGGCCACGAGCTTCTCGGATCGTGTTTAAGAAGTTTATGCTGATGTTCAAGTAAGACCGACAAATCAAAATCCTGAAAAACCTAATTTTCAACTTCTTTGACGGACTCGAGTTGTTCTTTATTTTTTGGTCAGAACTCGAGTTGTTGAAGATAGGAATTCTCATCACAAGCCTATATCAATATGCATATGGGACCCACCGAAGTCGGGCTTTCATTCTGTCTTTATGTTCGGGCAATACCAGAACTTGGACATCTATGCACCGGGAATCCTTTTACATAAACTTAGTACTCCCCTCATTTTCTAATGGTTCCCATTATCATAGTTTCATCACATTGATCACCTCTAATTCGCAGTTTATCTCAGAACTACAAAAACCCCCAAATGAGATGTATTATCCTTACAAGGGGCTTTCATGAAGTGAAAAAACAATCGTTCAGATACGTTTGAGATCAATTGAAGTCAATTATCAAATTGGACAACACAAAAATCTATCTTAACAGCGTGGAATTCAGCAAAATAAAAAAGCGAAAACAGCATCGTACAATGCTTAGCTTATATTCATCTTCAGAAAAGCTCTCTGATTAGTTGCTATATGAAAGAAGGAACCTGGCTAATGGTGGGCTGAGTCACGGTCGGCCAACAAAAGCAAGCGCACACAATCCTCGAGACGGCGAGAGAAGGAGATGAGACCGCGTTGGCAAGACAGAAGAGATAGAGAGAATGAGAGTGCCACTGCAGAAAGTTGAGAAACTAGAGAGACTCAGAGAGAGAGAGAGAGAGAGAGAGAGAGAGAGAGAGAGAGGCCAAATCTGAGTGTGAGAACTATGAAAGGAAGTGGAGTTTATATAGAAAAGATTCAGGATTTGGTTTTGAATGACAGCTAGTCCTGCCCGAGAATTAACCTTGTATGTATTAACTATTCAAATAAATAAATAAATAACCAAAAAAGTCGTACAGAGTCTTTCGCAAAAGTATTCTTCAAATGGGGCCGAGGCCCTAGATCACAATTCCGGCTGGAGATTCTGTTGGTACGTGGCGAAGCTAGAGTGGTCAACGTGTACAAAGAAGTTGGAGATTCCTTTCTTTTCTTTTTTGGGTGTGGGGATTCTGCGCCCCTTCTGTCTCCTTCATTGTCTTTTTTTTATTTGGGCGCTTTTGGAACTCAGGATAAAAATCAAATATTAATCAGCCAATAGTCAAAGTGCTCAATAACAGTAGATAGTTTTCAATGATATAGTTCAACCATTAAGCTCAATTCTATCTTGCTTTCTTATTATTCATGTAACAAATATTAACTTAGCAATGATTTCTTCAATATATTTTCAATTTTAATTTTAATTTTTCTTTTTTTCGTCTAAGACTAGTGAGGGTCACTGGCTGACTCTTGCCAATCATAGGCAAGGCCTAGTGACCCTCCCCAACCACAGATGAGGCCCAGCGACTATCATCGGGTTTCGTAAAAAAGAAAAAGAAAGGAAAAAAATTAAAAGATAAAAAATCAGAAAAAAAAATTATGACTCATTTAAGATACTTAGGGCCTATTTAGTAACGTTTCTATTCCTTTGATTATGTTCCGTGGAACAAAAAAGAATCATAAATATATATGGTAACCGAAATGATTCTAATTTTGATTATGCTCCCGGGAACAGTTTTGGACAAAAAATAAGAAAAAAAGTTGGTTCTCAAAAAAAGAACACTTTTGAGAATCACAAAAAAGAACAAAATCTCAATTTTTTAAAAAAGATTAAGTTCACGTAGGCTTTCACGTGAACTTCTTAACTTTAAAAAAATTAAAATTAGATTTGAAAATTTACTAACAATTAATTTTTTAAAAAATTAAATTTGAGAATATGCTAAATTCAAAAAATTTTAAAAAGGGGGTAAATATAAAATTTAAAAATTTTAAAAATTTTAAAAAATAAAAATGGGGGCAGTTAAAAAATGTAAAGAAACTTTAGAAATTAAAAAGATTTAGAAAAAGAGAATTCTAGCCACTTGGTTATTTCGGGAACAGAAATTTTATATAGTTACCTAATATATTTCTGTTTAAGAATAGAATTTTTGTGAAGTTATCAAATACCTTCTAAGTCTCTAAAAATCATTTGGAGGACAGATAAGAAAATATGATTATAATTAGAATCACTTTTTTATATCAGAATCGTTGCTAAATAGGTCCTTAGAAAATTTATTTATAATCCCTTTACAATCCATTTATGACACATTAAGTTGTTAAGTAACCCATTATGACCCGTTTAAGCTTGTTTTTAACATTTAAGGTAACCCATTCATATGGATTAAAATATGAGTTGCAAATCCATTTTGCCACCTCTACTCTCCAGCAATGCTTCCGATGACAGCTTCCACCATCGTTATTTTCTATGTCGCTCTTTCTCTATCTTTTCATCTCTCTCTCTCTCTCTCTCTCTCAATTGGAAGAGATTAGTCTAGTGGTTCCAATGAAGGCCATGAATGTGGCACGCCCAATGATCACCATAACGAGAACTAGAAACACCATAGACAATAAAAAGGGATCGGTGCACTTGTATGGAATCAATTGAAGAATTAATGCGGAACGACGATGATTCACGAGACTTGAGCGCTTCCCCTCTATTCCCTTTGGTTTGTTGCTAGCTGATAAAAGAATCACCATAGAATGAAAGGATGCATTCTGAAATTTCTGAGATAGAGTGGCTAGAGGGAAAACTTATGCCTTTTATAGTGGTTTCGGTACGGATCCCTCTCATCACGGATTGTGCCTCTTTAGCCTGCACTGAGTCAGCCCATATTAAAATATATACTAAAAGATTTTTGGTGCTTTTAGTGTAGCATGCTTGCACGGGCAATGAAAGCGCTGGCGTTGAAGTGATGGAGATATTTATTCTGAAAAAAAAAAAAAGGGTGTACGGTGACATAGACATTTATTTCAGCACTATTCACCTCTCAATTCAAAACTTTCTTGCATATTGTTGCTTAACATTATTGTTATTTGTTTACAAGGACATTACAGCTTTACCGAGGCAGTTCACTTTCCTTACCAATATCTCAAACTAATTTGCTCTTATGAATCTACACTATTTCTTTCTTCCTTTATGTTTTCATAGTCCCTGAATAAAATAAGTGAAAATGCCTTAAGGATCTCTCTTCCACTCCTCGGCAACACCAAAACTTGCACGTTTACCACGATTCAAAAAGATTCCCATGCAGGGGCAAAACGACGAACACACCCATGATTTCTTTTCTAGCATATACAGTTGTTCAAAATCTTTTACTATTTCAGTTTCCTAATGCAATTATATCGACTCGTTTGGAATATCTTGACTTTTCTTTATTAATTACTATAAAACAAGCTATTTCTTTTATCTTTTAAGTCTGACTCTTATTTCTGTTCCCTAACATGTTATTCTTCTGATTGAGCTCTACTCAATACACAAAATCAAATCTTGGCCGAATTTCCTTAGAGATAATTTTCTAATAGAATACTTGCTAGACCTTAGCAATTCCTAGTTAGGCATAACTGACTAGTCAGTGCTATTGAGCTGAGTAGACCTTGTCACTACTAATAATGCATTTCCAAAGCCTAATGCCGGACAGTGGTACGCATATATGCAAAGCATCTTTTAACATTATGGGAAAATTAGGAATCCTAAAAAACTCATGCTTTTTTCTGATGTGAATGCTCAAATACTTGCCTAGACTACGCCGAAGTACCCTTCAACACACGTGTATCCATTTGTATGTGTGCGCTATGTGTGAAAGACTTGTGATCGTTATCACTCATAATCTTGTGCAAGAATGAAATTGGTAACTCTCCCAGAAAAAATGTAATTCTCGTCTTTCAATTTGTCAAATCAAACTTGGACCAAGTGACTCTAGTAATATTGCTCTTCTACATCATCCAGAACAGCTCGAAGCGCGGAGATAGTGTCCTGAGCACCTCGAGTTACCCCATAATTTTCCAACCTTTCCTAGTGCTTGAGGAACCAGATAATCATAATCACAAGAATGACTTGAGCTTTATTAGGACTTGTTTATTTATGCTTTTTAAAATGCAAAAACTAAATTTTAAAATGTTTATTCAAACAGCAAAGGATTTTGAAAAATTTTGAGCATATTAAATATTGACATTCAAATGTTGTGAAAATCGCACAAGTTTTAAGACAAAATTTTATATACGGGCCTCAGATATTTTGTTGAGGCATGTGAGAACGCAAAGAGTGAAAGCATCTTTACAATTTAGGGGTGTGGGGTGGAGATTTTTTCATGCCGCGTGGCGAAGCAGGATTGGACAACGTACGCACAGATAGATAGGACGAGTGCGGTGGAGTTGGGTCCCATGATTATTCACTAAGCAATTGACTAGGTTCCTCGTCCATGAAGCCATACTGTCGTCCGCAGCACGAGGTGGACATCGCCAAAAAGGACCTTAACTTGATCATGGTTAACTATTAACCATCACTTTGTTCTTTTATCTTTGGATTAATACCGTAAAAAATCTCAAATTAATACACCTATCATAAATTTATTTCAAACACAAAAAAATTTTAAACTGATATACTTGTGACAAATTTATCTTAGACTGGTACACATGTGATAAATTTACTCTTCGTTAGTTTTCATTAAATATAACCGTCAAATTATTGAGTTTGATGGCACGTGAAAGTTCACGAATATACTAATTTAGATTTTTTACCCTTTATTTGTCAGAGTCGTATTAATTTAAAATTTTTCGTTGTATTAATCCAATTTAATGAAAAATAAATTTGTCACAGTATACTAGTTTGAGATTTTTTGCTATAAAAAAATCAGTTTATGATAAATTTATCACAGATATATCAATTTAGGATTTTTAGTGGTTAAAAAAATAGTTTTTGGTAAATTTATTATAGATGTATCAGTTTAGGGTTTTTCATAATTAAAAAAAATAATTAGGGATAAATTTATCATAAATGTGTTGATTTAGAGTTTTTTTGTGATATTAAATTTTTGTTTTTTTTTTGGCGCATGTGTCTTCTTCTTCCTACTTTGCGTTTTGGAGAAACACCATGCACTTTTGAAGCTTGAGAAACTAATATGATGTGAGTGCGTGACAATAATGAAGGAAAAAGTCATCAAACTCTAAATTATGTCTATTATCAAATATTTACTCTAGAAAAATATTTGTGACACAAAAAATCCTAAATACGTATCCATGTGACACATTTACTCCATATTATGTCACCTTAAAATTGGAGATTTTTAGTATCACAAAAAAAAAGAGATAAATATGTCACATAGGTATAAGTTTGAGGCTTTTAGCGATTTCTTCACTATTAATAAATCTATGTACAAACTATAACATCAAATATTCAATATGATTCCCGATAGGCCGGATCTGTAAGGAGCCAAAGGCGAAGGTTTCTAGCGGCCCCCTTGTCTTGCTTCCTCTTAGGTGTCATAGTGTGCATAGTTTAGGATTTTTTGTGAATTTCACCATACTAATAATGAATAGAAAGTTTTTCGCGCGATTTGAATTAGGAATATCTTTCACCGAAATTCATACTTCAGTTTTTATTAAGAAGGGTTTTGCGGCTCTGTTCTGATGGAAAATCAGGGGAACAAGTGTTGACACCTGATTTTTAATCATTTTTTCTATTGCTAAAGTAATAAAAAAATCCATAAAAATTCATAAAATTGAAAAATCAACTTTGGGGACCTTAGCCAAGCCTAGGGAACCAATTTTGACCAAAAAACGATTTTTCATATTTTCCGTATTTTTCGGTATTTTTATTTTCGAAGAATCAACTTTGGAAGCCTCGGCCAAGCCTAGGCAACCATTTTTGAACAAAAAATAAAATTTCATATTATATATATATTTTTAATTTTTTTAAAAAAAATACAAAAATACTTGAAAATTTTGGAAAAATAACATTTGAGGCCAAACAAATACACAAAGATAGTTAATATTTTTATTTTAAATCTATTTTCATATTGGCCATCGCAAATTCAGAAAAATCCAATTCGAGCCACATGTTCCTTCACGAGTATAATCTTGAATCGGGCCTAAAAAAATTTAATTTGAGTCAACTTATTTTTAATTTTCACTTTTTATGAGTTGTGACATTATCTTCTAATATTTTAAATTTTCATCTTGGCCCAATTATACCCAGAATGACTTAATTTTGCAAAAAGGTTTTAATTAAATTCTGCATTATTTTCAACGGCAAGAAATGAGCTTAAATTTGACATGTGGTAAATTTTGGTGTGTCAAAAATTGTGAGGAGATTTGGACTTAAAGAAATATATTTTTTCAGGGACTAAATTGTAAATACTTAAAATTCAAGGACTATAGTGCAAATACTTAACTCTTGAAGGATTATTTTACAAATAACAAAAAGAAGAGTTAGTGGATAAATTAGAATAGAGAAGGGAAGATGGAGAAGAGGAGATGAAGAAGAGAAGTTGGAGAAGAATTGATGGAGAAAATAAGATAAGAATAGAGAATGGAAGATGGAGAAAGTTAGTAGAGAAATTAGAATGGAAGATAAAAATAGAGAAGGGAAGATGGAGATGAAGAAGAGTTAGTGGAGAAATTAAAATGGGAGATAAATATGGAGAAGGGAAGATGAAGATGAAGAAGAGTTAGTGGAGAGATTAGAATGTGAGATAGAGATGGAGAATGGAAGATGAAAATGAAGAAGAGTTAGTGGAGAAATTAGAATGGGAGATAGAGTTAGTGGAAAAATTAGAATGGGAGATAGATGAGTAGATTGTAAAAGGAGGAAGAAGTGAGCTTGAGGGGGGAGATTTTTGGAGAGAAAATTTGAAGTGTTTGAGAGGAACTTTTTTGGAAAGAAAATTTTGGATGTTTGAGAGAGTTTTGGGAGATTGAAGAAAAATTTGAGAGAAAGAAAATACCAAAAGAGAGAGAATTTTGAAAATGATGGGAGTTTAAAGCTAGGGGTTATCATCACAAATTCCTTCATCGATCAATATAAATCAAGAGTTCATCCTCGTCAACGAGCAAGCAAATTCGAGCTAAGTGTTTTTATTTATTCATTTATTTATGGTTTTACTCGCAAATTATCACAAATTCTATACACTTTCTCCATCTCCTTTTTTTTTCCCCATATTTTATGTCAGGAGAAGGATATCTCTACGTCAACAGCAAAAATCTCGTAAAGATGCAAATATTGGCCCAGACAAGCTCCTAAGCTATCCACCATTTCTCAACTGATCTGTGACTAAAAGTCCCTCTTAATTCAAAAGAAACTCTCTATATTGGGAACATAGAGAGCGAAAATCAATTATAGAAATCCCTCCCAAAAAAATGGGAGATAAGTACTCTTTCCACTCTTCTGGTTTTAGGTGCAGATTAGCACATATTTTGTATACTGACACTTCACTTTATTTTATGTCAGGAAGCCGCAGCTCTATATCAATGGTCAACCCTATGGAAGCACAAAATCGACTTGGAGGAGTCCTCAAGCGCGAACAAATTTCAAATTGTTGAATCAATTCGTTGTATTTCATTTTAAAGAATTCATACCCCAGAATGGAGAGGACAAATTCCATCCGCAATTTAAATACATGCACCATAAATCCCAAAGGGAAGAGCCAAGCCAATGCTTAGCCTCCCATTGGAGGTTTTTACTTACAGTAGTTAAATACCTGCAACTTAAATACTTGTACCTTAAATCCCAAAGGGAAGAGCCAAGCCAATGCTTAGCTTCCCATTGGAGGTTTTTACTTACAGTAGTTAAATACCTGCAAGTTAAATACCTATACCTTAAATCCCAAAGGGAAGAGCCAAGCCAATGCTTAGCCTCCCATTGGAGGTTTTTACTTACAGTAGTTTAAATACTTGCAACTTAAATACCTATACCTTAAATCCCAAAGGGAAGAGTCAAGCCAATGCTAGGCCTCCCGTTGGAGGTGTTTATTCATTGTCATGTACTTCCTATAATTTAATTTTTGAATCATCAGACCTAAAAGATAAGTAGGTTGTAATACTGCACAGAAGTCGTTAACACACTCTCTCTTTCGGCTTCAGGGAATCTTTAACACTTAAAAAAATATAACAAATAAAAATATATATCATCCATGCATCCTATTTAAAAAGTGAAAATACAAAAGAGAATACCCTACTAGAGCCTTAGGAATAAACCAAACCTGAGTTGCCGAATTAGGATATCCATGAAATTAAGGTACCGAAAGAGCATTAGTTTTAATTAACTAGTGTAACCAAGTCCCCGAGCTCCTAATCTCTGGTTCGCAGGAATAAATTAGTTCTCCCGCTAATTTATTTAGGTTTCTAATCGACCTACCAAGAACGATTAGTGGCGACTCCAAATTTCAAAATCATTTAAACAAAAACTAAAGTTGCGATTCGGTAGGGCTTGGGAGGGTCCGCGTTAGGTTAGTCAAATCTAATTAACCTAATAATCCGTTAACCCCTTTAAAATTTAAAAATTTTTTAGAGGGTCGCAACAGCTTGGCGACTCCGCTGGGGAATAGAGATTTTTAAATTTTCGAAAAAAGATACCAATTGGAATACTTAAATTTTTTCGAAATTTTAAAAGTCTTAGTGGACTTAGACCAATGAAAATTTCATGGATATCTCGCTTCTGGCGATCTTGCTTGGGACTCATTCTATAGGTGTTATATGTTTTTGCAGGATGGGAGTTATAAGGGGCGGAGTGTTTGGCTAACCCATTTGTTTTGTAGGCTCGGTGTTGGGATTATGTTTAATTTCACATTTTTAGAAGCGCTGTTTTGATATTAATTGTTGTGCATGTCTTGCATATTCTGAGGATCACAACACCTGCACACACAAGCGTCTAAACCCAAGTCGCGAAATTTTTCGTAGGTAACCATAGATAGGGATCGAATATGCAAAGCTCTTGCGTCGATTGCGCTTGGGTTGACCATATTTTATCCCGCTCATTATCTGAATTGACAATTCTTCCCATTGTGATTTGATTGCGCGGAGGGTAAGGTTGTCAATTCAGATAGTGGGGGCCTTTTAGGTCCATACCCTGTCTCTCCTTCTTTTATTTTCTAGAGTCCACTCCTCACTTGAGTCATGCGCATGACTATGTGATTTGCATTTCTCCAAGGTAAAAGTAAGTTCTCTAATTTTATCTTGTATTTATTTTTGGTCGGTCCATGCTAGGTGTTAGTCAGTTTTTGAGCTTGATATTACGACCATTCTTTTAAAAGAAAATAAAAATTAAATTTGTCCCTCATTTCTTTTAAAAAAATTTTTTTTTTTGAAAAGATGATGCGAAAAAATCCCTTCATGGGAATTTTGTTAACCAATAAGGGATTTTTGTCATGTTTTTATTGCTTCAATAAAAATGAAATTTTCCTGAAAAAATTTTCCTCTGAAAATTTATTTCAATAAAAAGAAAAATTCCTTAAAAAAAAAACTCTAGTAGACATCAAGTGATTTTATCACATTTTTCAAATTATAAAAACTTGCAAGAAAATTCTTCTCGAGAAATTCGCTCATGTTTTTCTAAGAAAAGTTTCTCTAAATAAAATTAGACTAATGTCTCGGGGGAATTGTATTGACCAATAAGAGATTTTTGTCATGTTTTTCTTGCTTCAATAAAAATGAAATTTTCCTGACAAATTTTCCTCTGAAAATTTATTTCGATAAAAAGAAAAATTCCTTCAAAAAAAAAACTTTGGTAAACATCAAGTGATTTTATCACATTCTTTCAAATTATAAAAACTTGCAACAAAAATTCTTTTCGAGAAATTCGCTCATGTTTTTCTAAGAAAATTTTCTCTAAATAAAATTAGACTAATGTCTCGGGGGAATTTTGTTAACCAATAAAGGATTTCTGTTATGTCTTTCCTGCTTCAATAAAAATAAAATTTTCCTGATAAATTTACCTTTGAAAATTTATTTTGATAAAAAGGAAATTCCTTCAAAAATTTTAGTAAACATCAAGAGATTTTGTCACATTCCTTTAAAAAAATAATAAAAAAAAGAGTAATAAATCTGCAAAAAAAATTCTGTATCAGAAATTAACCCATTTCTTCCTAAAGAAATTTATTTTTTCTGATTTCTCTATAAAATAGAAAAAATAAAATTGGACTAATATAGGAGTCATGGACCGACATTCCTTGTGTCGCATACTAATTATATCTTTTTCTTTTGCAGGGAGATCCTAGATACCCCAGGCGGGTGTAAAAATTAAGTTCAATAATATATCAAGAATCATCTTCAGAAATACCAAAAGACGAAAAACACCAAGGCTTCAACCGTTAATTCAGGGGGGCAAATGAACACTGTCTATCTTTGACAGATAGAGTTGTGTCAATCCGTAAACTTGTATGGGTAGTGTATTGTGATATGACGGTGGACTTATACTGATTAAACACGGGGGCATATTTAATGTATTACAGAGGATCCCACGTCTTTTGAAAGACAATATGGATTATGTAATCAGAAACCATGAAATAAGTACCTTAACCTGATTAAATCAACCAGAGACCGGTCTTAAAATTTCCTCGGATCCGAAACACGCGGAGGGTTTTAGAGGACCGAGGTTCTATTAATGAATGTGACCCACAAGTATTTCTCCCAATGCTACAGGCGCCCGACAAGAGCAAGTGGGCACCGAAAGAAACAAAACACGGTTGAAGTGGGGCACGCAACAAATGGCCGAATCTATTGGCACACTAATTAAGTGGTGGTAGCTTTATTAATTTACATGATTGAACGCGGGTCTCTAGGCGGCTGGTGGAAAGCCACACTGAATGCCTCTCTAATGTTCTTGATATCATCGTCTACCGCAACCCGCGAGAGCATCATGAAGAAGATTAAACCTAGACGAATACGTCTACTTAGTTTCATCGCATGTTCTCGCCTTTTGTCGATGTCTAAAATTAATGCACAAGCTAGAAGTAATCATTTCCCTTTTCCCCCTATTAAATGTTCGGAGCCGTTAACCGCACCAAACTCGAAAAAATTAATATCGAGACGAAATCCGCGTAAATTTGAAGGGTAAATTCGTATCGTTCCAATTTACCCTTAAATTGCTCCGGTTTTAAATTTGATCCCTTTTATTTTCAGGAATTTGCAAAAGTGACTCGAGAATACAGTCATATCCAAAAACCAAATTTCTTGGCCGGGCTAAATTGGGGGCAAATCAACTCATGGACATTACCACGGGATGGACAGCTTCGGTTAAAGAAAAATACAAGCGAAAGATCCGAACAATCTCAAACATGGGTAATTCTGTATCGTTCTAATTTGCACATAATCATCTCGAGTCCTGAATTTTTTTATTCCATTCTTAACAGGGATTGCAAATTACCTCGAGAAATATCGTAACAAGGCCCAAGGTGATACAACAGGGCCGCGTTATCCCCAAGGATTAACCTTTGAAAAGAAAACCCCATGGACACCTATGGTCCAATGGACCGAATGGAATACTCGACGAGTAATACCGAAGTCAATATTTTGCCACATTCTCGGCTTAATGGTGAAGCATCCAACAAAAGTCGAAGAAAACTCAACCCAGCAAAATTGGTAAAAGACTTGTCCAAGGCATTCAAGATGAAGGGTAAATCAGTATCGTTTCCAATTTATCCCTTTTAATACCGGTTGACATGTCTCCTTTTCTTGTTACAGGAAATATTTATACTAACATGTAACATGTTGGAGGAGACAAATCCAAAAGAAAATGATGATCATTTGACAAGATCTATTCTGGTGAAAAATTGGGGGCATTTAACTGCTAAACCATGGCGGTCGCTGTCACTAAACAAACCAAAATGCTCCCTCACCCATATGCCTCATCGTGCAGGGGCAAAACTTGAGACAAATCGCTCCTCGACATAAGGAGTGGGCTTCCCAATTTGTTTAATCCACCCACATACCAGGGGCAATTCAAATCCGCCCATGTTTGCACATTATATAAATACACATGATGCTAAAAATTGTCACATCGGCATTGTGTTTACACATTTCACGAATTATGTATGATTATTCCGCATGTTTAATTTACCAACTCCAACTTAGAGCATAAACTGCATAGGAGACATCAAATGTGCAAAATGGGGCATAACAGGATGAGGAAAGTTAAACCATTTCTACACACGGGTCTAACATTTTAATCTACAGATAAACAGCCTTTCTCTAGAGTGAGAGAAAACCCCTTCGGACTAAAGTCCCCCATTCAGATTACATTCGAGGCGTTCATATTATGAGAACCTCCTTAAATAGAATTGGTAATGCAAACTTGACAGAATAGTTTTGCATGATCCACATTTTGATTGATTGCATCATGAGTTATCACACAGACTACTTCTAATCATTGCCAACTTAGCTGAACAATTTTGTATGAACCAATGAACGCATTGATGAAAATGCTTACACATGTTAGCTCTGACATTGCCTGACAGGCAACACATTCCCGGTGTTTGAGTTACCTTCCAAAGTCTTGAAATTCATTCGGCGATTATTGAATGAACAAGCCTGGTTGTCGAGAAGCCACCAAGCATTTCTTCCAAATTCTCAGGTAAGTATATCTTCAACCAGAACCTTTCAAGAGAATGAATTCTGACGGTTGTTAGGGTACTCGAATCCATTGCGGTATATATAGGTATCCACCTTCTTCAATAAGCATGATTTGTCTCAAGGACAGAAATGTTCGAGACCTTTTGATCTCTGCCTCTTTGGTTTATTCCTAAAGCGACAGGAGAATATAATTTGGGTTTGAGCTTCCGTAGGATTCCCGGTCTCCCCAGATTTCAGAATGGCACCCTTTGAGGTACACCAAGCCCTTCTTATAGGCAAACAAAGTCCTTCTTACAAGCAAAACAAGTCCTTCTTACAGGCAAACCAAGTCCTTCTTATAGGCACAAAGTCCTTCTTATAGGCAAATCAAGTCCTTCTTACAGGCAAACCAAGTCCTTCTTACAGGCACAAAGTCCTTCTTACAGGCAAATCAAGTCCTTCTTACAGGCACAAAGTCCTTCTTACAGGCAAATCAAGTCCTTCTTACAGGCAAATCAAGTCCTTCTTACAGGCAAACAAAGTCCTTCTTACAGGCAACGCAAGTCCTTCTTACAGGCAAACCAAGTCCTTCTTACAGGCAAACCAAGTCCTTCTTACAGGCACAAAGTCCTTCTTATAGGCAAATCAAGTCCTTCTTACAGGCAAACTAAGTCCTTCTTACAGGCAAACCAAGTCCTTCTTATAGGCACCAAGTCCTTCTTACAGGCAAATCAAGTCATTCTTACAGGCACAAAGTCCTTCTTACAGGCAAATCAAGTCCTTTTTACAGGCATAAAGTCCTTCTTACAGGCAAATCAAGTCCTTCTTACAGGCAAATCAAGTCTTTCTTACAGGCATAAAGTCCTTCTTACAGGCAAACAAAGTCCTTCTTACAGGCAAACAAAGTCCTTCTTACAGGCAACGCAAGTCCTTCTTACAGGCAAAGTAAGTCCTTCTTACAGGCAAATCAAGTCCTTCTTACAGGCAAATTAAGTCCTTTTTACAGGCAAATCAAGTCCTTCTTACAGGCACAAGTCCTTTTTACAGACACCAAGTCCTTTCTACAGGCACCAAGTCCTTCTTACAGGTATCTCCATGGGGTGACCTACCATACGGGTCAAATCTCAATCAAAATTTAATCAGTAGAATCCTTTTATTAGGAATCTACCATGGTACGACCCACCATACGGGTCAAATGGTATGACCCACCATACAGATCAAATTTTAATTCAATTTTTAATCAATAGAATCCTTTTATTAGGAATCTACCATGGGTTGATCCACCATACGGGTTCAAGTTCAACCACCCTAAAGTTTTTTTATATAACGAATCCTTAGGTCCTCATTTCATTTTCAGTGGAACATTCATGTCACGACTCTTTTTATTTCATTGTATTGAGTCGATTAGAATTCAGGTGTCATCTCGTCTTTGAAATGAACCTCTACCGAGCTTCCTTTCAAAGAGGGGCAGCTGTTGACACCTGATTTTTAATCATTTTTTCTATTGCTAAAGTAATAAAAAATCCATAAAAATTCATAAAATTGAAAAATCAACTTTGGGGACCTTAGCCAAGCCTAGGGAACCAATTTTGACCAAAAAACGATTTTTCATATTTTCCGTATTTTTCGGTATTTTTATTTTCGAAAATTCATAAAACAAAAAATGAAGAAAAAATGAGAAAATTGAAAAATCAACTTTGGAAGCCTCGGCCAAGCCTAGGCAACCATTTTTGAACAAAAAATAAAATTTCATATTATATATATATTTTTAATTTTTTTTAAAAAAATACAAAAATACTTGAAAATTTTGGAAAAATAACATTTGAGGCCAAAAAAATACACAAAGATAGTTAATATTTTTATTTTAAATCTATTTTCATATTGGCCATCGCAAATTCAGAAAAATCCAATTCGAGTCACGTATTCCTTCACGAGTATAATCTTGAATCGGGCCTAAAAAAATTTAATTTGAGTCAACTTATTTTTAATTTTCACTTTTTATGAGTTGTGACATTGTCTTCTAATATTTTAAATTTTCATCTTGGCCCAATTATACCCAGAATGACTTAATTTTGCAAAAGGGCTTTAATTAAATTCTGCATTATTTTCAACGGCAAGAAATGAGCTTAAATTTAACATGTGGTAAATTTTGGTGTGTCAAAAATTGTGAGAAGATTTGGACTTAAAGAAATATATTTTTTCAGGGACTAAATTGTAAATACTTAAAATTCAAGGACTATAGTGCAAATACTTAACTCTTGAAGGATTATTTTACAAATAACAAAAAGAAGAGTTAGTGGATAAATTAGAATAGAGAAGGGAAGATGGAGAAGAGGAGATGAAGAAGAGAAGTTGGAGAAGAATTGATGGAGAAAATAAGATAAGAATAGAGAATGGAAGATGGAGAAAGTTAGTAGAGAAATTAGAATGGAAGATAAGAATAGAGAAGGGAAGATGGAGATGAAGAAGAGTTAGTGGAGAAATTAAAATGGGAGATAAATATGGAGAAGGGAAGATGAAGATGAAGAAGAGTTAGTGGAGAGATTAGAATGTGAGATAGAGATGGAGAATGGAAGATGAAAATGAAGAAGAGTTAGTGGAGAAATTAGAATGGGAGATAGAGTTAGTGGAAAAATTAGAATGGGAGATAGATGAGTAGATTGTAAAAGGAGGAAGAAGTGAGCTTGAGGGGGGAGATTTTTGGAGAGAAAATTTGAAGTATTTGAGAGGGATTTTTTTGGAGAGAAAATTTTGGATGTTTGAGAGAGTTTTGGGAGATTGAAGAAAAATTTGAGAGAAAGAAAATACCAAAAGAGAGAGAATTTTGAAAATGATGGGAGTTTAAAGCTAGGGGTTATCATCACAAATTCCTTCATCGATCAATATAAATCAAGAGTTCATCCTCGTCAACGAGCAAGCAAATTCGAGCTAAGTGTTTTTATTTATTCATTTATTTATGGTTTTACTCGCAAATTAGCACAAATTGTATACACTTTCTCCATCTCTTTTTTTCCCCATATTTTATGTCAGGAGAAGGATATCTCTACGTCAACAGCAAAAATCTCGTAGAGATGCAAAAATCGGCCCAGACAAGCTCCTAAGCTGTCCACCGATTTCTCAACTGATCTGTGACTAAAAGTCCCTCTTAATTCAAAAGAAACTCTCTATATTGGGAACATAGAGAGCGAAAATCAATTATAGAAATCCCTCCCAAAAAAATGGGAGATAAGTACTCTTTCCACTCTTCTGGTTTTAGGTGCAGATTAGCACATATTTTGTATACTGACACTTCACTTTATTTTATGTCAGGAAGTCGCAGCTCTATATCAATGGTCAACCCTATGGAAGCACAAAATCGGCTTAGAGGAGTCCTCAAGCGCGAACAAATTTCAAATTGTTGAATCAATTCATTGTATTTCATTTTAAAGAATTCATACCCCAGAGTGGAGAGGACAAATTCCATCCGCAATTTAAATATCTGCACCATAAATCCCAAAGGGAAGAGCCAAGCCAATGCTTAGCCTCCCATTGGAGGTTTTTACTTACAGTAGTTAAATACCTGCAACTTAAATACTTGTACCTTAAATCCCAAAGGGAAGAGCCAAGCCAATGCTTAGCCTCCCATTGGAGGTTTTTACTTACAGTAGTTAAATACCTGCAACTTAAATACCTGTAGCTTAAATCCCAAAGGGAAGAGCCAAGCTAATGCTTAGCCTCCCATTGGAGGTTTTTACTTACAGTAGTTAAATACCTGCAACTTAAATACCTGTACCTTAAATCCCAAAGGGAAGAGCCAAGCCAATGCTTAGCCTCCCATTGGAGGTTTTTACTTACAGTAGTTAAATACCTGCAACTTAAATACCTATACCTTAAATCCCAAAGGGAAGAGCCAAGCCAATGCTTAGCCTCCCATTGGAGGTTTTTACTTACAGTAGTTTAAATACTTGCAACTTAAATACTTGTACCTTAAATCCCAAAGGGAAGAGTCAAGCCAATGCTAGGCCTCCCATTGGAGGTGTTTATTCATTGTCATGTACTTCCTATAATTTAATTTTTGAATCATCAGACCTAAAAGATAAGTAGGTTGTAATACTGCACAGAAGTCGTTAACACACTCCCTCTTTCGGCTTCAGGGAATCTTTAACACTTAAAAAAATATAACAAATAAAAATATATATCATCCATGCATCCTATTTAAAAAGTGAAAATACAAAAGAGAATACCCTACTAGAGCCTTAGGAATAAACCAAACCTGAGTTGCCGAATTAGGATATCCATGAAATTAAGGTACCGAAAGGGCATTAGTTTTAATTAACTAGTGTAACCAAGTCCCCGAGCTCCTAATCTCTGGTTCGCAGGAATAAATTAGTTCTCCCGCTAATTTATTTAGGTTTCTAATCGACCTACCAAGAACGATTAGTGGCGACTCCAAATTTCAAAATCATTTAAACAAAAACTAAAGTTGCGATTCGGTAGGGCTTGGGAGGGTCCGCGTTAGGTTAGTCAAATCTAATTAACCTAATAATCCGTTAACCCCTTTAAAATTTAAAAATTTTTTAGAGGGTCGCAACAACAAGCGAGTGGGTGTGCATGCGATTAACGAAAACGATGGGAATAGTGGAGATCTATTAGCTATGCTACTCCTAATTGCCTCGAAATGGAAATAAATTGTCTGGGTCTGAAAGTACAAGGAACGGAAAGTGCAGGAAAGTTAAGGCTATACTACGAACAGCTGTCGCGACCCTAAGAATTTTTTTTTATCGGGTTAACGGATTATTAGGTTTATTAGATGAATTAACCTAATACGGACCCTCCCAAGTCCTACCGAATCGCAACTTTGGTTTTTGTTCAAATGGTTTTAAAATTTGGAGTTGCCACTAATCATTTTTGGTAGGTTGATTAGATACCTAAGTAAATTAGCGGGATGACTAAATTACTTCTACGAACCAGAGATTATGAGTTCGGGGACTTGGTTACACTAGTTAATTAAAACTAATGCCCTTTCGGTACCTTAATTTCATGGATATCCTAATTTGGCAACTCAAGCTTGGTATATTCCTAAGACTCTAGTGAGGTGTTCTCTTTTTGTATTTTTACTTTTTAGATAGGATGCATGGGTGGCATTTTTTTTTATTTTCAAAGTGTTAAAAATTCCCTGAAGCCGAAAGAGGGAGTGTGTTAACGACTTCTGTGCAGTGTTACAGTCTACTCATTTTGGGGTCTGGTGATTCAAAAATTAAACGGCAAGAAGTCAATTACAGTAAATAAAGACCTCCAATGGATGGCCCAGCCTTGGCTTGGCTCTCCTCTCCCCTTTGGGGTTTAATAGTGTAGGAATTAAATTGCGAGAATTTAAATAACGGTAAGTAAAAACCTCCAATGGGCGGCCTAGCATTGGCTTGGCTCTTCCCTTTGGGGTTTGATGGTGCAGGAATTTAAATTGCAGTAAGTAAAAACCTCTAATGGGCGACCTAGCATTGGCTTGGCTCTTCCCTTTGGGGTTTGATGGTGCAGAAATTTAGATTGCAGTAAATAAACGACCTCCAGTGGATGCGCTTTGCCTCTCCATTCTGGGGTTTTAGTTCTTTAAAATAAAATACAACAAATTGTTTCAACAATTTGAACTAAAATCCGTTGACGGGTTGGCTGCAAATTTGATGGCCACCTTGGAATTTGTTTGGGCTCACTTTGCACCTCTATTGAATTTATCGTTGATACGGAGTTGTCCCTTTTTTTTACCTGCCATAAAATATGGAAAAAAGGGAGATGGAGAAAGTGTATACAATTTGTGCTAATTTGAGACTAAAACAACAAATAAATGAATAAATAAAAATACTTAGCTTGAATTTGCTTGCTTGTTGACGATGATGAACTCTTGATTTATGTTGATCGATAAAGAAATTTTTGTGATGATAACCCCTAGCTTTAAACTCCCGTCATCTTCAAAATTTTCTCTCTCTTTTGGTATTTTCTTTCTCTCAAATTTTTCTTCAATCTTCCAAAACCCTTTCAAACATCCAAAATTTTCTTTCCAAAAAAAAATCCCCCCTCAAGCTTACTTCTTCCTCCTTTTATAATCCACTCATTTATCTCCCATTCTAATTTTTCCACTAACTCTTCTTCATTTTCATCTTCCCTTCTTCATCTCTATCTCACATTCTAATCTCTCCATTAACTCTTCTTCATCTTCATTTTCCTTTCTTCTCCACTAACTCTTCTTCATATCCATCTTCCCTTCTCTATTTTTATCTTATTTTCTCCATCCATTCTTCTCCATCTTCCATTCTCTATTCTTATCTTATTTTCTCCATCCATTCTTTTCCATTTCCTACTCTCCATCTTCCCATCTTCATCTCCTCTTCTCCATCTTCCCATTTTCATCTCCTCTTCTCCATCTTCCCTTCTCCATCTTCTCTTCTCCATTCTAATTTCTCCACTAACTCTTCTTTTTGTTATTTACAAAATAATCCCTCAAGTGTTAGGTATTTGTACTCTAGTCCATGATATTTTAAGTATTTGCAATTCATTCCTTGGAGAAATATTTCTTTAAGTCCAAATCTCCTCACAATTTTTGACACACCTACCGCATGTTGAATTTAAGCTCATTTCTTACTATTGAAAATAATATAAAATTTAATTAAAGCCTTTTTTGTAAAATTGAGTCATTCTGGGTATAATTGGGCCAAGATGAAAATTTAGAATATTAGAGAACAATGTCACAACTCCTAAAAGTGAAAAATGAAAATAGATTGACTCAAATTGAATTTTTTTAGGCCCGATTCGAGATTATGCTCGTGAAGGAATACACGACCCCGAATTGAATTTTTTAAATTTGCGATAGCCAACATGAAAAGGGATTTAAAAGAAAAATATTGACTATTTTTATGTATTTTTGTGGCCTCAAATGCTATTATTTATTAAATATTTTCCTAATTTCTAAAAAATATATTTAAAAAAACAAAAAATATGAAAAATTATTTTTTTACTCAAAAATGGTTGCCTAAGCTTGGCCAAGGCTTCTAAAGTTGATTTTTCAATTTTCTCATTTTTTTCTTGATTTTGTTTTTATGAATTTTCGAAAATAAAAATATCGAAAAATACTGAAAATATGAAAAATTATTTTTTGGTCAAAATTGGATCCCTAGGCTCGGCCAAGGTCCCCAAAGTTGAGTTTTCAATTTTATGAGTTTTTATGGATTTTCTATTAATTTAAAAAGGAAAAAATGATTAAAAATCAGGTGTCAATAGCTGCCCCTCTTTGAAAGGAAGCTCAGCAGAGGTTCATTTCAAAGATGAGATGACTCCTGAATCCTAATCGACTCAACACAATGAAATAAAAAGAAGTCGTGACATTTGATCTCCAATACCTTTCTGTGTAATTTCTGATTCAGGCCGGGTTTGAGGAGGCTTTTCATGCAAAGAGGGAGAGACAAAGAGGAGAGTTTACCTGGTACTTACCTGTCCGTTGTGTGGTGGTTGCTTGACACACATGTCCTACTAAAAATGGAATGAGAGCCTAAGGATTCGTTATAAGAAACCTTAGGGTGGTTGAACTTGAACTCGTATGGTAGGTTATCCCATGAAAATGCCTGTAAGAAGGACTTTGTGCCTGTAGAAAGGACTTGGTGCCTGTAGAAAGGACTTGGTGCCTGTAAGAAGGACTTTTGGTTGCTTGTAAGAAGAACTTTGGTGCCTGTAAGAAGGACTTTGGTTGCCTGTAGGAAGGACTTTGGTTGCCTATAAGAAGGACTTTTGGGATGCCTGTAAGAAGGACTTTGGATGCCTGTAGGAAGGACTTTGGAGTACCTGTAAGAAGGACTTTGGGTACATGTAGAAAGGACTTTGAGTGCTTGTAAAAAGGACTTTTGGTGCCTGTAAAAAGGACTTTTGTGCCTGTAAGAAGGACTTTGAAAATGGACCGTTTCGTATTGGGATTTCCAATGGAAGGGCTCCAGAGATACCATACCCTAGAAAAAGGGCTTGTTCATGTGATGTCTGCCACTCAGGACTTGGGAATGGATCATTCTGTGTGAGAAATCACCAATGATTACCTAAATGTCACCTATTAGGTAGACTGAAGAGGTATTGATTGAGAAAATGATTTTTAGATGTCATTCTGGGATCTGGGGGGACCAGGAATCCTGCAAAAGCTCAAACCTGATTTATCTTACTTGGAAGGGTGTCATTCTGGAATTTGGGGAGACCAGGAATCCTACAGAAGCATAAACCCAATTTTTATTTTCCCGTCATTTTAGAAATAAGCCAAAGAGGCAGAGATTAAGAACACGAGAGCGGGTCAATCGTGAACTAACAAAAGTCTCATGAGAACATGTCGTTCACGAGTCAAAAAAGGTTCAGAAAACTTACCTGGGTCTTCTAAATTAATGATCAAGGCATAGACAGGCTGACTGTGTCATGCCTGCTTGTTCACTGAATGACTATATGTGTCGCATTGGATTTGAGCACTTTGATAATCGTCAGAATTCATTCCTTTGAGAGGTTTAGGTTGAAGATATACTTACCCGAGGATTTGGAAGAAATGCCTGGTGGTTTCTCGATAATTAGGCTTATTCATTTAATAATCGCCAAATGGATTTCGAGACCTTGCATGGTAACTCGAATATCGAAAATGTGCTATCTGTCAGGCAGTGTCAGAGGTAACATGCGCAAACATACTCATCAATGAGTTCATTGGTTCAGCAAAGTTTGTAGTGATTAGAAGCATTCTGTGTAATAACTCATGATGCAATCAATCAAGATGTGGATCATGCATGACTATTCTGTCAAGTTTGCATTACCAATTCTGTTCAAGAAGGTCATCACAGTATGAATACCTCAAATGTAATACGAATGGGGGACTTCAGTCCGAAATGACTTTCTCTCACTCTCGAGAAAGGATATTCATCCTGATTGCAGGATTGAAAAGAAATTACTCAATCTGACCATCATCGCATTCGACAAGGGTCTGAGCAATCTCGCAATTGGTACGATCAAGCCGATCTGGAGGTCTTTGATTAGGACCGTAATGTAGGCTGGGTCAAAGGCTTACCAAAGGGGACTCTTTTGAGTCAAGGTCATTAACAAAAGCTCTTTATCGTCTGCTCCGGGTTTACAAGTCAAGAACCCTACAAAAAATGAGAAAGAAATAGTCTTGCTCGTACCTTTTCGAGCGATACTTAAAATCTTTCAACTCTACGTTAATTCAAGCGCCTTAATCAGAAAAGACTTTCACAGGTTGTAACGTAGGTTGGGTTTGGGGATCAAGAAAGGCTTAATTTGGCCCAGAAGATATATGAGATGGGTTTGACATTGGTGATCATCGCATCTTTGTCGCAATTTCGGCCCTTCTAGAACAGTCCTTAAAGAATACCATCGTTGTCTGAGGATGGTATCTGTTTTTGCTGGTGCCATTATCGCTTCCAAACGGTATAAACTTCTACCGTATATTTTGCAATCTGATTCATTCAACGAATTTTCTCTTGCAATTAGGTCCCATTGGGGATTTACCAAAGGAGATGATATGTTTTCACTGAGTATTCAAAGGCCTTCAAAAATGAATATTGATTCGAATGGGCATTGGCCTTGCTTTTGACTGGCACTTTGCTTTTTCATGCCCAGGGATTGGCTTTTCTTCTTTTGGTCCCGCCTTTTGCCTTTTATCTTTTCCGTTCTATTTAGAAAGGAGAATTTTCAAAAATTGTGCCATATATACACATGTATATTAAAAATTTAGTACACTTGAGGAGTCAACTCGGGAACTCTTTGTAGACCAATTTCTTCTGAGTTCTTTTGCTTTGAGGTAGTGTCATCTTCATCTTAGAATTAGCAATGATCACTGATGGGGTTTTAAGAAATGAATATGCAAGCTCAATTGTGCAGCGCAAAGGATATGAGTGTATTAGATAGAGAAATGAATACTTTTCATCGTCCTAAGGCATTTGAATTATCGTAGAAGGTTGAAAGGTAAGACATACCCGAAAATTGATGTTAGTCCGAGCAAGAAAATTTCTAATCATTTACCTTGCTTCATTCATTGGAACAACCTCTACTTGGCCTCGATATGGGTTGGTTCTTGACAGGGGTTATGAAATGAAATCGCCGCTCAAATGGGTTGTCAATAGGCTCCTGTAGTGTTTAGGATAGAGAAATAAATGTCTCCTTCCTTTCAGTATCGTACCTTTCGCGAGAAAACCCATTGCTTTGGGGAATGCGGAATCTATTTTGGCACACAACTTGCCATGGATATGGGACGTGTATAGAAATGGGATTGCCTTTCATCATCCTGTCATGCCCCATTCTACACATTCGATGCATCATGTGTAGATCATGCTCCAAGTCAGAATCGGCAAATTAAACATGCAGACAAGTCATGCATGAATCATGGCATGCGCAAACACAATACGAATGTGGCAATTTTGGCATCATGCATGTTTGTGAAATAATCAGGTATGGAAGAAAATTCTCGACAATGAGAGGATTTGAATTGCCCCTGGATGTGTGAACGGATCGAACAAATCGCGAAGTCTACCCCTTAAATTGAGGAGTAGCTTATCTCAGACTTTGCCCCCTTTCAATTCAGGGTCTGCCATCAATTTGTCCCATTTTGATCGAAATGGATCTTTTCAGATGATCATAATTTTACTACTTGGGGTTGTCTCCTTCAACATGTTAAATGTTAGTATAAATATTTCCTGTAAAAAAGGAAAGGAGATGTGTTAGCCAGTATTAGAAGGGATAAACTGGAATGATACTGGTTTACCCTTCATCTTGAATGTTTTGCGCGACTCGTTTTATCAGCTTCACCAGATCGAGTTTGTCTCCACTTTCGGTGGGCATTTCATCATTAGAGCCAAGGTTGTGGCAGAGTATCGACTTTGGTATCGCTCGTCTAGCGTTTCTATTTCCTTCTGCAAAAAGAAATGTGCAAAAGGTTGTATTATTCATTTACAATACTTACAACATTTCCCAACATTGGGGATCAAACTTAGGATGTTTCAGACCACTGTCATTCCCCATGCCATCCAGTCCACAAGACCGTAGGCGTTCGTGGAGGTTCACCTTTAAAGGTTGATCTTTGAGGAGACTTGGTCTTGCAATTCCATGTCTCGATTCTTTACAAAGTAACTTACAATCCCTATTGAGACGGAAGAAAGTATTCTAGAATTTAAGATAATCCTGAGTAAATTGAAACGATACAAAATTACCCTTCTTTGAGATTGCACGAGTCTTTCGTTTGTATTTTCTTCATTCGAAGTCGTCTGTTGAGTAGCGATATCTACGAATCAATTTGCCCCCAGTTTCGTTTAACAAGGGCATTTTGCATTTGGGTATGACTGTGTTCTCGGGACATTTTGCAAATTCCTGAAAATAGAAGGGGTTGAATTTAAAACTGGAGCAATTCGAGGGTAAATTGAAACGATACGGAGTTACTCTTCAGGTTTATGCAGGTTTTTACTCGCCATCAATTCGTCGCGAGGTTGGTGAGGTGGCAGATTCAAGCATTTAATAGGGGGAAGTCGGATTATTACTCCTTGCTTTTACACATTACAAAAGCAAAAAAACACATCACGCAAGGCAATGAAACATATTCACTCATTCAGGATCGATTCTACTTTTTCTACAGGCTCTCCCATGATCAGCTGGCTTCATCCCGGATCAGGCATGCATCGGCCATATTAAAGGTCTGGTGGTTACTGGCTGAGCATGTGCATCACAGCCCCGATGCTTTACCGATATCAAACTGGTTGATTATGACGAAAAGATCATCGTCAATGTCCGCTCGGTGGTGATCTGTCCCCTCTTTCTCGGAAGGTATCGATGCTGATCCAGTAGCATTGGTCTTTTTGTACCCTACTCCAACAGAACTCGATCCTGTTATAAACTGGTCTAACTCACTTCTTAAAAACGCATTTTTGATCCTTAGATCATGCATTTCATCGAAGGAGAGGAGGCTATTGCAGTTGGGGCAGGTGGCAGAGTCAAAAGCCTCTTTATACATCTTGTTTTCCGCTCGGAGGTTTTCATTTTCATCTCTTAGAAATTTGGCTTCGTTGTGCTCATGACGAGTCTTCATTCGGGTTCGCCTATTTTGAAACCAGAACTTGATTTGCAAAGGTTCAAATCCTAGCTCTTGACTTAATTCCATTTTCTGTTTGCCATCTGGCATAGGGCATGTTCTGAAGAAATCCTCAAGCCTTTGTACTTGCTCCTTAGTATGGCGACGGTAACGTTTCTTTTGATCCTTACCGTTGTTGTCCTTATCTTTATTGAGATCTTGGACGTCGTCGGCGGAAGGGCCCGGCTCCGTGGGCTTGATCCCAAACATGGCATCGAACTTTTCTACTCCCATTTTCAGCAAGTAGCGATAGCTCTCAAGGGTGTTGGGTTGCGACAACCTCAGTTGGTTAACGGTTTCACAAGATCTGCTATATTCTCTTGTATTCTCACTCACTCTGAATTCTTCTGAGCGACCGTGTATGCTTTTGAAACTTTTTCTGGGCACGGATTAAGGTTTTCAGGAGAATGTCTCTTTTTAAAACTTAGGCGTAGGTTCATAAATCGTATCGCTCCCTCCTGTCTTTCTCAACTTTTTACCGTGTCTTCTGCACGGTTTGTTTTCTTTCATTTTTTTCGTAGTGGTAGGGCTCCTGTTGTTATTTCTTCCACCTATCTCGAGCGTCGGCGTTGCAGGTGAGGTCTTTTCCCGGTTTACAAATGAAGACAAGCATTCTCTTCTTTTTCGCTAAAGTTTGCCGTGTCTTCCACTTAAGTCATCTTTTCCTTCTTCTTTTCCAAAGTGGCGACATCATCTCAATTTTTTTTTGCAAAGATTTCGGATTTGCTCGGCTCGAGATTGCAGACGTGCCAAGGGATTCGAGCTAATAAAGATGACACTAAAAGAGAATGGCCGGTAGGAAGATCTGACCGACAGATATTGCCCGTGTGAAGTCAATATTTAACGCGAAGCAGATTATCGTCTTCGCATTCCGCTAGTCTATTCCGACTTTCTTCTCTAATACTTTCGTATTCCGCTCGTCTGCCTCGATTCTCTCTTTAATCTTTTAACGATAATGGCCAGTCTTCCAACGCAGATCTTCCCGACTGAAGTTATGTTCAAATGGGAAAGACTTTACCATCTTCTTGGTCGAGGCTATATTTACATAGCCCATCATCCGAGTGTCGAGGCTGAAATTCTCGGTTTGTTTAGGGAAGTAAATGCTTCTTCGGTCGAAGGCACTAACTTGGAGAGGGAATACAGAGAGTTCCCACACGTTTTCATCGATTTTCTGGGGGCTTACCGAAACACCCAAGAGACGGTCACCTTGGCCCAAGTCGTGAGAGCTCACTATTAGGATCCGTCTGAACGCTTGGAGTATGCAGAACATGCGGTCGCCCGGTACAAGAAGGTCGTCAAGTCTGCTGATGAACGGGCCTCGCTGTTGATCCACGAGAGAGAGAAGCTGGTGGAAGGCTTAGCTTTAAACCAAACCTACTTCAAGCATGATCCGAGCGATATCGTGATGAAGTTCAGATGTGAGTGGCTGGAGGAGAGGCTTGACAATTTAACGGCTAATATAGCTTTCGAGAGAGACTTGAACGAGAATCTCAAATTCGCCATTGAACACCACGAGGTTAATGCAGCAAGACAGAAGGAGAAATGTACCCGCCTGTTCTTCAAGATTGCGGATCTCGACTTCCAGATTGCTCAGTGTAGGCAGAGCATCAACTTCATGGAGAGTCAGTTAAACTCTTTTGTGATGCTCATTAGGGCTCAATTTGGCTTTACTTTTCCCCCCAGTAATTATTATAGAGTTTGCTGATGAATAGAATTGGAGAAAAACTTCACATGTTTATGCTTTTATTTTCCTGCCATTTTCTCTTCCACTTAGCATGATAGAACGGTTTGAGGTAGTGAAAACACCAAGACTTAACGTTCTTCTTCATGCTCTTGTTAGTTGCTCGAAACAGTGATATCAAAAACATTGATGGAGGGTTTGGTGGTGGCCCCCACTGACCGCCTTGAGACTGCGATCAATACAACTACGATAACTCGATTGATGCACCAATAAACAAATCAGGCTACCTGTTGCGTGCCCCACTTTACTCATGCCTATCTCTTTCGGCGTCTACTTGAATGTGTCGGTCGCCTATAGCGTTGGGAGAAACGCCTGTGGACCACGCTCAATAATAATTCTCCTATCCACCAAAATTCTCCACGTGGTTCGAACCCGAGAAAGGTAAAAAGGCAAGCCTTTATTCAATTTAATTAGAAAGGCATCGTAAGGCTGGGTTAATAAACTTGCTTCATGGGCTCTGATTACACAATTTATGCCTTCTCAATAAAAATACAGGAACCCTTCTAACACATTAAAGATGCGCCCAGGCCCGATCTGGATAAATTTACGGCCTCATAGAAATACATAGCCCATACGTGCTCGCTGATCAATAAGATTTTGTTTCCGGAACTTCTTCGCTTGCCCCCGGGATTATCAGTTGCGGCGTCGATCATTTTCTATCATTTTCGCATTCTTCAAGATTATCCCTGATATAATGTTGAACTCGATTTTGTTCCTGCCTGGGGTACCTGTGATTCCCTACAAAGGTAGAGAAAATAATTAGTATGTGATCCAAAAGAGGTCGGTCCATGACTCCTACATTAGTCCAATTTTATTTTTTCATTTTATGAGAAATTAGAGAGGATTCTCTTAGAAAGGCTTAGGTGAATTTATTCAGAAAGAATTTTCTTACAGGTTTTTATAACTTGAAAAATGTGATAAAATCCCTTGACGTTTACCAAATTTTCCAAAGGAATTTTTTGTTTTTATCAAAATAAATTTTTAATGATAAATTTGTCAAGAAATCTTGCGTTCATTGAAGATTTAAGGAAAACTGTGACAAAATCTTTCATTGGTCAACAAAATTTCCCTAAGGGATTATTCACATTCATTCATTTTTTCATCATTTTTCATTTTTTTTTCAAAAATGGGACACCAATTTGATTTTTCTTTTCTTTTGAAAAAATGATCATGATGTTAGCCTATTTACTCTAAAGGCTGACAAATTGAAGCAAAAGACTTACGGCAAGGCGACAATCTCGCGCACATAATCAAGATTAGCCATGATCTCACGACGTAATCAGGATTAGCCGGGCCTTCCAACTTCGGCTGCTCGAGCTAAAAATTAAACCACTGATTTGGTAATCTTACTAAGCCTGAGGCCTAACTTTTAAAGCTCATTTTTGAAAAAGGGTTCGAGATTGAATCTGGACTAACTTTCGACGTGATCTCACGCCGAACGCTAGAACCAAATCACAATACCATCCTAAAACTAGTGACCTAGGTCTGGCCACGGGACATCTATGATGTAGTGTTAAAACAATTAAACATGCACAATAATTAAATGCAAACACCACTTCAATATTTCAAAAATTAAATAATAATTCTCACACACCAAATCTGCAAAACGAAGGGTTAGCCAAACACTCCACCCCTTATAACTCCCATCTGCAAAACCATTTAACACCTAAAGATGAGTTCCAAACAATATCGCCAAAAGCGAGATATCCATGAAATTTTCATTGGCCTAAGTCCACTAAGGCTTTTAAAATTTCGAAAAAAATTCAAGTATTCCAATTGGTGTCTTTTTTTTCGAAAATTTAAAAATCCCGTCCCCAGTGGAGTCGCCAAGCTGTCGCAACCCTAAGAATTGTTTTTTCGATCGAGTTAACGGATTATTAGGTTTATTAGATGAATTAACTTAATATGGACCCTCTCAAGTCCTACCGAATCGCAACTTTGGTTTTTGTTCAAATGGTTTTAAAATTTGGAGTCGCCACTAATCATTTTTGGTAGGTTGATTAGATACCTAAGTAAATTAGCGGGAGAACTAAATTACTTCTACGAACCAGAGATTATGAGTTCGGGGACTTGGTTACACTAGTTAATTAAAACTAATGCCCTTTCGGTACCTTAATTTCATGGATATCATAATTTGGCAACTCAAGCTTAGTTTATTCCTAAGACTCTAGTGAGGTGTTTTCTTTTTGTATTTTCACTTTTTAGATAGGATGCATGGGTGGCATTTTTTTTTATTTTCAAAGTGTTAAAAATTCCCTAAAGCCGAAAGAGGGAGTGTGTTAACGATTTCTGTGCAGTGTTACAGTCTACTCATTTTGGGGTCTGGTGATTCAAAAATTAAAAGGCAAGAAGTCAATGACAGTAAATAAAGACCTCCAATGGATGGCCCAGCCTTGGCTTGGCTCTCCCCTTTGGGGTTTAATGGTGTAGGAATTAAATTGCGGGAATTTAATGACGATAAGTAAAAACCTCCAATGGGCGGCCTAGCATTGGCTTGGCTCTTCCCTTTGGGGTTTGATGGTGTAGGAATTTAAATTGCAGTAAGTAAAAACCTCCAATGGGCTGCCTAGCATTGGCTTGGCTCTTCCCTTTGGGGTTTGATGGTGCAAGAATTTAGATTGCAGGAAATAAACGACCTCCAGTGGATGGGCTTTGCCTCTCCATTCTGGGGTTTTAGTTCTTTAAAATAAAATACAACAAATTGTTTCAACAATTTGAACTAAAATCCGTTGGCGGGTCGACTGCAAATTTGATGGGCACCTTGGAATTTGTTTGGGCTCACTTTGCACCTCCATGGAATTTATCGTTGATACGGAGTTGTCCCTTTTTTTTTACCTGCCATAAAATATGGGAAAAAGGAAGATGGAGAAAATGTATACAATTTGTGCTAATTTGAGACTAAAACCACTAATAAATGAATAAATAAAAAATACTTAGCTCGAATTTGCTTGCTCGTTGACGAGGATGAATTCTTGATTTATGTTGATCGATGAAGAAATTTGTGATTATAACCCCTGGCTTTAAACTCCCATAATCTTCAAAATTTTCTCTCTCTTTTGGTATTTTCTTTCTCTCAAATTTTTCTTCAATCTTCCAAAACCCTTTCAAACATCCAAAATTTTCTTTCCAAAAAAAATCCTCCCTCAAGCTCACTTCTTCCTCCTTTTATAATCCACTCATCTATCTCCCATTCTAATTTTTCCACTAACTCTTCTTCATTTTCATCTTCCCTTCTTCATCTCTATCTCACATTCTAATCTCTCCACTAACTCTTCTTCATCTTCATCTTCCTTTCTTCATATTTATCTCCCGTTCTAATTTCTCCATTAACTCTTCTTCATATCTATCTTCCCTTTTCTATTTTTATCTTATTTTCTCCATCCATTCTTCTCTATCTTCTCTTCTCCATCTTCTATTCTCTATTCTTATCTTATTTTCTCCATTCATTCTTCTCCATCTCCTCTTTTCCATCTTCCCATCTTCATCTCCTCTTCTCCATCTTCCCTTCTCTATTCTAATTTCTCCACTAACTCTTCTTTTTGTTATTTACAAAATAATCCCTCAAGTGTTAGGTATTTGTACTCTAGTCCATGAGATTTTAAGTATTTGCAATTCAGTCCCTGGAGAAATATTTCTTTAAGTCCAAATCTCCTCACAATTTTTGACACACCTACCGCATGTTGAATTTAAGCTCATTTCTTGCTATTGAAAATAATGTAAAATTTAATTAAAGTCCTTTTTGTAAAATTGAGTCATTCTAGATATAATTGGGCTAAGATGAAAATTTGAAATATTAGAGAATAATGTCACAACTCCTAAAAGTGAAAAATGAAAATAGATTGACTCAAATTGAATTTTTTTAGGCTCGATTCGAGATTATGCTCGTAAAGGAATACACGACCCCAAATTGGATTTTTTAAATTTGCGATGGCCAACATGAAAAGGGATTGAGAATAAAAATATTGACTATTTTTATGTATTTTTGTGGCCTCAAATGCTATTATTTATTAAATATTTTTCTAATTTCTAAAAAATATATTTAAAAAAACAAAAAATACGAAAAATTATTTTTTTACTCAAAAATAGTTGCCTAAGCTTGGACAAGGCTTCCAAAGTTGATTTTTCAATTTTCTCATTTTTTTCTTGATTTTGTTTTATGAATTTTCGAAAATAAAAATATCGAAAAATACTGAAAATATGAAAAATTATTTTTTGGTCAAAATTGGATCCTTAGGCTCGGCCAAGGTCCCCAAAGTTGATTTTTCAATTTTATGAATTTTTATGAATTTTTTATTAATTTAAAAGGAAAAATGATTAAAAATCAGGTGTCAACAACAGCAAAGTAGATTAAGACTTCAAAGAAATAGAATGTCTTTCTTGAATGATTGTCGAGAGAGCCTTTTCTTTCCTTCTTTTCGAGTACTTATCCTCTTCGCGTTTTTAACCGCTCAAGTAGTTATTCTTTGATTTCAAATGTTTGAATTTTGGCGCTATAATTCACCTCTAACCCACGATCTTCACAATTGACCCACGTAAATCGGGACCAATGCCTTCTATGATTTACAACTGCACAATCAACTGTCTCTTTTTGAATGATATTTCTTAGTTTTGGAAAATCTGTTCGAGCTCATGAGTCTTGCTCTATATTTTCGAATTTCGGGATGTAATGATTTCCATGTTGCGTATTCACAATATACGGAATCCAAGTACACCGTGTCTTTCATTCGGAACACTTTCTAATCTCTGGTTTGCAGAAGTAATTTAGTTCTCCCGCTAATTTACTTAGGTTTCTAATCGACCTACCAAAAACAATTTGTGGCGACTCCAAATCCTAAAATCATTTAAACAAAAAAAAAATCAAAGTTGTGATTCGGTAGGGCTTGGGAGGGTCCGCGTTATATTAGTTAATCTAATTAACCTGATAATTCGTTTACCTGAAAAATTTTCGAAAATGTTTTTTCGGGTCGCGACAAAAATAACTTAAGAAAATGGTGAGGGGGAGAGAGAGAGAGATAGAAAGGTCCCTCTCTCTCCCTCAAGAAATGTTGTTGGCGGCTAGGGTTTTTTTTGGGGGGGGGTTCATTTTATAAATGTTCATACTAAGAAACAATCCGTTGTGGCTAGATCTAGTGCCAATTGAAGATTTACTTTCCGTATCATTATTACCAGGTTATCCCCATGATCTCCATGGCAAGCTCTAGTATAAGAAGGGAATGGCTGCTTCTTTGTAAATAAGTTAGAATTAAAAGAAAGTCACGTTTTGAGATGTGAGAGAGGAATGACTTTAACAAGAGGAGCTACTCTTAACTTCGATAAAGAAAGAGCTTTATAAAGAGAGTTGCTTACTACAAAAAAAATCATGTTCGAAGAGTATGAAATCATAGCCACCTTGAGTCTTAGGCACACTCAATCCTAATCTCAATCCAATGCTAGCACCACATCATATAGAAAAAGGATGAATGCAATCAAAGGATTTCCCCCAATGAAAAATTCATCTAGGGTATCTCCATGTGTGCCCATATTTGTTTCTAATTCGTCGTTGACCAAGCGCCTACTCTTAACAAAATGAAAAGCAGCGAGCCAAGTGATTAGGTAGCGCCTACTAAGCTAAAAGCTTTCTACTCTTCTTCTTTCTATCGAGGTAGCTTTCCCGCTGAATGAGGGCCACATAGTCGTCAACCCTGCTGGAAGTGCTTTTTAAATCCAATCTTCTGGACCACACTAGGACTGAGACATGGCCTGGACTCGCACGAGGCCCTCAGTGCTTTGCTTCTATAGGGTCCTAGTATCACCTGTGGATGCGGGGCAAGCCGGTCAAAAAAGCACAGGGAAGGTTCCAAGCTTCAGTTTTCCCCTTGACCCGGACTGACTGAGGCTACTTGTTTGAGAAGAAGCCAAGTCCTTTTCAAAGTTTTTGAGGTGCCACTACAGCTTCCTCCCTCTCTCATCCTTCTAAAAAAGTTAAATTTTCTTTTTGGGTTTACCCTACCAACGTTGCAATAAGTTAGCAAATTATTAACCTTTTTATCCTTTACAAGTGCATTTATGTACAGTATCGATCCCACAAGAAATTTAGCATATGCCAACAAATCAGTAAGCCACCAACCTCTTTTAAATTCCGCCATTGTTGCTCGTAAAATGATTGCACTACAAGAAATTTACTAACACCTAATAAATTAGAAAATTAACCCATTCTTTAAAATTTCCACAAAATACCAACTCTATAAGGAATTTTCCAAGAATCCATTATTTACTAATTTCTTTAAGATTTTATCAGATTGAGTAGTAAATTTTACCAGATTGAATTTAACTAGGGGTGATTGGTTCTCGGTCCAGTCTAGTTCCCCTCAAGAATCGGAACCGGACCTATGGTCCCGGTTCTCAATTTTTCAAAACTGAGAACTGCATCGGCCGGTCTGATCCTGTCCCAGGCGGTTCCATTGGACTAGAAATATGCAAAAAAAAAAACATGTTAACGGCGATCAAAGTTCAAAATCAAGGAACATAAACAAAAGACATCCCCAAGATAATGTCAAATGGGCAAAAATGCATCGTTCTTGCTTCTAGTTGAACGTTTGCCATGTCTTTGCTAAGTTGGGTCGATTCTTGATTTGTGCAGCTCAAGGACGTCCGGAGGAGAGAGGAAGTTGATGCCCACCATTGAAGAGAAGCTGAGGTTGGCGATGGATGGGAGAGTGAAGAGGAAAAAGAAAAGAAAAGGAAAGAAGAAAAATAAAAAAAGACAAAAACATGTTAAGGGGAATAGCATTATGAGAAACTGACAACTCGGAGTGATGAATTAAGGGCGGTTTGGAGTCTAGACATTATATTTATATTTAGGGTTACTTTTAAAAAATAAAAAATAAAAATAAAATTTCAACCGGTCTGCTCTAGTCCAAGCGGTTTGATTCCAATTTTAAGAACAATGGACCTGATCGCCATCGTCTAGAACCAAGAACCAGACCACCAGCCCCGGTCCGGTCGGTCCGATTTGCTTACCCCTAAATTTACTGACATTTAGTATATCAGTAAAATTATCAACTTCTGCTGAGTTCTACTAATGTAGTTAGTAAACGATGCTATGACAAATTTATCAAACATCCCAATAAGTAAGTAAGTTAGCAAGTTCTTTCACATTTTACAAGTGTGTGGTTAGCAAAATTACCAATATCTAGGGGATTACTAAAATCCCATCAAATTAGTCCAATTTCTTTGAAATTTTGCATCTATGGTTGGTAAAATACCATCCCCATAAGGAATTTACTAACGTCATATTGAATAAGGAGTAGGGGTGTTTGGTTCCAAGGTGGGTGATTCCCACCCTAGAATCAGAGATAAAATTGGATCTTCAGAGAACATGAGAACCAAAGACCAGAAGAATAAAAGGAGAACTTGAACCTACAAAAAAAAGTAAAGGAGAGATAATAACGTAGAGAACAGAAAAAGATTTTGAATGGATGCTTGTATTGATTTCTCCCCTTGTGTTTTATCTACAAAGAGATGACCTCTTTATATACACTTGCAGATATTATATATAACAAATTCAGTTGAAGTTTGAATGAATTTGAATAAGTTACAGATAATGAGCTATAGATGTGGAGAGGATCTGGAAATATCTCTCTGAACCGATTCTTGTTGAGATGACTTTGACTTGTTCAACAATCAGAAGCCACCCTCTAATGGTTGGTTCCATAAAATGGTAACCTAGATTTGGCCAACGGTTCTTGGATACACTCAAGAATCGGACAATCAATCCTGCCCGGTTCTTGAGTGGGTCCGTTGAGCCAGTCTACATAACACAACAATCATTACAAGATTTTGCCACAAAGTTCACAAGAAAAATGAAAGTGAATTCCAAAATTTAATGTCTATAATCTATATATACCGAGATTAGGTAGATATTATTAGCTTTAAATTCTTTGTATGAGTTAGGATAAAGTGTATGTTCCGGTTCTGGACATTAATATTCTGATGTAAACGATGTGTATTAAATCAAAACGTCTCTATACATCAACGTGCTCAAATTAATATTTATGGCTACAGGCAGCGCTCCCAAACTTGAACGGGTTTAGATTCTTGATAAAGAAGTTTTTACATAAGAAAGGAGAAGAAAGGCAATGAATAATGGAATGTAATTGAGTAAGCAAGGAGTGACTGAGAGCGAGATAAGGCGAGAGAATTAGGAATTAGGATTTTGAAATCATAAAAATTAGAACATATATATGTGTACCCATCCGGTTTGGGTGATACTAGTGGGTGGTTCTACACCTAGAACTGAGAACCGCCCAAAATTAGCCGGTTCAGTCTGGTTCGGTCCTATTCGGGCAATTCCTTATTCTTTTGTATGCCTCTAATAAGGAGTTTTGCATGCTATACACATTAATAATGAGCAGCAAAGTTAAAGATCCATTGAATATTTAAATCTAAAACTTGTTAGGATTTGGCGCACAATCAACTCGAAGTAAAACATAAAGCAAGAAAGAGAAATCGTGACACAAAATTTTATCCTAGTTCACCTTTAAATTAGGACTACGTCCAACAGATGATTTCACTATAATTAGTATCTCGCACCTCTCACTGAGAGGGACTCGTGTGCTTTCTTGTCGTATAGGAGTATGAACTCCACCCCCAACAAAACTAACCCTCTAAAATAGAACACGTAAAGCTTTATAAAAGTAGGAAACGAGGGCATAATTTTTCCATTTGGAGAACAGTCGATACCGAATGCATGTGTTGTTCGATTGTCTATTCCGTGTCGTCATGTTTTAATGATTCCCGGCAACTCCGACTGATATGTCACTGTTTTTTTTTTTTATAAAACGATAATTTCACTTCTTCCTCATAGTGAACTCAATATTCTTTATTTTCTTGCACAAACTGACAAAATTGGTCTCAGTTAGAAAGCAAGCTAATAGGGTTGACAACTTCTTACAAGGTAAACAATCTGTTGCTATGTCACGTTTATTTTAATACTACCAAGATACGTAATTAAATTTACTGACTTGTTATGATTGTCAAAATCGAAAATGATGCTTCCACATGTCCCCAAAACCAAAGACTGTAGATAGGTGTATCGTAAAAAGTCATCAACTTAGAGCAAACATATCGTGACTAAGGCCTTTTTTGTCACTGGTAATAGGTCATAAGCTGGAAGCAAATGTATGTGACCAATGGGCAATTCCATCGCTAACTTGTCGTTTTTAAAGTATTGCGCTTGTAATAGGTTGTAAGCTTAAAGGAAATGCATTGTAATTTGAGAGATTTTGGTCATAACTTACTGATTTTTTGGCTTATTGCTCTTGTAGTGAATGATAAACCTGACCCAATAAAACTGAGTTACAAAAAAAGCCAAAAGGTTTTAAAACTTTTTTCGATGTACATAGCCGTTGTCACGATGCCCTTAGTTGTTTCATCCGTTTTTGTCATCTTGAAGCCAATCATCCCAGACCAAGTAGTCATCGATTGACAAAAGAAAATGCAAATAGGTAGAATAATCATAACGTGCACGGGGGATAGAATTGAATTGAAGCATGACCCAACACAATTGGGTTTATGACCTGTTGCGACTCATGCCTCCAAGATCTATCACTACTTTCGTCCATTCTGATATTATAGAAAAGAATCTAAAGTGTCTTTCAAATTAATCGCATTAGATCAATTTGGAAGACAAATTAAATTCAGAAGATCAAATAAATTGATGGGTGAAAATATAATGGACATTCTCCATAATATACAAAATCCCATTGTTCTACTTGTAACTTATTCAAGGCACTATGAAGGGGTGCTAAAAAACATAGTAAGATTCTGCGCAACGTCTCGTAATCAAGTCTATTCTCATTGTAAGTTATACATGGCATTGTGAAGGGTTGTCATAAGCGGTCACACAATATTTTGTAACCAAGACCAGTCGTGTTGGAATTTACTAATTTAGTTATTCTCATTATTTTTTTGATGAAGTAAGAATAAATTGACTAACATATGTATCTGCTATTAAAAAATGAGCATGTTAAGACTAAAGGGTCCTTTCCACCAAAAAAAGACTAAAGGGTCCTTAATTACAACACAACAGCGGTTATGACATGTTATCGACACTCTTATGAATTATCTATTTTATCTAGATAAATAGTTGGACATAATGACGAGTTATGCACGATGGAATAATGTAACAATGTAAGAACGGGTTATTATGTCCAAACGAATTTGATGACCAATCCGTATATGAAATATAAACCAAGGAAAATAAAGCTATTGTTCGTCTGACATTCCATCGCCTGTCTAGTTTTGTTTCATGCCGAATTGCTTTGTTGAGTAAATATCTTGATCTATCAAACAAGTATTTTCCCTTGGCTGTATAACTTTGGTTAAATGATTTTAGCAAAAGTGATGCTTGTAAAATCTGCACAGTTGGTGCCCGATCACATATAGAGATAATTATCATTCGCCGAGCTGCGGTTTACTCCCTCGTTTTATTTATCTTTTCATGTTCCTTACCCTGTGACGCATAGGAGGATCCGCTTTGCCGTGCGGATTATTGGGCTATATTTTGTTCTTATTACCTTTCTGCCAATGTATGTATGCTAATGGTACAGTTGGTATGTGGCAAGCTAGGTTTGAGGCTGCGTCCTTCTTGAGAGAGTCGTGTCATTACCATTTTCTTGGGTGGAAATTAGAATGTGACAATTACGCTGTGTGATAAGGGGGAAGGACCAACATGAAGAATGAGATTGATGGTCATGATTTAGTCTTGGAATACCCAAAACTTTTTACCGAGATCATATCTTCTTCGGTTGCTGAAGCCCATCTATTGATCTCCACGACTTTTGTATCATCTTACTGGAATAGACTAAAAGAAAGCTTTCGTATGTAGCCACCGTAGGATGTGGAAACAAACAGAGCATCGGTGAATTGGTGATGCAATTTTCAGGCCGTAGATTTAGCAACAAGTCCATTTCCAATCGTTTACAAGCTATTTTTATGCAGTAGAAGATGAAATAATGCAGTGGATCATCCAAGAATACAAAGATGAAAACAATGCAGTAGTCTCGATTGGAATCATTATATGAATTCGGAAGGAATGTAAAATCATACCTGATACATGACGGCGTGTAAATCCTTCTCCAGTACTCAAGTTGAGCCTGCAATCTTCATTAGTAAAAAGCTCTCGTCATATAATCCCCACAAGCTTGACCAACTCTTCACTCTACAATATTGTCATGTTCAAATAAAAACCTCTTGCAAATTCCTAAAGGATTCGCTAGAATTTAATCCAACAACAGAATTCTTAGTAAAAATAGAGATTTCTCATCCCTATGGCCAAGCCCCCAATGCACTAATTTCTTAACTCTACAATGTGTCGAAGCTTTACCATGTTCATTCATTATGCACCATATTTTCTCATCGGGTTCGACCATCTCAATCATTCTTGTATCGTCGAAATTTAGACCAAATCCTATGAAGCAGGAAAATCTCACTTCGATAGCACAACCCCAGGAATATAGCGGCCAAACCAAGACAAACTATTAATGCCATTGTCTAACATTAGCAATGATGCTTGAGATGAGTTATATGCTTCATAGGTTGTAGTTTTCTATAATTTGGTGTTGGGCATTGCAGTGCACCAGACTAATCCAACAGGTTCATGATAGTCTTCCATTAAGCACAAACAAACAATTTCCATGGCAAGAGATGACTAGGGATGACCCCAAAGAGCGGTATTTAGCGGGACTCGCGCCATTTCCCTTCCGACAAGTAGTTATCGTAATCATCGACAACCCTAAGATCATGTCTTGCCTATTCAATTACTCTAAGAAGGCCAAGGCTTCTAACTCCTACAAATTCTTTTAGAAATATAAACTAAAACTAGAACAACCGAACTTAGAAGCTTTTTATGTTGTTACTCACATTCTGAAAGGGTCACGCTTTTTTCACTCTCTTTTGGCGGACACACTTCCTAAAATAGTGTTCTGACTATAATATCCCTTACGAGTCCTATCTTTTAGCAAACCATATTCATTGACAATTATTAAATTCAGATATGGACCCCATTTTGTGTTTTACATTTTTTTTTCTTTTTCTTCCCTATCTCTCTCTTTGCATGTTTGTCATCTTCTTCCTCAATGCCTTCTATCCTCCATCGCGCCTCCAACCACAAAGGCTGCATTAGCCTCGTTGTCCACTCTCCGCATTGCTACCCCCTCCCAACCTCGACCTGCTGCCCATTGGAGTGGCTGAGTTTGAGCCAAGTTCAGTCTGCTTGGGAAAGCAACGAAAAGTGATTGGTGGCAAAGTGTAACCGCAATTGTAATGTGTCAATAGCAACAACAACAACTTCAACGACAAATTAAACATATGTGAAGGCTTCGTCGATTAGTGATAGGCAGAGCAAAGGAAAAAAAAACAAAAAATTGTTGTGTATCTCGGGCTATGATTCCTCCATCTGCAAATCCATATCGGTAAAACCTCCTCTTTCCCTATTGGTACTCTCTCTCTTTCTCTCTCTTATTAAGTTTCTCAAGTTCATCATCTTTGATTGGATCTTCATCCTCAAAATCATTCAGGCACACGGTGGGGTTGACAGATACCTCGCTGATTTTGTGCTACTTTACGGCAGAATAGACGATAGTTGGGAAGGTCTCAATGATGGCGGGTCGAGGCTATGCGGACGGTGACACGGAGAAGCGAGCGGCCTTCGGGTCGGAGGCGTGGGTGAAGAAGACGGCCAAGAAGAAGACAATAGACACGCAAAGAGAAAGAAGAGAGAGATAGGGAAGAAAAAGAAAAAAATAAAGTAAACATAACATGGGGCCCACAAGGGATATTATAGTCAAAACACTATTTTCGGGGAGTTTGTTAGCCAAAAAGGGAGTGAAAAAAGCGTCACCCATTTTGAAAAGGTAAAGAAAAATAGAGAGAAAATAAAGCATAGACAAATCACTCCAAAAATCTTAAACTATCTTGACTCAAAACAAATTTAGACAAGCAGGCAATACCTTTCTCAGAGATGACGGATGCAAGCTGTCGAGCAAACTCCAGGAGAAAGCTTCACCAAAACATGCTTCAATGCCCTTCCAAGTTCTTATTCTTTCTGATTAGAAAGTTTTCTCGGTTTGTAATTTTTACCAAGTGAAACTGTCGCTATAGTTGTTCTCTTCTCTTTTAGTGTTTTTGTCATCATTAAGAATTTTGGATCGATAAACACACCTATACACTTGTCGTGACCTAAAATAAAATTTCAGGTTAACGGATTATCAGATTAATTTAATTAACTAACCTAACTCGAGTTCTCCCAAACTCTACAAATTCGCAACTTAGGTTCGAATAATTAACATGCAAGAGATTTTCAATTGGAGTAATCACTAATCATTTACGGTAGGTTGATTAGAAATCTAAATAAAATGGCATGAAAACCATTTTATTTTTACGAACTAGAGATTAAGAGTAAGGGGACTTGGTTACTCTAGGTTATTCTAATTTTTTTTCGGTACCATTTTATTTCATGAAAAATGTTTGTTAGGTAACATTGATTGATTTTAACCTAAATCACTAACAAAGGTTATCATGCGAGTGGACAATTAATTAAATGAATATCCAGAAATCAATGATAATCTCAAGGAGGATGTGCCACAGAATTATTGTTTAGGATTTTTGATTTATGAAACAATGAAAGACTAAACCATATGCCATGACATGTAATTTATCCTAAGAATGCAATGACATGTAACTTATCCTAAGAATGCAATGACATGTATGCAAAACTAATCTAAACGTATATGTGACATCAATTTAATTAAGTACATGATGTGCAATATAATTAAACTAATATGCAAAGTTACGGTACGATTTTAATTAAAACAATTACTTGATGTTCGAATTAATTAATTAACCAAGCATACAATTCTACATGTAAGGCAAATTAACATGGAACCTATATGACTTGGTAAGAATGACGACATGGCAAGAATGAATTTTTTTTTTTTGTGATTTTAGGATTAATCTATTACTTAATATAGAACTATGCCAAAATAATATTTATTTTGCATATTTTAGAATTTAAAATAACATAAATCCTAATATATTAAAGATAAAATATTTAAATAGAAAGTTCTATTTAAAACATGTGATTTCTATCCTAGAATGCAATGTACCCTAAATATTTACAAAAAGCATTAAATGTGCAATTATCTACATGGTGCTAATTTAAAAAAATGAAAAAAAAATGTTAAACCAGGGCAATTGGTGATGTCAATCTTTTAAAATTTTCGAAAATATTACATCATGCAATGGATATATTCTTAAAGATAATAACAATCAACCAAATCAATTCAGCTCAAAATAGGAAAGTGGATAGGTATGCCAATCAGTTTAAGTATTTTCGCTATATCAAAGTCCAATTTTCAATCCATAATCTTACAGATTAAGATATTGGACTTAAATCCTTGCCTAATTGTCGCGACCCAAAAAATTAATTTTCAGGTGAACGGATTATCAGGTTTATTAGATTTGACTAACCTGACGCGGACTCTCCCAAGTCCTATCGAATCGTGACTTTGGTACTTGTTTAGATGATTTTAGAATTTGGAGTAGCCACTAATCGTTCTTGGTAGGTCGATTAGAAACCTAAATAAATTAGTGGGAGAACTAATTTATTTCTGCGAACCAGAGAAAATGAGTTCGGGGACTTGGTTACGCTAGATTACTCTAACGCCCTTTCGGTACCGTTTCATGAAAATTCTTTTGGGGTGATTTGGAAAGATTTGGGGTCAAACTGACCAGAAGGGTAAAGTAGTCATTTTTCAAGGCTCGGGAAGTAGAAATAGGTCAAACCAGTTGAATGTGGTCATTCCTTAATTTCCACCATTTATGAGAATTTTTCGGAATTTTTCGAGACAATTTGTCCACAAGGGGCAAAATCGTCATTTTGGAAAGATCGGAGTGAAAATTTACCAAAAATAGGATTGGTCGGTCGAAATGACCCGTTTCCTAATTTCTGAGATTTTTCTAAATTCTTCATAATTCTTCGAGATAATTTACCCATAAGTGGTAAAATCATCATTTTGGAAAGGTTGGGATGGAAAATCATCAAAAATAGGATTGGTCAGTCAAAATGACCCGTTTCCTAATTTTTGGAATTTTTCTGAATTTTCTAAAATTTTCTGATTTTTTTTTGGAATTTTTTTAATTAATTTTGTTTTATGGTTTTTATGTTATTTATTTATTTATGTATTTATTTATTTATTGTTAACTATCATTTATTCTAAAAATGGTGATCGGCCCAGCCTTTCTAAAGTAATGAAATAAAGGAGGGCTCGAAGTCCAAACGGAAAAGGCCCGAATCTTTATTCTAAATCTCAAACCAAACCTAGACCTGGCCCATCTTTCTAGCAGCACCCCATGCACCCCTCTTCAATTTAACCACACAAACCAGCCCAACAAGAATTTTAACCAAGCTTCAAAGATAAGCCGATTTGATTTTCGTCGCAGGTTCGCTCAGTGGCCCACGTTTTCTTTCTCTTTCTATTATTTTTTATTATTATATATTTTTTATTTTTTATTTTGAACAAACAAGGACATGCCCTTCATTCCCTTAGTGCAGACATCAAATACTGAATTCAAACTACACTAGCCGAAACATCTCACCACATGCGGCTGCATCAACTTCAGTAATCACAATCATGCTATTCAATTTCTTTTCTCTTTTTTTTTTAATAATAAAAGCGATACAAAGGGGCTGAAAAAGATGGGACATATATGTGAATTCTAGCTTTGACAAAGTTCGAGAGTATTTTTACCTGGAAACAAGGGCTGTCCAAATGAAATCACAAGCCACGTGGACCTTCAATCTTATTCATTCCTCTCTACTTCTGAGTACACGATTTTCTGGCGATAGGGCTTTCCCAACATAACGTCATCTCTAGGATACGACATCAAAGAGCACATCACTCACGGAACGCAGGTCGAGTACTCTTGTGCAATTGCTCACTAATGTTAACCCATGTAAGTTCTCGTAGCTTAGGGGACCTTCTTAGAAGCCATGGTTCTCCTCCTTGCTCCTATGCACATGCGTCCAGAAGACTCCTTAAGAAGTCGTCCCCTTTTCTTGGATGGTGTAGAGCACCATGCCTTTTTCTCTCTTTGCATCATGATCCACATCGTACCCCACTTAACTAAATAGAGGGGCTCAACAACCCAAGTTATTTCATTGACAAATGTTATTGCCCCAGGGATATGGTATAAAACCTTCACGAACCTGCTCCCATGGCATGGGCATGTTTTCTAGGAGCTTATACGCTGCATGAGGAACAGACTTCAAGACTCCAAGGTAAGCATGTTTATCATGGCGATATTTTTTAGAGGACATATCCCCATAGTCTTGAATAATCTTCCTGACGTGCTCGGGAGGTACGTCTTCCTTCTGCGTCTCCACGAACCCGAACTTCCTTTTGTGGGTTTTTTTCCATTTTAGGTTAAATTTTTTTTTTACTATTTTAGGTTGAAAAAAAAAATTTCAATTTGGGTTGGGCGCGGCGGTCTTAATGCCGCGCGGGCCCGCGGCAATTTTTTTTCTTTGTTTTAAAATACGATTTAAATATATTATAAACCTTAAATTTATATAAAAATTGAAATGTAATGTTTTTAGTTTGAGGTTCATATTTAGAACATAATTATGGATAAATAATTAATAAATTGAATAAGATATTGGTAATTAGTTGAATTAATAGGTAAATAAATATTCATAAAATAAAATTGGTGGGATATGTAAAGATCTCATATTCAAATTAAAAGAATATCGATAACAAGCTTAATAAATTAGTGCCGTCGCATGGGACCCGTGCTGGTTTTTTGTCTTAATTTCGTAATTGTTGTCGTGTTTGTAACAATTTCAAATTTCTATGAAATAGTATATATAATTTTTATTCATATTCAAGCTTGTTGCGGAGCTTATTTAGTATGTAAATAATAAATTAAAAATATTGAGGAGGCCAGTGCTGCAGTATTTTTTAATTTTGTAATTATTTACTAAGTTTTAATAATTTTATCATTATTTAAATTTGTAAATAAAATTTTTTTTGTCCTTTTGAAGCTTATTTTTATAACATAATTGTGAACAATTAATTGAAATTTTTATTAATATGCATACAATTAATTTATTTAGTATGTAAGTAATTTTAATAAATATTTAAGAGGTTGGTGCAGTAGCTAATTTTAAAATATAAATTTTTAACATGTTTGTATAATGTTATATTTACATTATTTTATGAATATAATTTCTTTTCATTTTGAAGCCTATTTGTATAACATAACTATCAATGATTAATTGAAAATTTTATTAAGATGTACGTAAGTAAATTATTTAGTTTTTTTTAATTTTATTCCATATTGTATTTATTTTCGTATGTTTATAAATTTATATGTAAATAAATTTTTAAATATTAATTTGTTTCCTTTTGTGGCTTACTTTTATAACATAATTATCAAGAAATAATTAATAAATGCATTAATATATGTAATTTACTTTTTTGCTATGAAAAGAATTAATAAATAATATTTAGGAGGTCGGCGCTGTATTTTTTTTTTGTAATTTCGTATTTTTCACTTCTTCTGATAAATTTATATTTATATAACTTTGTGAATATAATTTCTTTCCTTTTGAGGATTATTTTTATGATATAATTATCAATAATTGATTAAAATCTTTTTAAAGATAAATTTAATTTATTTATATAATATGTTAATAATTAATAGATAATATTCAGGAGGCTAATTTATTTATTTCCTTTTGAGTAGTTTTTGTAATATTTTAAAATATAATTTTTTTCCTTTTGAAGCTAAGTTTTAAACCATAATTATCAAATTTTTATTGTAAATTTGATTAAGATGTTTGTAATTAAATTATTTACTATGTAAAAAATTAATAAATAATATTCATGAAGCTGGTGCGTTCGTTTTTCAAATGTAATTTCGTATTTATTTACATTTTTTTTATAAATTTATATTTAAATAAATTTGTAAATTTTAATTTTTTTCCTTTTGAGTCTTACTTTTATAACATAATCGTCAATAATTAATTGATGAATGTACTAATATATGTAATTTATTTATTTACTATGTAAAGAATTAATAAATAATATTCACGAGGCCGATGTGGTTGTTTTTTTTTTGTATTTCGTATTTTGTTCACTTCTTCTTATAACTTAACATTTATATAACTTTGTAAATATATATATATATATATATTTTTCCTTTTGAAGCTTATTTTTATAACATAATTATCAATACTTAATTAATTATTTTATTAAGATGTATGTAATAACATTATTTACTATGTAAATAATGTTATAAATAATATTCGTAAAATAAAATATGTAGGAACTTAATTTGTGCCATGTCTACAAATGGAACATAGGACCTTAATGAATGTCACACAATTGGGATATTATATAAGGAAAAAAATTCATACATCTAATTTACATAATTCACACAAGTAAATTGAATATGCAATTCAGATGCATTACATTCAACGTACACACACTATCTAAATTTTATTCTCTAGCCGATCTGTATGCACAAGTTTGCCTATTGTGCCCAGATTTTCCACAGTTTGTGCAATGATTTCGCGCAGTGCTACTGCTCGGCGTTCTCCAATCCATCTCATTTCGTATCCGTGATGTGCGGGGCCTTCCTTTCTTCCTGATTCGGTTCGGGTTTGGCACTAATGGTAGATCATTAGGCTCAGGCCAGTAATCGGGATTCCCCAATGGATGGAACATGTACTGATAGCACTGAAGTGTTCTATCCAATGTATAGAATTCATCAACGTACGCATTGTAATCAATTCCAGTTATTTGACATGCTGCAATTACGTGCGAACATGGGATTTTTAGCTCTTGAAATTTTCCACATGTGCATATTCGCTCATGTAGGCGTACTATATGTTTGTGGCCCCCTGTTCCTCTGGATCTATTAAATCCGGTTTTCACTTCAAAGACTCCTCTATCAGAGTCAAATCGTGTCACTTCATGCCTATTTGCAGCTTGACTATTTTGCCCGAGCGTGTTACCCGCAAATTGAGTATATATGTATCCGTCGCCCTTCTGCCCCATGTATAGCGTTCTTCTTGTGTCAAAATATTGGACCAGTCGGTATAATATCTTATTCACCATAGCTGTTATAGGTAAAGCACGAACAGTTTTCAGCATCCCATTAACCGATTCTACTAAATTTGTTGTCATGGCTCCATATCTCCTTCCTTCATCGTCAAAAGCCTTTGTCCATTTCTCTCTTGGAATGCGATCACACCATTCAGCTGTTTGTGGATCCCACTCTCTAATACGGCGCATGATGTGTAAGAACTTCCTCTATTGATTCTCATAAGCTGTACATAACAATAATAATAAGTACCTGTCAAATAAATTAATGAACACGTATTTTTTTTGAAATATCACAACGAAATTCAAAAATTTACCTGCCATCTCAACAAGTCTTTTCCCTTCAGCATTTTTAAAGTGTTTGTTGTAGTTGCTGACAATATGTCGAATACAATATCTATGGTGGCCATACGGAGGACGCCACCCTTTTGTCTCCAATGCTTTCTGAATCCCGATATGCCTGTCTAATATTACACAAACATTTTCTCTACTAGTGCATATCTCCGCAACAAATCCATAAACCAAATCCAATTGTCAACATTCTCCTGATCGACCACAGCAAAAGCTAATGGAAATATATGATTATTTCCATCAAATGAGGCTGCACAAAGGAGCGTTCCTTGGTATTTTCCATATAAAAAAGTTCCATCGACGAAAATCACAGGACGACAGCTTTTGAAGCCTTCAATTGTTTGTTTATAAGTCCAGAACATCCGGTTGAAGACTTTGCAACTATGATCTATATTCATGTCATCATCAATCACAAATTGAAAACCTGGATTCATTAACTGCATTGCATTCATATACTTTCTCAACTGACCGTATGACTCAGCCCATCCTCCAAAAGTTTTGGCAATCGCCATTTGTTTAGCTGCCCAGGTTTTACGATAAGTAGGTTCGAAACCTATCTTATCTTTAATCTCAGCCATTATGGGCTTAATTTTCATCTCCGGTTGGGCGGCAACCATTGCTTCTATCTGGCTGCAGAGGTATTTCTGATCAAGTTGCCGATGATCTCTTGATATGTTGGGATTACTGCATGTATGTGGGCCACCGTACTTAGTTATTTTCCATAACCCGGTAGCCGCATTATTTTCCAAAACCGTCGACTCCTACGCGATGGGTGGCAGAGTTCATTCCAAAGCTCACCATTTTTTTAAGATTATTCTCCCCATTATTAAGCTTGTTATCCACGTTCTTTTATGATTGATATCTTACGAATTTTATTTTATGAATATTTTTTTTATTAATTTTCTAACTAGTAAATAAATTAATTGTATATATCTTAATTAATTTTTAAATCAATTGTTGACAATTATGTTATAAAAATAAGCTTCAAAAGCAAAAATATATATATTTACAAACTTATATAAATGTAAATGTTATTGATATAAATTAAATATATAAATAGTAAAACAAACTGAAATTAATAAATTGCTATCGCACCGGCCCCATGAATATTTTTTTATTAATTATTTACATAGTGAATAAATTATTTACATATTTTTAAAAAATAGTTTAATTATTTATTTATAATTATGTTATAAAAATTAGCTTCAAAAGGAACAAATTATATTTAAAAATCTATATAAATATAAAATTGAAAAAAAGTACAATTTATGAAATTAAAAAAAATTATCGTACCAGACCATGAATATTCTTTATTAATTATTTACATAGTAAATTAATAAATTACTTATATGTTAATATCTTTTTTATTACTTATTGGTAATCATGTTATAACATTAATTAATCTTCAAAAGGGAAAAATTATATTTTAAAATTGATATAATATTAAATTATGAAACTACGTAAAGATTATGAAATTTTAAAAAAATTAATCGCACTGGCCCGTGAATATTATTTATTATTTATTTACATATTAAATAAATTAAGTATTAAAAAATGCTACGGTACTAATTTATTAAGCGTGTTACCCATGTTCTTGTAATCTGAATATGTGTTCTTTACATATCTTATTAATTTTATTTTTTTTATTTTATTTAATCTTTTTAATATTTTTATTTTATTTTAGTATCCTCTGTTATGATTTTTTAATTTACATACTAAATAAACTAATTACATATATCTTAATAAAATTTTAATTTATTATTGAGATTTAAGTTACTAAAATAAGCCTCAAAGTAAAAAAAATTTAAATTTGAAACAAAAAATTAATAAAATAATTATATACATATTTTTTGAAAAAGGAAAATTTACATAGTCAATACGTTAATTACATATATATTAATAAAATTAAGCTTCAAACGGAAAAACATTATATATAAATTTTAATTTATTACAAACGAGTCAAAATTACAAAATTTATATAAATTAAAGCTTTAAAATTAAGAAAAACAAAAAAAAAATAACGCCGGGCCGCGGGGGCCCGCGCGGCACTCTAAGTGCCGCGCCAAACCCAAAATGAATTTTTTTTTTCAACCTAAAATAGTAAAAAAAAAAATTTAACCTAAAATGGAAAAAAAACCCTCATTTTGTTCCCATACCGCTTCGGGTTAAGCTTCATGCATTTCTGCGCCTTCTCCTCAAGCCTGGCTTCGACGTTCTCCCAGCATCGTGGAAGTGCAACGTTAGAGCGAAAGGATTACGCGGATCTTAGATTGAGCTGATGCCAGCCACCCCTCTTGAGCTTTGAGAAGGGTCACTACCATCTCCCATGTTTTCATCATTTTCGCCCTCTATTTCAAGAGGAGCACGAGCTAACTCGACTTCATCTTCACGAACCCGCATTCCGAGTCGGCCACCGACGGTACCAGCGTCATCTCCCCAGCTAGGTACGCTCCAGTCAACTTATGCTCTGCGTAGAATGGCCAGACTACCGTGGGCACCCCGATGCATACTACCTCCATCACCGAGTTCCAGCTGCAGTGGCTCATGAACACTCCTATCGAGTCATGACTCAACACCGCCACCTGGATCATCTTCTAGTTTGATAGCTAAGTCGCGCCAGATTCCATCGTGCGGTGGTGGGTTACGTACCACCCACAAGGACCTGACGTCACTCCTCTTGAGGGCGTGATCAATATCTCTCAGTTGCTTCGGCGAGGACGTCCCCATGTTGCCGAAGGTCATAAACAAGACGCTTTGGCTTGGCTGCGAGTTGAGCCATCCCAGGCAATCGTACTGGCTGATGTGATCGTCGGCCGCCACGAATGGTCCGATGCAGCACACCAGCGGAGTTCGACCGTCCGACAGGTGAAGTCCCTCCGATATCGCTTTGATGGCCCTCGGCTCGAGCGCCTTGAACGTGTCGCTTATAAGCCCGTTGGATTCCGTCGGCCGCATCAACTTTTCCAAGAAGTGGCTATAGATTCTGCGGCTGCGGTCCAGAATTCTAGACGGCATGTGCTTCGTCGGAATGGGTGATACGCCGGGGATGTCAACTTTGCCGTCGAGGTCTTTCAAGCTGGTGTTGGAGAGTTTGTATAGGATGGGGAGGTAGAGAAAAGCGACGAGAGGGAGAGGGACAGAGAGACAGAGAAATCGTGGGAACCAGGGAAAGTGCCTTCTTCTTTGAAAGACGTCAGCCGTAGCGTATTACGTTGAAGCACCATAAGAAGAAGTCGAACTGTTCACATGCACTCACATGGGTGTCCAGTCCCATTTATGACGTGTCCAATATTTGAGTGAGTACCGGGAAAATGTAATTGGCTGGATGGATAGAATTAGATCGAAAAGAAGAGAAAACACGAAAGGGACGCCGAAAGGATTTCGAGTCTGCACTGCAACGCTCGTCATGTTCGTTAGAATAACGAGCGAATTGTCTTGATCTGTTAGCTCACAACAAATGGTCTCACCGGGACTGGTTCATGGTCGGGATTCTCATGACTTTATGGCGGCTCTCGGACGCAAGGCTCCGATTGTTCTTGGACGTGACCACGCTGATGGACAATGGCGAAGCCTATTCAGCCACCGCTGGTTTGCCCGACGGTGGTGTTGATGATGCTACTCGTATCCAGAATTGTCGGATGCCCCTCGACTAGTTTGTGAGCGAAACAGGGTAGCCACCTCACGGCTCTCCCCTCGTATTTTCTAACTCAAGACGTCCTGGAGATTGTGTTCTTAGAATCCAAACTGAACTCGTCCCGTGTGAAGCAAGAGAGTATCTAGGATTTGCCGACGGCGGAATCCTCGATCTCGACCACTTCGAAGACGTAGCCGATCTTTTGCTCCCATGCACGTAGCCTCCCCACTTTTTTGTTCCCATACTCGTCCGCTACAAAGTGGGGGAGCTCTAAAGAGTTAAGTTCTCCGACTGCTTATGGGCAGTTGCTCTCATTCTTGAGTACCACGTACTCCCCTTCATAGTTAATGAGGTCAACCCCGAAGCACTGGAAGTTCAGCAGCTGGAGAATTCTTTCATCGGATGGTGCGCCAAAGGTTGAAGCTTGGGTAGCCGCCCGACTAGCCGCCAATGCACTCATGCGTGGAGAAGCTATATTGCCAAAGCATCACCACCGACACATTGATCTTCCTCCTGTGTGAATGACAAGGGAAGAAGCCCTTGTCTAATAGTGGAAGAGTCCACGTCCATCAACATTCGTCCATCTCCCCATGCAGACAAGCCACGCATGCATCCGTCATCACCTCTTTGGTTTTTTTCCAAATTAGCGTTAAAAAAAAATTATTTACAAAAATAGATTGAAAAAAAAATTACCAATTAGGGGCCCGTGCGGCACTTATAATGCTGCACGGGCTGTGCGGCACTATACAAGTGCCGCCCGCCCATGCGGCATTATATGCCTGGGCCCGTGCGGCACTTATAATGCGGCATGGGCTGTGCGGCACTGTACAAGTGCCGCCCGGCCCATGCGGCATTATATGCCTAGGCCCGTGCGGCCCACGGCCCGTGCGCGGCGCAACAGTGCCGCGCACGGGCCCGACTTTTTTATTTTTATTTTTTTATTTTTTCTTTTAAGAAAGTAATTAAAAATAAATAATTTTTTATAAAAATAAAAATAAAATGAAATGAAAATAATTAAAAATAGAAATAATTAAAGTAAAAATAATTAATTTAAAAATAAAAAATATTTTAAAATAAAATAAAACAATAAAAATTTAAATAATTTAAATAATAATTAAAACTACATTTTTTTCTAAAATTAAAAAATTAAAAATGGAAATATAAAAAAATATAAAAAAATTAATAAAGTAATTAAAAAATTAAAAATGGAAAAATAAAATAAAATAATTAGAAAATCGAAATAAATTTTGTAATACAATTTTTTTCTTTTGTAGCTTATTTTTATAACATAATTATCGATAATTAATTGAAAAATTTTATTAATATGAATGTAATTATTTTATGAAGTATGTAAATAAATAAATTAAAAATAAATAATTATTTTATGAAGTATGTAATTATTTATGTGAATATTTTTTATGTAAATAAGTAAATAATTATATATTTCTTCATAAAATTTTTAAGTAATTACATAGTAAATAAATTGCCGGCCCGATTTTTTTACTTTTTTCTAATATTTATATAATTTTTTAAATACAATTTTTTTCTTTTGTAGCCTATTTTTATAACATAATTATCGATAATTAATTGAAAAAATTTATTAATATGAAGGTAATTATTTTATGATGTATGTAAAGAAATTAATTAAAAATATTCCCGAGGTCGATGTGGTAGCATTTTTTTATTTCATTTTTTGTATTTTTTATTTACTATGTAAATAATTAATAAAAAAATATTCATGTAAATATAAAACAATATTCACATAAATATAATTCTCAATTAATTATTGATAATTAAGTTATAAACATAAGCTTCAAAAAATTATATTTATGAAATTATAAAAACATGTAAAAAATAAGAAATTAATAAGAAATTTATGAAATTATTTTGATTTTCTAATTATTTTATTTTATTTTTCCATTTTTAATTTTTTTAATTACTTTATTAAATTTTTATATTTCTTATTATTTCCATTTTTAATTTTTTAATTTTAGAAAAAAATGTATTTTTAGTTATTTTTAATTATTATTTAAATTATTTAAATTTTTATTGTTTTATTTTATTTTAAAATATTTTTTATTTTTAAATTAATTAAATTAATTATTTTTACTTTAATTATTTCTATTTTTAATTATTTTCATTTCATTTTATTTTATTTTTCGAAAAAATTATTTTTTATTTTTAATTATTATTTAAATTATTTAAATTTTTATTGTTTTATTTTATTTTAAAATATTTTTTATTTTTAAATTAATTAAATTAATTATTTTTACTTTAATTATTTCTATTTTTAATTATTTTCATTTTATTTTTATTTTTCGAAAAAATTATTTTTTATTTTTAATTATTTTATTTTTAATTACTTTCTTAAAAGAAAAAATTAAAAAAGAAAATTAAAAGAAAAGGCCCGCGCGCGGCACTGTTGCGCCGTGCGCGGGCCGTGGGCCGCACGGGCCCGGGCGGCACTGTATAAGTGCCGCTCGGCCCATGCAGCATTATATATAATGCCGCATGGGCTGAGCGGCACTTATAATGCCGCACGGGCCCCTAATTGGTAATTTTTTTTAACCTATTTTTGTAAATAATTTTTTTAAACTCTGATTTGGAAAAAAACCCCCCTAGATTCGGTGGAAGTGAGTCCCCCCCACCCCCCGGATGCCGTCTACTGTGGTGTCCCCAGATTGGATCGACGGTGGCCGCAGCGTGACGGATCGACCCAAACGCTCAGTCCTAGATTTTCAATGTCACGAGCTCTTCTCTAAAAGGACTGACCACCCTCCAGCGTTTTCTTCTTGATCGATTACTTCTTCAAATTGGAACACGGGAACAGAGGCGAAGCTCTCGGCGAGGCCCGGCGGAGGGAATGCCGACACTCTTGCCGTCAACCAGTTTGACCCCCACGCCCGAGGACGAAGAAACCGGGAGGATCACTCGATTCTTGGCTCTTTCAGCTTCCTGTTAGGCTTAACTCCTTTCCCATCCTGGTGAGCATCGTTGGTTCTTTGGTGTTTCTGGATGGTATCCCCAGCTGAGTTCGAGGAGAGGCAGCTAGGCCTCCCAGATTTTTACGTCGCTCCCTTCGTTCAGCCCCCCTCCCCATATTTTTTATTTTCTTTTACCTGGTCTTCTCCTCTTCCACTCTTTCTCCATCTCCCAAGCTCGTGTTGCCTTTCGAAAGTTTTTCTCGTGGAGCCCATCACCAAAAGTGCATTCATTCTTGTTGACACCTGATTTTTAAATATCTTTTCTCTTTTAAAATTAATAAAACAAATCCATAAAAATTCATAAAATTAAAAAATTAACTTTGGGGACCTTGGCCAAGCCTAGAGAATTAATTTTTCCCAAAAAATAATTTTTCATATTTTCAGTATTTTTCAATATTTTTATTTTCAAAAATTCATAAAAAAAATCAAGAAAAAATGAGAAAATTGCAAAATCAACTTTGGAAGCCTTGACCAAGCTTAGGCAACCATTGTTGAGTAAAAAATAATTTTTCATATTTTTTGTATTTTTTTAAAATATATTTTTTAGAAATTAGGAAAATATTTAATAAATAATAGCATTTGAGGCCACAAAAATACATAAAAATAGTCAATATTTTTCTTTTAAATCCCTTTTCATGTTGGCCATCGCAAATTTAAAAAATCCAATTCGGGGTCGTGTATTCTTTCATTAGCATAATCTCGAATCGGGCCTAAAAAAATTCAATTTGAGTCAATTTATTTTCATTTTTCACTTTTAGGAGTTGTGACATTATTCTCTAATATTCCAAATTTTCATCTTGACCCAATTATACCTAGAATGACTCAATTTTACAAAAAGAGCTTTAATTAAATTTTGCATTATTTTCAATAGTAAGAAATGAGCTTAAATTCAACATGCGATAGGTGTGTCGAAAATTGTGAGGAGATTTGGACTTTAAGAAATATTTCTCCAGGGACTGAATTACAAATACTTAAAATCTCGTGGAATAGAGTACAAATACCTAACACTTGAAGGATTATTTTGTAAATAACAAAAAGAAGAGTTAGTGGAGAAATTAGAATAGAGAAGGGAAGATGGAGAAGAGGAGATGAAGATGGGAAGATGGAGAAGAGGAGATGGAGAAGAGAAGATAAAGAAAATAAGATGAGAATAAAGAAGGGAAGTTGGAGATGAAGAAGAGTTAGTAGAATGGGAGATAGATATGGAGTAGGAAAGATGAATATGAAGAAGAGTTAGTGGAGAAATTAGAATGTGAGATAGAGATGGAGAAAGGAAGATGAAGATGAAGAAGAGTTAGTAGAGGAATTAGAATGGGAGATAGAGTTAGTGGAAAAATTAGAATGGAAGATGGATGAATAGGCTATAAAAGGAGGAAGAAGTGAGTTTGGGAGGGGGAATTTTTTTTGGGAGAAAATTTTGGATGTTTGAGAGGGTTTTGGGATATTGAAAAAAAATTGGAGAGAAAGAGAATACCAAAAAGACAGAGAAAATTTTGAAGATGGTGGGAGTTTAAAGTTATGAGTTATCATCACCAATTCTTTCATCGATCAACATAAATCAAGAGTTCATCCTCGTCAACGAGCAAGCAAATTCGAGCTAAGTGTTTTTATTTATTCATTTATTTGTGGTTTTAGTCTCAAATTAGCACAAATTGTATACACTTTCTCCATCTCCCTTTTTCCCATATTTTATGGCAAGTAAAAAAAAAGGGGGACAACTCCGTATCAACGATAAATTCCATGGAGGTACAAAGTGGGCCCAAACAAATTCCAAAGTGCCCATCAAATTTGCAGCCGACCCGTCAACGGATTTTAGTTCAAATTGTTGAAACAATTTGTTGTATTTTATTTAAAGAACTAAAACCCCAGAATGGAGAGGCAAAGCTCATCCACTAGAGGTCGTTTATTTTCTGCAATTTAAATTCCTGCACCATCAAACCCCAAAGGGAAGAGCCAAGCCAATGCTAGGCCGCCCATTAGAGGTTTTTACTTACTGCAATTTAAGTTCCTGCACCATTAAACCCCAAAGGGAAGAGCCAAGCCAATGCTAGGCCGCCCATTGGAGGCTTTTACTTACTGTAATTTAAATTCCTGCACCATCAAACCCCAAAGGGAAGAGCCAAGCCAATGCTATGCCGTCCATTGGAGGTTTTTACTTACCGTTATTTAAATTCCCGCAATTTAATTCCTGCACCATTAAACCCCAAAGGGAAAAGCCAAGCCAAGGCTGGGCCATCTATTGGAGGTCTTTATTTACTGTCATTGACTTCCTGCCGTTTAATTTTTGAATCACCAGACCCCAAAGTGAGTAGACTGTAACACCGCATAGAAGTCGTTAACACACTCCTTCTTTCGGCTTCATGAAATTTTTAGCACTTTAAAAATAAAAAAATATCACCCATGCATCCTATCTAAAAAGTGAAAATACAAAAAGAGAACACCCCACTAGAGTCTTAGGAATAAACCAAGCTTGAGTTGCCAAATTAGGATATCCATGAAATTAAGGTATCGAAAGGGCATTAGTTTTAATTACCTAGTGTAACCAAGTCCCCGAATTCATAATCTCTGGTTCGTAGAAGTAATTTAGTCCTCTCGCTAATTTACTTATGTATCTAATCAATCTACCAAAATTGATTAGTGGCGACTCCAAATCTTAAAACTATTTGAACAAAAACCAAAGTTGCGATTCGGTAGGACTTGGGAGGGTCCGTATTAGGTTAATTCATCTAATAAACCTAATAATCCGTTAACCTGATCGAAAAAAAATTCTTAGGTTCGCGACAATTCTCTGTCGTCTCTCCCCACTCACTCTCCACTAATCTTTGCCCCCTATTATCAACAATTGTAAACTCCATTTTTTTTAACGCCGAGACTTCATTTCCCTTACTTTTTGCCGCGTGTCTTTCTCGGTCATTTCTTCTTTGAAGCTGCAGCGCCAAAGGATTCGATGTTTGCAACGTGACCTTGATGATCTCTAGCTTTGACTTGGGTCCTAGATGCTCTCGCAAATGATGTGTAAAAGCTCCATGGTAAGACCTTCTTGACCCCCCATATAATCAACGTTCCCTAAGTCAAAATAGGAAGTTTGTTGTCCGTTGCACGTGAAGGTTGAGCCACTTGGCCTTGATGAGCTGCCAACACTTCCGGCCATACCTCCTCAGGAAGAGCATCCAAAAATGCAGGATCTCTCCCACCAGAAACAGCATTGCTCTTAAAAAAATTTTGATGGACCTCCTTGCTAACCAGAAGATGCCAATCGATTTTTTTTAGTCTGGTTGAACAAGTCCTTTTCATCCCCCAGGAATTCCCCATCCCAATGAGTAATTTAGCCCTCGCTTTTGCGTTCAGTGGCTAACCTCTTTTCTTTCCTTCGGTGCATTTCTTTTCTTAGTGCTCGTTCTGCTTACTTTCTTGTGTTTCATGATATCTTGCAATGATTAGTTTTCAGTCCACTATCTTGGCGATGCGTCCTGCTAAACGAGTTCAACTCTAAAGGTAGAGATTTGAAGGCATTTTCATGAGTGGATACAGATGGCCAGCTCCAGTTCATAGAGATTGATCACTAGCAATTCCTAGTGGTCCCCATATTTATTTCTCTTCATGGCTTTCTCTGATTTCTCCTTAGCTCTGACGTTGCAACTCTAGTACATGTATAACCTCCCATAAGTCGTCTCTTCTTTAAATCTCTCCTTCCTCTCTCTCTTTCGGCTGTTCTTGTCTCTTGGTGATCGGATTTAGTATGTGGTTTCGGCACGTTGTACTTGGACGAGAGTTCTTTTGACAACCTTTCCCTTGTGAATCTCAAGAGAATTCTGGGTTTTGGTCTTTGACGTGTTTTTGGTCCACTCTCTATTTTCTGTTCTTTTGGAGGATCTGAAAAGCCTTCTTCACTGCCAATGAAGAACTGACCAGTGGCGTTAAATTAAAAGATAGAACTATTTCTAGAGCAAAATTTCTCCTTTTTGATTGCCGTGAGTTCGCGATCTCTCATTGATCACTATCAGGAGATTTCATGTTCCTTGCGGATATCGATTTGTTAACTTGCGAGAAACCCAACTAAAAGGTGATGGTGAAGTCTGACCAAACTTTTGAATCATGATTGTAGAAAAATTTGCGAGAAACCCTGCCTGTGCTTTTCTTTCGACCCTTTGAGGCCGTGTGGTCCCCTTCTTCAGTGCCTCAAACTCCTTTAGGCTTTCCAGTTGAACATGAGGTGTACATCAAATAACAAAACAACCTTCTTTTCTCCCGTGCACAAGGCCAAATGACATTTCCACGTCTCCTAATTTCTGTGGCACTTTCTTCCATGGAGAATAACACAATAGGACAACTCCCTGATTCCACTATCCAATCTGTTTGCTGACCATGGCTTTTACCAAATGATGACTTGGATGCAATAATGAGCTCAACATTTGAATGGGAGATAGTTGACAACGACCTTTCCTTCGGCCACATCGGATCAATAACTAAGAAAGCTTCCCCGCACCGCAAAACAGAGAGAACCGAAACAATGTACTCCACCGAAGCAGGTGTATAGATTCCAATTTCTTTTGGTACATAAACATCCCCCGACTCCATGAACTGAGCGATACCTGGTTCGAATGTATACGCCACTTCGTTGTCGTTGCGATAACTTTTACCTGAAGGTTTTCTGAGGTCGGAGTCGTCACCGCCGTTGAGGATATTGCGGAGACGAGAGCTGAGACAATCAATCGTGGGCGACACATCGAAATAAGTAAAGCACTAGTCCCCAGGGAAGAGCAGAGGGGACAGGGACCGCGCCTGCTCATCGTAGAACCGATCGACGTCGGCCGAGAAGCCGGAGTCGGCCGCAATCCTTTGGCACAGCTCATCGGAAAGAACGGCGTCGCCCGATGCGTACAGGACGGCGATTTTGCTAGGGGAGAGCACGGCCAGGTGAGTACTGAAACAGACCTGCCCTTTATGTGAGAAAGATGAAATACCCGAGCAATTTTTTTTTTTGTCAGAAAAGGATTTCTTTATTTATCACTCAGAATTCATGGAGGCACGCCTCAAAGAGGGGGCATCTACACAAAGAAAATCCCAAAGGGCATGGAGAGGGCTTGATAACCAAGACTCAGGTAAGGATCCTAAACGGGCTTCTTTGGCGAGCCAATCAGCCACATGATTCGCCGATCGATTACAATGGGCCAGAGTGACGTTTTGAAGATACCCGAGTTGGGCCTGGGTTTCGTGCACAATCGGTTCGATCTCCCACGGGATTAGTTCTGTGCCAAGTACAGCTCCGACAAGGGAACTACAGTCTGTTTGCAAGTACGTCTTCTCCTTCGAACTGGTTCTGAGCGAGAGGAACTTCAGAGCTTCCAGCAACGCCAACGCCTCGGTTTGGAGCAGAGATAAAGCTTGGATTTTTCTTGCAAAACCGTCGATCACCACACCTGACGAGTCACGAACGACACCAGCAATTCCTCCAAAGGTACTCCCTGGGTCGAAAGAGCCGTCGATGTTCATTTTCAGATCTAGGTTTTTTGGTGGATCCCAGATGCGAGGAGTTCTGGAGTTTCCTCTGTTCGTCTCCTTTCCTTTTTTGTTCCATCTTCTATAGCTGCTGATGGTTGTTTCCACTGCTTCAATTAGGGTCTCAAAGTTGGGATTTTTATGCCGGAACACACTGTTGTTGCGAGCCTTCCATATCTCCCAGAGGGTCACTGCTAATTCCTCCAACCCGAGATGAGTATCTCTCTTTTCCAGAAGTTCGTCGAGCCATTTATCCATTCTAGAGCAGTCAGTATCCGTTATTTGAATTCTGATTTTAGGGTGTTCCCAAACATTTCTGGTCCAGGGGCAGAGTAGAAAGATGTGTTCAGATGTTTCTGGCTGTGTTTTACACAAAGAGCATATGGCATCACCGGTGATCTTCCTTCTGAGCAGATTGTCCTTCGAGGGGATTGCGTTGTGGCAGAGCTTCCAGGTAAAAAATTTAATTTTTGGGGGAACCTGTAGTTGCCATATCTTGTGCCAGAGCCTGCGTGAGGGAGTGAAGGATGTAGATGGCTGATTTCTGCTTATGATACGATCTTCTTCACATATCACGTTGTAGGCACTTTTAGCTGTAAAGACACCAGTTTTTGTTGCTGTCCAAACTAGATTATCCTTTTGGTACAGAGGATTCAGAGGAGTAGCTAGGATCTCGTTAGCTAGTTGAGTGTCAAAAAATCCCCTGATAATAGGCTCGTCCCATTTTGGAGGCATATTGGTTATCAATTCAGAGACTGTCTTTGGATCATCCCTATTTGCAGGACCTCCAATGGTGCCCCTTTTCAGCCATCTATCTTCCCGAATAGAAATTTCTTCGCCTGATCCAACTACCCACTGGATTCTACCTTTTATAGCTTCTCTACCTGCCAGAATACTCTGCCAACCCCAGGACAGATGAGAGCCTCTTTTTGCATGCCAGAATTTACTTGTTGGGAAATAAAGCCCCTTAAGTACCTTACTCCATAGAGAGTTTGTATTTTGGGATAGTCGCCATGCTTGTCTACCCAATAGTGCTCTGTTGAAAGATCTGAGGTCTCTGAAACCCAACCCGCCTTCGATCTTCTTCGTTTTTAATTCTTCCCATCTCTTCCAATGGAGGCCAGTAGTGGCTTCTTTATTTTTCCACCAAAACGATGCAATTTTCCTTTCAATCATTCTGCATATGGATATGGGGATTTTAAAAACGGACATAGCATACTGAGGGAGGGCTTGAACAACAGACTTGATGAGGATTTCCTTCCCCGCCGTGGAGATCAGCTTTTCCTTCCAGCCCTCTAGCTTCGAATTAACCCTTGCTAATAGCCATCCAAATATTTCTTTTTTGGAGCAGCCCCAATCCGAGGGAATTCCCAAGTATTTTCCAGTTTTTTCCAACATGGGAACCCTTAACTCATAAGCCATGTTTCTTTTAAGTGCCAGGGGACAGTTTGCACTAAAGAAGACACCAGACTTGTTTAAATTAATGGACTGACCCGAGGCATAACAGTATTGGTTTAGAACCATCATTAAATTCTGACATTCTAGCACCCTTCCATCTAAGAAAAATATCGAATCGTCTGCAAATAAGAGATGAGATAAGGTAGGGCAGTGCCTGTTCAGCTTGATACCTTTAATAGTGCCATCATGAATAGCTCTTCTCATAAGGGCAGAGAGAGTGTTGGCCATGAGGATAAAGAGATATGGGGAGATGGGATCCCCTTGGCGAATCCCTCTAGTCGGCTGAAAATATGGAAGAGGTTCCCTATTGAGTTTAATACTCAAAGTAGCAGTAGTTACACATTTCATAACCCTATTTATCCACAGCTCACAAAAACCCATCTTCGTTAAGCATGCTTCGAGAAAATCCCACTCCACCCTATCGTATGCCTTCTTCATATCCAACTTAAGGATTGCTTGGAACTTCTCCTTCCGTTTTCGAACCCTAAGCTGATGTAGTACCTCTTGCACCATTAGAATATTATCTTGAATTTGTCTTCCCTTCACGAAGGCACTTTGCTCCTCTGCTATAATCTCATTCAGCCAGGGTTTGAGGCGGTTCGCTAAGACCTTAGATATCACTTTGTAGGCGAAGTTACAAAGGCTAATGGGTCTGAAATGATCCAGCTTCTCGGGATTTTTTATTTTGGGTATTAAGGTGATATGTGTTCTGTTTAGCTCCGGGTTTAGATTTCCCGTAGTAAAGAACTGCTTGACTTCCTCAAAAACATCCATTTTGACATCCTCCCAGTTCTTGTGATAAAAGAGGCCATTAAGGCCGTCGGGACCCGGCGCTTTAGAATCTCTCATTTGAAAAACAGCAGTCTGTACCTCTAGGAAGGAAATTTCTACTGATAAAGATTTGTTCATCTCGTTTGTGACAACCTTGGGACACTGCTGTAAAACAGGTTCAAAGTCCCGAGAACCTTCAGAGCTGTATAACTTCATGAAAAATTCCATTGACATCTCCTTTAGCTTTAAGGGGTCTCGAAACCAGTTCTCATCGTCGTCCTTTAGCATGGAGATTCTGTTCCTTTACCTTCTTTGAATTGTAGTCGCATGGAAAAAAAACGAGTGTTTTTGTCTCCCCATCTCAGCTAATTGATCCGCGACCTTAAGCCCCAATACATTTTTTCCCGTCTCCATAAGCATTCAATGTCGGCAATTAGTTTCCTTCTTTTCCCCGCTTCCATAACCAGATTTTGGTCATTTGTGATGTTCTGAAGTTCAGATTGGAGTAATCTGATCTGCGTATGGTTGTTTTTAAATACTCCCCTACTCCATTTAGCTAAGGATGTTGAGACAGCTTGGATTCTACGTGTAATATCAGCTTTTCCTAATTTGGAGTCTTTCTAGGCTTCTTTTATGACTCGGCTACAGTCTTCATGTTCCAGCCAAAATGCCTCAAATCTGAACACTTTCCTCCTTCTCACTGGGGTCGTGTGCAGGGTAAGTAATAATGGACTGTGGTCTGACCCAATAGCTGGAAAGGCAAATACTTTTGCATCTGGGAACTCAACCCTCCACTCTAAGTTACATACAGCTCGATCTAGTCTTTTTTTAACTAGTTCCTCCCCTTCTCGGTTATTGGACCAAGTGAACGTGCATCCCTTACTTTCTAGGTCCATCAAGCTGCATTCGTTAAGGAAATTCTGGAAAGCAAACATCCGATACTGCTCAGTATCTCTCTTCCCCACCTTCTCCTAGAGATATAGTGTCTCATTGAAATCCCCTATACAAACCCAAGGTAAGTTGTTTGGGGAACTGCTCTGTTGTAATTGTCCCCAAGTGTGAGATCTCTGGTGAAAGGATGCTGGCGCGTATATGAAAGTCGCCCGAAAAGGCTGTATCATTTGAGGATCCATATATGTTATATCAATAAAGTTATCAGTGGCAGATTGGACTGAGATTGAGACCTCCTCATTCCACAATAATGCTAAACCACCCCCACTTCCTCTCGGGTTCACTAGGTGAAGCTGCTGAAAATTCAATCTGTTAGCAATCCTCTTGATCATCCCCTCCTGATTCTTAGTTTCACTGAGGAAAATCACTTTGGGCCTTTCTTGAGCCACCAAGGCTCGTAGGGCTTGAACTGTCAAGGGTGTGCCCAACCCTTGGCAGTTCCAACACAGGAAGCTCATTTGTACCCCGGTGGCTTATTAGGGCTAGCCACTAGAGCCCGTAAAGCTATGTCTTCAGCTTCTACAATGTGAGTTTCTAATAGATTTAATTCATCCAGGATAACAGCACCGATACGCTGTTTCTCGTAAGGATTATAACGTCTGGCTTTTTTTGTGCCCTTATCCTTGATACTGTTTTTGTATCCCTGCAGAGGCCTGTAACCACTTTGCATTGAGGGGAGCTCTATCAAGAGTGGGGAGGCTGGGCTGACTATCATGGTTTCTACCCCTACCTTAGATAATTCAGCAATTTCGGCAGCATCTTGGTACAATTTCCTCTTTCCTCTTTCCTCAGCATTAGAATAGTCTCTTTCTTTAGAATTGCCACTGACTAGTTGGAGAGTACTCCCCTGTTCCCTATTAACCTGGGTCTCGGGGACACCTTCCTCGTCCGTATCCTCGTCCACTACTAGTTCATAGAAAGCCTTCCAAAAAGGGCTGTGTAAATTGAACTCAGTTTTCAGCCAAGACCCATATAATAGATTGTCATCTTTTGAGAAGAAGGCCTCATCATATGGAATATTTGGGCATTTCTGGGCATAATACCCCAATCTTCCACAGGCGTAACAGTAGATAGGTAATCTCTCATAACGAAAATCCAGCTAATGCTTCCTCCCTTTATAACTATAGATCATTCCGGACTCCAAAGGGGAGGACAGCTTCAATAAAACTTTAGCTTTTCCAACTGACAGCGCTGTGTATCCCTTAGATTCGACTTTCACCGCTAATACTTCGCCCACTTTTTCAGCTATGCTTCTAATTACTTCTTCCTTCTTTCTCTCAACAGGTAGACCATGGATATGCATCCAGAAGGGGCATGTATCAAACTTAATGCATTGGGACAGAATACTAGGCTCCCAAGGTTTCAGCAAGAGTACATGACGGGAAAAGGACCAGGGACTTAACTCGAGGATTCTGATTTTTTCTTCTACTGATGGGAATGTAAACTGAAATATACCAGATAGGATTTGTTCACACTTCACACTTTCGCACTTCCAAGCTTTCTTCATTGTGGATTGAAAAGCTTGGAAGTTAATTTCAGGGTTACAGTGTAGTTTTCCGAACACTATTCGCTCACCTTCAAGCAGGCTTTCCTCTGAAATGATGTTGTCGACTATGGCTGTTTTGCTGGTTGGCCACAAATGTTTTAATCTTCTGCTCAGTGCTTCCATGCGCTTATCCTGTTCGTACTCTGACTCCATTTCTGAAAGGCTATAGTTGAAAGGCTATATAGGGTAAGTGTTTTGTGGGGGGCCAGGGAAAACCTAGAAACTAGGGTTTACTGTGCGAGAAAGGACAAGGGCTGCAGGATACTTTGATCAAGGAGGATCGGGTTTCAGTGGGCAAGATGTGTGTGAATCCATGGGGCGCAGAGAGGGATTTAGGGTTTTGAGAAGGTTCAGCTACACAATCGGTAGGGAAAGCTCTGCAGAGCGAGAGAGGTCTTAACTAAATGCTAACTCATGGCACCCGAGCAATTAAACTCAGGAACATTTGGAGTCGCGCGTGAATAGCTCCCTGAGCTCCCAAGCAATTGGGAAAGTCCTCGATCATGCTAGGCCTTCTCTCCATTAACTTTTCTTCCATACGCTTAGCTTACAGGTCCTAACATACAGCGGCACTAGAAAAATATTGCTCGAGAAATGTTAGTGCCGTGACTGGTCTAAGGTGAACGTTCGTGGCTTTAAGTTAGCATATGACATTCTCAAGGTCTGTCAATCTCACATCAAATACTTCTACTACCTCCACAAGTACCGTCTCATCATGATTTACATATCCTTGAACCATATCAACACATAAATGCGTAGCTAAGTCCTTTGATTCCAAGGAGTCCGCAAGGTTAGCTTCCAAAAATGATGGAGAGATGATATTATCGAATGGCCGAATCCCTCACAGTGAATGTCAAACAAGGGTAGTGCATAGAGACAGTATCCAATAGAAGTAGCGGGTTCAGGTCGATGCCCATTTAAGTGACAAATTAAATTCGAAAAACCGAACATAACAATGGAAAACGCACTATCAAGCCATTGAAGAATCGAAATAGTAGAGGACAATGTCACGACTCCTAAAATGCATAAATCGAAAATTAGAGAGCTAAAATGGATTTTTTAATATATATATTATTTGAAAATGGGATTAACAAAGTAATTCTCGATGTCAGATTGATTTTTGCAGATTTTCTTCAGCCAAAATGAACAGAAAAATAAAAGAAAAATACTAACTCTTTTTTCATATTTTTGTGGACTCAAATGTAATTTTATTTTCAAATATTTTCATAATTTCTGGAAAATATTAAAAAAATACAAAAAAATATGAAATTTTTTTTTGTTCAAAAATGGTAGCCTAAGCTTGGCAAATACTTCCAAAGTTGATTTTGCAAATTTTTTTTATTTTTTCTTGATTTTCTATGAATTTTCGAAAATAAAAATACCGAAAAATACTGAAAGTATGAAAAATCATTTTTTGGTCAAAATTAGATCCCTAGGCTTAGCCAAGGTCCCCAAAGTTGATTTTTCAATTTTATAATTTTTTTATGGATTTTCTATTAATTTTAAAAGAGAAAAAGTAATTGAAAATCAGGTGTCAACACTAATCACCTCTAATCTTATAGATGGACCTTTTTTATTATGTGGTAAGTTGCAGATTATGAAAGATTTCCTAATCAAATCTGCATAGTTAGGTAGGCAATTTATGTAAGATATATGATATGCAAAATATGCTAAGATATGCAAAAATCACAAAATAGGCAAGTGAATATCTAATTTTAAGAATAGAAATTATACCCTCAAATCCGCAAGATTGCCTTTCCTTTTTCTGAACTTGCGCAAAACTTACGCACAAAGCTTCAAGGACCAAGTGACCGATTTGGCTTGAGCTCACCGGGACACGGCAGCAGGTGCGGTGGGAAAAATGAAGACGATGGCTATTCAGTGGCAGCTTGCGGTGCGGTGAAAATTTCCTCAGTTTTGTTGCTTTGATCACACCTAGGTGCACTTCGATTTATGCCTTGGATACGTGCGTGAGAGGATGCCAGGCATCAAGATTTTTCTTAGATACCGTACAATGAGGATTGAATTGCCACCGCACCTGCTGCCGACTCGAGACCGCCTCAGGATGTCTTCTTGGACTTGAGGGATCGCGGGATCGTCAATGGCTTCTCGTAACAGGCTTTGAAAGCTGATGCTTTGATGGTGAAGGTTTTGAATTCCTGTCCCACGAGAACTCCTTCCTCTCTATCTTTCTCCTGCGAGTTCTTGCAGATGAACTTTCACTATCAAATGAGGACAAGTTCTCTCTCTGGCAATAGCAACGACTTCCCTCTTCATGGGCAGCGCTATTAGATTTACCGAGGGAGAAAATCTGACATTCAGCCTTTGATTAAAGGAGAAATCCTTGTTTCTCGCTCAGTTTGTCTTCTTCTTTCTTTTCGTGGTAGAGGGCCTCTGTCAAGATCTCCACCGTCGATTTACTGGCGGGTCCTCCAATAAAGACGAGTCGTATCTCCTTTTCTACCGAAAATTTCTTTGTCTCCCACTCAGCTCGTTTTTTATTCTTTCTTTTTCAAGGTGGTGGCGGCCCATCCAACTTTTCCGCAGAGACGTCGGGTTTTCTCAGCTTGAGGTTGCCGCTTGACTGGAATTTGAGCCAGCGGGGGTGTTGCCGACAGAGAATGTTAGATAGAAAAACCTGACCAATAAGAACTGCCCCTGTGAAATCAGTATTTAAATTGAAGCAGATTATCGCCTTCGCATTCCGATCATCTGCCTCGCCTCTCTCCTCCTTTCTTTCGAGATCTGCTTTCAAAAATGGCCAATTCTCCTAATCATACCTTCTCCGCCGAAGTCCTGGTTGGGTGGGAGAGACTCTACAATCTTCTTGGTAGAGGTTACGCTCATATAGCCCAAAACTCTACCGTTGAGGCTGAAATCCTCGATCTATTCAGAACCATGGACGCTGCTTCTGTTGAGGGTATCCAACTGGGGAGGGAGTATCGGAACTTCCCAACCCTCTTCATCAATTTTCTGGCCGCCTATAACCGCGCTTATGAAACGGTCCTTGTGACTGCCGTCATGAAAGCTCGTTACCAAGACTGGCACGAGCGTTTGGAAACAGTCACATTTGTGGCTGATAATCACAAGAAGGCCTTCAAGTTTGCCAACGATCAGCTTTCGTGGCTGGTTCGTGAGAGGGGAAAGTTGGTGGACCGTCTGGCCTTGGTCCGAACTTACGCCGAACAGGAGCCGGGCAATATTGTGATGAGGTGCAAATGCGGTTGGCTGCAGGAGAGACTTGATGACATTACGGCAGATATTGCTTTCGAGAGGGCGGCGATTTCGGACCTGGAGTTTGCCATCGAGCATTACGAGGCCAGTATGGCCCAAGCTAAGGAGAAGTGCAATCGCCTCTTCTTTAGGCTCGCGGAGCTTGATCCCGAGAACGCCCGGTGCACCCAGAGCATCAACTGTTTGGAGAGTCAGTTGAGCTCCTTCATAATGGTTACCAGGGCTCAGTTTGGCTTTACTTTTCCTCCCCAGTGAGCTATTGTAAAACCTGTTGATGTATGGAATAAAAGGAATGTTTCGCATGTCTATATTTTTATCTTCGCACCATCTCTTCGTTTCCTCACGAAATCAGAGTCAATACAAATATCCGACTTGGTTAGGATCAGAGCACCTTCTGGGAGGACTTTCTTTACGTCATATGAACCGTCATAGTTCGGTGCAATCTTCTCTTCTGGGAGAGGGATTGTTAGGCATAACCTTCGTAAGGTCATTCGCCTCTGCTAGATCTAATCCACCTCTATTAATCGTGCCTCCGAAAAAATATACAGTGAACATGTCCCAGCCTCAACTAGCAGGATAGCCTTAATCATATCTTATCTTGACAGGTGGTGACTGTAAAAATAATGATACACAACCTAACAGACAAAGGTAAGACGCCATCACTCCTCTCTGATGATAATATCGAAGACATGGAAAAAGAATTCGGCGGCGGCCCCCACCGATCACAGTAAACCCACAGCTGGTCATTATTATCGTTCTGACCACTCGATTAGTATGCCAATAAACCTGGCCATCTGTTTCGTGCCCCACTTCAATCATACTTTATTTTTTTCGGCGTCCACTTGTTCGTGTCGGTTGCCTGTAGCGTTGGGAGGAATGATTGTGGGCCATGCTCATTAATAAAACACCGATCCTCAAAAGTTCTCCACATGATTCGAATCCGAGTAAATTTCAAGGCAGACCTTTAGTTGATTTAATCAAGAAGGCACCGTTAGATGAATTTGCTTTATGAGTTCTGTTTACGTATTTCGTGCTTTTTCAACAAAAATACAGAAACCCCTCTCAATACATTAAAACGCCCCCAGGCCCGATAAATTTACGACCCCATCAAAATACATAATTCATACGTGCCCATTGATTGACGCAATTCTGCCTACAGGACTTCTTTGCTTGCCTCCAGGATTATCGTTCGAGGTATCGATGACTACCCCTCCTTTCATATCCCCCATGATTATCTTCGGCATATTGTTGAATCCAATTTCGCTCCCCGCCCAGGGTACCTATAATTCCCTGCAAAAATAAAGAAAATAATTAGTATGCGATCCAAAAGGGGTCGATCCATGACTCCTAGATTAGTCCAATTTTGTTTCTTCGTTTTATGAGAAATCGGAGAAACTTTTCTCACAAAAACATGGGTAAATTTCTTCAGAAAGAATTTCCTTGCAGATTTTATAACTTAGGAAAAATGTGACAAGTTCCTTTGATATTTACCAAATTTCTTGAAAAGGTTTCCTTTTTCCTCAGAATGAATTTTCAAGGTAAATTTGTTGAGAAAACCTTGGGTCCATTGAAACATTAAGGAAAAATGTGACAAAATCTTTTTATTGGTCAACAAAATTCCCCGAAGGGATTTTTTCACATTCATCATTTTTTAGAAATGGGATACCAACTTAATTTTTATTTTCTTTTGAAAAATGACGATGATATTAAGTTTAAAATTTGACCGACGCCTAACATGGACCGACCAAAAATAAATTCAAGATAGAGTTAGAAATCTTACTTTTACTTTGAAAAATACCATGTAGGTCACATAGACATGCACATAAATCGTGAGTTTAAATCTTAGCCTATCTACTCTAAAGGCTGACAAATTGAAGCGAAAGACTTACGGCAAGGCGACAATTTCGCGCACATAATCAAGATTAGCCGTGATCCCACGACGTAACCAGGATTAGCCGGGCCTCCCCACTTCGGCTGCTCGAGCTAAAAATTAAAACCACTCCTTTGGTAATCTTACCAAGCCTGAGGCCTAACTTTTAAATTCATTTTTGAAAAGATGTTCGGGATTGAATCTAGGCTAACTTTCGACGTGATCTCACGCCGAACGCTAAAACCAAATCACAACACCATCCTAAAACTAGTGACCCAGGTCCGGTCACGGGACGTGTGTGATGTAGTGCTAAAGCGATTAATCATGCACAGCAGTTAAATTCAAACACCGCTTTAAAAATGTGCAGAATTTAAATAAACAATTCCTACACCAATCTACAAAGTAAAGGGTTACTCAAACACTCCACCCCTTATAACTCCCATCTGCAAGAACATTTAACACCTAAATATTAGAATGCACCCAATTTAGATGAAATGAATTTTCATGAAATTTTCTGGCCTAAGTCCTCTAAGTTCTTAAATTTTCAAAAAAAATAAGAACAGTTTCCTCAGCGGAGTCGCCAAGCTGTCGCGACCCAAAAAATTTAGTTTTCAGGTGAACGGATTATTAGGTTTATTAGATGAATTAACCTAATACGGACCCTCCAAAGTCCTACCAAATCGCAACTTTGGTTTTTGTTTAAATGATTTTCATTTTGGAGTCGCCACTAATCATTTTTGGTAGGTTGATTAGAAACCTAAGTAAATTAACGGGAGAACTAAATTACTTCTACGAACCAGAGATTATGAGTTCGGGGACTTGGTTACACTAGTTAATTAAAACTAATGCCCTTTCGGTACCTTAATTTCATGGGTATCCTAATTTGGCAACTCAAGCTTGGTTTATTCCTAAGGCTCTAGTGGAGTGTTCTCTTTTTGTATTTTCACTTTTTTAAATGGAATATACGTGAGTGACATTTTTTTTTTGCATTTTCAAAATATTAAGTATTTTCCTGAAGCCGAAAGAGGGAGTGAGTTAACGACTTCTGTACAGTGCTGCGAGCTACTCATTTTGGGGTTTAGTGATTCAAAAATTAAATTACAGGAAGTAAATGACAATAAATAAAGACCACCAATGGATAGCTCAGCCTTGGCTTGGCCCTCTCCTTTGGGGTTTAAGGTGCAGGAATTTAAATTGCAGAAATTTAAAATGACCTCCAGTGAGCGGGCTCTGCCCTTCACATTCTGGGGTTTAAATTCTTTAAAATAAAATGAATTGATTTGACAATTCGGGCCGAAATCCATCAACGGATCAATTGAAAATTTAATGGGCACTCAAGAGCTCGTCAGCGCCAATCTTACACCTCCATGGGATTTACCGTTGACTTGAAGTTGTCCTTTGCCTGACATAAAAATATGGAGAAATGGAGTAATGGAGCAAATATGATTTAATTCATATTAAAAATTAGAACAATGAAAGAAGCACCTAACTTCAATGGCATTATGAGAAGTGCTTGATGGATATAATTGGTTTCTGCCTAAAATCAAATATGGGGAAATGGGAGAAGAGTAGAAAATTTGGGCTAGTTTATACTAAAAAATCAAAGAGAGTAGAGGGACACTTAACTTCAAATCTGAGATGAATTCTTGATTTATGTTGATCGATGAAGAAATTGATGATAATAACCCCATAGCTTTAAACTCCCATCATCTTCAAAATTCTCTCTCTCTCTTTTTTGTATTTTTTTCCTCTTAAATTTTTCTTCAATCTCCCAAAACCCTCTCAAACATCCAAAATTTTCTCTCCAAAAAATTCCCCCTTCAAACTCACTTCTTCCTCCTTTTATAACCTATTCATCCATCTCCCATTCTAATCTTTCTACTAACTCTATCTCTCATTCTAATTCCTCCACTAACTCTTCTTCATCTTCATCTTTCTTTCTCCATCTCTATCTCACATTCTAATCTCTCCACTAACTCTTCTTCATCTCCATCTTCCCTTCTCTATTCTTATCTCCCATTCTAATTTCTCCACTAACTCTTCTTCATCTCCATCTTCCCTTCTCTATTCTTATCTTATTTTCTCCATCCATTCTTCTTCATCTTCTCTTCTCCATCTTCCATTCTCTATTCTTATCTTATTTTCTCCATCCATTCTTCTCCATCTCCTCTTCTCCATCTTCCCTTCTCTATTCTAATTTCTCTACTAACTCTTCTTTTTGTTATTTGCAAGATAATTCTTCAAGAGTTAGGTATTTACACTCTAGTCCCTGAATTTTAAGTATTTACAATTTAGTCCATAAAAAGATATTTCTTTATGTCCAAATCTCCTCACAATTTTCGACACACCTACCGCATGTTGAATTTAAGCTCATTTAATTAAAGACCTTTTGTAAAATTGAGTCATTCTGGGTATAATTGGGCCAAGATGAAAATTTGAAATATTAGAGAACAATGTCACAACTCCTAAAAGTGAAAAATGAAAATAAATTGACTCAAATTGAATTTTTTTAGGCCCGATTCGAGATTATGCTCGTGAAGGAATACACGAACCCGAATTGGATTTTTTAAAATTGCGATGGCCAACATGAAAAGGGATTTAAAAGAAAAATATTGACTATTTTTATGTATTTTTGTGGCCTCAAATGCTATTATTTATTAAATATTTTCCTAATTTCTAAAAAATATATTTAAAAAAATACAAGAAATATGAAAAATTATTTTTTACTCAAAAATAGTTGCCTAAGCTTGGCCAAGGCTTCCAAAGTTAAGTTTGTAATTTTCTCATTTTTTCTTGATTTTTTATGAATTTTCGAAAATAAAAATATCGAAAAATACTGAAAATATGAAAAATTATTTTTTGGTCAAAATTGGTTCTCTAGGCTTGGCTAAGGTCCCCAAAATTGATTTTTTAATTTTATGAATTTTTATGGATTTTGTATTAATTTTAAAAGAGAAAAGATGATTAAAAATCAGGTGTCAACAGTCGCTGGGCCTCATCTGTGGTTGGGGAGGGTCACCAGGCCTCGCCTGTGGCCAGCAAGAGTCAGTTGGCAACCCTCGCTAGTTTTAGACCAAAAAAATTAAAATTAAAATTAAAATGGCTAGTATACAGAAAAGATCATTGCAAGTTAATATTTGTTATATGAATAATGAGAAAGTAAGATAGAATTGAGCTTAATGGTTCAACTATATCATTAAAATGTTTTTTTTTATTATCTACTGTTATCGAGCACTTTGACAATTGGCTGATTAATATTTGATTTTTATCCAGAGTTCCAAAAGCGCCCGCGCAAATAAAAAAAAGACGATGAAGGAGACAGAAGTGGCGCGGAATCCCCCCAACACACACACACACCCCCCCCCAAAAAAAAAGAATCTCCAATACGTTTGATCAATTATACGACTTTTTTGGTTATTTATTTATTTATTTGAATAGTTGATATATGCAAGGTTAATTCTCGGGCAGGACTGGTTATCATTCAAAACCAAATCCTGAATCTTTTCTATATAAACTCTACTTTCTTTCATAGTTCTCCCACTCAGATTTGGCCTCTCTCTCTCTCTCGGAGTCTCTCTAGTTTCTAGACTTTCCGCAGTAACACTCTCATTCTTTCTCTCTCTTCTGTCTTGCCAAGCCGTCTCATCTCCTTCTCTCGCCGTCTCAAGGGTTGTGTGAGCTCGCTTTTGTGGGTCGACCGTCAGTCAGCCCACCATTAGCCAGGTTCGTTCTTTCTTATAGCAACTAATCAGAGAGCTTTTCTGAAGATGAATATAAGCCTAAGCATCATGCGATGTTGTTTTCCCCCTTTTTATTTTGCCGAATTCCATGCTGCTGAGATAGTTTTTTGTGTCGTCCAATTTGATAATTGACGCGGTATACTAAATGACTTCAATTGATCAAACGTATCTGAATGATTGTTTTTTCACTTCATGAAAGTCCCTTGTAAGGATAATACATCTCATTAGGAGGATTTTGTACAGTGTTTGAGGTTAGATACTCATAAAGAGGGTTTTGTCCAACAACATGTTTCACTATTAATGAGATACAATCAATCAGTTAATATTTTGATTTCAATTTACGAACATGTTGTTGAGGAGGTTTGTTACCGATATCCCTTGGCTTTGTGGAAGGGTTAGCGTCATGTAAAAGTAACATTGTGGGCGGGATGAATAGAGGGGGTCTGAGAGGAGGAGCCGGCAATTCTGGCGTCCCCAAATTAATGTCAAGTCCCTTGTTGAAGGAAGAGTTTGCTTTGTGGTTCGCTGTCAAGTTCAATCGCAATGTGAAAGGCTAGATGTTTAGAAGTCAAAAAAAGGACCCCTTATTGAGTGAATTGATGGAGTGTGTAGTGTGAGTGAGAATCAATCCTAACTAAATATCATCTTTGCTCCATGCGTTGGGCCGGAGGAGTTTTTATAGTTATGAGATAAACTGCGAAGTAGAGGTGATCAATGTGACGAAACTATGATAATGGACACCATTAGAAAATGATGGGAGTACTAAGTTCATGTAAAAGGATTCAAGTTCTGGTATTGCCTAGCCTGGGAGGAGATCTTTAAAGCAATTTATTTAGATAATAGGAAAAAACATGAAGACAGAATGAAAACCCGACCTCGGTGGGTCCCATATGCTTATTGATTTAGGCTTGTGATGAGAATTCCTATCTTCAACAACTCGAGTCGGTTCCGACCAAAAAATAAAGTACAACTCGAGTTAGTCAAAGAAGATGAAAATTAGGTTTTTCAGGATTTTGATTTGCCAGTCTTACTTGAGCATCAACATAAACTTCTTAAACACGTTCTGAGAGGCTTGTGGCCTTGGAACGACTGTACTAATATCTTCTGATCCACAGAGAGGCAAGGAAAGAGAGAGACACAGAGAACAACAATGGCAGAAGCTGTCATTCTTAGCATTGCCGCGAAGATCGTTGCTAATCTGGCTCCTCAAGCAATAGAACAAGTTAAAAAGTTATGGCGCGTCAAGCGTGAACTCGAGGCGCTCAGGAACACTGTCTCCACGCTTCAGGCTGTATTGGAAGATGCAGAGGAGCAATACTACCAGAGTCGCCAAATCCAGGATTGTCTTGAGAAAATGAAAGATGTTTTCTATGACGCGGAGGACGTGCTTGAAGAATTCAGTATAGAAGCAAAACGACAAGGACTGAGGGGCCACAATGAAATGATGCAGGAGGTATGGTCATTTTTCTCAAGTTCAAACCAGCTTGCTTTTATTCTGAAGATGACTGGCAAAGTAAAAGCAGTGAGACGGAAAATAGAAGCCATTAAGGCTGATATGCAACTCCACTTGAATCTCCCGCAGAAAGAGCGGAGGAAGAGGGGAGAGACACATGGGTTTATACCTAAGGAAGATGTTATAGGGAGAGAGAATGATTTGAAGACAATCATGAAATTTTTACTGGATTCTACTGTTAAAGAGAATGTTTCCATCCTTCCAATAGTTGGTATTGGTGGGCTTGGAAAAATGGCTCTTGCTAAATATGTGTATGAAGATAGTAAATTTGAATTGAAAATGTGGGTTTGTGTCTCTACTGACTTTGACGAGCAAAAAATAATGAAAAAGATGTTAGCTTGTGCAAAGAACAATGAACCATCCGATGATACGATGGAACTTTTGCAAAGAAAATTGAGGGCAGAAATTAATGGAAAGAAATATCTCTTAGTTTTAGATGATGTGTGGAATAAAGAGCGAGACACATGGTTGAGCTTGAAGAGTTTACTGGTGGGAGGTGCTAGAGGAAGCAAGATCCTTATAACAACACGTGAACCTTTGGTTGCGAAGATCACGGGCACTACTCAACCTCATTTTCTCGAGGGCTTATCTGATAGCGCATCTCTTGAATTATTAATGCAAATGGCTGGTCGAAAAATAGAGGAGATGCAAGATTCTAGAATGCTAGCCATTGGCAAAGAGATAGTGAGAAAGTGTGCTGGGGTTCCATTGGTTGTTCGAACTGTTGGGAGTTTACTACTCTTTAAAAAAACTGAACTCGAATGGTCACAATTCAAAGATAATGAGCTCCCAGATGTGTTTCAAAGGGAAGAAGACAGCATAAAATCAGTTCTTAAAATGAGTTATGACCATCTTCCTTCATATTTGAAACAATGTTTCACATTTTGTTCATTGTTTCCCAAAGATTATGAGATAAAGAAGCACACTTTGGTCAATCTTTGGATGGCAGAAGGATTTATCCAGCCATCGCATAGAAGTCAACATTTAGAAGATATAGCTCATGGATATGTCATGGATCTACTATGGAGAAACTTCTTTCAAGATTATCATAAATATAGAGAGACTTGCAAGATACATGATTTGATGCATGATCTAGCATGCTCAGTTGCCGGGGCCGAGTATTGGGTGGCATGGGATGGCACAAATCCCATACTTGAAAGAACTCGTCATATATCTCATGATTTAACTTCCAATTTGACGGGTAAACTTCCAATTTCATACTTGAAAGCAAGCACAGTGAGAACATTTCTATCTCCTACTAGATATTGGGAATTGGAACAATTTATTAGTAGTCTTTGGGAAAGCAAAAAAGAACCAATGAGTGAAGCAGATCTATGCCAACTCATTCAAAGTTTCAAGAGGTTGCGCATCTTGGATCTGCATGCCATGAAGGTCAAGAAGGTGCCAAGGTCCATTTGTGAGTTGAAGCATCTCACGTATCTCGATTTCTCTTATAATAAAGCACTCAAAAAGCTTCCTAAATCCATTACAAGATTGCAGAATTTGCAAACACTCAATCTCTCTTATTGTTCTTCCCTTGAAGAATTGCCAAAGGCTATAAAGGAGTTAGTCAGCCTTCGAAATCTAGACATAAATGATTGTTGGGAACTTAGCTATGTGCCACGCGGACTTGGGGAATTGAGCTCTCTGCGTAGGCTAACACGCTTCATTTTGCCTAAAAATAATGCTCTTGCTAAGAATTATTGTAGGCTTGGGGAGCTGAATGGGCTTAATAATATTCGGGGAAGTCTATGCATTGAAAATCTGGGAAGTGTGACGGATGCAGCAGCGGAATCTAAGGCTGCGAACTTGATAGAAAAGCATTCTCTGAAATCTTTGTCACTTCAGTGGGGTTCTTTCGATACTGATGATGCAGTAATTGGGAAAAGAGATGAAATGCTATTATATGGACTGAGGCCGCACTCAAATCTGCAGGAGTTGACGATAAATGGATATAAAAGTGAGAGCTTTCCAAGGTGGATGATGGATGAGCTTGTATGGTCCTTGCCTAATTTAGTTCAGGTATGCTTTAAAGACTGCAGAAGATGTAAGCATCTCCCTCCGCTAGGCCAACTACCTCACCTCAAGTCTTTAGAGATTTATGGGATGAGTGAATTGGAATACATCAAGTCAGACTGTTCATCCGCGTCAACAGCATCGTTTCCTAGTTTGTTGATATTAGTGATTAATGGATGCAAAAACTTGGAAGCCATGCCACCAACTCCACATCTTGAGGTCTTGCACCTGACGGGGTCCAACTCAGCGTCGATAAATCAGATATTTGGCCTTAACAAGTTGAAGAGTCTGACTATCGACTACATGGAGTTTGTAGAAAGTTTGCCAGATGAGTGTTTGAGAAGCCTCACCTCACTTAGAATCTCTTCGCATCGAAGAATGTTCTGGATTAACTTCCCTCCCGCTCGGTTTGCGACATCTATCGAGCCTCGTGAATCTCTATATCGAGGGTTGTAAGGAGCTGAATATATCCAAAGACGAAAGCGGCAACACCTTGGATTTCCATGGAGGACTTCAGAATCTCCGCTCCGTGGCCATCTTGGGTCTTCCCAAACTAGAATCTCTCCCGCGGTGGCTTCTACAGGGCAGCAATCTCGAGCGTCTCCTAATTTACGTTTGCTACAATTTGAAGGAATTACCAGAGGAGATGGAGGCCCTTCAATCACTTCGACTGCTTCAATTCTTAAAGTGCCCTTTGCTGACGTCATTACCCGAAGGAATGCGAAGGCTGGCATCCCTTACTCACCTATCCATCGTCGGTTGCCCAGAATTGGAGGCGAGGTGCGAAAGAGATGCAGGGGAGGACTGGTACAAGATTTCCCATATCCCCCACATATCTCTCGGCTTCCCGTACATCCCAGATTTTTTCCTATGAATAGTTCTCGATTTGTGTTCCGATCGGAGAACATGAATTAACCCTAGCGAAAACCAGCACGATTTTGCAGACGCCCTCCTATTCTTCTTCAGATAATCTTGTCGTAGCCATTGCTTGAGAGATCTCTCTCGTGAGGCCTGATTCCGATTTTCACACGAGTACACGCTCTCTCCCCAGATGCCTTTTTGACTGGTGTGTCCTCTCTCTCTATCTCTCTCTCTGCTTCTGGAATTCTATATTTTCTGCGTGATTTGGTAATGGGGAGAGGACAATGTACACTGAGTTCAGCATTGTTAATGCTTTTGCGTTTCTTGACTTTGAGCTGTTCATGCTTCTAGAGAATTACTCAATTTGTCCTGTTTCCTGAGCGAAGTTGACTACTTCTGTTTGGCGTCATATGAATTTTTTTTTTGTATCTTTTGATTGGGTTCATTGCTTGATCTATGTGTAGACTCGATTTCTCCTGTTCTATGACTTAAATTTGGTCATTCTGATTATTGTTGAGTTTGGTCGTCTTGCTTTGCCATGGCAATAATTCTAAAGTTTGTGAAAGAAGAAAGTACTTCAATGTGATTGCCTTTTGATTGCGAGAGGAAAGAATTAGGTGCCCTGTCAAGATTCACGAGTTGATCATTCACTAGATTTAAATGAAATATCAGAATAACATGTTTGCTGATTGCAATGGTTCTAAAAATAGCAGTATAGCTATGCCACTCTTTATAGTTCACTTTTTAAGGAGAATGTTCTAGCGTCCTTAGGGAAACTCCCTATTTGTGCTTTGAAAAATGTTACTTTTTCCTACTTTAAAATACGGCTTTGAACTTTCTGTGCTGGCACTTGCTGAGGAGACCAGTCCATTCTTTTGTTTCAGTAGATATGATTGTTTCTCACACTGCTTCAATTTTCAGACTAGGCAGAAATGGTGCAGATTTTGGGGCCTATGACACAATGCCAGATGAAGATTACAAAGAAACTCATTGACTGCCAGTCCCGCGGCAGCAAACAACTGGAGTTCTGTCTTGCTAAAACAGAAGGAAGAGTGGAAACACCAAGAGCTTTCCGGGTGTATGCTCTGAAGTCTGAGAACAAATACTATTACAGGCTCGCGAGTCTTCTCAACTTGGACATCATGCCCTAGACTGATAAGATAATTGCAGAATATGATCGGTATGTATTAATGCCTAAAAACTTTGAGTGCAGTGCACAAAAAGATAAACAACACCAGAACTATCCTGTTCTGAGATTATAATTTCGCTTTTTTCTTCAATCTACCATCATAATAAGTACGTCACATGTTTTATGCACATTCAACCACTGACACCTTTTCAATTTCTACATTAGCATATCTTGTTTCACATTTTGATGTTAGTCTAACCATGAGACAGGATTGAAAGTTCTGGGTTAGATCTGCGCCGCAAATCAAGGGTATGAATGGCAACAACAAAATATGTTACGTTTTCGCATGAGATGGTCACCAGGCCTATTGAACACCTGTCTGAACATCCCAGGTGGAACAACAGTGGATCAAGTACCGGTCAAGGTTGTGAAGTGATGTCATAGTAAGATGACATAAACCCAAAACTGTCTTGCTATATTTACCTTCACATCATTCCATCAAGTTCTAGATTTTTTAACAGCCCTCAAGCAATTTCCAAGGATCCTTTCCAAGGTGGCAACGGTATCTTGGTAAATCATATACAAAACAAGTATTATTTTGTCCTTACCCAAAAAAAAAAAAAACAAGTATTATTTTGTAAAAAATTGTTCATCCATCAGATCATCTGAACAGATTAATCAGACAAGACGTTTCAATTAAGTTACATGGAGTTATTGTTTGTCTGCAGGTTATTTGTGATTCATACACACTAGCTGGCTGGCCAATCCCAACAAACAAATGTGCCAGGATTGCTGAAATTTTCAGTAACCCCAAGGTTATCATTGAAGTTTCATGGCAGGCGATCCAAAAACATGAGTTTTGATCATGAATTAGAAAGTTTTGAAATGGGGACTAGTTCATCACTAGGCTGAATGTGCACATTAGACATGGGATTGAGCAAGAGGACACCCTGCTGCAGGCAAAATGTTCAACGGCCATTGGGTTGGCTTGTTGGAGGACATCCAGGTCCCCAGGTGAGAACTTGTTAATGAATTTCCTACCTATAGTTGGATTATAGGCTTAAGGTGATGAGAAAATTTGTGCTGTGAAGCGAGTTGTTATGTCCATATAGGGGCCTTATTATTGTGGTGTTGGGGCTGATAAGTCATTAACAGGGTGATTGGAATGGTGCAGGATAGGTTCACATGGTGTGAAATAACATGGACTTGATTAAGTATTTTTGTTCATTGAAGAACTTTAAGTGTGTGCTCCCTGACTTTTCTGTTATACAAAAAACATGATAGAAATCGGAGTTTGAAGTGATAAAGAAGGCAGTTCTGAGTCTCCCACCTGGCCACAAGGAGCATGTCAGTGCCTATGGACAAGGAAATGAGAGGCTGTTGACAGAAAAGCATGAGACAACCAGCATCGACACATTTTCTTGGGTAAGGCTCAGAAAAACCATGCCAGCTGCTAGTCAAATTCGCAAGTTGCCCATTAAATTGGACCTTTTTTTTTGTGATGTTTGAATTACTTGAATTCTGTTATGCAGGGAGTTCCCATTCATCGTTGCTCAATCCGTGTGGACCATGACACTGAGAAGTAAGGAAAAGGTACTATAACAGTGACCGTACCAGTGTGTTCTGTCTGACTATCAATTGGGCATCCCCACATTTCATGCATGATTCAAGAAACGCTACCATAAAACAATAGTACATAGAACGCACTTGTTCTTTTTGGTCTCAGTTGATTCTCTCATTGTCACTACGACAGAAATTTTAACTTTTGACACTCATAAAGTATTTCCCCAGTTTTGCAGCAAATGTAAATCTTCTTATCAGTCCTTAGTAATCCAATATTTGCAAAAATTTATTGATTAAGGCTTGGACATTTCATTTCTTTTAATGCCTCAAAAACTTTCTGGAATGCTTCATTAATTCTAAGTATTGATAACACATAGAAAGTTCACCTTCCTTGCTCAGTTAATTAATGGCTTGAAATTATATGCAGGTTACTTGGAAGATGGGCGTCTTGCCTCAAAACATGGACCCATATGTCGTGACGTCATTACTTACTGAAACTACAATTCTATGGGAGCCCACCCTAGAGGCTGAAGCTCTTGCTGCTCAGAAGCTAGCATTGAAGGTCTAATATTCGAGTTGCTGGTTAAGAAAGGCCAATTGTATTAAATCGGTGAGGACCTACTAGCTGAGAGACTGCAAACCCTTTTTCCTCCGGTTTAGGTCATTGAGAGAAGAACCTCATGTAAATAAAGCACATCCCAGAGGGAGAGAAAATTAGGTGCCCAAGCTCAGAATAGTCTCCTTTACATTGGTCTCGTCCTGCATTCACAAGGAGTCAACGTTTCAGGCATTAGAGTTCACCATTACCACAGAGTGTCAAGAACATCGTTCTACGTTCGAATCGTCAGTGAGATATTTCAGCACAATTCATCCATTTTTCAGTGGCCTCATATGTTGAACTCATTCAATTTGGCGTTTATGACTTTCTTTTGAATAAAAGGCAGCTTGACTTCTGATTCAGTAAATGGGATGCTCCAGTTATTTTCTTCTCTTCCAATGTTTTCTTAAGAGAACTTTGGGAAGTGTAAATAGGCCGCAATCCTCAGGATTGTGCAAGTTTGTCCGTGCAACTCAGCAATTCTTTTTGCTTTGTGAGGCAAAGAAATATTCTCATTAACGTGGAAAGTGTGGTGCATGTATAAAAACTGCAATTTGGCAATACCATTACCTACCATTTTACTTCTACAGAAATGAAGTTGCTCCGATCCTTTTTATTTTCATATCCTCACACCAAGTCAACCGTCTTATTCAATCATTAACAATGATACCGGTGCTAGCTAATCTATCACACTGTATGTAGCAAATTGAAAAATCTGAGAAGGAATGGCGTTTCTCTTGAAATATGGGTTAGAAGACACGCTGATTGGACTTCTTAGACGATTACAGGGTCCCGCTAAGGAGAAATCTAATAACGTTGATAAAAAAAAAAAAAGTATGACCGGTAACTTGAATGTCAGGTTACTTATTATGAATTTGCTAATACTGTTAGGAATATACCAACTTTCACATGAAAGTAAATCTCCCAGTATTATTGATCCTCTCAATTACAGAGTAGAGGTGATCGATGGACAGTCTCAGGCCCTGTCCCGCTCTTATTTCTGTAATAATTTGCTACCCAAATCAAGTTAATTTATTTAAGCTTTATTGTGATCTTATGTATAAATGTTAAATCTCCTTCAGTAGTTTCAAGAAACTTATGGGCTGAAGCTTAATCCTCAGAAATGACTGAGCTACTTGCGACGATTTGTTGCAAACAAGTGGCATTCTGAGAGGTGCATTGCCTATCGTATACCTAGAATTTCCTTCAGTATCTTGCAAAGCTTTGTGACAAAGATGCAAACCACTTGTATAAAGGATAACTGTAAGAACGTCTATTGGGTTTTATAGATGGGATGTGGTCCGCATATGGCTAACCACCCCTACCATTGCATAAGTAATTGCCCTTGACAGTTACTTGGAAGAGAACGTTAAAAAAAGGACGTTTATCACGTCGGTTCCTAGACGACATGAACGATGTTCTTTTCTATAAAAGAAAAGAATAGATGACGGAACTGCCTCTCTCCCTGTCGTCTTCAAGGAAGGACGAACGCTCGTACTCTCTTGCTGCAATGAGAACATCTAATCCCGTGAAATTAGGGCCGTAAAAAAGACCCGCGCTAGCCCAACTCGACCCGACCCAATCCAGATTGGCCCGAAAAGTTAGTATCGGGCCGGGCCTTGATATTGTTTCGGTACAGTATTGGTACTGTTTCAATAAATGGGCCGATATGTTTCTCTCTCTCCATCTTCGCTCTCTACTATCTGCAACAACAATGGCGTCTCTCTCTCCTCTTCTGCATCTCGCTCCTCTCTCTCCTCCTCCTCCCTCTAGCCATCAACCCCGTTGACCCACTAGGGGAAAAAAACAAACATGATGGATTCGGGCTCCTCCACCTCCGCCGACGAACTCTCCTCCAACCCTACCTTCTCCGCCCCATCGTGGTGGGCGAGTACCATCTTGCAGCGGTGCCAACACCTAACAAGTCGGTGCTGCACATGTCGCAGCGATGGATCGCGACGCTGGCGGTGGCGTGCGTGTACCTCATCTGGGTCTACCCCGTGCAGGCCTTCTACATCGTGACGTACGCGCTGGGCATCTACTAATCTACATGCTCAACTTGCTCATCGGCTTCCTCTCCCCGCAGGTTGACCCGGAGCTCCAGGAACTCGCTGACGGTGGCAGCCCATCACTCCCCACCCACGGCTCCGACAAGTTTAGGCCATTCGTCCGCCGCCTCCCCAAGTTCAATCGTTGGTAGGTTTACGGTTGGGATCGCTTCACATTATATTTTCGGTTGGTAATTGCAATTAGCTTTCAATTGGATTTTGTGGATTTTGATCTGCGTCATTTCGGGGGCGAAAGATGGAATTGTGTGTTCCTGGTATTCTGAAGACGAGGTATTTTGGGAGTGGAAAGACTCGTTGTAGTTGATGATTTGGGCCTTTCAGATTGGATAACTTGGACTTGGTGGCAGACCGTATAGATTGAATTTGTGAGAGATTGGTAAAGTTCATGTTTTTAAGGGGGAAAAAAAAAGAGAGAAGAACGTAAAAGTAAGGAGCCCAAAAAAAATTCGGGCCGACTTGACCTGACTCGAATATTTTGGATGTATATGATTCGGGTATCGGATCGGGCCAGGTCAGGCCAAGCTTGTTACTATTTATTTTCGGGCCGGATCCGGCTTATATGTGACCTGCTCGTTGACACCCCTACATGAAATTGAGGTACTTCATTGCGAGATGTACTTATCCGATCAGTGATTTAAGTAAGATTGTGGGCATGTTATTCCACGTAATCCCCTGTGCTATGATTGGAATGCATTCCCTTCATTATTATCATAGCCATGTTCTTGTTTCCTAGTGTTTCAGTATGTTTATAATTGAAAATCATGTGCCGAAGATCCGTTTTTGAACATACTATATTTTGGCCATCGGTATCTTTCTATCCAATAAAAGTCGTTTTTTACACATGGTCGAAACTGTCTCGTCAAGACAAAAATTTTGAGTGGCCGATTGTCGTTGGGGAACGTTGTATGCGGCATCAAGTGTTGCACGCGCTGTAATGGGAGCGGACCAATTGCCACCGAGGCGAAATGTCGCCTTGGCACACATTTTTCCTCAGTGAAAATTGTTTATGAACATACCATTGCGTTCATTGCATTGATACAAGGATTTTAATAGGTCGAACGTAGCTGGAAAACGTTGGAGGAGGTCCACGCAGTGACCCGAGCCAAAGCGGGCGTCTGTTTGGGGGCCTCACTAGCCATGTGCATCACACTTGGATTAATCGTCGCCAACATACGTATTGATACCATCGACCTACATCTCAATCAAGTTTCAACCAAACCTGACCCGATCCGGGACTTGGTCAGATCTTGACCATTGACCAGTCAATACTGACCGTTGACCGTGAGTGGATTGCATGTACCGAGGCTTCTTGGGGGGCGTGCGGGCGCGTGTGACGTCTATTGGGGCATACAAATTACGGTTTATTCACATTGAAATTACTTCAATTTGGTATAGTTATTGCACATGTTTGATGATTTTAAAGTTATGAAAATACGTATGAAACTCAATATACACATATTTTTGGGCTTTTTCAATAATTTTTACCTGTATTGCTCTATTTTTTTTTTAAATATAGAAGATAGCTTATATGTGTATGACTACATAAAGATTGTGGAGAGCATGATTCGTTGACATCAATGTTTAACAGGCTTGCTATTAAAATCTTATACTTGGCAACTAGACTATGATTGATGCATCTCTTTTTGTCGTATTAGTTCATATAATATTATGTCTAATGCTTTATTCAAGCGGAGAGCTCTAGAAACTTTTGGTATCTTTAATGAACTGAATTTTACATAAATAATTATATTATTGATAATTTCAATCAGGATTCTTAGATGATGATTGGGAACTTAGTGAACTTTCGAATCTAAAACCTTATGTAAAATAATTCATTTATTTAATTAATTAGTGTAAATTAGATATATAAATGTTAGGCATTAATAATTCATAAATATATGTCTAAATAACTTTGTATTTAGATAAAATCGCTTGCATCTAAGAATGTTATAGCTGAGCTAAACAAAGCAGAGAAATTGAACAGCAAGAATTATGAAATCTGAAATACAAAAATCCAGTATGTATTAGAAGAGCATGAAGCACTAGAAGCTCTTAACGTAATTATAGAAGAACCTAAAGATGGAAATATTGCACAACATAAAAGGAATAAAGAGGCATTTGCTGCATGGAAAAAGAAAAACTCTACTGCTTGCATTATGTTGCTGAGTAGTATTGAAAATAATATCGTGCAAGACTTCAAGTATTTTGAAAATGCCAAAGTCATTTGGCAAGAATTAAAAATTAGGTTTGGTGAGACATCTATTACTAAAGTGAGATAACTCACTATAAGATATGACACCAAAATATGAAAAAAAACATTTGAGGTGTATGTCAAACATGATAAGTGAACTGAAAGATGGCCACATTTTGACTGATGAAAAGCAAGTGTAGGTAGTAATTTGCTCTTTGCCTCGTAGTTGGGAGCACATGAAAATCCACTTTGCTCGCAATGAAAACATAACCTTTGGGAATGTTATGCTACATCTTGAGCGAGCGAAGGACCACCTTCTGGTGGCTACGCTACAAACATATATTTATTTTGATGGTCCTAGCTCACCTGGGGCTTCGAGCTCCAAGCATAAGCATCAATATAGGTTCAAGAAGTGAAAGGGCAAGGGAACAAATTCTTTAGTAGAGAAACCGAAGTTTAACCAATATGGGAAATGAAAGCGTCTTTTCTAGAAGCACATTTTAAAAGTGATGTGTTTTAACTATAGCAAGAATGGTCACTTTGATAGCGATTGTGATGAGCAAAAGAAGGTAGAAACCTTTTGTACACTTGAGAGCGTTACTTATGTCTCTAGTTCAATTTTTTTTAAACTAAATCCCATCATTGGTAGACTGTTGATTTGGGTGCCATAGATGATGTAGCGATGGATAGAGATGCCTTCATGGAGTTTCGACGAGTTCCACATGAAGCAAAGTGGACATATGTAGGAAATAATTTCATAGCGAAAGTCAAGTTGTTTGCCACCTGTCAATAAAATATGCATGATCAATGCACCTTGATCTTACACGATGTGTTATTTGCTCTAGAAATTGGTTGAAATATGGTTTTTGTGTTGGCTTTGGTTAAACTTAGTTTTATTTTGAACTTTCATAATGATGGTGTTTACTTGTCGTTAGTAACAAGTTATTATGATTCTAGATATTTTCTCGATGGTTTTATTGTATTAAATATTGAATAAAATAATGTTAATGTTTGTTATTCCCAATTCCAATCTTCTCAATCTTATGATAATGATGTGAACGTATGATATACTTAGTTAAATCATATTGCCCAACATCGAATGAATTGATTAGCAAAAAAGGGCTTATTGGATAATATTTTTAAAAAAAGTAGATTTACCTATTTGCGAGCATTGCTTAGTGGAAAAAACAACGAGAAAACCATTTGGAAAAAGAATAGAGCTAAGTTTCCTTTACAAGTGATCAATTAGGATATCTATAGTTCAATGAATGTAAGAGTAAGCCATGGGGCTGTATATTTCATTACATTCATAGATGATTATAATCGATTTGGTTATGTCGATTTGATTTTTTATAAATCTGAGGTACTAACTTGCTTTAAAAAATTTATGAGTATGGTAGAAAATCAATTAGACATGAAAATAAAAGTATTGAGATTTAATTGAGGTTGAGAGTATTTATTTGATCAATGCATAAATTGATGCAATGAAAAAGGAATAGATAGACAATTGACTAGTCTAGCGACTCCTCAACAAAAGAGTGTTGCATAAAGAATAAATAAAACCCTAATGAAAATGGCTAGGTCTATAATGGCACAAGCTAATTTGTCAATCATTTTTTGGGATGATTCTTTATTAACTGATGCTTATATACTTAATCATGTGCCTTCTAAATCAGCTATTTTCACTCCATTTGAATTATGAACAGATTGAAAATCCGATTTGAGTTTTTTTAAAACTTGGGAATGTGCTGACTATACTAACGAGTCCTCTCATAAGTATAGGAAATAGACCCTAGAGTCAAAAAGAGTATTTTAATAAGATACTTGAAGCACTTGAAAGGGTATGTATTTATAAGTGAGCAAGAAAGTGGAAGTCTAACTAATTTTCAATTACAAGATTTTGCATTCTTAGAGAATGTATTTCCTAAAAATGATGAGATAGATAAAGATTATTCCCTATTTGATAGTGATATTATTGGAGCATTTTATCCAAATGGGAGTAAAATGAGAAGTGGGGAATTTTGTTTGAACCAATTTTAATTGCAACCACTTGATAAGTCAATGTTGCCATTCACTAATCCGAGTGGAAGCGTAATAGAGCATAAGATGCCAAGTGTACAATCTCATGTACGGTGAACAAGCCATAAAAGCATTCTTCATCAATGTTTGACATTGAAGGGCAATCTTTCATGGTCGCTCAACAAGAAGAGGATGAGCCAAGTATATAAATGAGGCTCTTTCTTGTCATGATAAAGAAAAATGGATACAAGCAATGGAGGAAGAAATGAAGTCAATAAGATCAAACCATATTTGGGAACTGGTTGATCTTCCGAAATGACGCAAAGTCATTGGGAACGAGTGGGTTCTCAAAATAAAGAGTAAATCTGGTGGGTCAAGTAAAAGATATAAGGCTCGCCTTATGATAAAAGAGTATATAATCAATGGAAAGGAACTGATTATGAAGAGATTTTTTCTTCTGTGGTGAGATTTACCTCAATTTGCTTCACTTTGGTAATACTGGCTAGTATGAATCTTGAATTACATTACATTAATGTAAACACTACTTTTCTCAATGGAAAATTAGAAGAATAAATTTATATGAGATCAACCATTGGGTTTAATAGAGAAGGCCAAGTACAAAAAGCATATCGACTTTTGATATCGATATGTAGCCTTAAGCAGTATTCGAGACAACGGTATTTACGTTTTCATAATAGCATAATCGCATAAGATTTTTTAATGATTGATGAAGATCATTGTATATATATCAAAAGATCCAAAGATCAATTTTGTAATCTTATCATTATATGTAGATAATTTACTAATTGCCAGAAGCAATATGGATTTTGTTAATACAATAAAAAATTGGTTATTTTCTAATTTTGAAATGAATGATATGAGCGAAGCTACATATATTCTTGAAGTGGAGATTTGAAGAGTTCAAAGAGATCATTATCTCTTTCACAAAAGACTTATAATAATAAAGTCCTTAAATGATTTCGTATGCAAAACTATAAACCCATAGACACTCCTAGTTGTTGACACCTGATTTTTAATCATCTTTTCTTTTTCTAAAATTAATAAAAAAATCCATAAAAATTCATAAAATAAAAAAATCAACTTTGGGGACCTTGGCCAAGCCCGGGAAAACGATTTTGACCAAAAAATGATTTTTCATATTTTCAGTATTTTTCGGCATTTTTATTTTCGAAAATTCATAAAACAAAATCAAGAAAAAAATGAGAAAATTGCAAAATCAACTTTGAAGGCCTTAGCCAAGCTTAGACAACCATTTTTGAACAAAAAATAATTTTTCATATTTTTTTATTTTATATATATCTTTTAGATATTAAGAAAATATTTAATAGCATTTGAGGCCGTAAAAATACATAAAAATAGTCAATATTTTTCTTTTAAATCCCTTTTCATATTGGCCATCGCAAATTTAAAAGAAATCCAATTCGAGGTCGTGTATTTCTTCACAAGCATAATCTCGAATCGGGCAAAAAAAAATTCAATTTGAGTCAATTTATTTTTCACTTTTAGGAGTTGTGACATTATTCTCTAATATTTCAAATTTTCATCTTAGCCCAATTATACCCAGAATGACTAATTTTACAAAAGGGCTTTAATTGAATTTTGCATTATTTTCAGCAGCAAGAAATGAAGTTAAATTAGACATGCGACTAAGTATAGGGGGGGTGTGTCGAAAATTGTAAGGAGATTTGGACTTAAAGAAATATTTTTTCAGGGACTGAACTGCAAATACTTAAAATCTCAGGGACTATAGTGTAAATACCTAACTCTTGAGGGATTATTTTGCAAATAATAAAAAGAAGAGTTAGTGGAGAAATTAGAATAGAGAGTGGAAGATGGAGAAGAGAAGATGGAGAAGAATTGATGGAGAAAATAAGATAAGAATAGAGAAGGGAAGATGGAGAAGAGGAGATGGAGAAGAATAGATGGAGAAAAGAAGATAGGAATAGAGAAGGGAAGATGGAGGTGAAAAAGAGTTAGTGGAGAAATTAGAATGGGAGATAAATATGGAGAATGGAAGATGAAGATGAAAAAGAGTTAGTGGAGAGATTAGAATGTGAGATATAGATGGAGAAGGGAAGATGAAAATGAAGAAAAGTTAGTGGAAAAATTAGAATGGGAGATAAATGAGTGGGTCATAAAAGGAGGAAGAAGTGAGCTAGAGAGGAGACTTTTTTGGAGAGAAAATTTTGGATGCTTGAGAGAGTTTTGAGAGATTGAAGAAAAATTGGAGAGAAAGAAAATAGCAAAAAGAGAGAGAAAATTTTAAAGATGATGGAAGTTTAAAGTTAGGAGTTATCATCACCAATTCCTTCATCGATCAACATAAATCAAGAGCTCATCCTCGTCAACGAGCAAGCAAATTCGAGCTAAGTGTTTTTATTTATTTATTTATTTGTGGTTTTAGTCTCAAATTAGCACAAATTGTATACACTTTCTCCATCTCCCTTTTTCCCATATTTTATGGTAGGTAAAAAAAAGGGCACAACTTCGTATCAACGATAAATTTCATGGAGGTGCAAAGTGAGCCCAAACAAATTTCAAGGTGCCCATCAAATTTGCAGCCGACCCGTCAACGGATTTTAGTTCAAATTGTTGAAACAATTTGTTGTATTTTATTTTAAAGAACTAAAACCCCAGAATGGAGAGGCAAGGCTCATCCACTGGAGGTCGTTTATTTCCTGCAATTTAAATTCCTGCACCATCAAACCCCAAAGAGAAGAGCCAAGCCAATGCTAGGCCGCCCATTGGAGGTTTTTACTTACTGCAATTTAAATTCATGCACCATTAAACCCCAAAGGGAAGAGCCAAGCCAATGCTAGGCCGCCCATTGGAGGTTTTTACTTACTGCAATTTAAATTCCTACACCATCAAACCCCAAAGGGAAGAGCCAAGCCAATGCTAGGCCGCCCATTGGAGGTTTTTACTTACCGTTATTTAAATTCCCGCAATTTAATACCTGCATCATTAAACCCCAAAGGAGAGAGCCAAGCCAAGGCTGGATCATCCATTAGAGGTCTTTATTTACTGTCATTGACTTCCTGCCGTTTAATTTTTGAATCACCAGAACCCAAAGTGAGTAGACTGTAACACTGCACAGAAATTGTTAACACACTCCCTCTTTTGGCTTTAGGAAATTTTTAACATTTTAAAATAAAAAAAATACCACTCATGCATCCTATCTAAAAAGTGAAAATACAAAAAGAGAACACCTCACTAGAGTCTTAGGAATAAACCAAGCTTGAGTTACCAAATTAGGATATCCATGAAATTAAGGTACTGAAAGAGCATTAGTTTTAATTAACTAGTGTAACCAAGTCCCCAAACTCATAATCTCTGGTTCGTAGAAGTAATTTAGTCCTCCCGCTAATTTACTTAGGTATCTAATCAACCTACCAAAAATGATTAGTGGCGACTCCAAATTTTAAAACCATTTGAACAAAAACCAAAGTTGCGATTCGGTAGGACTTGGGAGGATCCGTATTAGGTTAATTCACCTAATAAATCTAATAATCCATTAACCCGATCGAAAAAAATTCTTAGGGTCGCGACACTAGTGTAAGAGGTGAAGGATTGAATCATAGAATGTGTTCTAAGACTCCACAAGAAATGGAACGAATGGAAAGTATTCCATATACTAGTACTGTTGGAGGCTTAATGTACGATATGATATGTAAAAGACCTGATATTTGTTACATAGTTGGAATGGTAAGTAAGTATTAATTCAATTCAGGTTAAGCACATTGGACTGTCGTCAAAAGAATTATGAGGTATTTGAAAGGTACTGTTGATTATTCACTATGTTGCCAAGGTAAAGGTTTGCCTTGAAGGCTACACGAATGTTTGTTTGAAAGGAGATTTAGGATCTGTTTGATGACAATTCTGATTTTCTAATTTTATTTCTAAAAAAAAGGATAAGAAAAATGTTTGGCAATGTAAATAATTATAATTCCGATTCTGTTCTCGAAAACAATTTTGGCAAAAAAAAAGAATAAAAAAAGTAAAAAAAGAATCGCTTTTGAGAATCACCAAAAATAATAAAGTCTCAATTCTTTTAAAATGATTAAATCCATGTAGACATCTGAACTTTAAAAAAATTTAAATTAAAATTGAAAATTTACAAGCAACTAATTTTTTAATAACTTTTTAAAATTAAATTTAAAAATAAGCTTTAAAATTTAACAAAAAAGTTTAAAAAGGGAAGAAATTTAAAATTTTAAAAAATTCAAAAATTCAAAATTTTAAAATAAAAATTGGAGGATTAAAATATTTAAAATATTTAAAAAAATTTAATTTTTTTTTTTAAATTTTAAAATTTTTTTGAGAAAAGATGAAAATTTTTTAAAAAAAGAATTCTCATCACTTAGTTATTCCCAATAATAGAAATTTTGAACAAAACATATAGACACGAAGAGAACAGAATTAAAAAAAAAAGAATTAGAATTTTTCATCTAGAGAATAGAATTAGAAAATATGATTCTAATCAAAATTACTTTTTTTAGATCAAAACCGTTAGCAAAACAGACCATTAGATGAAAAGAAATCTACATCTATGTTTACCTTCTTACTAAACAATGGAGCCATATTATGGATTAGTAAGAAGTAAACGTGTATGGCCTTATCTACAATGGAAGCCGAGTTTGTGACATTATCAGCAGTTATATAAGAGGTAGTTTCACTTAAGAGATTTTTGGATCACTTAGGTGTTGCTAAGGATGTTGCAAATTAATTATTAGTTAATTATGATAACCAAGCAGCAATAACTTATACTAAGAACCCCATATTTAATTGCAATACCAAACATATAGACACGAAGCATAATTTTGTTAAAGACATAGTTGCGGGAAAGGACATGAACGTCCAACATATATCTACGCATAGAATGGTAGCAGATATAATGATGAAGTCTATTCAAAGAGTGTTTTCCTTGGTCATGTGAAATCTCTAGGACTATGTAGAGGTCGATGTAAATGATATTTGTATTTCCCTATAGTTCACACTTAATGGTATTTCCTGTCATTATCATTGCCGTGAGTTTATCCGACATTTATGCATGTTAATGCTGCATTATATTGAAGAGGTATGTCGGACACATAAGAAATTGGCTTACTCACATAGGTAATTGTCTCCTTTTACTGAGTGATAAATAGAAATGAGACAATTTTAAGCTTAATATCTATGTGATACTTAAGAGTTCAAGCTTAATATGTAGATGTCGCCTTAACAGAATCTTAAGATGATGACATTTATTTATTATGTTTGAAAGTGAAATAACCTATATATTTCTTTTTATCTGTCTTTAATGCCAGATATGAGTTCTGATGAATTCTTTCAATGAGTGTAGATTTGCGAACTCAAGTTAGATATTGAGAAATTGTGAACTATCATTTGTATGGTATTAAGTGTAGAGACATACACTCCATAAGAAATGTGAGAATACCTTAATACATATTTCATACTATGTATGCATGAAATGACTAATACAAGCTGGCAAAAGTTTTGATCTCAACTTTTAAGCCGTGTAAGACTCTTGAGGAAAAATATTCCTCAATGGAGTACTCTCATGACTCTCACTTGTTCTCAAGATTTTTATTCAGTATTTGCTATCTTAGAATATCACCAATTATCATGGGTGATTCGATCTAAAGGGACATTTCTAGAAAAGCAAATTGAATTAAAATTGAGAGATTCAAGGGAAGAGAAAGATCAATTTGTTTTCATGTCACATTTTATCTTTGTATTCACAGGTCAAGCTGTTATGATTATTTTGAGTTTAATCATAATTTTGAATACAATATCTACAAAATAATTAAAGAGATCGAGAGAGATATAAAGTAAATGTGACTAATTGATCTAGGGTACTACATACTAGATCTACTCTGAATTACTATATCCAATTGGAGCTGCTATATATTCTTAATGAAGTATGGCAACGAGCTCTCATAGTATGCTAGTCACACAGATTATTTGTTGATATGAACCCTACAGAGAAGAGAGAGTTGAGATTTGGATTTTATAGATGAGCTATGAGCCGCCCATGTTGGGCTAACCCGGTCTAAGCCCCTAGCCTTGAATAACTGCTATTGACAGTTACTTGGAGAAGAACGTTAAAAAAGAAATTTTCTCATGTCGGTTGTAAGAGATCATGATAGACGTTCTTTTCTACAAAAGAAAAGAACGGACGACGGAATTGCTTCTCCCACTATCGTCTTCAAGGAAGGACGAATGCTTATACTCTCCCGATGTAACAGGAACATCTAATCCATGAAACTGAGGTACGTTTGTTCCGTGATGTACTTCCCCGATTAGTGAATCAAATAAAATTTTGGGCATGTTATTTCATGTAGTCCTCTACGCTGTGATTAGGAATGCATTCCCTTCAATGTCAAGTAATTCCGTGGAATTTTGCTTTACTCCTTAAAATGCCTCCAGAGATTGGTAAAAAGCGCTGGCTTCATTTAGATTGTTTGGGTACAGCTTTATCTGTCAAAGGACCAAAGTACTTGGTCTGTTGAACCTAAGAGTCACTCTACTTAATGCGCCAACCAACCTCCAGTTCCGGGCCTACGTGTGCCAACTCCAACTAGGAAACTATTAGCGCTTGGGCCTAAGCTCTTGAACCAGTAGGAAGAAGAAGTGCACCCAAACCCCCCACTTCTGATCGGAAAAGTCTTTTTTTTTTTTCAAAAATGTTTAGCTGACCAAGTAAGGGCTGAGTGTGATGTGAACCTAAGAGTGACTCTACTTACATTTGGGAAAGGAACTATGTGCTTCATGATGGTCCTTTCTTTTTTTGTTAAACATCAACGAAACCTTATTCATTTATATTGATCTTATTTGGAAATCTATTTTAGAACCTTTCAGCCTGAAACATGTAAAATTTCCGCAAATGTAATTTACATATCTTGCTCAAAATTTTATACTTGAATAATATTTTAAATTCTAATAGAAAAGTAAACAATTGTCTTTTCGTTTTGAAAAACACAAAACAAAAAAGGGCTGAGAAAATTCAGCTATTATTATCATTTGTGGAACCATAAAAATTTAAAAAAGGGAAGAAATTTAAAAATTTTAAAAATTCACAATTTTAAAATTTTAAAATAAAAATTGGGGGATTAAAAAATTTTTAAAAATTAAAATATTTAAAAATTTAGAAAATAAAAAATTTTAAATTTTAAATTTTTTTTTTAAAAACGATGAAAAATTTTAAAAAAAGAATTCTCGCCACTTAATTGTTCCTAGGAATAGAAATTAAACAATTGTCTTTGCATTTTGAAGAATACAAAACAAACAAGGGCTAAGAAAATTCAGCTATTATTATCATTTGTGAAACCAAAACTATGTATATATACATATCTATCAAGGATGGGAAATTAGGTAGAGTGCAATTTCACGATTGAATCATAGGACCACTAAACTCCATCCTTTCTCACTTTCATTTAATCTAGGGAAAAGGTGCCAAAAATCACAAACTATACCCATTGTGCCTAATCTGTTTTTTTTTTGTGAGACCAAAATTTCTAAAGTTGTATCTATATGACATATTTACCCTTTATCAAGGTTCTATTAATGAGCACTGTTGACGGCTAAAAACAGCAAGTGTTGACATGGCACCTATGTGGCTTAAGTGAACTAAAAACGATGTCGTTTTGGTTGCAAAATCATTGACCACATCTTAATAGGGAGCAAAAGTGTGGTACGGGTACAAATTTAGGATTTTTTGTGTGTTGGGGACATAATACAAGATGAAAGATATAGTTGTGTCAACTCTTTTAAAATAACTTTATCGTTGCGAGATTCCTTGGAAGATCAAATGTTACCAATATTTTAGGTTGTAATTTGAATATTTCACATTAGGAGGGGTAGATAGACAAATTCAACATTCACATGCTGTCCTCGACTGATTTAGGTCCAATCCCAATTCATTAACAAAAGTTTCCTTCAAAAATCTGTATCTTTAGGTTCAATTTCAATTTTTCTATGAACTTTTTTTAAATCTAAAAAAACTCCTCAATTTTCACTCTAGATCTAAATTTTTCGGCACATCCAAAGATTGCCGATGAAATGTGTTGATGAAGAAACAATTATGTTAATGGATCTCTAATTGGACCTAAGGTCGATAATTTTAGAAAAACTAGTGGTGATTTTTGGGCTCTTAGGCAGATTTGAGATTAGAATTAGGATTAGAATTAAGATTAGATCAAAAGTTTAAAATTATTAAGGAATTAGATCTTCTATCCTATCTTGCAAGCCAATCACAAGATTGATAGGAACAAGCCATTTTACTGCTTGCATGAATCTGGTTCTTGGCAAAATAATGCTCAGGAGCATCTAATTCCCACTCACCTGCCTAGTGGTACATATATAGATATGTAAAATCAATCAATCTTGTAAGCCAATCATAAGATTGATGGGAACAAGCCATTTTACAGGTGGCATGAATCTGGTTCTTGGCAAAATAATGCCGAGGAGCATCTAATTCCCATTCACCTGCCTAGTGCTATATATGTACATATGTAAAATCAATCAATCTTGTAAGCCAATCACAAGATTGATGAGAACAAGCCATTTTACAGGTGGCATGAATCTGGTACTTCGCAAAATAATGCGCAGAAGCATCTAACTCCCACTCACCTGCCTAGTGGTACATATGTAGATATGTAAAATCAATCAATCTTGTAAGCCAATCATAAGATTGATGGGAACAAGCCATTTTACAGGTGGCATGAATCTGGTTCTTGGCAAAATAATGCCGAGGAGCATCTAATTCCTATTCACCTGCCTAGTGTTATATATGTACATATGTAAAATCAATCAATCTTGTAAGCTAATCACAAGATTGATGAGAACAAGCCATTTTACAGGTGGCATGAATCTGGTTCTTGGCAAAATAATGCGCAGGAGCATCTAATTCCCACTCACCTGCCTAGTGGTATATATGTACATATGTAAAATAAATCAATCTTGTAAGCCATTCACATGATTGATGGGAACAAACCATTTTACAGATGGCATGAATCTATTTCTTGACAAATTGATGCTAAGTAGCATCTAATTCCCACTCACCTGTCTCACGGTATATGTTGACAAAATCAAAAGATCAATGGAAAAACAAGCCGTTTTACGGATGGCATGAAGCTTGTTCTTGACAACACTAAGTAGCATCTAGTTTTCACTCACCTACATTGTGTTTGGTTGTAGGGTTCATCCAACAATATATATTACAAAATATTAATTTTTTGGTGGTAATTTTAGTTTTAAATGATAAGATATAGTTACTTGAATAAGATTGGTCTGACTAAGGTTGACTGTCATTATCAGCAAAGGTTATGTATATCACTAAGTGATACTTCATGGCTACACGATGAAATCAAACTTGATTATACTAAAAGTTCTAATGCATGAATTATGAATTTGCAGTTAGCTTAAGGTAACAATAATTACATTGATTCATTATTGGAATCTATTGTTACACATTATCTCACTTTTTCTGGTCGTCTTTTGGAGAAAGGAAGAGTAAGATAAAAAGGAGAAGGGGAAAAGATGACACGTCAAAACGACGGACAATGATATTATCCACCTATGGTGGATGTCAAGCTGTACGCTTTCACAAACATCAACGAAACCTTATCTGTTTAATTGAATAAACCTTATTTCAAAATCACTTTTATAATTTTCCGGCAGAAACATGTAAAATTTTCACAAAAAACAATTTATATATATTTAGAAAAACTACGGTTCAATTATATCAATTATGGGAAAGTTAGGTAGAGTGCAGTTTGATGGTTTAGTCGCTTTATCTCAACACTCCATCATTTCTAACCTTGTTATTTAATCTAAGAAAAAAGTTACCAAAAATTTCAAACTATTTCCATTGTAACACATTTGTCGTAATCTTTTTTTTAGTAACACAAAAATCCTAAACTTGTATCTATGTGACGTATTTACTCTCTATCACATTATAAATTGTCACAGTGAGCATAGTGGTTTTAAAACAACTCAGCTATAGCAAGATTCCTTGGGAAATCAAACGATTATCCACATTTTGGATTATAAATTTAAACATTTCACTGTAGGAGGGGTAAATAGACAGATTCAAGATTGACATTATGTCCTAGGGCTAATTTGGGTCTACTCCCAATTCATTAACTACAGTTTCCTTAAAAAAAATTCACAATTTTAGGTTCAATCTCAATTTGCCCCAAATTTTTTTTCATCTAAAAAAAAATCCTCAATTTTCAGCTAGTCCTAAATCTGCCAACGAATCCAAAAATTATCGACATTAGGTGGCTACTGTTGTTCCATACAAAGGTGAAGGCATTGGTGCCTGGCCCCGAGGTTGGTAATTATAGAGAAACTATCTACATTTATGGACTCGTGGGCATTTTTAAGACGAGTGAAGAAATTTTCTTTTAGACAAAAAAGAAATTTAGGACGAGATTGAGATTAAACCTAAGTTTGAAATTTTTTTAAGAAATTAAACCTTCTGTGCTGCTAGTGAAAAATGTTCTCGCGAAAATTTTAGTGAAAAATTGTTCTCGGGATTATGTTTTGTTGGTAAAATCAATCAACTTGTAAGCCAATCACAAGATTGATGGGAACAAGCCATTTTACAGATGGCATGAATCTTGTTCTTGACAAATTAACGCTAAAATAACATCTAATTCCCACTCACCTGCCTAATGGTATATGTATGGTAAGATCGAAAGGTTGATGGGAAAACAAGCCATTTTACGGATGGTATGCAGCTTGTTCTTGACAACACTAAGTAGCATCTAATTCCCACTCACCTGCATTGTGTTTGGTGCTAGGGTTCATCCAACAACATATATTACAAAATATTAATTTTAAGGGGTAATTTTAGTTTTAAATGATAAGATATAGTCACTTGAATAAGATTGGTCGACTAAGATTAACTGTCATTATCAATAAATGTTATGTATATCACTAAGTGATAGGTCATGGCTACACGATGAAATCAAACTTGATTATACTAAAAGTTCTAATGCATGATTTATGATTTATAATTTGCAGTTAGCTTAAAGTAACAATTATTACATTGATTCATTATTGGAATCTATTGTTAGACGATGATTATGATAAATTTATCGAGTTACCGATACTAGTAGTTATCCCTTTGGCAACTGTAGTTATATGTCAAAATCATTATATATATATATATGAGCAACAATTATAAGACTAAGAAGTATACCATGTGTTACTTACAATTATATAAATTTGGAAATATGATTTTAATTTTTTTTACATTTTAATCGTGAGTGAAATTTAACTATTATAGAATTGTAGAGATTGGAATAAATGGAATCCGGAAGAGTTCTGGGGGAAAATTGTCTCTGATGGAAATCATGAAGCTACAAAAAATCATGGATGGGACACCTTTCCCTATCTGTCCAATGTCCTACCGTGACACCTTGCTGTGTCCACTTTAGAAAGGAATGTTCCTCTTTTCTTCCTTATATATATATATGATGCGTGACGCGGATAAATACAGGCAACACTCGAGAACCATTTCTTCATCGTTTCTTATCTTGTCTTGTTGATTTCATCCAGGCTCCCCACTGTCCAATTGGTCCTTCATTATTGATTTCTTCCCGTGCTCCTGGTAATTTCGCTCTCGAGTTATTTTACCATGCATGCATCGGTTTTATTGTTGTATGAACTATAAGGTCAGTCATTTGCTTTCGACATCTTTTTCCTTACCTTTGCAAGCATGTAAGAGTAGTAAACACCAGAAGCACGTAAAATCTATAACAGCTCAAGTCGATCATAGAAGTCTCTAGCATTTGACTGACTAGACTAATATCTTGTGATCCACACAGAGAGACGGAGAGAACAAAAATGGCGGAAGCTTCCATCCTTGGTATTGCCGGAAAGATCATTGATTTTCTAGCTCCCCAAGCGTTAGAGACTGTTGGAAAGTTACGGGGAGTCAAGCATGAACTCGAGGTGCTCAGGGACAGAGTCTCCACGCTTCGGGCTGTATTGGACCACGCAGTAGAGCAATACTACCAGAGTCCCGAAATCCAAATTTGGGTTGATAAACTGAAAGACGCTTTCTATGATGCACAAGACGTGCTTGAAGAAATCAATATAGAAGCTATGCGACGACAACTGAGGGGCCACAACGAAATGATGAAGGAGGTAAGGATATTCTTCTCGAGTTCAAACCAGCTTGCTTTTAAACTGAAGATGAGTAAGAAAATAAGAGCAGTGAGGGAGAGAATAGAAGCCATCAAAGCTGATAGGGGATTTCACTTGGATGAGCACCCTGAAAGAGAGTGGAGGAAGAGAGAAGAGACACATTCATTTATACGTGAGGCAGATATTAAAGGAAGAGAAAACGATAAGAAGACAATTATGGAATTTTTACTCAACTTAGATGTGAAAGAAAACGTTTCCATCCTTCCAATTGTTGGCATTGGTGGGGTTGGAAAAACGGCACTTGCTCAATATGTCTATAATGATAAGATGGTTAGTAAACACTTCCACTTGAAAATGTGGGTTTGTGTCTCTAACGACTTTGACGTGAAAAAAATAGTTGCAAATATCATAGCGTGTGCCAAGAAGATAGCACCTAGCGAGGTTGCAATGGAGCAATTGCAAAGTGAGCTGAGGGAAGAAATTGAGGGAAGGAGATACCTCTTAGTTTTAGATGACTTGTGGATTGAAGACCTAGAAAAATGGCGGGGCTTGAAAGAATTATTGGTGGAAGGCACTAGAGGAAGCAAGATCCTTATAACTACACGCCTTTCTTCGGTTGCGGAGATCACTCGCACTGCTCCACCTCATCTTCTAGGGAGCTTATCTGAAAGAGCATCCCTTGATTTGTTAATGCAAATTGCTTGTCGAAATGAAGAGGAGATACATGATCTCGAAATGCGAGCTATCGCCGAAGAGATAGCTAGAAAGTGCTTTGGGGTCCCATTGGTTGTTCGAACCATTGGGAGTTTACTATTCTTTAAGAAAACTAAACAGGAATGGTTACATTTCAAAGATTATGAGCTCCTAGAAGCGTCTCAAAGGGAAGATCGCATAAAATCTACTCTTAGAGTAAGTTATGACCATCTTCCTTCACAATTGAAACAATGTTTCGCGTTTTGTTCATTGTTTCCCCAAGATTATGTGATGAAAAAGCATACTTTGGTCAATCTTTGGATGGCGGAAGGATTTATCCAACCATTGAATAAAAGTCAGCATTTAGAAGACATTGCTAATGGATATTTCATGGATCTACTTTGGAGAAACTTCTTCTAAGATTATGAAAAACATCCAAAAACGAATGAGGAGACTTGCAAGATGCATGATTTGATGCATGATCTAGCCTGCACGGTTGCAGGGACTGAGCGTTGGGTGGCATGGGATGACACAAAACCCATACATGAGAGAACTCATCATATATCATATGGTCCAACTTTTAGTTTGGCGGGTAAACTTCCAATTTCATGCTTGAAAGCAAATGCACTGAGAACAATTCTATCTACTACCCGAAATTGGGAAATGAAACAAAGAGAAGCAATGAATGAAGTAGATCTATGTCAACTCATTCAAAGTTTCAGAAAGTTGCGCATCATGGATCTGCAAGCCACAATTGTCGAGAAGGTGCCAAGGTCCATTTGTAAGTTGAAGCATCTCACGTATCTCGATCTCTCTCACAATGGGACACTCAAAAGGCTACCTAACTCCATTACGAGATTATAAAATTTGCAAACGCTCAACCTCAACGGCTGTGGTTCCCTTGAAGAATTGCCAAGGGGCATAAAAAAGTTAGTCAACCTTCGAAATCTAGACATAGATTTTTGTCCAAACCTTAGTTATATGCCACGGGGGATAGGGCACTTGAGTTCTCTACATATGCTAACTCGCTTCATTTTACCCAAAGAGAAAGCTCTTGCTAAGAATTATTGCGGACTTGGGGAGCTAAATGGGCTTAATAACATCCAAGGAAGCCTTAGAATTGAAAATTTGGGAAGCGTGACAAACGTAGTAGCAGAATCCAGGGCTGCAAATTTGATAGGGAAGCATTCTCTAGAATCTTTGACACTTCATTGGGTTGATCGCGATATCGATGATGCAGTAATTGGGGAGAGAAGCGAAGCGTTATTAGATGGACTGAGGCCGCACTCAAATCTACAGAAGTTGAACATCGAAGGATATAGTGGTGAGAGCTTTCCGAGGTGGATGACAGATTGCCTTGTGTCTTCCTTGCCCAATTTAGCTGAGTTAGTCTTGAAGGATTGCAAGAGATGTAAGCATTTCCTTGGATTTGGCCTTAATAAGTTGAAGAAACTGGAAATCTGGGGGATGGAGCTTTTAGAAAGTTTGTCAGAGGAGTGTTCGCAAAGCCTCACCTCACTTGAATCTCTTCGCATCATTGGATGTCATCGGTTAACTTCCCTCTCATCACTTGATATGCGCCATCTATCGTGCCTCAGTCTTCTCTGGATTTGGGATTGTAAGGAGATGGATTTATCCAAAGACGAAAGCGGCAACATCTTAGATTTCCATGGAAGACTTCAAAATCTCCGGTCTGTGATCATTATAAAACTTCCCAAACTAGCATCTCTCCCAAAGTGGCTTCTGCAGCTCAGCAATCTCAAGCGTCTCCGTATTTGCCTATGCTCCAATTTAAAGGCATTACCAGACCAGATCGAGGCCCTTCAATCACTTCAACAGCTTGACATCATCGGGTGCCACTCGTTGACATCATTACCCGAAGGAATGCGAAAGCTGGCATCCCTTACTCACCTAACAATCTTCGATTGCCCAGAATTGGAGAAGAGGTGCAAAAGAGACGTAGGCGAGGACTGGTACAAGATTGCTCATGTCCCCAACATATCTCACCAGCGGTTATTACCAGAACTTATCCAGGAAGGTAATTCTCCAATTAAGGTTTTATCCTTGATTCGATTTTTTTAGGGGTGTTTTTTTTTTGTTTTGGGGGGGGTGGTTGTGGGGGTGGGGGGGTGTTGTGGGCCGGGTGTGTTGGGTTGGGGGTGGGTGGGCATGGATAGATTTAAAATATATTTGCAGGGTGTGGATACATGGCTTTATTTCCCAAACGTGCGAGGAAAAATGAAGAAAATACATAATTTTCATCCATTTTCACACAAGGGTCGTGGCTTATGCTGGGGACAGTGTGTGCAATCTGTTTATTTGATTTCACAAAGAGGGAAATGCCTGCGCTATGCGATGATTCTGTAAAACTCTCATTCTGTAGATATGTGTGCATCAAATCAAGGGTATGAACTATCGTAGAATCGTTGACGGTGTTTGCCCCTTCTGCCGGTGTTGACCCGATTCGGTGGACCATTTGTATTTTGGGTGCCATGTCACGGGCTCTCTTGCTGCCTTTTGGGCTAATCAGTGTGGACTTTCTTGGCGGAATAGAACTTGGCAGGAGACTCTCCATTGGGCCATCAGGAAATTTGGCGGTAAGCATTTCCACCATTGCACCATTCGGTTCTCCTTTGCCGCTCTTTGTTACTTGATTTGGTCGGAGCGAAATCACATAATATTTAGAAACCAGAATCGGGATTCTAATGCGCTTCAGAAGCATCTCTTCAAGGTGATTCAAGACAAGGTTTCAACCTTTAAGGTGGTGGAAGATACCCCCCATAACAGACGTATCCTCAACGCCTGGAGCTGTTCCACTTCGGTCTTCAACTGATCCGGTTTTTGTTGGGTCCGGTTTTTGTTTTTTGCGTTTGTCGTTGCTCTCGGCTCTGTTGTACCCTTGGGGGGTTTATTCCCCCCTTTTTAGCTCCCTGCGTAGTCCCTCCCCTTAGCCTTGCACCCGCCTCTACATTTGTGTAGATCCTGGTAGAGGGTTGTTCGCCTGGGGTTCTTGTGCTTCGGTTTAGGTTGTTTGCGATTTTGATTAGTCAATCCAATACTTACCTTTACCAAAAAATAAAAAAAATCAAGGGTATGAATGGTGACAATTAAATGATGTAGCATTTTTCTTTTCACGTTCTACATGCTCCTGATCTATCAATTCCTGACTAATCAGGTGATCCCTAGGCCATCTTATGCACACGCACGCACACATTCTTAGTTTACTTTGGTCCAAGTACCGGTCGAGCTCCTGGGGAGGATAGTGAAGTGATCTTACACACGCAAACATTCTTGGTTTGGTGTTCAGCTATTCTGCAGAGGTCCTCAGGTAAATGCTTTGCCAATTTTGAGCGCCATCTTAAGCAATTGAGTGAACGTTGACATTAAAATAGGTCTTATGACTGTTGGATTGTGTGTCTAATCTATGACACATCCATTTTGAGCACCATCACATTTTGTATGGTTGACAATTGACATGGACATCATCTCTTTGTCACAACAATGACTGCAAAAGAAATGCCAGCTGTGTGAGGCAGAATGAATGTGACGACTAAAATCAATCACTACCTATTTTAACTCACTGACCACCGGTCCCATTATAGCAAACACATGGGTTTCTCTCTTGCTAAGACAGAAGAGGAGTGGAATCACCAAGAGCTTTCCTAAGTTCTGGTGCATATGCTTTGAAGTGCAAGAACAATACTAAAGGCTCGAGAGTCATCTCAACTTGGACATCATGCCTACCGATATGATAATAGCAGCACACATTGGGTATGTCAATAATGCCTATCCCAATGAAAATATGTGCTAGGGCTGCTGAAATTTTCAGTAACCCAAATGGACAAGTTCATGACTTTAGGCTGAATGTTCACATTAGGTTTTTGATTGAGCAAGAAAACACCTTACTGCAGACAATGGTCAAAGGCCATTGGGTTGGCCTTATTACTGTGGTGTTGGGGCTGATAAGTCATTCGGCTGAGACGTATTCGATGCTCACTATATGGCTTGCTCATATGCCGGTATCAATATTAGTGGCACCAACGGTGATGCTGGGCCAGGTAATATCTGACCTCTATCTTGCCTCTTTTTTTTTTTGGGGGGGGGGGACACAGAACTGTTGCCATGAACACTGGCTTCTCTCTTGCAGTAAATATTCCAAGCGAGGAAATTGAAGCGGGAGATCGTATATGGTGTTCAAGATACCTTTTGAGGTGAAATTTCAATTACTTGCTCCAGAAAAATAATGGGATGCCGTCAACGACAAACAGATAAAGCAGATACAGACATGTTCTACAGTATTCAAATACTTAATTGTTTATGTTTCTTATACAATATAGAAAGTTCACTTTCCATGCTCAGTCAATTAATGTCTTAAAATGTTATATAGGCTACTTAGAAGACAGGCATCCTACCTCAAACTTGAAGCCATCCGTCGTGACCTGTTACTTGCTGAAACTACAATTTTGCGAGAGCCCACCGTTGAGGCTGAAGCTCTTGCTGCTCAGAAGCTAGCATTGAAGTTGCTTGTTAAGAAAGGCCAAAAGCATTAATCAAATCAGGGAGGACCTACAAGTTGAGAGCCTGGGAATCCCTCTTCCTCTAGATATAGTTCATTGAGAGAGATCCGCAAGTAAATAAAGCTTCCCAGAGGGAGATAAAATTAGGCATCCAAGCTCAGACCTGGTCTCCTTTACATTGGTTTCATCTTTCCAAGTAGTCTCAACTTTTCGGGCATTTGAGTTCACCACTACCCTTCAGCGTCATGGACATCTTCCTGTGTTCGAATTGTCACTTAACTTGATATTTTAGCGCAATTCATCCAAATTTTCAGTGTCGTCATATGCTATGCTCGTTTGATTTGGCTTGTCCGACTTTCTTTTGAATGAAATGCAGATTGACTTCTGATTCAATGAATATGAGATGCACCAGTTTGTTTCATCTCTTCCAATGTCTTATCAAGAGAACTTTGGGAAGTATAAACAGACCGCAATCTTGGAGTCGCGCAAGTTTGTCTGTGTAACTTGGCAATTCTTTTTTCTTTGTGAGGCAAAGAAATGTTCTCATTCCCATGGAAAGTGTAGTACAAAAATGAAAACAACAATTTGGCAATACTATTACCTACCATTTTGCTTCTACAGAAATGAAATTTACGTACTTTTTCTTTTCGTCTCCTCGACCCTTTTCAACTCTCTCATTCAACGGTCGAACAAATAATGACAGTACTAACTTATCTATCTTGCCGTGTCTAGCATATAGACAAATCTGAGTAGTGGGATAGGTGTTTCTCTTGAAATACGGAAGAGAAGACACGCTGATTGGAGTTCTCAGACGAAACCCGGGTCCGGTTAAGGGAAAAAACTGCAAAATCTTCTGCAGTTAATAGATTTATGAAATTGGCGGTAAATTTCTAATGATGTTGATAAAGAAAAGTATGACCGGTAACTCAAAGGTCAAGAGACCTTTTAGGAAGTCACCAATACGACTTGGAATTTGCCAAATTTCAAATGAATTAGTAAATTACCAACTCTTCTTAAATTTTACCGGTATCACTAGTAAATTTTCAATGCTACAATAAATTTATCAACATTGCAATTTTTTTTTGGGTCAAAAGTAACATTTCATTTCATTCATTTTCTTGAGATACAAGAGAGAAATATCACAGGTCAACTGTAAGCCAAAATACATCCCAAACAACTTCAAAACAAAACAAGTTCTAGATAATAAGAGAAAGCATCGAAACAAAGTTATGGGTTATAAGCTCAATGAGCACATCTATGACTTCTTCACACTATAATTGGCGGCTGATCACTAAATCTATATTCGATAATGAGCATAGACCGAGAACTACATGTATTGCCACAACTTTCCTTTTTGACGGTGCACACCTAGGTTTGGCATCCCCAATACCATCCCCGAGCAGAATAAAAAGGTTGAACGAGAATGGATTTGACACGAATGAAACCTTTACGAAACTCCTCTAATCTCCTTCGAAATTGAACTTATTCACCAACGAAACTCGAGGAGAGCAAAACCCCGAAAATATGCTTGCAGAAAATCTCAAATCTAAACTACATGAGGATAGAAATCTCGCAAAAATGAGAGAGAAAAACTTACAGATCTAGGCTAAATTGGAAAAGAAAAGCTCCCAAACAGGAGGAAAGCAAGAAAAAGTAAAAAAAGAAGATCAAAATTGTTGACACCTGATTTTTAATTACCTTTTCTCTTTAAAAAATTAATTAAAAATCCATAAAAATTTATACAATTAAAAATTCAACTTTATGGACCTTGGTCAAGCCTAGGAAACTAATTTTGACCAAAAAATGAATTTTCATATTTTCAGTATTTTCTTGCATTTTATTTTCACAAATTCATAGAAAATCAAGAAAAAATGATAAAATTACAAAATCAACTTTGGAAACCTTGGTCAAGCCTAAGGAACCATTTTTGAAAAAAAAATAATTTTTCATATTTTTCGGATTTTTTAAATATTTTTGAAAAATACAAAAATACTTGAAAATTAAAATATATATATAGCATTTGAGGCCAAAAAAATATTAAAAAATATTTTGTATTTTCCTTTTAATTTTAAATTCATTTTTTATTGAAGAAAATTCAAAACAATTAGTTCGAAATGGTGGTTTATCTAGTTAATCACCTTTTTGAATTAATTACCAAAAAAATTCCAGAAATTTCATTTTTAGCTTGTAAATTTTTTTATCTTTGCATTTTCAAAGTCGTGACATTCCCCTCTATTTTTCAAAATTACATTTCTGGTCCAAAAGTTCAAGGAATTATCAAATGTTGCGAAAAGAGTCAAAAGGGAGTCATGATGTTAATACGATGGTGAAGATTGGAATTATTGTATTTGGGAGAAAGATGAGCGGAGTAATACAGTCTTTTTGTCACCATAGACCAGGATAACTTGGTTGGACTATGTCATACATCGGAGCTCTCAGATGATCCTGTTGACAATATTGGATTTAAATACAAAGCGGTGGAGGGCAACATGATGCCACAAAAGAAAGATAAGAAACGGGAGGAGGCTTGGTCAAAAAGAGAAAACTTTCGGTGAAAAGGGGGGACCGAAAGTGAAGGCCTTGGTGGTATCATCTCATTTTACTAAAGAAAAGAAAAAGCATTGTCGGTTGGTGGAAAATATGAGTTCTGTTACCATAAGGAGACATGGCAATTTTCACATGGATCCTAGGGGAGGAACAAAAGGAGGAAGCTCCTCTAGCATGGGGTCCTCGCATGGAATATTAGGGGGTTCGTCTGGTTTCTGGAAGGGGTGGGGGGTGTAGAAATTCTAAAACAATGGGCCTCTCCATCCTCAACCGGGGGTGGAAAAATAGGCTATTGCTCACCCCATGGAGCCCGACCACCGTGATGCTTCCAACCAAGAGCTCAAGCTCGAGGCTTTCCAGAGCTTTTACTGAACTTCCTCTATCTCATTCCCGACGATAGAGGCGACATGGCGACCAAATTGAAAGATAGTGCTTCTCTAGGGAAGCAAAAGAAGGTCACCTCTCCTTTGGATCATTGTCCAACCGGCATCGCCCGAACCAAAAGAACCAGTTTTCCCTCTCTTGGCTCTTCTCTCCAGTGCAAGCGGAACAAGAATTGGAGAGCGCGCGAGTCGTCTCTTCAGTCTTCACTGGGCGTCATCATGCAGGCTCTAACGGCGCAAGTGGCCACTTATTTATGCAGAAGAAAACCTGGGCGTTTGCAAAGTAGATATTGCTCTTCGTACAACGGGAAAAGTGTGTTGATGGACGGATATCCCTCTTGTGACGTGTTATACCTGCAACCATTCCTCCGGGCATTTGCGATTCACGCTGCTGAGACATCTGGAGGAGAATTAGGGCGTGAAGAAGGTGATGTCGCCATGCAACGTGAAGGCTTGAAGGAGGAGCCAAAGAAGTTGCCTGGAAAGCAGAACAAGAAAGGTTGGAAGCCTTGCCCAGAGCTGAGGACCAGAGGAAGAGGGATCTGGGAATGCAACAATGGCTGAGATGGCCTCGAAAAACCTGGCTACCGCACGAACAGATGGTAAAAAAGAAATCCCATCTATCTAGCGGGGGTTTCAAGGCTCCTATTCGCCTTGAATTTGATCGGGCAGAGAGTGATCGGATTTTTTTGGGGAGGAGCTTGATCCTTGCTTGCTCACGATTCGGATGAGTTCAACCGTCCAAGGTCTCTTGCTCTCGTTTTCCTGGGCAAAAACCTTAAAACATTGGACTCCAATCCTTCGAACTAAGACACCAACACAAGTGGTGGTGGCCATCACATTGATCATCATCAACGTCAAGGCGACCTGACATTGTTTGCTGCTTCAACCCCGAATGAAGGGTTCTTCAGGAAGTCTAACTTGGGGAGTCATATTCAGCAACAGCAAGTGACGATGATGATGCATCAACAAGCCGGGCAGTCTCAGCTGAGGAAATATTTGGTTCCTGCTCAGGAGCTTCTGAACTAGTTTTGCAGCCTCGGGGCTAAGTAAAGTGACTTGACAAAGTAGCAAAAGCCCAACAAAACCAAAGCTTGGGATGATCAAAATGGCAATAACAACAGACCAAGTGGTTCTTCAAAGCAACAGTCTCCCGGGTCACTCGAGTCCATGGAGTTGCAGACGAGACAGACAAAGCTGCTATCAATGCATGATGAGGCGGCCACGATGCGTTGCATACCGATGAATCCGCGATTCGGGAATTTGCAGAGCGGGGAGGAGCACTACCAACACGCTTACAAAACTAGTGTGAGGACGAGTCTTCCCTACTGTCTGCCCATTAGGCAGACCTACTTTCGAATGCTTCAAGATACTGAGAGTAACTTGGGTTAAGTGCAACGCGATGATGGCGACGCATGAACTAGACGACCCAGCGCCTGCAAACCCGCAAGCACCGACCATCGAAGCGAGCTGGACCCGAACCAGCAGCGACGCACGAACCAGATGTGGCGGCATTCTATACTTGATGACATCTGGATCACATAGTTGGACATGCATGGATCTGCATGTTTTCGCGACCCCATACAAGATCGTTTGAGACTATTACTTTTTTGCTAGAGAACACGGTTGCTCGTGATATGGCTAGCAACGACACCTAGAGGGGGGTGAATAGGTGCTTCTGCAATTTTTGAGTTATAAGCGAAAGCAAGCACAGAAACTAAATAGATCAAGTATACACAAAATAAAGGAGTTCAGAAGGAGAAATGTGCACACAGATTTATAGTGGTTCGGCTATAGTAAGCCTACGTCCACTCTCCCACGATGACAGCCGATTGGCTGGATTTCACTATGATGATTGCAAGGTTACAATGAACTTCTCTCAACTCACTCACAAGAATATTTTCACGAGAAGTTAAAATAACTTTCCCAACAGTTTTGCTCGTCTTTTTCTATTCTCTCACTTGTCGTATAATTTTTTTTTCATTGAACGAATACCAGCACCCTCCTTTTATACCCCTTTCACCTCAAACTAGCCGTTGTCAAGGTGCTCCACGGGATCACTCGTCAATCTTCAATCAACCTTGATTGAGCGAGATAAACTTGGAAAGATGCTAGGTAGCCGTTGAAGAAGGATTCTGGTTACTTCAGATTCAGTCACCCATACAACTAAATCTTCAGTTTCCATGTTGAATCTTCTGAGGAAGGAAAGAAAGATATTATCCAATCAAAGGATTCTGTCTTAATAAAGATGGACAGTCATCCTATAGATTGAATCCTTTCACTTCCCATAATTTCCGGAATTAATCGGACTTTTGTCAATCGTGGGTCTTCTTAGTCCAGCTGCAGAATCTGAATCCGTTCAGAAACAGCTTTCAAAACATGTGAAGTCTCTCTGAATCTGATCGGCTTCTCTCTGTGAATATGAGCTCTTAACGATCTTACTGTCGACGTCTCACATGAGTCTTCTTGAGGTCTTCCAAGGTAATGCTGTCCTTTATCTGAATCCATTTGAGGCAGTCAAACACTTCATCTGAATTACTCAGACGCAAACTCCTCCTTCTGATTCCTTTAGAGGCACAAGCATAGTTCCTCCTTCTGACCATTCAGAAGCACTACGGTGATGACTCTTCCCTGAGTCTGAACGCTAATTGCGGAATATTCAAAGCTCTTTTCACATCGTGATTTCTGCAAGGAATATATACTTCCATTAACTAGACTTCTTAAAATGAGTTTAGTCAGAATCAAAATTCTTAGCGGGATAATTTCCTCAACAATCTCCTCCTTTTTAATGATGACAAAACTCCTTTGATTTTAAGCAATGATAAAGTAAAATAATTTAGTTTAAACACAAAAGATTCTTTGTAAAGAAACAATTATATTATAAGAATCTTTTAATGGTAAATGTGGATAAAAAAACTTTTGAGTAGTGCAGCAAAGTGACATAAGATTATTCCAACTTGAACGATATTTATGCTTCTGAAAACTTGAGTGATATTTATGCTTCTGAAAAAGATATCACCGTATCATGCTGAGGTTGCACATTGTTATAAGTTTAGCCACCTGCAAACAGTTCATGCCTTCTCCTGCAAACAGTTCATGTCTTTACATTGTTATAAGTTTAGCCACCTACAAACAGTTTATGTCTTCTCCCCCTTTTTGTCATCAACAAAAAGAGATATAGATAAAAAAAAATGAATTCTGAATAGATATGCCAAAATTAATAGTCATGAACAATGTTTAAAAATAAATTAAGAAAGAGTTGGCTCGTCATCATCCTTTCTGGCTTCATCTTGAGGTCTGCTTTTCTTAGATCTGACAATGGTAAAACTGTCCAGATCGTCTATTTTAGCGCATAGCAAACTACAAGTCTTCTTGACCAAGTCCTCCAACGCAGCTAATTTAGCCTCGACCTTTGCCTCGAATGCCTGCATCTGTTCTCTGTTCTCCTGTCTGAGTCGAGCTTCATCCCTAACCTCTGTTCGCAGATTCTGAACATCTTGCTGAATTTGAAGTAAAATATTGTCAGAGTCTGTATGAGTAAAGGCAGGTTCTGAAGCATTATCTGCATTTTCTGGTTGAGCTTCAGATGGCTGTGGCTGTTCTTCAGCTGTTTGTTCTGAAGGCTGGTCCTCAGCTGTTTGTTCTGAAGGATGTTCTTCAGCTGTTGGTTCTGAAGGCTGGTCTTCAACTGTTGGTTCTGAAGGCTGGTCTTAAATTGTAGGTTCTGAAATTCGTTCTTCAGACTGAGATGATGACTTCGCCTTAGTTTTATCTGGCTCTAAGTCTTTGAAGAGCCTTGAGAAGACACTCCTGACAGGAATCTCTTCCTAAAGAATAATTGATAAGTCCTCTTCTTGTCGTGCATCGAGAAGACTTATAACTCTAGCAACTTCCATCTGTCTTTCAAAAAGTGTTTCTTCATCTTCCTCAGGCACTTCTTCGATTGTATCCAGAACCTCCCCCTGAGGTTATGCAAGAGTTAAAAGTTGAACTTTTGAACGAGGTTCCTCCTGTTCAACCTCCATCTGAACTTGTTCCTCAGCAGCTGAAGGTTCCTCTGCTGCAAGTTCCTCTTCATCAACCCTTTCTTCAGGTTGTCCTTTTGACACAGCTCGTGTCTTCTTTGGTGATGCAGAGGATGTCTCCTCATTGTTAGATTCAGAACTGCTTGAGGAAGAGATGCTCGGGATCGTCTTGTCCTTCACTCTTGTCACCATAATCTTTCTTCTCTTGGCTGATCTCTCATCTTGCTCAATTTTCACTGGTACTGTTCGTGACTTGTTGTACCACTTTCCGTTTTTCAGCCTAAAACCCATCTTCTGAAGCATTTCAGCTCCACCAGTTTTTACTGGGACCTTTGTCTCTGTAAAGGATTTAGGCAGAAATTGATTGTGGTATCTGAGGATATCATGGATGAGAGCTGCATACGGCAGTTGACCTTTAGTCTTTTGCACAGTTCTATACATATGCAGTATGACTATATGTGCAAGACTAAACTTGTATCCTGTTAATAGTGTCCACATCAACTTGGCCTCGAATCTTGAGGTGTCAGTCTTTGACGATGCTTTGGGTTGAAGAGACTCGATCACAATCTTGTGCATCATGATGTGCTTCAGGGGAAAATCATTATAGGCAATATGTGCCATGGAGTCTCTGGAGAAGTTTTCTTTCTCTGTCAGATATGCAAATGCCTCCTTTGGCTGGATATTAATAGGAGTAAACTCTCTGTGTTTGACCCCCATTATATGAGCTAATTCATTATCCCTCAGATAGCAAAGATTATCACCTATCTTGTAGTATAAGGAATTTGCATTAAAGAAGGACAGTGTGGAGTAGAAATAGGCAACCAAATCAGGATGAATAGGAGCCTTCCTTTCCACAAAATAATCCAGCTTGCAACTTTTCAAATACATCTTCAGTGGGATTCCTACAGACTCCAGACAATCAAGGTCGAAAGCCCTGTGAGGCATAATTCCTCTCTCTTTAAGAGTCTCAAACATGTCCTTGTGATCAGGATTCAGAAAATATTGATCGGTATATCCTGCTCTCCTGGCCAAACGAGGTTTAAACTTCGCAAAGTTTTTATACAGATATTCATCGTCATCTTTTGACTCTTCTGCCTTTCCTTTCTCAGCCGATTCCTTAGACACATTCCCTTTAGGAGATGTCCTTTTCGAGACTAATTTTTCAGGGACCACTTCCCTTTTTCCCTTTTTCATCGCCATATTCATAGTGTCATCATCGCCCGGAATGATAGTTCTCAACGGCTTATTCAGACAATCTAAATATTCTTCCTCACTAGAAAAACGGTAAGTTTTCAGAAACTTACTGACACTGGTGTATGCACCATCTCTTCTTTTCAGATTGTCATAGATGTGCTTGATACAATGAGCCGTTTCAACTGTCTCATCGAAATACTCTCTTGTCTTCATCGTTGGAGATGATTCTGAAACTCGTGGTCGCTTCCCGATTCTCCGTGAACCTTCTGCCTGTTCAGATTCTGGACCAGATGTCTTCTTCGCCGTCGAGGATGATTTCGGAGCCATTTAGAAAATAGGATTTTGATAATGAAAAGATGATGAAAAGATGAGATCTTGTTGAGAGCGAAAGAACTTGTGAAAAACTTGGAAGGGCTTAGGGTTTTTCAAAAGAAGATATTTCAATATTTAAAGAGCAACACATAATAACGCTATTTTAGGCAATAGAATCAGGAAAGATTGCGAAGATATATTGAACGAATATAAAATATCAATCAAGATCGTAATAAATTAGAGAACGTACCTTTTATCTTAGATTCTATTATTCGAATTACTTACTTGAAAATTTCGAGTAATTTGAAACCTTGATCCCGAAGTTTCATATAATCTGCTTCTGAATCTGAAACTTTGAGCTGACCTTTCAATCTTCGTCTGAAGATCAAGTCTCTGAGATAATTTGGTCTTGATAGTTCCCTGTTTCTTATAGATCTTAACAAAAAGGGTTAGTGATTGATAATCTATCACGAATAAAGTTAAAACTTAACTTATCAAAGGGCTTGGTAAAAATATCTGCAAGTTGATTCTTCGTGTCCACATGATGAATCTGAACCTCTTGGTTCTGAACATGATCTCGTATGAAGTGATGTTTTATCTCAATGTGCTTCGCTTTCGAGTGAAGTATTGGATTCTTGGTGAGATTGATTGCGCTTGTGTTGTCGCAAAGAATTTCAACATTTGAAGCTTCAATTCCATAATCCCTTAGTTGCCGCTTCAACCATAGAATCTGAGCACAGCAGCTTCCGAGAGATACATACTCTGCTTCTGCTGTTGATAAGGCCATGGTGCTTTGCTCTTAGAGAACCATGAGATTAACATATCTCCCATTAATTGACACGTTCCAGAAGTACTTTTTCTGTCAACTTTGCAACCTGCTAAGTCTGCATCTGAATATCTTTTTAGCACAAAGGTTGATCCTTTTGAATACCATAGTCCGAGATTTGGATAAGTTCCAATGTATTTGATGATTCTTTTTAGAGCCGAGAGATACGATTCCCTGGGACTGGATTGAAATCTTGCGCATAAACATACACTATACAAATATATCAGGCCTTGATGCCGTAAGATACAGAAGCGAGCCAATCATGCTTCGATATAGCTTCTGATCCACTTCCATTCCATCTTCATCCTTGTCCAATTTTGATAAATGGGCCATGGGAGTTTCAATCTTTTTGCTATTCTACAAACCAAACTTCTTTACTAATTCAAGAGCATATTTCTCTTGATGAATAAAAGTCCCTTTCTTAGATTGATGAATGTAAAGTCCGAGAAAGAACTTTAATTCTCCCATCATGCTCATTTCGAATTCATCCTGCATAGCTTTGGAGAAATTCTTACACAGAGACTCGTTAGATGAACCAAAGATTATGTCATCAACATAAATCTGAATGATCAGAATGTCTTTACCCTGCTTCTGAATAAACAGAGCAGTGTCTATTGTGCCTTTAGTAAACTTCTTTAGAGAAAGAAAGTTACTTAACCTTTCATACCAGGCACGATGAGTTTGCTTTAATCCATATAGAGCTTTGTTCAGTATATAAACTAGATCTTTTCCTCTTGATTCTTCGAACCCTGGTGGTTGTTCAACGTAAACTTCTTCCTTGATGTAGCCATTTAAGAAGGCACTCTTTACGTCCATCTGAAACAACTTAAAATCATTGTAACAAGCATACGCGAGAAGTAGCCTGATGGCTTCTAACCTGGCAACTGGTGCATATGTCTCATCATAATCTATCCCTTCTTCTTGAGAGTACCCTTTTGCAACCAGTCTTGCCTTGTTTCTGACTACTTTCCTTTTATCGTCCAGTTTGTTTCTAAAAACCCATTTTGTGCCGATGACAGGTCTGTCTTTAGGTCTTGGCACTAATTTCCAAACGTTGTTGATCTTGAATTGTTGGAGTTCTTCTTGCATTGCATTTATCCAGCTTTCATCAATTAGAGCTTCTTCGACACTTTTTGGCTCCAATTTAGATACTAGTGCGAAGTTCCCTGATAACTCTCTTATTTTCGATCTGGTTCTTATACCATCATTCAAGTTTCCTAAAATGAGATGCTTTGGATGACTGGACTTGTGCTTCTAGTTTGTGTTGAATCTTTCATCTTCTTGCAAAGTAGTACAATCGTTCTGTTCTTTTCTTTGATCTGATGAAGTGGTTGCATCGGGTTCATGAATCTGAATATCTTCTGAACTGTTTTCTTCTTTTGTGTTGAGATGTACAGTTGGCGTTTGAACAGCTTCTTCTTTGTCTCTTTCCTTCTTACTAAATTCTGCGAATTTGAATTCATTAATTCTTCTACCGTTCGAGAGGATTTGTTGTAGACCCGAAAGGCTTTGCTAGTTGTTGAGTATCCTAGGAAGATTCCTTCATCTGACTTATCATCAAACTTACCAACACGATCATTAGCGTTTTTCAATATAAAGCATTTACTGCCAAATATATGGAAATATGAAAGATTGGGTTTCCTTTCCTTAAAAATTTCGTAGGGAGTCTTTTCAAGGATGGGTCTTAAGGAGACTCGATTCAGAATATAACAAGCTGTTGAAACTGCTTCTGCCCAAAAATGAGATGTAATTTTGCTTTCAATAGGAAGAGTTCTTCCCATTTCTTGTAAAGAACGATTTTTCCTTTCAACAACCCCATTCTGTTGAGGTGTGCAAGGAGTAGAAAAAGTATGTTTGATTCCGGCATCATCACAGAAACTAGAGAAATCCTGGTTTTCAAACTCTCCACCGTGATCGGTTTTAATGCAAGAAATCATAAAACCTTTTTCATTCTGAATTCTTTTTGAAAATTTTGCAAATGTAGCAAATGTATCACTCTTGTGTGCTAAGAAAATAACCCATGTGAATCTGGAGAAATCATCAACAATAACCATACAGTATTTCTTACCTCCAAGACTTAGAATCTTGTTTGGTCCAAAGAAGTCCATGTGAAGCAACTGTAATACACGATTAGTTGAAACATGATTTATAGGTTTAAAGGTGCTTCTGACCTGTTTTCCCAAAGTGCATGCAGTGCAAAGATCTAGCTTTTCAAATTTTGTTTGAGGTAGTCCTCGTATCAGGTTCTTGGATGATAATTTCGAAATATGCTTAACACTTATGTGGCCAAGCTTCCTGTGCCAGAGATCAGCTTCATCTTTGACCGAGATGAGGCACTTAATTTCTTCAGATGCAATATCCAGAAGATAGATGCTTCCATGCCGATATCCAGAAAAACTCTGTTTATTTTCACTACTGATACCTATACATTTCATATCTTGAAAACAAATTTTATATCCAGAATCACATAGCTGACTTACCGATATCAGATTGTACTTCAAACCTTTAACGAGAGATACATCGTTACTAATGAGATTTCCAATCTTAACTGTTCCTTGTCCTATTACCTTACCTTTATTCTTACCTCCAAATGATACACTTCTGCCACTAATCATGGATAATTTAGTAAAGTTTTCTGGATTACCAGTCATATGACTTGAGCATCCACTATCCAGAAACCATTTCTTATTTCCCTTTTGAGGTACTTGCAAGAAAAAATAATCTTACCTTTGTTTTGGTACCCTCATTTACTGGGGTCCATGGAAGTTAGTATATGCAGATCTATTCACAGGTTTCCATGTAAACATGCATTTATTTTTGCTGTGATTTCTACCACCACGGTTTGAGCAACTTCTAGAGTAATATCTTTCTGTTGATTCCCTGTTAGGATATTGTAAACTTGTATGCCTTCTATAGAGGTTCTGCGGATAATGAGGTTGGTAAACACTCTGAGAATAGTTAGCTCTAGGCATGTTTTGAAAACGTCTAATAGAATTATGATATGATTTATAATGATTTTGTGAATGATATGGCTTGTGATAATTCTGTGAAGGTCTAGTATATTGCCTATATGAATGATGCGTAACCTGATTTTGGGAATGATTATGTGGATAATATTGCTTGTAAAGTTGATGTGATGATTTAGTAAATTTCTTTGAAAAATGTTATTGATATGCAGATTTGGTAGGTCGATGTTTCAACCTGTTTTCAGAATCTGAAAAGTTGTTTTCAAAACTATCTAGTTTTTCAAAACCAAGACCAGATTTTTTGCCAAAAGGAATTTGGGTGGAAATGATATTTTCTAGATTTTTAGAGCTTTGAGAAAACCTCTTAGTAATGTTTTCAATTTTGGTCTTTACCAAATCGTTTTCCTTTAAAGTAAGATCGTGACTTTCCTTTAAAGAGTGGAATTCCTTTTGTAAAAACTCGATCCTATCTTTTTGAGAAAGATCTTGCTGTTTCAAAGATTGGTTTTCCCTTTATAAAACTGAAATCTTTTTGATAACTTCTTTATAGTTTTTGCACAGTTCAGTTATATATTCAGAGACATTATCAGGTAGCTCAGAAAGATTTACCTTCGTATCTGAATCTGATTTTTCCATGAGACATATGTTTGCATAGTCCTCGTCGCTTTCCTCAGAATCACTTAGTGTTTCTGCCTTCAAAGCCTTCTTGTATTTCTTAAATTTGGCTTTGTCCTTCTTCAGCAGTGGACACTTGGGTTTAATATGTCTCACTTTCTTGCAATGAAAGCATACGATGTCTTTGCTTTCCTGTTTGTCATGACCATACTGTTTTTGGTCGTTCCTTCTGAAAGTCTTCTTTCCCTTGAAGAATCTACCTTTCTTGATCATCTTTCTGAACTTTTTCACCATTAATGCAAGCACTTCATCGTCTTCATCTTCATTATCTGAATATGAAATTTCATCATCAAAGTTAGATGAAAGAGCAATTGACTTCTTACCTTTTGAAATCTCTGGTTTGTTATTGTTCCTCTCTATCTCATATGATTGCAGAGTTCCAACGAACTCGTCGATGGATAGTGGTCTTATAGTTTGACATTCCTGATTGGAAGGCTTGATGTAGTTCCATTCTTCAGTTAATCCTCGGAGGATTTTTCTGACCTGCGTTGGTTCAGCCACAGGAGCACCTTGTTGTGCCAGACCACTAGCTAGAATCTGAAACCTGTCAATCATCTCAGCTATTGTTTCGCCAGGTTTCATTTTAAAGGCTTCATAGTCACTCAATAGTATATTGAGTTTAGTTTCTTTGACACGATTAGTGCCTTGATGCGTGACATGTAGTCTGTCCCATATCGCCTTTGCAGATTCTTCTTCTGCTACACGATTATAGATTGGTGAGGATAGAGTACAGAAAAGTGAGTGAACAGCTTTAGAGTCGAGTCCTTGTCTCTTGATTCTTTCAGCATTTGTAAGAGTCGCTGGGTTTCCTTCTAATCCCGTATTTGCGGAAATGATAGGGACCACTCCTCTGGTTACTACATCTCACATTTGATAATTTAATGCTTTGATGAACCACTTCATCTTGTTGCACCAAACGTTGTAATCCTTTCCGTCGAAGTACGGTGGTTTGTTGTGGAATGATGAGTCACCAAAACCTGAGAAGTTGTTGCTAGACATCATAGATCGTTAGCTCTGAAGTAGAACACTTCACAAAAGTGAGCAACCTGTGCTCTGATACCAGCTCGGAGATTATTCCGAGGATGTTAAGGTAGCTCTCACGTCGTTGACCGTGAATTTGCTGTTCAAGTTGTTCTTGGCCGAGCTGCGGTCGATTCCATCGAGCTCCATGAAACCAACGCCGGGTGAAGTTGACTTCAGTTCAGCCGATGTATTCATTAAGAGAATTAAGGTGAATGCTAGGGACTATGTCGAAGTTCCCGATGGTGAAATATTAGTGCACGGCGTTGCTCAAGATGAAGATTTCATCTTTGATCCACTTTCTTAGGAGATGGAACCAATGCTTATTCCCGAAGGATATGTATTTATAATGGGAAACAACAAGAACAACAGTTTTGACTCCCATAACTAGGGTCCTCCTATTGTCGAGAACTTTGTTTGCAAATCATTGTTCCAGTATTGGCCTCTTTCCAGGGTCTTGGTCTAGTTTGGAGCTCATACAGATTCTCTGGGTGTCTGAATAAATTCAATGGCGAAGGTACAATCTATGTTGTCGCTCCCTGACTTCACTCTCTAACCCGCAGCGAAGGATTTCCCGAATCAGGCAACGATTGATGGTGGACGGTCCATGGTGCGCAGAACTAACTGGCCAATGTGGATCTCTCCGATTTGTATTTCAGCAGGGCGGACTTGGATCGGGATGCCTAAATCAGTGGTCTCGAGACCGTCATCTTTTCCCAAGCCTCTGGCTTGCCCAAGCTAACTCTCGCCAAGATAAACATTGCTGGTGTTCCTGCACAACTGTTGGGATTCATATAACATGCATAGACAAAAATAACAATAAACGTAACGGAAATAAAAAATCCATACATGTATCTCCAGAGGCGTTCGTGCGTTTCAGTCAAAAATCGAATTAAACAAAGAAGGTTAAACGGATTACCTCTTGTAGCGTGCTTAAAACGGATTGGTCCAAATATTCTTCGGTATAAGTCCCACAAGCGTCGGACCTCTAGTTCAGACACACCACCAATCGTACGAACAACAGAAGAAAGACGACGCGGAAAAACTCCACATTTGATTATGCTAGCAATCTCGTGATGAAAACTCTCCACGTACTTGATTTTTCGGTCACCGTAAGAACAAAACTGTAGAAAGAATTTTCTGGTTTTTCTCTCTTATTTTCTCACGGGCACGCACTCTCAATTTACGCACGCTTCTTCTCCATCTCTGCAATTGTTTTGCAGATTAAAAAAATCTTGGAGACGCCTTACACTACGCGCACGATCAGGAATGGTTACTGATCGTGCGCATCGTGCATTATTAGCACAAATGCACGATCAGTAACCCACTGATCGTGCAAGGCAGAGGTCAACAAAAAAAAATACTGACCGTGGTCCACGTTCAATCAATAACTGATGCACTACCTCTTTTTCTTTTGTTTGTTTCTTCCTTTTTTTAATATATATATTATAAAGAAACCCCATGGTTGTGCTGACCAACATAATATAAAAAGTATATATATTTAAATATATTCATAAATTATATCTATATACAATTTAACAATAAAACAAGATAGTGGGACCACATGCATGTACTTTGGATACATCAATACGTGTCCATTTTAAGAGTGCATGTGCATTGTATGCACGTATGTCCATGACCAAAAAATAAGAATCAAATTAAATTCAATTTAATTTAATTTTAATCCGAAAAATTCGATAGTCGTGATTGCAACATATTTGCAATATCATATTTTCCGTTCAACATCGTCATGTATTGGTTAAGGTGTGTGACATCCCTAGGTTCATCATTGAGCTGACAGTAAGACAAGTACTAACACATTAGTACTTCCAAGAGAATTGATTGTCCCGATCAATCACTAGGTCCTACAAGCCACGAGTGATATCTAGCAATATATCATGGCTACCTAAACAGTGTGAATATTTTAAGAAGATAATGAACCTGTCAGCTCTAGTTACAGCGTAATTCAATCCTCCTGTCTTACTATGTCCCAATCGAACAAAGACCATAGAATATTTGTCAACCCACCAATTCAATCATATGACAAATCTAATTTACATGCATGTGTATGGGACATAAACATTTTATTCTCGACTACAACCCCGGCCGAGGATTTCAATGCATTGTCATAACTAGATTGTATAGGACATCATACCTTGCATGTAACAAGGAGACAGATTTCATTTTGCGCACACGTGTGACTTTGTATGTGCACAAACTATAACCATCAAGTACAGAGACGAATTAACGAAATGCCAATATGCGCGCTTGTGATCTATAGCCATCCAACGTACAAGGCAACACTGTGCCTCAGGTCTAAGGATTATTTACACACGACTTGAGCATGAACGATTAGACATTGACCACGCTAAAAGCTTCCATGTTGCAAATCGTTAAATGTGTGTCATGTTGTTGACACCTGATTTTTAATCATTTTTTCTATTGCGAAAGTAATAAAAAAATCCACAAAAATTCATAAAATTGAAAAATCAACTTTGGGGACCTTAGCCAAGCCTAGGGAACCAATGTTGACCAAAAAACGATTTTTCATATTTTCAATATTTTTATGTATTTTTTTATTTATTTATTTTCAAAAATTAATAGAAAATCCATAAAAATTCATAAAATTGAAAAATCAACTTTGGAGACCTTAGCCAAGGCTAGGGAATCAATTTTGACCAAAAAATAATTTTTCATATTTTCAGTATTTTTACGTATTATTTATTTATTTATTTTTGAAAATTAATAGAAAATTCATAAAAATTCATAAAATTGAAAAATCAACTTTGGGGACCTTAGCCAAGCCTAGGGAACCACTTTTGACCAAAAAATGATTTTTCATATTTTCGATATTTTTCGGTATTTTTATTTTCGAAAATTCAGAAAACAAAACATTAAGAAAAATGAAAAAATTGCAAAATCAAGTTTGGAGCCTTGGCCAAGCTTAGGCAACCATTTTCGAACAAAAAAAACTAATTTTTTGTATTTATATATATTTGTTTATATATTTTAGAAATTATGAGAATATTCAATAAATAATAGCATTTGAGGCCACCAAAATATATAAAAATAGTAAATATTTTTATTTTAAATCCCTTTTCATGTTAGCCATCACAAATTTAAAAAATCCAATTCGGGGTCGTGTATTCCTTCACGAGCATAATCTCGAACCGGGCCTAAAAAATTCAATTTGAGTCAATTTATTTTCATTTTTTCACTTTTAGGAGTTGTGACATTGTTCTCTAATATTTCAAATTTTTATATTGGCCCAATTATACCCAGAATGACTCAATTATGCAAAAGGGCTATAATTAAATTCTGCATTATTTTCAGTGGCAAGAAATGAGCTTAAATTTGACATGTGGTGAATTTTGACTAAGTATAGGGAAGGTATGTCAAAAATTGTGAGGAGATTTGGACTTAAAGAAATATTTTTTCAGGGACTAAATTGTAAATATTCAAAATTCAGGGACAAGAGTGCAAATACCTAACTCTTGAGGGATTATTTTGCAAATAACAAAAAGAAGAGTTAGTGGATAAATTAGAATAGAGAAGGGAAAATGGAGAAGAGGAGATGGAGAAGATGGAGAAGAATAGATGGAGAAAATATGATAAGAATAGAGAAGGGAAGATGGAGATGAAGAAGAGTTAGTGGAGAAATTAGAATGGGAGATAAATATGGAGAAGGGAAGATGAAGATGAAGAAGAGTTAGTGGAGAGATTAGAATGTGAGATAGAGATGAAGAAGGGAAGATGAAAATGAAGAAGAGTTAGTGGAGAAATTAGAATTAGAGATAGAGTTAGTGGAAAAATTAGAATGGGAGATAGATGAGTAGGTTATAAAAGGAGGAAGAAGTGAGCTTGAGAGGGGATTTTATTTTTGGAGAGAAAATTTTGGATGTTTGAGAGGATTTTGGGAGATTGAAGAAAAATTTGAGAAGAAGAAAATACCAAAAAGAGAGAGAGAATTTTGAAGATGATGGGAGTTTAAAGTTAGGAATTATCATCACAAATTCCTTCATCGATCAACATAAATCAAGAGTTCATCCTCGTCAACGAGCAAGCAAATACGAGCTAAGTGTTTTTATTTATTCATTTATTTGTGGTTTTAGTCGCAAATTAGCATAAATTGTATACACTTTCTCCATCTCTCTATTTTTCTCATATTTTTATGTCAGGGAAGAACAATTCCATATTAATGGAAAAGCCCACAGAGGTGCAAAATTGGCCCAGACGAACTCCTTAGTGCCTACCAATTTCCCAGCTGATATGTGATTAAAAGTCTCTCTTAATTCAAAAGAGACTCTCTATGTTGAGAATAGAGAGAGCGAAAACCAATTCTAGAAATCCCTCCCAAAAAATGGGAGATAAGTACTCTTTCCACTCTTTTGGTTTTAGATGCAAATTAGCACATATTTTGTATATTGACACTTCACTCTATTTTTATGTCAGGTAGCCGCAGCCCTACATCAACGGTCAATCCTACGGAAGCACAAAATTGGCTTGAAGGAGTTCCTAAGCGCGCACAAATTTCAAATTATTGAATCAATTTGTTGTAATTTATTTTTAAGAACTCAAACCCCAGAATGGAGAGGCAAAGCACATCCACTGGAGGTCATTTAAATACCTGCACTTTAAATCCCAAAGGAAAGAGCCAAGCCAATGCTTAGCCTCCCATTGGAGGTTTTTACTTACAGTAGTTTAAATACCTACAATTTAAATACCTGCACCTTAAATCCCGAAGGGAAAAGCCAAGCCAATGCTTAGCCTCCCATTGCAGGTTTTTACTTACAGTGGTTTAAACACCTGCAATTTAAATGCCTGCACCTTAAATCCCAAGGGGAAGAGCCAAGCCAATGCTTAGCCTCCCATTGGAAGTTTTTACTTACAGTAGTTTAAATACCTGCAATTTAAATACCTGCACCTTAAATCCCAAGGGGAAGAGCCAAGCCAATGGTTAGCCTCCCATTGGAGGTTTTACTAATAATAGTTTAAATACCTGCACCTTAAATCCCAAAGGGAAGAGCCAAGCCAATGCTAGGCCTCCCATTGGAGGTTTTTACTTACAATAGTTTAAATACCTGCAATTTAAATACCTGTACCTTAAATCCCAAAGGGAAGAGCCAAGCCAATGATAGGCCTCCCATTGGAGGTGTCTATTCATTGTCATGTACTTCCTGTAATTTAATTCTTGAATCATCAGACCCAAAAAATGAGTAAGTCATAATACTGCACAGAAGTCGTTAACACACTCCCTCTGTCGGCTTCAGGAAATTTTTAACACTTAACAAAATATAATAAATAAAAAATATATACCATCCATGCATCCTATTCAAAAGGTGAAAACACAAAAGAGAATACCCTACTAGAGCCTTAGGAATAAACCAAGCCTGAATTGCCAAATTAGGATATCCATGAAATTAAGGTATCGAAAGGGCATTAGTTTTAATTAACTAGTGTAACCAAGTCCCCGAACTCATAATCTCTGGTTCGCATAAATAAATTAGTTCCCCCGCTAATTTATTTAGGTTTCTAATCGACCTACCAAAACGATTAGTGGCGACTTCAAATCTTAAAATCATTTAAACAAAAACCAAAGTTGCGATTCGGTAGGGCTTGGGAGGGTCCGCGTTAGGTTAGTCAAATCTAATTAACCTAATAATCCGTTAACCCTTTAGAAGAAATAATCAAAAAAAAAATTTTTAGAGGGTCGCGAGAGACTGGCGACTCCACTGGGGATGGGGTTTTTAAATTTTCGAAAAAAGATACTAATTGGAATACTCAAATTTTTTCGAAATTTTAAAAGTCTTAGTGGACTTAGGCCAATGAAAATTTCATGGATATCTTGCTTCTGGTGATCTTGTTTGGGACTCATTTTGTAGGTGTTATATGTTTTTGCAGGATGGGAGTTATAAGGGGCGGAGTGTTTGATTAACCCATTTATTTTGCAGGCTCGGTGTCGGGATTATTTATTTAATTTCGCACATTTCTAGAAGCGCTGTTTTGATATCAGTTGTTGTGCATGTCTTGCATATTCTGAGGATCACGACACCTGCACACACAAGCGTCTAAATCCAAGTCGCGAAATTTTCCTAAGTAACCATAGATAGGGATCGAATATGCAAAGCTCTTGCGTCGATTGCGCTCGGGTTGACCGTATTTTATCCCGTTCATTATCTGAATTGACAATTCTTCCCATTGTCGTTTGATTGCACGGAGGGTAAGGTTGTCAATTCAGATAGTGGGGGCCTTTTAGGTCCATACCCTGTCTCTCTTTCTTTTATTTTCTAGAGTCCACTCCTCACTTGAGTCATGCACATGACTATGTGATTTGCATTTCTTTAAGGTAAAAGTAAGTTATCTAATTTTATCTTGTATTTATTTTCGATCGGACCATGCTAGGTGTCAGTCAGTTTTTGAACTTGACATTACGACCATTCTTTCAAAAGAAAATAATAATTAAATTTGTCCCCCATTTCTAAAAAAAATCTTTAAAAAATGGATGTGAAAAATCCCTTCGGGGGAATTTTGTTGATCAATAAAGGATTTTTTTTTTCCAAGTCTTTCCTGCTTCAATAAAAATGAAATGTTCCTAATAAATTTATTTCTGAAAATTTATTTCGATAAAAAGAAAAATTCCTTCAAAAAACAATTTTGGTAAACATCAAGTGATTTTATCACATTTTTCAAATTATAAAAACCTGCAAGGAAACTCTTTTTGAGAAATTCGCCTATGTTTTTCTAAGAAAATTTTCTAAATAAAATTAGACTAATGTCTCGGGGGAATTTTGTTGACTAATAAAGGATTTTTGTTATGTCTTTCCTGCTCCAATAAAAATGAAATTTTCCTGACAAATTTACCTCTGAAAGTTTATTTTGATAAAAAGGAAAATTACTTCAAAAAAATTTTGGTAAACATCAAGTGATTTTATCACATTTTTCAAATTATAAAAACTTGCAATAAAATTCTTTTCGAGAAATTCGCCCATGTTTTTCTAAGAAAAGTTTCTAATTTTGCAAAAATAAAATTAGACTAATAAAGGAATCATGGACCGACCTCTCTTGCGTCATGTACTAATTATATCCTTTACTTTTGTAGGAAATCCTAGGTATCCCAGGCGGGGGCAAAGTTTGGTTCAATAATGCACACCACGAATTATTTTTAGAAATACGAAAAGACAGGAAATTGCCGATAGCAAGTGAGGAGGTCGATCCTCTCGGACTCAGACATGTGTCAGTTAATGAACACGAGTTTGCAAATCGACCCAAGAATGCAATCATACCCAAATACAAGTTGAACAAAATTTGGGGCAAATCAACTCATGGATATTACTACAGAATGGACAGCTTCAGATAAGGGAAAATGCGAACGAGAGACCCGAACAATCTCAGACATGGGTAATTCTGTATCGTTCTAATTTACACATAATCATCTCGAGTCCTGAATTGTTTTATTCTATTCTTAACAGGGATTGCAAATTACCTCAAGAAATACCGTAACATGGCCCAAGGTGATACAACAGGGCTGCGTTACCCCCAAGGATTAACCTATGAAAGGGAAGCCCCATGGACACCTACGGTCTAATAGACCGAATGGTATGGGGGATGACAGTAGGTCCAAAATATCCCGAGTTCGATCTCCAAGGGTGGGGAATGTTGTATGTATTATAAATAAATGAAACAACTTTTTGTGCATTTCTTTTTTACAAACAGGAATACTCGACGAGTAATTTCAAAGTCAATATTTTACCATAGTCATGCCATAATGGTGAGGCGCCCAACAAAAGTTGAGGAAAATTCAATACAGCAAAACTGGTAAAAGACTCGTGCAAGACATTCAAGACGAAGGGTAAATCAGTATCGTTTCCAATTTATCCTTTTTGATACTGGCTGACATGTCTCCTTTTCTTTTTACAGGAAATATTTATACTAACATTTAACATGTTGAAAGAGACAAATCCAAAAGAAAATTATGATCATCTGACAAGATCTATTCTGGTGAAAAATGGGGCAAATTGATCGCAAGCTCTGAAGCGAAAAGCAAATATGTCTTCCTTATCTTGTTTGATTTCAAGAATAATTTTTCTGCTTTTTGTAGGGGCATTCAACTGCTAAATCATGGCGGCCGCTATCCTTGAACAAACCGAAATGCTCCCTCACCCATATGCTTCATCGTGCAGGGGCAAAGTTTGAGACGAACCGCCCCTCGACATAAGGAGTAGGCTTCCCAATTTGTTCGGTCCGCCCACATACCAGGGGCAATTCAAATCTGCCCATATTTGCACATTATATAAACACACATGATGCTAAAAAATTGTCACATCTGCATTGTGTTTACACAGTTCATGAATTATGCATGACCATTCCGCGTGTTTGATTTACCAACTCCAACTTAGAGCATAAACTACACAAAAAACATCAAATGTGCAGAATGTGGCATGACAGGATGAGGACAGGCAAACCATTTCCACACAAGTCTAACATTTTAATCTACGGATAAACAACCTTTCCCCAGAGTGAGAGAAAGCCCTTTCGGACTAAAGTCCCCCATTCAGATTACATTCGAGGCGTTCATATTATGAGAACCTCCTTAAATAGAATTGGTAATGCAAACTTGACAGAATAGTTTTGCATGATCCACATTTTGATTGATTGCATCATGAGTTATCACACAGACTATTTCTAATCATTACCAACTTGGTTGAATAGTTTTGCATGAACCGATCAACTCATTGATGAAAATGCTTGCACATGTTACATCTGACATTGCCTGACAGGTAACACATTCCCGATGTTCGAGTTACCTTCCAAAATCTTGAAATTCATTCGGCGATTATTGAATGAACAAGCCTGGTTGTCGAGAAGTCACCAGGCATTTCTTCCAAATTCTCAGGTAAGTATATCTTCAACCTGAACCTTTCAAGAGAATGAATTCTGACGGTTGTTAGGGTACTCGAATCCATTGCAGTACATACAGGTATCCACCTTCTTCAATAAAACATGATTTGTCTCAAACAAAGAAATGTTCGAGACCTTTTGATCTCTGCCTCTTTGGTTTATTCCTAAAGCGAAAGGAGAATATAATTTGGGTTTGAGCTTCTGCAGGATTCCTGGTTTCCCCAGATCCCAAGTTGGTAACCAAAAATCTTTTTTTTTTAGTTAATACCTCTTCTGTCTACCCAAAGGTGACGTTTAGGTAATTCTTGGTTACTCCTATCATTGGATGATCCATCACACAAAGTCCTTTTTACAGGCACTAAAGTCCTTTTTATAAGCACCAAGTCCTTTTTATAGGTACAAAGTCCTTTTTACAGGCACAAGTCCTTTTTACAGGCACAAATCCTTTTTACAGGCACAAAGTCTTTCTTACATGCACTAAAGTCCTTTTTACAGGCACTAAAGTCCTTTTTACAGGCACCAAGTCCTTCTTACAGGCACAAAGTCCTTTTTACAGGCATTAAGTCCTTTTTACAGGCACAAGTCCTTTTTACAGGCACTAAAATCCTTTTTACAAGCACCAAGTCCTTTTTACAGGCACAAGTCTTTTTTACAGGTACAAGTCCTTTTTACATGCACCAAGTCCTTTTTACATGCACCAAGTCCCTTTTACAGGCACAAAGTCCTTTTTACACCCACAAGTCCTTTTTACAAGCACTAAGTTCTTTTTACAGGCATTAAGTCCTTTTTACAGGCACAAAGTCCTTTTTATAGGCAATAAAGTTCTTTTTACAGGCACCAAGTCCTTTTTACAGGCATTAAGTCCTTTTTACAGGCACAAAGTCCTTTTTACAGGCACTAAAGTCCTTTCTACAGGCACTAAAAGTCCTTTCTACAGGCACCAAGTCCTTCTTACAGGTATCTCCATGGGGTGACCTACCATACGGGTCAAATCTCAATCAAAATTTAATTAATATAATCCTTTCATTAGGAATCTACCATGGGTTGACCTACCATACAGGTCAAATTTCAATCAAATTTTAATCAGTAGAATTCTTTCATTAGGAATCTACTGTGGGGTGACCTACCATACGGGTCAAAATTTAATCAGTAGAATCTTTTTATTAGGAATCTACCATGGTACGACCCACCATACGGGTCAAATGGTACGACCCACCATACGGGTCAAATTTTAATTCAATTTTTAATCAGTAGAATCCTTTTATTAGGAATCTACCATGGGTTGATCCACCATACGGGTTCAAGTTCAACCACCCTAAAGTTTTTTTTTTATATAACGAATTCTTAGGTTCTCATTTCATTTTCAGTGGAACATTCATGTCACGACTCTTTTTATTTCCTTGTATTGAGTCGATTAGAATTCAGGTGTCATCTCGTCTTTGAAATGAACCTCTACCGAGCTTCCTTTCAAAGAGGGGCAATTGTTGACACCTGATTTTTAATCATTTTTTCTATTGCTAAAGTAATAAAAAATCCATAAAAATTCATAAAATTGAAAAATCAACTTTGGGGACCTTAGCCAAGCCTAGGGAACCACTTTTGACCAAAAAAATATTTTTTATATTTTCGATATTTTTCGGTATTTTTATTTTCGAAAATTCATAAAACAAAAAATTAAGAAAAATGAGAAAATTGCAAAATCAAGTTTGGAGCCTTGGCCAAGCTTAGGCAACTATTTTCGAACAAAAAAAATAATTTTTTGTATTTATATATATTTTTATATATTTTAGAAATTATGAGAATATTTAATAAATAATAGCATTTGAGGCCACCAAAATATATAAAAATAGTAAATATTTTTATTTTAAATCCCTTTTCATGTTGGCCATCACAAATTTAAAAAAAATCCAATTCGGGGTCGTGTATTCCTTCACGAGCATAATCTCGAACCGGGCCTAAAAAATTCAATTTGAGTCAATTTATTTTCATTTTTTCACTTTTAGGAGTTGTGACATTGTTCTCTAATATTTCAAATTTTTATATTGGCCCAATTATACCTAGAATGACTCAATTGTGCAAAAGGGCTTTAATTAAATTATGCATTATTTTCAGTGGCAAGAAATAAGCTTAAATTTGACATGTGGTGAATTTTGACTAAGTATAGGGAAGGTATGTCAAAAATTGTGAGGAGATTTGGACTTAAAGAAATATTTTTTCATGGACTAAATTGTAAATACTTAAAATTCAAGGACTAGAGTGCAAATACCTAACTCTTGAGGGATTATTTTGCAAATAACAAAAAGAAGAGTTAGTGGATAAATTAGAATAGAGAAGGGAAGATGGAGAAGAGGAGATAGAGAAGAGAAGATGGAGAAGAATGGATGGAGAAAATATGATAAGAATAGAGAACGGAAGATGGAGATGAAAAAGAGTTAGTGGAGAAATTAGAATGGGAGATAAATATGGAGAAGGGAAGATGACGATGAAGAAGAGTTAGTGGAGAGATTAGAATGTGAGATAGAAATGAAGAAGGGAAGATGAAAATGAAGAAGAGTTAGTGGAGAAATTAGAATGGGAGATAGAGTTAGTGGAAAAATTAGAATGGGAGATAGATGAGTAGGTTATAAAAGGAGGAAGAAGTGAGCTTGAGAGGGGATTTTATTTTTGGTGAGAAAATTTTGGATGTTTGAGAAGATTTTGGGAGATTGAAGAAAAATTTGAGAAGAAGAAAATACCAAAAATAGAGAGAGAATTTTGAAGATGATGGGAGTTTAAAGTTAGGAATTAACGGTCAACGGTCAATCCTACGGAAGCACAAAATTGGCTTGAAGGAGTTCCTAAGCACGCACAAATTTCAAATTATTGTATCAATTTGTTGTAATTTATTTTTAAGAACTCAAACCCCAGAATGGAGAGGCAAATCACATCCACTGGAGGTCATTTAAATACCTGCACTTTAAATTCCAAAGGGAAGAGCCAAGCCAATGCTTAGCCTCCCATTGGAGGTTTTTACTTACAGTAGTTTAAATACCTGCAATTTAAATACCTGCACCTTAAATCCCGAAGGGAAGAGCCAAGCCAATGCTTAGCCTCCCATTGCCGGTTTTTACTTACAGTGGTTTAAATACTTGCAATTTAAATGTCTGCACCTTAAATCTCAAGGGGAAGAGCCAAGCCAATGCTTAGCCTCCCATTGGAGGTTTTTACTTACAGTAGTTTAAATACCTGCAATTTAAATACCTGCACCTTAAATCCCAAGGGGAAGAGCCAAGCCAATGCTTAGCCTCCCATTGGAGGTTTTTACTTACAGTAGTTTAAATACCTGCAATTTAAATACCTGCACCTTAAATCCCAAGGGGAAGAGCCAAGCCAATGCTTAGCCTCCCATTGGAGGTTTTTACTAACAATAGTTTAAATACCTGCACCTTAAATCCCAAAAGGAAGAGCCAAGCCAATGCTAGGCCTCCCATTGGAGGTTTTTACTTACAGTAGTTTAAATACCTGCAATTTAAATCCCAAAGGGAAGAGCCAAGCCAATGCTAGGCCTCCCATTGGAGGTGTTTATTCACTGTCATGTACTTCCTGTAATTTAATTCTTGAATCATCAGACCCGAAAAATGAATAAGTCGTAATACTGCACAGAAGTCATTAACACACTCCCTCTGTCGGCTTTAGGGAATTTTTAACACTTAAAAAAATATAATAAATAAAAAATATATACCATCCATGAATCCTATTTTAGGTGAAAACACAAAAGAGAATACCCTACTATAGCCTTAGGAATAAACCAAGCCTGAGTTGCCAAATTAGGATATCCATGAAATTAAGGTACCGAAAGGGCATTAGTTTTAATTAACTAGTGTAACCAAGTCCCCGAACTCATAATCTCTGGTTCGCAGAAATAAATTAGTTCCCCCGCTAATTTATTTAGGTTTCTAATCGACCTACCAAGAACGATTAGTGGCGACTCCAAATCTTAAAATCATTTAAACAAAAACCAAAGTTGCGATTCGGTAGGGCTTGGGAGGGTCCGCGTTAGGTTAGTCAAATCTAATTAACCTAATAATCCGTTAACCCTTTAGAAGAAATAATCAAAAAATTTTTTTTTAGAGTTTCGCGACACACGTTTAATGAACTTGTCTAATACAAGCACTTGTGTTCCAACTCGGGGCATCGCAATACCCAATGACTCGTAACTCGTCATTTCTTTAAGTATCTAATATTTAAAAGCGAAGTTAAGAACACACCGGTCTCAACAAGATCATTGATATCCACTCAATGATCCATCGACTGAGAACAATTTAAAGATTTAGCCTAACTATGAACCGGCCACACATATTCTTGATGTCTCAAGAGTAGGTCTAGTCACAACTGATCTTATGGAATTTATTCATATATTTAAATAATTGGACAAATGAATAAACACGTCTTTACCATTAATTATATGATAAATTGAAATACAACTGAAATCCCTAATATGTAACTATTGTATAGTTGCTTTAGGGCATATTTCTAACAATCTCCCACTTGCACTAAAGCCAACTTGTTTGGTACCTCAAACCCATTTTGTCAATGTGTCTTTCAAAAGAAGACTGAGTTAAGGCCTTAGCAAAAGGATCTACCACGTTTTCCACTGAGGCAATTTTCTACAAGGCGATATCACCTCTTCCAACTATTTCTCTGATCAGATGGAAGCGTCTCTCAATATTCTTGGAATTCTAGTGAGACCTTGGTTCCTTAGCTAGAGCTATTGCCCCATTGTTGTCGCAAAACAATGTAATCAGCTGCTCAATGGAAGGAACTACCCCAAGTTCGAAAATGAACTTCTTCATCCAAGCAGCTTCTTTTGCTGCTTCAGAAGCGGCTATATACTCTGCCTCAGTGGTGGAATCAGCAGTTATGCTTTGTTTGGAACTCTTCCAACTAACTACACCACCATTGAGTATAAAGATAAACCCAGAAGTAGACTTATAGTCATTAGGATCCAATTGAAAATCGGAATCAGTATAAACTTCAACTTTAAACTCTCCTTCTCCATATATCAAAAATAAATCCTTAGTCCTTCGTAACTATTTAAGGATATTCTTGACTGCTATCCAGTGTTCTTCCCCAAGATCAGACTGATATCTACTAGTAATGCTTACAGCATGTGCAATATCAGGTCTAGTATATAGCATTGCATACATTATGCTTCCAATAGCGGATGCGTAAGGTATCCTTGACATCCGTTCTCTTTCTTCAAGAGTGTTAGGACACATCTCTTTGGAAAGGCGGATTCCATGCCTAAAAGGCAATAATCCTCTTTTGGAACATTGCATGTTAAATCGTGTTAACACTTTGTCTATGTACGTACATTGTGAGAGACCAATCAATCGTCTCGATCTATCTCTATAGATCTTGATGCTTAAAATGTAGGTTGCCTCTCCTAAATCTTTCATGGAGAAATTTTGTGACAAGAATAGTTTGATCGATGATATCATCGGTACATCATTCCCGATCAAAAGTATATCATCGATGTACAGAACTAGAAACGCAATTGTGCTCGCACTGAGCTTCTTGTATACACAAGGTTCATCTGGATTTTTGATAAAACCAAACGATTTGACTACCTCATCAAAACGGATGTTCCAACTTCTGGAGGCTTGTTTGAGTCTATAAATGAATCTCTTAAGCCTACACATTTTTCAACTTTCACCATTGGATTCAAAACCCTGTGGTTGTTCCATATAAATGTCCTCCTCGAGGAAACCATTTAGAAAAGTCGTTTTGACATCCATCTAAAGTATCTCATAATCAAGGTGTGCAGCTATAGCCAACATAATTCGAATGGAGTTTAGCATAGCTACAGGTGAGAAAGTTTCGTCATAATCGTTCCCTTCTTTTTTACCATATCCTTTCGCCACCAACTGTGCTTTGTATGTTCCAACTTGACCATCAGTGTTCATCTTCCTCTTGAAGATCCATTTGCAGCCAATTGGTACAATACCATCAGGCAGATCAACTAGAGTCCAAACATCATTGGAATACATTGAATTCATTTCGAATTTTATGGCTTCTAGTTATTTAGCAAAATCAATGTTCAACATCGCCTCTTCATAGGTGTTAGGGTCACTTGGCTGATCACTATCATTCACAATGAATAGTGACTCAATATCTTCAATCGAGTGTCTATAACGAATAGTTAAACGAGACGTTCTCGCACTCTTCCTAACAGGTTGTGTATCAGAAGCTCCCACTGAATTAGAGATTGTTGTTTAAACTTGGTTATTTGGTATTTCATAATTTTCTTCTTGTAAGACTATTTTCCGTCCAGCACTCCCATCCTGGACGAACCGATTCTCCAGAAAAGAAGCATACTTACTGACCGAAACCCTTTGATCAGAGTGAAAATAGAAATAATATCCAAGAATCACTTATGGATATCCAATGAAGCGACCTTGTTCAGAGTTGGCCTCCAATTTTTCTGTTCTCAGCTTCTTAACGAAAGCTGGACAACCTCAAATCTTAATATGATTAAGACTTGGTTTCCCACCACGCCATATCTCATAAGGCGTAGTTGAAACAGATTTGAATGGCACTCTGTTCAGTAAATATGCAGCTGTCTCAAGGGCATATCCCCAATATAGGCAAATCGGTGTAACTCATCATAGATTGTACCATATCTTATCAAGTACGATTTCTTCTTTCTAATACACCATTATGCTCTGGAGTTGCAGGAGGTGTCCATTGTGATAAAATGCCATTATCTTTAAGATAGTCCAAGAATTATGTACTAAGATATTCACCTCCTCGAACAGATCGAAGAGCCTTAATACTCTTTCCTGTCTGTTTCTCAACTTCAAACCTAAAGTCCTTGAACTTTTCAAAATATTCGAATTTATACTTCATTAAGTACCCATACCGTGAATGATTATTGGTAAAGGTAATGAAGTAAGAGTAACCACCTCTAGTAGCTTCATTAATTGGTCCACATACATCTGTATGTATCAATCCCAGTATGTCAGTAGCTCGCGCACTATGTCCTACAAAGGGCGTTTTGGTCATTTTTCCTAGAAGACATGTATCACAAGTCGAGTATGGTTCAAAATCGATTAGATTAATATATCCATTATTACTTAACTTATTGATACTGTCTTCTCCAATATGACCTAATCGAAGATGCCAAACATACTTTAGATTTGGACTATCTCTAGAGCATTTAGTTATGACATTTACATCATGATTATTTTGCTTATTGACATTGGTAATCGCATTACCAGACATCGTAATGGTATAAAGATTATTGGTTAATAAACCAAAACCAACACACGTTCTATTATAATAAATAGAACATACATCATCAATAAAAGAAAATTCATAATTCTCTTTACCTAAACGAGGTATAGAGATGATATTCTGAACATCATCCTCATGATGCAAACAATTCTTTAAAATCAAAAAATGTCTAGAAGGCAAACATAAACAAAAAGTCCCTATAGCTAATGCAGCAACTCTTGCTCCATTTGCAAATGTCAAGACAATCTCATTTCGCCCTAACATCCTACTTATTTTTAGATTCTGCAAAGACATACAAATATGTGAGGTTGCAGCAGAATCTAGAATCCATAAGTTGGATTCAGCACTAACCATCATGTTAGTTTCAATAAGCATAGACACCATACCTTCACAAGGTTGCTTCTTAAGCTTGGCCTTCAAGCTCGCGAGGTATTTCCTACAATTCCTCCTCTAGTGCCCCATGACACCACAATAATGACATTTCGCTTTTTCAACCTTGGGCTTTGGTTGCACAGCAGCTTTCACAGGCTTCTTCCATTTCTTTTCCTTCAAAATAGTCGTACTCTTTGAAGAAGAAGCCTTAGCCATAGCTACCATATTAGGCCTCGTGTTGTGCATTTCCTTCTCATAAACTACCAACATGCTATGTAACTCAGCAAGAGTTTTCTCCATCTTATGCATGTGAAAGTTTTGGATAAAACCAGAGAAGGAATCGAGTAAAGATTGGAGGATCAAATCCATAGCTAAGTCATTGTCCATAACCAGATTTAGCCTCGCCAATTCTTCTATGTGCCAAATCATTTTTAAAACATGATCATTAACTGATGATCCTTCAGCCATCCTCATGCGATATAATGCCTTAGATATCTCATATCTAGAGGTTCGACCATTTTCATCAAAGAATTCCTTTAAGTGAAAAATGATCGACCTAGCATCTTTCATGGCTTCATACTTCTTTTGAAACTCATTATTCATCGAACCAAGCATATATGACCTAACCTTTAAGTCATCATCATGCCACTTATCATAAGTGACACGTTCATCTTGGGTCCCACCCTCAAGAAAAGAGGTTGGCATCTTTTCATCAAGCACATACCCGAGTTTTTCTGAATTGAGAACAATTCTCAGATTCCTCACCCAGTCGGTGAAATTGGGTCCAGTCAAAGAATTCTTGTCAAGTATCGAAGCAAGCGGGTTTGAGTTTACCATTTTCAGAGTAATAAACATCTGTACAGAAAATAAATTGTTAGTTGTTGTCTTTCAAAATAACTATTTCATTTTGGCCTTTAAATGAAATAGATCATCCCACTAAATTTATATTCAGATCCCATACTCCTTAAAATGGGAAACGACAATCTTTGTTGGGTAAAAGACTACTAGTGAGATTGGAGTCCCACTAGCCCATAGTTCACCTCACCTAGCAGTTATTGGTGTTCCATGAACTTGGTGGGTAAATCAACTTATTCAACACATCACATGCGAGTCCCAATCATAACTTCGGCCCCTAGACCATGAAAATCTCACCTGACAGTTATTGACTTTATGATCATAGTTAAGTCTAAACCATCGTCTCATGCAAGTATTGAAAACGCAAACGACCCCTCACCTAACAGTTATTGGAAATCGTTCGGCTTCAAACCCACAACATCATATGTTTAGTGGAGTGGTCCATTGTTATGAATGACAATTAACCCCTATGTATCCATGGCCGGTCAATCAATCACTATAATATAGGATTAAACCACGACAATGGAAGGCCACGAGTCCAAAACCTGTTACAACTTAATATTATTTTGAAGGAGATTTTGGGTCGTTATTAAAGGTCTCACTTTACACATTAACCGGTTTAACATGCTCACATAAACATAATAAATAAATAGATGTCAAACACATAAACATCTATCCTACGTGGTGATCATGGAATTATGGTTTAATGGGTCTCGAGCCAAAAAGACTACATTTAACCATTTTAATATTTTAACAATGGAGAGCTGCTTTTCATTTCTTCTTGGTTCCTCAAACTCTTCGCGAACTGGGCCCATAGAGCTATCCGGTTTAACGGCTCCTCCACGTAACCCTCGTAGCATTTACATCAACAATTGACTATGCTAAACTACACTAAAAATAAAATATTACATAAAAATAAAAGAAGGACGCAGCCTCCATTTTAATAATTATAATCCAAAAAATACCTGTAATAATAATTCATTCATCCATATAACAATCACAATGATTAGAGATTTTTCCATGATCACCAACCTTCCATGTAAACAATAAATTCATAATTTAATGTTTCGAAAGCCACAATAAAAATTCTGCAATGAATCAAATTCATGGTTGAGTAAAACTAGCCGCATTACGAAATCAACGCCAGTGAAAAAAATTTCACGTACGTAATTGTAAGCGATAGAGCATTGTCATCTCTAGATTTACTACCGTAAATCACTTTTCAGAATTCATACATAAAATGAAAACTAATTACAGATTTTTGATTCGAAATTGATTTGGTTCCAATTTTTCTGCGCAGTTGATCAAATTTATCGTATAAAATAATCAACTTTTATAGGCCACGTAAGAGTGAACAATTCACTAAAATCGAATTGGCCATGAGAACGCAAAAAAATTACTACGAACCTAAATCAATTAAACGCACGAAAATGCCTAAGGATTGGCTTCGAAACCACTGTTGGGATTCACATAACATGGATTGGAAAAAATAACAATAAAAGCAGTGGAAATAAAAAAAACCCATACATGTATCTCTAGAGGCGTTGTTCGTGCGTTTCAGTCAAAAATCGAATAAAACAAAGAAGGTTAAACGGATTACCTCTTGTAGCGTGCTTGAAATGGATTGGTCCAAATGTTCTTCAGTATAAGTCCTACAAGCGTCGGACCTCTAGTTCAGATACACCACAAATCGTACGACGAACGGAAGAAAGACGATGCGGAAAAACTCCTCACTTGATTGTGCTAGCAATCTCGTGATGAAAACTCTCCACATACTTGATTTTTCAGTCACCGCAAGAACAAAACTGTAGAAAGAATTTTCTGGTTTTTCTCTCTTATTTTCTCACGGGCACGCACTTTCAATTTACGCACGCTTCTTCTCCATCTCTGCAATTGTTTTGCAGATTAAAAAATCTTGGAGACACCTTACACTACGCGCACGATCAGGAACGATTGCGGATCGTGCGCGTCGTGCATTATTAGCACAAATGCACGATCAGTAACCCACTGATCGTGCAAGGCAGAGGTCAACAAAAAAAAAATACTGACAGTGGTCCACATTCAATCAATAACTGATGCACTACCTCTTTTTCTTTTGTTTGTTTGTTTCTTTTTTTTAATATATATATATTATAAAGAAACCCCATGGTCAGCACAATTAGTGCTGACCATGTCTGTTGCACGCACATCAATATGTGCGTGCAACATAATATAAAAAGTATATATATTTAAATATATTCATAAATTATATCTATATATAATTTAATAAAAAAATAGAGAGTGCGTGCGCATCGTATGCACGTACGTCCATGACCAAAAAATAAGAATCAAATTAAATCTAATTTAATTTAATTTCAATCCAACAAATTCGATAGTCGTGATTGCAACATATTTGCAATATCATATTTTCCATTCAACATCGTCATGTATTGGTTAAGGTGTGTGACATCCCTAGGTTCTTCACTGAGCTGGCAGTAAGAGAAGTATTAACACATTAGTACTTCCAAGAGAATTGATTGTCCCGATAAACCACTAGGTCCTACAAGCCACAAGTGATATCTAGCAATATGTCATGGCTACCCAGATAATGTGAATATTTTAAGAACATAATGAACCTGTCAACTCTAGTTACAGTGTAATTCAATCCCCCTGTCTTACTATGTCCCGATCGAATAAAGGCCATGGAATATTTGTCAAGCCACCAATTCGATCATATGAACAAATCAAATTTACATGCATTTGTACGAGAAATAAACATTTTATTCTCGACTATAACCCCGGCTGAGGATTTCAATGCATTGTCATAACTAGATCGCATAGGACATCATACCTTGCATGTAACAAGGAGACAGATTCCATTTTGCGCACACGAGTGACTTCGTATGTGCACAATAACCATCAAGTACAGAGACGGATCAGCGAACCGCCAATATGCACACTTGTGAACTATAGCCATCCAACGTACAAGGCAACACTGTGCATCATTAAATGTCTAAGGATTATTTACACAAGACTTGAGCATGAACGATTAGACATTGACCATGCTAAAAGCTTCCATGTCACTAATCATTAAATGTGTGTCACGTTCAGTGAACTTGTTTGATACAAGTACCTGTGTTCCAACTCGAGTATCGCAATACCCAATGACTCGTGACTCGTCATTCCTTTAAGTATCTAATATTTAAAAGCGAAGTTAAGAATACACCGGTCTCAACAGGACCATTGATATCCACTCAATGATCCTCGACCGAGAATAATTTAAAGATTCAGTCTAATTATGAACTTGCCACACATATTCTTGACATCTCAAGAATAGGTCTAGTCACAACTGATCTTATGGAATTTATTCATATATTTAAATAATTGGACAAATGAATAAACACGTCTTTGCCATTAATTATATGATAAATTGAAATACAATTGAAATCCCTAATATGTAACTATTACATAGTTGCTTTAGGGCATATTTCTAACAACACAACCAAACACTAGCACACAAGCAGCTACTCCTCAAGACTGGCCTTGTTGCTTCATCAACTCCCCAGAGTCTTGGATTTGGAGGATAACAAGCACCAGGATACAACACGGGCTACCTCACTAGTGGCATAACCAATGGGGTTGAAAGCATTAACGGGAATGGCCTAGGCTGGAAAATGGTTCTGCACGAGTCCCCTCGGGGACAACTTTTTTCTTCTGGGAGCTAAATTTTATTCAGATTCTTTTGCTTTTATTTCTCTTGCTGTCGTCCCCCATATAGTTTCTTATTCTTTGTATGCGAGGATCGAAGCTATCTGGCCAGCGAAGACTCAAGAAAACTCGAGCAGTTTGCAGAGCGTCGAAAGCATGATTGCGCTGGATAGGCCATATATTGCAAATTGCATCAAGAGTGCTCTTGAAGCAGCGGAAGAACCATGCCTTGAACATGGCAGTACCAGGTTTCTGCTTTAGTCAAATGCAAATCTGGGATGATAGGTTAGCCAGAGAGTCGTATTATAGTGCATGTCATAGTATATGCGTGAGAAAATTGATTAATGCTAAAACATGCTAGATAAATCGCTTTAATGGCTTTGCCACCTTTTGAGATTTTAAATCCTGGGATAAGTGCTTGGAAGCAATTGGACTGAAGAATGCAGAAGATATGTGTGTTATCAAGAAATGGATCATTTTAATTGATGAATCCTATTTTTGACAATTTTGCCCTTCCAATTTTCAAAAATGACGATTTTGCCCCCTTTAGGCAAATTGTCTCGGAAAATTTCAAAAAATTCTCAAAAATTGTGAAAAATAGAAAATGACCACATTCAACTGTTTGACTTATTTCCACTTCCTGATCCCTGAAAAATGACCACTTTGACTTTCTGGTTAGTTTGACCCAAACTCTTCCCCAGTCATCCCAAATGATTTTTCATAAAATAAAATGGTACCGAAAGGGCGTTAGAGTAATCTAGCGTAACCAAGTCCCCGAACTCATTTTAAACTTCCCGAATGGCATACATATCCCGAATGGCCAAACACTATCTTATTATTCGGTATGAAGTTTTTTCTTACTATGGTTGAGGATCTATTAATGGCTCCTTTTTCTACGTGTCATTTTCAAGATACCAAATTGGATTACAATGTTTCGGTGTCAACAAAAGTATTTAAGTAATTCATGCTAATAGTGAACATCCTACTTCATCAATGCTTCCTATGAGTGTAGATCGGAAAGACTACAATGACCTTACAAGTAAGGCAAGTTGGTGTTCACATATTGTTATACAAATATTATATAAGATTAGGAAAAAAGCCGTAAAAATTTTGAAATTATATGTATTATGACATATTTATCTTGATCCTTTTTGTGACATAAAAAACTCCAACTCTGCACATTATAATATATTTACTCTAAATTTTTTCTTTGAACTTAAAAAACCTTAACCTTATACTCGTGTGTTACATTTACTCTCCATCAAGATTTGGTCATATGATTTTCCAAGCAAAATGACTTCATTTTTATTTCACTCAAGCTAGTTGGCTCCATGTTAACAACATTTGCTCGTAATTGTCCACGTAGGTAGATTTTTAACAATACTAATTAACGAAATTTTGACAGAGGATAAATATATAATATTAGTATAAGTTTGGAATTTGAGATAAATTTATCGCAATAAGTATAATTCAAAATTTTCATTAAGTTTTTATTTTAGATAAAGGTGCGAAAGATTGGAGTTTTGTGATGATGCGACTGAACCATTAAATTGCACTATGTCTAACTTTGCTATCATTGATAGATATGTATATATACATAGTTTTGGTTTCATAAACGACACATAATAGCTGAATTTTCTTAGCATTTGTTTATTTTGTGTTTTTTTAAAGGCAAAAAAAAATTGTTCACCTTTTTGTTAAAATGTAAACTATTAATCAAATATTATTTGTGAAAATTTTACATGTTTCGGGCCGTATAATTATAAAAGTGATTACAAAGTAAGAATAACCGAATAAGTTTTTTTTTTTCGTGAAAGCATAAAGCTACAAATCCACCATGGGTGGACTATACCATTGCCCTTCGATTTGATTTGCTGTGTCATCTTTCCCCTTCTCCTTTTTATTTTACTTTTCTTTTTTGCAAAGGACGATTAACAAAAGGTGTAAGATATGTATATATACATAGTTTTGGTTTCATAAACGACACATAATAGCTGAATTTTCTTAGCATTTGTCTATTTTGTGTTTTTTTAAAGGCAAAAACAATTGTTCACCTTTTTGTTAAAATGTAAACTATTAATCAAATATTATTTGTGAAAATTTTACATGTTTCGGGCGTATAATTGTAAAAGTGATTACAAAGTAAGAATAACCTTTTCCGTGAAAGCATAAAGCTACAAATCTGCCATGGGTGGACTATACCATTGTCCTTCCATTTGATTTGACGTGTCATCTTTCCCCTTTTCCTTTTTATTTTACTTTTCTTTTTGGCGAAAGACTATTAACAAAAGGTGTAAGATAATCCTTACCAAAAAACAAAAAAAAGGTGTAAGATAACGTGTTGAGCAAAGCGACAACTTTTCACTCCATTGGAAAACTCGCATGTGTATATGTACGTATACTTATGAAAGATCACTTCCAATTTGATAAATAAGATAAGTTGATGTGGATGCACTGTTCAAAAGATGTTATCATAGATTAAATGCAGTGATCAAGTTTTTTCTACTTTATTTAAAGCAACATTATTAACGAAAGTAATAAGGAATGAATTTTTGTAATGACATTAGCTCAATCATTAAGCGCCATTCAATCTTAATTTCTCAAATATATATATATATATATATGTATATATTGCTGCTGATGACATTTTCCGCCATTTTTGTTCTCTTCGTCTATCTTTCTCAATTTCCATGGATTGTAAGGTATTACTCCTATGGTTCCAAGGCTAGAGACTTCTCAGGATAGGTATGCCAAGTTCATGTTAAGGATAGGAATTCTTCTCAGCCACGCATAATAGAAGATGAGGCCTAAATCAATAATGGGCCTAACACCTAAAAAAATCCTTAACTTTAGCCTATTTCCCAATTATACTCATTTTTTTTGGGTAAAGTATTATACTCATTTTTTTGTCTCAACTAAAACTCTCAATTTTTATTTTTGTCCCAATTCTACCAGTCTATTATCCAAAAAGCCTTAAACTTTAGCTTATGTCCCAATTATGTATAATTGTTTTGTCATAAAAAACTCTCGACTTTTATTTTAGTCCTAATTCTACCATCCTCAGCCTTCCGTTCATAGTCACCATAATTATCTTGGGTGGCTCGAATTTTCTTCCCAAACATACAAATGAGTATTCGAAATTCGAAAACATCAAATTTTAGAGATGAGATTTTAAATCTTTTGTCCAAATAATCAGATTTCCACATTGAAATGCGTCATCTTGAGTGCCTCTATATCTCCCGGCAATGTGCAAGAACAGCAGACAACAAAAGGAAAGTTGAGGTTTTTTTCATGGTAATTTTTCCTAAGGTGTAATTTATTAACAACATGGAAGTATCAAGTAGGATTAGTTAATGGTGATTATGAGTGAAGAGCTAATGGCTGTAAAATTGGGACAAAAATAAAAGTTAGGTATTGTATGAGATAAAAAAGATTTTAGATACAATTGAGATGTATACTAAAGTTGAGTTTTCTTGGGTATTGAGCCGTCAATAATGCATATGGCACTTGGGATTTCTAAAGACTTTTGGTTCTTCTAGTGTTTAATGGTCGAGTGTGCTTGCAGGAGCAATGAAAATGCTAGTGTGACATTGATATTTATTTCGGAGATAATTTTTTATCCTGACAGTTTCTGAGGCCCAGGAGCAACGGGGAATTGGGACCTAGCTGTGAAAGCAAATTGTGTCTCCATGTACAAACACTTCGTTTTTTCCCCCAAGGGTTCGTTCGACATACATGCGCATGTATACATTGATTGATGGAGGTAATTGTCTAGGCAGGTGAGTGGGAATTAGATGCCACTTAGTGTTGTCAAGAACAAGCTTCATGCCATCTGGAAAACGATTTGTTTTCCCATCAATCTTTGATCTTGCCACCACTAGGCAGGTGAGTGGGAATTAGATGCTACTTAGCGTTAATTTGTCAAGAACAATATTCTTGCCATCTTTAAAATGGCTTGTTCCCATCAATCTTGTGATTGGCCCACAAGATTGATTGATTTCACATATATACATATATAACACTAGGCAGGTGAATGGGAATTCGATGCTCCTAAGCATTATTTTGCCAAGGACAAGATTCATGCCATCTGTAAAATGGCTTGTCCCCATCAATCTTGTGATTGGCTTACAAGAAAGGATAGAAGATCTAGTTCTTTCAAAATTTCAAACTTTAGGTCTAATCTTAATTATGTCCTAAACTTTCTTTATAAAGGAAATATTCGAACTTTCACTCTAGTGTCCAATATGCCTAGGAGTCCAAAAATCCCTACTAGTTTCTCTAAAATTATCAACCTCAAGTCTATTTGGACGTCCACCAACATAATTGTTTCTTCTTCAATACCTTCACCTTTGTATGGAACAATAGTGGCCTCTTGATATTCATAATCTTGAAAAAATCAATGGCGATTTTTGGATGCATTGAAAGATTTAGGAATAAAGTAAAAATTGAAGTTTTATTTTAGATGAAAAAAAGCTCAGAGCAAAATTGAAATTGAATCTAAAGTTACATAATTTTTAAGGAAACTTTAGTTAATGAATTGGGATTGGACTTAAATTAGATGAGGACAGCATGTGAATCTTGAATTTGTCTATTACCCCTCCTAATGTGAAATGTTCAAATCACAACCTAAAATATCGGAAATCATTTGATCTTCCAAGGAATCTAGAAAAGTTATTTAAAAGGGTTGAAATAGCTATATCTTTCATATTGTATGGTCTCCTCAGCATAAAAAATCATAAATTTATATCGCTAAGACACATTTGCTCTCTTTCAAGATTTTGTCAATGATTTTGCAATCAAAATGACGTCGTTTTTACTTCACTTAAGCTACATCGGTGCCATGTCAACAACGATTATTTTTAGTCATCAATGATGCTCATTGATGGAATCTTAATAGAGAGTGAATATGTTACATAGATATAAGTTTGGAGTTTTTTTGTATGATTACGGTAAATGTGTCACGGTGAATATAGCTTGATATTTTTTGTGGCTTTTTCTCTAGATTAAGTGAAAGGTGAGAAATGATGGAGTTTAGTGGTACTGCGATTCAACCATTAAGTTGCACAGTACCCAGCTTTCCCATCATCAATAGATATGTTTGTATACATAGTTCTGGTTCACAAATGACCGTAATGGCTGAACTTTCTTAGCGCTTGTTTGTTTTGTGTTTTTCAAAACGCAAAAACATTGTTAAATTTAAATTATCATTCCTATATAATTTTTAAAAAAAAGATATGTAAATTAGGTTTGTGGAAATTTTACTTGTTTCAGGCCGAAATAATGTAGAAGTGATTTCCAAATAAGATTAGTTTAAATAAATAAGGTTTTGTTGATGTCTAACAAAACATTGCTTCTGAGGATTAAGCCTAAACACAGAAATTTCTTGAAACTGTCAAAGGAGATTTGACCTTTATAGATAAGAAACCTTGTCACCTTTGAAGAAGATCATAAGATCACAATAAAGCTCCGATAAATTAACTTGATTTGGGTAACAATCATAAGAGCCGGGCCAGGCCTACGACTGTTGATTGATCACCTCTACTCTGTATTGTACCCATAGCTACTGAAACTCCTCTAGTACAACGCATGGAGCGGCAACTATAATTAGTCAGGATTGTTGATATTAAGATAGGATTTTGATATAGCTAAAAGTCTTTCAAGATTAAAAAGGGAATTTTTTTTTTTTGCCAATTAACCTATTTCGTGTAATTCACTATGTAAGAAGAACCCTAGGAGCAGAAAGTTGCATATTTTTGACTGGATGAGTCTCTAGATTTAATCTTTTTGTTTTGTATCTCTTCGGGTAGTTATTCGTTTCACAGCTCATAAATGACTCATGATTGCTGAATTTTGTTAGCACTTGCTTATTTTGTGTTTTTCAAAATCAAAAACAATTGTTCACCTTTTTGTTAAAATTTAAACTATTAATCAAATATTATTTGTGAAAATTTTACATGTTTCGCGCCATGTAATTGTAAAAGTAATTACGAAGTAAGAATAACCAAATAAGTTTATTTGTTTGTTTTTTTTTTTAATCTTTTTGTGAAAGCATAAAGCTGCAAATCCACCATGGGAGGACTATACCATTGTCCTTCGATTTGATTGGATGTGTCATCTTTCCCTTTTACCTTTTTATTTTACTTTTCCTATTTTTTTTCAAAAGACGATTAACAAAAGGTGTAAAATAACGTGTTGATGAAGCAAAGCCACAACTTTTCACTCCGTTGAAAAACTCGTGTGTGTATATGTATATATATACTTATGAAAGATCACTTCCAATTCGATAAATAAGATAAGTTGACGTGGATGCACTGTTCAAAAAATGTTATCATAGATTAAATGCAGTGATTAAGTTTTTTCTGTTTTATTTAAAGCAATATGATTAAGGAAAGTAGGAAGGAATGAATTTTTGTAATGACATTAGCTAAATCATTAAGCTCCATTCAATTTTAATTTCTCAAATATGTATATTGCTCCCGATGACATCTTTGTCATTTTTGTTCTCGCTGTCTATCTTTCTCAATTTCTGTGGAATATATTATCCATGTGGTTCCAAGGCTAGAGACTTCTCAAGATAGGTATGACAAGTTCACGTTAAAGATAGGAATTCTCCTCGGCCACACATAATTGAAGATGAAGCCTAAATCAATAATGGGCCCAACACCTAAAAAAATCCTCAACTTTAGCCTATATCCCAACTATACTCAAGACTTTTTTTTAATCTCAAATAAAATTCTCAATTTTTATTTTTGTCCCAATTCTACCGGTCTAATACCCAAAAAGCCTCAAACTTTAGCTAATGTCCCAATTATATACAATTTTTTTGTCATATAAAACTCTCCATTTTTATTTTTGTCCCAATTCTACCATCCTTAGCCTTCCGTTCATAATCACCGTAATTATCTTGCGTGGCGTGAATTTTCTTCCCAAATTTACAAATGAGTATTCGAAATTTGAAAACATCGGGTTTTAGAGAACACGAGATTTAAAATCGTTCGTCCAAATAATCAAATCTCCACACCGAAATGCATCATCTTGAGTGGCTTTGTATCTCCTGACAATGTGTAGGGAAACCAAACAACAAAAGGGAAGTTGAGGTTTTTTTCATGGTAATTTTTGCTAAGACATAATTCATTAACAACGTGAAAATGTCAAGTAGGATTAATTAATGGTGATTATGAGTGAAAAGCTAATGGCTGTAAAATTGGGACAAAAATAAAAGTTAGGGTTTTTTTATGAGATAAAAAAGGTTTCGGATATAATTGAAATGGATGCTAAAGTTGAGGTTTTTTTTTGGGTATTGGGTTGTCAATAATGCATATGGCACTTGTGATGTCTAAAGACTTTTGGTTTTTCTAGTGTTTAATGGTCTAGTATGCTTGCAGGAGCAATGAAAATGTTGGTGTTGAAGTGACATCGATATTTATTTTCGAGATAGGTTTTATCTTGATAGTTTCCGAGGCCTTGGAAAAATAGGGAATAGGACCCAGTTGCGAAAGCAAATTGTGTCTCTATCTACAAACACTTCGTTTTTTCGCCCAAGGCTTCGTTCCATATCCTTGTGCATGTATACATTGATTGACGGAGGTCATTGTCTAGGCAGGTGAGTGGGAATTAGATGCCACTTAGTGTTGTCAAGAACAAGCTTCATGCCATCCGTAAAACCGCTTGTTTTCCCATCGATCTTTTGATCTTGCCACCACTAGGCAGGTGAGGGGGAATTAGATGCTACTTAGCGTTAATTTGTCAAGAACAATATTCTTGCTATCTTTAAAATGGCTTGTTCCCATCAATCTTGTGATTGGCTCACAAGATTGATTGAGGCAGGTGAGTGGGAATTCGATGCTCCTGAGCGTTATTTTGCCAAGAACAAGATTCATGCCATCTGTAAAATGGCTTGTCCCCATCAATCTTGTAATTGGCTTACAAGAAAGGATAGAAGATCCAATTCTTTAAAAATTTCAAACTTTAGGTCTAATCTTAATTATGTCGTAAATTTTCTTTATAAAGAAAATATTCAAACTTTCACTCTACTATCCAATATGCCTTGGAGTCCAAAAATCGCCACTAGTTTCCCTAAAATTATCAACCTCGTGTCCATTTAGACGTCCATCAACATAGCTGTTTCTTGATGAACACCTTCACCTTTGCATGGAACAATAGTGGCCTCTTGATATTCATAATCTTGAAGAAATCAATGGCAATTTTTAGATGCGTCGAAAGATATAGGACTAAAGTGAAAATTGAAGTTTTATTTTAGGTGAAAAAAGCTCGAAGCAAAATTGAAATTGAACCTAAAGTTAAAGAATTTTTAAGGGAACTTTAGTTAATGAATTGGGATTGACCTAAATTAGCTGAGGACAACATGTGAATCTTGAATCCGTCTATTACCCCTCCTAATGTGAAATGTTCAAATTACAACCCAAAATATCGAAAATCATTTGATCTTCCAAGGAATCTCAAAACAAAAAGTTGTTTAAAAGGGCTGAAACAGCTATGTCTTTCATATTGTATGGTCTCCCCAACATACAAAATCATAAATTTGTACCCCTACGACACATTTGCTTTCTTTCAAGATTTCGTCAATGATTTTACAAACAAAACGATATCGTTTTTACTTCACTTAAGCCACATAGGTGCAATGTCAACACTGATTGTTTTTAGTCATTGACGGTGCTCCTTGACGGAACCGTGCTCATTGACGGAACCTTGACATAGGGTAAATGTGTTACATAAATATAAGTTTGGGTTTTTTTTTTGTATGATTTGGGTAAATGTGTCACGATGAGTATAGCTTGAAATTTTTTTTGTGACATTTTTCCTAGATTAAATGAAAGGTGAGATAGGATGGAGTTTAGTGGTACTGCGATTCAACCATTAAGTTGCACTCCACCTAGCTTTCCCATCATTGATAGATATGTTTACGTACATAGTTCTGGTTTCACAATTGACCATAATGGATTAACTTTCTTAGCGCTCGTTCGTTTTGTGTTTTTCAAAACGCAAAAACAATTGTTTACTTTTTTGTTAAATTTAAATTATTATTCTTGTATAATTTTTTTTGAAAAAGATATGTAAATTAGGTTTGTGGAAATTTTACTTGTTTCAGGCCGAAATATTGTAAAAGTGATTTCCAAATAAGATTATTTTAAATAAATAAGATTTTGTTGATGTTTAACAAAACATCGCCATAAGCTCAGTCATTTCTGAGGATTAAGCTTAAACACAGAAATTTCTTGAAACTGTCAAAGTATATTTGACCTTTATAGATAAGAAACCTTGTCACCTTTGAAGAAGATCATAAGATCACAATAAAGCTCAGATAAATTAACTCGATTTGGGTAACAAATGACGCCCGACATAAGAGCCGGGCCAGGCTTACGACTGTCCATTGATCACCTCTACTCTGTATCGCACCCATAGCTATTGAAACTCCTCCGGCACAATGCATGGAGCGGCAACTATAATTAGTCAGGATTGTTGATATTAAGATAGGATTTTGATATAGCTAAAAGTCTTTCCAGATTAAAAAGGGAATATTTTTTTTTTGCCAGTTAACCTATTTCGTGTAATTCACTATGCAAGAACAACCCTAGGAGCAGAAAGTTGCATATTTTTGACTGGAGGAGTCTCTAGATTTAATCTTCTTCTTCTTTTTTTTGTATCTCTGCGGGTAGTTCTTTGTTTCACAGCTCCTATGGTATTGAGTGTTCTTCCACTAAATCACTCTACTTATTAAATATTTTTGTTTAATGTCTATCCATCTCTAGGTATGCGGTCTGTTCTTCCACTAAGATGATTCTTACTTATCTTTGATACATTTTTTATGCTTTGTGTTTATCTCTTGATATTGCATTTAATTAGTTGAGTGCACTCTGAGATCAAAATCAATATAATCATTGCATGGACACTTAATGGATCCGTACTTTAGAACTCATAACTTGACAAAAGGTCGCATGTGACACTTAGTTGATAATCAATCAAGTTAAGATATCGAATGTCACTAGTTAGATAAACTAGTGTAAACAAGTCTGCAGATTTAAAAATCATGTTGCATAGGAAGTAAGCTATCATCCTATGTTTCATTTGGCTCCTAGCTGGCCCAATTAGTTAGTGGTGACTCCAAAAGTAAAAACAATTTTCTTAATTGATTGAGTAAACCAAGTTGTGACTAATAAGGCTTGGGACAGTCCGCACCAAGTGTGAGTGATGCCTTGCGTTCTCACTAGCTTGGCAATACAATCAAACCTCCTCGGGGTTCCTTTTGGGAGTGTTGTGACAACATTCGAGTTACCCGTCATACTTTTTTTCTCTCAACTTTATTGGAAATTTACCACCAAATTTATGAATCTATTAATTGCTGAAAATTTTGCAGATTTCCCTTAACTGGACCAGGAATCGTTGAAGAAGTCCAACCGGCAAGTCTTCTCATCCATATATGTCAAGAGACCCGCTTCTTGAATTTTGCTATTTGCTAGTTATGACATGATCGCTTAGTTAGCATTAGCATCATTGTTAATTATTCGTTCAATTGTTGAATAAGACGGTTGAATACGTATGAGGAGATGGAAAGAAAAAGAACCTGAGTAACTTGCAAAATGGTAGGCACTGCCAAATTGCTGTTTCTATGTTTGTACTGCACTTTCCATGTCAATCACGACATTTCTTTACCTTTCAAATAAAAAAAACTTGCCAGCTTGTATGGACAAACTTGGGCGATCCCGAGAATTACGATCTGTTTAACTTCCCAAAGTTCTCTTAGTAAGACATTGAAAGAGAGGAAATTGACTCGTGCATCTCATGTTTACTGAATCAAGAGTCAAGCTGCCTTTTATTCAAAAGAAAGTTGGACATGCCAAATTGAATGAGTTCAGCATATTAGGACGCAGGAATTTGGATGAATTAAGATGAAATGTCGAATACCTGAAAATACAAAGATAGGAAGATGTCCATGAAACTAAAGGCTAACGGTTGAACTCAAATGCCCAAAACGGTTTAACTACTTGCAAATGCAGGACGAAACCAATGTAAAGGAGACCGAGTCGCAGCTTGGACACCTAGCTTTTGTTGAATTTTGTTTGCAAAACAAACATAAAGTTGCCTTTTCCAGTCCCACATATAATGAAAAGAAGAGTGCATGTTTCTTTATTAGTTAGAAGGTCACTATAGTCTTTCAAAATAAAGAAATGGGCAAGTAGAGCTAGACCCTACTATATCTGTGTGTGATTGTGCGATTATTATAATTCTCAATAATCTCGCTTAAGACTCTATTGTATTATGGAGGAGTCTGATTATATTGTTATCCTATTATTGACGAAATTTTTCAAAAACTTTCCATGGGCACTAATTGCTCATCGTGGGAAGATTTAGAATTGCCTTTTTTTTTTTTTATCACTTCAAGCCTCTCCCTCTTCTCTCATGCTTTTCGTATTGCAGCAAAGATGGGGAATCCACTCTTAAAGTCTTTCAATGTGCTCCTCATAGCAAAGAGAATTTTTTTTTAATCAACTTTGGGGTAATATATTGCGTAAATGGTGATAGTGGAGTTAGTTATCTCGGTCAGGTTCGGATCTAACATAAGGCAACACCAGTTTGCTCAGTTATTCTTTGTTATATAAGCAACATAAACAATCAAGCATTTGAATACCGTAGAACACGTTTGATGCACTTATTCTGTTTGCTATCAATGGCATTTCTTGAGCAAGTAATTGAAGTTTCACCTCAAAAATGTATCTCGAACAACATAGATCATCTCCCGCTTCAATTCCCACAATTTGTCCCACTTGGTTCATGCCAGTGTTTATGGCAACGGTTATATGTTTGTTTTTTCACCCTTTTTTGGAGAAACAGGCAAGATGGAGGTCAAATGTTACCTGGCCCGGATCACCTCTCCATTGGTGCCACTAATGTTGATATCGGCATCTAAGCAAGCCTTGTAGCAAGCATAGGGTATGTCTCGGCTGAAGCGATAAGTACAGCATAAGTGCAATAACTTTTGTAGGGTGCTCACTTGAGTGTTATAACTTTTTTTTTTACTACATGAGTGCCATAATTTCTAAAAAAAAGTTCGCTTGAGTTCCATAATTTTTAATCAATCACTTAAATGTCAATTTTTTTTAAAAAAAAATATTCACCAAAGTGCCGTAAATCTGATGTGGCATAGCACTTGTGGTGAACGTTTTTAAAAAAATTATGGTACTCAAGTGATTAAATGAAAAGTTAAATGAAACTGAAGTAATAAAAAAAATTTAGGGCACTTAAGTGAGCATTATACATAAGTTATGGCAATCAAGTACTTGAAAAAAAAAAAGTTTTGGGACTCAAAGTGAGAGTCGTATGAAAATTATGACATTTGCGGTGTCCTTATCCCCTCAGCTGAATGACTTCCCAGCATCGACCGTAGTAATCAATCAGTATATAATCTACAAATTTTCTCATCAACTTAGCCTATAATCCATCAGTATATAGAGAAATTCATTGGGAAGCGATTTCTCGTTTGGGGACTTGAATATCCTCCAACAGGCCAACACAATGGCCATTGAATATTGTATCTTCAGTTTCAAAGGGAGGGGATAAATTGACGAGATTGAATGAAGAACTATGCTTAATCTTGCAATGAAATTGTACCTTCCGTTTCAAAAGGCAATTTTCAACAAGCGTCTAGCGGGGTAAAACCACCACAAGACCCCTGAATTTCCTCCAAGCTATCTAATCTCTCTCTCTCTCTCTGTGCACAAGTTAGCAAGAGGCACCTGCTGGTCGGGCCTTTTTAATGAGATAATCATAGTGAAGTTAATGATATACATGAGTTGTGGTGATTTGCATTTCAATTTTTTCAATCCCTGAATAATCTGACATGAACATAAAATGAAAAGTGAAGTTCATCTAATAGAAATGTCTGATTCAATAATCAATCACACTCCAGCACCACAGTTGTAGTTTCAGAAAGTTACTCAGTGAATGTGATTTTCTATTTGGTAATGATCTTTCAGCAATATTTGGAAATGATTTTTGTATTTCATCTTATTTCTAGGCCATACATTTGCTTTCCCTACGCTGCTTTAATAGGACATATCATAGCAGAAGATTCAGAAATGCATGAATTGAGATTTGCCTGATCAAGTGCTTCATGGAGTCCATGTTCATATCATATATGACAACATAGAAAAATTTTACGAACACTTTGGTATCGTATGATGTGTTAACATTGTCTACTGATGCCTCGACTTGAAACCTTGAGCTTGAATATTATTTGAGATCTGAACATGCCTAGTGCTTTGTGAAAATCATAGATCAAGAGTAAATCATGATCTCCCCTTGTTAAATTCAAGTTACATTCTCTTTTTCAATTGTGTACTCTTGGCCAGGCTTGATGCACTTCAACTGAAACATGTTGACCTCAAACAAAGAGAACAGATTTTACATTATATTTGTGAATTTTTCTTTCAAGCCAATGTCAGAGTATGCTTTGATTGTTGGGTCCCTGTCTGGGTATCTCTTTAAGAGCATCCTAGTAAAGCAGGTGATCAATGGAATTCTGAGAAGAAAACTATGCTGGCGAGAATTGTTGACATTTAAGTTTTGATTTTTTTAAAATTTATCATTTATTGCATATAAATTAAATCATTTTTCATATAGGAAAAAATATTACATTTTTCATATAGGATAGTTTATTTTATGCATTAATGTATTACATTTTGCATTGGAGCGGCGGCGGAAGCAGACCCGAAATTGACGTGTGAATGGGCCAACACCCATAGGGAATTTCGGCTAGAGCAAGTGATCCAAAAATCACAAAGTCTCGGGGCCTAATTTGAGCCTAAATCAATCCATTTAATGTTTAATTTGGGAAAAGCCTTAGTTTGTTCTACAAATAGGGAGCTTCATTCACAATACAAGAGGAGCCAATTCGGCATTGAGTGACAGACTTCACGGCACACTCAAAAATTGCGCAGAAAAGACATTCATGCCTCCATCATCTTTCTTCCACCCACGGCCATAGAGAGAACAGGAAAATCAGAAGGCTTCAAAGGGGAGTTTGTTTGGATACGAAGAGAAAAAGTGGCAGGCAAAGAATGAAAACACATCTGCATTAACAGGGAAGGGCAGCACAAATAAGAGTCCAGGAGGCCACAACAGAAAAAAACACGAACGCGATCAGAGGAGAAGACGTGAGCAAAAAGCTAAGAAGGTGAGAAGGAAGACTTTCTTTTCACGTTGTTTTCTTTTTGCAAGTTCTGGGGGCCAAGTCATTAAAAAATTAGAGAGAAACACGTGAGAGAGAGAATTTCTCTTGGCTGGGCACCCATGCTCTGCTGAAAAAAAAAAAAATCGTCCTGACGATGGTATCCTTCATGTTCCTCGACGGCCTCTGCGGTCGATTGAAGTTGATGCTCTTCAGTCCAACCACGTTCCAGTGGGTCATTCAACGAGTCTTCACCGAGAACCACCTCTCATATTGACATCCCTTGGGTGATTTATCACCCAGAAACTCCTTGTGAAAACCGAAGCCTAATCTGATCGTGGAGGTTGTAAGAGCCAAAGTTTGAGATAAAGGAAGACAATCCTGCCCACGTAAGCTTGAAGAGTCTGATATAGTTGACTTGCCTTCTTTTTGTCTTGTTCCCTGCAATAATCATCTGGGGCAACACATAAAGAGAGAGGGATAGGGCTTGGCAATTCAATCCTCATTGTACGGCATCTAAGAAAAATCCTGCTCCCTGGCGTCCTCTCACGCACGTATCCAAGGCATAAATCGAAGTGCACCTGGGCGTGATCAAAGCAACAAAACTGAGGAAATTTTGACCGCACCGCAAGCTGCCGCTGAGTAGCCATCGCCTTCATTATTCACGCCGCACCTGCTGCCGTGTCCCTGTGAGCTCAAGCCAAATCGGTCACTTGGTCCTTGAAGCTTTGTGCGTAAGTTTTGCGCAAGTTCAGAAAAAGGAAAGGCAATCTTGCGGATTCGAGGGTATAATTTTTATTCTTGAAATTAGATATTCACTTGCCTATTTTGTGATTTTTGCATATCTTAGCATCTTTTGCATATCATATATCTTACATAAATTGCCTACCTAACTATGCAGATTTGATTAGGAAATCTTTCATAATTTGCAACTTACCACATAATAGAAAAGGTCCATCTATAAGGTTAGAAGTGATTCGGCAAGGATTTAAGTCCAATATCTTAATCCGTAAGATTATGGATTGAAAATTGGACTTTGATATGGCGAAAATACTTAAATTGATTGGCATACCTATCCACTTTCCTATTTTGAGGTGAAATGATTTGGTTGATTGTTATTATCTTTAAGAATATATCCATTGCATGATGTAATATTTTCGAAAATTTTAAAAAATTGACATCACCAATTGCCCTGGTTTAACATTTTTTTTCATTTTTTAAATTAGCACCATGTAGATAATTGCACATTTAATGCCTTTTGTAAATATTTAGGTTACATTGCATTCTAGGATAGAAATCACATGTTATAAATAGAAATTTATATTTAAATATTTTATCTTTAATATATTAGGATTTATGTTATTTTAAATTCTAAAATATGCAAAATAAATATTATTTTGGCATAGTTCTATACTAAGTAATAGATTAATCCGAAAATCACAAAAAAAATTCATTCTTACCATGTTGTCATTCTTACCAAGTCATAGAGGTTCCATGTTAATTTGCTTTACATGTAGGATTGTATGGTTAGGTTAATTAATTAATTCGAACATCAAGTAATCGTTTTAATTAAAATCGTACCATAACTTTGCATATTAGTTTAATTATATTGCACATCATGTACTTAATTAAATTGATGTCACATAAACGTTTAGATTAGTTTTGCATACATGTCATTGCATTCTTAGGATAAGTTACATGTCATTGCATTCTTAGGATAAATTTCATGTCATGGCATATGGTTTAGTCTTTCATTGTTTCGTAAATAAAAAATCCTAAACAATAATTCTGTGGCACATCCTCCTTGAGATTATCATTGATTTCTGGATATTCATTTAATTAATTATCCACTTGCATGATAACTTTTTATAGTGATTTAGGTTAAAATTAATCAATGTTATCTAACAAACATTTTTCATGAAATAAAATGGTACCGAAAGAGCATTAGAGTAACTTAGAGCAACCAACTCCCCTGACTCTTAATCTCTAGTTTGTACGAATAAAATGGTTTTCGTGCCATTTTATTTAGATTTCTAATCAACCTACCGTAAATGATTAGTGTTTACTCCAATTGAAAATCTCTTGCATGTTAATTATTCGAACCTAAGTTGCGAATTGGTAGAGTTTGGGAGAACTCGAGTTAGGTTAGTTAATTAAATTAATCTGATAATCCATTAACCTGAAATTTAATTTTAGGTCACGACAAGTGTATAGGGTGTGGTTATCGATCCAAAATCCTCAATGATGACAAAAACACTAAAAGAGAACAGAACAACCGTAGCGACAGTTTCATTTGGTAAAAAATTACAAACCGAGAAAACTTTCTGATCAGAAAGAATAAGAACTTGAAAGGGCATTGAAGCATGTTTTGGTGAAGCTTTCTCCAGGAGTTTGCTCGATAGCTTGCATTGGTCATCTCTAAGAAAGTATTGCCTGCTTGTCTAAATTTGTTTTGAGTCAGGATAGTTTAAGACTTTTGGAGTGATTTGTCTATGCTTCATTTTTTCTCTGTTTTTCTTTACCTTTTCAAAATGGGTGGCGCTTTTTTCACTCTCTTTTTGGTTAACAAACTCCCTGAAATAGTGTTTTGACTATAATATCCCTTGTGAGCCCCATGTTATGTTTACTTTATTTTTTTCTTTTTCTTCCCTATCTCTCTCTTCTTTCTCTTTGCGTGTCTATTGTCTTCTTCTTGGCTGTCTTCTTCACCCACGCCTCCGACCCGAAGGCTCCATTGGCCACGCCGTTCACTCGCTTCTCCGCGTTACCGTCCGCGTAGCCTCGACCCGCCATCATTGAGACCTTCCTGACTATCGTCTATTCTGTCGTAAAGTAGCACAAAATCAGCAAGGTATCTATCAACCCCACCGTGTGCCTGAATGATTTTGAGAATGAAGATCCAACCGAAGATGATGAACTTGAAAAACTTAATAAGAGAGAGAAAGAGAGAGAGTACCAGTAAGGAGAGAGGAGGTTTACCGATATGGATTTGCAGATGGAGGAATCGTAGCCCGAGATACACAGCATTTTTTTTCCCTTTGCTCTGCCTATCACCAACTCGACGAAGCCTTCAAATATGTTTAATTTGTCGTTGAAGTTGTTGTTATTGCCGTTGACACATTACAGTTGCAGTTACACTTTGCCACCAATTACTTTTCTTTGCTTTCCTCGTTGAGGTTTTGAGCCATCTTCACCAAGCAGACTGAACTTGGCTCAAACTCAGCCACTCCAATGGGCAGCGGGTTGAGGTTGGGAGGGTGTAGCGATGCGGAGAGTGGACAACGAGGCCAATGCAGCCTTTGTGGTTGGAGGCACGATGGAGGGTAGAAGGCATTGAGGAAGAAGATGACAAACATGCAAAGAGAGAGATAGGGAAGAAAAAGAAAAAAAAAATGTAAAGCACAAAATGGGGTCCATATCTGAATTTAATAATTGCCAATGAATATGATTTGCTAAAAGATAGAACTCATAGGGATATTATAGTCAGAACACTATTTTAGGAAGTGTGTCAGTCAAAAGGGAGTGAAAAAAGCGTGACCCTTTCAAAATATGAGCAACAACATAAAAAGCTTCTAAGTTCGGTTGTTCTAGTTTTAGTTTATATTTCTAAAATAATTTGTAGGAGTTAGAAGTCTTGGCCTTTTTAGAGTAATTGAATAGGCAAGACATGATCTTAGGGTTGTCGATGATTACGATAACTACTTGTCGGATGGGAAATGGCGCGAGTCCCGCTGAATGCCGCTCTTTGGGGTCATCCCTAGTCATCTCTTGCCATGGAAATTGTTTGTTTGTGCTTAATGGGAACACTATCATGAGCCTGTTGGATTAGTCTGGTGCACTGCAATGCCTAACACCAAATTACAGAAAACTACAGCCTATGAAGCATATAACTCATCTCAAGCATCATTGCTAATGTTAGACAATGGCATTAATAGTTCGTCTTGGTTTGGCCGCTATATTCCTGGGGTTGTGCTATCGAAGTGAGATTTTCCTGCTTCATAGGATTTGGTCTAAATTTCGACGATACAAGAATGATTGAGATGGTCGAACCCGACGAGAAAATATGGTGCATAATGAATGAACATGGTAAAGCTTCTACACATTGTAGAGTTAAGAAATTAGTGCATTGGGGGCTTGGCCATAGGGATGAGAAATCTCTATTTTTACTAGGAATTCTATTGTTGCATTGAATTCTAGCGAATCCTTTAGGAATTTCCAAGAGGTTTTTATTTGAACATGACAATATTGTAGAGTGAAGAGTTGGTCAAGCTTGTGGGGATTATATGACGAGAACTTTTTACTAATGAAGATTGCAGGCTCAACTTGAGTATTGGAGAAGGATTTACACGCTGTCACGTATCAGGTATGATTTTACATTCCTTCCGAATTCATATAATGATTCCAATCGAGACTGCTGCATTGTTTTCATCTTTGTATTCTTGGATGATCCACTGCATTATTTCATCTTCTACTGCATAAAAATAGCTTGTAAACGATTGGAAATGGACTTGTTGCTAAATCTACGGCCTGAAAATTGCATCACCAATTCACCGATGCTCTGTTTGTTTCCACATCCTACGGTGGCTCCATACGAAAGCTTTCTTTTAGTCTATTCCAGTACGATGATACAAAAGTTGTGGAGGTCAATAGATGGGCTTCAGCAACCGAAGAAGATATGATCTCGGTAAAAAGTTTTGGGTATTCCAAGACTAAATCATGACCATCAATCTCATTCTTCATGTTGGTCCTTCCCCCTTATCACACAGCGTAATTGTCACATTCTAATTTCCGCCCAAGAAAAAGGGAATGACACGACTGTCTCTCAAGAAGGTCGCAGCCTCAAACCTAGCTCGCCACATACCGACTGTACCATTAACGTACATACATTGGCAGAAAGGTAATAAGAACAAAATATAGCCCAATAATCTGCACGTCGAAGTGGATCCCCTCCTATGCGTCACAGGGTAAGGAACATGAAAGGATAAATAAAACGAGGGAGTAAACCGCAGCTCGGCGAATGATAATTATCTCTATATGTGATCGGGCACAAACTGTGCAGATTTTACAAGCATCACTTTTTCTAAAATCATTTAACTAAAGTTATACAGCCAAGGGAAAATACTTGTTTGATAGATCAAGATATTTACTCAACAAAGCAGTTCGGCATGAAACAAAACTAGACAGGCGATGGAATGTCAGACGAACAATAGCTTTATTTTCCTTGGTTTATTTTTCATATACGGATTGGTCATCAAATTCGTTTGGACATAATAAGCCGTTCTTACGTCGTTACGTTATTCCATCGTGCATAACTCGTCATTATGTAAAACTATTTATCCAGATAAAATATATAATTCATAAGAGTGTCGATAACATGTCATAACCGCTGTTATGTTGTAATTAAGGAACCTTTAGTATGTTTTTTTTTTATTTGGAAGGACCCTTTACTCTTAACATGCTCATTTTTTTTAATTAGCAAATTACAACATAACGGCGGTCATGTGAGAGTAACTAAATTAGTAAATTCCAACACGACTGGCCCTGGTTACGAAATATTGTATGACTGCTTATGACAACCCTTCACAATGCCATGTATAACTTACAACGAGAATAGACTTGATTACGAGACGTTACACAGAATCTTGCGATGTTTTATAGCACCCCTTCACAATGCCATGAATAAGTTACAAGTAGAATAGTGGGATTTTGTATATTATGGAGAACGTCCATTATATTTTCATCCATCAATTTCTTTGACCTTTTGAATTTAATTTGTCTTTCAAATTGATCTAATATGATCAATTTGAAAGACACTTTAGGTTCTTTTCTATAATATCATAGTGGACTAAAGTCGTGATAGATCTTGGAATCATGAGTCGTAACAGGTCGTAAACCCGGTTATATTGGGTCATGCTTCAATTCAATTCTATCCCATGTGCACGTTATGATTAATCTGTGTGTTTGCATTTTTTTTTTTTTGTCAATCGATGACTAATTGGTTTGAGATGATTGGCTTCGAGATGACAAAAATGGAAGAAACAACTAAAGGCATTGTGACAATGGCTATGTACATTGTAAAAAGTTTTAAAACCTTTTAGATCATTTTGTAACTCAGTTTTATTGGGCCGGGTTTATGACCCATTACAAGAGCACTAAGCCAAAAATCAGTAAGTTATGACCAAAATCGCTCTGATTACGATGCATTCCCTTTAAGTTTACGACCTATTACAAGCGCGATACTTTAAATACAACAAGGTAGCGATGGAATTGCCCATTGGCCACATACATTTGCTTCCAGCTTATGACCTATTGCAAGTGACAAAAAAGGCCTTAGTCACGATATGTTTGCTCTAAGTTGATGACTTTTTACGATACGCCTATCTACAGTCTTTGGTTTTGGGGACATGTGGAAGCATCATTTTGGATTTTGACAATCATAACAAGCCAGAAAAATTAATTACGTATCTTGGTAATATTAAAATGAACGTGCCTTAGCAACAGATTATTTACCTTATAAGAAGTTGTCAACCCTATTAGCTTGCTTTCTAACCGAGAGCAATTTTGTCAGTTTGTGCAAGAAAATAAAGAATATTGAGTTCACTATGAGGAAGAAGTGGAATGACCGTTTTATAAAAGAAAAGTGAAATTTCAGTCGGAATGGCCGAGGACGCAAAATTAAAACATGACGACACGGAATAGACAATCGAACAACACATGCATTCGGTATCGACTGTTCTCCAAATGGAAAAATTATGCCCTCATTTCCTACTTTTATAATGCTCTACGTGTTCTATTTAGAGGGTTAGTTTTAGATTAAAATGTTTAATGGATCTTTAAATTTGTTGCTCGTTATTAATGTGTGTAGCATGCAAATCTCCTTATTAGAGGTATACAAAAGAATCGAGAGCAACCCGAACGGGATTGAATCAGACCGAACCGGCTGATTTTGGGTGGTTCTCAGTTCCAGGTGTAGAACTGCCCACTAGTATCACCCAGACCGGACTGGTACACATATATATCTTCTAATTTTTATAATCTCAAAATCACAATTCCTAATTCTCTCGCCTCATCTCGCTCTTGGTCACCTCCTTGCTTACTCAATTACATTCCATTATTCATTGCCTTTCTTCTCCTTTCTTATGTAAATGTCTTTATCAAGAAATTAAATCCATTCAAGTTTGGGAGCGCTGCCTGTAACCATAATATTAATTTGAGCGTATTGATGTATAGAGACGTTTTGAGTTAATATACGTAGTTTACATCAGACTATTAATGTCTAGAAACGAAACATACACTTTATCCTAACTCATACAAAGAGTTTAAAGCTAATAATATCTACCTAATCTTGATATATATATAGATTATTGACATTAAATTTTGGAATTCGCTCTCATTTTTCTTGTGAACTTTGCGGCAGAATCTTGTAGTGATTGTTGTGTTATGTAGACCGGCTCCTTGGACCCACTCAGGAATCGGCCAGGATTGATGGTCCATTCTTGAGTGGGTCCAGAAACCATTGGCCAAGTTCCGGTTACCATTTTGTGGAACTAGCCCTTAGTGGACAATTCCCGATTCTAGAGTGGGAATCACCCACCCTGGAACCAAGCGCCCCTACTCCTTATTCAACAAGACGTTAGTAAATTCCTTATGGCAATGGTATTTTACCAACCATAGATGAAGCTTTCAAAGAAATTGGACTAATTTGATGGGATGTTAGTAATCCCTTAGATATTGGCAGTTTTACTGACCACACACTTGTAAAATGTGAAAGAACTTGCTAACTTACTTACTTACTTATTGGGATGTTTGATCCAATTGTTATAGCATTGGTATTTTACTAACCGCATTCGTAGAATTTAGTAGAAGTTGATAATTTTATTGGTATACTAAATGTCGGTAAATTCAATCTGGTAAAATTTACTACTCAATCTAGTAAAATTTTAAAGAAATTGGTAAATAATGGAATCTTGGAAAATTCCTTATCGAGTTGGCATTTTGTGAAAATTTTAAAGAATGGGTTAATTTGCTAATTTTTAAGGTGTTAGCAAATTTCTTATAGTGCAACTATTTTACGAGCAACAACAGCGGAATTTAAAAGAGGTTTGTGGGTTACTGATTTGTTGGTATATGCTAAATTTCTTGTGGCGTCGATACTGTACATAAATGCACTTGTAAAGGTTCAAAAATGTTGATAAGTTACTAACTTCTTGCAATGTTGGTTGGGTAAAACAGCAACATTTCCTGAGAGAGAGGGACCTCCCCCTCCCCATTTTCTTAAGTTCTTTTGATCTTTTTTTTACTTTTTCTTGCTTTCCTCCCGCTTGGGAGCTTTTCTCTTCTAATTTAGCCAAGATTTAAAAGTTTCTCTCTCTCATTTTTGGGAGATTTCTATCCCGATCTAGTTTAGATTTTAGATTTTTTGCAGGTATGTTTTCGGGGTTTTGCTCTCCTCGGGTTTCGTTGGTGAACAACTCCAGTTTCAAAAGAGATTAGAGGAGTTTAGTGAATATTTTATTCATATCAAATCTATATTCGTTCAACCTTTTTACTCTGCTTAGTAATGGTGTTGGGGATGCCAAATCTAGATGCCTACCGCCGAAAGCCAAATTGTAGCAACATATAGAGTTTTCGGTGTGCGCTCATTACTGAAGACGGATTTAGTGATCGGCCTCTGATTATGGTGTGAAGAAGTCATTTATGTGCTCATTGAGCTTGTAACCCATAACTTTGTTCTGATGATTTCTCTTGTTATCTGAAGCTTGTTTTGTTTTGAAGTTGTCTGGGATGTATTTTGATTTTGCAATTGAACTGCGATATTTCTCTCTTGTATATCAAGAAAGTGAATGAAATGAAATATTACTTTTGAACAAAAAAAAATTGCAATGTTGGTAAATTTATTTCAGCATTGGAAATTTACTTGTGATACCGGCAAAATTTAAGAAGAGTTGGTAATTTACTAATTCATTTGAAATTTGGTAAATTCCTAATCGTATTGGTGACTTCCTAACAGGTCTCTTGACCTTTGAGTTAGTGGTCATACTTTTCTCTATCAACATCATTAGAAATTTACCGCCAATTTCATAAATCTATTAACTTGAAGATTTTGCAGTTTTTTACCTTAACAGGACACGGGTTTCATCTGAAAACTCCGATTAGCGTTTCTTCTCATCCGTATTTCAAGAGAAATACCTATCCCACTACTCAAATTTTTGTCTATCTGCTAGACAAGGCAAGATAGATAAGTTAGCGCTGTCATTATTTGTTCTACTGTTGAATAAGAGACTTGAAAAGGGTCGAGGAGACGAAAAGAAAAAGTACGTGATTAGCTTTCATTTCTGTAGAAGCAAAATGGTAGGTAATAGTATTGCCAAATTGTTGTTTCACATTTGTACTGCACTTTCCATGGGAATGAGAACATTTCTTTGCCTCACAAAGAAAAGGAATTGCCGAGTTACACAGACAAACTTGCGCGACTCCAAGGATTGCGGTCTGTTTATATTTCCCAAAGTTCTCTTGATAGGACATTGGAAGAGATGAAACAAACTGGTGCATCTCATGTTCATTGCATCAGAAGACAATCTGCCTTCCATTCAAATGAAAGTCGGACAAGCCAAATCGAATGAGATTAGCATATGACGACACTGAAAATTTGGATGAATTGCGCTGAAATATCGAGTTAAGTGACAATTCGAGCACAGGAAGATGTCCATGACACTGAAGGGTAATGGTGAACTCAAATGCCCGAATAGTTGAGACCACTTGAAAAGATGAAACCAATGTAAAGGAGACCAGGTCTGAGCTTGGACGCCTAATTTTATCTCCCTCTGGGAAGCATTATTTACATGCGATTCTTCTCTAAATGACCCAAATCTGGAGGAAGAGGGATTTGCAGGCTCTCAACTTGTAGGTCCTCCCCGATTTGATTAATGCTTTTGGCCTCTCTTAACCAGCAACTTCAATGTTAGCTTCTGAGCAGCAAGAGCTTCAGCCTCAAGGGTGGGCTCTCGCAAAATTGTTGTTTCAGCAACTAACGGGTCACGACGTATGGCTTCATGTTTGAGGCAGGATGCCTGTCTTCTAAGTAACCTATATAACACTTTAAGCGATCAATTGACTAACTTTCTATGTTGTATAAGAAACATAAACAATTAAGTATTTGAATACTGTAGAACATGTCTGTACGCACTCAATCTGTTTGCCGTTGACGGCATCCTGTTATTTTTCTGGAGCAAGTAATTGAAATTTCACCTCAAAAGGTATCTTGAACACCATATATGATCTCCCGCTTGAATTTCTCCTCTTGGTCCTGCTTGGTACTCTTACTGCACGACAGAAGCCAATGTTCATGGCAACAGTACTGTGTTTTTTCTTTTCCCCCAAAAAAAAAAAGGCAAGATGGAGGTCAGATATTACCGGCCCAGCATCATCATTGGTGCCGCTAATGTTGATACTAGCATATGAGCAAGCCATGTAGTGAGCATCGGATATGTCTCAGCCGAATGACTTATCCCAACACCACAGTAATAAGGCCAACCTGATGGCCAGTGAACATTTGTCTGCAGTAAGGTGTTTTCTTGCTCGATCGCCAACCTAATGTGAACATTCAGCCTAAAGTCATGAACTTGTCCATTTGGGTTACTGAAAATTTCAGCAACCGTAGCACATATATTCATTGGGATAAGCATTATTGACATACCAAATGTGTGCTGCGATGATCATATCGGTGGGCGTGATGTCCAAGTTGAGATGACTCTCGAGTCTGTAATAGCATTGTTCTTGGAATTCAACGCATAGACCCCAGAACTTAGGAAAGCTCTTGGTGATTCCACTACTCTTCTGTCTTAGCAAGAGAGAAGCCCATGTGTTTGCTGTCATGGGACCGGAGATCACTGTGTTAAAATAGGTAGTGATTGATTTTAGTCATCGAAAAGAAACGACAACAATGGCTACTGCTTCGTTCGTTCATTCTGCCTCACACAGCTGGCATTTCTTTTGCAGGCATTGTTGTGACAAAGAGATGACGTCCATGTCAATTGTCAACCAAACAAAATGTGATGGTGCTCAAAATGGATGTCATAGATTAGACGCCCAGTCCAACTGTCATAAGACCTATTTTAGTGTCAAACATTCACTCAATTGCTTAAGAAGGTGCTCAAAATTGGCAAAGCATTTACCTGAGGACCTCTGCAGAATGGCGGAACACCAAACCAAGAATGTTTCTGCGGGTAAGATCATTTCACTATCCTCCCCGGGAGCTTGACTGGTACTTGATCCACGGAAAACCAAGAATGCGCGCGCTTAAGATGGCCTAGAGATCACCTGATTATTCAGGAATTAATAGATCAGTAGCATGACAAGAAAAATGCACACTATATCTACAGCATGAGAGTTTTACAGAATCATCGCATAGCGCAGGCATTTCCCTCCTTGTGAAATCAAATAAGCAGATTGCCCCCACTGTCTACAGCATGAGCCACGACCCACGTGTGAAAATGGATGAGGGGTATGTATTTTCTTCATTTTTCCTTGCACGTTTGGGAAATAAAGCCATGTTTGCACACCCTGCAAATATATTTTAAGTCTGTCCATGCCACAACCCCCTCTCCACTAACAACCACCCCCCCTCAAACCCAAACAAAAAAAAAAACCAACACACACCCACCCACACATATCGAATCAAGTATAAAACTTTAATTCGAGAATTACCTTGCGGGATAATTTCTGGTGATAACCGTGTGTGAGATATGTTGGGGACATGAGCAATCTTGTACCAGTCCTCGCCTGCATCTCTTTTGCACCTCTCCTCCAATTCTGGGCAAAGTGAGATTGTTAGGCGAGTAAGGGATGCCAGCCTTCTCATTCCTTCAGGTAATGATGTCAGCGAGCGGCACCCGATGATCTCAATCCGTTGAAGTGATTGAAGGGCCTCGATCTGCTCTGGTAATGCCTTCAAATTGGAGCAATGATAAATTAGGAGATGCTTGAGATTGCTGAGCTGCAGAAGCCACTGTGGGAGAGATGCCAGTTTGGGAAGTTCTTCAATGAACACGGACTGGAGATTCTGAAGTGCTCCATGGAAATCCAAGGTGTCGCCGCTTTCATCTTTGGATAAATCCAGCTCCGAACAATTCCAAATAGTGAGATGCACAAGGTTGGGTAGACGTCTCATACCGAGTGATGGGAGGGAAGTTAACCGATGACATCCAATGATGCAAAGATATTCAAGTGAGGTGAGGCTTTGCCAACCCTCCTCTAACGAACTTTCTAAAAGCTCAAACCCCCAGATTTCCAATTTCTTTAACTTATTAAGGCCAAATCCAAGGAAATGCTTACATCTCTTGCAATCCTTCAACACTAACTCAGCTAAATTGGGCAAGGAAGATGCAAGGCATTCCGTCATCCACCTCGGAAAACTCTCACCATCATATCCTTCAATCTTCAACTTTTGCAGATTTGAGTGAGGCCTCAGTCCGTCTAATAACACTTCACTTCTATTCCCAATTACTGCATCATTGATATCACGATCGTCCCAATAAAGTGTCAAAGATTCCAGAGAATGCTTCCCTATCAAATTCGCAGCCTTAGATTCTGTTGCTGCATCTGTCACGCTTCCCACATTTTCAATTCTAAGGCTTCCCCGGATGTTATTGAGCCCATTTAGCTCCCCAAGTCTGCAATAATTCTTAGCAAGAGCTTTCTCTTTGGGTAAAATGAAGCGGGTTAGCATATGTAGAGAACTCAATTGCCTTAACCCTCTTGGCATATAACTAAGGTTTGAACAAAAATCTATGTTTAGATTTCGAAGGCTGACTAACTTTTTTATGCCCCTTGGCAATTCTTCAAGGGAACCACAACCGTAAAGGTTGAGCGTTTGCAAACTTTGTAATCTCGTAATGGAGTTAGGAAGCCTTTTGAGTGTCATATTGTAAGAGAGATTGAGATACGTGAGGTGCTGCAACTTACAAATGGACCTTGGCACCTTCTCAACAATTGTGGCTTGCAGATCCATGATGCGCAATTTCTTGAAACTTTGAATGAGTTGACATAGATCTACTTCACTCATTGCTTTCCTTTGTTTCATTTCCCAAATTCGAGTAGTAGATAGAATTGTTCTCAGTGGATTTTCTTTCAAGGGTGAAATTGTAAGTTTACCCATCAAATTGAAAGTTGGACCAAATGATATATGACGAGTTCTCTTAGTCTCATGTACGGATTTTCTGTCATCCCATGCCGCCCAATACTCGGTCCCTGCAACGTTGCAGGCTAGATCATGCATCAAATCATGCATCTTGCAAGTCTCCTTGTTCGTGTTTGGATCTTTTTCATAATCTTGGAAGAAGTTGCTCCAAAGTAGATTTATGAAATACCCATTAGCAATGTCTTCTAAAGGCTGACTTTTATTTGATGGCTGGATAAATCCATTTGCCATCCAAAGATTGACCAAAGTCTGCTTTTCCATCACATCATATTGGGGAAACAATGAACAGAATGCAAAACATTATTTCAAATGTGAAGGAAGATGGTCATAACTTAGCCTAAGAGTAGATTGTATGCGATCTTCCCTTTGAGATGCTTCTAGGAGCTCATAATCTTTAAAATGTAACCATTCCTGTTTAGTTTTCTTAAAGAATAGTAAACTCCCAATGGTTCGAACAACCAATGGGACCCCAAAGCACTGTCTAGCTATCTCTTTGGCGATAGCTCGCATTTCGGGATCATGTATCTCCTCTTTGTTTCGACAAGCAATTTGCATTAACAAATCAAGGGACGCTCTTTCAGATAAGTTCCCCAGAAGATGAGGTGGAGCAGTGCGAGTGATCTCTGCAACCGAACGAAGGCATGTAGTAATAAGGATCTTACTTCCTCTAGCGCCTTCCACCAATAAACCTTTCAACCCCCGCCAGCTTTCTAGGTCTTCATTCCACAAGTCATCTAAAACTAAGAGATATCTCTTTCCCTCAATTTCTTCTCTCAGCTCACTTTGCAATTGCTCCATTGCAACCACGCTAGGTGCTATCTTCTTGGCACATGCTATGATATTTGCAACTATTCTTTTCACATCAAATTCATTAGAGACACAAACCCACATTTTCAAGTGGAAGTGTTTACTGACCATCTCATCATTATAGACACATTGAGCAAGTGCCGTTTTTCCAACCCCACCAATTCCAACAATTGGAAGGATGGAAACGTTTTCTTTCACATCCAAGTCGAGTAAAAATTCCATAACCGTCTTCTTATCGTCATCTCTCCCTTTAATATCTCCCTTATGTATAAATGAATGTGTATCTTCTCTCTTCCTCCACTCTCTCTCAGGGTGCTCATCCAAGTGGAATCCCCTATTAGCTTTGATGGCTTCTATTTTCTCACTCACTACTCTTATTTTGTTACGCATCTTCAGTTTAAAAGCAAGCTGATTTGAACTTGAGAAGAATATCCTTACCTCCTTCATCATTTTGTTGTGGCCCCTTAGTTCTCGTCGCATAGCTTCTATATTGATTTCTTCAAGCACGTCTTGTGCATCATAGAAAGCGTCTTTCAGTTTCTCAATCCAAACTTGGATTTCGTGATTCTTGTAGTATTGCTCTGCTGCGTCGTCCAGTACAGCCCGAAGCGTGGAGACTCTGTCTTTGAGCACCTCGAGTTCATGCTTGACTCCCCATAACTTTCCAACAGTTTCCAATGCTTGGGGAGCTAGATAATCAATGATCTTACCAGCAATACCAAGGTTAGTAGCTTCCGCCATTTTTGTTCTCTTTGTCTCTCTGTGTGGATCAGAAGATATTAGTCTAGTCAGTCAAATGCTAGAGACTTCAATGACGGACTTGAGCTGTTTTAGATTTTACGTGCTTCTGGTGTTTACTGGTCTTACAAGCTTGCAAAGGTAAGGAAAAAGATGTCGAAAGCAAATCACTGACCTTATAGTTCATACAACAATAAAACCTATGCATGCATGGTAAAAATAACTTGAGAGCGAAATTACCAGGAGCACGGGAAGAAATCAGTAATGAAGGACACCCTGGCGAACCTGAATGAAATGTAGGCAACAAGACAAGAGAAGAAATGATGAAGAAATGGTTCTCGAGTGTTGCCTGTAGTTATCCGCGTTACGCGTCATATATATAAGCAAGAAAAGAGGAACATTCCTTTCTAACGTGGACATAGCAAGGAAACGGGGAACATGATGCCCTTCTTGCCTTGTAGTCTCGGTAGGACATTGGACAGATAGGGAAAGGTGTCACGTCCATGATTTTTGTAGATTCATGATTTCCATTAGAGACAATTTTCCCCCAGAACTCTTACGGATTCCATTTATTCCAATCTCTACAATTCTATAATAGTTAAATTTCACTACTAATTAAAATGAAAAAAAAATTAAAATCATATTTCCAAAATCTATATAATTGTAAGTAGCACATGGTATACTTCTTAGTATTATAATTGCAGCTATATATATATATATACAGACACACACACACATAACTGCAGTTGCCAAAGGGATAACTACTAGTATCGGTAACTTGATAAATTTATCATAATCGTCGTGTAACCATAGATTCCAATAATGAATCAATGTAATAATTGTTACCTTAAGCTAATTGCAAATTAAAAATCATAACTCATGCATTAGAACTTTTAGTATAATCAAGTTCGATTTTGTCATGTAGCCATGAACTATCACTTTGTGATATACATAACATTTACTGATAATGACAGTTAATCTTAGCCCGACTAATCTTATTCAAGTATATATATCTTATCATTTAAAACTAAAATTACCACTAAAAATTAATATTTTGTAATGTATATTGTTGGATGAACCCTAGCACCAAACACAACGCAGGTGAGTGGGAATTAGATGCTACTTAGTGTTGTCAAGAACGAGCTTTATGCCATCCGCAAAACGGCTTGTTTTCCCATCAACCTTTTGATCTTACCATACATATACCACTAGGCAGGTGAGTGGGAATTAGATGCTCTTAGCGTTAATTTTTCAAGAACAAGATTCATGACATTTGTAAAATGGCTTGTTCCCATCAATCTTGTGATTGGCTTACAAGTTGATTGATTTTACCATCCAAAAAAAAAATCCCAACAACAATTTTCACTAAAATTTTCACGAGAACATTTTTCACTAGCAGGACATAAGGTTTAATTTCTTTAAAAAAAATACCAAACTTAGGTTTAATCTCAATCTCGTCCCAAATTTCTTTTTTTGTCTAAAAGAAAATTTCAAACTATCACTCTAGTCTTAAATCTGCCCACGGGTCCATAAATGCAGCTAGTTTCTCTATAATTATCAACCTCATGTCCAGGCATCAATGCCTTCACCTTTGTATGGAACAACAATAGGCAACTAATGTCGATAATTTTGAAGAAACCAATGGCAACTTTTAGATTCTTTAGCAGACTTAGGACTAAATGAAAATTGAGGACTTTTTTTAGATGAAAAAAAGTTTGGGGTAGAATTGAAATTGAACCTAAAGTTACGAATTTTTTTAAGGAAACCATAGTTAATGAATTGGGAGTGGACCCAAATTAGCCGTAGGACAAAATGTCAATCTTGAATCTGTCTATCTACCCCTCCTACAGTGAAATATTCAAATTTACAATCCAAAATATGGACTATCATTTGATCTTCCAAGGAATCTTGCTACAACTGAGTTGTTTTAAAACAACTATGCTCACTGTGACATATTTATAATATAACAGAGGGTAAATACGTCACATAGATACGAGTTTAGGATTTTTTTGTGCTACTAAAAATAAAGATTACGATATATGTGTTATAATGGGAATAGTTTGAACTTTTTGGTGACTTTTTTCTTAGATTAAATAACAACGATAGAAATGATGGAGTTTTGTCATAACGCGACTCAACCATTAAACTGCACTCTACCTAACTTTCCCATAAGTGATATAATTCAAGTGTAGTTTTTCTAAAAAAAGAAATATAAATTGTTTTTATGAAAATTTTACATGTTTCGGCCGAAAATTTGTAAAAGTGATTTTGAAATAAGGTTTATTCAATTAAACAAATAAGGTTTTGTTGATGTTTGTGAAAGCGTACAGCTTGACATCCACCACAGGTGGATAATATCATTGTCTGTCGATTTGACGTGTCATCTTTATCCCTTTTCCTCTTTATCTTACTTTTCCTTTCTCCAAAAGACGACCAGAAAAAGTGAGAGATAATGTGTAACAATAGATTCCAATAATGAATCAATGTAATTATTGTTACCTTAAGCTAACTGCAAATTCATAATTCATGCATTAGAACTTTTAGTATAATCAAGTTTGATATCGCCGTGTATCCATGAACTATCACTTAGTGATAGACATAACCTTTGTTGCTAATGACACTTAATCTTAGTCAGACCAATCTTATTCAAGTAACTATATCTTATCATTTAAAACTAAAATTACCACTAAAAAGAAATATTTTGTAGTATATATTGTTGGGTGAACCCTACCACCAAACACAATGCAGTTGAGTGAAAACTAGATGCAACTTAGTGTTGTCAAGAACAAGCTTCATGCCATCCGTAAAACGGCTTGTTTTCCCATCTATCTTTTGATTTTGCCAACATATACCTCTAGGCAAGTGAGTGGGAATTAGATGCTACTTTTTCAAGAACAAGATTCATGCCATCTGTAAAATGGCTTGTTCCCATCAATCTTGTGATTGGCTTACAAGATTGATTGATTTTACATAAGTACATATATACCACTAGGCAGGTGAGTGGGAATTAGATGCTCCTGAGCGTTACTTTGCCAAGAACAAGATGCATGCCACCTGTTAAATGGCTTGTTCCCATCAATCTTGTGATTGGCTTACAGGAAAGGATAGAAGATCTAATTCCTTAAAAATTTCAAACTTTAGGTCTAATCTTAATTCTAGTCTCAAATATGCCTAGGAGTCCAAAAATCACCACTAGTTTCTCTAAAATTATCAACCTTAGCTCCAGTTAGAGGTCCATTAACATAATTGTTTCTTCATCAACACATTCACCTTTGTATTGAATAATAGTAACCCCTTGATGTTGATAATCTTGAAGAAATCAACGGCAATCTTTGGGTGTGCCGACAAATTTAGGACTAGAGTGAAAATTGAGGATTTTTTTTTTTATAAAAAAAGTTCCGAGCCAAATTGAAATTGAACCTAAAGAAACGGATTTTTGAAGGAAACTTTTGTTAATGAATTGGGATTGGGCCTAAATTAGCCGAGGATAGCATGTGAATGTTGAATCTGTCTATCTACCCCTCCTGATGTGAAATATTCAAATTACAACCTAAAATATTGGCATCATTTGATCTTCCAAGGAATCTTGTAGCGATAAAGTTGTTTTAAAAGAGTTGAAACAGCTATATCTTTCATATTGTGTTATCTCCCCAACATACAAAATCCTAAATTTGTACCCGTATGACACGTTTACTCTCTGTTAGGAGTTGTCAATGATTTTGCAACCAAAATCACGTCATTGTTATTTCACTTAAGCCACATAGGTGTCATGTCAACACACATTGTTTTTAGTCGTCAACAATGCTCATTGACAGAACCTTGACATAGGGTAAATGTGACATTCTGAAAATTCAACCTATTTTCGGGATTTGTAATATAGAATGGATATATTTCATGTAACATCCCGAATTTTGGAGGTTTATAAGTTGAAATAAGTTGGATTTTGGGATTAGAATATAAATGTTGGACATCGCCTCGAAAGGCGTGAATTGGCAACATGGCATTGGAATGCCTAGAGAAAAGGGCAAAATTGAAAATTACCATCTCGCCCCCGTCTTGTGCTGGAATCCATGGCTAGAGAGTGTTAGTAATTTTAGCGGGGCTAGAAAAATTGTTCGGTGGTTCTCCGAGTTATTTTCCGATCGCGATTAAGCCAAATCAACACCAATTGAGCCCTTACCGGTCCTGAAATTTCATGAATTTCGAGAAATGTCTCATCGGTCATCTTTTTGACCAATTTGACCAGCTTTGACTGAAAATAATTGTAGCCCAAGTTTTATTAGTCCAAATTTTACTGATAGTCCAAAAATCAGTCAATTCGTTCAGCTTTATGTCGCTTTCGATGAATAGTCACCGACAATAATTATCCCTAAGATATTTATTGGTCAAACCACTCTCTCTCCACCGTTATTTCCAACAGATTCTCTCTCCTCTCTCTTCTCTCTCTCTCTCTCTAAAATTCAGATCTCTCTCTCTCGCGGCCCAGTTTTCTGGCCTCAACTTCAATCGGCCGCCAACGGAAATCCAACCATTGGATCATCGCGATTTTTGGGTATGTTGTATTTCAATGTCTTGTGGTTCTATTCCAACTTGAATCACTCCGATCCGACGTCGTTTGGCCTTTCGAATCTGCTTTGAAATTTCGGTCGACGAACTAGTCTTTTGTTATCCGAATTTCATATAGGGCTCATATTGATATATGTTGACCCCAGCGACCCCTAGAGCTCATTTTCATACGAAAATATTGATTTTTAGCTTATGAACCATTACATTTGACCCTTGAACAGCCTTGTTTCCTTGGGTTTTGCCGGATTCCGCGTCGTCACCGGGCCATTCGTCGTTCTGACGCCCATCCGGCTTCGAATCAGCCTCGTTGAGGTAAGCCGACCCCCTAAACCTCGAGTAGGATGTTAGATGATTCTTGGATAGACTCTAGGTGCAATTCGTGGTAAATCGATTTAGGAAAAGTTGTTGGAATTGGCGTATTTGCACAAATTAAATTCTGTGGGGCTGTGAATATTCTATGGATTAGTGAAATGTTGCTGTCCATGTTTGAATGAGGCTGTTTGATATGGTGGATGTGGGTCCCGCAAGGTTCAGGTACCAAAAAATAGATTTTCGGGATATTTAGAGCGAAAACAGGCCAAATAGTGTTTTGAAATCACTATTCACGACACCCTGAGGACTGTTCACGAGCTTAGAATAGTGTTCTCATGCTGTCCATTCGTATTTAGGGTTAATTATTAAGATAACGTAGGCCTAAAATGCATATTGTAGTGGAAAAAGGGCACGGACCTGATGCGTTTAACGCAGGTCGAGTTGGTGAGAATGTGTGACTGATTATTGGGATGAATTATTGGGATGCTTGATTATTTTGATGATGCGTCATTTCTCGTTTGCCCTTATTTCTTTTCTGTAACCCGAGAGATTAGGAGAGCATGTTAGAGTTGAATCCGAGGGTATGTAATATCCTGAGAGAGATTAGGGGTGAGCTCACTGAGATGTGTTCTCACGGTGATTTCCCCCATCTTTCAGTCCCTAGGATATAAGCACGACAGGAATACCACAAGATTTGATATTCAAGTGGGGGAGTACCCAATTGGCGAGGACAATTGATGGTGAATCGGTAGTTGCTGAAGAATGTGATCGCCCTGGATTAGTTGTTGTCGTTAATATTTGTAACGCTGATATTCAAGTGTAACATGGAGCTGAGAATGTGTAATATATGAGGTGTTATGGTTGGCTAGTCCTTGCTCATTCATTGTCAGGGGTAAGATATCGCTTCCGCTAGCATTAATTTGGATATTAAGTTTTTTGGGTCGGCGACAGTCTTGGGATGTCGCATGTATCGACCGTCGTTGCGCAGATGTCGCGCGCACATGGAGGTTCGGGGCATGACATCCCTGTTTTGGTATCAGAGCGGGTTAGTAGAGTAATAAGGAGTGACGATTTAGAGCATGGATAGCTCGACCAGAAGTGTATTCGAGATTTAGAGCGATAAGGATGTTGATCTATGGGATAGTCAAATAGATCGACCCTAGGTGTCTGCTAGCTTTGAGCAAGTCTTGTTTGCCGCATGAATATGCCTATGAGTGCTAGGCTTGAATCGTTTGATGCTGAGTGATTTACAGTGATTCTGCTAAGTTGCAGGTGTGACTGGAGTTGAGGTGAGAACCTAGGCCCTAATTATTGTATACTAGCGATAGTTGCCTTATGGCCACTTGTTGGATGAGAACTTTATCAATCAATGTATAAATTTGATGATCTTTGTGCTTGATGGGACAGTACAGTGATCGATAATGTTCAGCCTAAGATAGGGCTTGATGTGAAGTGAGTAGTATGTGAGGAGTAGTGAGGACAATCACGCATTGCATATGTTAATTGCATCAAAATTTGAAGTTTGAAAAACGTACTTGCATAGTTCATGACATTTTTTTGTTGGACTTGATAAACCGTCGCTTGGTATGGGACAAGCTGTACGGAATGCCTAAAAACCGTAGTGAGACATGGTATGGGACGTGTTGAACGGGATCTTCTTAGTAGGTGCTTGACTTGGGAACGAACTAGGCGAAAGCTGGTGGGTCTGTAACGATTCGGTCTGACGAGGGCGATGAGTGATCGCCGAAGCTAGAGAGAGCTCAGATAAGGTGCAGCTCCTGGCAGGCTTCTAAGATGACCGACGAGACATTTCTCAAAATTCGTAAAATTTCAGGACCGGTAAGAGCTCAATTGGCGCTGATTTGGCTCAATCGTGATTGGAAAATAACTTTGAGTACTACAGAACAATTTTTCTAGCCTCGCTAAAATTACTAACACTCTCTAGCCATGGATTCTAGCACAAGACGGGGGCGAGATGGCAATTTTCAATTTTGCATCTTCTCTAGGCATTCCAATGCCATGCTGTCAATTCACGCCTTTCGAGGTGATGTTCAACATTTATATTCTAATCCCAATATCCAACTTATTTCAACTTATAAACCTCCAAAATTCGGGATGTTACATTTCAGAGATACGTTTTAGTTAAATCTCACTTGAGACTGATCACCTCAAATAGATTTGGTATCATAGAATCCAATTTTGGGCTTCAATTCAATTAATTTTGATTTTTTTGAGGTTAATTGAGAGAATTTGGTCGACCGAGTCAGTCAAGTCGGATTAGGTCCGACCCAATGACCCGGCCAACCTATCTTCCTCCTAAAGCCTCACACGTGAACAGAGGGAGAGGAGGCCAAAATGGCTGAACCATTCCACACCATTTTTGAGCCAATCGAAGCTCTGATTAAGTGCCGAAGTTGGCCGGACGCCCACTTGCCTAATGGCACGTGTCTACGGCGTCGGGCATGTACCCACAGAGAGCTATTGAAGCTCCCCTGCGCAAAAATTCTGCGGGGAGCTGGAGTATAAAACCCAAGGCACTTTCTATTGAAAGGGGGGATTCTCATTCAGTTAGAACGAATTTGGGGGCATTTTGTTTCTTGTTGGGATAATCACAGAGAAAGAGAGGGAAGGAGGAAGTAACCGTGCGCTTGGTAAAAAACGCCATTGGAGCTGAACTTCAGAAAATCTGTCGAAGCTTCGCCGGACCAATACAGGCGAAATCGAAGCATAACGCCAGCCATCCGAGCATCCTAAAGCTCCAAGGAAGCTTCTGGACCCCTCCAATCTTGCTTACAACTTCTGAATCAATATATCCCAGTTTTGAACTTCTGAAGGATCGTTCATGGCAAATCGAGTTTTACTCGATCATTTTGGTTGAAACCGATTCCAAACTCCTCCATACACTCTCCTGATTCCATCCATATGTTTTTTGTGCATTTCCATTGCGTAAATCATTGAGTCAGCCCCTGAAACTCCACTCATTGATCGCGAGCTCCCTTGCTCATTCGAGAACCAAACAGGCCTCCTCGAGCATCAGGTAAGCTTCCTTAACCTTATGTGATGCTTCCTCAGCGATTAGTTTGGCTTGATTGCTTAGATATCAGTTAGGCCGAGTGCTCACCAGAGATTAGCTTCTGCCATAGTTGGTTCGAGCTTTTAGGTAGTCTGCTATTTGTGAATTTGATATATGTTGATCTGGATGCCTTTTAGAGTTGATTGCCGTTGAAATCGCAAAGTTTGGGAAAGTGCAGGCGTCGAAATGGCCTTCCGACGAGGTGCCGGCGATGGAACGCCGGTGCCAATCGTATTCTTCGGCTAGAGGTTGACCGGGTCAATGATGACGTGGCGCTGACTTGGCTTGCCACGTCAGATGCCTTGTCAGCTCAGTTGTTATAACCAATTTAGTCGAACAATAGACTAGATCGGATAGCTAACATTATGCTACATGTCACGATCTGAGAATTTCTGAGAATAAAAAATTAATTTGGTTTATCCAATCATTTTCAGAAATAAAAATTGAAAAAATTAATGGACGGCCAAGATTAGGTCTATTCGTTTGTGTCAACCGTCGGATTTGGTATGCTGTTTGGATGGTTAGGATTTAGTCTTAGATGTGATCGCGGCCGTAGATTTTAGTATGAGGGACGGACGATAAGATTCGTGCCACGTGTCCCATCTGTGGCCTTCAGATTAGAAATTAGGCGAGAAAATAGAAAACAAAATAAAAAATTCTAATAATCCAAAAAAATTCAAATAATACCCAAAACTATGTCGTTTTGATGTCGGGTTTGAATCGAGTTTGGGTTGGTGGGCCGGGTCAATCTGACCCAATATGTATAATAAATAATAATAAAGTTTCTAAGAAAAGGATAAAAAAAAATTAGAAAAATAGAAAAATTAATAAATAAAAAAAATTCAAAACTGCGTTGTTTTTTAATTTGATTTAAACCCGTGTGGGTTTGGGCTGGGTTCTCGAGTTTGTGGGCCAGGTCAACCCAACCCAGTTTGAAAATTTAAATAAAAAATAATAAAAATGATTAAAAAATTCGAAAAATGCATTAAAAATTCAAAAAAAAAGGAAAATGGATTAAAAATTCATAAAAAAAAATTCTAAAAAATTCTAGGAAATTCATTAAAAAATTCAGAAAAATTCCCAAAGATTGTGAAAAAGAGGAATAACCATGTTCAACTAGTTTGACCTATTTTCATAATTTTGATTACCAGAACCTTGAAAAATGACCATTTTGCCCTTTAAGTCAATTTGACCCAAATTTTCCTGAATCCCCCTCGAACTTAATTGGTGTACTCTCTAAGCCTTTAGAGCTCTACGAGGCTTATCATGTGGCCAATTGAGTGATGATTTCATGCGATTTATCCGCACGTCTTTGATTCCTTGACTACACACTTATTTTCAATGATTATGACTGATAAGACAGATAATCTCAACTGCATGAACCCTTTAGATTTTATCATTTTAGGACTTACCTCATTCAAAAAGTATCTACATGAACTCTATAGAATATGAAATCACTCAAATTAGGTACCGAAAGGGTATCGACCAACGAATCGATGTAATTAAGTCCCCAAACCTGTTTCTCTAATTTTCGCAGAATTAAATGATATCTCTCAATCGCTCGATAAGGTTTCCAATAACACCCTCAAAAAAATGATTGGTGGTGACTCCGATGACATGTACACTAATCACATGTCATCCGACCACACTAAAGTCGATCTCGATTTTAATAATTCCTCCCTGACGCAATTTGATATGAGCTTGGGAGAGCCCGAGCCTCGATCTCATTCGTCCTATTCGAGCGGACGAGATTCTGGCAATCCATTAGGTCACCTCACTTAAAAGGAAAACCCCGCAAGGAGGGTCGCGATACTCATATCTGATGCATATCCATATTTTGCACATCTCATGCATATCACGTTTGCATATGTTATGTTTGCATATCACGTTTGCATATGTTATTTTTGCATATCATGTTTTTGAGTATCACCCATTACACCTTCCATTTTTTTTTTCGAATAAAACGTATATGGAAGTTTTCATTTATTTATTTATTTTTGCGTAAATGGCTGTGCCTCTTTTCATATATTTCACACTTTGTCAAGTCACATGCTAATACTTTGAATACCGTTGTTTGCCATGTAATGATTTGATTGCTATTATGCTATGCCATTCTATTGACATGTCATTGAATCTTTGCGTGTTTCATGTTCATGAGTTTTGCATATCTCATGTTGCATGTCCATTTATATAGCACATCTCACGTTTTATCATATCGTATATTTGCATGTCCATGTCGCATTTTATTTGCCATGTCATTTTGTATGTTTAATCTAATTGAATGTATAATTGTTTGCACGTTGCTTATTATCTTGCATTATGTCTTGTCTTGATGTCATACCATTCTTGCATGTTTTAATTAATTAATTAACTTTGCATATATCGTAAGATAGCTTTAAAACTATTTTTCATGCATTGCATCTAAAAAGTGAAAACACAAAAAGAACACCTCACTTAAGCTTAAAAGTAAACTAAGCCAGGGTTACCGACTTAGGATATTCCATAAAATTCAAGGTACTGAAAAGGTATTGATTTTAACTAACTAGTGTAATCAAGTTCTCGAATCCCTTAATCTCTTGTTCGTAGAAGTAAGGTATTTCTCCCGATACTTTACTTAGGTTTCTAATCAACCTACAAAAAATGATTAGTGACGACTCCAAACTATCTGAATATTAAATTTAAAATCAAAGTTGCAATTTGGTAGGGTTTGGGAAAGTCCGTATTAGGTTAACCGTTTGATGAACTAAATAATCCATTAGCCTAAAGGAAACCCCTTTTTTTTTAGGTTGCGACAATACTACTCTCCCACTTGAATTAGTTAATGGCAACATCAACTTATCAAGTGGTTGTAATTAAGATATGTTTGAACTTAATTCCTCACTTTTCACATTGCTCCCATTTGAATGAATCAAATAGAGAATAATCTTCACATATCTCACTCTTTTTAGGAAAATCATTATATAGGAATGTGACATCTCGTAATTCAAAATTAGTTAGACTTTCACTTTCTTGCTTACTTATAAAAGCATACCCTTTCGAGTGCTCTAAGTACCTTATGAAAATACTCTTTTTGACTCTATGGCCTATTTCTCATACTTATGGGAGGACTCGTGAGTATAGTCAGCACATCCCCAAGTTTTAAAAAAACTCAAATCAGGTTTTCAACCTGTCCATAATTCAAATGGAATAAAAGTAGATGATTTAGAAGGCACACGATTAAGCATATGGGCATCAGTTTATAAAGAATCACCCCAAAAGATGATTGGCAAATTAGCTTATGCCATCATAGATCTAGTCATTTTCATTAGGGTTCTGTTTCTTCTCTCAACATCCTTTTGTTGAGGAGTCGCTAGAATAGTCATTTGTCTATCTATTCCTTTTCATCACATCAATTTTTGAATTGTGCATTTTATAGATATTTCAACGCGGACTCTCTCATCACGGATCGTGCCTCTTCGGCGTACACTAAGCTAGCCTATATTAACATATATTAAGAGTACATGTCATACTTTAGTAGACCAGCCCATATATTAGTTTTAATTAATATAGACCACATTAGGATAACTCTAACATTTTGTTCTTTTGATTTTCGGCAATGTTACGTATTTGTATTTCTAGTTTACACATGTCATACATCTTTCTTTTTTTTTGCAGAGGCGTTGGCCGTCGAGACCAGTAGGAAGCACCATACACAATCCCCATATTTGGTCCTTGCTTATGGTCATTCGTGGGTAGACTGAGTCATGCCGTTACCGCCGACATTTCATCCCGACCAACCATTAATCCTTACATTGAGCACAAAGGCTTCCTCCCAGTGTTCGAATCCATTCGAGTTGGAAACAGAATAGGGTCGCTCTCATCATCTATAGCAAAGAGTATGTTCGCGCAATTCTCTCTCGTTTCTTTGTGAAACTTTCTGAAAATTGTATGTGCGGGACAGTCATTTTCGCATCGCTTAATTTTGCTGCAATTTGGCTTCCTGGTGAACTTGTGTTGCATGATTGGAGAAAAATTTCGGCTTTGCATTGCTTGTTGGACTTTCAATTGAAAGTAGAGCGACAGGTTATTCTGTGTAATTGTGGTAGAGAAAAACCTGATGGTTTCATCAATCTGAAGTTGGTTTAAGATCGCGAAGCGCTTCATTTATTGACAAAAAAAAGGTAATTTATTATGTACATTTTAGCACGATAATTTTGGAAGGCTGATCGAGTTTCAAAGATTAAGTAGTAATGCCTAGCCATTTATTTTCTTTTGATTGGATTGAAAAAATGATGAACTGCATACAGCCATCTTTTATTTAAGATGTGGAATGATAATGAAACGGTTTATTTCTTCCATGATACAATTATTTTTTCAATAAACACAAACTTTAATCAACATCAACATCAATATCAACATCACATTTATCCCAAATCAGTTGGGGTCGACGATCGATGAACCCGAAGCGAAAAACTTAAAATATATTAAAATAAAAGCAAAAACATGAGTACCCCAGAAATAAAATAAATAAATATAAATAAATACATAAATAGAAAGGACTAAATATGGCACTTTGGATCATAGGAAATCCCCCAATCTACCCCCCTTCTGCCCTATCATCTACAATGTGAATAGCTTTCCTCCACTCAGTCCTAAGACAGACCGTACGCCAATCTATTTCCCACTCCATTAGATCTTGTTTTACTACCTTCTCCCAAGTAAGTTTCGACCGACCTCATCCTTTCTTCGTATCGTGTTGTCGGTAACACATTTCTGTTCTTATCAGAGCATCTAAGGGTCTACGGAGAATATGTCCAAACCATCTCCATCTATGTTCTCTCATCTTTTCTGCAACCGGTGCTATTCCAACTTTTCGTCGAATATCGTCATTTCTTATCTTACCCAGCCTTATATGACCATACATCTACCTTAACATCCTCATTTCCGCTACCCCAATTTTATGCTCATGTTGCTTCTGTACTGGCCAACATTCAGTTCCGTATAGCATTGCAGGTCTTATTGCTGTTCTATAAAATTTTCCCTTTAACCTAAGAGGGATTTTGCGATCACACAAAAATCCTGATGTACTGCGCCATTTCATCTAACCTGCTTTGATTCTATGGCTAACATCCTCATTAATCTCTCCCCTCTTTTGTAAAATTGATCCCAAATATCTGAAAGCATCTTTCTTAGGTACCTTCTGTCCAAGCATATCTACGGATTCTTGATCATCTCCTCTTGTCATGGCGAACTTACACTTCGTGTATTCCGTCTTACTCTTGCTTAGCGTAAATCTTTTGGACTCCAACGTGTTTCTCCATAATTCTAATTTAACATTGACCACAGCCCTGGTCTCATCAATAAGCACAATATCATCTGCGAACAGCATACACCACAGCACCTCATCTTGGATATTTTTTGTTAACTCATCCATAATTAATGCAAAAAGATAAGGACTCAAAGCCGAATCTTGATGTAAACCAACTGTGTTTGGAAAATAACTTGATGTGCCATTATAGGCCTTCACACATGTAGTCGCACTATCATGCACATCCTTGATTGCCTCTACATACTTTAATGGTACTTTTCTTTTCTCAAGAATCAACCAAAAAACTTTTCTTGGAACCCTATCGTATGCCTTCTCGAGATCAATAAATATCATATGTAGATCATTCTTCTTTTCTCGATATCTCTCCATCAACTGTCGTATTAAGAAGATAACCTTCATGGTAGATCTTCCTGGCATAAATCCAAATTGATTTACAGAGACCTTGGATTTTACTCTCAAACGATGCTCAATAACTCTTTCTCACAATTTCATGATATGGTTCATAAGCTTAATGCCTCTATAGTTGCAATAGTTTTGAATATCCCCCTTGTTCTTATAGATAGGCACAATCATACTCTTCCTCCATTCATCAGGCATTTTGTTAGCTTGGAGAATCTTGTTAAACAGTTTAGTCAACCAACTTATTACCACATTCCCTAAGCATCCCCATACTTCAATATGGACATCATCTGGTCCCAAGGCTTTACTAGTTTTCATCTTCTTTAAAGCATCCTTAACTTCTTGTGCTCTAATTCTACGCGCAAATCTTCTGTTAACTCCTCAGAAGCGTCCACCAAATCTACCTCACTTCTATCGCCCTCCCCATTATAAAGCTTGTTAAAATAGCTCACACACCTTTCCTTTACTTCTTCATCTCTTACTAACAGTTTTTGATTTTCATCCTTGATACATCTAATCTGGGTCAAGTCTTTACTTTTCTTATCCCTTATCTTTGTAAGCCAATAGATATCTTTTTATCCCTCTTTGCTCCCAAGTTTTTTATATATATATCAGAAAAAGCCTTGCCTCTAGCCTTTCTCACAGCTTTTTTGGCATTTATGCAGATATCTAAAACACTCCTTCTTTTGCTTAATTGCCTCCTGCACCTCTTCATTCCACCACCAAGTTTCCTTTGTTTGATGTCCTTACCCTTTACTTTCACCTAACATCCCTCTTACCTCTGTATGCATTTAGACATCTCGCTCCACATCCCATTTACTTGTCCCTCTAGTTTCCATGGTCCTTCTTGAAGCATCCTTTCCTTGAAATCGGTATGTTTTTCCTCCTTTAACCTCCACCATCTTATTCTGGGATTTTGAGCCCTTCGCGGCATTTTCTGTGCCTTATACCAAATCTCTAAGACCACCAACTTATGTTGCGTAGCTATACATTCTCCCAGGTAGACTTTACAATCTATATATGAGGTTCTATCCTCTCTTCTAGCAAGAAAGAAATCAATCTAACTACAATTTTGACCTCTGCGAAAAGTGATTGGATGTGACTCTCTTTTCGTAAAGAAGGTATTTGCTAACATCAAATCATACGCTAATGCAACGTTCAAGATGTCTTGGCCACTCTCATTTTTAGTTCCATAGCCAAAACCTCTATGAACTCTATCAAAACCTCCACTACTTTGGCCAACATGTCCATTAAGATCTCCTCCTATGAATACTTTCTCCTCATGTGGTATCCTCCTTAAAATCTCCTCTAGATCTTCCCAAAATCTGTTTTTATCAGCTACTGACAATCCAACTTGGGGAGCATATGCACTAAGGATGTTCAAAATCAAATCTCCCACTACTAGCTTGATCAAGATAATCCGATCGCCTAATCTTTTGACATCAGCAACTTTATTTTTGAAGCTTTTATCGATCAAAATCCCAACTCTATTTTGACTCTTTTTTGTGCCTGTGTACCATAGCTTGAATCCAGTACCTTCCACTTCTTTAGTCTTTTCTCCAACCCATTTAGTCTCTTGCAGACAAGCAATATTCACTCTCCTTCTAGCAAAAGTATCTGCTAACTCCCTCAACTTACCTGTTAAGGTTCCTATGTTCCAACTCCCCAGTCGAATCCTTACTCCTTGGGCATTTCTTGCCCCCCACACTCGCCCGTAGAAGTGTGAGGACCTTAGCTCACTTTTCACCACATTCGGGCACCGATGTGGCGCATCACTCTGGGAATGATAGCCCAAGGCTAGCTTCCTTACCCCTCGCACCCGCCTATCTTAGTGCAAGGACCCTTGCCCATTTTTTGCTACACTCGGGCGCCGATGCAATGCGTCGCTAAGAAGGGTGCGCTTCAACGAAAAATCTAAAGGGTTCATCTCATAAGGGGTAGCTCTTTTTTTTACGGCCGGCTCGCTATGCCTGACGCCAACCCTCCTTCTTTACCCTGGCTTAGGACAGGCTATGGAAGCATACATAGGCGGAGTTAAAAGCATGAACTTTAATAAATTAAATATAATAAGCATTGATTAGTATGCATAATAATTGCACGTCCTATCTTCATTTGCAAGACTAGAAGACTTTCACACTTCCAAATTGACCCACACACTCCCACATTTCCTATGTGGGACAAGGAAAGACCCCAATTTCTTTGTTTGTAACAAACAAACGACCAACAGTAACTCGTCATTATGTCGAATTATCCATCTAGATTGAAAAAAAAAAAAGTTGCACAAGAGTGTCGACAACACGTAAATGTGACAATATGTTATTACTAAGGAATGTCCAGTCATAATATGCACATTTTTACGATCTGCAAATACGTGCTATTAATCAATTTATTCATACTTCACAAAAACAAAAGATAAGAGTAACCACATTAGTATATTCCGACACGATTGGCCTTGGTTACAAAACATTGTGCGATAGCTTACGACAACCCTTCACAATGCCATTTATAAGTAACAACGTAAATAGACTAGGTTACGAGGCATTATGCAGTATCTTACGATGTTTTTCAACACTCTTTCACAGTGCCTTGAATAAATCACATCAAGAACAATGGGATTTTGTATATTAATGAGAATGTCCATTATATTTTCACCAGTCAATTTATTTGACCTTTTGAATTTAATTTGTCTTTCAGATTGATTTAAGATTAATTAGAAAGACACTTTAGGTTCCTTTCTATCGGAACACATTGAATGAAAGTCATAATAGATCTTGGACGCATGAGTCCGTAACAGGCTGTAAATCCAGTTACGTTTGGGTCATGCTTTAGTTCAATTTGATGCCCAACACAATTACAATCAATCCACTTTTGCAATTTTCTGTCAATCTATGACTATATGGTTTGAGTGATTGCATTTGTGATGAGAAAAATGGGTGAATCTAACTAAGGCATCAAAACAACATCATAACAAGTTCTAAACCTTTTAGCTTGTTTTGTAACTTAGTTTTATTGGGTCAGGTTTCCGGCCCATTACAAGTGCAATAAGTCGTAAATCATTAAGTTACAACCAAATCACCGTGATTAAGATGCATTCCCTCTACGCTTACGACCTATTACAAGCACGATACTATAAAAATAATAATGTAGCGATGGAAATGCCCTTTGGCCACACGCATTTACTTCCAGCTTATGACCTATTAGAAGTGCCATATTTCGAAAAACAGTAAGCTACGGCAAAAAAAAAAAAAGGCCTTTGTAACGAAATGTTTACTCAAAGTTGACAACTTTTTACCGTGGGCAATATCCACGGTCTTTGGTTTTGGGGACATGTGGAAGTACCATTTCAAATTTTGATGATCATGACAAGTCGTAAATGCAATAGTGTATTTTCATAATAATAGAATAAATGGCCATACCAACAGATTATTTACATCGTAACAAGTTGTCAACCTTATTAGCTTTTTTTTTTGTAACTCGGACTAATTTGTCAGTGGGCGCAAGAAAGTAAATAATATTAAATATGATATTATTTTTCACTTTGATAAAAAAAAAAGTGAAATTCCACACAAACTACTAGGAACTCTGAAATTTTTATATTATTAAAACATGATAACATGAATTTGAAGAATCGAACAATATGTACGGCTGGTACTGACCGCTCTCCGAATAACAAAATCGTGCACTTATTTTCTATTTATAATAGAGCTTTACGTATTCCATTTTAGAGGGTTGGTTTTAGATTAAGATGGTTAATGGTCGGCTCTTTATTAATGGGTTTTAGTGGGCCTTTTTAAACTAGCATCTAAGACTGCCTTTTTAACGAGACGATAGTAAATTCCTTACAAGGATGGTATTTTACCAACTGTAAACTTTCAAAGAAGCTGGGTTAATTTAATGGGAAGTTAGTAAGTCCGTCATATGTTGGTAGCATACTAGCCACATCTGTTATATGTGAAAGGAGTTGCTAACTAACTAACTAACTTATTGGGGATGTTTGGTAAATTTGCAACAATCGGTATTTTACTGATCACACTTGTGAAATTCAGAAGATGTTGGTAATTTTACTAATTTATCAGAACTTTGGTAAATTCTCTATGGTGTTTGAACTTGGAAGTTTACTACTCGATCTGTCGAATTTTTAAGTAATAGGCAAATAATTAATTTCGTGAAATGTTGGCAAATTCCATATAAGATTGGTATTTTGTGCAAATTTTAAAGAAGCAACCGCAGAAAATTGTGCAAATTTTGTGTTAATCGGACCCTAGAATTGTCTAAGATGTCCAATCAGCAGGTCTTCTCATCCATCTTGAATAAGGCGGTGGAATTTATGTGAGGAGATGAAAGAAAAAGGACCTCTGTAACTTTCAGTTTTGTAGGAGGAAAATGGTAAGTATTGCCAAATTGCTGTTTTTTATGTTTGCACTTTCCATGTTAATGAGAATATTTTTTTTTACCCCACAAAGAAAAAAAGAATTGCCGAGTAGCACGAACAAACTTGCGTGACCCCGAGGATGGAGGTTTTGTTTGTACTTCTCAAAGTTCTCTTAACAAGGCATTGGAAAAGATGAAACAAACTGGTACATCTCATGTTTACTGAATCAGAAGTCGAACTGCCATCCATATAAAAGAAAGTCGGACATGATAAATTGAATGATTAGCATAAGGACACCGAAAATTTGAATGAATTGCGCTGAAATATCGAGGAAACTGACAATTCGAGCACAGGAAGATTTCCATGACACTAAAAGGGTAGTGGTGAATTCAAATGCTTAAAACATTGAAACTACTTACGAATGCAGGATGAAACCAATGGAAAGGAGACCATGTCTAAGCTTGGACACCTAACTTTCTCGCTCTGGGAAGCTTTATTTACATGAGGATCTTCTCTCAATGACCTAAATCTGAAGGAAAAGGGGTTCCCAGTTTCTCAGCTTGTTGGTCCTCACTGATTTTAATTAATGCATTTGGCCTTTCTTAAGCAGCAGCTCGAATTTTAGACCTTCAATGACAGCTTCTGAGCAGCAAGAGCTTCGGCCTCAAGGGTGGGCTCCCATAAAATTGTTGTTTCAGCAAGTAACGAGGACACGATGTATGGGTCCATGTTTGAGGCAGGACGCCTGTCTTCCAAGTAACCTGTTTACATTTTAAGCCATTAAGTGATTGAGCAAGGAAGGTGAACTTTGCCTTATCAATATTCGAAAACATGAGATGTCGAAGTCTTAACTTCGATAATATTCTGTGCATGATGTGAGAGTAAGGACAGACGTGAGTTACATTTTTTTAGGAAGCAAAACTATGGTAGCGCTTTCTGATTGTTATGGAAAAAAAAAATTTGCATAGTAGATTTCATGAACCGAGACCAAAAGACAGCACATTTTATATGTTATTTTCTCAGGGTAGCATTTCTTGAATCCTCTAAGAAAGTCAAGCATCTCTGATTTGATATCCAGACAGAGCACAAAGGGAAATGGTATGGTAATCGTTATAGTACCTTTTCCATTCTTCTCAGTGTCACGCCCCACACGGATTGAGCAACCACGATTGGCAACTCCCTGCATAATGGAAAAGTAATTCAGGCATCACAACAAAATTTGAGTTTAATTTAATGGGCAATCTTTGAATTCGACTAGCAAGTGGTATGATTCTTCTGAGCATTACCCAAGAAAATGTGTTGATGCTGGCTGTTTCATGCTTTCCCGTCAACCTTCTCTCATTTCCTTCTCCATAGGCGAAAATGTGCTCCTTGTGGCGAAGTGAGAGATTCAGAATTGCCTTCTTTATCACTTCAAAGCCTCCCTCTTCTCTCATGCTTTTTGTACTGCAGAAAAGACTATTAACACACTCTAGAATTTCTTCAATGAGCAAAAATACTAAATGAAAGTCCATTTTATTTCTATGCTGTGAACCTGTAGTTAGTGTGGCATCCTGCACCATTCCAGTCACCCTGAGAAGGAAGAGAATATTTTTATCGACTTTGGAATAATATGTTGCGTAAATGGTGATAGTGAAGTCAGCTACCTCTATTGGCTTCGGATCTAACGTGAGGACAACACCAGCTTGTTCAGTTATTCTCTGTTATATGAGCAACGCAAACAATTAAGTATTGAATAATGCAGAACGTCTGTATGTGCCTATTCTGTTTGCCGTAAATTTCCTTTATTTAATCCAGCAAGTAATTAGAATATCACCTCGAGAAGGTATCTTGAACACCAGATATGATCTCCCGCTTCAATTCCCACACTCGGTCCCACTTGGTACTCCCACTGCACAGAAGAAGCCAGTGTTGTGGCAACAGTGCTATGCTTTTTTTTTTTGCATGAAGAAAGGGAAGATGGAGGTGAGGAATTACCTGGCCTGGCATCACCTCTCCATTGGTGCCGCTAATGTTGATACCGGCATATAAGCAAGCCTTGTAGTGAGCATCACTTATGTCTCGGCCAAATGACTTATCAGCCCCAACACCACAGTAATAAGGCCCCTAAATTAACATAAAAAAATCTCACATGACAAGACAGATTTTCTCGTCAACTTAAAAGACTATTGTCTAACTATACATAGGAAAATCCATTGTGAAACAAGTCCTCACCTGGGGACCTGGATATCCTCCAACAGGCCAACCCAGTGGCCATTGAACATTTGTCTGCATGAGAGTGTACTCTTGCTCAATCCCATACCTGATGTGAACATTTAGCCAAAAGTTATCAACTATTCCATTTCAAAACTTCTTAATTCACAGTAGAAAACTCATGTTTTGGATTTCCCTCCTACCATGGAACTTCATTGATAACCTTTTGGTTACTGAAAATTTCAGCGGCCCTGGCACGTTTGTTCGTTGGGATCGGCTCTCCAGCTGGCGTGTATGTGTCACAAATAACCTGCAGACGAGTGGTAACTATCCATAAACCGATCCATATGTCCTTTCTTGTTGATCAACCTATTCAGATGATCTAAATGGACGAACAAGTTTTGACAACATAATAATGGTTTGGTGGATGATTACCAAGATATTGTTGCCACCTCGGAAAGGATCCTTGAAAATTGCTTGAGGGCTGTTAACAAATCAAGAACTTGATGGAATGATGTGGAGGTAAACATAGTAAGGCAGATTCGGGTGTATGTCATCTTACTATAAGATCACTTCACTATCCTCCCCTGGAGCTTGACCAGTACTTGATCCATCATAGTTCCACTTTGGAAGTTCAGACGGGTGCTCAACAGGTCGAGGAATTGTCTGTTTATTCAGGAACCAATAGATCAATAGCACATAAAATCAAAACTGCAAAATATTTTGCTGTCGCCATTCATACCCTTGATTTGCTACGCAAATCTGTGCCAGATCCTCCAATCCTGTCTCATAATTAAACTAATATCAAAATGTGAAACAAGATATGCTAAATTGCTAATGCAGAAATTCAAAGAAAAAAGTTGTCACTTGTTGAATGTTGCATAAAACGTATGACATACTTATTTTCATGGTAGATTGAATTAAAAAAAAAAAACTTAGAATACAAAATAGTTCTACTGTTTCCATCTTTTTGTGCACAACACTTACAGGTTTCAGGCATTAAAACATACCAGATGTATTCTGCAATTATCTTATCAGTGTAGGGAGTGACGTCCAAGTTGAGAAGATTCTCGAGCCTGTTAATAGTATTGTTCTCGGACTTCAAAGCATACACCCTGAACTTAGAAAGGCACTTGGTGTTCCCACTGTTCTTCTGTTTTAGCAAGAGAGAACTCCATGTTTTTGCTGTCATGGTACTGGGAGTCAGCGAGTTCTTTGTAATCCTCATCTGCCATTGTGTCGCCGGTGCCAAAATCTGTGCCATTGCTGCCTATTCTGAAAAATAAAGTAGTGTCAGTAGTAGACGTACTTACTGACAACTATAAAAGCGCTTTCAAAAGATATGGGCTGGGTATTTCAAAGGAATGGTCACTTTTGCATGTGCCAGCGACGGAAGAGAGAAAACCACTGTTCGATACACTTAGAAAATTGAACGACTACACCTTTGTTTTCTTTAAAAACAAGACTAGCTTCAAGTAAAGAAAACTTGCATTCGCGAAACATATATAGTGAGTCATCAATTGCCCTAAGGATGCTACCAAATACTCCTTTAAAAGAAAACTGAAAAGGGTAGCACAGCTATACTTCTTTTAGAACCGTTTTCAAGGTTAGTCTCAGGCCTCATTCCCAAAAGAGAGCTTGTAGGTAAGTAATATATTGAGGGCGGTTACATAGTTGAAGGAAGCAGAATGCAGAGTGCGACTGTTTGAACAGATTAATGGAATCCAGACTTACAAGGGTCAACCAACAAACATGTTGTTCTGACATTTCATCAGATATGACGAATGATCAAATCGTGAATCTTGACAGTGCACCTAATTCTTTCCTCTAGCAACCAAAAGCCAATCACATTGAAGCACTTGCTTCTTTCACAAACTTGGCATAATAGCAAATTACTCTTGCCAACCGCTTTGGCGCAAATATCCATGAGATATCGCCATTGCGCAGCAATAATTAGCATGACCAATTGAAGCAATAGAAAAAGAAAAATCTGATACAAGAATCAATACTTGAGCAATTGATTCCAGATGAGGTCCACAATATACAGTTTATAATTGCTCGTGATTGATCTAGTTATTCAAATTGAATGAATACAATGACTACTACTCCATTCATTCTGCCTCACACAGAACTTCGTTTGTAGACATTGTGGTCACAAAGAGATGAAGTCCCATGTCAATTGTCAACCAAACAAAATGTGGCAGGACAACCTTGCAGTGATCAAAATGGAGTAAGTCATGGATCAGACTCCCAGGCCAACTGCCAAAAGACCTCTTTTAATGCCAAAGATGTACTCCATTGCTTAAGATGGTGCTCAAAATTGGTAAAGGATTTACCTGAGAACTTCTGCAGAATGGCTGAACAGCAAATCAAAAATGCCTGAGAGAAGAGAGAGAGGCAGAGACGGAGACACAGAGAGATGTAATTTGTTTGGGTCGCAACTTATTGTATAGGCTGTAGAGTAATTTGAAGGGCGGCTGTTGGCTTTTCCTTAGCAGATAGGGCACTGTTTTGAGTGGCGGAAAATAGTTTGGTGGTGTCTCTTCGGAAGCTCCAAAAGAAAGGGTAGATCACCTTCACCAACAATAAGATAAGCTTTTTTTTTTTTTCCGAAGAACTCTCTCTCTCTCCCCCCACCATTGCATTTCCCTTCAAACTCCTCCGAGAGACTTTAGAAACTCTAGCATAATACAGAACAATTTGCTGCTGTCAAATGCTAACAAAGGTCTCTAGATTCTCTCAATAAAGATCTTCTCTTTTGGGCTGAAACGGTATTACATCCTCCTTCAAGATCGATCATGGGTCAACGCGGAATTCTTTTTTTTTTTTTTTTTTTTTTGCTGTTGAGTCCCTGGGGGTTATATAGCACATATGGCAACTCTTCATGGAAAGTCTTCAAGAATTTGCTATGTTCTTCAGCCCTGCTGAGCGTGCCACTGTAGATTCCAAAGAAGGAAGTAAAAGAGATTATATTTATTGTTCATATTTCCGCAAGTTGCGTTGTATGTTCATCAAGATTTCTTTTTTCTTTTTCCCTCGGGAGCATGCCTCTCCTGAACTTGATTTCTTTAATTTTGTTTTTTAGAAGTATTTATAGAGTCATGCTATCGTATTAAGTAACCCCATATAAAAGAGTTCCGTCATAAATATTAAATCCACTTCGATCCAACAGTCCAATTAATTCTAATTAAAGCATGAAAAATGAAGCGCTAACATTATGCCGTATGGGTTCATGTGCAATTTTTCTTCTCTGCTTAGTAGTTTATGGATTAATATTGGATTCTCTAGAGGTCAATATTGAAATGAATTTTCGTTAGGTGAATATTTCTTATTTTGTCCAAATTTGTTTGGTGAATCCGAGGCAAAAGAACTTAACTTTGACAAAGGCGGAAGCAAAAGTGCAACATATGGGTAGGTGAATCTCGACAGGCTGCAATTTGAAAAGACTCCAAGATATGATGGAGATGCACCCAATCTTAAATCAGAAAAAAATAATAATAATAATAAAGCAAGGCCATCAACAACCAGAAAAGATATTACTGATCGCGAAGAAATTTAAAAATTAAAAACGGTCATATCTGGATTCAAAAAATCAAATTTCGCAAAGGCGAAAATTGTCCTATCAACAAGGGGGAATTTTACTTGAAAAAAAATAAGATAATTTTTTAAATCGGTAACAGAACGACAGAGGGATGTCCTAGACCAGTGACTCTTCGCCCCGCAGGATGTCTGATTAAGAAGGACCTAAGCAAACTTCAAAATGTAAAAACAAAATTTGAAAAGAAAAAAAACAAAAGGCAAACCCCAAGAAATGAAACAAGAAGCGTTGAGTCCAATAACTTTTTTTCTCTCCATTGTTCTTGCTAACTTTACTTGTACGTCTTTTTCGTTAATCAGAATCGTGGTAATGGATCGAAACGTGACAAAAGTGGGGACGATTGCAAACAAGAAGAGGCCGGCAATTTTGTACTCCTCGCCTTGCGCTTTTGGGACCAGCGGATAAGCAAAAAGCCTTGAATCCGATCCACACGTCAAGTGCCAGTTTCAGCCGTTGCTGATCTTGACCCGACGGCCGATGTTTTGCACCGGAGATCAAAGCGATCGAGTTTCTGAATTATGTCCATTGTAACACTGATATCTTAAACAATTTTGTGTCACCAAGACCCATGGTATGAACTCAATTGGGGAATTTCTCTTGGAACGACAAAATTTAGTCGTGTGAATATAAGTTTGGGCATTGTTGACTCGGAAAAAGAAAAGAGAGTATAGTATAGAAATGGCAAAAGGCACCAAAAATTACAAATTATGTCTACGATGACATATTTACCTTAAGCCTTTTCTTTTGACATAAAAAAATTCCAAACTTATGCATGTCTGACACATTCATCCTCTGTTAAAGTTCCATCAATGAGCATAATTAAAAATATATCTACATAAATTGGAAAGCAAATGGTATTAATATGCTTCCACATGACTTAAGTAAAGTAAAAACGATGTTGTTTTGGCTAAAAAAAAATCATCTAACTTAATTTTGGCGAAGGATTAATGTGTCATATAGGTACGAGTTTAGTTATGTCATAAGAAAAAATAAAAAAATTAATGTATCAAGGTGGGCATAATTTGAGGTTTTTGATGTCACGAAAAAGTAAAAAGTAAATGTGCCACATTAGGCATAATTTGAAATTTTGTGACTTTTTCCCTACATAAAATGGGCAAAGTTTAGGATTTTTTGGTGGTAGATAGGGTATTTATTGTCATATTAGTATACATTTGGGGTTGAAGTCATCAAAAATAATTTGACCCAAGGTTTTTCGTATATATATTCTTCTTCTTCTTTTTACCTTTTTGTTTGAGCATATTAGTAGCATAATGATGAATATTGAATGAAAAGTTTCTATGTGAAATGGGGTGATAGATTTTTATTCGGTGGTTTAATAGGATGAAGTTGTTGGACTTGACCAGGTCCAACGTGACTTATCAGGTCTATTATTTAACTAAAGGCCATCCATTTTTGACATTCAATTGGGATTCTTGAACCCATGTCTTAAATGTTGACGGATGGTTAAGATTCGGCAGTTAGTTGAATTTGTCACTCTTAACAACAAAGGCACCATTGAGAGAGTAATAATGTGTGTTGAATCTCTTGAGAATCTTTTTAATATAGGCTCTTTGACATAGTCCTAAGATCCCTCGAAATCTATCTCCGTGAATTTCAAAGCCAATTACATAAGAGGATTCATCAAGACTTTTCAGAAGTCACCCAAAATTTGTTCACCAATGCTTAAACACATTGCTTTGTAAGTACATTCTATTTTGCCTATAAAAAAAACATACCATTCCTGTACTCATTATATTTTAATTTTTTGCCAAAATTTTATTTTCCTTTAAATCTAGTGACCAGAAAGAAAAGATTTTGTGTAAAAGATTAATTCCTAACTGAAGAAAGCAATAAGAGGATTTCTACTTTCTTTATACTCCTCTCTTCGTTTCCGGGGGAAAAAAATAGTATCAAGATCCTTACAACACCAATATGTATGCGCATACATATTTTCAATAAACCCTTCATCTCTCATATAATTTTGCTTCATCATGTTAAAATACTCGTTATTGTAAAGTGAAACGTATAGTGAGTGTATAAAGCGCGCCTTTTTATACTTCATTTGTAATTTGTTTAATATTTTTTTTCATTATTCAATTAATGACGTAGCATCTCGATTGTCATTTGTACTCATTTATCGTTTAATTTCTTACCAGATAGTAAAAATAGTACCTAAATATGAGACACGATACTCTAGAAATGTAACTTTTAAATGGTGCTGTCTTATTGGGCAGGATTTTCTCATTTATAGAATAAAAATTTCAAATGATAATAACATCATTTTAAAATTCTCGTTTGTTTTACAGACTTTAGAGAAAAGGCGGTATATACCCGTCCATCCAAGATTTGTAATTTCCATCCCATATACTACTAACTAGACTGAGTTTGGTCAATTTAGGAGATTCCTTCAATTAATAAGTTGTCGCTTTGAAAAAGAAATGTCATAAAAAAATATCTGTGAAATTCTTTGACATAGAGATCTTCTTTGCCCATATATATATATATATATATATATATATATATTTATATATATATGATTTTCGTATGTCAAATGATGATGCATAATTACAATATACATGAGGGCATGTTATTGTTTGGTCATATAAATATTTAATGGAAAATATATAGTACCCTAGGAACCCTTCACTTCTAGTAGTAGAACAAAATTTTAAGATTATATTTCCCGGTTAAATCTTTTTAGAAAATTAGACAATATACTAAACTAATATACCCACTAGTTCTTCTAAATTTCAGTATTGTTCTCATGATTTTAACAGTAGAGATGTGCATATAAACTCGATGGAGAATTATTTTGATATGGAATAACGAAGTGCTTATATAAGTTCACAAGAAATACCAGCCCCTTCATATGGAATAGTCGCTCTCCCCATTGTCATATATGTAGGGGTTGAAATATTTGATGCAATGTAATTTTTTCCCCCAACGATAATGGCAGGTGATTTTGGTTACTAATAGCGTTTAGGGTCCAACGACATAGAGTACTGCGAAGAGAAAATCGATAAATAAATTATTATAAGATCAGGCATTTGCATGCATATGAGTTCGTGCTAATTTTACATTTGTGAAATCTCTCTGCTTAAGACATAGAGAGAGAGATCGTAGAAACATGTGGAGAAATCCTAAAATTTGTGTCTATGGTGTACTTGAGTTTTAAAATTTTCGTTTCAAAATTTTCGTTTCGTTAATTTGATTCATGAGACTCGCATTAGAAATGCAATTGAAGGATTCCATTAGATCACAAATTCCAATTGATTGAAAATACATTTTTTTCATTGGTTAATGCTGCCGAAAATCCTAAATCAGTACTCTTATGACATATTTACCCCAAACTAATTTTTATCTCAAAAATAATCAAAAAGTGATACCACTGACCCAAATCTACCATCCATTAGCAGTTTGCCTAATATCCCATTATAATATATGTGTGTCAATACACGCGGTAGACGACTACAAGGCAGATTTTATATGGAGAATGACAATTTGAATGTGGAAAATGCACGTATGTTGATATGAATGTACTTTAATAGAGGATGGATTTAAATTAGTCTTACCAGGTTATAATTTTTTGGAAGACAGAAATTAGCTTGGGATAAATGATTCAGTGGCCAACATGAGACCCTCATTGGTCCTCAGCTCCCAAAGAAAACGAAAAAGAGAAGAAAAGAGAAAAGAACGTATCCATAAAAATTTTAAAGTATAAATCAAAATATTATTAAAAGACTGGCAGTGCCACGTAAAAAGACCAATGACTACATCAGTAATTTTCGATTAATTTTGACTAGATAGATTCAATTGGCACAAATACAAAAGATTTATATGACTAAATTGGGCCAATTTAAAGGTTTAGAACTAAACTGGTATCGTGCGATAAGTTTATGACTTTTCAATACTTTGTTCAAATTTTTTGTGATATGAAAATTAGTTTTGGAAATATGTCATGAGTCCTAATCTGAGATTTTTAATGGTATTAATCCCTTTTTATGAATTTTAAGTTTATGGAAAACCCTAGAGGACCTTGAGTATTTGGATAATTTTGTGAAATGTTAATCCAGTTGCCTCCGTGGGAATATTTACCAACATTAAGATCAAAATTCCATGTTTTTTAGCTATCAAATGTGAAAATTAATCTATCCTTTCGGTTTTCCCACATCCTACCTTAATTACTACACAAGTCGAGATTTTATCGTGAGAAAAGTTCAGCCAATAAAGCACATGAAAGTCCCCACATGTCATTAGCCAAAAGGTGTATATTCTTGCTTTAGAATAATCTGAAATTAGGTTATACTAAAGATAATAAAAATATTACCGGAATTTAGCAACTGTCGTGACGCTCCTAAGTGGTGGGGAAGAACGGATTTAGAGGTAATGCTGAGTTGGGGACACCGGTCATCAATCAGCTCGAGTTTTCCCAAATCATTATGTCATGTGATGTTGAGATTTTTCATTTTGATTGATTTTGCTTGTGAGAATTCCATCACAATAAGGGGTAGTCACTAGTCTATCGGGGCCAGTTAGGAGGCAAGTGAAATACGGGAGTATATCTCGCACAAAGATCTACGATTGATGTCTTGATTACACTAATTATTTGTCAACTAAAGTGTCCATACATTCTTTTATCAAGAGTTAATGCCACGAAAAACTCTAAAATGATATACTTGTAACAAATTTACTTCGAATTAATTTTTTTATCACAAAAAATTTCAAACTAGTATATATTTATGACAAATTTACACTTTATTAATTTTCGTTAAATTTTACCGTTAGATTGATGAGTTACATGACACGTGACCATTGACAAGTGTACCAACTTGAGATTTTTTCTACTTTTTGTTTATCACATATATACTAGTTTGAAATTTTTGTGGTATTGATACCATTTAATGGAAACCTACGGAAGGTAAATTTGACATGAGTGTACCTGTTTGGAATTTTTTTAGTTGAAAAATTAATTTGGAGTAAATTTGTCACACATGTGTATAAATTTGAAGTATTGCTAACCCTTTATCAATTTATGAATTCTAAAGTTCTCATTTGCTAGGTGTCCATGCAATGTTTCCTAAAATGAAACCTAACCATTTAATTAAAATAAGTAAATCACAGAAAAAAAAATATTAAAAAAAAACACAATCAGTTGATCACAAACAACAATAAACTCATCTTTGCCTCTCTTTTACTCTGAACAGGAATACATACAAGCTTCAAACTACCATAAACTTCCGTTGTTCTCTCTCTCTCTCTTAATTTCACATGGAAACACCTCCAGGGGAAATACTTAGACCTTCGTTTCCAGAAAATAAACATTTGCTTAATCTCAATTATCTAACCTATACAGCTAGCGTAGCGAATCGAAGCTATACTCACACTGATCCGATTCGGACATTTCGTCAAACAGGTGATAGGCGTGGATCTCCCATCCAGTATTAAGGCAGCGTTTCGACCCAAGTCATAACGTCAGCGATATGTATCTAGCCAAAAACCGCACCTTTTCCCTTTGGATCTTCTTCAACATTCTACCCTTCAAGATTTTCCCCATGGCGCCCATTACTCGAGCTTCAATCTTCTCTCCTAATCGCCCGGAAGCGTGTGTATCAGCGAAAAGTTACACTCTCCCTTGAATTTATGAGCCAGGTCGAAGATGATACCGATCCAATCGTTCTTGGTCCCTGTTTCAAGCCGTTCCGAATTCCATCAGTTTTTTATGAAATGCTTCCCTCGCCATCACGAGGAGATCCTCTCTATCTATCGGGATTCCATCATTGAACGATCGAGCCTGGTCAAAAACAAGTAAAAGGGTCGTGGCATTTCAACTTTTGATGAGAGATTTTTGCAGTGTTATCTGAGGTTGAAACCTTGTATTCTGTCCAATTGGAAACAAAGGCAAATCGATCTGGCTTAAGAATCTTGCCACCTTAATGAGTAGGAAATGCCATAACCTAACAACTTGGTAATGAAAAGATACTTTTATGATGACATAAACAACAACTAATTATAGATTTAAGATATGTTTGTTTCGAGCACTTCTTGTCACCGGAAGATATTTCAGTAATTCTAATTTCAGAATCAGCAAAACTCTTCTGCAGCTTCATTCCACTAAAAACGAGTAGAAAAAATTGACTTTATGACATTTGATAATAAGTGAATCTACTAAATACGGCTTGTACATTAAATATGACATATAAAGAGGGAATATTGTCCAAAAAATCTTAAACCTATTATACGACAGCCAATTTATTCCTAAACCTTTCTAACTAGTAAATTTAGCTATAAATTTATTGATAATTTATTAATTCAGTTATAAACAATTCAATTATGTCAATTTAGTTCTAAGATTTTTGAGGATTTGCCAATTTTAGCTATAAATCTTTTGAAGATTTGCCATGTAATCTTTCGATTAATTCTCGTTAGAAATCACTAATGTGGCAATCTAGTCAGCTCTAGCTATCTTATGTGGTGTAGCTAGCAATGATGTGGATAAATTTTTATTTTTTATTAATATTTTATGTAGTATTATTCTTTTCTTTTCTTTTTTTCTTCACAGGCGAGGGTCCCTTGCTCAATCCGGTGAGGCAAGGGTGTCTTCTTCACCAACCTAGGTGATAGCTTGCGACACCTTCCTTGTGCAGTCAAGGGCTTGGGCAAGGGCTCGCGATACCCTCGCCAGCCACAACGAGGAGTCAAGAGCCCTCACCTAGATCCAGTAGGGGTTATCAACCCTCGTCTAGCGGTTGGCATTGCCATTAGCCCTATGAAGAAAAAAGGGGAAAAAAGAAAAAAGAAAAGAGATAAAATCAATGACAGCAGTAGCTACACCATATAGGACAGATGACTGATTAGGCCATCATATTAGTGATTTTCGATCAAAATTAATTGATAAATTATATTGATAAATTTTTAAAAGGTTTAAAACTAGATTGGCAAATTATTAATAGATTTATGCCAAATTATTACAATTGAAAGGTTTGGAATTGAATAAGCCATCGTATAATATGTTTAGGATTAAATTGACACAATTAAACTATTTAGGATTGAAGTGGCCGCCCTACAATAAGTTTAAATTTTTTTGGACAGTTCTCCCATTTAATGACTAGCAACTGGAACGAACATCTTCTTTGTGCATTTTGTAATCCATAAAACAACAAAAATTACATATAAAGTAGAGTATTACGTAATCATTTTCCTTAGGTATGGAAAAATAGACGAGACTTACAAAAAGGGATAATTTTTAGAGATAAATTCATTAGCAGCTAGCGAAAGTACAATTAAATCTTAAAACTTATAAAAAGTGCAATCAATTTTTAAAACTTTTTAAATTAGTGCCATTAAAACCTTCCGTTAACTCTATTCAATTTAACTAATGAAAAACGCTGACATGACTTTTTTTTTATTATATTCACTCTCTTACGTAGCACTGGAGAGGCTAAAATATGAAGGATAAGGATAAAACGAAATCATTTTGATCCAAATAGGATATTTTATTTAAATATTATTTGATTTAAACTTAAAGAATAAAAAAAAAAAGAAGAAGAAGCAAAACAAAGAGGGCTTGAAGGGCCCTTGATGCTTAAAACACACCCCCCCAAAAAAAACAAAACCCCAAAACCATTCGTGAGGGATGGCCGGTCAGTGGTTAGTGAGGGTCACAGGGCCCTGTGGCGATGTGGGGGCAATAGCGGTTTTAGGCCCTTGTCATTTTGCTTTTTTTTTTAATAAAAAAATAGTTTATTTGTTAGCTTAACCCAAATAATATTGAAATAAAAGGTCATATTTGGGCAAAAATAGCGTCGTTTTAGCCTCATCCTCCATATGCTAAACACGTCAGTGCCACGTAGGAGAGAACAAATAATAAAAAAAAATTATGTTAATATTTTTCGTTAGTCAAATTGAACGATGTTAACAGAAAGACTCAATTATATTAATTTAACAACTTTTAGGACCTAATTACACTTTTTGTAAGTTTTAGGACTCAATTGTACTTTCTTGACAAATTTTAGGACTTTCAATGCGCTTATCGCTAACAAAAAAATAATTGATGAGGGATTAATAAGAGAAACAAAGGATCCATTCTTCTCGCTCAGATGTGCAACAAGAAATCAACAAAATAATTTCCTTCTTTTCAGAAGACGAAACTGTTTTTCCCAATTTAAACTTGTTGGTTTTGGTCCATGGCGAACGCTTTTCGTGGGGTTGGCTAGCTTTTCATCATCCACACACTTGAAAGTCCGAAAACAACTTCCGAGAGATGATTTTGGTTCAAACAAATTGACCCTTAAGATCAATTAGCAAGATGCACACGAGAGATGTGACTCGCTACCAAGATGGGAAAGAAAGGAATTTGGAGCATTGTCTAGAATTGGCGGTTGAAGGCAATCGCGCAAGTCAGATTCCTAAGAAGAAGTGCTCTCTCCCTCGTTTGATCACTAGCACACAGGCATCTATTGCCATGAAGAGGACACTAATATTTCAAAAAGTTGACAGGCATAGATGTAGTGAATTCATCATGACTAGAATTGTTTTACTTGGAGCATGTAATTTTCACTTTTACTACACTGAAAATCATATGGTAAACATGAAGGAACAGATAGGACATCAATGTCCTATCCGTTGGCACGAATTGGGGCACTGTTCCATCGATGTCAGCAATCCTGAAATCCACCAACCGGTGATTGCAATCATGGAAAGGCACCCAACTTTTCACAAACATAGTAAATACCCCTAGAGCCTTCAGCTTCTGCTTTTGCTTGCTATGGAGAGAGATGATTCAATGGATAATTATTCCTTCTTGCGTTACCCTCAATTTTTGTGCTATTATCCACTTTGCAATTCACAGAAAGAGAGTAGGAGAGGAAATTATTATTTTATTTTTTTGCAAATATTCTCGTCATAGGGAAAACGATACAATTACGTGGGTGAGATTTGGGCTAGCCCATCAAGAGAGCCCATATACGGTCTATGTATATTTTTTCAAATAAAGACGTTACAAGCGAGTGCCATGATTTCTAAAAAAATAAAAAAAAAATCATGTAAGCACTGTGATTTTTCATCAATCACCTGAGTGCCATAAATTTAAAAATGACACCTAAGTCTAAAAAATTTGACATGGCATGACACTTGTGATGAATATTTTTATAAAATTATGGTACTCAAACAACCGATATAAGGTTATACATTATTTAAATGATAAAAAAAATTTATAACACTTAAGTAAGTATTGTACCAAAGTTCTTTTTTCCCCAACTAACTTGTGTCACAATGCATAAACGCGTTTCTCTCTCGCAATTCCTAATAGAACACAACGAGGTGGGCAAAAAAAAGAAAACGAGACGAAATTCATTTTAACATTAGATACAGATAGATTAATTATATTTCCAAGATTCTTTCATTTTTTATTGCTTCTTTTCCGATCAAGATATATAAATCCACGGATTTATGTGTCTATATGAATCCTCTGTTCATGGATTAAGGAAAGCTTTCCTCTATTTTGCTTTCTAATCCACTCTTTTCTCAACTTTCATGAATTGCTGAAAATGAAAAGGAGTTTATTAAAATTCAAGATATAACAAAAAAAATCAAATAATTCAAATTTCTTTTTCAATTAACGAGTTTTTAATTCTCAAAAAAAAAAATGATAACATCCTTCGGTGTGGAGCCACATTGAATTTTGAAGTCGATCTTTCCGGGGCTCTCTACTGGGCCCCTTTCGGCCGGTATTCACCTTTGGCATATGCTTGCATTTTGGATTCCTGAACAAACCTTTTTACTTTTCCTTTTTCTTTTTTTTTCCCTTCCATCTTTATCATCCTTGTTTTTTTCTATAACCTACCACCTTCCTTCCTTGTACAATAATATGATGACCCGAAAATAACAATTAATAAACGGCAAAATCGAAAAGAAAAAAGAAAAAAAATATAACAGAAAATAATAATAAAAAGTACAAAAAACCATCAACGAGGCGGTCGTCGTTGTCTTCCTCGCTCTTTCGTTTCTCTCTTTGACGACGACCGTCTCTCTCTCAAGCCTCGCCCGTTTCCCAGATTCGCCCCCCTTCTTTCCATAAATCAAAGGCAAGAGCAGTTGTCGTAGCGAAGGAGAGACGGAGATCGACGATCGTCACCGCGCTAATCTATGGAGCAGCTCATCAACTTCATAATTCGGCCTCCCAGGTGACGAATTCCGACGTCCTGAGCTCTTGAGTCCTCGTGTTTTGATGTTCTATTGCTCGCTCTCAAGTTCAATCCGATTGGGGCTCAATGGCTTTGTGTTTCTTTTTGCCCCATGAGCTGTGATGGCGAGGATTTGACAAATCTTGCGGATCATCTAGCTTTAGTATGAGCAATTTGGCCAAGTGTAGAGTAGTTGTCTTTAACTGATTTCGCCGCAAAAGGAAAATCTCGGGTCATATTTATTTGTCCTCCTTTGTATTTAAGAGAGGAAGGGAAGATTGAATTAAGGGGTCAACTGTAATTGCCTATCCTAAAGTGTCAAGCCTTTTCAAGATCTTCAGATCGTTTAATGTTGAAACTGTATAATAGCTCAGCCTGTGAAGTTTGTGTCTGCAATTTCGCGAAAGCATTGCTATATGTGTTATTTAAGAGTTCATTTGGTAGTCTTGCTGCGATGCCAAAACCACATCGTCCCGTGCTTCTTGACTTGAAAATTTGTCGGGTGGGCGTAAATTATTTCCTTTTATCTTTTCTTTTGTTTTTAAAAGAAAATTGTAGCTGAAATTTGTTTTCAAAATCTGTTGCTGCTTTTTGTTTCAGATTTACACAGTTATCTAATAGTTCCTAGACACACACTTCTGCTTGAAAATCTGTATTGCGTTTGACAGTTGTTCTGAATATATTACTCATTGAAAAGATATCCACCAGCTTTGTTGCATCGGAGCTAGTGAATCCTTGTTAAGAGTGTTTTGTGTGATAGTAACCATTTCGGGACTATGACGAACCTTGCAACTTGCTTTTATAGCTCATTGGAAGTTGATATCTATGTGATATACTTGCACTTATAGCTCACTGGAAGTTGATATCTATGTGATATACTCTAGTCTGTCTGATTTATAAACGTCAACGTTCCATGCCACTTGACATGAAGTGTTTTTGAAGGAGGATGTTTGCCCATAAAATCCTGTGTTCTGAAAGTACCAATCTAGTCCTTAAGCATTCACTGTAGTAAGGCATTCTAACAATTTAATGTGACTATAAGGTTTATTTACTGTCACTCAATAATGTACATGGACAAAGATGAGGAATCTGAACAAACTGGGAATTATTGAATGTCGTGAATTAATAGGCCCCAGACCTCCATTATGCAGTGTCCTATCTTCTGTTGAGTATTTTTCTCATAGATTGGATAAATTCAAGGTTGTCAACATCCTCATTGCTGACCTGCAGGGCTGAGTATAGTCCCAAATATGATCTGTTAGATGATGAGTTCATGCTGAAGGGCAAATTGTACAATAGGAAGGATCTGGAGGTAAGATATTGTTTTCCGCATTTTCTTTCCGAGAAGTACAGAATATAAGCTCTTCCTTTAACTTGTTAATATTCTCCTACTTATATTTAATGTCGTTTTAATTAAATCGAGTATTGAATATCTCAATCACCCTTGAAAAAATGGAGAGTTTTCCTCCCTCCTCTTATTGTGGTTTCTTCAAATTATAGTAAAAGTTTGAATTATCAGCTGAAGCTTCTTGTTCAGCAGTATAAGCCAAGGTTTATAACTGCTTAAAATGCATAAACAAAAGAAGTCTTTTTCCATTTGTTAGCTGTGCATGTCTATTGTGAATGCTGCTTTAAATTTGGATTAGTAAGGATAATGCTTCTCATTTGATGACTAGAGGCATTAGAGGAGGTTATGTTAATGACTAGTGTGATTTTTCCCCCCTCTTTTATGATGAGAAATTGATAGTTTGAATTTTATTTCGGAACTCGTAGGAAAGGAGTCGGGGACTGTTATCGTGCCCCCTGACCCATATCTAGCTACTGACTATGGTACACAACTATCAGTAAGCAATCCATGGACTTATTTCCTGAAAGTTAAAGCAAAAATCAGAATGGAAAGCCAAAGAAGTGTTGGAAATGGTCGAGGAATCTTTTAGTGCCCCTCCTTTTATGCTTTTGTTTCTACTTAATTTGTAGAAATAAGAAATTTCAAGGAAATCCCATGCATACTATAGTTATCAAGCTGGCTTTATGGGTTATTAGTGTTCATTAAAGCTGCTTCTCAAGCCTTTTCTTGTCAATTGCAAATCTTAGTTTGCACTGATAGTGATGGGGAAATGAGGTCTTCATATATGTTAAGTAAATTGAGATTCTCTTTTTATGTGGATTTTATTGAATTCTATGCAGGTTAAGAACAGTCGAGGAGATATCCTTCAGTGTAGTCATTACATTCCAGTTATAAGTCCTGAAGGAAAACCTCTGCCCTGTGTGATATATTGCCATGGAAATAGGTCAGCTCTCTAACAGAAAGTTGAAGAGCATTTTTTTTTTTAAATAGCGTCATTTTTAGGTATTTTCTACTGTCATTTCCTCTTTTTCCAGACATTATGAGATGTCCTCTTACTATGCTGATACTTGGAGAGAATATATGGTCTCTTGCTTGTAATATGCTTTAAAGGTTCCATTTGTAAGTTCTTAAGAACAGTTTTGTAGTTGCACTAATATGGTTGGACAGCATGGTTGTCAGTTTTTCTTAACATATTGACTTCTGCGAGCTGTTTTCGTTCCCACAAGTCAGTCAGAAACATAACAACATTGACTTTTAAGTAGATTTTCTGATTAGTGATATCATAATTGTGATGGAGGAAAACAGCATAGACAATGCCCAGCCTTCTTGTCCTACAATTCTATTCTCTGCTTTCCTAGCATACACTTTATTCTGATGTTTTAAATAACCATACTCTATACCTGGAGTCTAAGAAACTTTGGAAATAGAGGCTGCAGAGTGTCGGTTGATTTGGAACTGAAAGGTACAAAGTAAGGTTTTGAAGTACAGGATGCAAAGTGTAACCAAGGGAAAATTTGAGGACGGTTAGATTTATGGTTCCAGATAATGATGGAATGGGAATTTCATTGTCTATTGGATCTCTCTTGTACCTTGATAAGGTTTTCATTCCCACTCATTCAAGTTTTATTTTTGGCTCTAATTTTTATCACATAGCAGGTGAAGGAATTTATTCGCTCATGTCTTCTTCGTATGACAGCGGATGCAGAGCTGATGCCAGTGAAGCTGCCATAGTTTTACTTCCATCCAACATTACAGTTTTCACGCTTGATTTTTCTGGATCTGGACTTTCTGGTGGAGAGCATGTCACTTTGGGCTGGAATGAAGTGAGTGTTTTGTCTTTACGCAGAGGAATGGCCATATTCTCATTTAAGAATTTCTGCTCTTTTCTTTAAAAAAAAAATCACCTTCTTTGTTTAGTATGCCTAGAGATAACATCCAAAGGTAGATTTCTTAATGGCAACACCTGTATGAATCTCTCTCTTGTTGGTTAAGTTTTTTTACCAGCATCCTACTTTGTGTTGCCATGTGTTTATTTGGTAAGTCCTTCCACTAAAATCACCTATGGTGGATGATATTCCTGGGCCTACATTTCTGCATTTCGTCAGGATTTAGAGGACGTAACAGAAGGAGTGGTAGTTTGAGTAGCTCATTCCTCTTGGTGGAATCTTGTAAGCTGCTAGTTTGATTCTATATCATGTATCTTTGGCTCAAATTCATCATCGTTTATTTTTGTTTCAGAAAGATGATCTGAAGGCTGTGGTTGAATACTTGCGGGCCGATGGAAATGTTTCTTTAATTGGCTTGTGGGGCCGCTCGATGGGTGCTGTCACAAGGTTTTCTTAAATTTTTTTTGGTTTTGATTTTCATTTCTTTACTGTAAGAACCAGGGGATATGTTTTCTTTTATTCTGATGAATGGATCTAACGTTCCAACAAACTTGTAGTCAGTGAGGGTAATTGCTGATTAGAATCTGAGTTAGCATATGGCTTTGCGTTTTCAACTTCCTACCTTTGTCCAAACTCTTTTTGTACTCTTGTATGTTCCTTTTCTTCTACTTCCTTTGTCCATGAGCCCTTATAGGACGTGCTTGATTTGCAATAGCTGATGTTGAATGTTATCATGACTGTATAGAAAATACAATGATCAAATTGTGGAGGTCACAGATTTGGATAGTGAATGCATCTAATAGTAGATGTCTCCTTTTCTTTGGACCAATGGAAATTCAATTCACTTGTGGTGAACTTGGAACAGTAAAATGCGTTTGGCATAGACTTTTCTTTTTTGTGCATATTGGTAGAAAAAGAGATTACGCTCATCTGAGGATGGGTCTAGTCTAAGGGTAAACTAGGATAAACATTTGTGTCTTGATTTGTCTTTCTCGCCTTAACTCTTGATTTTCTTTTTTTTTTGTGGTTGTACCCCTAATGCTAACAGTGTTTACAAATCTATTAACATCAAATAGGTCAGAAAAGATTCTTTGGCTGTAAGATCAATCCCTTCCTTTTCTATTTAAACCAAATTTTTTGTTCCAGCATTTACTACAATAAGTAATTTCTTCTCAGCTCAATATGCTTCTTTATTTGGCAGCTTTGGAATGTGATTAGGGACACCATGATTCTGTTTTGTTTATACATATCAAAGGAAAACAGTCAGAGTACATTTTTTTTTTCCATTTTAACCTTTGAAGCATTGAACAACTTTGTCAAATGTGATTTACCATTTACATAGTTTAGTGGGCATAATATTGTAGGAGTGGTTTTCAGATGAACTGTACAACAAGATTGGAAATGATTTAAACATTCATGGTGTCTTCGGAGTGCCATGTTAGAAGTGGTTGATGATTAAGATATGCTCAAGATGGTCTCCTGCGTTCAATTAAACCTTGAATTGTTGATCTGATTTGTTATTTGAGAAATTTAGATGCGTCACAAATGGATTGCAGTGGACCCAAGTAGGCTGGGATTATGAATAGTCCACGTGGATATTGTCGGACCAGAGTATTAAGCAAAAACAGAAAGTTCTCATTTGGACTTGAAAAGTTTGATAAAGGCAATGTCAGGATAATTTTTTGGATCCATCACCGTCATTATCATTAGGATTAGTTGAAATTAGCAAGTTTTATGTTTTGATCTCCTACTTCGTTACTCTCCCTGTTTCATTATCTGTATTAACCGGATTACTTAGCTAGTAACTGTTCTTCATATGTTTCTGAATGTCTTGTTTGAACAATGTAAATGACGAGATTTTACTCTATATTTTCAACCGCCTTTATATTAGTATTCACTTAAACATGAGGAAGTTGTATGATTCTCTAAACATGTGTTACTTGGTTCATAACAAAATCGGCGGGTTCTGCTCATTGGTCTTATAGCTCTCTGTTTCTTCCGATGTTAAAAATGATGGATAAAATGAGAGTTCTCAATACTGCTGTTGTTTGGATTAAGTACATTGCAGTGGAGATTCTTCTGTTTGTTTAGTGGTAATTTATCTGTTTCTTGTTTGAAACATGAAAATGACGAGATTTTACTGCATATTTACAACCGCTTCTGTATGAGTTTCTAAACACGTTACTTGGTTCAGCACAAAATCTGTCGGTCTGCTCATGGGTCTTATAGCTTTCCGTCGCTTCCGATGTTAAAAATGATGGATAAGAATGAGAGTTCTCAATAACTCTTGGTTTTGATTGAATGCTGTACCTTTTACATTGCAGTGGTCCCTATAAAATCTTATACAAACTATGTGCACAATTTCCATAAAAAGGCACTTCTGCTTGTTTAATGGTAATTATCTATTTCTTGCAGCCTAATGTATGGTGCTGATGATCCTTCAATTGCTGGAATGGTTCTTGACAGTCCCTTTTCTGATTTGGTTGACTTAATGATGGAACTAGCAGATACGCATGCCTTTCGCTTACCTAAGTTCACTGTGAGTTGCTCAATTCATTGTATCCTCACTGTCTTTGTAATTCCAGATTTGGTAGAAACAAAAAGAAACAGAGAGAATAAGACGACGACTTGTTCTATCTAATTTTAAAGTTTGTGCTCATAATTTGGTCAAGAGTGATTGTTTTTTTTTTTTGGGGGGGGGGGTGGAGGATATAGTAGGAGCATCATACTTGTACTTTGGAAAAAAAAGAGACAAAAAAAAAATAGCAATTTGCATAGTAGAAATGCACAAAACTTGGTCTTTGTTAACTTATTATCAGATAAATGAAGATTATATGAAAATGAATTTCCACCAGCTTAATAAGTCCATTCTCAATAAATTGTTAAAGGAACTTTGATTTTTCCTTGTACATAGGAAATCTTGAATTTTAATATGAGAAGTTTATTTGCTGGAAATAATATAATGAGGCTTAGTGAGGCAAAAATGGACTTCTCATGATTGACACATTAATGAAATGTGGAACTTAAAAATTTTAAAAGTATTCTTGATGGAAATTAAATAAGAGACATAGTGAGAGTAAAGTGGAAGGATATAGATTGTTGAGCAGCAGAGTGTTCCACAAAGTTGATAGGTGTCCCCACTAAAGGATTCCACTTGAGTAGAAAATAAAAATTGAAATGTATATATGTCCTGAAAGCAACATAAAAGAAATTATTGAAAATGAAGGATTCTATTGTTATGAGTTGCATTGGGTTTGGTGAGTGACATCTGTCCACCCTTAATGTTTCTCCTCATATGATATAGGTGAATGCAGAAATTTAGATCTCTCAATTGTGACCATTGGAAAAGTAGTGATCGCCACCCTTAATGTTTATCCTTGTAGAAATTTAGATCTCTCAATTGTGACCATTGGAAAAGTAGTGATCGCCACCCTTAATGTTTATCCTTGTAGAAATTTAGATCTCTCAATTGTGACTAGTGGAGAACTAGTGGTGGTGATCATTCTAGTTAATGTTAACTGTTGTAACTTTGATGCTGCTTCTCAGTGTTATTGCAGTGAAATGCACAATTTGATTGTCTGTTTGAGATTATACTTGTTAGATGGTCATAACAAATTAAATGGCATTTACAAGGCTTTAGGGTACATGAACTTCTTTTTCCAGTTTTATTTCATATTTATCTTTCTTTTGGAACATTCCTGGTCACAGTTTAAAGATATGACATAAACATGCCGGACCATTGGGCTCTGTGATTTCTGAAGGGTAATCTATTGTTTCCAATAATGTATGAATATTCAGATGTTCACGAATACAAATGTATGGGATTCTTGACAAGGAGGTTTACAGGACCTCATAAAATCAGAGTTAGAAATGGTAATGTGATTATCTTGATGAGGAGATCGCAGAAGGGAAACGGCATGTTCACTTCTTTCTTTTGCGTGGCATAGCTTTGAAAAGAATTTTTTCGTTTGGCTGTAGTTCTTGTCATTAGTATCTTTATATTATTGGGGTTTAATTTCATAATTGCCATTGAGAAGGCTTTGATTTACCACTGATTACTTATGCCAAACTGCAAAAAGATTACTTGAACATGATCACGATGTCAACTTTCACAGGCTTTTGTCACGTTCAAAATCAGACCATAATTAAGTTGTTGAGGCATGTAATTCAGTTATTTCTAGGCATGATTTTTCAGTCAGTATTCTTTCTCTCTTGACCTCTGTCTCATCTGGCTTATCTTAGGTCAAGCTTGCTGTCCAGTACATGCGAAGAGCAATCCAGAGAAAGGCAAAATTTGATATTGTGGATCTCAACACCATAAAGGTTCTAATCTGCTGTCATTAATGCTAGTATTTTCCAGTGGTCATTTGCCAATTCCAGTTGTACTCATCATATTAGCTTATCCAAGGTTTCTCTACTTACTGGCACACACACAACACTTCCTGACTTTATCTATGGTAGAGAATATCCCGCCTGATAAGTTTATAAAATCTTTGGGCCTCATGCTAGAGCCTGAGTTGAAAACTTGCATAGTTTCACTTTCAGAAATTATTAGCGGAGAAATGACTGACTTTGTTTATGTGTCTACCTTCAACAAACCGTTTATTGAGAGACTTTGTCTTTTGCTTTCTGCCAATGAGAATGGATTGCCACTAATATATTTTATGATGCATATGACATCGACTTGTTGGGGGTGGATCTATTTGCATGGATGTGGCTCAATTCTTATCATGTGATTCACATGTCTCCCCCACAATGTTCACCGTCCCATGTGGGAAGGAAATAGTAATTGAGATCTCTTTGCAGATATCTACTAGTTCGTTCTATAATCAATATGCAAAAATCCTGTCTTTTGCATGAAGAAAGAACTCTTCGATCAGGAAGACCATTCTTATATTTTGAGGTTCTTTTTGTAACCAAAAATATATAACTTCATGTTCTTTACCAAAAAAAAAAAAAAAAGTTCATGTAGGTCCTGCAGAAAACTTAGGACTCTTATAGTAATATAAAAATGCAGTGGCAGTTGAATGGATTTTCTTCTTAGAGTTTTTCTTGCTTCACAAATTTGCTTCGTAGTATTCTAGTTATAATTTTGCTCACGTGGAAGCTGCTAGTGACACCTCCTTGCTCTCTTTAGTGATCAAACCTTTCTGATGTACATGGTTCCAAAATACTCGAGGATCTAGAATGACTGGAAACTAAATGAAATTTGCATAGTGACAGTTTTCCTTTGACACAATAGAAGGAATCTTGACCTTATTTAATCACTTGTTATAACAAAATGTTCTTGATGCAATACCATTTGCACTGAATGATTTCATGGGTTTGCTCATGTTAGGTTGCCAAGTCTTGCTTTGTTCCAGCTTTGTTGGGACATGCCACTGAAGATGATTTCATACGTCCCCATCACTCAGATCGAGTATTCGAAGCTTATATGGTAACTTCATTTCTGATTAGTATCAAGAATATGCTCCCTGAGCAAGGATTGCAATGATATCTTTAAAAAATCACGATACAAGCACTTTTAATTATCCTCAGAAAGCACTTCATTTTACTTAAATAAAAAGAGGGGCGAACTTTTACTGAAATCCACTCTTGTTAGGATTTGGTTAGAAATGCTTGTCTGTCATGTGAACTGAAAGTGGAAGGAGGTTGTTGACTTTAGAGATAAGTATGCATTCTAGTCTAATGTCAAGGATTCAGTTCCCATCCTAAAAATGTCAGTTACTGAATACATTAAACCATGAATAAGAGAATAGAAGAATTAACTTGTGATAATATAGCTAATAGTATTTTTGGGTCAGAATAGTAATGAAATAAAAACTGCCCAATAAATTAGATAGAGTTAGAAGAAATGGTCTCTTCACTGCTGCTGGCTAATAAGGTTATCTTATTCTCGTAAAATAAGGCTGGACCACAAATACTATCGATTGGATGAAGTCTTCTCAACTGATTAACATGTTGAAATTGATAGGACTCTTTCAAACGGGATAATTGCTTTACCAAGGTTTACACACTAGAGAATTTTGTGCGAGGATAAGTTCAGGGACTTTCTGGAACCCAAGCCTTTAGCTGCAGCTTATTTGGTCATGTAGTTTCTTGCCACTGCAACACTACTGAATGATATGTTATTTGAATTCGCCTCTTGGATTTCCAGTTGCTTTTTTCTGGTTCTTTACTTAAGCACAAAAAGTTGAATGCCTCCTGTGTTGCCACTCCCTTGCTATTGTTATTGTTCATACAGCACTGATGGGTGTATGACTTTTGGCTTGCTTTTTAACATGGTCTTTTCAGGGAGACAAGAATATCATCAAATTTGAGGGTGACCACAACTCTCCTCGTCCACAATTTTATTTTGATTCTATAAATATATTTTTCCACAATGTTCTGCAACCTCCAGAGGATGAGGTGGCAGGAACATATTTTGAACCTATGCTTGATTACTTTGGTAAGGTAAATCCAAATGCAAACAATCTCTTCTTAGTATCCTTTGGTCAAGGCTGCAATTCTTGTCCACCCAGATCTTTAACAAGGGTTGAATTATTTTCTGCAGGGAGATTGGAGTGGTGTGCATGAAGTCAGTCGTGCCCATGGACCTTCATCTGTGGCTCAAGGCAAGTTTCATTACCACTTCTGTTGTTCATGATTTTATTGATAGTTAGTTTCAGCATTTTGTTCTCTCTCTCTCTCTCTCTCTCTCTCTCTCTCTCTAGCTGGAAAATTGTGGGCCCTTTAGATTATCTGATTCTGTGAAATAATAATTGTAGGATTGGATCCTAGTACAGCTGATGCCATCAGACAATTGCGTACTAGGAGGCCTATGAGTCGGATGGAGGTCAGCAATTACTTGTATCATTTTGCTCTCACGTTTAGAGATGATAATTCATGAATGGAAAGTGATGCACTTGATAAGCATGTGCTGTTCTTGTGTGAAATATGCAATCCTTGTGCCTGTTAATTGTCCTGAATAGTCCATGAAAGGTCACCTACCCCTGTTCCTTTCTCCCCTATGAAAACAATTTGTACCAAAATCCAACTATATATCATTTCAATGTTGCTGCAGTGTTATGGAAATCTCTATAACTCTGACAAACCACGATTCGCTTACATCATCCATAGTTTGGATTTATACATAAATTGGCAATCCAATCGACCCAATTTAGTTGAAAGATATTGACAAAAACTAAATGGTGCTAACTTATTCTAAAACAGGTTCTACAGCTCTATCCTAATGCAGGGCTTTGGAATCATTGATGTTGAAGTATATGTAGTGGTGTTGGTCAGTAGTTAGTAGGTGAGTTTAATTAAGGTAATTAGGGTTTTTGGGCGCCTCTTTCATTAACACATTCAGTAAATTTGTAGCCTTCTTCTCTCTTCTCTCTTCCTCTCTCTCGAAGATCCTAGAATATTACATGGCATTTGAGCCATCCTGAGAGAGGTGACCAAAGTAAAACCTTGCCTTTTGTTTCTTCTTGCTGTCCCGGGGAGGTGGGGAGGTCGATTCTTCATTAATGTTGTGCTTCCTCTGTCGACACCATCAAAACTATGCTTTCTGTCTCCTGCTCTGAGTTCATGATTCATTGTCCACTGTGATCGGCCTTGCCAGCCAGGAGGTTTTGATCAAGTCAAAATCAAACCCACCATGCTCTTTCAGCTATCATCTTCTCTGTCAGTCACGAGCTCTCTCCACTGTGGGTCTGTCCACTTCATTCCCCTGGCCATTATTTCCCATCATTTCTGTTGGCCTTCTGGCATTATAGCAGGCCTATCCTCCAGCTTTGTCACTGGCAAGCATATCCCCTCTGTTTTCAATGTTTGCTTCTGTCAAGGTTCTGTTGTCCTTGTCAAGCCGAATCTATGCCTCATTGTTCGTCATCCTCAGCCTTTCACCAGCATGGTTGGTGATATAACCCCTGTTTGTAATCAGAGGAGTCGTTTTTTCAGCTTCAGTTAGCGACTCCTCTGCTGGTCAGGCTCCTTTCTATCATGCATCTCATTGTTATTCATTCATGTCCTTTGCTGTCCTCAATGCTTCTCCTGCGTAATTATCATTTTGCTAGTCCATATTAGCGAAGCTCTCTGTTTTTATGTGCTTTCTGGTTTGGCTTTGGGCTAGTGTGGTTTTCCAATACACCATAAACAAAGAAAAGAGCGGCTACCGGAAGTGGTCTTCAGCAAAATTTCCTAATTTTGGTCCTTCAAAAATTTTACAACCGCTATTGTAAATTTCATCTGTGGTGAGACTCTTCTTCAATTGCCAGCATCATCGACGAGCGAAGTTGTTAAGATTCCAGGCTACTGTGAATGCTGGAGTCCAGCACACCTTTGTTGAGCAGTGAGAGTCTAGCACCGTAGGGTGATGCAGTTTTATTTGCCACAATTCTTGAAGTCAGGGTCTCACACGTTTTTATCCTTGTTGTTTGAGGAAGAGAAAGGTGTCAACTTTCCATTTCAACTTGTCACTTCAGGGCAATTATCAAATCCCGTATTGATGGGGATTACATTCAGTTTGTTGCGTAAGGTCTTGCTTACACAATTGTCATGATGTCAAATCCGGTTTGATGTAATCTATATTCATTTTGTAGTGTGAGGTTCGGCTTACTTGGTGCTTGAGTCACAAATTGTTGAAGAAAATTGTGTCCATCAGTTGCCAGCTAGATGTTTGAGCTTAAGGGGGAGCGTTGAAGTAAACTTAGTAGTGTTAGTCAGTAGTTAGTAGGTGAGTCTTAATCAAGGTAATTAGGGTTTTTGGGTGTCTCTAACACACTATGAATAGAGCCATCTTATGTATTCTTTCATTAAGTCATTGACTAAAAAGCATTGTTGTTTTTAGGATCCGGATCAATTATTCATTGAATGGAAGCTATTGTTGGATATTCTCCAGATAAAAGTCAGAATATGTTGCCTCTGAATCTTTTTCCATCAGCCTCTCTGGAAGATCATAATATGTACAATAGAATATAACTTGGAACTCGAAGTTTTCCATATCATAAATCGAAACCAAAAATGAGTACATTCATATATTACATTGTGAATGACCTCAAACAAGTACTTAAAAGAGTAACACGTTCCTAGCAGCCAACCGACCAACCATATCCATATTTTATCAGGACAAGTAGCTCATTGCATATCCATCCACTTGTTATGACCTGTAATAAACCCTGATCCTGATCCGTAACTGTATCAACTGTCCATTTGGACTGGGACATTTGCTTCTAAGGTTGCGTAAGTCTCAAAAAGTTCGATTGCATTTGTAGCATGAGTTAATAACAGTATCCATGCTTTGCTTTATCATCCATTTTTGTGCTCAGGTTCCCTCTGATATCCCAGAAGCAGACCACCAGTCTAGGACAGAGGTATGTTGTTGCTTTTTGTTGTTTCCATCTCAAAGCTTACACTTTCCAAGTCAAATATGCAGGCAACCTGGTATTCTAATCCTTCTGTTATAATCCAAGGAGCAGTCTATGGAGGAAATAGTTCTACGAGTTAGAAGAAATAATTGTCTGATGAAAAAGATTTATTTGGTTCTATGTACAAAACTCCGAGTTATCTTCACACGAAGTAATTTTTGGCTGTAGGATGCAAAGGTTGAGGAGGATCCTCGTTCATCATCCTCCAAAATGATCAATTTTGAGCTGTCCAATGGTCAACCCTATGGTCCTCATGTTCCGGCAACAGGAGAAGATGACGAGTATGTGGAATACCAGCTTGATGACCCGACAGGCTTTCCATGCACTGTGGAAGAGGAAGAAAAGGTGTCTTAACGTGTTATCTCGTGTTATTTCCAAATTCACAACTAGATGTACTGACCATCCATCCATATTGGATATTCAGATGTTGATGGAAGCCATCATGATGTCATTGAAGGACCTGGAGATGAGACATTGCAGTGAAAATGATCCACTGCCCGACATGAGCATTGAATCTTTTGGGTCTTCACAGCAAGATGGTCAGGCTACTTCTTCCACAGCGGAGCTGTCTGAGGCCTCAAAAACTGATTCAATTTCCACCTCCGCATCAGAAATCAATGGTCAAAATCCAACGTTTGATGCGTTTGCTGATATGAGTACCCCATCGAGCAGTCCATCATGTGACCACCCACCCTCTGCAATTCAATCCGATACAAAGTCATTGACGAAAAATCCGCACGAAAATGCTCAACGAGTGACAGATTTAGGTGCTCAGAATGCTTCTTCTGTTGGTACTGAAGGTCCAACAAGTGTCCAGAGTCCCTTAGATACAGATATGTCAGGCAACACGAAAGCCACTCTGACTGTTGTGCGGAGTCCTTCCAGCAACATCATGGATGGTTTGATGCGTCGTTGGGACTTCGGCCTCTTCAGGAACAATCGGTGAAGTGGATTTGAAACTTATTATTATTTTTTTTTTTTGTTGGGTTTGTGCACATTCCATACGCACTCTCTTTGATTGTTGGCATTGTTTTGTAAGTGCCAAGTGACACAGAATGTAGGGTTGTAAAGATTTATAGGGAAGTAAAAAGGAACAAGGGAAAAAGTGGGGAAGGAAGTGTTGTACATACACGTACGACGTTGCATTCCAGTGACTGGTTGATAGAGGGAGGGAGAAACGTTGTATTTGCTTACCAATTGGATTCCCTAGGGGATGAATTCGCATACCTTCATAGGTTGGTGAAGTTCAAGTTGTCTTCCTCGTTAGTAGAGGAGAAACATTGGATGGACGATGCTGCCCTTACCAAGCAGGGCGAGGTATCATTAGCCCTCCTTCCTTATTTCTTCCATTCAGTGCCAACAGCCAGATTAGATAAATTCACAGTGCAGCTGCAAAATAGCTCAAGATCAAGTCAGTCTTTCTTGTCTGGACGATGCTGCCCTTACCGTACCTGGTTTATCAGAACAAGATTTGCTAAGTTAGAAAATTCATTAAAAATTGTCCACGTAGTGTCGTGTAGAATGGTTTGGCTTGCGCATGAGCGATTTTAGTCAATAGTCCTAAATTGGCAAAAAGTGAAATATTTTGGACTGAATTGGCAAGGTTTAGGAATTCATTTGACTATTTTCCCGTTTGGGGGGGCCAAAATCATCCTGAGTTCTCCTAGCTCTGCTGGCAGAGCTGCTTGACCAACCCTGACTCCCTCTCTAAGACCTCTAATTTCACTCTCCATTTATGTTTTGCCTCACTAAGTAGTAGCACCCATCTTAGCTCTCATCTCATCCATCCGATCTATCATTCCTCTAATAGTCCGTGCCATGTCGGGAGCTGAGCTTGTCCTAAGTTCTTGAATTTCAGACCGCAGAGCTGCTTGGCCCACCCTCACTTCTTCTCTGAAGCCTGCGAACTCGCTCTCCGTAGCCGTTAGTCTTGGCAAAAAACCATCAACCTCAGCACAGTAACCATCTTTATCCGTCATATTTCTGATCATTCCCACCAAGTTGGCGTCGTCGTCGTCGTCATGCATAGGAACATTAGCAGGGTCGTGAGGTGATGCCAAAGTAAGATGTGTCCAGCTCCCAGTAAAACAACTCTGTGGCAAATTGAAACAGTCGTCATTTGCTCAGTTATCGCTTCCTCTACCACTCGCTTTCCGGTTTCTCTCTGCCGATGTTAAAGGCGGAAAGAAACCGGACATCTGACCCTCGTTGGGGGCCTAGGTTTCCGAATATAGTCATCCCGATCCAAACTCTGCGTATCCCGGTCCCCTGCTTTGCTACACACCCGTCTGTGCGGAACAGGGTCGCCGACTCGCTGCTCTTCTCACGCCTAGTGTCCTGTTTGCTCCCGCTGAATTTGCGCAAAACAGCACTCCCCCTAAAGAAAGACCCGGCTTGCTCTGAAGACGGTGAATTGTGACTTGGACATGACGTTTTAGCTATACCGCTTACCATCAGAAGATTACAATTAAGAGATGGTGAATGGAAGGACGTTCTTGATTTCTTCTTTTAATTATAACACAATTTGATCACAGATGCCGAAAGCTATGGCTAAACGCCGCAATACCAAAGTCACCATTAGCCGAAAACACACATCATTACTCCCGGTCGGATATTTAGAATCTTGCCGCAAGGTCAATTTTGCTTATTTTGGAATAGTTGGAATTTGTTTTCTGCCGAACTTTCTTTTTTTTATTTTTTATCAAGCTCTATTTGTTTCACTTCCATGAAAACATTTTTTGGATTTTCCAGCATTTGGTTCACGAAATATAAACAAGTTAAGTAAAACATTTTTCACTTATAAAAAAATACATTCAAAAGTGAAGAAAGAGGAAAATTTTCCTCCTCATCTTTCCTCCCTTTACTCTTTCCCGTTCATCATGTTATGTTATGCTTCTTCTTCTTTTTTTCACATTATCCATTTCATTGCTCGATCATTTTTCGCATGCATTTATAACTACTTCCAATGGAACTCCCTTCCAAAATCCAAACGCTTCCCAAATCATCTGAACTCTAGGGTACATGTATATTATGAATAATAAATTATTCGAAAAATATTTTCTTAAAAATAATTATTTATTTTCCGTTGAAATCAGCAGAGCATTAATCATAATCTGTTTAAGAAATAGCTCAATATAGTCATACATGGATAACATATGGAGATTCTCCAGATCAAGAATTTCAGTGTATTGAATCATTTAATCAATCATACCAAGAAAACAAGATCAACATGTTGCCAACAAAAGAAAGAATCTCCCCTCATTTGTGTATACTTGGGTATTTACAAAGTTCCATCTCTCTGTGGAATTAAATTCAGCCCTCCGCCAAAAGCTTCAATGCGAGTTCGACCAAGGAGTGAATGGTCATGTGGTGCCGGCTCACGCCGACCATGCCGGAGAAGATGTTGAAGCTCTCGACCTCCGACGTGGTCTCCAACACGTGCTCCAACTCTCTCTCCATCCCGAGATCCTTGAAGGTGAGCACGTTGGTCTCCTTGTCCGTCATCATCCAGATCGCCAGCTCTATGGCGAACCGCCGTATCCTCGGGACCTTGATCGGCGGGTGCCGGTACTTCCTCAAGATCTGGACGAGGGTGTCGGCCAGCTCGGTCTCTCGTACTCCGGCCAGCTCGAACACGGCGCTCGACTCTTTGCTCGTCATGTATTTGAAGACCTGTGCTGCTAGCCCGATCATCACCTCCTGCGGCTTGTTCTCTTCGGACACTATTGCCTTCAGAACCTGAATTCGGACACAGACTTCGTGAGAAAAATTAATCAAAATTTAATTTTTATTTTTTGAGTCAAAAAAAGAACGAAAATTTTGGAAAATGGAAGTTGACCGTGACCAGAGAAGACGCTCACCGTGGGCGCGGCGGCGGTGGCTCCCCTGAGCTTCTCGAAGCAGCCGTCGCCACCGAAAGCGCACAAGTTCCTCAGAATCCTCGCCGCGTTCACCCTAAGCAGCGGCGCGTCCAGCGCCTCCACGAGCCTCTCCAGCGCGCCCAGCCTCAGCACCCTCCGGCAGTTGCTCTCGCTCTCCAGCACCAGCACCGCCACCGCCTCCCCCGCCGCCACTCTCGCCTTCCCCACTTCCTCCTCCTCCGCCTCCTCCGCCACCTTCGCCTCTTCCCCGCCGCCGTCGAGGAAGATCCTCAGCAGCTCCTTCAGCAGGCCGCCTGTCCCCCCGATCCGCTCCGTCGCGTCCTCCTCCAGCGCCAGGCTGGTCAGGATCTCGATCCCCAGCCTCTGCATCGACGGGTACCTCTCGCCGTGCCGGAGGATCTCCCGGATGTTCCCGATCGCGAACACGATCTCCGATATCTCCCGCCGGAGCTGCTTCCCGGTCGCCCCCGCCGTGCTCGCCAGCATCCTCAACACCTGGAGCGACCGCTTCACGGTGAGGACCCGCGACCTCGCGTCCCTCAGGACCCTCTCGTCGGCGTGCGTGAGGTCGATGATCTTCGGCAACAGCCCTCTCGTGTTCCCAATTTTGCCGCAATTGTCGTGATCGCGCGCTAATTTCTTCAGTATTAGAAGTCCTCGGTGGTTGAATGTGTCGAAGCCGTAGCTCGCTTGGCCGTCGGAAGCGGCGGACGACGAGACGACCCTCTTCTCCGCGATCTCATCCGGCGAGGCGGTCGAGGGCCGGCTTGTCTCGAGGAGCGACGAGATCGATTCCATCGCGCCGGCGATTCCAGCTACTCGGAGCGCGTTCCGCTTCTTCCCAGCGAGTTTCGATAGTATTTCCGCAGACGACCGCCTGATCTCCTGCTCCCGCGGGTCCTTCCAGTTCAGCATCTCGACGAGCCGCTCGATCACGGATATATTGGTCCCGATCTTGCGGAGGGTGTCGTCGGAGAACTTGCTGTTCGTTGCAAACTGGCAGAGGATCCTCACCCCAATGAGCTGCTCGTACAGGGAGTTCGAGTCGAGCAGCTCCGTGGAGAAGGTGATCATGTCCATTCCCAACCCATCAAAGATGCTCCCGTTGACGCACCGCGAGTAGGAGTCGTAGAAGAAGCGCCGGACCGCTATCAGGCCCGATTTCTTCAATTCGCACTGCCCGGTAACCTCCTCCAGGAGCTTGCAGAAGCTCACCTTGAACTCCCAGTAGGCCTTCTCCATCAGGAACAGCAGGGCTTCAGCCAGGGCCAGCGAGTAGAAGATGGTCAGGGCAGCTTTCCGGTTTCGCTTGTCGGTGTCGCTTTTTGCGACTTCGCCGTAATTGTGCTCGATGAGCTTCATTAAGGAAAGGACCACGCAGGCTGTTGCCGATAGGAGCTGAAGCCAGTAGAGCAGTTTGCTCACATTCCTGGAGAGGAACACCCATTTGCCGTAAGGTAGGAACGGGACGTCGGAGGACATCCACATCCGAGTCGGTTCACGGTGGATGCCATTGGTGTTTGGCGAGCCCGCAAGTTGCGCCGCTATCTCCCTGCTCTGGTGGCTCCTCTTCTGAACCGCGGACGAAATGGGGAGAAAAGCGGCCTTGAAGCTCTTGAACAGAGAGCGGGAGCTCGACTTGATCGCTCGGAAGCTGTTGATGCCCACGTCGGCGATGGACCAAGTGGCCTGGTGTTGCCACTCGAGCTCGTGGCTCCGGCTGAAAATCCGCGTCCCCTCGATCAGCAGTATGATGGTGATGAACCAGAAGTCGGTCTTATCCAGAGTGATGGCGAACCCGCCGAGGAGGACCACGGTCGCCCAGATGAACCCGAGCGTCCCTAGGCCGGTCGCGGCCTTCTCGAACACCGCGAGGCGAAGGGCGAACAGCGTGAGCTTCTTCTCCGGCGCGTGGAACGCCGGCGGCTTCGCCGGAGAAACAGATTCCGCATTGCTGCTGTCTCTCTTCTCGATGCCGTTCCGCGGCTCGAAGATGGTGGTGCTCGAGCTGCGAGCGTCGGCAAGCCTGGAAATCTCGGACATCTGCAGCTTGACGCTGCCTTCGCTCTCCAGCGAACTGCGCTGATCCATATGACCAGCTTAACGTAGCGTCCTGGAAATGAAATGCGCTGTCCCAAAGACGAAATGGGCAGAGAAAGATCGATCGATTGACACAGCCGGCGAATGTACGAGTTCGGGTTCACGAAGTCGACGCCGGTTTGGGCTTTGACAGAGAAAGGAGCGAGTGCATTGGAGCTCTTATAAAAGCACAGAGGGTTTGAGGGAATTGAGCTTAGGAGGCACGTTTGTGGCGTGGATGGGGGGAAGGAGTAACCTTGAGTTCCTTGTGCTTCCGGGACTTTTCCCAGGAAGTTACGTCTGCTGCTTATCCCTTCCCTCTTCTTGGCGGCCAATCTTCCTCCGCCATTTCCCTTTCGTTTCCACGTCCGAACAGGCGTACGAACATTCGATCGATAGACTTCGTTTTACGGATGATGCGTGGGCGAACTCGATCGTGACGATCGCTGATGCAGAAGCTGCGTGGAACTTGTGCTGTCTGAGATAGAATTGCCATCGGCCGTTGGGGGTTGAGTCCACACAATGACTTGGGTTGCATGACCAAAAAGCAAAACGAGAATGTTCAAAGCTTAGATTCATGGCCCAGCTCAGCTGTCGCCACCTTTTCGACTTTATGTGCGGGCAGCGATGTTTCACTTTCGTGGTTACATTTTGACGGGAACGAGGTTGTTCTCTGAAACGAGCTTTCTTTTATGCGCACCAAACTGACGAACCAATTGGTTTAGTGGGGACTAATAGGCTTTGGATTTCATGCAAATCCCACGGTCAATCCCTAATTCCATGACTCAAGTCTACATTTCAATGCAATCCCTAAGCTCACAGGGGCCGGCCCGGCCGGGTTCCGATGCCAAGGAGGCAAGGATGCCGTTTTCGACTGCAAGTAGTTCGTCTTCGAGACGATGCGGGTTCCGTTTTGAGTTGAAACCTTTGCTTGAATACCGATAGTTTTCGAGGCAATATGAGATTTTGAGATTAATTAGAAGACGAATCATCGAAATAAAACCCAGGCTCGAACACGGGGAACTTACTTTAAAAAATAATAGTCTTAAACATATTCTATTTGTGTTAATTCAATCATAAACCTTTCAAGCGTGTCAATTAGTTATAAAAATTAATTTTAACTCATTGTCAATTGAGTCCATCCAGTCAATTTTGATTGGAAATCCCTAATGGTAAACGCCGGCTCTTCTGCATATCACGGTGGACACCATCGACGCAGATATTTTCGTAACCACACGGGAATAAGATTTTTTTTTTCCTTTCTTGAATTTTCCAATCATTGAGTTTTGATTCGTAGCTTTGAGCCCATCTTTGCCAAGCGCCTACTTTTCCTATTGTCCAAACCCTAATCAAACCTTGATGAAGATAAAACTACGATTTTTCTTGTCCAGCTAAGGAGTTCCTTATTAACGAAATGGTCAGCCTCCATCAATCTAAAAGATCACGTAAATATTTCCATGCCAATCGCAGTTGATGACTCAAATCATTGATCCTAAAGTGAACAGAATCAAGAATTTCCAAAGAGGAATATATCAAGGGCCATGGCCACTTGGGAGAGGATTTGGATCTCCTAACATAATGTTATGGCCCTTAGGGGTGACATTACCCAATTCCGGCCGTCCAATTCAAAATGGACGGCCCATATTGATTCACATCAACTTTTGCAAAGGATAAAAAAGTTTTGGCGGGAATTTTAAAATTTTGAATAAATCAATCTGGACCGTCCATTTTTGAATTGGACGGCCTAGATCGCTTATGTCACCCCTAACATTACTATGTTAGGGGATCCGGACCTTGGGAACCTGAACTGTCCCTCTCTTAAGTCCACGCTTTCTTCCTTGCTGGTCGTCCCTCATCAATGAAAGGAAATTGTCAATTTGTCATGTCGTGGGTAATTACTAATTAGGGCGAACGGGTCCAGTCTTTGCTTTCGGGAAGAAAAAACGTGCCAAGAAAATTATTTGAGTTTTCTTGTGTGAAGCTAAAGGCTCTGTCCCTTTGGCCACAAGGAAATAAAAATAAAAATAAATAAAAAAGCCCTATTGAACCACGATTCTAGAATCCACTTTTCTCTTTTTCTTTTTCTTTTTCCTTCTTTGATGATTCATTTTCGAGGAAATTGCTTTTTCGGGATTTAAAACAACAAGCTCAGATCCTTAAAAAAAAAAAAACGATTTTTCTTCTGGCACAAAGGCAATCACTCTCCCAAAGCTGTTGTTCCGTGTATTCTCGATTCCCTATCGCTCGCCAACTTTTTTTTTTTTTTTGGGCTTTTCTCTTTTATCCTATAAGTCTCCTCGGCGTTCTCAATAAATCTTATTTGCCATCTCCTGAATATTCTCCACCAATGCTCCGATTCTTATGCATCCCCAAAGCACGAACATATATCTTACATTTTACAGATACGATTTCATGGTTTCTTGCTTAATTCTTCTGTAATCCATCTCATTTCAAAGGATTACAGAATGAACAAAGAAGACATATGTTCCGATTTGTGAGTCATTAAATGTCATTTTCAACGATACAAGCCGCCGTCAGTTAATTCAATCGCTACCGAGTGCCATAAAACCTAGATTTTCGACGTGCTTTCGGCGCAAACAAACTCCGAAAAATAGTATGGAGTCAAGTTTTTAGTGAAATGAACGAAATCCCATACTTCTGGATTTTAAAATTCAATTGATACCCCGGATTTTGTTTTTTCCTCCTCCAAAGGAGGTCGGTGACTGAAAAGCGATGCTTTGCGAGATTAGACATTACATTTCTATGGTACGTCGATCTCTTTTCTCCCTTTGAAAAAGTGAGGCTTTGGACCGGAAAGGTTTTCTTTTGCGTGTGGCGATTATGACTAACCCCAGCTTTTGCGTCGTGTGTCCCTTGCAAAGCCGATTGGGGCCAGTTGAGGGATTCTATCTTTATCCGCACCTCTTATCTCTTTTCCCTTTCCAAGAAAAAATCCCCCACGAAAAGAAAAAAAAAAAGAGAAAAGAAATCGAGAAAATCGATCAACCTAGCTTGGGAGTCGCCGCTTGCAAATTTTGTACGCTAACATTCATTATTGCCAAATTTGATGGGCTTTTTGCCAAGGTCTTACAGATTCCAGAACCGCCGCGCGTGCTTGCTTGAGCTCGGCGTGCCGAGGGTCGGCAATGGGACTGATGGTGGCGGCCTTGGCGGGGCACGATGCTACGACACCAGGGACGACAATAGCAGTAACGGCCGGAGCAGTGGAGCTGCCGACGGCACTAAAGGAGGAGGTTTTTTTTTTATATATAAAAAAATCGATTTTAATTCAACTTACCACATCATCAATTGTAGATACCTTTTGTTGAGGAAGTGCCATGTTGACAGAAAATTAAGGGAAATTTCACATGGAGCCGATCTCATAAAATTTAGTTATTAATTGAACAAATCCAAAATTCAGGGATCACATCAAACATTTAAAAAAAAAAAGTTGAGGGACTGCTGATGGTATCATCCAACGCTAATCGATGTTTAGGCGTTCTCGATATCTCTTCTAGCATTCCTCCTCTTGCTCTCATTCTTCTGTTGAATTCTCCCAACTCTTTCTTTCTTGTTCTTTTACTCTTCAACCTTTCCATCACAAGATCTCGGAGGTTGCGCGTTACGGGAAAATATGGGAAAAATATTTGCCTCCTCAAAGAATCTGAAAGTCGAAAGCATTCGCACTCCTCTCTTCGAAGCTACCCCTAAGTTTGCTTAAAGAATTTATTTTTGACAGTGAAAGAACTAAGTGCCTTACCCGATGGCTAGTTTTGGAGAATCGAGAGGATACAACAAGGCCAACGAGAAGTTTGGCTATAAACAATGTCGCTACCGACGCGTGGCAATGCCCTCTTGCGAACCCTTTCGTCACACAACCGCGACTGCCGACGCTGTATTCAGTCTTCGGGAGCCATGGCGATTGCTAGAGTACCGACACAAGTCGCCAAATGAAACCAAAAGTTTACTGTCGAGTGTCGAGTCCTCCATAGTAGCACGGTCGACCACATAGTGCCATGCAATAACCTTCCCCCATGAGATGGAGCTGATCCTAATTACATGGTCTGTATCAAATCCTCCGAAAAAAGGTAAAACAAACCTAACCGTGAAACATACTGGTCGACAGAAGCAAACGTAACCAAAAACTTCATCAGGTAAGAGTTCCTGGCACAGAAGTTATTCACGTTCGCCAATACCTACCGACAACTCTTGCCTTGTTTAACGTTGAGGCTACACTTGTATAATGGATGAGCTAAGTGGTTGAGAACGCTGGCCGCAATGTCACCAATCTAAATTCAAATAAACCTTGCAACTTTGGACAAAAGTAGAACCTCAAGATGCAAGACCAACCGTCACCTCATAGCGTCCACTGGGCAAACGCCCCGGTAGTGTGGGCATCGGGGTGACAGGGAGGAGAGCTGGATTTATATCGTGGGATACCCCAAGTCTTTGGGGGATGAAAGAGATAACCAAACCAACAAACAAAATGAAACCCATATATCATGTCAAGGAGAAGATGGTTGATGCAAGACACACGCAAAGCCAAAAATAAGATGAACAGCAGGCAAATCCAAAAATTGCACATAACCGCGAACACAGCATAAAACGTCTCAAAGGACCAAGCAATCGTACATGTTACAGAATGCTGTCCAACTCACTATCAAAATCTTGCTGCTACCTCAGACATGATAGGGAAGAACTAGGGGGGAAAAGAAAGCTAACCACAAGTAAAGAAATTCAGGTTTAGCAAACAGTAGTTCATTGATGCTGTGCCCTGAGGAAGCCTAGAAAGATGTTGGATATGGAGGCTCTTCAATAACTGCCACAATCATTTAGGAGTTCATAATGATGATTTTCTTTCTTATTCTCATGCTCTTCATTGACCAATCACACCATTAAAAAAAACTGCAGTTATACATGATTTCACAAGATAGATGCCTCTTTTTCCATATATTACATCAGCTGAAAAATAAGCTTGGCCTGTTCTAATTCAAGATACCATTCTGCAACTTCCTCGAGAATCTGAACGAGCCAAATGAGAACAATGAAACTCCACTTAAAGCTTATCAACCTTTGACATCTTGTCCTGTTAAATATATCACAGATGTTTTCCATAAAAGCTCCCATAAGCTAACTGCCAAACAGCAGATGAACGTCTTGATAAGAAAGATATGGGATTTTTAAGCTCGCAGTAATAAATGAACATTCCTTGAAAATGAAGCTAATCGATATTCCCTATATCACGGCAGCCTTTTGTTTAACTTTGGCTTTCTCTGCATCGATGATGGAGTCCACTAATTTCACAGCATTCTCTAGCTGTCCTTCTTCATTCACGACAGCATAGTCAAAATTATTAACATGTCTGACCTCCTCACGTGCTGTTGCTATTCTGACAAGAAGTGATTCTTTAGTCTCCGTCTTCCGATCAATCAACCGCTGAACAAGTGCAAGTTCGCTCTCTGCAACCAGAAATATAAAAACTGCAGACTGCCCAAGAACCCTCCTCAAGGTTTGTGCCCCTTGTATGTCCACCCTCAACACTATATCATACCCTTTCGCCATGTACTCATGTATTTGCTGCTTTGGAATACCCTTATAGTCACCGTACACTAAAGCATACTCCAGTAGTTCATCCTTTTCAACCATGTTGAGAAACTCCTCTTTAGTGACAAAGTAATAATCCTTACCATCAACTTCACCTGGTCGCATTGGCCGGCTAGTCGCAGTAACAACAAAATGGAGACCGTCTCTAACTTCCCTCAATCTTTTAATGACTGCATCTTTGCCCACTCCACTCGGTCCACTAATGACAATAATCAAAGGATTTGGGACAGGGCGCAAGGGTTCAACACTAAATGAAGAACCCACTGAAGCTTCGAGGGCTCGCAGCAATTCGTTCTTATCAGCTTTGTCAATCGATGGAATGGGTACAGCAAGGGGTCTTCGTGCATCACCCATTTCGCAATTGGATGAAACAAAACGAGGAGCCACGGAGAGCTTCTGAGATGTTGGATTATAACAGCTCTGAGTAAAAAAAGTCAGACTTGACCTGGTAGAAGTAAATTGGCCCCCAATTCTTTTGTGAAAGGTTGGCAAATGGAGGTCAGAAAGGGCAACAGAAAGGCAAAGTCTCCGAAAAATCATCGGAAGAAGATGTTGATAATACTGATGTAAAGAACAGAAATTTCTAACTGATGCAACTTATACTCCGGGGCAGATATATGCAATGTTCCAGTGTCTCACCTGCAGACTCCAGAATCCGATACAAAAATCAAGCAGATGCATTCTATGATGCTAATAGGATGGTTTGCAATGGTACAAAGTCACAATAGAATAATTACTACATGGCAACAGAATGGCATGAGCATGATGCATAACCAAGGAATTGTCAAATTATCTATTGCAGATCAATTACCTTGCGTGGCCCATATTACGTACAGTAGGAATGAAATGCTGATAGCATCACACAACAGTATGCATCAATTAGAACCAAATAACCAATATTGCACCTATGGGCATGGGTGTCCTCAAAAAATTAAAATAAGGTTTACTGTCTAATTTTTTGACGGTATAAGATTAAACATGTTAAGCCTAGATATGCATACTAAAATTAAAGCACTACTCCAATCTCTCTCTCTCTCTCTCTCTCTCTCTCTCTCTCTCTCTCTCTCTCTCTCTCTCTCTCTCTCTCTCTCTCTCTCTACATATATATATATATATATATATATATATATATATATATATATATATCAAATGTTTAAGCGCCTAGACATGGACAATGAAATTGAAGCAGCACAAAGAGCACCGGAGCTTAGATAAGCAAAACTGCTTCTTTTTATATTAGGCCATCCATCAAACAGATTGTGCGCATTGAGTAGACGTTGCAACCCACAACTTCTCATGCTCAAGCGAGCCACAGTTAACACCACCTCGATGCTCAGACCAGCATTATAGAAACCGCAACACTCCAATCCACCAGAAACTTGAGCATCATCACAAATGGTGTTAAGAAACCAAAACCCAAATCAAGGAAGTCGAAATGCTAAAAGCTTCTCATTCAAGAACCTGAAACTTCTCCTGGGACGCTTCTTCTCTATGAAGAAGGAAACAAGACAAGGGTAAAAGGGAAAGAAACAAAATGATGATTCTACACAAGCGAAGCATAAGTCCGATTTGTATCCACCAACTACATCAACCCAATGGAAACATAAACCCCCAAAAAAAAAGAAGGAGACCCATTTACGATCCCAAGAAACGAAAAGGAATTCAGAAGCACAAGAACAACGTGATATGAATACCATCTACGCCGAAATTCAGAACCAACACTTGGTGATCATCATAAGAAGCGAGGAACGGCAAAAGATTGCACTCACCAGGCAGAAAAATGGGAATTCGATGGCTTGGGAAGCGCTCCGAGCGTTATGGATTTCTCCAGGCGATTCGAGCGTGTCTCATGGGTGAGATTTGCTTATGTACCCAAGCTGAAGCAGAGCACGAAGCCACTTGTGAAAATTACTGTTTAACTTTCGCTCCGAGTGAAAATGAAAATAAATGCGTTTCATTCTCGATATGAATGGATGGAAGCATCTATTTTTTTTTAACATTAATTTTAGATGCCACGTGTAATCAGTCCATTAAATATTATAGTATTATTCTCGTCTATTATTTCATGACCTCTCGAAAGCAACTTTTAAGATCCAATTATGATATCTTTAAAGAGAAAATAACATAAATAGTACCTGAATTTTGACTCGATGTGTAATTTCATAAAAAATCTCACCCCAAAACTTTTAATTTGTTCAGTGTGACTCGTAAATTATTAACAAATACTCAAAGAAATTCTTTTCATTTGCTCAAATGACAAATTAGATGTGAATTTAGGATGTAAATTATTATACGTTGAGTTGGATATTTTAAAATGATGAGTCAGCATAACCATTTATTGGAAAAGGAAAAAAAAAATTAGAGCATTAACATGTCCAACGTTATTTGCTTGACAGTGTATAATATATTGATTTGATATGAATATCTTATTTTACTGATTTATATGTAACTTCTCATTTTTATTTCCCACCATTCGAACTCAACAAATTGGGATCCACATCAACAGATTTCATTATATTAAATTAATAGGAACATGATTAGACATTTTAATATTATCCGAGAACTTTTACCCCTCAACGAGAAAGAAGGCCCTGAACTACATTTACTAAGAGTTTGGAGATCGGATGGAAACAAAAGTCCAAGAAGACATTATACAAAGTTCATGGATCATTTGTCTCATTTTCTCTAGGGGTAACCATAATTTGGGGGTAGAATCTGAAATATAGAACCAAACCAGTGGGGAACCTATCCGGTTTTAGGTTCTAACAATTGGAGAATCGATTTCGACTCGTATTTCTAAATATGAGTTATGGTCAGTAGATTGTATCATTAAGTGATGGTCATTAAAGGTTACACTGAAATCGTTCAATTAAAATACATATGAAACTTGAGTAGACCCTGAAAATGACCTGTTGTGATTCATGGGTATGCATGGTAGGTTTCAAGTATCAAAAAATGATAAACCTGTTTTGACAGGTAACTTAACATGTATAAAACTTAAAACCTCTCACCTCTAATTTTCTCTCTATTAAATTAGGGGGATTGACCTCAACCAACTTATGGGGAAAAAATTCTTTTTTTTTTGTGTGTCTCAATTAGAAAACAATTTTTTCATTTTAAAAAAATAAATTTCATTTAGAAAAGATATATATAAAACCCAACCAATTTGTTAAATCAATATACTTTTTTATTTGATACAATTTTTTATTGGGGCAATTGTACAATCAGTCAAGAATTTATTACGAGGATATCAATTCAGTTCTAAACTTTTCAATTTTGTCATTTTTTTTCCTAAACCTTTGTGGAAAATTCTAATATAGTTTTTTTGGCTAATTTTTTCCCAACAATTATTGACATGGCGGAGTGCCATGAAGAATAACTGGCGATGGTTTGATCACTATATTAGTAATTTTCAACGAAAATTGACCAAAAGAGTTACATCCGTACTTCATGCAAACATTTACGACTAAATTAGAAAATTTGACTAAAAATGCATTTGTATAATAAATTTAAGCTGATTGAAAATAGTATTTTCATTCGCAATGGCCAATCCTTGTCTTCGACGTTGAAATTGGAGTACCTGCCAACATTTCTGACTAATGAAAGATGCCGGATCATGTACTTGTGTCCTTTCACTTATCTCACTCACCGGATCGCGATCGATCGGGTAGCGAATTGCTTTCTATAACTCAGTCATCTCTTCGAGATTGTACAAGATGTTAGTTGTTCAACAGAATTCCTCGGTAGTTGGTGGACATGACAAAATAAGTTCAGACCCATTTCCTAACCCATATTTAATGGATTAAATTATTTTATGAGTTGGTTATATTCAGTAAATTAAAACCTAAATGAATTCAGAATGATAAATTTCAAAATAACGTCGGTGTTAAATGAATCTTCAACTTACTTAAACCGAGTCACCCGTACATCTCTCTCTTTACTCTCTTTGGCCTTCACCTGATCTCGCGCTCGCTCGCTCTGTACTCTTACCTCTGTTTTATTATGAGTTCTCCTAAATTAGGTTAAACATGAAAGTATTTTAGTATTATGAGTGAATTCAGATATAAGTTAGGTATAATTCGCCAGATTTATATTGCATGTACATGAATCAAAACAGGATTGGATTAAATAGGCCAATTGGAGCCAGACTGTTTTAGACCCAATTCCAATCTGACCCGAGCTATCCGTTTGACTGATATAGTAGTTGATCTCGTGAGAACTCCATACTCCAGCTGTGACTACTGTCTATAGAGACGACTTAGTCATAGAGAGCTTTTATCCTCAAAATGGAATGGAGAACAGAAGAACCCTCATCAGACACGTCCCTTCGGCCATTAATTCTCCGCTCACCCACCCATCAGCTTCTCCCGGTGACCGGCAACGGGGACCCACAGTTGAATCGGCCGCAATGTTTGCTAGTGCCGCTCCTCTAGTCTTACGGCAAAAAAGGGCAAAAACCGAGCAAATCAGTGCCTTCGCAGTAACGATCTGATAACTTCAGGTACTCTAATGCAACTTCATTTTTACTAAGAACATATCTGTCATTGAAAGCAGCCCAATTCGCGGATCCTTATTTCCAAAGTTACAAAACAATGTACAAATAACAAATACCACAGCCCCATCTGGAAATAGAAATCTGTCCTCGAGAAGAAATCAGCAAATTGTAGTCCAAAAAAATTCACCTTGGACCCCTTGCTTAGTTCATCGGTTTCCGTGGAGAGTGTGATCATAGTTTTTCCTCATACCACCTGCACTGCACCGTAACCTGCAATCAGTTGTCTACCAGCCGATCTCCCCCGCATACTATAAGCTGTGTCCGATAAAAAAACATCAGTGGTGTGTTAATCTTGAGATTCTAATCGATGTGTTAGCCCGACTGATGTACAATGAGCCAGCATGAAGCTGGATGAGCATCATTTGTTTGTACCGAAAAGCACCCGCACCGGTCTTCCATTCAGTACCAATTATTTCCAGGCCCACCTTGAGCAGCAGCGACTTTCCTCGGCATATACTGAGGCTTAGGCTGTACTCCATTGGGAATTCCAATCCCTTCCTCTTCAGCTCTCTCGCTCTTGCAACCTGGATTCCTTCTTGGATACGAACAGCCGGTAGAAGTATGTTGAGCTGCAATTGGGGGATTCCTCGCCGTCCTCCTTTGCTCAACAGCCTCCATTGTCGCTGCTGCAGCTGCCCCAGAGTTGTAGCGCAACACGGACCCGACGACCTTTCCCGGCCTTGCAGCTCCACCTGTACTGAAAGCTGTTAAGAAACAATCACAAGCAAACACCTGTTTTCTAGAGTTTTCACAGAAGTAGCATAACCCAAAGCGGAGATGACGGAGCAAAGTAAGTTGCATTAGATATACTTTGAGGGACTTGAAGAGGAAGCCTTGTCATCGGGATTGTAGAGTTCCTCTCAGTATGAGACTTATCAGTTTCTTTGATGGAACATTTGGCCAGATCATCCGACACCTCGTTTGAGCTCTGCATGGACTCTGAGTATAAAACACATGGCCTGCAATTACGTATCTTTTTTAAGTCCCAAAGTGTGAAAGAGAAGGCCTATAAGATACTATTACCTAGAAAATGAATTACACCAAAGTGAACTAGAAAATTTACCTAGGCAATGAAGCATGCTGTCTTTCAGGTGGGGGAGCAGAAGGACCCTTCCCATAATGCTCCTCAAGGTAGGCAAATTGCTTCTTGAAATGATCAACAGCACTGCAAAAACATGTTTGTGTCAACTCTCACGGAAATTCTTGCAAGAAAGGGTTTCTCAAAGAACTGTAACAAGAGGCTTTGTTTCGTTGCATGAGTTGGTAGTGGAACAACATTCATTCCTCACTGCTGCTTGTGTAAGGAATAGAAAAAAATATATATAGTGCTTCCAAGCATTCGTGAAGCATTAAAATTTCCAAAAATGAGATCAATATCACTAAACCAAATGCTGCAAAAACAAAACAGGCATATACTCAATGTCTCCAGTATGAAAGAAATGGAGTCACAAGTATACATGAAACAGTTTTAAGTTCTTCATTTATCATCCCAGCATAGGAAAAGAAAAAGTAAGATTCTCTTCCCTACAAATACATTGAGATTTGTCAAACACAATGATCTTGAAGCAAATGAAGATATGTGCTTCACAATAGGAAATCTCTTAAATGAACAGGTCTTGTCAATGAGTGCCCCTAGGGCACTGATTAAGAATACTTAATTAGGAAATTTCGTTTCTCGAAAAAGTGGTTCCACACAGCACCAGAAAAACAATATAATCACTTTGCTTAACAAGTGCCTTAGAAAGACTAGTTAACACAGTCCATTACATATTCAAAATTTGTCAAAGTTCTGGTTCTAATTACATCCATTATTCTTCCAGAATAACCCATATTGTAGCATCATTTACAAAGCTTTTAGCTCCACTTCTGCCCATGGCTTTGAGGATACGATCCAGCATACTTTTTGACATCAAAGGCCAGTCAGAAACTAAAACAAGAGAGGGGAAAAAAGTGGAACCAGAAACTATTCCCCTGGTTCTTCCGCCCTCTCCACACAGAACAAAGAAAAACACAGCCGCCTATTGACCTTTTAGTGATGACAATTGTCGAAAGTGGAAATTGTCCTTTAAGGTGACGTGCAGAGATATAACATGTTCGTCTATACTTCTCATTTTTCCTTTTTTCTTTCATAGGTAAAGAGTCCAACCATAGGGCAACATGGGTGTGCAAACCCATATACAAAAAGAGCCCAAAAAAGACCACACTCTCCTATACTTATATTCTCCTCGGAATAAATGCCAAAGAAGACTAAAAGTCACAGCTTTCAAAGACTACCGTACTAAAAGTAGCAAATAAAACGAAAGACATAGCTAAGCCAAAAAGCTACAGCTAAAGCTCTAAGCCTCTAATTATCCAGGGCCGTAACAGACATAAGTTGGCTGTGTCAACATGAAAATAATATTGATCAATCCTATTGGCCAACAAACCAAAGAAATGCCAAAATAAAGGGCCAGGCTATATTTCACATTGAAGATAAGCTTATGGAAAGAACAATAATCCCAAACAGGCAATAGGAAAATGACATCGATTCCATGCAAATTATTGTCCTTTCTCATTAAACTGATCGAACTGGAGCATTTATTATTACCTTGGATACATGAAACCAGTTGGCTCAGATCCTTCCAAGAACTCTCTCAGCATGTTCGGATGGTACTCTAGTATCTCTCTGTATATCAACTCTCTCACATCTTCTTTTGTTATTCTCCGCCTTTCAAACTCAAACTCCATCTTTGTAACAGGTTGAGCAGAAGGTTCTCTCTCTACCTTGGCCAAGCCCTTAAAATAGGGATCAGCAAGAGCCTACTCCCAGCCAGCACATGGCATCAGTCAAAGAATTAATACTACAAGCAAGGTTAACAAACAAAGATAAACTCACTTCTTCAGCACTCGGACGATCCTTGGGTTCAAATGCCAACATTCTTTCTAACAAGCGAAGTGCAAGTGGATCTGCATTGGGAAACTTCTGTGAGAAAGGTATAGGCCTTTTCTTTCTCATGCTACCCAAATATCTACGGGCTTTCTCATTGCGTACCTGTTGATATAAAGTCAACAATTCATCAAAGGGGCAGACACCAAGTGTAAACATGCAACCCTGATTGAGACTGATGAAATAAAGGCATCATTAACAAGCACATTTCCTGACAAAACTGACCCTGGCAATGGCTTCAGCTGAAGGCGTTCCCAATAGTTCGGTTATCAAATCTAACTGGTGGACTACATTTTTCCCGGGGAAAAGGGGCTTCCCAGTCAAGAGCTCTGCAAAGATGCAGCCTATGCTCCAAATATCAATGGCTGGTGTATACTGAAACAGAACAGAGATTACTTAGCAGACGTGAAATAAATTCTTCACATGGAACAGACTACTATGGAAAGAAGCTGGGACACGGCAGCAAAGGAGCATGAGTTGTCAGCTATTACATATATATATCAATGTGTCGCATGCAGGTATTCTCCAAGTGGAATGACCAAAGTAAATGGCCCATATACATTTTGAGAGAGTATAGTAGTGTACAGTAAAAGGAAGATTTTTAGGCGTGTATACTAGTGCTCAAGATTTTGAGGCATGTATACTAGTGCTCAAGATTAACAACGAGAAAACAAAGATTTCGGTTTCAGCAGGTTGATCAAGGATTCCAAAACTTCTCAAAAACAGCAAACAATGAAAAATATTAAAACCAAATAAGCAGGAGTTAATTCTTGCACCTTTGAAAAGAAGGAACCGCATAATTCAGGAGCCCTGTACCATCTAGTAGCAACATAGTCCTGTGCAGAGAGAATAGTTAAATCATAGTAAGGTGTTGTTATCTCAGCAAAACAGCGAGAATTTCACAATTGGAATGAAATGAAAGTTCAAATTAGCAAAATACTTACCGTCCAAAAGATGGCAGTTGGAGTATCATTAAAAGCTACTCTAGCGAGGCCAAAGTCACAGACCTTGAGTTTACAATCGGCATTTGCTAAGATATTTTTTGGTTTCAGATCCCGGTGAAACACATTTGCTGGATAAACAGGTTGTAACTTATCAGATCAATAATTATCATGGTAAAATCAGCATCTTTTTAATGCAACAAGTTTGATAAGGTGTGGAAATCTTTATCTGTTTTACAGAAGACATGATAATGTATCTTAATGCACAAAGTTCAGACCTGTATGAATGTACTTGAGTCCTCGAAGAAGCTGGTACAGAAAGAACTGGTAATGCTCAGGTGTTAAATCATCATTTGCCTTGATAACCTGGTGTAGATCAGATTCCATCAGCTCGAACACGACATAGATATCCTTAAATTCCCTCCTGGATGGAGGTAATAGGATATGCTTAATCTCCACAATGTCCGGATGGCGCAAGAGCCTAAGAAGCTTGATCTCACGGAGGATGCGGGTGGCATCAGAGACATGTTCAAATATATCGTTGATCTTTTTGATTGCCACTTTTTCACCCACATGTGTATCGTATGCAGAGCAAACAACGCCATAGCTACCTTTACCAATGACTTCCTCTATTTTATACCTGCTCCCTTCACCATATTCCGTGAAAAAATCTACATCTGCAGATGACTACACCGCCACATAAGGGGAAAAAAAAAAGTTGGTGAACACTGCATTCTGATTAGAACTTATTACTGAAATAAAAAAGCATCCCACAAAGACAATGACTCGTGTCACAAACTCTCACATTCAGCTAATAGATAGCATAAGCAACGTGAGAATGTATGACACTAAAAATTAAAGCCATCCACAAGGACTAGAGAAAGTTCCACGTCTATGGATCCAGAGATGGAAACACTTATCACCTTATATTGCAGGTTGAAAAATGGACATCTCCATTACAATCTTGCAACAAGCATTCATGAGCCACATATTTCACCATCCCAATCACATATTCAGAAATCTTATCCTAGAACTTGACTCAAATTAAGTTCAGATGGGTCGAATAGAAAGATAACAACAAGCAATTTCAGAGAAAGGAAATTGCAGGTCCTGTGCGATCGAGGCAGACCATGACCATGACAATTGCACAAGAATAACGAACAAGACTTGGAAAAAATCAAACGTTGCACCACACAAAAGGTAATCCTGTATCTAGTTCTCAAGCTTCATATCTTGGAATAGACCTCCTAGAACTAAACGACAGAAACAAAGACGCCCACAAGAAATTATTCTTCTGGAAATGAAACTTTTGCTTGAGACTAAGTATTCAAATCCACGCTGAGTCATCTAATTCCCATCGATTCAAGAGAGAAGAACCAGTAGTTGACTTTGGGTACCTAACACAGTCTGCAAACTACCTACCAAAAGAAATGGATTTGCAAGAGAAGTAACGGTTCTTGATCCAATTTCATATAACTAACAAGAAACTCAAATTACGTGCAAATCATCAATCCAAATGCCCAGTGGGACCCAGGATGCAACATGGACGTTTACCGGATACGGCAGAGAAGTTGAGAGAAATGAACATGACAAACCGTTCTGTCCCACACGGCCGTCTGAGCATTATTCTCCCCACAACCAAAAAACCCAGCAAATACAGACCGCAAAAAACTAGAGACCCAACTCCAACATTGGGTTGAAACAAAACACCCGTCTGATCCGCTACGTGGCATTCACTCGATAATCTGGTGTTTCATGAAAATCAACGTCATAAACATGAAGCATTTGATCATATGCATGTGAAAACCTCACCTTTTTCCGCTGATCAGGCTGCATCTCAGCAACAACGCATGAAACAAATGTCTCCTCAAGTCAACTTGTGAGCCAAATCTTCGAACCCCAGTGATCAGACTCCACCTCAAAATCCACCACCAAAATCCCCAAAAGGGTGCCGGAAACTCAACTTTCAAAGGGAAAACGACAAAGAAACGCTTCAATCTCGGATACAACGCTGCTCGGAGACAAAAGGCACGAGGACAGCAACTTTCCAACAGGCACGATACAGGGGAAATTAATGGGTATTTTTGTTTTATCCGAGCAATGAAAAATGGGAGAATCCGTTCAAGAGAGAGAAAGAAAAGGCAAAAGGGACATAGTGCGGCCAAGAAGTTTGGCGGAGTCGACTAAAAATGCAGCTTAAGACAGTTCGCGGATCAAGGTTTCGAACCAACCGACGAAGCCAACCTCTGCTCTTTCGATGAAACCCTTCGAATAGAAAACAGAGAAAGAAAAACTCCGGAGGATCTGAGATTGGCGAAGATCTCCAATCCGCTCTAGAGTTGGAGCAATTTCGTGCCCCGGCGAGCGAGAACTGCAGAATATGAACCGAAAATGAATGGATGAAAATGCTCTGTTTGTCGACGAGAAGGAGAAGACGAAGAAATGGGAGTTCAAGATCAGAAATGGGAGAAATTTTCTGGAGCAACTGACGGGGTTTCCTTGATCTGAGGACCAAGCGAATCGAAGTCACGGAGCTGTGCGCTGCTTCAAGCCCAAGCCTCTTCTGAGGGGAGAGAGAGAGAGAGAGAGAGAGAGAGTGGGAATGCTTTTCTTTTTCCTTCTTTCTTAAATTTTTCGAGGAAAGTAAATGGAACATGGGGGAACGACGGAAACACATTGATAAAATGGCGCATCGAAAAGACGCTTTTGCCATTGAATCTAGTGCATTTCCTCGATGATGGGACCTCTCTTGTGAAACTCTGTTCCTTTTTTTATTTATTAACACTAACTTCATTGTTATTATAACAAGGACTACATGAATTGTCGATTTGATTTGTCTTATTGTTGAAGACACGGTTGCAAATCGCACATCGCTTCGTTCAAATGTTAAATTTTTTCAGACTCCCTTGAAACATTAAATTTGTTTAAAAGAGTTTTGTCAAGTATGTCCTGTTTCGATAGCTTGAGGTAACGGTTTCATCCAAAAGGACTGTCCAGTTTCTGAGCTTCAGGAGAGTTCCTGAAAGCGCCGATCACGTTTCAATATATCTTGATCCCGTCCGTGCTAGTCCTTTTTAATAGGATAAATAACAATGGCTTGGACTTTTTCCACTCTCTTTTATGCCTTTAACATTTCTTTCTTTTTTTTTTTTTATGTATTTTGACCATCGTATCCTTTGTGCAGTCCACCATTTTTTGTACAAGTTTGTGTACTTCATTTTTAATTATTAATTTTGTCAACTCTTTTATTTCGCTTTTTCTTTTTTCTTTCACGAGTCCCACTTTCCTCCTTCACCCTCCTTCCTTTCTACGCCTCAATCCTTCATCGCTGTATGGATGCTCTTTGAATTCCTCATTCTCTTTCCTTAGGATCCTCCATCAACCTCAAGATCAAATTCTTTGCGAATTCCATTATAAATCTCGTCATTTCTCTCTCCTGCCTAACGTAAATTTCACCATTCGAAATCCCGTATTACAAAACTATAATTGGACGGAGATTATATGATTTGGTTTGTGAATATATATTTCGAAAATATTCCATGGTTTTTGGATGGATGTGCCGGTTTATTGATGCCCTTATCGCTACATCCAAAATTAAACCTATTGCCAACGGGGAATCTTGGTATCGAGACAATGTAGGCTCCCACAAAATTAAAACCTACCGTCCACCATACAAAAGTTGGATCCTTGGCGGATAAGAGATTTGAAAAACAAACAGCAATTCATTTACCCGCAATTGCGATCAATCCAAACGAAGACAAAAAAAATAATTAAAAAAGAGCATATAAATATATACCTAAAGTAGTGGGCCATATAAAAGATCTGATGGTCAAAACACGCATACAAATTAATGTCAAAGCCATAAAGGGAGTGAAAAAAAGCACGAACCATAACAATTTGTGCCGAAATTTAGCTACGCTCACAAGTCTGCGTTTTTCAGGGAATTAGGCCGTCTTTTTTCTATCCCTACCAAACAACAATTAAAAATATTTTCATTTTACATCTCTCTTCTCCTATTTTATTTCGTTACTCAACTCCATCCCTTTTTCATCCTAGAGAAGTTAGTTTGCAATGTTACTTGCTACAACAGTCCAGGCTTTTCTTCGGCTTCCTTTTTCCGAGCAGTCCATAGAATCTATTTCGTCCTATTTATCCTCTTCAAAAAAGTGATGTTCACCAGCCGTTTGCATTTACCATAAATTCTCAATTCATCATTACATTCGAATAATAATGAGATGCCAAGCAACTTCCGGACAACCTCGAAACATTAAATTTTCAAACATGAGTTATGTCAACTATGTCAACAGCTTTGGATACGGGGTTTTTTTTTTTTTCTGAAAGGAACTGTCCTGTTTCTGAGCTTTGAGAAGAGTTCCTAACTCCTTGTTAATTATCTTTTCTTTCAAAAAGCAAGAGAGAGACCAAAAAAAAAAAATCCCTAAAGGTCTAGACGCAATTTATGATCCAAAGAACGTGGGGACATTTCCATTAATCTTGATTTTGTAATTGAGTCGTCACGAATCGTAATTGGATCATTAGTAGATTGTGACATTTGCTGAATATTTATTATTCATTATGATCTCTTCCATGTAAATGAAATATCTATGACCCAATTGAACAAAATTTATAAATTTAGAACTCAATTCACCGACCCCTAAACATATAGAGTTTATTAGGGTGTGGTTCATATTCCCCTGCGACTGGAAGATTTTTACGATTTAAGTGTATATTTTTTCACTATTAATTTAGGATTGGGTTCATAAATAGCTGCTACTATATATATATATATATATATATATATTTTCCTATTATAATCGAGAGACATAAGGAGATATGCAAGATACTAATTACAGTTAAATCATTTGCTCGACGTAATCATAGTTTAAAGATGAATCAAGTTAAACTCTCGTGTCTTGTTTTATATTTTTTTGTGATTTTTACGCTTTATTTCGTGTTATTATGCGTCGATTCTCCCGGAGCTTGCCTTTTTAATTATTATTTAAGTGTTTTATTTTGGAGCATTCTAAATTCTCATGGTGGTTTGCTGTTGCCATCTATGTGCCACTGCTGTCCACGTGGCGCCTTTTGGTTGGGCGAAGGAAGGTGAAGTGCTTAACAGCTCCACATGGAGTCTGCGTGCTGGATGTCCCGGATTCCGGGTGTCTCCCAACTGCAATCCGTTAAGCAAACAACGTTAAATCAGTCAACGGTTCCACTAAATTCCAAATTCAGTTGTTAATCACGGGATATATTGGTCGGACAAATGTATATAATGTAAAATAAAAATTGTGTTTGTGTATTAGTATTGCAAAATTTTGAGCACTCTCGTGAAAAATCAGACGCTTTGGATCAATTTCCTATTACTTAAGCTGTTTGATTTCGAATTTGATTTATGAGATCACTTTTAATTATTTTAAAAACTTAAATTATTAGGTAAACACGTGTTTTAATATTCAATAATCTAACACGATTATTTTTTTTCACTTGTGTTGTCCCGACGAATAGACATGTCATATGGTCGAAAGTTTTAATCATATTAACAAACATTTCAAACTATTTTAGGTCGGATTATTTCGTGGCCTACTAGTTCAAAAATTAAAAAGAAGCTAAACGCTCGAGAAGGTAATCGAATTTGCAATTTCATTTCTTCCGGGCTCCCTTTCACTTATAAGGAAAAAAAAAAGAGGGGGTAAAAGTTTGCAAACTCCGAATGATTAAAAAAAAAATCAGTGCGCAGAAGATATATATTTAGTCCCTGTGAAATCAATACCACTTAAAAACAAAATTAAATATCCATAAAAAGAAAACCCTAGTTATAATTTAAGTTCTTAGAATCGACGCAAGTTCTATACTGGAATTACATCTTTGTGCCGTAGTTCACCAAAAGACCGTAACAATGTCTTTTGCAACTTGAGACCCACTTTTGTTCTTTTTGGAAAATTTCCAAAACCTTCGTCACTTTTTTTTGTTGTTGTCAGAAATAACATTTCATTTCATTCACTTCCTCAGAATACAAGAAAGAAATATAACAGTTCAATTGCAAATCAAAATACATATCAAACAACTTCAAAACAAAATAAGCTCCAAATGATAAAAGAAATCATTAGAATAAGATCATGAGTTACATGCTCAAAGAGTATATCTATGACTTCTACACACCATAATCGGCAATTGATCATCCGTTGTTAGTAATGAGCACAAATCGAGAACTCCATTTGTTGTTACGATTTTGCCTTTCGGATGTGCATGTCTAGATTTGGCATCTCCAACACCATCTTCAAAAGCCCATGCTTAGCCCCTCTTCTCCGATGTTGCCCCCAATAGCTGCTCGACCACCACCCACCACCTTGACCCAAGCCACCGTCTCAACTCTTACATTCACACCTGACTGTCAACATCTACCTCCAGTTGAGCTCGTCTCTCCCCCCATCCCCACCATGGGGTTGAGATTGATCCTATATCACATGGACTTCAAGCACATCGGCCATGGCCAAGCTATGGAGAATCAATGGCAGACGAGGCGAAGGGGAAGATGGATACACGAGGGCTGACCTAAGGAAGTCCTCAATGGCATTGGTCGGGGGAGTGGTGGCTTCATTCAGTGGTGGAGGCGGTGACGACGAAGCTTGAGATATGTTTAGATGACTTGGGGTATTTTGATCTCTTAAATTAGAAATTTAATTTGAAGATGTAAAATCTAGATTTATGAGAAAATGAAAATGACATCCCGTACCGGCATAGAAGTTGGAGAAGGTCTTTGAAATTTTTCCTCCTATTTTATTTGTGTTTAATTAATCCCATGTCCATGTGCTTCACATGGGCTATGTGGAAGAAAGATTCCCCGCTCTAAGTTCCAAGAGATAATGATTCCACAAGTGAAAGCTAAACGAGTCCCAACATTTTGGCAAACGCATTTTTTTTTTATATTTTTCATTTTCATTTTTTTTATTATTCTATTTCTTGCATGTCCATGGCTAATTATTAATTAAAGAGGATTAACCACTAAACACATAAACTTCGTCCTGCCAATTGCTGTTAAACCTCACATGGTGTATGATTAACCCCAAAAAAGGAACTAAAAGCTGAGGAAGGATCATCCCCCCCCCCCCAAACATAATCATTAAGGCTGCACGAAAAGCTAGTCCGAGTCATTATTCTCTCTCAATAGGGAGATCATCCATGATCCCAAAGCTGCCAGATATGCAAAGCTCGTGCCCTGCATGGACTATTTAGTTGCCAAAAAGTTATAAATCTATTATAATTATGTCAATTCATTTTTAAATATTTTTTTCGATCAATTAATGTCGCGACCCTCTAAAAAAAAATTTAAAATTTTAAAAGGGGTTAACGGATTATTAGGTTAATTAGATTTGACTAACCTAATGCGGACCCTCCCAAGCCCTACCGAATCGCAACTTTGGTTTTTGTTTAAATGATTTTGAAATTTGGAGTCGCCACTAATCGTTCTTGGTAGGTCGATTAGAAACCTAAATAAATTAGCGGGAGAACTAATTTATTCCTGCGAACCAGAGATTATGAGCTCGGGGACTTGGTTACACTAGTTAATTAAAACTAATGCCCTTTCGGTACCTTAATTTCATGGATATCCTAATCCGGCAACTCAGGCTTGGTTTATTCCTAAAACTCTAGTAGGGTATTCTCTTTTGTGTTTTCACTTTTTAAATAGGATGCATGGATGGTATATATTTTTATTTGTTATATTTTTTTAAGTGTTAAAGATTCCCTGAAGCCGAAAGAGGGAGTGTGTTAACGACTTCTGTGCAGTATTACGACCTACTCATCTTTTGGGTCTGATGATTCAAAAATTAAATTATAGGAAGTACATGACAGTGAATAAACACCTCCAATGGGAGGCCTAGCATTGGCTTGGCTCTTCCCTTTGGGATTTAAGGTACATGTATTTAAGTTGCAAGTATTTAAACTACTGTAAGTAAAAACCTCCAATGGGAGGCTAAGCATTGGCTTGGCTCTTCCCTTTGGGATTTAAGGTACATGTATTTAAGTTGCAGATATTTAACTACTGTAAGTAAAAACCTCCAATGGGAGGCTAAGCATTGGCTTGGCTCTTCCCTTTGGGATTTAAGGTACAGGTATTTAAGTTGCAGGTATTTAACTACTGTAAGTAAAAACCTCCAATGGGAGGCTAAGCATTGGCTTGGCTCTTCCCTTTGGGATTTAAGGTGCAGGTATTTAACTACTGTAAGTAAAAACCTCCAATGGGAGGCTAAGCATTGGCTTGGCTCTTCCCTTTGGGATTTATGGTGCAGGTATTTAAATTGCGGATGGACTTTGTCCTCTCCATTTTGGGGTATGAATTTTTTAAAATGAAATACAACGAATTGATTCAACAATTTGAAATTTGTGCGCGCTTGAGGACTCCTCCAAGCCGATTTTGTGCTTCCATAGGATTGACCATTGATATAGAGCTGCGGCTTCCTGACATAAAATAGAGTGAAATGATAGTATACAAAATATGTGCTAATCTGCACCTAAAACCAGAAGAGTAGAAAGAGTACTTATCTCCCATTTTTTTGGGAGGGATTTCTATAATTGATTTTCGCTCTCTATGTTCCCAATATAGCGAGTTTCTTTTGAATTAAGAGGGACTTTTAGTCACAGATCAGTTGAGAAATCGGTGGACAGCTTAGGAGCTTGTCTGGGCCGATTTTTGCATCTCGACGAGATTTTTGCTGTTGACGTAGAGATATCCTTCTCCTGACATAAAATATGGAAGAAAAAGGAGAGGGAGAAAGTGTATACAATTTGTGCTAATTTGCGAGTAAAACCATAAATAAATAAATAAATAAAAACACTTAGCTTGAATTTGTTTGCTCGTTGACGAGGATGAACTCTTGATTTATATTGATCGATGAAGGAATTTGTGATGATAACCCCTAGCTTTAAACTCCCATCATCTTCAAAATTCTCTCTCTTTTGGTATTTTCTTTCTCTCAAAATTTTCTTCAATCTCCCAAAACTCTCTCAAACATCCAAAATTTTCTCTCAAAAAATTCTCCCAAACACTTCAAATTTTCTCTCTCAAGAATCCTTTCTCAAGCTCACTTCTTCCTCCTTTTATAACCTACTCATCTATCTCCCATTCTAATTTTTCCACTAACTCTATCTCCCATTCTAATTTCTCCACTAACTCTTCTTCATTTTCATCTTCCATTCTCCATCTCTATCTCACATTCTAATCTCTCCACTAACTCTTCTTCATCTTCATCTTCCCTTCTCCATATTTATCTCCCATTCTAATTTCTCCACTAACTCTTCTTAATCTCCATCTTTCCTTCTCTATTCTTATCTTCCATTCTAATTTCTCTACTAACTCTTCTTCATCTCCATCTTCCCTTCTCTATTCTTATCTTATTTTCTCCATCCATTCTTCTCCAACTTCTCTTCTTCATCTCCTCTTCTTCATCTTCCCTTCTCTATTCTAATTTATCCACTAACTCTTCTTTTTATTATTTGTAAAATAATCCTTCAAGAGTTAGGTATTTGCACTCTAGTCCTTGAATTTTAAGTATTTACAATTCAGTCCCTGAAAAAAAAAATATTTCTTTAAGTCCAAATCTCCTCACAATTTTTGACACACCAAAATTTACCACATGTCAAATTTAAGCTCATTTCTTGTCGCTGAAAATAATGCATAATTTAATTAAAGCCCTTTTGCAAAATTAAGTCATTCTGGCTATAATTGGGCCAAGATGAAAATTTAAAATATTAAAAGACAATGTCACAACTCATAAAAAGTGAAAGTTAAAAATAAGTTGACTCAAATTAAATTTTTTTAGGCCCGATTCGAGATATACTCGTGAAGGAACACGTGACTCGAATTGGATTTTTCTGAATTTGCGATGGCCAATATGAAAATAGATTTAAAATAAAAATATTAACTATCTTTGTGTATTTTTTGGCCTCAAATGTTATTTTTCCAAAATTTTCAAATATTTTTGTATTTTTTTTAAAAAAAATTAAATATATATATAATATGAAAAATTATTTTTTGGTCAAAATTCGTTCCCTAGGCTTGGCTAAGGTTCCCAAAGTTGATTTTTCAATTTTATGAATTTTTATGGATTTTCTATTAATTTTCGAAAATAAATAAATAAAAAATACGTAAAAATACTGAAAATATGAAAAATCGTTTTTTGGTCAAAATTGGTTCCCTAGGCTTGGCTAAGGTCCCCAAAGTTGATTTTTCAATTTTATGAATTTTTATGGATTTTTTATTACTTTAACAATAGAAAAAATGATTAAAAATCAGGTGTCAACAGCTGCCCCTCTTTGAAAGGAAGCTCGGTAGAGGTTCATTTCAAAGACGAGATGACACCTGGATCCTTATCGACTCAATACAAGTAAATAAAAAGAGTCGTGACATGATTGTTCCACTGAAAATGAAATGAGAACCTAAGGATTCGTTATATAAAAAAACTTTAGGGTGGTTGAACTTGAACCCGTATGGTGGATCAACCCATGGTAGATTCCTAATAAAAGGATTCTACTGATTAAAAATTGAATTAAAATTTGACCCGTATGGTGGGTCATACCATTTGACCCGTATGGTGGGTCGTACCATGGTAGATTCCTAATAAAAGGATTCTACTGATTAAATTTTGATTGAGATTTGACCCGTATGGTAGGTCACCACATGGAGATACCTGTAAGAAGGACTTGGTGCTTGTAGAAAGGACTTGGTGCCAGTAAAAAGGACTTGGTGCTTTGCCTGTAAGAAGAACTTTGTGCCTGTAAGAAGGACTTGCTTTGCCTGTAAGAAGGACTTGATTTGCCTGTAAGAAGGACTTTGTTTGCCTGTAAGAAGGACTTTGTTTTGCCTGTAAGAAGGACTTACTTTGCCTGTAAGAAGGACTTTGTGCCTGTAAGAAGGACTTGATTTGCCTGTAAGAAGGACTTTATTTGCCTGTAAGAAGGACTTTATGTCTGTAAGAAGGACTTGATTTGCCTGTAAGATGGACTTTATGCCTGTAAGAAGCACTTTGTGCCTGTAAGAAGGACTTGATTTGCCTGTAAGAAGGACTTTGTGCCTGTAAGAAGGACTTGATTTGCCTGTAAGAAGGACTTTGTGCCTGTAAGAAGGACTTGATTTGCCTGTAAGAAGGACTTTGTGCCTGTAAGAAGGACTTGGTTTGCCTGTAAGAAGGACTTAGTTTGCCTATAAGAAGGACTTGGTGCCTATAAGAAGGACTTGGTTTGCCTGTAAGAAGGACTTGGTTTGCCTGTAAGAAGGACTTTATGCCTGTAAGAAGGACTTTGTGCCTGTAAGAAGAACTTGGTTTGCCTATAAGAAGGACTTTATGCCTGTAAGAAGGACTTTATGCCTGTAAGAAGGACTTTGTGCCTGTAAGAAGAACTTGGTTTGCCTATAAGAAGGACTTTATGCCTGTAAGAAGGACTTGATTTGCCTGTAAGAAAGACTTGTTTTGCCTGTAAGAAGGACTTGTTTTGCCTGTAAGAAGGACTTGATTTGCCTGTAAGAAGGACTTTGTGCCTGTAAGAATGACTTGTTTTGCCTATAAGAAGGACTTGGTTTGCCTGTAAGAAGGACTTGGTTTGCCTGTAAGAAGGACTTGGTTTGCCTATAAGAAGGACTTTATGCCTGTAAGAAGGACTTGATTTGCCTGTAAGAAGGACTTGTTTTGCCTGTAAGAAGGACTTGTTTTGCCTGTAAGAAGGACTTGATTTGCCTGTAAGAAGGACTTTGTGCCTGTAAGAAGGACTTGTTTTGCCTGTAAGAAGGACTTGTTTTGCCTGTAAGAAGGACTTGATTTGCCTGTAAGAAGGACTTTGTGCATGTAAGAAGGACTTTGTGCCTCAAAGGGTGCCATTCTGGAATCTGGAAAGATCAGGAATCCTGCAGAAGCTCAAACCCAAATTATATTATCCTGTCGCTTTAGGAATAAACCAAAGAGGCAGAGATCAAAAGGTCTCGAACATTTCTGTCCTTGAGACAAATCATGCTTTATTGAAGAAGGTGGATACCTGTATGTACCGCAATGGATTCGAGTACCCCAACAACCGTCAGAATTCATTCTCTTGAAAGGTTCAGGTTGAAGATATACTTATCTGAGAATTTGGAAGAAATGCTTGGTGGCTTCTCGACAACCAGGCTTGTTCATTCAATAATCGCTGAATGAATTTCAAGACTTTAGAAGGTAGTTTGAACATTGGGAATGTGTTGCCTGTCAGGCAGTATCAGAGGTAACATGTGCAAGCATTTTCATCAATGAGTTGATCGGTTCATGTAAAACTATTCAACCAAGTCGGCAATGATTAGAAGTAGTCTGTGTGATAACTCATGATGCAATCAATCCAAATATCGATCATGCAAAACTATTCTGTCAAGCTTGCATTACCAATTCTGTTTAAGGAGGTTCTCATAGTATGAACGCCTCGAATGTAATCTGAATGGGGGACTTCAATCCGAAAGGGCCTTGTCTCACTCTGGGGAAAGGCTGTTTATCTGTAAATTAAAATGTTAGACTTGCGTGGAAATGGTTTGCCTTTCCTCATCCTGTCATGCCCCATTCTGCACATTTGATGTCTCCTGTGTAGTTTATGCTCTAAGTTGGAGTTGGTAAGTTAAATACACGGAATAGTCATACATAATTCATGAACCGTGTAAGCACAATGCAGATGTGACAATTTTTTAGCATTACGTGTGTTTATATAATGTGCAAATATGGGCGGATTTGAATTGCCCCTGGTATGTGGGCGGACCGAACAAATTGGGAAGCCTACTCCTTATGTCGAGGGGTGGTTCGTCTCAAACTTTGTCTCTACGTGATGAAGCATATGGGTGAGGAAGCATTTCGGTTTGTTTAATGACAGCGACCGCCACGGTTTAGCGGTTGAATGCCCCTGTAAAAAGCAGAGAAATTATTCTTGAAATCAAACGAGATAAGGAAGACATATTTGCTTTTTCGCTTCAGAGCTTGTGATCAATTTGCCCCATTTTTCACCAGAATAGATCTTGTCAGATGATCATAATTTTCTTTTGGATTTGTCTCCTTCAACATGTTAAATGTTAGTGTAAATATTTCCTGTAAAAAGAAAAAGAGACATATCAGCCAGTATTAAAAGGGATAAATTGAAAACGATACTAATTTACCCTTCATCTTGAATGTCTTGCACGAGTCTTTTACCAGTTTTGTTGGATTGAATTTTCCTCGACTTTTGTTGGGCGCCTCACCATTATGGGAAGACTATGGTAAAATACTGACTTTGATATTACTCGTCGAGTATTCCTGTTTGTAAAAAAAAGAAATGCACAAAAAGTTGTTTCATTTATTTATAATACATACAACATTCCCCACCCTTGGGGATCGAACTCGGAATATTTCGGACCTACTGTCATCCCCCATACCATTCGGTCCATTGGACCGTAGGTGTCCATGGGGCTTTCTTTTCAAGGGTTAATCCTTGGGGATAACGCAGCCCTGTTGTATCACCTTGGGCCATGTTACGGTATTTCTCGAGGTAATTTGCAATCCCTGTTAAGAATGAAATAAGACAATTCAAGACTTGAGATGATTATGTGCACATTAGAACGATACAGAATTACCCATTTCTGAGATTGTTCGCGTCTTTCGCTTGTACTTTCCTTTGTCCGAAGCTGTCTATCCCGTGGTAATGCCCATGAGTTGATTTGCCCCCAAATTTTATCCAACCTGTATTCAGATATGATTGCGTTCTCGGGTCGATTTGCAATTTCCTGAGAATAGAAGGGGCTTAATTTTAAAACTTGGAGCAACTGAGGGTAAATTGAAACGATACGGAGTTACCCTTCAGGTTTATGCAGATTTTCACTCGCCATCAATTCGTCGCGAGGTTGGTGAGGTGGCGGATTCGAGCATTTAATAGGGGGAAGTCGGATTATTACTCCTTGCTTTTACACATTCACAAAAGCAGAAAAACACATCACGCAAGGAAATAAAACACATTCACTCATTCAGGATTAGTTCCGCTTCCTCTGCAGGCTTTCCCATGATCAGCTGGCTTCATCCCAAATTAGGTATGCATCGGCCATATTGAAGGTCTCGTGGTCACTGGCTGAACAAGTGCATCACAGTCCCGATGCTTTACCGATATCAAACTAGTTGATTATGGCGAAAAGATCATCGTCAATGTCCGCTTGGTGGTGATCTGTCCCTTCTTCCTCGGGAGGTATTGATGCTGATCCAGTATCATTGGTCCTTTTGTACCCTCCTCCAACAGAACTCGATCCTGTTATAAACTGGTCTAACTCACCTCTTAAACGTGCATTTTCGATCCTCAGATCATGCATTTCATCGAGGGTGAGGAGGAGGCTATTGCAGTTGGGGCAGGTGGCGGAGTCAAAAGTCTCTTTATACATCTTGTTTTCCGCTCGGAGGTTTTCATTTTTAACTCTTAGAAACTCGGCTTCGTTGTGCTCATGACGAGCCTTCATTCGGGTTCGCCTATTTTGAAACCAGAACTTGATTTGCAAAGGTTCAAGTCCTAACTCTTGACTCAGTTCCATTTTCTGTTTGCCGTCTGGCATAGGGCATGTTCTGAAGAAATCCTCAAGCCTTTGTACCTGCTCCTTAGTATGGCGACGGTAACGCTTCTTTTGACCCTTACCGTTATTGTCCTTATCTTTACTGAGATTTTGGACGTCGTCGGCGGAAGAGCCAGGCTCCATAGGCTCGATCCCAAACATGGCTTCGAACTCTTCCTCTCCCATATTCAGCAGGCAATGATAGCTCTCGGGAGTATTGGGTTGAGACATCTTTGATTTGGTTGATGATTTCTCAAGATTTGCTACTCGCTTTCGGTGTTTTCACTCTTTTTGAATTTTTCTGAGCGATTGCCTATGCCTTAAGACCCTCTTCCGAGCATGGCGTCTCTTTTAAAATTAAACGTGGGTTTAGCAACTGTATTGCTTCTTCCAAGGGTCCGGCCTTTCTCAATCCTCTTTTCTTATCGTGTCTCTTGCTCGGCTCGTCTCCTTCCATCTTTTCGTGATAGGACCCCTTGTTGTTGTCTCCACCGTCAATTTACTGGCGAGTTCTTCAATAAAGACGAGTCGTATCTCTTTTCTGCCGAAAATGTCTTTGTCTCCCACTCAGCTTATTTTTTATCTTTTCTTTTTCAAAGTAGTGGCGTCCCGTTTAGCTTTGCCGTAGAGACGTCGGATTTGCTTGGCTGAAGATTGGAGACGAGTAGCGGAGGTGATACTGATAGGGAATGTTAGACAGGAAAATCTGGTCAGTAGAGACTTCCCCTGCAAAAATGAAAGAGAATGCGGCAGTATATGTTCTTCATATTCTAGAAAAATTGGAACGATATTGTTTTACCCTTGTGTGTACTTCTATTGAATTTGAATTGAGGAAGTTCCTTCATTTGGACTGGATTGAATTGTATGTCCCGAGTTGCCCTTCACTTTGAGCTTGCCACGTAAGTGCTTTGCTTAGTTGGGCCTTATTTTCTTTCGGGTTGCCTTGGACCATCATCATTTTCTATGCCATCGGGTCCGTGGACCGGAGGGCTCCTTTAATTTGAAGGTTACCTTCGAGGCAAATGAGTCCTATCGCGTTCCATTGGGTCATTTCATTTTGCGACACTCTTGAGGCACTTTGCGATTCCCTGGGTGAGAATGGAACAAATCCAATTTAGCATTTTGCAACGATTGAGGGTAAATTGGAACGACACACAATTACCCGTCTTCGAGCTCGCCTGGGCATTTCACTTGAAATTTCCCTACGTGAGGCCATTCAACATTTCTCATTATGGCAGTCAGCGACGTTACCACAAATTGATCCGCCCTAAATCTAGCATAAAAAGGGATTCACGCATTCGACGGGATAAAAAAAAAATAAATTGCCCCCTTGTCCCTGAATTAAATCGAGACACCTAGAAAGCTGGAAAATATCACACGCAGGGGAATTAAGCATGAAATAAAATGTGCACTTATTCAAGGTCAGTTCTGCCTCTCCTGTGGCTCTTCGATAATCAGCTAGTCTCGTGTTGGTTCGGGTGTGGATGATCGATGTTTGAGAGTCCCTACTCACTAGCTCCTGATCGCGGCTTGGGACGTCTGTCAACCCTAAACTGGTTGACCAGGGCAGTAAGCTCATCATCTGGGTAATCTCTTGAACCTTCCAGCAATTGATGCTCGAATTGGGCATTGTTGTTGGCAAATGCTGGCGGTAGATTTCTCATTCTGTCCTCGCCATGAGCAATTTGACTTCTCGTGCTGGAGCCTTCATCATTACTCGAGAAAGTGTGGGGATCACCAACTGTCCTGCTGCCAAAAACTCCTTCCATTCGAGGATTAAAGAAGTGGAAGTGCTCAGGATAACTTCTTGTCTGATTCTCTGGCTGCGCAGGCGCGCTGATCATGGGATGAATTCTAGCCACGGGTTGGTGCTCAGACCAAGGAGTCTGAATACACTGCCCCTGCGGTCTATACTCTTGAAGAGCATTAGGGTGATTCTGGGGGATACTTTGATTAACGCCTGGAGGATTGATGGCACGGCTATTGGCTTGGTTGATGATGGGAAGTGGCTCGCCCCATGCTAACCCGCGGAACTTATGGTGGCGAGGAGACTCGACATTCAGGCTTGGATCAGTCCCGCCTTGGTTTTCTTGATTCTGAGCTGCATTGTGTTCTCTCACCCTTTTTCTGTACTTCTGAAGATGACTCGAAACATTTGCTTTAGTGAGTCCCTCTACGTTCATAATTTCCAGTATATGTTGCGGCCGTGCCGAATCGATTCCTACCTGTTGAACTGCATTAACAAACATACGATGCAGCTCGGGAGACCAACTCATCTTCTTTCTCCAGTTGCTTGGAACAAAATTGAAGGCTTGATGCTTGTTCTCATGGTCGTGCAATTGCTTCCTTACCACGTGCTGCCATATGTTTTGAAGCATCTGAACCCTAACTGGTTTCGTTACGACGTCTTGGGCCCCATTTAAGACAGCCTTCATTATGGCTTGTTGATCATCGCTTGCCGATATTACGAGGACTGGCATGTTTAATTTAGAATTGATGACTTCCAAGAGAGTGAAAACATCCATGTCAATCCCTACCATGGCGGTGAGGACGATATCAAACTGGTCACCACTCCTCCTTAATATCTTTAAGGCCTCTATCGCCTTTGCTTGAGCTACAACCTTATACCGGCATTTTCTCAATACGGTAACAAGGATTGACAGAGAGACTGGATTACCGTCAATGGCCATGACCAGTAGACCCTCAGGGTAAGGAACTTCATTAGCTTCGACCAGGGTTGAACATGCGCCCGTTTCCCTAATGCTCGACATATTTCTGGATCTAGGACTGCCGACTCGAGACCGCCTCAGGATGTCTTCTTGGACTTGAGGGATCACGGGATCGTCGATGGTTTCTCGTAACAGGCTTTGAAAGCCGATGCTTTGATGGTGAAGGTTTTGAATTCCTCTCCCACGAGAACTCCTTCCTTTCTATCTTTCTCCTGCGAGTTCTTGCGAATGAACTCTCACTATCAAATGAGGACAAGTTCTCTCTCTGGCAATAGCAACGACTTCCCTCTTCACGGGCAGTGCTATTAGATTTTTCGAGGGAGAAAATCTGATATTCAGCTTTTGATCAAAGGGGAAATCCTTGTTTCTCGCTCAGTTCGTCTTCCTTTTTTCTTTTCGTGGTAGAGGGCCCTTGTCAAGATCTCCACCGTCGATTTACTGGCGGGTCCTCCAATAAAGACGAGTCGTATCTCCTTTTCTGCCGAAAATTTCTTTGTCTCCCACTCAGCTCATTTTTTATTCTTTCTTTTTCAAAATGGTGGCAGCCCGTCCAACTTTTCTGCAGAGACGTCGGGTCTGCTCTGCTTGAGGTTGCCGCTTGACTGGAATTCGAGCCAGCGGGGGTGTTGCCGACAGAGAATGGTAGATAGAAAAAACTCGACCAATAAGGACTGCCCCTGTGAAATCATTATTTAAATTGAAGCAGATTATCACCTTCGCATTCCGATCATCTGCCTCGCCTCTCTCCTCCTTTCTTTCGTGATCTGCTTTCAAAAATGGCCAATTCTCCTAACCATACCTTCTCCGCCGAAATCCTGGCTGGGTGGGAGAGACTCTACAATCTTCTTGGTAGAGGTTACGCTCATATAGCCCAAAACTCTACCGTTGAGGCTGAAATTCTCGGTTTATTCAGGACCCTAAACGCTGCTTCTGTTGAGGGTACCCAACTGGGGAGGGAGTATCGGAACTTCCCGACCCTCTTCATTAATTTTCTGGCTACCTATAACCGCGCTTATGAGACGGTCATTGTGACTGCCGTCGTGAAAGCTCGTTACAGAGACCGGCACGAGCGTCTGGAAATAGTCACATTTATGGCTGATAATCACAAGAAAGCCTTCAAGTTTGCCAATGATCAGCTTTCGTGGCTAGTTCGTGAGAGGGGAAAGTTGGTGGACCGTCTGGCCTTGGTCCGAACTTACGCCGAACAGGAGCCGAGCAATATTATGATGAGGTGCAAATGCGGTTGGCTGCAGGAGAGACTTGATGACATTACGGCAGATATTACTTTCGAGAGGGCGGCGATTTCGGACTTGGAGTTTGCTGTCGAGCATTACGAGGCCAGTATGGCCCAGGCTAAGGAGAAGCGCGATCGCCTCTTCTTTAGGCTCGCGGAGCTTGATCCTGAGAACGCCCGGTGCACCCGGAGCATCAACTGTTTGGAGAGTCAGTTGAGCTCCTTCGTAATGGTTATCAGGGCTCAGTTTGGCTTTACTTTTCCTCCCTAGTGAGCTGTTGTAATGCTCTTTGATGAATGGAATGAAAGAAAAGCTTCACGTGTTTTTTTTTTGTTTAATTTTCCTGCTATCGTTTCTTCCGCATAGCATAACAGAACGATTTGAGGTACCGAAGATGTCGAGGCTTAATGTTTTTCTTGATGTTCTTGTTTAATTGCTCCAGACGATGATATCGAGAACATTGATGAAGGGTTCGGCGGTGGCCCCCACTATCCATCTTGAGATCACAAACAATAACACTATGACAACTCGATCAGTGCGCTGGTAATACATCCGGCCACTTGTTGTGTGCCCACTTTTATCCATATTTTATTTCTTTCGGCGTCCACTTGCTCGTGTCGGTCGCCTGTAGCGTCGGGAGAAATTCCTGTGGGCACGTTCATTAATAGAACCTCGGTCCTCTAAAGCCCTCCGCATGTTTCGGATAAGAGGAAATTTTAAGATCGGTCTCTGGTTCATTTAATCAGGTAAAGGTATTTGTTTCATGGGTTCTGATTATATAATCCATATTGTCTTTCAAAAGACGCGGGATCCTCTGCAATACATTAAATATGCCCCCGTGTTTAATCAGTATAAATCCACCGTCATATCAGAATACACTGCCCATACAAGTTTACGGATTGACATAACTCTGTCTGTCAAAGATGGACAGTGTTCGTTTGCCCCCCGGAATTAACGGTTGAAGCCTCGGTGTTTTTCGTCTTTTGGTATTTCTCGAGATGATTCTTGATATATTTTGAACTTAATTTTTACACCCGTCTAGGGTATCTAGGATCTCCCTGCAAAAGAAAATGATATAATTAGTATGCGACACAAGGAATGTCGGTCCATGACTCCTATATTAGTCCAATTTGATTTTTTTTATTTTTATGAGAAATCAAAAAAAAAATTCCCTTAGGAAGAAATGGGTTAATACAGAATTTTTTTGCAGATTTATTACTCTTTTTTTATTATTTTTTTAAGGAATGTGACAAAATCTCTTGACGTTTACTAAAATTTTTGAAGGAATTTCCTTTTTATCAGAATAAATTTTCAGAGGTAAATTTGTCAGGAAAATTTTATTTTTATTGAAGCAGGAAAGACATGACAGAAATCCTTTATTGGTTAACAAAATTCCCCCGAGACATTAGTCTAATTTTATTTAGAGAAATTTTCTTAGAAAAACATGAGCAAATTTCTCGAAAAGAATTTTTGTTGCAAGTTTTTATAATTTGAAAGAATGTGATAAAATCACTTGATGTTTACCAAAGTTTTTTTTTTGAAGGAATTTTTCTTTTATCGAAATAAAATTTTAGAGGAAAATTTGTCAGGAAAATTTCATTTTTATTGAAGCAAGAAAAACATGACAAAAATCTCTTATTGGTCAATACAATTCCCCCGAGACATTAGTCTAATTTTATTTAGAGAAAAGTTTCTTAGAAAAACATGAGCGAATTTCTCGAGAAGAATTTTCTTGCAAGTTTTTATAATTTAAAAATGTGATAAAATCACTTGATGTCTACTAGAGTTTTTTTTTTGAGGGAATTTTTCTTTTTATTGAAATAAATTTTCAGAGGAAAATTTTTTCAGGAAAATTTCATTTTTATTGAAGCAATAAAAACATGACAAAAATCCCTTATTGGTTAATAAAATTCCCATGAAGGGATTTTTCACATCATTTTTTCAAAATTTTTTTAAAAGAAATGAGGGACAAATTTAATTTTTATTTTCTTTTAAAAGAATGGTCGTAATATCAAGCTCAAAAACTGACTAACACCTAGCATGGACCGACCGAAAATATATACAAGATAAAATTAGAGAACTTACTTTTACCTTGGAGAAATGCAAATCACATAGTCATGCGCATGACTCAAGTGAGGAGTGAACTCTAGAAAATAAAAGAAGGAGAGACAGGGTATGGACCTAAAAGGCCCCACTATCTGAATTGACAACCTTACCCTCCGCGCAATCAAATCACAATGGGAAGAATTGTCAATTCAGATAATGAGCGGGATAAAATATGGTCAACCCGAGCGTAATCGACGCAAGAGCTTTACATATTCGATCCCTATCTATGGTTTTCTAGGAAGAATTTCGCGACTTGGGTTTAGACGCTTGTGTGTGTAGGTGTCGTGATCCTCAGAGTATGCAAGACATGCACAACAATTGATATCAAAACAGCGCTTCTAAAAATATACGAAATTAAACAAATAAACCAAACACCGAGCCTGCAAAACAAAGGGGTTAGCCAAACACTTCGCCCCTTATAACTCCCATCCTGCAAAAACATATAACACCTATAGAATGAGTCCCAAACAAGATCGCCAGAATCGAGATATCCATGAAATTTTCATTGGCTTAAGTCCACTAAGACTTTTAAAATTTCGAAAAAATTCAAGTATTCCAATTGGTATCTTTTTTCGAAAATTTAAAAATCCCGTCCCCAGCGGAGTCGCCAGTCTGTCGCGACCCTCTAAAAAAAAAATTTAAAATTTTAAAAGGGGTTAACGGATTATTAGGTTAATTAGATTTGACTAACCTAATGCGGACCCTCCCAAGCCCTACCGAATCGCAACTTTGGTTTTTGTTTAAATGATTTTGAAATTTGGAGTCGCCACTAATCGTTCTTGGTAGGTCGATTAGAAACCTAAATAAATTAGCGGGAGAACTAATTTATTCCTGCGAACCAGAGATTATGAGCTCGGGGACTTGGTTACACTAGTTAATTAAAACTAATGCCCTTTCGGTACCTTAATTTCATGGATATCCTAATCCGGCAACTCAGGCTTGGTTTATTCCTAAAGCTCTAGTAGGGTATTCTCTTTTGTGTTTTCACTTTTTAAATAGGATGCATGGATGGTATATATTTTTATTTGTTATAATTTTTTAAGTGTTAAAGATTCCCTGAAGCCGAAAGAGGGAGTGTGTTAACGACTTCTGTGCAGTATTACGACCTACTCATCTTTTGGGTCTGATGATTCAAAAATTAAATTATAGGAAGTACATGACAGTGAATAAACACCTCCAATGGGAGGCCTAGCATTGGCTTGGCTCTTCCCTTTGGGATTTAAGATACAGGTATTTAAGTTGCAAGTATTTAAACTACTGTAAGTAAAAACCTCCAATGGGAGGCTAAGCATTGGCTTGGCTCTTCCCTTTGGGATTTAAGGTACATGTATTTAAGTTGCAGATATTTAACTACTGTAAGTAAAAACCTCCAATGGGAGGCTAAGCATTGGCTTGGCTCTTCCCTTTGGGATTTAAGGTACAGGTATTTAAGTTGCAGGTATTTAACTACTGTAAGTAAAAACCTCCAATGGGAGGCTAAGCATTGGCTTGGCTCTTCCCTTTGGGATTTAAGGTGCAGGTATTTAACTACTGTAAGTAAAAACCTCCAATGGGAGGCTAAGCATTGGCTTGGCTCTTCCCTTTGGGATTTAAGGTGCAGGTATTTAAGTTGCAGGTATTTAACTACTATAAGTAAAAACCTCCAATGGGAGGCTAAGCATTGGCTTGGCTCTTCCCTTTGGGATTTATGGTGCAGGTATTTAAATTGCGGATGGACTTTGTCCTCTCCATTTTGGGGTATGAATTTTTTAAAATGAAATACAACGAATTGATTCAACAATTTGAAATTTGTGCGCGCTTGAGGACTCCTCCAAGCCGATTTTGTGCTTCCATAGGATTGACCATTGATATAGAGCTGCGGCTTCCTGACATAAAATAGAGTGAAATGATAGTATACAAAATATGTGCTAATCTGCACCTAAAACCCGAAGAGTAGAAAGAGTACTTATCTCCCATTTTTTTGGGAGGGATTTCTATAATTGATTTTCGCTCTCTATGTTCCCAATATAGAGAGTTTCTTTTGAATTAAGAGGGACTTTTAGTCACAGATCAGTTGAGAAATCGGTGGACAGCTTAGGAGCTTGTCTGGGCCGATTTTTGCATCTCGACGAGATTTTTGCTGTTGACGTAGAGATATCCTTCTCCTGACATAAAATATGGAAGAAAAAGGAGAGGGAGAAAGTGTATACAATTTGTGCTAATTTGCGAGTAAAACCATAAATAAATAAATAAATAAAAACACTTATCTTGAATTTGTTTGCTCGTTGACGAGGATGAACTCTTGATTTATATTGATCGATGAAGGAATTTGTGATGATAACCCCTAGCTTTAAACTCCCATCATCTTCAAAATTCTCTCTCTTTTGGTATTTTCTTTCTCTCAAAATTTTCTTCAATCTCCCAAAACTCTCTCAAACATCCAAAATTTTCTCTCAAAAAATTCTCCCAAACACTTCAAATTTTCTCTCTCAAGAATCCTTTCTCAAGCTCACTTCTTCCTCCTTTTATAACCTACTCATCTATCTCCCATTCTAATTTTTCCACTAACTCTATCTCCCATTCTAATTTCTCCACTAACTCTTCTTCATTTTCATCTTCCATTCTCCATCTCTATCTCACATTCTAATCTCTCCACTAACTCTTCTTCATCTTCATCTTCCCTTCTCCATATTTATCTCACATTCTAATTTCTCTACTAACTCTTCTTAATCTCCATCTTTCCTTCTCTATTCTTATCTTCCATTCTAATTTCTCTACTAACTCTTCTTCATCTCCATCTTCCCTTCTCTATTCTTATCTTATTTTCTCCATCCATTCTTCTCCAACTTCTCTTCTTCATCTCCTCTTCTTCATCTTCCCTTCTCTATTCTAATTTATCCACTAACTCTTCTTTTTATTATTTGTAAAATAATCCTTCAAGAGTTAGGTATTTGCACTCTAGTCCTTGAATTTTAAGTATTTACAATTCAGTCCCTGAAAAAAAATATATTTCTTTAAGTCCAAATCTCCTCACAATTTTTGACACACCAAAATTTACCACATGTCAAATTTAAGCTCATTTCTTGTCGCTGAAAATAATGCATAATTTAATTAAAGCCCTTTTGCAAAATTAAGTCATTCTGGCTATAATTGGGCCAAGATGAAAATTTAAAATATTAGAAGACAATGTCACAACTCATAAAAAGTGAAAGTTAAAAATAAGTTGACTCAAATTAAATTTTTTTAGGCCCGATTCGAGATATACTCGTGAAGGAACACGTGACTCGAATTGGATTTTTCTGAATTTGCGATGGCCAATATGAAAATAGATTTAAAATAAAAATATTAACTATCTTTGTGTATTTTTTGGCCTCAAATGTTATTTTTCCAAAATTTTCAAATATTTTTGTATTTTTTTTAAAAAAAATTAAATATATATATAATATGAAAAATTATTTTTTGGTCAAAATTCGTTCCCTAGGCTTGGCTAAGGTTCCCAAAGTTGATTTTTCAATTTTATGAATTTTTATGGATTTTCTATTAATTTTCGAAAATAAATAAATAAAAAATACGTAAAAATACTGAAAATATGAAAAATCGTTTTTTGATCAAAATTGGTTCCCTAGGCTTGGCTAAGGTCCCCAAAGTTGATTTTTCAATTTTATGAATTTTTATGGATTTTTTATTACTTTAGCAATAGAAAAAATGATTAAAAATCAGGTGTCAACAATTAAGTCCTAAATCTTTTGCAATTTTACTAACTTAGTTCATTTGATTGGCTAATGATGACATGGCAATTTTTTTTTTGTCTTTTTTTAGGGTTGGTCGGCAGCCTTGCTGGCCACTAGCTGTGGAGTGACAAGGGTCGTAGCCCTCGCGCGACTGCTAGGCGAGGGCTCCTAACCCTCACCTAGCTACGATGATGGCTCATGGCCATCGCCTAGATCTGCACGAGGGCTACGACGATCTTGAGCCCTCGAATGGCGAGGGTCGGGAGCCCTCATTGACCCTCGGCCGGTGGCCAATAGGGCTACCGATCAATTCTTATAAAAAAAAAGACAAGAAATGTTATTAAAAATATTAAAAATTAAAAAATATTTAAAAAATTTTCATGCCAGTGTCGACAAGTCAAATTGATTGAATTGATATAATTGCAAAAATTTTAGAATTGAATCTAAAAAAAAAAAGATTAAGGTACGAATTGGCAAAATCGCAATAGGTTTAAAAAATTTTTTTGCTAATTTACCCAACTATTTTCTATTGATCTCATCAACTTTTGAAAAGATTCTTTTCTTTAATTCGCAAAGAAAAAAAAAGTTTCAGAGGTTTTTTAAAGTTTAGAAATTAAATTAAAGGATGACGGAGATTGAAATTGGAATATTGAATTTGAATATCCAAATATAATTAGTGAACGATTATCTCGTCTTGGAAGATGATTATCCTTTATCTTATTGAGAGCAACGAGGTCCCTGTTTAAATTCCATTTTGGAGGAAAATAGCACAAAACTGTCGTGGCAGTTTTGTAATTATTGTAAGAACGGAAGGGTGATACAAAAACCCAGAATCTACGAAGGAAGGAGGAAATGAGAAAAATTGAGAGGATAGGCCTACTCCACCCGCCTTGCGAAAGTCTGGCAACAGAACGATGTGGGACCCACGAGACAATGGGGCTGGGCGTGTCAGCCACGTGGCCTAAACGCGTCTGAGCTCGATCTACTCGGCGGAGACATAATCCCCCCAGGAACTAGAATTAATTATTTAGCAAAATAAATTAAAAAATATTTTTTTAAAAATATTCGCTGATGTCGTTTAAAAAAATCAATAAAAAGAATTTATGCAATAGTATATAATTTTTGAAAAATTATTGCATTTTCAATCGAAAAAATACGGATTATCACACCATAAGACATATATTTTAGAGTAGATAAGTAACCACAGCTTGGATGGGAGCGCTTGGCCATGTACTTAGGATCGGATTCACCCACTAACTCTAATCGGGTTGTGAAGATCTAAAGATATTCTCCCATCTCTGTAAGGCTAATCGAAAGAATCACACCGATTGGATGGTGAGAGTCAAAGCGCCAAAGCTAAGTAATTAACTGAGATTCTTTTATGTTAAGGGTGAACGGTTTCAAGATCGGTTTGAATTCTATGTCGAATCTAGAATTTAATTGTAGGACTACCAACTCTCCAATTTTGAAAATTTAGAACCTATTCTGCGCACCTTGAAATCTAGAACCTACTTTGTCACATGTTCGAGGGTCAGTCGCATTATCTATTACACAAATACTTGGTCTTGAAATATAGAACTTGTCCGTTGAAATTAGTTCCATAATTTTCAAAACCTAGAACTTACCCTATATATCTTAGGAAATATGCTCACCCTTACTATGCTGCCGCGGTGTACCTTGTTCTTAATCATATTAGTGCACTTGTTCGTGTACTATTTTCAAATTGAAGAGTACTTTGTATTTCATTTGTTTCCAACGGAAACTTTTGATTAAACTGTCAATACTTGTTTTTCAAATGAGCTTAAAATATTTTAAAAAATATACAGGCGCTGGCCACTTCATTTAAAACTAGAAAAGAACACAAACCAATCTGCCTACATATATATAGAGTGCCAACCAAAAATGACATTCAGAAATCACAGTTCAGAAATTATCTGATGAGACGACATTCTTTTTTTTTTTCCTTTTGTTTTTTTGGGGTTAGACATGAGACGATATTCACAAGTTGTGAAACTCTTGCGCTTTGCACATTGCGCAATGCAACAATACAATAGCAAAAGATACTTGATTTATTGAGTGCCAAAATTAAAACAAAAATGTTTGATATCGAAACATAAAAGATCTCAAATGGTCTAAAGAGTGGAAGGACCCAATTAGAGGGTAGGGCTTGGCTTTCCCACGAAGAGTTTTAACGATCAAGTTGGCCACATGATTTGCTTCTCAAGGACAATATGTAAGATTTATTTCTTATTGAGCTTTATTAATTATCATTGTAATTGATTATTGATCTAATAAAAGAAAGATATAAGGTTTTTCTAATCCTAATTGGATATGGGATTGAATAGTATGGGGTGAGTTAAACTTTATATATAATGAACGGATATATTACAAACTCTATAAATAAAGTTCAAGTCTCTCATTTTAAACCCGAATGCTCACATAACCTCACATAAAGAGTCGTCATAGGACATGATACATGAAGGACAGTCTTATTGATGCTGGTGATTCAGGGACTTATAGAGGAAAAGCTCTTGAGCATTGGAACGACGATATTTCGTATCAAGAATGATGCATTCCAAATTAAATGCGTAAATTCCTCTATTTCGTATATTTAATTATGGTGATTTTAGGGCGTTGCTCAAGAAAAAGTTTTTAGATAATATCAATGTACTTGAGTTGCGTAAACTATGATGAAAAGGTGCTAATACAATAGATTTTTTCTTGAGATTAAAGAAACCCTAGACCCGAGCTGTCGAAAGATTATCTAAAATCTTTTGCCTACAACCACCCGATACATTTGTGGCGGTACAAAGAGCGCGATTGCCATCAATAGGGGTGTGTGAGTAGGCCGACCGGCCGACCAAGTGTAGCCGTTTAGCTCCAAATTTCAAAAATCATTCTAGGATGTCAAGTTTTCAATATGGCATGTACAGTCTTTGATATTAAAAAATCATGCTCTGATTTCCCGCAAATTTTCTTTAATATCACAACTTTACGAATTCCATTTTTATTTGTTTTTTTATTTGTTAACTTTATCTATTCTATAATATTAAAGATTCAATTAAAGAAAATATAATGGTTATCTGGGAGGGATATTTACTTATGAATCACTGAATGGGTATCTTCCACCCAATTCGAGAGGCTTGCAATGTCATCAATTCCTACATTTAAATCACCAATGATACTTCTTATCTTGGATGTGTCGCCCTGTCTATTCCCACCCCTTCTACCATTCTAGAAGCTGATCGGGAGTGAAACCGTATATAAATCTTCTTGCCCTGACAGTTACTTTCTACCCTTGTTAACTTAGGTGTATAGGGTTAGTCCCTCCGCACACTATATGTTTCTTAGAAGAAAACATTTTTAGTATAATTTTTGACAGATTATCGAATTATCAATTGAAAAAATGCAGATTAGCGCACCACAAGACATAGATTTTAGAGTACATTGGTCTAAGGTATAGTATTTAAGATTCAATTAAAGAAAAGGCGATGGTCTCGAGCGACCACCGTGGCACAGGTGACCACTAGCGTGGTAGTTGCTGGGGACAATGGTAAGTCGTCGTTGCAATGTAGGTCCGATTCAACCTATCCTAATTTTTGTTTGGTTTTTAATCAATTATTCAATGATTCATATCTGTGTCCGACTCTATATAATAAATAAATATGTTAATATTACAAACCCATCAAGTAAGGCGCATTAAAAAAGTTCATTAAATGACCGCTATCATTTTAACTATTTCCTAGTTATCAAACTTTTTTATTTTTCTCTTCTACTTTTAAATTCTCTAAAACCTCTTTAAGTGATCAATCAACGGCTCATAACAAAATCCACGCCAACTAGAATCTTTGTATCTAACAATTAATCAAAATAATATATACAAAATCCTGTGCTTTGCACAGTCTTTTATGCTAACGATAGAATATAAAGAAGTTTCAGGAATTTTTAATCACATCCTATTATATCTTATTTTGTATCATAATGAACTAATTGCAGTATTACGAATAGAGATCGTCCAAGTAATTGACACATTAAAACTGCGTCCACAGCTAATTCGGCTTCGTAAATAGTAGTCTAGAAAGAATTGGAAAAAGAGAAATACAGAAAACTCATTAGGGCTCCGCTTGTTTCGCGAAAGGTGAATGATTTAAAAAATATTTATTTCTATAATTTGAAATAATTAGTGAATGAATTTTTTTTCATTACCGCCAACAATTTGTGCCTAAACTTTTTTGTAGATGATGAACATATTTTTCTCGCATATATTTTTGTAAATGATATAAGAGATTATTTTTTAAAAAATATTTTTCAGTTTATTCATTTTTCACAAAATAAACGCACCATAAAAGTTAGGCAGAGAGAGCTGCTGAAACATAATCAAATTGGCTCGCGCCAAATGAATGTTCATGCGGTCGGGCCTTGCCTGCTTGTTGAGCTAAGAAAACCGATGGCCGTGCCAACTTGCTAAAATTTAGTGAATAGGGAAGATCGGTTCATCTGGTCACTACGGTTCTCGCATTTTAAAATAGCACACCCAATTTAGGAAATCAACCTTCAACTTAGAATTCCAATTGCCATAAAATTCCTAACAAGAGTTAAATTGATATTTCAACGACCCCAAGAGAGCTGTAGGATAATCATACAATGCAATGACTATCTAGGATGGATATTTACTTATGAATCACTCAATTGGCATCTCCCACCCGATTTGAGGCTTGCAATGTCACCAATTCCCATATTTAAATCACCCAATGATACTTCTCATGTTGGATGTGTCGCCCTATCTATTCCCGCCCCTTTTGGCATCCTAAAAGCCGATTGGGATTCACACCGTATTTAAATCTTCTTGCCCTGACAATCACTTTCTACTCTTGTTAGATTAGGTATAGGGGTTAGTCCCTCCATGCACTATGCATTTCTTAGAGGGGGTCAAGCTTCCACACCATTTGTAATGACTCGACTCGATCTATGTGAGTCAACTTCAAAAAGAGTACTCTGAATACCCTTGTTAAATTTGTAACGACCTATCGACATAGCCCAAATCTAGGCAAGGGCCCATAGGCCCTTGCGTGCATCAGTGGGGGTTGCTAGCCACTCTTTGGGGTTCGGCGGCAATGAGCGTTGTGCAAGTTCTCACCACCTAATTTCTAACATCAATTTTTTTTAAAATTTTTTGAGCTTATTTTTAAAATTTTTAAATAAAATTTGTATAAAAAATCGATTTTGAACAATAATGACATCATCTTAGCCATGTGATTACCATTTATGAGAGAAAAAATATTTAAAAATGTCAGTATTTTTTGTTAGTCCAAATTGATAGAGTTAAAGAAAGAACTCGATTGCATCAATTTGACAAGTTTTAAAACTTAAATGCACTTTTTTTTTAACTTTTTAGGACTCAATTGCACTTTCATAATAAGTTTTAGGATCTCTAGCATACATTAAATTTTTCACTTTTTTTTATTTGATTAAGTTTACATTTTTTTAATCTTTTATTATATTTTTCAACTTTTAGCTTTTTTAATTGTTGATTGGACTTTGGCGAGCCACGTCGGCTTCAATATTAATAAAAAAATGCAACGTCAGATTTTCGTAACAGCAAATCGGAGTTGATACTTAAGTGATCGTTTTTAAAAAATTTGACATTTAAGTGATTGGAGTGAAATTTTTGATACTAAAGTAGACACCGTACATAACTTTAGACACTCCTAGTATTCTTCTCCTTGCTATCCGCGCTTCTTCAAACTATCGAAAAAGGAAGTTCAAGCTTTGAATATGAAGAACGGATAAGTTGAGATAATAGCAATGACGAAAAAGAGGCTAATTTTTATTTCAGAAAGTAATGTTTCTAAATTCGAAGGAAACTCATTAAAGGAGAGTAATTAAATTGAATGAAACTGTCCAAACATGAAAACCATCATGGATGATTTTGTCTGTGTAGTGAAAATGGAGCAAGCTTAGTTGTATTGGGTCTGGAAATAGCACAACCATATTATGAAATAATCAATTGATGATGAGATAAACCATTCAACAATTGCACGATATCTTCTCAATCTCTTTGGTGCAAAACTTATTCGATAGTCATCCGTATCTCCAATACAAAGACCTTGGGACAATTACAATGAGATTCTCTCGCATGGGGACAAAGAAGTTGACACGGTCGTGCATTCGGGAAAACAAAGGATGTAAGTTAAAGTAGAGCAAAGTGCGAGTACAAAACAAACATGTATATAAAGCGACTGGAAAGTGTCCAAAAGCAAAATGAAAGTTAAAGCAATAACAAAGATTCTCATCCGCCAAGTGCAACAATCCACAAAAGATGAAAAGACTACGGCCTCTTCAACTATGTTACTATGGAGCGTTGAGAGTCGTCGACAACTTGAAAGAATTGAATTCTTTGAAGGAGGTGGCAATCAAACAATGCTTGTCCCCATAAGATTTGCTTGATATGCTTGGATTCACCAAGTTAGAGACATTTTGGACATTGCCATAAGTTGGAACCTACCCTATCGAGACGCATTCATCGAGTAGAGGTGAGTGGTTCCCGGTTGGGTGCAGTTCCCAGTTTTTAAAACTTGAAACTGACCCTATAGACCTTGGAACAGGACTAGGATCAGCTGGATAGGGTCGGTCTGATTCCAAGTTCTTCCTTGAACTAGTGCTCACCCCAATCCCATTTAGGCATGTGCAACGAAAAAACTGATGAGAGGTGATGGTCATACAACAAAAATTTAGAAGGGTCTTGTGTATCAATTGACAATTCAATGGTAAATGTGCATCACCCCGAAATCATGTGAGAATTGATGTAATGTCTGTTGACATTACAAAAAAATTTATAAAATTTGAAAATCAACTTTGAAAGTTTTGGCCAAATTGAGGAACTGATTTTGAACAAAAAAATATATTTTGAAATTTTTTTTCAAAATTTTGGATTTCTTTTAATTTGAAAATAGCCCAAAAACAAGAAAAATAGCATTTGTAACTAGAAAAATACGAAAAAAATAGTCATTAGTCTTTTTTTTTTAAAATTCCAACAGCATTTTGATCACTTTAAAATTCAAAATTTCGATTGGGAACCTACATTTCCAAATTTTTGCATTTTTTTTATAACCGAGGCGTCTGAGCGGCCAGCGAGAAAAGAGTCAAATTTTTGCATTTAGATACTTAGTTTTCCAAAAAATCATATATCGAGTCTTTTCTAGTGCTTTTCTCACTATATGCTAGCTATGAAATTTGGTCCTCATATCTTCAATTGCATTTGGTCCAATAAATTTCATAGATTGAGCAATTTGAAAAAATCGCAAAAATCTTTTTAATTTAGTCCCCGATTTTCAATTATGGTCAAATTGGTCATCTTAAAGACGAACCCATGCATAGGTAAGCCTTCACCCATAGGTTTTTCAGCATTTCAAACACATTGGTGGGTTCGAATTCACCTGGATCGGTCGTTAAGGGGCTGAATTTCCCATAATTCATTTTCGGGGTTAAATTGAGAGATTGGGGCTTTCACATAAAATTAGATCAAATTGCATATTGAGGAATCCAATTTTGGCATTAATTTGATGATATTCTTTATTTTATAGGTCCAAACGGATGAGTTTTGGTCACTCGGGTTAATCGCGTTGGACATATCCGACCTAGTCAACCCGGTTACTAGCAAAGATCGATTTTTTTTTTTTGCCGTTCTCTTGCACAGGAAGACGAAGATGTAGAGGCAGTTTTCTCAAGTCCATTGGCACACATCGGAGGTCCAATCGGATCTCCCAAAATCGCCTTGCTGCTGGCGTGACAATTAGACAGTAAATGTGCATCACCCTAAAGTCACGGGAGATTTTATGTAATGTCCCCTCAAATTTTGTAACAATTAATGATCTTAGCACAAGTAGGTCGAGGATCCCTTTCCTTACTTTGATCTTAGGCTCCTTTCATTTTGCAGAAGATTTATGATTTAGAATACTTTTTTCTAAAAATGGTTGGTTATATCGCTTATAAAAATAAACGAACAAAAAATCTTTTTACTATTCACGAAAGTTGATAAACATAAATAGTTATTGATATTAAAAATATCTTTCATTGGCTAAATATCTCAAGTGATACAACCAATCATTTTTAAGAAAATATTTTTAAAATCACATGTTTTTCGTAAAAGCAAAGTAGCCTCGATACCTTTCACGTCGAGATCAAACGTCACACGAGGCAGATTAAAGTTAAAATGGATGAACTCCACAGCAAAATTGAATGCCACATGACATGACATATATGCTTGAGTCTTTTTCTCTCGAACCTATAGCCTTACATTTGAGCCGTACCCCCAATGGGGCGATACCTGGACAGGTTCACGATCTCCTGGTCTGTTTAATCATAAAGCACAAGTTGCCCTCTTTGGTTAAGCCATGAAGAGAGATTCTCCCTTTACCCTTTTGATTAATAAAGAAAAAGAGGGAAGGACCCATCACCATAATGGTACAGTTAGGAAGCACAAAGGATGGAGATCGTGACCTGTTGAAAAGCAGAGGTTATGGAGTCCACATGCTCCAAAAAAGATAATCTTGAAACCCCACATTTAACACCTTTTGCAAGGCTTGATTTTGACTTGAATGAACACTTAAGTACTTGTCAAGGTACCCTTTTTTTAAATTATTGTTATTTTCGGAGAAGGGAATTCATTCCGCGATTGGGAGCAAAGAAAAAGATACCCCTTTTATTTGTTTAATCATGCCGTATTGGAGACTTAGGCTCCGTTTGTTTCACGAAAAATGACCTCTTGAAGGAAAACATTTTCTAAGAAGTCATTTTTCAAGAAAATAACAATATTTTTCGATGTTTGGCTAATACTTAAAAATGAACTGGAAAACAATTTTCGTCGTTTGGCAAGCAATTGATTTTCCGGCGGCCGACAATCGGCGGCGGCGGCGGCAACCAATGGCGGCGGGTGGCCGTGGGCGGCGATCGATGGCCGGGGACCGACGGCGGCGACCGGTGGAAAAATGATTTCCTCTTTTCAAAATGAGGAAATCACTTTCCATACTTTTTAAAGGAATTTTTCTATAGGAGGATAATTTTTCCAGGGTTAGTTTCCCGCTTAATTTCAAAAGACCATTTACGATTTTAAAAAAAAAAAATCACAAATCACTTTCTGAAATTTCACTTATAACTCCGCCATAACTATCGATTGTCGATCCATTAGTATCGACAGAACCTCGGGTGCTCGGAGGCATACCATTGCCGCAGCTGGCCTCCCGCAGCCTATTCCAATTATGGACAACGAAGCTCAAATCACAATTGGGTCTTTTCCTATCAATCACTTGAGAGAAAGTTGAGGTTTACGGCACACGTAACTTTGTAATTGATTTTCCACGAAAAAGCAGAGATTCTGCCGACACTGAATGATAGCTCCTTCATCTGTGGAAATGCAATGTAGAAATTTGGTCTGAAATGCCAGTTGTGGTCGAGCTTTGAGGGAGCTACAGATCTTTTTGCTGTCTGAATGGTCAGCTTGCGCACATGATGGCTAATTTCTCGGAACTTCGGTTGGAGCCATCTCCTGCTCGCGCACAGGGAGGGAGGATTGTCAAGTTCCAGCTCCGAGCAAAAGAGAGAAACAAAATGAGGGGGAAAATAAGAGCAAGGACTACGGCTCCGGCCATAGTTGTGGCCAGAAGATTATTTGGCCTCATTCGGAATATGAATTGAGTCTACTTTCAACGCGCTTAAATGCAGTCACCATCATTGTTCGGATTCGCCCCAAAATTGCTCTTTGTTTGGCCTTATTACTACGCCGCCAAGGGGTGAGCGGCTTTATGGTTCCGTAATTTCGAATCTACCCGTCGAAATAGGTTCCTCATATTTTGGGACCTAAAACTTACATATCGAATAGGTTTCTCATTTTTTGGAATCTAGAACCTATGCTACGTACCTCGAAACTTGAAACTTATCATATCACAGGTTTCAAGTTCTATTCTAAACCATGCTCGCTCCTAATTATGCCAAGAAAGCACCAATCCTATATGTTAAATAGAAATGGAGCTTTGTTTTACATTAATGTGCAAGAGCTTTTCTAACGTGGGCTACTTTAATTGATATTGTAATTACCATTTTACGATCTTGTTCTCATGAGGTAAGATGTAAAGATTCTTAATTAGTCTAATATAAGACTGGCTTGTGCGGGCCAAGTAAAGCCTCACTTATGATGAGAGGATTTGACTGAAAACTCTATAAATAGTGCTACAAATCTCTCCTTTAACTTTGATACACGAATAACCTTACATAAGAAGTGGTTACCGAATGCGATTCGTGATAGTCGGTCTTATTAAGCCAGTGGTACACAAGCTATAGAGAAAAAAAAAACACTTGGAGTCTTCGACATCAAGAGCGAAGGATTTCAAATCAGGTGCGCAAATCCCTTTTTCCTTCCCTTATTGTGTTTTAGATTCTAGTTATGGTGATCTTGGGTACCGTTTTTGCAGCTTACACAATGATGTCCCATGAATGTTCATCCACATCATGAAATCCAATGATATACAGAACATATAACCTAGATGGGCCCAAGAATTAGCTAGCCACACGAACATTTTAGGTTAAAAAGACTCTTTCCGATCCTTCCTTTCAATGTGGGGCTGGGTTAACATCCACCCTTCCATGGCCTTTGGCACAGCGAAATTGTCGTGGCCAATCTGATTGCGCCCAAACCATCGACGGAACAAGGGCCCATGATCATCGCAAATCCACAGGCGACAATCATATGTCGGGCATTTGCGGGTTGACAGCAGGTCCGACACTTTTGCGGCTTGGAAGGCCCCCTTTGGTGATAGCAAATCTTCAATCACCTCTCTTTACTTGCTCGTCAAAAAAAAACACATTCCTTTTTTCAATTATTTTGTTTTTAACGCATTTGACGTCCACTTCTTTAGGGCGGACATGTCACTATAGCTATGGTAGCGAAGGCGGCAGTGCGGGGGTGGTGGTCGTCATAGTGGTGGTGGGAGGGAGGGAGAGCCACTAGAGGATGAGGTGATGGCAATGTGGTGGTGGTGGTTGTCGGAGTGGTGGTGGAGGGAGGAAGAGCCACTAGAGGCTGAGGTGGTGGCAGCAACCATGGCGATGGTCCAGCGACTGAGACGGCGGCGCTTGTTTTTGCCGATGACATCCTAATACCAAGTCAAATAGGCAAATCAATTGCGCCACCTCGTATATGTCTCGTTCCGTGTAATTGAATTCCTAGGTGGCTTCTCAAAAGGTACAACAATAAATCCCATCCCTTCACCGTTCAAATTCCAGAGTGAACCAAACAAGCAGGTCAAGACCATCATACCTTAAAACAGGAAGAAAGAAACAATGGCAAGTTTTTGGCGTCCAGAAGTTTTAAGCATGAAGAGAAGGATGCTGAAGACGACAGCGAATTGATCATCCTCATAGTGGTTCCCCGACAATGTATGTAGATGCCATATGACCTGAGCAAGAAGGCCATCAAAGGATCCGCAGCCGACCAAGCCAGATTGCTTCATATATGGCTTTCACATTTTGGTCTCCTTTACAACTCCAAATGGCGCAAAAAATGAGGGAGATGAGCATCATAAAAAATCTAAGTGATTTCCAATTATTTGCGACTCACTTCTCTAAGATACGTATTTGATAGATAAAAGCGTCACATCTTGCTGCTACCTTCGCAGATTTCCGCATCACCATGGCATGTGATATTAGAAAATTCAGCACAACAACGGTCAGAGCAGTCATTTGCAGGATTTGCAGATGAATCAGTGAACTCCAACATGAATATCACTCTTTAACCACTCATTTTCGCGCAACGAGGCTAAGAATTCAAGATCGTAGATCTTAACGGGGACTATAATGGCCGGATGCTTATACAAGAGCTCTTACACAGATGACAAAAATATGTAGGAACTCTGGATCTAACTATTATTTCCAGCTCTTACACATTACACCACATAGATACACTGAAACGCGAAAAATATAGTACCTGACAATTTCATACTAGATATCACTTCCTACTTCCAATTTATTAAAAGGTGTGATGTGGTTTCTTACTTGACAAACTTCACAAACCATTGTATCATGTCTAAATGAGCCTCCTCTGCAGACTTCACTGCAGCTTCGTCTTCATCCTTGTATCTCAGTATCCATCCATGAGAAACTTTGGGAAAGATCTTCACGAATCCGTCTACCTGCACAACAAGAATAAAGGAGAATCATTTCCAAACTTCCCATGGGAGGAGACTAAGACCCAAAGTAGGGTGAGATTCAATTAAAAAAAATCTGAAAATCCCTGGTACATCGAGACCCCAAAAATCAGACTGATTAATGATATCAAACATCATTTGGAGAGGGATACAGACTATCTAGTGAACAAGGGCAAAAACCTTATTAACATACAAGATAATTCATTCGTGATTCTGTTGCAAACTGACAGGTTTAGTAAAAACATTTGCACAAGCCCAAAGTAAATGAAGGCATTGAAGATATTTGCATCTGATCAAAAAAATTTTGCCCTGTCATGTCTTGTCTTTAAATGGCAACTAAAGTGTAACATGTTAGGCTTTTATGAACTTCATCTTTTCAAGACCAATTTTCCATTCATTGAAAATGTAAAACACCGGTGGTCATACAAGGATGGATAAGATAAAAAATGACGATATTCGACGAAAAGTTGGAATAGCACCGGTGGCAGAGAAGATGAGAGAACATAGATTGAGATGGTTTGGACATATTTTTCGTAGACCCTTAGATGCTCCGATAAGAACAAAAGTGTGTTACCGAGAAAACGATATGAAGAAAGAACGAGATCGGTCGAAACTTACTTGCGGGAAGGTAGTAAAACAAGATTTAATAGAGTGAGAAATAGATTGGCGTATGGTCTGTCTTAGGACGGAGTGGAGGAAAGCTATCCGCATTGTAGAAGGGGGGATTTCCTATGTTCCAGAGTGCCCTGTTTAGTGCTTTCTATTTATTTATATGTTTGTTTATTTATTTATTTATTTATTTTAGGGTAACCATATTTTTACTTTTATTTTAGTATATTTTAAGCTTTTCGCTTTGGGTTCATCGACCGCCGACCCCAACTGGTTTGAGATAAAGGTGATGTTGATGTTGATGTTGTTGAAAATGTAAAACACCATCAACTTTTTGAATAGTCTAGCATCCAGAACAATAGCTGATTCATCAGAAGGCATATTCGTACATTGATCAAAAGCAAATATGCTTTCTCACCTCAGACTAAGCCGCGAGCACCTCTTCAAACTGTTTGAGGAGTTCTGGTGGAGACATATGATCAAGCTCAGCTCCTAGCACAGCAATAGGAACCTTGACCCCTGTCGGCAGACCCATCAGTGAATAAACTTGTTTTGAAAGTGCACCAACAACATGCTAGATAGGCCTTTTCTCGGCCATACTAAGCAGAGTTCAATTAGCAAACTAACATCTATATACATTTTTCCCTGGCGACTTGAATAAAATGGTTTTACAATGCTTGTTTCGGATTACTGTGCACATGCACTCATGGATAGACAATGGGAAGAGAGAGTGCTAAATAGGTAGAGAAAGTACAACTACCCTAGATTGCAAAACATCAAGAAGAAGAGGTTTTATTTGAAGAAGCCGATAACATCCATTGCTTCATTTTCCAGCATACTCATGTTTGAAGAAATGCAACTTGAAGTACATGCTTGTTTTGCGTAATACTTCAAATTGCTATGTTTATCAAGGAACTGTGAAGTCTGTGAATGGCTGAAAATGGCATCCACATACCTTTGATATCATCAAGGGTGACAAATGAAGGGTGTAACAGCACTGCAGCTTGGATAAGCTCGCACTTGGCTAGCTCAACCACAACCTTAGCTGAAGAGAGAAGACATATTAAGATAAGTCACCATAAGGAACAATTCTAAGTAATAAAAGAAATGAAATGTTATCCAAAGGAATTATTCTGTCTGCTGTGTTGGTTCATGGTCTGAAGAATGCTTCACATACCACCCCAGCAGCAGCCTGCTGCCCCTATCTTAGATATGCCTCTACTTTTCAGAGCTTGAATAACTGGTTTTGTATCTTCAAATGCTTTATCCTGTAAACTTGTTGATTAGCTTCAGGCAGAAGAAATATCTATAGGGAGCATGCACCTTCCACACCTAGATGAGTTCAAATGAAATTAAATTAAAAAAAAAAAAAACTAGCAACGAGAATAACTCAATACAGGACATGAGTAACACACCAAGAAGGCATGAACCCTTTAAATGGGACAAGGAAGCACCACAAAGTAACTGCATTTTACAAGTTGGTGAATAATCAAAGAGTACAGGAGGACCAAATTTAATGACATAAGCTCCTTTCCACAAGCTATAAAACCACGTGCTCTAAATTACAAACTACTGTCCAGAATCAACAAGACTACAAGCTCCAACCAAACTACAAAACATGAGTATAACCACTCGACAGGAGATATCACAACTCACAAAAGTTAGTTACCATGTAACAAGCCACCCTAATCCACGTAAGCCAAGTCACTAAAAGGAGTACTCAAATAATCATACAAAGTGCAGCCCATTTTGGAAGTGGGTTTATCACATGAATCCATCAAAAAGGTCTCTCTCATCTCACGTGTAAATTGGTGTGTCATAAACTTCTCCATTTAAAGCATCAACATCCTCATCAATATCGGCTTATGACCCGTAGCGGTGAACCCTAATTGAGAAGCAATTCAATCCATTATCGCCCCTTTCAGCATCCTATTAGCCTGTAAGGAACTGCACCTTGTTCAAGTCCTCTCGTCCCAACGATCACTCCATAACTTGTTAGATCAAATTCATACTCTATCTCAAATCGAATAAATACATGAGAGAATTCTTGAGTGATTCACGAGTAAGACCAACCCCACAAACGATCAGTGGTTTCTTTGATTACTTGAGTATTTTTTTGAGTGCTGACACATGGAATCAGAGCAAAACCCCCTCCGTTAGACATGTGGTTCCAGGACAGACTAGACCGCTAGCCCATCAGATGAAGGCGGGGAGTGTCGTCGGGGCAAAGGGCTCGGATAAGGTACAGCTCCTTGCAGGCTTCTATTATGGCAAGCCGGATGTACTGAGTCCCACATTGGATAGGGAAATTCACTCAGGGGTATAATTTTTCCTAGCTGAGAAAGTTGGTGATTTAAGTGGAGGAATTTGTGACACCTCAAATCTCACATTGGATTGGAGGGAAGCTTCTTAAATGCTTTATAGGTAAGGACTCACCTTAAAAAGTTACCAGCTTATTTGGTTACTTAAAACATTCCTTCTAGGAACCCTGGCCTACGTGAACAGATATGGTTGTAACATACCACCTTGTTAAAGAAGAAAGTAATCTAACAACTATTGAAATAATATTACTTCCTTTGTATAAAAAAAAAATCATAACCCCTGGTATTACTCTTTTCTCTTGGGTGTATTATATGAATCCTCTTAGAAATTCACGACTTCCAATGGTAAGAAACTATTATATTAATTGACACAATGGCCACAGCGCACTGATCAGTCTAACTAGCAAATTAACAATATCAACAACCCCACAATTTCAACAATCTCAATGTCCTCACATACTATTTAGCAGGATCTTGCGTTACTGAAAACTAAAAGAAGGCTAAGGACTTATCGAACAGTACTTCTAACAATTAGGAATAGATGAGTAACAGACTACTAAGTTTGAAGAGAACTAAGTTGAATGACCAAAGATGCAACGTGCCATATGAATGAGTTGTCAGCAGAAACAAAAGATCACGTTGGTATTGTAAAAGTCAATCATATCCAATCCGCTAATTTCAATGAGCATTCCAATTTCCAACCACCAACAGATGAAGACCACAAGCACTTTAAGACATGTATGACAAAACAGAACTTACAGCTCCATGATCTTTTACCCAAACTCCTATGGGCCTCTCAGCGTTCTCAGATGCATAGGGATCCCCTTTGAAATAGTCAAGAACAACAACATAGAAACCAGCAGCTGCAACTTTGTCCGCAAGTTTCCAGCAAATTTGGAAGCAATGTGATTGTTAGGTTTTCGGAAGAAGTCATGAACAAATATTGGAGACTCTTATTTGACATTGTACTCCCATTTCATACAAATATTGCAGAATATCATCAATCATACTAATCCAAGGGAGCGTATATTCAGGAATCCAGCTAATCTGCAATAGCTAATGGTCCATACCTCAAATTCGGAGCTTCATACCCTGCAGCATCAAGACAGACAATTCGAATTAGAATACCATAAATATATGACAAGGAGCGATACATATTATTTGGCCAACCATAAAGTGAACTAAATCATTTCTGTTTCCGCACTACACTTCAATAACTTACGATCAAGACTCGAAATCGCAGCAAAAGGAGGAAATTCAAGAAAAAGGTTGGAGAAGTGGTTAACACACGCACTTCACAAAAGAAGGAAAAGAGAGAACTAAACTGAAGGTAACCATTGATGGTGAATAGTCATTATCCACCACAAAGTCGACCTTCCCCAATCAAAATTAAGCTCAAGCCTCAACACCCACGACCTCAAAACCGAATCTGGACACCATCCATCACCAAACCCCACCAAGGAAATCCGATCAAAAGGCAATAAACGAAGCCCACTTCACATAGCGAAGCCAAGAACTTGAACCAAAAAGGAACGAACAGAAAAGACCAAAACTTCCACGACGCGAGGTTACGCACCGAAGACGTCGGAGACGAGAAGGATGGCGAGCTTGGACTCCGGCGAGCCGACGACGTAGGCCTTGAGGCCACCCACTTGCTCCACGTGTCCCGCTCCGCCACTCGGGTTGAGGGTCGGAGGGTTTTCGCAGCACTAGGGACCAGACATTACAGTGAATAAGAACTTCCTTCGCTCCGATTATCGACGATGAACGAGGGGAGAAGGTGCAGGAGACGGGGATCTATGGGAAGAAGAAGAAGAAGAAGAAGAGTAGCAGTGAGCGAGTGAAGAAGAGAGAAGAAGGGTCCACAGACAAGACATACTCATTTCTCTTATTTTGCATCACCGGTGACGTCAGGACTTTGGCCGCCAAATAATTTGAAGGGAAAATTAATCTCAAAGTGGTGACCACTTTTTACTATGCGTAAAAAATCAAACTTTTGCAATGGAGTATAAAACATTACACAGTTTCGCTAAAAAAAAAACATATATTGGTTAAGAGGTTACGATGTTTGATCATATTAGAAATCATGGCACGACTCTTGATGTGTGCCAATTTTCACTTTAAGATGCTTCAAACCACATTCTTGAGTAGAGCTGGAAAAACAATAAATGAAAAAACAGAAAAAAGCAAAGATAAAAAGGAAAATGAAAATAAACAATAAAAAAAGTAAAAAATTGAAAATTGAAAATATTAAAATATTATCAAAATTTATCAATGTCAGTGCGGCCGTACCCTGTAGGACAGCTAATGTTCAAGTTAATGATTTTCGACCAAAATTCATCGAATGAACTCAATTGGCAAAATTGAAAAAATTTATAATTGGATTAATAAAAATATAATAGATTTATAATTTTTTGAGCAATTTGTCCTCTAGAATCACTACTAAACCTGTTGACATAGGCCAGTTTGATCCAACCAATTTAGTGTATTTTTCGAGTTGAATTGAACCCGATACCGTTATATTTTGGAAATGTAATGTGCTAGTGCGCAAGAATGTGGTCAAAGGTGGCAAAATGAGTTCAAAACAAACATTTAGCTCATATTTACTAGTGGTGGGTTATAAATGGATGACTTAAATTTTAAAAACAAGCTAAGTGGGTCTAAATGAGTTACTTAGAAACTTAATAGATTTTAAATAGGTCATAAATGTATTAGTTAAGATAACTATTTGTGGTTCATAAATAGGTTTAAAAAAATTGAATTTTTAATAATTTATTCTTTCATTAATTTTATTTCTTTTATTTTTTCTTTTATTACTTTTACTTTTTACACCTACCTTGGCCACGTCTATGGTTGGTTATTGGGCTATTGGCCATCGCTGAGGCCCAGTGGCCAATAAAGGAAGGAGGTAGAAGGAAGAAAAAATAAAAAATAAAAAAAGAAACGAAAAAAGAAATTTTTAATTTATAAAAAAAATTAAAAATTTTATGAAATTTAACCCTTGATGAATCTAGAGATGGACGCTGAGGACTCGAGGCTCGGCCTCGATATTACCGAACTTGGCATCCCAAGCATGGGCGTTGGCGTCTTGGCCTTAGTATTACCATGAAGCCCTTGCCGATCTTAGAAGCAAAAAATAAAATTTGTCCACAACGTTTTAGGAATATATATATATATATATATATATATATATAAATGTATAAGAAACAAAATTTTCCAAATTGGATTAGATATGAAAATATTTTAATAATATGGGTCGAGTATATTTATATTACAAGAAAACGGGTTAAAATTGGTTAAATGAGTAAATTTGGATCGGACTATTTTTTATTCGATCCACCCATTTGATAGCTCTAACCAAAGGTTAACAAAAGCACAAGAAAGGAAAGCATTTGATAAATAGCTGTGTTACAATAAGGAAGGAAGAGTTGAGTTTTGTTTGTTGGTCTACACGGACAGAGGATGGGCATTGTTCATTTGTAGGCCGGCTTCTTCTACATTTTTGGCCGAATACAAATGTAGAAGGTGGGGCTAGTTGCAGCCTTCATTCACTCGACTCTTTGAGCAAATTATCTCTCACACAAGTAGAGACATGTGCCTCTATCACACGTGCCGGACTATCTACAACTACGAGTGTTGACACCTGATTTTTAAACACCTTTTCTATTTTAAAATTAATAGAAAATTCATAAAATTGAAAAATCAACTTTGGAACCTTAGCCAAGCTTAGGGAACCAATTTTGAGCCAAAAAATGAATTTTCATATTTTCAGTGTTTTATTGCATTTTATTTTTGAAAATTCATAGAAAATCAAGAAAAAAATGAGAAAATTTAAAAATCAACTTTGAAGCCTTGGCCAAGCCTAGGAAACCATTTTTTTAACAAAAAATAATTTTTCATATTTTTCACATTTTTAATATTTCTCGAAAAATACAAAAATACTAGAAAATTTGGGAAAAATAACATTTGAGGCCACAAAAATACACAAAAATAGTCAATATTTTTATTTTAATTTAATTTTCATGTTGGCCACCACATATTAAAAAAATACAATTTGGAGTCATATGTTCCTTCACGAATATAATCTCAAATCGGCCCTAAAAAAATCCAATTCAAGTCATTTTATTTTTATTTTTCACTTTTAAAAGTTGTGACATTATTCTCTAATAGTCTGAATTTTCATCTTGACCAAATGTACCTAGAATGACTCAATTTTGTAAAAGGATCTTAGTTGAATTTTGCATTAAAACCTCAAGGACTAGAATGCAAATACTTAACACTTGAGGGATTATTTTGTAAATAACTAAAAGAAGAGAAATTAGAATAAAGAATGGAAGATGGAGAAAAGAAGATAGAGAAGAATAGACGGAGAAAATAAGATGAGAATAGAAAAAGGAAGATGAAGATGAATAAGAGTTAATGGAGAAATTAGAATGGGAGATAGAGTTAGTGAAAAAATTAGAATGAGAGATAAATGAGTGGGCTATAAAAGGAGGAAGAAGAGAGCTTGGAGGGAGATTTTTTTGAGGGAGAGAAAACTTGAAATGTTTGAGAGGGTTTTGAGGGATTGAAAAAAATTAGAGAAAAAAGAGAGAGAGAAAATTCTTTTCCAAAAGAGAGTCTTGAAGATGATGGGAGTTTAAATCTAGGTATTACTATCACCAATTTCTCTACCGATCAACACAAATCACGAGTGTATCCCCGTTGTTTGAGCCGCAATCTTGATACATAAGGTGACACGAGATCCGAATTCGACAGTCAAATCCGTCAAATCAAGTAACGATTATAATCATTAAAATCTTCGAGAATGTCATTAACTTAATGGATTGATTTAAATTTCGATTATGCCGTGTCATATTCACATGTCGTATTCGTATTGCAATTTTCTGCATTTTTCGCTTAAAAGATCCGAATCCCAAATTACGGCAGATTCTGCCCCATACTTAGTGGTGTAAAGATCTATTGTACTTTGCTTTCTGTAATTTAATTTCTGCAATATCAAAACCTAGAATGGGAAGGCCGACCCACCCACTGGAGGTCCTTTATTTACCGCATTTAATTTCTGTACCATCAAACCCCAAAATGGGTAGGCCGAGTCCCTCGTTGGAGGTCTTTTATTTATCACATTTAATTTCTGCAATTTAATTTTTGTATAATCAAACCTCAGAATGGGTAGGGCGAGCCAAGACCGAGTCCCTCGTTGGAGGTCCTTTATTTATTGCATTTAATTTCTGTAATTTAATTTTTGTACCATCAAACCCCAGAATAGGTAGGCCGAGCCTAGGCCGAGTCCCTCGTTGGAGGTCCTTTATTTACCGCATTTAATTTCTGCAATTTAATTTTTATACCATTAAACCCCAGAATGAGTAGGCCGAACTAAGACCGAGTCCCTCGTTGGAGGTCCTTTATTTACTGCATTTAATTTCTGTAATTTAATTTATGTACCATCAAACCCTAGAATGGGTAGGCCGAGCTAAGGTCGAGTCCCTCATTAGAGGTCCTTTATTTACCAAATTAAATTTCTATAATTTAATTTTTGTACTACCAAACCTTAGAATGGGTAGGTCGAGTCCATCGTTGGAGGTCCTTTATTTACCGCATTTAATTTCTGCAATTTAATTTTCGCACCGTCAAACCCCAGTATGAGTAGGCCAAGTTAAGGCAAGGCCTTCCTGTTGGAGGTCATTTATTTGCTAAATTTACTTTCTGCAATTTAATTTCTGAATCATCAGACTCTAGAATGAGTAGGTCAAGCCACCTGCTGGAGGTCGCAGCACTGGACAGAAGTCGTTAGCTCATTCGCTCTTTCGGTTTCAGGAAATTTTTAATACTTTGAAAATACCAAAAATATCATTTATATGCATTCCATCTAAAAAGTGAAAATACAAAAAAGAGATCACCTCACTAGACCTTAGGAATAAACCAAGTCTGAGTTACCAAATTAGAATATCCATGAAATTAAGGTAACAAAAGGGTTAGTTTTAATTAACTAGTGTAACCAAGTCCCCGAACTCATAATCTCTGGTTCGTAAAAGTGATTTAGTTCTCCCGCTAATTTACTTAGATTTCTAATTGACCTACCAAAAATGATTAGTGGTGACTCCAAATTCTAAAATCATTTGAACAAAAATCAAAGTTGCGATTCGGTAGGACTTGAGAGGGTCCGTGTTAGGTTAGTCAATCCAATCAACCTGATAATCCGTTAACCTGAAATTTTTCAACTGATTGAAAATTTTTCGGGTCACAACAATGAGTTCAAACTATCACGAGTTACACTACACCTAGACCTATCAAATGGATAGATCATATAAAAGTTGGTCCAGCTTAATTTGATTTGTTTAACCTATTTTGACTCATTTTCATGTAATGCAAATCTAGTTACCTATACTCGACTTATCGCATACCATATCCGACCATTTTGCTAAAATAACATGCATATGTAACGTAATAAAAAGAAACTTATGGCCAAGCTGAGGTGAGAGCGACATCTAAGTGAAGAGAGTGATTGAGTTGAGTTGGGTCCAAGTGAGTCGTGGACCTACTTAACACCCATATTATTTTGGATTTTACCATTTTCCAAGCAAATTCATGACTTATTTATCGAATATAATAAACACTCAGCCCATCAAAATAAAAAAAGTGAAAAATTGAAAATATTAAAATGCTATTAAAATTCATCAACGTCAGTGCGGCTATATCACGTAGGACAGCTAATGTCCAAGTTAATGATTTTCGACCAAAATTTATCGAATGGACTTAATTGGTAAAATTGAAAAGGTTTAGGACTAGACTAATAAAAATGTAATAGATTTATAATTTTTTGGACAATTTTTCCTCTAGAATCAATGTTAAAGGCCAGTTCAATCCAACCAATTTAGTCTATTTTTGGAGTTGAATTGAACCCCGGTACTGTTAGATTTTGGAATTGTAATGTGCTAGTGTGCAAGAATGTGGTCATCAATGATAGAGGTGGCAAAATGAGTCTAAAACAGACATTTAGCTCATACTTACTAGTAGTGGATCATAAATGGATGGCTTGAAAATTTTAAAAACAAGCTTAAGTAGGTCTAAATGAGTTATTTAGAGACTTAATGGATTTGAAATGGGTCATAAATGTGTTAGTTAAGATAACTATCTGTGGTTCATAAATAGGTTTAAAAAATTGAATTTTTAATAATTAACTCTTTCATTAATTTTGTTATGGCCTTACAAAAAAAACTCTTTCATTAATTTTATTTCTTTTCTTTTGCACCTACCTCCTCCGATGGGACAAGCACAATTGGCCACGCCTGTGGTTGGTTATTGGGCTATTGGTTGTCGCCAAGGCCCCGTGTCCGACGGAGGAAGGAGGTAGAAGGAAGAGAAAAGAAAAAAATAAAAAAAAAACGAAAAAAGAAAATTTTAATTTTTTTAAAAATTTAAAAAATTTATGAAATTTAACCCTCGATGAATCTAGGGATCGACACTGAGGACTCGAGGCTCGGCTTCGATATTACTAGGCTTGGCATCCCAAGAATGGGTGTTGGCGTCTTAGCCCTAGTATTACAACGAAGCCCTCGCCGATCATAGAAGGAAAAAATAAAAATTGTCCACAATGTTTTAGGAATATATATTTTTTAAAATGTATAAGAAACAACTTTTCCTAAATTAGATTAGAAATGAAAGTGTTTTAGTAATATGAGTCGGGTCGGGTATGAGTTGTTGGATTTGTATTATAAGAAAAATGGGTCAAAACGGGTTTAATAGGTTAATTTGAATTTGACTATTTTTATTCGATCCACCCATTTAATAGCTCTAACCAAAGGATAACAAAGCACAAGAAAGGAAAGCATTTAGTCACTAGCTGCCTTACAATAAGGAATGAAGAGTTGAGTTTTGTTTGTTGGTCTGCACGGACGGAGGATGGGCATTGTTCATTTGTAGGCCGGCTTCTTCTACATTTTTGGCCGGGTACAAACGTTGAAGGCTGGGCTAGTTGCAGCCTTCATTCACTCGACTCTCTGAGCAAATTATCTCTCACACAAGTAGAGATATTTGCCTCTATCACACGGGGCCGGACTATCTACAGCCACGAGTTCAAACTACGATGAGTTACGCTACACCTAGACTAATCAAACGGATAGATCGTATAAAAAATGGTTCGGCTTAAATTGATTTATTTAACTTGTTTTGATTTATTTCCATGTAATGCAAATCTAGTTACCTATACTCGACTTATCGCATACCATATTCGACCATTTTGCTAAAATAACATGCATATGTAACCTGCTCAAAAGAGAACAAGGTGTCTAAATGAGTCCAAGCATTCAAAGGGACCTTTTGTCCCGTGGAAAATTTTTGAAATTTCCCGTTTCGCAGTTCCATTCCAATTTAACCGGACGTTTAAGGAGAGAACAAAATTCCCAATTTCCATCTTAAAATGAAAAATGGAATAATTGTTTGGCGTCCATGTGGGTCTATTATGAAATGAAAACACCACAGACTCCATTTGTTTCGCGAAAAAATACAATATTTTTTGAGAATATTCTTCACGGAGTTATTTTCTAGGAAAATGGTGATATTTTTTTGACTTTTGGCTAGTACTTGAAAGAGAACCGGAAAATACCTTTCGTTTTTTTGGTAAGGAAATCACTTGGTTTTCTCAAATAGGCATACACGTTCAGGCCCTAATGACTTGCGTTTTGGTAGCCACGGGCGCCGTGGTCTCAAGCCCGAACCCTAGATTATCGGGCACGAGCACGGGTTTGGGTCCACCAAAACCGAGCCGGAGAACTCGGTGCCTATGCCCCGCTCTCTGGTGCGCCGGCCCCGGCTTACAGAGGCCGGGCTTAGGTTCTAATCGGGTTTGGAACTTTCTCAATGAACGCAAAGAAACACCAAAACGTCCGTCGTCAGGCGTGACGCACCCCTCAAATCTGAACTCACCATGCAGGGAAAGAAACTCCCTCCCACATAAGTGACTAGATCGAACTTTCTCTTTCTATAAAGTCAGTCCAGCGAAAGTTCCTCCCCGTCCACATTGTTCAAGAACCGTATGACTGTAGCCCCACCGTCCACCACCCAAATGGTATTTTTTCTGCAGCATTTGGAATCCCCATATAAATCTGAGTCTTTTATTCTCCTCTCCGTATTAAAATCCCAAGGCCTCTCACTATATTCCATCACAGCATTGGTTTCTAAGACGCTCTCATGCCAACCAACATGCCCGGCGCGGCCATCCCCGCCTCTCCGCACCTGCTCGTTTATCCCTTCATCTCCTCCGGCCACATCATCCCTCTCCTCGACCTCATCGACCGCCTCCTCCGCCACGGCGTCCGTGTTACCGCCCTCGTCACCCCCTTCAACCACCACCTCCTACTCCCACTCCTCTCCGACCATCCTTCGCTCTTCCACCCCCTAGTCATCCCGGCCCCCGACACCCCCTGTCTCTCCAAAAATGGTCTCATTGTCAAGATACTCTCCATGCGCCACCACCACTACCAGGCGGTCCTCGAGTGGTTCAGTTCCCACCCCTCGCCACCGGTCGCCATTTTGTCCGACTTCTTTCTCGGGTGGACCCGACACCTGGCCTCGGAGCTTGGCATTCCCCGCATCGTGTTCTCGCCCTCCGCCGCCTTCTCCGTGTCCATCGAGTTCTCACTCTGGCAGAACCTGCCCAAGAACGGCAGTGACGATGAGAACTCCCTGGTGACCTTCGGCGACGTGCCGAACTCGCCCACGTACCCGTGGTGGCAGATGTCACGCCTATTCAGGATGTACAAGGAAGGAGACGCCGACATGGAGTTTCATAGGGAGGGCTGGCTGGCAAACGCGGGGAGCTGGGGCGTCGTCTTCAACACGTTCACGGAGTTGGAGAGAGTCTACGTCGACCACATGAAGGGGGAGTTCGGGCCAGGCCGGGTGTGGGCCGTGGGCCCGCTCCTGCCGCCTGTGGATGACGCGGTGCGCCTGACTAGCCGGGGCGGGTCCAGCTCGGTCCCGGTCGAGGAGGTGCTGAAATGGCTCGACGGCAGAGAGGAGCGCTCCGTGGTGTACGCGTGCTTCGGGAGCCGCACCACGCTGGCGAACGACCAGATGGCAGCGCTGGCGACCGCACTGGAGATGAGCCGGGTCCACTTCATATGGTGCGTGAGGGAGACCGCGGACGGACAGGTGCTGGGCGGCCATGGCCACTTGCCAGACGGGTTCGAAAGCCGCACGGCGGGGCAGGGGCTGGTGATCAGGGGGTGGGCCCCGCAGGTGCTGATACTGAGGCACCGCGCCGTGGGCGGGTTCCTGACGCACTGCGGCTGGAACTCAGTGCTCGAGGCGATCGCCGCCGGGGTGGTGATGCTGACGTGGCCGATGGGCGCGGACCAGTACACGGACGCGAAGCTGCTGGTGGACGAACTGGCCGCCGCAATCAGAGCTTGCGAGGCCCCGGCCGACTCTGTGCCCGACCCCACCGAGCTGGCCCGGGCATTGACCGAGTCGCTCGACGAGACGAGGCCTGAGAGAAGCCGGATCAAGAAGCTGAGCGGGGCGGCAGCGGACGCGGTCAACGGAGGAAGCTCGGACAAGGATTTGGATGGATTCGTGAAGAGTCTAGTGGAGCTTCAATGCGGAAGAAGTGGCTAAAAGAATAAGGTAAGTTGAAATTTAAATATCAAGTTACCATCAATTCATTAAAAAAGCTGTTGCCCAATTAAGAAGCAATGACGAAATTTGCACCCCGATGGACCTTGGTTAAGCCAATCAATCGTAATCGTCGTCGTCGTCTTGGGCGTGTATGAAAGCCGGGTGTAGAGGGGCCCAAATGAAAAATAAAAATTTGATATGGGACCTGATGTTGTAACTAAAGTGCGACCGATTTGATATTGGCATATTCCCACAACTCGCCTCAAATTCTCGTTCCACAACCCACGGAAACGGTTGATCTCTGATCCGCCATCAGTTCTGAGATACTTCAATTTTCAACCCCTCACCTTCTCATCATTCAGGAAATTTAGGGTGAACGAGGCCGTTCGCCAGAAATGTTCTCCCCCCCCCCCCCCCCCTTTCGGATTTCAATTCGATCCGAACGGCCGTAGTTCGGAAATCCGACTTCATTGCCATGGATTCTCGAATTGCCGCTCTTAGGAGCGATGAACAATATCAAATATGAAATCACCGTACTAGTAAATTCACTTCCCCGCTCCATAACATTAGATAAATCAATGCGTCTCGAACGTGTATATAAATATGTGATCGGCGAGGGTGCCGAGAGAGACTGACGCGACGCCACGAGCAATAGGATCGCAAAGAGAGCCAGATCACGGGTGATTCTTCCCATGATGACAGCGCTAAGTGAGGAGGAGTCTTCGGGGGGGAGGGGGATTTATATAGAAGTTTGGCAATGGCGAGAAAGGAAGGTTGAGACATTTTGCAGCATTAAGGAATGTGATCTTATGTATAATATGTATATGGGCAAGAAGAGAGTGATGGTTATGTTTCTACACCTCGAGTATTAAAGCAGTAGCTTATATTGGAGTTAGATTTTTGAGTAAGAAAAGAAGGTTGAGATTCAGCATTAAAGAATGTGATCTGACGTACGATACACATATAACAGGGGTGATTGGCCCTAATCCAGTTAGGTCGCACCCGAAATCGAGAACCGGACCGGAGGTTGCTTGTATCCGGATTCGATTACCAATTGGTCCGGTGGAATCGATTGCAATGATCAAGAGTTCAAATGGTTTCTTTAAAGATTTTTAAGAAATGAAAAAAAAAAAACAAGTCGGTCCCGTTCAAGTGGGCGATTTCATCACTGGAATCGGGAACTAGACCGAATCAGCCGGTTCTCGGTTCACTTGTGATGGTTCTGTTTCTACATATCCATCCGAGTATTAAAACGGTAGCTTTGGATTGGAGTTAGATTTTCAATATATCGATGTGGCAATGGCGACTTATATAGAAGTTCCAGCGATGATGAGAAATGAAGGTTGAGGTATTTTGCAGCATTGAAGAATGTGAATCTAATGTATAATATGCATATGGCGAAGAGAGTGATAGTCCTGTTTCTACATATTCCAGTATTAAAACGGTAACGTATATAAATTGGAGTCAGGTTTTGATTAACTCAATGCGACGACCTACAATTTCTTTGGAATTAAATTCTACCGTTGAATATGTCCTTCATAATTTATCGTTGTAATCTATTAGAGATGGATCTATCAGAATTATGCATATGCCTCTCTTGACTGTGTATATTCCAATCGAATACAAATCAATACCATAATACATAGCTGCTTCGTATATTCATTTTATAAAGGCGATAAATAGGTACTTTTCGCCGATAAACAAAAGAATTACACAATTCTCTCTTCCATATATAAATATGAAGCTTTTATGGGTTCGTGTCCTTAAATTGATTTTGACACCGAATGGAGGTCAAAGTGATTCTACAAGTGTAGAACACAGGAGGACGATGCCGAATAATTTTTTACAGGCAATCAAAGGTTTTTGAATGCCAAAGTTCACTCACAACTGGCTTAATTGGATTATTTGTCCTTCCCTATTGATCTAGTACTAGTGTTCACAAACAAGTGAATCGGGTCGGGTGACAAAATAGATTAGCCTGTATAACTCGTGTGTATTATTGAAATTCTAGTTAACTCAAATTGAACGCAATCCATTGAAACCCCTACTATCCATTAACCTGATTGGCTTCTTCTAAAACTTCCAAAAATTAGGATTTTAACCGAAGAAATTGCAGCCGATCCAGACGGAAAATATTTAAATCAGATTTGCAATAAGATTTCTCATTATATTATAGAGTAATCGATAATTAGGCTAACTGGGGTTAGAGAAGTCCCACGTCGAGTAACTCGTATTGTGTAAAGTAGTTGATATGTTCAAGTTGGTCTATAACTCAATGATTTAAGTTTTTGAGTGAAGGTATGCTCAATTGGATATGTTGATGGACTTAAACTTTGGCTATCTTTTGGTGATCTCCCAATCTCCCTAGAACAAAAAGAAAAAATCTTGATGAAATCCTTATTTGATATAAGATCCCCTATAAATCCTATTTTGAGAATTTATTTTTAGCAAAGGGCCAAACACTAGACATTTATTTTAAATTTTCCCAAAATTTAAATATCATTTTCCACGGTTTTATCCCGTATTGAAAGATTAATTATCACAAAATGTTTTGATTCTAGACAAAATTAATGCTTAATTCCAAAAGATAATCTATACTTCTATAAAATCATAAATCATTTTTTGAAGATTGACTTACTACTCCACCATAACCATCGACCGATCCATTAGGAACGATCGAACCTCCACTACTCGGCGGCATACCATGGTCACAGCCGGCCATACCCTAGGACTTCAACGGTCCGATCCAATCATCGACTATCCAACTTTGACTGATTCATCTCTCATATCAATCACTCGAAAGTAAGTACATCGAGATTCCCCTTGCAACATAACTTTGTATGAAAACTCGAATTATGATTACATCTGACATTGAACGGCTTACTCATCTAGAGGAAATGCAGTCTAACACAAAATTTTGTCCATGACTGAATTTGAAGTGAATAGGGGGATTCGATCATAAGAAGAAGTTAACAGTCGACACCTTTTTAATCTTATCCTAGGGCTCTTACACTGAAAGCTAAGAATGTAGGAATTCTGCATTCAACATTATTCTTTACAGCTCTTACATATTACACCTCGTGAAATATAGTACCGGACAACTCGCACAAAATACTGTAAAGATCATATCCTACTTCCAATTTACTGAAGGTGTGATCTTGTTTCATACTTGACATACTTCACAAACCATTGCATCATATCTTAATGAGCCTCCATCGCAGCAGCTTCGTCTTCAGCCTTGGATCTTGTCGTCCATCCATGAGAAGTCTTAGGATAGATCTTCACCAACCCGTCAACCTGCACGACAAGAATCAAAGAGTATCGTTGCCGATCTTCTCATGCAAGAGACTACAATAATAGAAGAGTGGTAAGGAAGAGCCGCTTTTCGAAACCGACAGGTTAACAATATTTGCAGCTTCGAAAAGCTTTCCCCAATAAAAATTAAGCTCAAGCCTCATCACACACAACCTCAAAACAGAATCTGGCCACCATCCATCACAAAACCCCACCAATGAAATCCTACCAAACGGCAATAAACGAAGCCCACTTCGTATAGCGAAGCCAAGAACTAGAACCAAAAAGGGACGAACAGAAACGACCAAAACTTTCACAACGCGAGGTTACGCACCGAAGACGCTGGAGACGAGAAGGATCGCGAGCTTGGAATCCGGCGAGCCGACGACGTAGGCATTGAGGCCACCCAGTTGCTCCACATGTCCCGCTCCGCCACTCGGGGTTGAGGGTCGGAGGGTTTTCGCAGCACTGGGGACCAGACATTGCTGTGAATAAGAATTTCCTTCGCTCCGATGATCGACGATGAACGAGACGAGAAGGTGCAGGAGACGTGGAACTATAAGAAGCAGAAGAAGAGAAGCAGTGAGCGAGTGAAGAAGCGAGAGGAAGAGTCCAGTGAAGTGACAGGCATTCCCATTTCCCTTATTCTGCAATCACCGGTGGCGTCAGGACTCGCCATGTGGAAAAATAGGGATTTGGTTTTCTTTAAAGCCGGACTTTGGCCACCAAATAATTTGAAGGGAAAACTAATCTCAAAGTGGTGACCAATTTTGCTTTGTGTAAAAAATCAAACTTTTGCAATAAAGTATAAAAATTACGCAATTTCGCTAAAAAAAACATATATCAGTTAAGAGGTTACGATGTTTGATCATATTAGAAATCATGGCACGACTATTGATGGGTGCAATTTTTTTTTTCTTGAAGATGCTTCAAAACCCGTTCTCGAGTAGACCTAGTGGTTCTCGGTTCCATATTTGGATCGAAACAGTCTTGTGGAATAGGAATTGAATCGATTCTCTCCAGAATTGAAAAAATCATCCAAAAAGTCCTAAACCTATAATACTTTTGCCAATTAAGTCCTAAATCTTTAAATTTTGCCAATTAAGTTGTAAATTTTTTTTTCACATTTTTCCAATCATGTTTATTCGGCCAATTTTGGCTAAAAATCGCTGTCGTGAACGTCTATCGTTCTATGTGGTACAATCGCTACTGAGGTAGACAAATTTTATGAATCTTTTTTTATTTTTACTTTCCTTTGTTTCTTAATTTTTTTCCGTGTTTTTAGGGAGGCTATCACAATCTCTTTGGCATGGGCGAGGGCCTTTGTGACCCCATTGGCTACCGATGAGGCGACCCTTACTTGTCCAAATCTGGCGAGTGCCTTCACGGCCTTGCTGGCCTTGAAAAAAATAGACAAAAGCAAAGAAAAAAGGAAAATGAAAATAATAATAATAATAATAATAATAATAATAATAATAATAATAATAATAATAATAATAATAATAATTAATAATATCATTAAAAACTATCCACATCAGTACCGACCATGCCATGTAGGAAGGCTAATGTCCATATTAATGATTTTCGGTTAAAATTGATCGTATAAACTAAATTGACAAAATGTGAAAATGTTTATGAATTAATTGACAAAAAGAAAAATTTCAAATAAGGGCCCGAAATGCCATTATTTTCTCAAATAATAGTTCGAAGTGAATCTTATTGCAATTAATGGCCTGAAGTGCCATCATTTTTCAAATAAGTTCCTCAAGTGAACTTTATATCAAATAAAGGCTTGAAGTGATAATGAAGTCTAAAAAAATGGGCTGATCTCAAGGGCATTTTTGTTATTTCCCTTTTTAAAAACTTCCTTTTTTGTTTATCTTTTTTTCTATTTTTTAAGAATTAAAAAATAAAAAAAATGCACACTCAGGCAAGAGCGGTTGACGAGGTCATTGGCCCTCGCTAGAACCGAGAGAGGGTCGGGCCCTCTCTTGAATCTAGGTCACTGATCCTCGCCCAGGTTCAAGTGGGAGTCACCAGCCCTCGCCCTAAACAAGACAACACCCACTGCCGATCCTGGATGTTGCCTGGTCAGGGCATGGCCTGCTCGCCCCCTCCTCTAGACGGCAAGGTTATTGGTCCTCGTCGAGGCGTCGTGACTCTGCCAACCTTCGTTGACCCCTCATCGACGGTCTTGCGTTTGTTCTTTTTTTTTTTTTCAATTTTTTAGTTCTTTTTAATTTAAAAAAGAAAAAGGAAAAAAAGTTAAAAAAGGAAAATAATGAAAATACCCTTTAGGCTAAGCCCTTTTTTGAGTCTTTATGGCCATTTCGGATCCTTATTTAAAACTCCTATGTCACTTTAGATCCTTATTAGAAACAAAGTTTACTTTAGGCTTTTATTTGAAAAAATAAGAGTACTTCGGGCTCTTATTTGGAATTTCCCTTGGTAAAATTGAAAAGGCTTAGGACTGAATAAACAAAAATGTAATAGATTTAGAATTTTTTTTGATAATTTTCCTCTAGAACCAGTCTTAAACCTACTGATATAGGCCGGTTTGATCCAGGCCAATTAGTCTTTTTTCGAGTTGAATCAAACTCGGTACTATTAGATTTTGGAAATGTAATGTGCTAGTGCGTAAGAATGGGGTCATTAAGAATAGAGTGGCAAAATGGATATAAAACCCACATTTAATGTGACGTCCTAGGCATGTCGCTCTGCTTACTATCCCTACTTTAATTTGATAATATGTATATAATATGCCCCTGCAAAAACTTAATGGACTAAAAACAATCTGCGGCGATACAATCACTTACAAGTACACTCCGAAAAAGATAGTTACTATGCCTAAAAAGGGGTATAACCTTATTAGCGTTTGCTAATCTGTATAGCATGCAAAAAATAGTACACAAAAGTCACATAGGACTAAAAATAGATGGTTTTTATATCATAGATAGCCATTTAATTACATCTTTCCTTATCAAGAATAAACGATGAAGAACACTGGGAAGATTAAAAGGACAAAACTCTATTCCACGAATTCTAGCTACAGTCTTCATCTCCGTTTTCCCATGCCACCACTATCTTTCGTAGCCATAGAAACCTGAATATTTGAAAAAGGGATTCGACAACAAGGGTGATCCGGAGCTCAGCAAGAAGAATATCTAGCCCTATGACTAAACCATCCATTCAATCACTCATTCAAGCATAAATCAACAAGCAACAAACCAATATGATCACCCAATACCCACATTATCACCCCCTAGCAAGCATATGGTGGCAACAATAGGCCAACCATCGATCCGAGCAAAAATTGAACTACAAAACTACACCAATGGTCTTCCCATACTCGTGGCCGAATGCCCTTTCATGGTTTGACCTCAAATTCCTATCTTTTCACCAATGACCTCAGTGATCCACCTAGTAATTCCAACTTCCAAGATCCTCAAGTGGTGGGTTATCTTCCATAAACAACGTACCCATAATGGAACTTCATGAACTTCCCCACAAGCCTTGTCCGAATACTCACTTAGTCCCCACTCCATATTCGTGACCATCTGATAATTACCAAGCAAACCGACTCTAATTTCAGCTTACTCAAGGCCAATCAACACACGGCTCCCTAAACTCATGGGTCTTTCTCCAAGCTCCACGGTCATATGCCTCTCCACAGTCTAACTTCAATTTCTCACCAATCGATCCAATTCAAGATGATCAACCCATACATCTAGCTTACCCAAGACCTGTTGGGTTTTGAACAACAAAAACCCATAAAATATGAATGAGAGTTGTGGGAGAAATAGTCCCACATGAGATAGAAGATAGATGAAAAATGGGTTTAAATAATAGAACCTCTCTAATGGGTTTGGGCCCCAAGGGACACCCCACTTTTGTGGAGGAAAGAGGTCTTACACAAAGTTAGACCGGTCCACACGCGCGCGCGCCGCCGCCGCCGTCCGGCCGGTCTCGGATCGGACCGGGCTCGGGCCTGAGTTAAACCCATCGATTTTATTTTATTTTATTTTTCGAATAGACATATACATTTGAAATTTTTTTTTAATGATGACTATTCGACATCTTTCTTCGACTTATTGGTTCGGGTTCGTCGATAACTAAACACCGAACGAAGATGTCCATTCGGCAAACGAAGGCAATGATTCGGTGATAATAGAACATCAAATGAAGATGTCTATTCGTTCAATAACCGAATCGAATTAACCGAATAACTTCATGACTCTTCGGCCCGTGACTATAAATTGCATATTTTTCCAGAAGCAAAGAAAATCCATCAGTTTTTTCTATCGATTTCTTTCATTCACATTCACTCTCATCTCCGTGCGATTACTCTCTGCAAGTTGAGTTCGCCGTTTTCTCTTGAAGAAGTACCGCTTCAAAGAGAAAGGCGATTCGTTCTATCCTGGGAGGCAATTGTCCAAGACCCTTGGGTACCGATTGAGGGGACAAATTTGTCTTAAGGACACAACGTGAATTCGTTGGGCTCGGATCACTCGTCTTCAATTCACCTACGCGTTCATTTTGCGATTTAGGTTTGTCTATCAACTCTTATTGCTCATTAGCAAACATATATCTTGCACATGCGAACGTATTATATCCCGACTACAAGACCCATAGACATCAACACAGGTAATGTACTGGGTTATTTCTTGCTCATGCAAGACAAAACTTAATCTCAAATACCAATTTCTAACTTTCAACGATCCCTGCTCGAACGAGCGACAAGTGAGTGGATTAGTGGTAGTGACAGATGGACACTTGCCTAGGGATTGCATCTGAAACAAACGAAGCTCAAATTGAAGCAAAATGCATCGAGTCTCCACCGATCAACTTTTCTCTAGTTCAATCCCACAACAATCCAGCTATTTCTTCGATGATTAGCCCTTAGATCTAAGTTTCCCTTGTTCTTACGGTTGTGTGGAAAAAAATGGAGCTCAATTCACTTTTCGGACGAGCTCAAACGTGTGATTTCTTGTTGGATATGCGCATAAATCTGAGAAAGACGAGTTCTAGGAAGTGGGGGATTTTTTTTGAGCGGAGGAAACAAGGGGAGGAAACTCAGCGATAGAGGTCGCCTTGACGTGGTAAAAGTCATCAGTAAATAATTATAAGAAGTGATCCTTTGGAATGGGTTTAATTTTTTTTACTTAAGAGAAAAAGACTTTTTTTTTCATTGTACAATGAACAATATTAAAAATAGGCTATCCATGAAATGAAGGGGAGAAATGAGAAGAGAGAGAGACAGCGGGTCTTTTATAGAGGGGGGAAAAAGAGAGGTGGTGAACTTAAGACAGTTTGGGTGTGCTTCTCGCTCAAACTGCAATCCAATCTCGCGTTGGATTGACTTTGCCCATTAATACCCAAATGAAGGATAACACAAATGGTCCTGATAAAATGACCACACCCAAACTACGACATTAGGCTCAATAAAGATTCCACCGCACTAAAATTAAATCCCCCATTTCATATTTTGCCGCTAATCCAAGTTCGATAAGCACTAATCCACTCACTGACAAAAATTTAGACCGTCACATTTAACCCTTATTTACTAATGGTGAGTCATAAATGAGTGAATTAAATTTTAAAAACAAACTTAAGTGAGTACAAATGGGTTATTTAGAAACTAAGTGGATTTTAAATGGGTCATATTTTTTTTTTTAAGAAAATGGGTCATAAATCGGTTAGCTAAGGTAACTATTTTTTTTTTGGAAAATAGGTTTTCTTAATATTTCAAGAAAATTGATTTTTTAATAATTTATTATTTATTTCTTTTTTCTTTTATTTGTTTTCTTTATTTTTATTTTTCTTTTTCCACCTACCTCTACCGCCATTGGCCAATGACGACCACTAGTGACCTCGTGCTCACTTGGATTGTCTGAGCCTCGAGCTCGTTAGGATCCTTGCTTGAGGCCAATGAGCTCATGCTTGCCTAGATCGGCCGGGCTTGACCTCATTGAGATTGGCCGCATTTGTGGCTGGTTACTAGGATACCGGCCGTTGTTGAGGCTAGGCGTTTGGCGAAGAAAGGAGGTAGAAGGAAGATGTCGCGACCCTCTAAAAAAATTTTAAATTTTAAAGGGGGTTAACGGATTATTAAGTTAATTAGATTTGACTAACCTAACGCGGACCCTCCCAAGCCCTACCGAATCGCAACTTTGGTTTTTGTTTAAATGATTTTACAATTTGGAGTCGCCACTAATCGTTCTTGGTAGGTCGATTAGAAACCTAAATAAATTAGCGAGAGAACTAATTTATTCCTGCGAACCAGAGATTAGGAGCTCGGGGACTCGGTTACACTAGTTAATTAAAACTAATGCCCTTTCGGTACCTTAATTTCATGGATATCCTAATTCGGCAACTCAGGCTTGGTTTATTCCTAAGGCTATAGTAGGGTATTCTCTTTTGTGTTTTCACTTTTTAAATAGGATGCATGGATGGTATATATTTTTATTTGTTATACTTTTTTAAGTATTAAAGATTCCCTGAAACCGAAAGAAGGAGTGTGTTAACGATTTCTGTGCAGTATTACAACCTACTTATCTTTTGGGTCTGATGATTCAAAAATTAAATTATAGGAAGTACATGACAGTGAATAAACACCTCCAATGGGAGGCCTAGCATTGGCTTGGCTCTTCCCTTTGGGATTTAAGGTACAGGTATTTAAGTTGCAAGTATTTAAACTACTGTAAGTAAAAACCTCCAATGGGAGGCTAAGCATTGGCTTGGCTCTTCCCTTTGGGATTTAAGGTACATGTATTTAAGTTGCAGGTATTTAACTACTGTAAGTAAAAACCTCCAATGGGAGGCTAAGCATTGGCTTGGCTCTTCCCTTTGGGATTTAAGGTATATGTATTTAAGTTGCAAGTATTTAACTACTGTAAGTAAAAACCTCCAATGGGAGGCTAAGCATTGGCTTGGCTCTTCCTTTTGGGATTTAAGGTATAGGTATTTAAGTTGCAGGTATTTAACTACTGTAAGTAAAAACCTCCAATGGGAGGCTAAGCATTGGCTTGGCTCTTCCCTTTGGGATTTAAGGTACAGGTATTTAAGTTGCAGGTATTTAACTACTGTAAGTAAAAACCTCCAATGGGAGGCTAAGCATTGGCTTGGCTCTTCCCTTTGGGATTTATGGTGTAGATATTTAAATTGCGGATGGACTTTGTCCTCTCCATTCTGGGGTATGAATTCTTTAAAATGAAATACAACGAATTGATTCAACAATTTGAAATTTGTGCGCGCTTGAGGACTCCTCCAAGCCGATTTTGTGCTTCTATAGGGTTGACCATTGATATAGAGCTGCGGCTTCCTGACATAAAATAGAGTGAAGTGTTAGTATACAAAATATGTGCTAATCTGCACCTAAAACCAGAAGAGTAGAAAGAGTACTTATCTCCCATTTTTTTGGGAGGGATTTCTATAATTGATTTTCGCTCTCTATATTCCCAATATAGAGAGTTTCTTTTGAATTAAGAGGGACTTTTAGTCACAGATCAGTTGAGAAATCGGTGGACAGCTTAGGAGCTTGTCTGGGCCGATTTTTGCATCTCGACGAGATTTTTGCTGTTGACGTAGAGATATCCTTCTCCTGACATAAAATATGGAAGAAAAAGGAGATGGAGAAAGTGTATACAATTTGTGCTAATTTGCGAGTAAAACCATAAATAAATGAATAAATAAAAACACTTAGCTTGAATTTGTTTGCTCGTTGACGAGGATGAACTCTTGATTTATATTGATCGATGAAGGAATTTGTGATGATAACCCCTAGCTTTAAACTCCCATCATCTTCAAAATTCTCTCTCTTTTGGTATTTTCTTTCTCTCAAAATTTTCTTCAATCTCCCAAAACTCTCTCAAACATCCAAAATTTTCTCTCCAAAAAATTCTCCCAAACACTTCAAATTTTCTCTCTCCCAAAAAAGTTCCTCAAACACTTCAAATTTTCTCTCTCAAGAATCCTCTTTCAAGCTCACTTCTTCCTCCTTTTATAACCTACTCATCTATCTCCAATTCTAATTTTTCCACTAACTCTATCTCCCATTCTAATTTCTCCACTAACTCTTCTTCATTTTCATCTTCCATTCTCCATCTCTATCTCACATTCTAATCTCTCCACTAACTCTTCTTCATCTTCATCTTCCCTTCTCCATATTTATCTCCCATTCTAATTTCTCCACTAACTTTTCTTAATCTCCATCTTCCCTTCTCTATTCTTATCTTCCATTCTAATTTCTCTACTAACTCTTCTTCATCTCCATCTTCCCTTCTCTATTCTTATCTTATTTTCTCCATCCATTCTTCTCCAACTTCTCTTCTTCATCTCCTCTTCTTCATCTTCCCTTCTCTATTCTAATTTATCCACTAACTCTTCTTTTTATTATTTGTAAAATAATCCTTCAAGAGTTAGGTATTTGCACTCTAGTCCTTGAATTTTAAGTATTTACAATTCAGTCCCTGAAAAAAATATATTTCTTTAAGTCCAAATCTCCTCACAATTTTTGACACACCAAAATTTACCACATGTCAAATTTAAGCTCATTTCTTGTCGCTGAAAATAATGCATAATTTCATTAAAGCCCTTTTGCAAAATTAAGTCATTCTGGGTATAATTGGGCCAAGATGAAAATTTAAAATATTAGAAGACAATGTCACAACTCATAAAAAGTGAAAGTTAAAAATAAGTTGACTCAAATTAAATTTTTTTAGGCCCGATTCAAGATTATACTCGTGAAGGAACACGTGACTCGAATTGGATTTTTCTGAATTTGCGATGGCCAATATGAAAATAGATTTAAAATAAAAATATTAACTATCTTTGTGCATTTTTTGGCCTCAAATGTTATTTTTCCAAAATTTTCAAATATTTTTGTATTTTTTTTAAAAAATTAAAATAATATAATATGAAAAATTATTTTTTGGTCAAAATTCGTTCCCTAGGCTTGGCTAAGGTTCCCAAAGTTGATTTTTCAATTTTATGAATTTTTATGGATTTTCTATTAATTTTCGAAAATAAATAAATAAAAAATACGTAAAAATACTGAAAATATGAAAAATCGTTTTTTGGTCAAAATTCGTTCCCTAGGCTTGGCTAAGGTCCCCAAAGTTGATTTTTCAATTTTATGAATTTTTATGGATTTTTTATTACTTTAGCAATAGAAAAAATGATTAAAAATCAGGTGTCAACAGCTGCCCCTCTTACCGAGGTTCATTTCAAAGACGAGATGACACCTGGATTCTTTTCGACTCAATACAAGGAAATAAAAAGAGTCGTGACATGATTGTTCCACTGAAAATGAAATGAGAACCTAAGGATTCGTTATATAAAAAAACTTTAGGGTGGTTGAACTTGAACCCGTATGGTGGATCAACCGATGGTAGATTCCTAATAAAAGGATTCTACTGATTAAAAATTGAATTAAAATTTGACCCGTATGGTGGGTCATACCATTTGACCCGTATGGTGGGTCGTACCATGGTAGATTCCTAATAAAAGGATTCTACTGATTAGATTTTGATTGAGATTTGACCCGTATGGTAGGTCACCACATGGAGATACCTGTAAGAAGGACTTGGTGCATGTAGAAAGGACTTGGTGCTAGTAAAAAGGACTTGGTGCCTGTAAAAAGGACTTGTGCCTGTCAAAAGGACTTAATTTGCCTGTAAGAAGGACTTGATTTGCCTGTAAAAAGGACTTAATTTGCCTGTAAGAAGGACTTGATTTGCCTGTAAGAAGGACTTACTTTGCCTGTAAGGAGGACTTACTTTGCCTGTAAGAAGGACTTTGTGCCTGTAAGAAGGACTTGCTTTGCCTGTAAGAAGGACTTTATTTGCCTGTAAGAAGGACTTTGTTTGCCTGTAAGAAGGACTTTATGTCTGTAAGAAGGACTTGATTTGCCTGTAAGAAGGACTTTATGCCTGTAAGAAGGACTTTGTGCCTGTAAGAAGGACTTGATTTGCCTGTAAGAAGGACTTTGTGCCTGTAAGAAGGACTTGGTTTGCCTGTAAGAAGGACTTAGTTTGCCTATAAGAAGGACTTGATTTGCCTGTAAGAAGGACTTTATGCCTTTAAGAAGGACTTGGTTTGCCTGTAAGAAGGACTTAATTTGCCTGTAAGAAGGACTTGATTTGCCTGTAAGAAGGACTTACTTTGCCTGTAAGAAGGACTTTGTGCCTGTAAGAAGGACTTTTTGCCTGTAAGAAGGACTTTGTTTGCCTGTAAGAAGGACTTGATTTGCCTGTAAGAAGGACTTTATGCCTGTAAGAAGGACTTGATTTGCCTGTAAGAAGGACTTTATGCCTGTAAGAAGGACTTGATTTGCCTGTAAGAAGGACTTTGTGCCTGTAAGAAGGATTTAATTTGCCTGTAAGAAGGACTTGATTTGCCTGTAAGAACGACTTGGTTTGCCTGTAAGAAGGACTTGATTTGCCTGTAAGAAGGACTTGATTTGCCTGTAAGAAGGACTTAATTTGCCTGTAAGAAGGACTTTATGCCTGTAAGAAGGACTTTATTTGCCTGTACGAAGGACTTGGTTTGCCTGTAAGAAGGACTTGGTTTGCCTGTAAGAAGGACTTGGTTTGCCTGTAAGAAGGACTTTATGCCTGTAAGAAGGACTTGATTTGCATGTAAGAAGGACTTAATTTGCCTGTAAGAAGGACTTTATGCCTGTAAGAAGGACTTTATTTGCCTGTAAGAAGGACTTGGTTTGCCTGTAAGAAGGACTTAGTTTGCCTATAAGAAGGACTTGATTTGCCTGTAAGAAGGACTTTATGCCTGTAAGAAGGACTTGGTTTGCCTGTAAGAAGGACTTTGTGCCTGTAAGAAGGACTTGGTTTGCCTGTAAAAAGGACTTAGTTTGCTTGTAAGAAGGGCTTGGTGTACCTCAAAGGGTGCCATTCTGAAATCTGGGGAGACCAGGAATCCTGCAGAAGCTCAAACCCAAATTATATTCTCCTGTCACTTTAGAAATAAACCAAAGAGGCAGAGATCAAAAGGTCTCGAACATTTCTGTCCTTGAGACAAATCATGCTTTATTGAAGAAGGTGGATACCTGTATATACCGCAATGGATTCGGGTACCCCAACAACCGTCAGAATTCATTCTCTTGAAAGTTTCAGGTTGAAGATATACTTACCTGAGAATTTGGAAGAAATGCTTGGTGGCTTCTTGACAACCAGGCTTGTTCATTCAATAATCGCCGAATGAATTTCAAAACTTTGGAAGGTAACTCGAACACCGGGAATGTGTTGCCTGTCAGGCAATGTCAGAGGTAACATGTGCAAGCATTTTCATCAATGCGTTCATTGGTTCATGCAAAATTGTTCAGCTAAGTTTGCCATGATTAAAGGCAGTCTGTGTAATAACTCATGATGCAATCGATCAACATATGGATCATGTATTGCATTACCACTTCTGTTTAAGGAGGTTCTTATAGTATGAACACCTCGAATGTAATCTGAATAGGGGACTTCATTCCGAAAGGGCTTTCTCTCACTCTGGAGAAAGGCCGTTTATCTGTAGATTAAAATGTTAGACATGTGTGGAAATGGTTTGCCTTTCCTCATCCTGTTATGCCCCATTTTGCACATTTGAGGTCTCCTATGCAGTTTATGCTCTAAGTTGGAGTTGGTAAATTAAACATGCGGAATAGTCATACATAATTCATGAAATGTGTAAACACAATGCCGATGTGACAATTTTTAGCATCATGTGTGCTTATATAATGTGCAAACATGGGCGGATTTGAATTGCCCCTGGTATGTGGGTGGATCGAACAAATTGGGAAGCCCACTCCTTATGTCGAGGAGCGGTTTGTCTTAAATTTTGCCCCTGCGCGATGAAGCATATGGGTGAAGGAGCATTTCGGTTGGTTTAATGACAGCGACCGCTATGGTTTAGCGGTTGAATGCCCCTGCAAAAAGCAGAGAAATTATTCTTGAAATCAAACGAGATAAGGAAGACATATTTGCTTTTTCGCTTCAGAGCTTGCGATCAATTTGCCCCATTTTTCACCAGAATAGATCTTGTCAGATAATCATAATTTTCTTTTGGATTTGTCTCCTTCAACATGTTAAATGTTAGTATAAATATTTCCTGTAAAAAGAAAAGGAGACATGTCAGCCAGTATTAAAAGGGATAAATTGGAAACGATACTGATTTACCTTTCGTCTTGAATGCCTTGCACAAGTCTCTTACCAATTTTGCTGGATTGAATTTTCCTCGACTTTTGTTAGGCACCTCACCATTATGGCAAGACTATAGTAAAATACTGAATTTGATATTACTCGTCGAGTATTCCTGTTTTTTGGTAAGGTCGTCAAGTATTCCTGTTTGTTAAAAAAAAGAAATGCACAAAAAGTTGTTTTATTTATTTATAATACGTACAACATTCCCCACCCTCGGGGATCGAACTCGGGATATTTCGGACCTACTGTCATCCCCTATACCATTCAGTCCATTGGACCGTAGGTGTCCATGGGGCTATCCTTTCAAAGGTTAATATTTGGGGATAAAGCAGCCCTGTTATATCACCTTGGGCCATGTTACGGTATTTCTCGAGGTAATTTGCAATCCCTGTTAAGAATGGAATAAGACAATTCAAGACTTGAGATGATTATGTGCACATTAGAACGATATAGAATTACCCATTTCTGAGATTGTTCGCGTCTTTCGCTTGTACTTTCCTTTGTCCGAAGCTGTCCATCCCGTGGTAATGCACATGAGTTGATTTGCCCCCAAATTTTGTTCAACTTGTATTCGGATATGATTGCGTTCTCGGGTCGATTTGCAATTTCCTGAGAATAGAAGGGGCTTAATTTTAAAACTTGGAGCAACTGAGGGTAAATTGAAACGATACGGAGTTACCCTTCAGGTTTATGCAAATTTTTACTCGCCATCAATTCGTCGCGAGGTTGGTGAGGTGGCGGATTCGAGCATTTAATAGGGGGAAGTCGGATTATTACTCCTTGCTTTTACACATTCACAAAAGCAGAAAAACATATCACGCAAGGAAATAAAACACATTCACTCATTCAGGATCAGTTCTGCTTCCTCTGCAGGCTCTCCCATGATCAGCTTGCTTCATCCCAAATTAGGTATGCATCGGCCATATTGAAGGTCTGGTGGTCACTGGCTGAACAAGTGCATCACAGTCCCGATGCTTTACCGATATCAAACTGGTTGATTATGGCGAAAAGATCATCGTCAATGTCCGCTTGGTGGTGATCTGTCCCTTCTTCCTCGGGAGGTATTGATGCTGATCCAGTATCATTGGTCCTTTTGTACCTTGCTCCAACAGAACTCGATCCTGTTATAAACTGGTCTAACTCACCTCTTAAACGTGCATTTTCGATCCTCAGATCATACATTTCATCGAGGGTGAGGAGGAGGCTATTGCAGTTGGGGCAGGTGGCGGAGTCAAAAGTCTCTTTATACATCTTGTTTTCCGCTCGGAGGTTTTCATTTTCAACTCTTAGAAACTCGGCTTCGTTGTGCTCATGACGAATCTTCATTCGGGTTCGTCTATTTTGAAACCAGAACTTGATTTGTGAAGGTTCAAGTCCTAGCTCTTGACTCAGTTCTATTTTTTGTTTGCCGTCTGGCATAGGGCACGTTCTGAAGAAAGCTTCAAGCTTTCGTACTTGCTCCTCAGTATGGCGACGGTAACGCTTCTTTTGACCTTTACCGTTGTTGTCATTGTCCTTACCGGGCTCTTGGACGTCGTCGGTGGAAGGGCCGGGCTGCATAGGCTCGATCCCAAATATGGCTTCGAACTCTTCCTCTCCCATATTCAGCAAGTAACGATAACTTTCAAGTGTGTTGGGTTGAGACATCTTCGATTTGGTTAACGATTTCTCAAAGTTTGATATCTCTTCTTGTATTTTCACTCTCTGGATTTTTCTGGGAGACTGCGTATGCTTTAAGAGTCTCTCTTTCGAGCACGAATGAGAATTATCAAGAAGATGTCTCCTTTAAAATTAGACGTGGGTTTAGCAACTGTATTGCCTCTCTCGAGTGTTCTGGCTTTCTCGATTTTCTTTTCATCGTATCTCTCGCCCAGCTCATCTCCTTCCATCTTTCCGTGGAAGGGGGCCCCTTGTTGCTGTCTCCACCGTCAATTTGCTGGTGAGTTCTTCAATAAAGACGAGTCGTATCTCTTTTCTGCCGTAAATGTCTTTGTCTCCTACTCAGCTTATTTTTTATCCTTTCTTTTTCAAAGTAGTGGCGTCCCGTCCAACTTTTCCGTAGAGACGTCGGATTTGCTTGGCTCGAGATTGGAGACGAGTAGTGGAGGTGATACTGATAGGGAATGGTAGACAGGAAAATCTGGCCAGTAGAGACTTCCCCTGCAAAAATGAAAGAGAATGCGGCAGTATATGTTCTTCATATTCTAGAAAAATTGGAACGATACTGTTTTACCCTTGTGTATACTTCCATTGAATTTGAATTGAGGAAGTTCCTTCATTTGGATTGGATTGAATTGTATGTCCCGAGTTGCCCTTCACTTTGAGCTTGCCACATATGTGCTTTGCTTAGTTGGGCCTTATTTTCTTTCGGGTTGCCTTGGACCATCATCATTTTCTATGCCATCGGGTCCGTGGACCGGAGGGCTCCTTTAATTTGAAGGTTACCTTCGAGGCAAATGAGTCCTATCGCGTTCCATTGGGTCATTTCATTTTGCGACACTCTTGAGGCACTTTGCGATTCCCTGGGTGAGAATGGAACAAATCCAATTTAGCATTTTGCAACGATTAAGAGTAAATTGGAACGACACACAATTACCCATCTTCGAGCTCGCCTGGGCATTTCACTTGAAATTTCCCTACGTGAGGCCATTCAACATTTCTCATTATGGCAGTCAGCGACGTTGCCACAAATTAATCCGCCCTAAATCTAGCATAAAAAGGGATTCACGCATTCGACCGGATAAATAAATTGCCCCATTGTCCTTGAATTAAATCGAGACACCTAGAAAGCTGGAAAATATCATACGCAGGGGAATTAAGCATGAAATAAAAGGTGCACTTATTCAAGGTCAGTTCTGCCTCTCCTGTGGCTCTTCAATAATCAGCTAGTCTCGTGTTGGTTCGGGTGTGGATAACCGATGTTTGAGAGTCCCTACTCACTGGCTCCTGATCGCGGCTTGGGACGTCTGTCAACCCTAAACTGGTTGACCAGGGCAGTAAGCTCATCATCTGGGTAATCTCTTGAACCTTCCAGCAACTGATGCTCGAATTGGGCATTGTTGTTGGCAAATGCTGGCGGTAGATTTCTCATTCTGTCCTCGCCATGAGCAATTTGACTTCTCGTGCTGGAGCCTTCATCATTACTCGAGAAAGTGTGGGGATCACCAACTGTCCTGCTGCCAAAAACTCCTTCCATTCGAGGATTAGAGAAGTGGAAGTGCTCAGGATAACTTCTTGTCTGATTCTCTGGCTGCGCAGGCGCGCTGATCATGGGATGAGTTCTAGCCACAGGTTGGTGCTCAAACCAAGGAATCTGAATACACTGCTCCTGCGGTCTATACTCTTAAAGAGTATTAGGGTGATTCTAGAGGATACTTTGATTAACGCCTGAGGGATTGATGGCATGGTTACTAGCTTGGTTGATGATGGGAAGTGGCTCGCCCCATGCTAACCTGGGGAACTTATGGTGGCGAGGAGACTCGACGTTCAGGCTTGGATCAGTCCCGCCTTGGTTTTCTTGATTCTGATCTCACCCTTTTTCTGTACTTCTAAAGATGACTCGAAACATTTGCTTTAGTGAGTCCCTCTACGTTCATAATTTCCAGTATATGTTGCGGCCGTGCCGAATCGATTCCTACCTGTTGAACTGCATTAACAAACATACGATGCAGCTCGGGAGACCAACTCATCTTCTTTCTCCAGTTGCTTGGAACAAAATTGAAGGCTTGATGCTTGTTCTCATGGTCGTGCAATTGCTTCCTTACCACGTGCTGCCATATGTTTTGAAGCATCTGAACCCTAACTGGTTTCGTTACGACGTCTTGGGCCCCATTTAAGACAGCCTTCATTATGGCTTGCTGATCATCGCTTGCCGATATTACGAGGACTGGCATGTTTAATTTAGAATTGATGACTTCCAAGAGAGTGAAAACATCCATGTCAATCCCTACCATGGCGGTGAGGACGATATCAAACTGGTCACCACTCCTCCTTAATATCTCTAAGGCTTCTGTCGCCTTTGCTTGAGCTACAACCTTATACCGGCATTTTCTCAATACGGTAACAAGGATTGACAGAGAGACTGGATTACCGTCAATGGCCATGACCAGTAGACCCTCAGGGTAAGGAACTTCATTAGCTTCGACCAGGGTTGAACATGCGCCCGTTTCCCTAATGCTCGACATATTTCTGGATCTAGGACTGCCGACTCGAGACCGCCTCAGGATGTCTTCTTGGACTTGAGGGATCACGGGATCGTCGATGGTTTCTCGTAACAGGCTTTGAAAGCCGATGCTTTGATGGTGAAGGTTTTGAATTCCTCTCCCACGAGAACTCCTTCCTCTCTATCTTTCTCCTGCGAGTTCTTGCGAATGAACTCTCACTATCAAATGAGGACAAGTTCTCTCTCTGGCAATAGCAACGACTTCCCTCTTCACGGGCAGTGCTATTAGATTTTTCGAGGGAGAAAATCTGATATTCAGCTTTTGATCAAAGGGGAAATCCTTGTCTCTCGCTCAGTTCGTCTTCCTTTTTTCTTTTCGTGGTAGAGGGCCATTGTCAAGATCTCCACCGTCGATTTACTGGCGGGTCCTCCAATAAAGACGAGTCGTATCTCCTTTTCTGCCGAAAATTTCTTTGTCTCCCACTCAGCTCGTTTTTTATTCTTTCTTTTTCAAAGTGGTGGCAGCCCGTCCAACTTTTCTGCAGAGACGTCGGGTCTGCTCAGCTTGAGGTTGCCGCTTGACTGGAATTCGAGCCAGCGGGGGTGTTGCCGACAGAAAATGGTAGATAGAAAAAACTCGACCAATAAGGACTGCCCCTGTGAAATCATTATTTAAATTGAAGCAGATTATCACCTTCGCATTCCGATCATCTGCCTCGCCTCTCTCCTCCTTTCTTTCGTGATCTGCTTTCAAAAATGGCCAATTCTCCTAACCATACCTTCTCCGCCGAAATCCTGGCTGGGTGGGAGAGACTCTACAATCTTCTTGGTAGAGGTTACGCTCATATAGCCCAAAACTCTACCGTTGAGGCTGAAATCCTCGGTTTATTCAGGACCCTAGACGCTGCTTCTGTTGAGGGTACCCAACTGGGGAGGGAGTATCGGAACTTCCCGACTGTCTTCATTAATTTTCTGGCTGCCTATAACCGCGCTTATGAGACGGTCATTGTGACTGCCGTCGTGAAAGCTCGTTACCGAGACCGGCACGAGCGTCTGGAAATAGTCACATTTATGGCTGATAATCACAAGAAAGCCTTCAAGTTTGCCAATGATCAGCTTTCGTGGCTAGTTCGTGAGAGGGGAAAGTTGGTGGACCGTCTGGCCTTGGTCCGAACTTACGCCGAACAGGAGCCGAGCAATATTATGATGAGGTGCAAATGCGGTTGGCTGTAGGAGAGACTTGATGACATTACGGCAGATATTGCTTTCGAGAGGGCGGCGATTTCGGACTTGGAGTTTGCTGTCGAGCATTACGAGGCCAGTATGGCCCAGGCTAAGGAGAAGCGCGATCGCCTCTTCTTTAGGCTCGCGGAGCTTGATCCTGAGAACGCCCGGTGCACCCGGAGCATCAACTGTTTGGAGAGTCAGTTGAGCTCCTTCGTAATGGTTATCAGGGCTCAGTTTGACTTTACTTTTCCTCCCCAGTGAGCTGTTGTAATGCTCTTTGATGAATGGAATGAAAGAAAAGCTTCACGTGTTTTTTTTTGTTTAATTTTCCTGCTATCGTTTCTTCCGCATAGCATAACAGAACGATTTGAGGTACCGAAGATGTCGAGGCTTAATGTTTTTCTTGATGTTCTTGTTTAATTGCTCCAGACGATGATATCGAGAACATTGATGAAGGGTTCGGCGGTGGCCCCCACTATCCATCTTGAGATCACAAACAATAACGCTATGACAACTCGATCAGTGCGCTGGTAATAAATCCGGCCACCTGTTGTGTGCCCACTTTTATCCATATTTTATTTCTTTCGGCGTCCACTTACTCGTGTCGGTCGCCTGTAGCGTCGGGAGAAATTCCTGTGGGCCACGTTCATTAATAGAACCTCGGTCCTCTAAAGCCCTCAGCATATTTCGGATAAGAGGAAATTTTAAGATCGGTCTCTGGTTGATTTAATCAGGTAAAGGTATTTGTTTCATGGGTTCTGATTATATAATTCATATTGTCTTTCAAAAGACGCGGGATCCTCTGCAATACATTAAATATGCCCCCGTGTTTAATCAGTATAAATCTACCGTCATATCAGAATACACTGCCCATACAAGTTTACGGATTGACATAACTCTGTCTGTCAAAGATGGACAGTGTTCGTTTGCCCCCCGGAATTAACGGTTGAAGCCTCGGTGTTTTTCGTCTTTTGGTATTTTTGAAGATGATTCTTGATGTATTTTGAACTTAATTTTTACACCCGTCTAGGGTATCTAGGATCTCCCTGCAAAAGAAAATGATATAATTAGTATGCGACACAAGGAATGTCGGTCCATGACTCCTATATTAGTCCAATTTGATTTTTTCTATTTTATAGAGAAATCAGAAAAAAAAAATTCCCTTAAGAAGAAATGGGTTAATACAGAATTTTTTGCAGATTTATTACTCTTTTTTTATTTTTTTTAAGGAATGTGACAAAATCTCTTGACGTTTACTAAAATTTTTGAAGGAATTTCCTTTTTATCAGAATAAATTTTCAGAGGTAAATTTGTCAGGAAAATTTCATTTTTATTGAAGCAATAAAAACATGACAAAAATCCTTTATTGGTTAATAAAATTCCCATGAAGGGATTTTTCACATCATTTTTTCAAAATTTTTTTAAAAGAAATGAGGGAAAATTTTAATTTTAATTTTCTTTTAAAAGAATGGTCGTAATATCAAGCTCAAAAACTGACTAACACCTAGCATGAACCGACCGAAAATAAATACAAGATAAAATTAGAGAACTTACTTTTACCTTGGAGAAATGCAAATCACATAGTCATGCGCATGACTCAAGTGAGGAGTGAACTCTAGAAAATAAAAGAAGGAGAGACAGGGTATGGACCTAAAAGGCCCCCACTATCTGAATTGACAACCTTACCCTCCGCGCAATCAAATCACAATGGGAAGAATTGTCAATTCAGATAATGAGCGGGATAAAATATGGTCAACCCAAGCGCAATCGACGCAGGAGCTTTGCATATTCGATCCCTATCTATGGTTACCTAGGAAAAATTTCGCGACTTGGGTTTAGACGCTTGTGTGTGCAGGTGTTGTGATCCTCAGAATATGCAAGACATGCACAACAATTGATATCAAAACAGCGCTTCTAAAAATGTGTGAAATTAAACATAATCCCAACACCAAGCCTGCAAAACAAATGGGTTAGCCAAATACTCCGCCCCTTATAACTCCCATTCTGCAAAAACATATAACACCTATAGAATGAGTCCCAAGCAAAATCGCCAGAAGCGAGATATCCATGAAATTTTCATTGGCCTAAGTCCACTAAGATTTTTAAAATTTCGAAAAAATCTAAGCATTCCAATTGGTATCTTTTTTCGAAAATTTAAAAATCTCTGTCCCCAGCGGAGTCGCCAGTCTGTCGCGACCCTCTAAAAAAATTTTAAATTTTAAAGGGGGTTAATAGATTATTAAGTTAATTAGATTTGACTAACCTAACGCGGACCCTCCCAAGCCCTACCGAATCGCAACTTTGGTTTTTGTTTAAATGATTTTACAATTTGGAGTCGCCACTAATCGTTCTTGGTAGGTCGATTAGAAACCTAAATAAATTAGCGAGAGAACTAATTTATTCCTGCGAACCAGAGATTAGGAGCTCGGGGACTCGGTTACACTAGTTAATTAAAACTAATGCCCTTTCGGTACCTTAATTTCATGGATATCCTAATTCGGCAACTCAGGCTTGGTTTATTCCTAAGGCTATAGTAGGGTATTCTCTTTTGTGTTTTCACTTTTTAAATAGGATGCATGGATGGTATATATTTTTATTTGTTATACTTTTTTAAGTGTTAAAGATTCCCTGAAGCCGAAAGAAGGAGTGTGTTAACGACTTCTGTGCAGTATTACAACCTACTTATCTTTTGGGTCTGATGATTCAAAAATTAAATTATAGGAAGTACATGACAGTGAATAAACACCTCCAATGGGAGGCCTAGCATTGGCTTGGCTCTTCCCTTTGGGATTTAAGGTACAGGTATTTAAGTTGCAAGTATTTAAACTGCTGTAAGTAAAAACCTCCAATGGGAGGCTAAGCATTGGCTTGGCTCTTCCCTTTGGGATTTAAGGTACATGTATTTAAGTTGCAGGTATTTAACTACTGTAAGTAAAAACCTCCAATGGGAGGCTAAGCATTGGCTTGGCTCTTCCCTTTGGGATTTAAGGTATATGTATTTAAGTTGCAAGTATTTAACTACTGTAAGTAAAAACCTCCAATGGGAGGCTAAGCATTGGCTTGGCTCTTCCCTTTGGGATTTAAGGTATAGGTATTTAAGTTGCAGGTATTTAACTACTGTAAGTAAAAACCTCCGATGGGAGGCTAAGCATTGGCTTGGCTCTTCCCTTTGGGATTTAAGGTACAGGTATTTAAGTTGCAGGTATTTAACTACTGTAAGTAAAAACCTCCAATGGGAGGCTAAGCATTGGCTTGGCTCTTCCCTTTGGGATTTATGGTGCAGATATTTAAATTGCGGATGGACTTTGTCCTCTCCATTCTGGGGTATGAATTCTTTAAAATGAAATACAACGAATTGATTCAACAATTTGAAATTTGTGCGCGCTTGAGGACTCCTCCAAACCGATTTTGTGCTTCTATAGGGTTGACCATTGATATAGAGCTGCGGCTTCCTGACATAAAATAGAGTGAAGTGTTAGTATACAAAATATGTGCTAATCTACACCTAAAACCAGAAGAGTAGAAAGAGTACTTATCTCCCATTTTTTTGGGAGGGATTTCTATAATTGATTTTCGCTCTCTATGTTCCCAATATAGAGAGTTTCTTTTGAATTAAGAGGGACTTTTAGTCACAGATCAGTTGAGAAATCGGTGGACAGCTTAGGAGCTTGTCTGGGCCGATTTTTGCATCTCGACGAGATTTTTGCTGTTGACGTAGAGATATCCTTCTCCTGACATAAAATATGGAAGAAAAAGGAGATGGAGAAAGTGTATACAATTTGTGCTAATTTGCGAGTAAAATCATAAATAAATGAATAAATAAAAACACTTAGCTTGAATTTGTTTGCTCGTTGACGAGGATGAACTCTTGATTTATATTGATCGATGAAGGAATTTGTGATGATAACCCCTAGCTTTAAACTCCCATCATCTTCAAAATTCTCTCTCTTTTGGTATTTTTTTTCTCTCAAAATTTTCTTCAATCTCCCAAAACTCTCTCAAACATCCAAAATTTTCTCTCCAAAAAATTCTCCCAAACACTTCAAATTTTCTCTCCAAAAAATTCTCCCAAACACTTCAAATTTTCTCTCCAAAAAATTCTCCCAAACACTTCAAATTTTCTCTCTCCCAAAAAAGTTCCTCAAACACTTCAAATTTTCTCTCTCAAGAATCCTCTTTCAAGCTCACTTCTTCCTCCTTTTATAACCTACTCATCTATCTCCAATTCTAATTTTTCCACTAACTCTATCTCCCATTCTAATTTCTCCACTAACTCTTCTTCATTTTCATCTTCCATTCTCCATCTCTATCTCACATTCTAATCTCTCCACTAACTCTTCTTCATCTTCATCTTCCCTTCTCCATATTTATCTCCCATTCTAATTTCTCCACTAACTCTTCTTAATCTCCATCTTCCCTTCTCTATTCTTATCTTCCATTCTAATTTCTCTACTAACTCTTCTTCATCTCCATCTTCCCTTCTCTATTCTTATCTTATTTTCTCCATCCATTCTTCTCCAACTTCTCTTCTTCATCTCCTCTTCTTCATCTTCCCTTCTCTATTCTAATTTATCCACTAACTCTTCTTTTTATTATTTGTAAAATAATCCTTCAAGAGTTAGGTATTTGCACTCTAGTCCTTGAATTTTAAGTATTTACAATTCAGTCCCTGAAAAAAATATATTTCTTTAAGTCCAAATCTCCTCACAATTTTTGACACACCAAAATTTACCACATGTCAAATTTAAGCTCATTTCTTGTCGCTGAAAATAATGCATAATTTCATTAAAGCCCTTTTGCAAAATTAAGTCATTCTGGGTATAATTGGGCCAAGATGAAAATTTAAAATATTAGAAGACAATGTCACAACTCATAAAAAGTGAAAGTTAAAAATAAGTTGACTCAAATTAAATTTTTTTAGGCCCGATTCGAGATTATACTCGTGAAGGAACACGTGACTCGAATTGGATTTTTCTGAATTTGCGATGGCCAATATGAAAATAGATTTAAAATAAAAATATTAACTATCTTTGTGCATTTTTTGGCCTCAAATGTTATTTTTCCAAAATTTTCAAATCTTTTTGTATTTTTTTTAAAAAATTAAAATAATATAATATGAAAAATTATTTTTTGGTCAAAATTCGTTCCCTAGGCTTGGCTAAGGTTCCCAAAGTTGATTTTTCAATTTTATGAATTTTTATGGATTTTCTATTAATTTTCGAAAATAAATAAATAAAAAATACGTAAAAATACTGAAAATATGAAAAATCGTTTTTTGGTCAAAATTCGTTCCCTAGGCTTGGCTAAGGTCCCCAAAGTTGATTTTTCAATTTTATGAATTTTTATGGATTTTTTATTACTTTAGCAATAGAAAAAATGATTAAAAATCAGGTGTCAACAGAAGAGAAAAGGAAAATAAAAAATAAAAAAATGAAAAAGGAATTAAAATTTAATTTTTTTAAAAAAATTTTGTGAATTTTAACCCTCGATGAATCTAGGCACGGTCGTTGAGGATTTGGGGCTGAGCCTCGGTATTACTGGGCTTGGAGTCTCGGACATAGTATTACCACGAAGCCCTGCAGATCTTAGAAGGAAAAAAAAATTATCCCCAATGTTTTAGCAATATATCTTTTTTGAAAAAAATATAAGAAATTTTTTTCCTAGATTGGATTAGATATGAAAGTGTTTTAATGATATGGTTTGGATAAGGTATGGGTCATTAAATTTGTATTATATGAAAATGAATAAAACGAATTAAATGAGTCAATTTGGATCAGAACATTTTTGATTTGATCCACCCATTTGATAGCTCTAACCAAAGGATAACAAAAGCACAAGGAAGGAAAGCATTTAGTAAATAGTAGGGGTGTGCATGGTCTGGGCTAGTCTGGTCCTGGCATGGAACCGGGGTTTGGATTGGTAGCCCCAATCCCCAAATTTTCGGGACCAAGAACTGGATCGAGATTACTAATACTAGCTTCTTTCCTACAATTTGGTGGCCGAGTTGGTTTACGCTCAGTTCATTTCATAAGAGTTCCTAGATTCAAAACTTATCGGCGCTAGGTGACTTAACTAAAAGCTCGTCGTTATGGGGTCTACGGATCCTCTTGAGGACTAGTCGTGCTTTACTGCTAGTTTGAGTGAAAGCTCACCAACCGCGCGAATACCTTGATCATAAAAAAAAACTCGAATCGATCATTAATTTTCACCAACCTGGGCAATACTTTTGCACATAATCCATGTCGACATAGCTAAGGTCCACAGTGTCGCATCAGGGGAAAAATGAGGAAGAAACAAAGAAAAAATGGTGAAGGGGCTGAAAAAAAAAAGTATGACCATAACTGAATAATAAGTGGAGGAGACAAAAATAGTCTAGACTAGTTGTTCGCTTTCTTTAGCAGTATCCTTAAGAATAGAGTTGTGTTAATATTTCTTATTCTTTTTTCTAATTACTTATATACTTAATTATATATATTCTGACAGTCTGGTCCAGGCGATTTGGTCCCATTTATTGGACTAGAGACAGGACCGCCCTGCCCCCTCAAGGATCGGACCAACCCAGTTGCTCCAGTCCGGTCTAGTTGGGCCTATCCAGGTTGGTCCGGTCTAGTTTACACACCCCTATTAAATAGCCGTGTCACGGTAAGGAAGGAAGAGTCGAGTTTTGTTTGTTGGTCTACACGTACGGAGGATGGGGATTGTTGATTTGGAGGCCGGCTTCTTCCGCACTTTTGGCCAGATACAAACATAAAAGGCTAGGCTAGTTATAGCCTTCATTCACCCGACTCTCTAAGCAAATTATCTCTCACCCAAGTAGAGATATTTGCCTCTATCACGCGGGCCACACTATCTAGTATCTACAGCCACGAGTTCAAACTATCGTGAGTAAAGCTACTTAGACCTACCAAATGGATAGATCGAAAATGATACGGCTTAAATTGATCTGTTTAATTTGTTTTGACTTATTTTCATGTAATACAAATTTAATGACCTAAACTTGACCTATCATATACCCAATCCAACCATTTTGCTAAAAAAACATGCACATGTAACCCAATATGAGAAAACTAAGAGTGACATTGAGTGAGGAGAGTCATATAGTTGAGTTGGGTCTAAATAAGACGTGAACCCACTTAACACTCATATTATTTTAAATTTTACCGTTCCAAACAAATTTGTGACATATTTACCAAATATAATAACCAACCGACCCATCAAATATGAGTTAAGAATTTGAGTTCATGTCCCATTTGCACAGGTCCAGCTACGCACCATAAGGTCTAACTACCTCTTCATGTATATTGTAGCCACTCCTAACTTCATCCGGATGTGCTAGAATTGGTCAGACATATATGGAAAGTCCGGAAATTGATCAATATGTATTGAGTGTTGAGTACTGAAATTTGTGGCCATCTTTTGATAATCCCTTGGCTTATCGATGGCTCAAATTTTAATTAGAATAGGGTCCGCTGTTTTGTGAAAAATATTTTTTTTGAAAATGACTGCTTATATTATTTATAAAAATGAATAAATAAATAAAAAATATTATTATCGTCTACGAAAATATTTAAATATTAATTATTTTTAAAAATATATTTTTTCATTAATTAATTATTTTGAGCAATAGAATTCATCATTTTTAAAAAATATTTTCTAAATTATTAAATAAATGGAACCTTGGACTATATGTGTGTCACGTGTCATTATTCGCTCCATGGATAGGGACACTTTTGTTTGGGATTGTCTGAACACAATATTCATTTTTCTCTGAATTTCCCAATTTTTTATTATTATAAATGATTAGTGAAAGGAAGTTCCACCGTAACACAATTGTAAAGCTAACTACCGGGAAGCATACCATCCGCTGCGGCTGAGGGGAACCAGCTTATTGATGGTCCGACTCCTCGCTGGTAAACCGGCCGTAGCTCGATCTCCGCCGCTGCAGAAAAGGGATGTGACGCCACTCCCCTGCCTCCAGTCCACCCCCATGGCCAAGCACATGCTGCCTCCGGTCCGGCACGCGACCATCCGCAGCCCCAAAAGAGTCAGCGGACGCACCGACCTTAGCAGCGTCGCTCAAGTCCTCAAGGTAACGGCTGAAGCAGAAGGTAGTACCATGGAGGCTCTGTATGTTCTGCGAAGCTGGATAGTGCACGGCCTCACGGGCATCGTCGTCCTCGGGCAGCCATGGAAAATGGCTGAGTAAGTGGTTTCCGAATTGGGCATGCCTGGAATTCGATGGAGAGATTGCTTAGTTAGCATTTGACAAATTAGAGCAAAGCTGCACGATGATAGAGAGAAGCTTTAGTGACGGAACTTATTATCTGAACATGTAGAAATTTGGAGAATATAAGGTTTTTTTTTTTAATAGAGAGTTTGGGATTTAGGTTAAATTTGGGAAATTTGAAGAAATAAATGGAGAATGCAATTCAGAAGATTAAAGATGGAAAATACCCCTGCCAAATTGCCAATGGCATGGAAAATGAAATGCCCGTCAATATGGGCAAGACATGTTTTTAAAGTGGTCTAACAAAATTTCACGGGACATCAAAATACGACACTATATTTAAATATTCTTAGAATTGGATTGTTAATTAGCATAAAAAGTTGCGAGGCCATGCATTCATTTGTCTGCTCAAATGTCTGTTAATTGACGCACTAAAATTTACTATGGCAAGAAAACAAAAAGTAGTTTCAAATAATTGTTAATTCACTGTACTCATTGCTAGATGTGTGGTCCAATCCGAAATACCATACGTTGTTGAATCTTGCACATCCATCAGTTGCTTTGATTTCTCCGGGCATAGATTTTAACCTGCTCAAAGAGAACGAGGTATCTAACTGATCCCAAGCATTCAAAGGGACCATTTGTTCCGTGGAAGTTTTTGAAATTTCCCGTTTCACGGTAGTGTTCCAGTTTTACCGGATGTTTCGAAAGAGAATAAAATTTCCAGATTCTATCTTAATATGAAAAATAGCAAAATTGTTTGGCGCCCTTGTGGGTCTATTATCAAATAAAAAACACCATATGCTTTATTTATTTCGCGAAGAATGTGACATTTTAAAAAAAAAATATCATCCAAGAAGTTATTTCCAAAAAAATGACAATACTTTTCATTATTTGACTAAGACTTAAAAAAGAATTAGAAGATATATGTTCCGCTCTTTTGTAAGGAAAATCACTCGATTTCTTATATAGAAGTACACTATTCAAGCATTGGTAACTTGTGTGTGGATAGTCAAGGGAACTCGACACGAGTACCTTGATCTCAAGCCCAGACCCCCCACTACTGGGCACGAGCAAGGGCACCGGTTTGGATCCACCGTAATTGAGCTTGAGAATTGGATGCTTGTGCCCGTTTTCCTAGCGCTCCGGCCCTGGTCTGCAAAGACCGAGCCCGGGTCCTCGACGGCCGAGCCTAGGTACCCAGCGTTTGGAACTTTAAATCGTAGGGCCATGAGCTATTTATTATTAATCGGGTTTGGAACTTTCTCAATAAATATGTGAAAATTGGAAGAAAAAGGAAAGCTTCTATTTCTAGAAAGTAAGTCTAATGTAGGTCCCTCACCATCCATTGTTGAAGAATCAAATTCCCCCAATTAAATCATGACCCACCCTCCACCACCCAAATGGCATTTATTCTGCACCATTTGTAACCCCCCATAAAATCAAATTCTTTATTCTCCCCTCGATATTCAAAGCCAAGGCCTCACTTTATTCCATCACAGCGTTGGTTTCGAAGACTCGTTCATGACAACCAACATGCCCGCCGCCACCGCCGTTGTCCCCGCCGCCTCTCCACACCTGCTCGTTTATCCCTTTGTCTCCTCCGGCCACATCATCCCCCTCCTCGACCTCACTGACTGCCTCCTCCGCCGCGGCGTCCGCGTGACTGCCCTTGTCACCCCCTCCAACCACCACCTTCTCCTCCCACTCCTCTCTGACCATCCCTCCCTCTTCCACCCCTTGGTCATCCCGGCCCCCGACACCCCCAGTCTCTCCAAAAACTTCCTCATCGTCAAGGTCCTCAGCATGCGCCGCCACCACTACCCGGCGGTCCTCGAGTGGTTCGGGTCCCACCCCTCACCGCCGGTAGCCATTCTGTCCGACTTCTTTCTCGGATGGACCCAACACCTGGCCTCGGAGCTCGGGGTTCCCCGCATTGTGTTCTCGCCCTCGGCCGCCTTCTTCATGTCCGTTGAGTTCTCGCTTTGGCAAAACCTACCCAAGAATGGCACCGACGATGAGAACTCCCTAGTGACCTTAGGCGACGTGCCGAATTCGCCGACGTACCGGTGGTGGCAGATTTCACGTCTGTTCAGGATGTACAAGGAAGGAGACGCCGACATGGAGTTTCACAGGGAGGGCTGGCTGGCAAACGGGGTGAGCTGGGGCATCGTTTTCAACACGTTCACAGAGTTGGAGAGAGTTTACATCGAATTCATGAAGGGCAAATTCGGGCCAAGCCGAGTATGGGCCGTGGGCCCGCTCTTGCCACCTATGGATGACTCGGTGACCCCGACCAACCGGGGTGGGTCCAGCTCGACCCCGGTCGAGGAGGTGCTGAATTGGCTCGACGGTAGAGAGGAGCGGTCCGTGGTGTACGTGTGCTTCGGGAGCCGCACCACTCTAGCGAACGACCAGATGGCGGCGCTGGCGACCGCGCTGGAGATGAGCCGAGTCCACTTCATATGGTGCGTGAGGGAGACCGGAGACGAACGGGTGCTGGACGGCCATGGGCTCGTGCCAGACGGGTTCAAAAGCCGCACGGTGGAGCAGGGGCTAGTGATCAGGGGGTGGGCCCCACAGGTGCTGATACTGAGGCACCCTGCCGTGGGTGGGTTCCTGACACATTGTGGCTGGAACTCGGTGCTTGAGGCTATTAGCGCCGGGGTGGTGATGCTGACGTGGCCGATGGGCGCAGACCAGTACACGAACGCGGAGTTGCTGGTGGACCAACTGGGTGTCGCAATCAAGGCGTGCGAGGTCCCAAGCGACACTGTGCCGGACCCCGCCGAGCTGGCCTGGGCATTGGCCGAGTCGCTTGACGAGACGAGGCTGGTAAGAAGTCGGATCAAGAAGCTGAGCAGGGCGGCAGCGGACGCGGTTAACGGAGGAAGCTCCAACAAGGATTTGGATGGACTCTTGAAGAGTCTAATGGAGCTTTTGTTAGAAATTAAATCAAATTCATAAATGTTATCGATTCAAGACTGATGTCCATTAGACTCTTAATACTTTTATGTATTGCAACGTTTTTTTTTAAGAGTTTTTATTGTAAAGTCATTATTAAGTGGATTTATCGAGAGTTTGTTCATATTCTGATTCTTTGTAAATGCATCATGATTGTTCGTGTTTCTAGGAGTCTATTTATGAGTCTTTTAAGATGTAGTTCAAAAGTTGTATAACATTCCTATATAAAGGCAAGTTTTGTAATCACATTGTTATGAGTGAATTAAGGTGGAAACGAATTGTGGGTGCTTCAACTTCACTTTATCCCCATCAAATTGGTATCAAAGCTGCCCCCTCTGAAGTTCAACAGCTTCAACGTGGAAGAAGTAATGCGGGGGTTGATGGAGAGTGTTGATGGCTTGTCCAATTTGATGGCTAGCCTTATATACTATGTTTGACGTCATGATAAAATTCAGGATATGGTAAAGTTTGTCACATCCTATGTTTGGTTCATGCCTAAGACATGATAAAGTTAGATATAAGAAGGATATGTCCAGATAAAATTATCTCATGGGAAGGTGAGATAAAAGTGGATAGAATTTCTAATATTCATAACGTAATTTTCTTGGATAAGAAATTTCTTAAATTAATAAGCTTATTATAATATTTGATATAATAGTATTTGAATTCTAAAATAAAAAAATTCGCAATTACAGAAAATAAAAATAAATTTATTTTTATTTATTTCTATTTTTATTTATATATTTGAGTTTCTTTCCATCTTATATTATATATTCACTATCTATAAATATGTATTTAGTGTTTACATTTATGATAAACTTTAGGTATATTAGTAATAGTATTTTATAAGAGAATGACGGAATGGGAAAAAAGAAATAAAAAATAGGAAAAAAAATAAGTGAATAAAAATGAAATAGGCAAGAGTATTGCGAAAGATTCTTACCATATCTATTTGTCAAATTTTTAGATTCATTTACATGGATATATCCTTCATACAAAAAAAAAATCGACATAATGAATTGTGAAAATATCCATTTTTATTATTGCAATTCCCCAAATAGTTTATATGATATAGCAAAATCCACATATTTCATATTCTGTCCCATCCAATCCTACCGTAGCTAAAAATCTAGATGACTAAACAGAGCCTTAATTTTATTTTATTTTTTTTATTTTCCCATTTTCATACTTGTTTTTCTCTTTTTTATTTACTATACAAGTGGATATTTAATACTTATCCCAGAGGCCAAGGAGGCAAAGGAAGGATACTCTTCTTTTTTAAGCGGGAGGACTGCTTATTCCATAGAGCAATTGGAGGTGCATATCAATTTTCCATGGAAAGATTGTCTGTCTAATTTCTTTATTTTTAAAAGAGCAAGGTAAATTGAAATTTAAATATCAAAGTTACCATCAATTCATTAAAAAAAAGTTGTTGCTCAATTAAGAAACAATGACAGAAATTTTCCGGATGATGGACCTTGGTTAAGCCAATCGATCGTAGTCGTCGTATGAAAATGGGGTGCAGTGGGTTCCAAAATGAAAAGTAAAAGAAATTAAGCTGAAGTGTGACCAATTTGACATTGGCGTATTTCGACAACTCGCGCCAAATTCTCCTTCCACAACCCTCGAAGAGGGCAGGATGTCTTATCCGCCATCTGTTCGAGCTATTCAACTCCTCATTTTCTGAAAGCACACTGGTCGAAAGGAATAAACCGAGAGAGAGTGCTCGGCTCCCAGGGTTTCAGAATCAACAAATGTCTTGAAAAGGACCAAGGTCCCGTCTCTAGAACCCTATTCCTCTCCTCAACATTCTCGAAAACAAACGAAAATAGGCCCATTTCCAGGTGGGAGACTTCTACCTTTTCGGTTTTCCAAGCTTTTTTCATGGTCGTTTGAAATGCTTGGAAATTGATCGAAGGGTTGTTGAGCAGTCGGCCAAACTCTGTACGTTCTCCTTCCTCCAGACTCTCTTTTTGTGACAATCTCATCCAGAGGGTTTCCTCAGGAGGCATGCTTCCAATTGCACGGCGAGAAAGTAAGGTTGAGACATTTTGCAGCAGTAAGGGGTGTGATCTTATGTATAATATGTATATGGGCAAGAGAGTGATGGATTCGTTTCTACATCTCGAGTATTAAAGCAGTAGCTTAAATTGGACTTAGATTTTGAGTAAGTAAATGGGCTGATGGTTAGAAAGGAAGGCTGAGATATTTTTCAGCGTTAAGGAATGTGATCTGACGTACCCTACATATATAGTATGGGTGATTGGTCCAAGTCTGGTCCAATCGCACCCTGGAATTGAAAATCGAATCAGAGGTTGCCCGTAACCGGATCCAATTACCAACCGGCCCAATGGAATTGATCGCAATAATCAAGAGTTCAAACGGTTTCTTTCAAGATTTTTAAGAAATGAAATTACAAATTTTTAAAAAAACAAGTTGGTCCTGTTCAGGTGGGCGATTTCACCCAGGAACTGCGGACTAGACCAATTTGGTCGGTTCCCATTCGGTCTGGTCTAATCGATTCTTTTTGCTCTCCCCTTGTATTTAGGCAAGACAGTGATGGTTCTGTTTCTCCATATCCATATGAGTATTAAAACAGCAACTGAGATTGGAGTTAGATTTTCAGTGTGTCAATGTCAACTTCTATAGACGTTTGGTGATGATGAGAAATGAAGGTTGAGATATTTTGCAGCATTGAAGAATGTGATCTAATGCATATGGGCAAGAGATGCAAGAGAGCGATAGTCCTGTTTCTATATATCCGAGTATTAAAACAGTAGCCTAAATTGGAGTTAGGTTTTGAGTAACTCAATACGGCGACCTACAACTACTTTGGAATTAAATTCTACTTATGGATACGTCCTTCATAGTCTCCCTGGCCCGAATTTCTTGACATTTATCATTTTAATCTATTAGAGACGGATCTGAATTATGCATATACCTCTCTTGATTGTGTATATTTCATTCAAATATAAATCAATACTATAATATCTTATAAAGGCGATAAATAGGTACTTTTCGCCGATAAACGAAAGAATTACACATTTCTCTCTTCCGTTTATAAATATGAAGCTTTTATGTGTTCGTTTCCTTAAATTGATTTTGACACTGCATGGAGGTCAAAGTGATTCTGCAAGTGTAGAACACATGAGGACGATGCTGAATAATTTTTTACACGCCGTCAAAGGTTTTTGAATGCCAAAGTTCACTAACAACTGGCTTAATTGGATTATTTGTCCTTCCCTATTGATGTAGCACTAGGGTTCACAAACAAGTGAATCGGGTCGGGTGATAAAATAGATTAACCTGTTTAAATCATGTATATGATTGAAATTTTAATTAACTCGCATTGAACACAATCCATCGTAACCCCTACCATTCATTAATCTAATTGGACCCACTCCGCTAAAATGTCGTAATCTTATGTTCCAAGTCGCCCTCCTTCCAAAAGTTCCCAACATTAGAATTTTAGTCGAAGAAACTGCATCGATCCAGAAGGAAAAAGTATTTAAATCAGATTTTTGCAATAAGATTTCTCATTATATTGCAGAGTAATCATTAATATGAGATGCATGTGTGAATTGTATTTGAGAAATCTCACATCAGATAACTGATGTGGTGTGAAGTAGTTAATATTTTCATGTTAGTCTATATAACTCAATGGCTTAAGCCTTTGAGTGAAGGTGTGTTCAATTGAATATATTAATAGGCTCGGATTTGTACTTCCTCTTGGCGATCTACCAATCTCCCCAAGAACAAAAAGAAAAAAACTCGACGAAACTATCCAAATTAAATTAGTCACTTTAGCTGATAAGATCCCCTCTAAATCCTATTTTTATAAAAGAGCCTAACGTTAGACATTTATTTGAACTTTTCCTGAAATTGAAATATATGTTCTCATTTTCCATGGTTTTGTGCAGTATTGAAAAATTAATTATCCAAAAATGTTTCGATTCTAGACAAAAATTAATGCTTAATTCCAAAAGATAATTTATTTTTCTAGAAAATCACAAATCATTTTTTGAAGATTCGCTTACAACTTCATCATAACCATAGACCGATCCTTTAATAACGATTGAACCTCCACTACTTGGCAGCACACTATGGTCACGGTGAGCCATGCACTAGGACTTCAATAGTTTGATCCAATCGCCGACAATCCCACTCCTTCTGACTCATCTCTCGTATCAATCACTTGAAAGTAAGTACATCAATATTCCAAAAACATATCTTAGAATGAAAACTCGAATTATGATAACATCTGACATTGAACAGCTTTCTCATCTGAGAAAATGCAATCCAACGAGAAGTTTTGTCCACGACTGAATTTGAAGTGAATTGAGGGATTCGATGGTAAGAAAGTCAACAGTCGACATCTTTCTCATCTTATACAAGAGCTCCTACATCGAAAGCAAAGAACGTAGGAACTCTGCGTCCAACATTATTCTTTACAGCTCTTACATATTACACCACATGGAATATAGTACCTGACAACTCGTAAATCATACTGTCCAAATCGCATCCTACTTCCAATTTACTGATTGGTGCGATCTGGTTTCTTACTTGACATACTTCACAAACCACTGTATCATGTCTGAATGAGCCTCCATCGCAGCAGCTTCGTCTTCGGCCTGGTATCTTACCGTCCATCCATGAGAAGTCTTGGGATAGATCTTCACGAACCCGTCAACCTGCACGACAAGAATCAAAGAGAATCATTTCCAAACTTCTCATACGAGAGGCTATGACACAGAAGATTGGTAAGGAAGAGCTGCCGTTTGAAACCGACAGGTCTGGTAACAATATTTGCATCTGATCGAAAAGCTTTGCCCTGTCTTGTCTTGTCCTTAAATGGCCATCAGAGTCTTAAAATATTTGGCCTTCATGTCGGACAATGGAGAGATGTAACTGCACAACTTAATCATTCCTCGTCGAGTATCATCTCACAAGAAGAAACTTATCTTTCCAAGATCAATTTTCCGATTGTCGAACTTGTAAACCCCCATCAACTTTTCGAATAGCTTAGCATCCAGAACAATAGCAGAATTATCAGAAGGCAATGGCTTTCTTACCTCGGGCTTAGCAGCAAGCACCTCTTCAAACTGTTTGATTAGTTCAAGTGGAGACAAATGATCAATCTCAGCTGCTAGCACAGCAATAGGAACCTTAACCCCTGCCAACAGACCGATCAGATGAAGAAACTAGTCATTGAAAGTGCACCAACAAAATGCTCAGTGGTTGCAAAATGGCATAGACATACCTTTGATATCATCAGCAGTGACAAATGCAGGGTGTAGTAGCACAGCAGCTTGGATGAGCTCACACTTGGCTAGCTCGACCGTGACCTTAGCTGAAGAGAGAAGACAATTTGAGCTATGCCAGCATAAAGAACAATATTACGGCATAAAAAGAATGAAATGTTGTCTAGAGAAAACATGTCAAGATCTGAAGATATTCTTCACATACCACCCCAGCAGAAGCCTGCTGCTCCTATCTTGGATATGCCTTTGCTTTTGAGAGCTTGAATAATTGGTTTTGTATCTTCAAATCCCTTAGCCTGCAAAATTGGTGTTTAGCTTTAGCCAAAAGAGATATCTGTAGGGAGCATGCACCTTCCATACCTGGATGAGTATAAATGAAATTCAATCAAAGCAAACAGTAGCAACAAGTATAACTCATTGAACTCAATACAGACCAAGACTATCACACCAACAACATATGGAAAAACCCTTCAAATGGGACAAGGCGAGACCGACACCACGGAGTCACAAAATTCACTAGTATCACTGAACATTCCAAATGCCAATAGATGAGGACCACAAGCACTTTTAAGACATATATGAGAAAACAGAACATACAGGTTCATGATCTTTTATCCAAACCATTAAAGGCCTCTCAGGATTATCAGGTGCATAGGTATCTCCATCGAAATAGTCAGGAACAACCACATAGAAACCAGCAGCTGCAACTTTGTCCGCGATTTTCCTGCAAATTTGGAAGCATTGCAACATTTTCTTTGAGAAAAAGCTATGAATAAGAGAGTGCATTTCAGGAATTCAACTAATCTACTGTAGTTATTGGTCCATACCTAAATTTGGGAGCTTCGTACCCTGCACCATCAAGACACACCAATGAAATCAGAATACGATATATACTTGACAAGGAGCAATACACTTTATTTGGCAAGAACAAAGTGAATTGAATCGGGGTAAGGATACTTCAAATGTCAAAACTTTTGTACAACGCTCACTTTAATTGGCATCATAATTTTTTAATCAATCACTTGAGTCTCACGACTTTCAAAAACTTTCATTTTGGTCCATCACCTTTCAATCGATTGTGAGTACCATAACTGTTCTTTTTTTTTTTCCCGCATGTGATTGATTGAAAAAATTTGGTTTCAAAGTGGAGGTTGTACAGAAATCATGGTAATCAGGTATGGTAACCAAGGGAGTACCCTGTTAAACTTACGTTGGTCGTTCACTTTTCCGGTACAAAATCTGTTCAGTTTTCACATTACGACTTCAAGGAACTGACCATCAAGACTGGAGATCGCAACAGAAGAAGGAAAGTGTGAACAAGAAGATTGGAAAAGTGCGAATAACTCTCGCACTTCACAAAAGAAGGAAAAGAGAAAACTAAACTGAAGTCAACCATTGATTGTAAATACTCATTTTCCACCACAAAGTCCACCATCCCCAATTAAAATTAAGCTCAGCTCTTGTCACCACAACGGCAAAATGGATCAAGAACCTATATATGAACATACATTTAAAAGCGAGAGTCATAAATGGATTGCTTAACAAATTTTAGTCGATCATAAATGGGTCACGTAACAACTTAATGGATTTTAAATAGATCATAAGTGGGTTACTTTACTATCATAACCAAATTCTAGAAAGGTTTTTTTGATTTTCTCCGTTCTCATTTCTCATTTCTTTTTCTATCTTTCCTTTTTCCGTCTTTTGTTTATTTTTCTTCCTGATGAGGCCAGCGAGGGTCACCAGTAAATCCTTGCTAGCTAACCCTCACTGACACTAGGCCTGGCCACCAAGAGAGCCGCCAAGCCCTCGCCAAATCTGGCCAAGGGCTTACTCGTGGCTAGCAAGGGCCGCGAAACCGTTATCTAGTGGTTGGCTAGGATCGTTGACCCTTCCTTGTGATCGGCCAGGGTCGGTCGATGACCCTCGCCACACTTTGAAAAAAAGAAAAGAAAAAGAAACAGAAAATAAAAAAGGAAAAAATAAAAATAAAAACGAAAGAAAAAAAAATAAAAATCGGAATTTCATTATTATTTTGATTTAAAAAATTATAAAAATTGTCCATAATGTTTTAGTAATATAATTTTTAATAATTTATAAATTTTTCTAAATTAGATTAAATACAGAAATGCTTTAGTAATATGAGTCGGATCAGGTATAGGTTAAATTTAGATTACAATGAAGTGGTCATAAATGGGCTAATTGATCAATTTAGATCACAATGAAATGGTCATAAATGGGCTAATTCATCAATTTAGATCAGACCATTTATAACCCAATTCAATCCGAATCCACCCCAACCGTTTAACAACTCTACCCAAAACCTCAAAACAGAAGCTGGAAACTACCAACCATAAAAACTCACCTAAATCATATCAGACAGTTCCTACGGTGAAGACGAGCAAGAACAAGAACGAGAACCAAAAAGGAGGAAAAGAACAAACAGAACTGCCGCGAGCGCGAGATTACGCACCGAAGATGTCGGAGGGGAGAAGGATGGCGTGCTTGGAGTCCTGGGAACCGACGACGTAGGCGTTGAGGCCGCCCAGTTGCTCCAAGCGTCCCGCTCCGCTGCTCGGATCCAGGGCCGGGGGGTTTTCGCAGCACTGCGGACCAGACATTGCCACGAACGAGGACTTTCTTTCCTGTGATGATCGACGGTTAACGAGAGGAGAAGGCGGAGGGGGACGTGCAAACAGAAGAAGAAGAAGAAGTGGTGAGCGAGTGAAGCAGCAAAGGGAACGAACGTTCACGTAAGTCGAACGATTCACGTTCTCTTATCTTGAAAAATTAAGGTTGTGGGTCTGGGTTTGCCTTTGACCGGAGACTGTCCGCTGCATAACTTCCAAAGTGGAAAAGTAGCCGGATGGTATTTATTACTTGATGATTGAGAAGGCCAGAGAGTTTTTAAGTCAAATTCGCCTCCATCGCCCGCCAATCCGGGCACGTTGCTAGGCTGATTTTTTTTACAAAAATTTTCCCTGCTGTTAAAATAAAATAAGAGCTACTCCACGAAGGAAGCGCACGCCCCATCCGACGACTCGCATTAGGGGAAACGAAAATTAAATATCGTATTCAGTTTGAGCTCGCACGTGGACGCAACTAATTATTCTATTTATTTATTTGTTTTGTGGAAAGAAGCTGTTTATACATCAGAATAATGCTTGAGAGGTACACAAAAGACTTGAAACTTTCAAGTCCGATGAATCCCAAATAAGAGGTAGAAAAAAAAATAATAAAGCAATATTTGCGGTTAGGAGCACATTCCCGTCCCTCAACAACATAACTACTTTAACCCAAAGTAGCTCTAGAGGTACTTTGAAAAGTTGCATTTGCCAAATGTATTCACAATTTTATTTATTTGTTTGTTTTTTTAAATCTCTATATTTTCTTCTCAATTTTCTATTTTCTTTTCTTTTTCTTTTTCTCCTTCTTTCTTCTTCCGCCGACTGCGAACCTAGGCTATGGTAGCTACCTAACGATTAGCCATGACACGTAGGCTGGTGAGCTCGAGGCTTAGCGATGTAAAATTCAAACTCGCCTAATCTGGCTCGACCTCGAGCGAGCGAGGCTCGCCTGGCCAAATTCGACAAGGCATGGTCTCGCTCGAGGCCAGCGAGGTCGGGGCGAAGCCAAGCTTGGCCTATGGCAAGTTGTCGGCTACTGCTGTGGCCGACGATTGACTAAGAAGAAATTAGCGAAGGAAGTGGAAAAAAAAAGGGGAAAAATTAAATAAAGTAATTACAAATAAAAAATAATTTTATTAGAAAAATTAAAAAAATAATTAAACAATCGAATCATTTACAAAGGATAAACGGCATTTACGTCAAACTGCTTTCTAATTTTTTTTTTAAATACGCTTAACCAAATATTATTTGCATTTCGAAAATTCCCCAAGATCATTTTCCCAAAGCTAAATCAAACATGCCCTAGCCAAATCTAGGAATGGGAAATCCACGTAATGAACCAACATCTAAAGGCTACTTTTTTAATGAAATAGGACAATAAACAAAGTTCTGTGCTGTGATGACAACGAAAAGTTACGATGCCCACATTCAGCATCTCCATGCTAAATGAACCCCCTAATGATTTCCCCGATGTTTAGAAGTCCTCGTCGAGCTTGAAGGCGAAGTTCTTGCAGCCATCTTGAAGGCTCGACATGACAGACGCCTTCTGATAATCGCCCACCCTTCTCCCCAAAGAAATTGGCTTTTGCCTCTGCACAGCAGAAACAACAAAGGATTTAACGAACTCCAAATCGGGCTGAATTCAGGAATTTCAAACCTTGGGGCGCAATCCGCAGACCTCGAAAGTGGTCGGGAACAAAACATCCTCACACAAAACAACTCCGAGATAAACAGAACTCGACAAAGGAGCAAGTGACTCGAAACAAATGGAAAAAGACTACCAGACGTAAATAAAGAGGACACTACAAACAAAATGTCAGAATCTTTCCTTCAACGAATCCATATTCTTTGGAAACATCACTGATTGCTACATTAGCTTTCGACTGAAAATGATTGCTACTCACCCTGGACTACGACATTTGGTATCTTAAAACAACCCGAAATATATATATTTTTCTAAAGTATGAATAAATAAGTTAGAGAAAATGCAAACGCCTAGAAGTGATAGAGAAAACGTTTAAGGGGAAAGGAAATATACCAAAAACTGGTCAGCGACAAGCTTTATGTACCGACTCAATAGACTCGAGTTCATGCTGATTAACGGGGCACAGGAGTGCCTCACGGACGAAATGGATCTCTATTTCAACTGCTCCTCGAACAATTTCATGAACCTTTTCTTGATGTAGTTTGTTGCTCGGAACAAGCGATGGAACAATAAATAGATAGAACAAGAAAATAAATCGAACATCAAATTTACGTTATTTGATCGTAAAGACCTACATCCAGGGGAGAGTAGTAACGGATTCCACTATAGATTAAGCGATATACGAAAATTACAAATCATACTCGAGTCACTCAAGCACTCTTAGTGTTTCCCAGTCTCAATTACAATCAAGAACACATACAGTATTTAGCCCCATAATTTCTAATGAAATAAACTCTCAATTTTATAGAGAAATTAACAAATCTTTATTCGAGATTTCATGGCTAAATCACTCAAAAGACTTCTCTGATTTTCCCGTGAAGAAGACATCCACGATGATGCCCACCTTGATCAACTCCTACCCAAGTTGCCCACGATATATATATATATATATATTCTACTTTCCTTGGCTGGCTGTAACAACTCAATAAAAAAGATATTCATGGATTTTAAATGTAGATTTCGTTCGACACAAAATTTACAGAATCCGAATTTTAATCTAACAATAAATTTCTTCTCTATTAAGCTTGTGCGATTTTAATTTTGATATCAAAATAAAATAGAACACATTCAATTATGAATATTTAGATTTTCACTTCAAGATCAAACTCGAAACAAACTCTAACATTGTTGCTTCTGCAACGAATTAACACGAAGGAAACCAAATTTAAAAAAAACTTACATGTTAACGAGAACGATGATCTAGCTCCTCATTGCCGATAGCTAATTTTAACTAACTCTGATAAAGAAAAATCACCTCCACAAAAGGCAAGCGAATTCAAGGTGGAGGCCCTCATCTTTATAAATGAACTAATTTTCAAGCTAGACGCAGAAGCTGAATAGTAAAGCAGCCAATAAAACCAAGGGAAAAAATAGCACATGTTGTTAGATCTTTGCACCTTCATATGTAATTAACCTTCTCAAAAGCAAACAATTAACATGATCAAGTTCGATTTTTCTTAAATTTCCTGTTTTTTCGTGTCACTTCAACTTTATCGGACGATTTCGAAGATATCCAAATTTCCATTTTTCATTTGAAATAGAATAATTGTTAGAAGGACCTTTCTCCTCCTCCCTCCTCTCTCCCTCTTGCCTCTTTTGAAGCTCTCGTATGGCCTCTCAGCTGAACTTACTTAGTCTTTGAATTTTGTTTTCCTTGCTTTGACTTGTCTTTTTTCTCCCTTCCTATTTGCTCTGGGAGTTTGTGCCTTCATCGCTCTTCTCTACTAGCATCACCTCAAATCTGGCCCAACAATCCACCGACTGTCCTCACTGTCCCCAACGCTAACCTCACCTTGGATCTGGTCTGTTTTCTTTTCTTTTCTTTTCTTTTTTTTTTAAATAAAAAAAGACCTTGTGTCCCCCCCCCCCCCCGGGTTAGGTTTGAGTGGTCATTTGACAAAAACACAAAAGAAGAAGAAAAATTGGGCATGATCATAAAAAAAAAATTACGAAAAATTATAATCGAGTCCTAAAATTGTTAAAAATTACAATTAAATCCTAAAATCTTGAAACAATGCAATCATGCCATAAAACTATCAAATTTGTGAAATCAAATACTTCAAATTGATTACATTTTTGAAAATTTGAAGACTCGATTGTACTCTCGAGACAAGTTTTAGGATTCGATGCACTCATAAAAAAAAAATTTTAGCGCTCAATCACAATTTCGTGACAAGTTTTAAGATGTACAAGTTACAGTGCACTCATTCCGTAATCTTATGTAGAAACGAATGCTTTCTTTCTTAATTCCTCGTTGACCGATACATGTTTGATTGGTTTTTTCTATGATTAATCCTTAGGTTAGGTACACCCAATGCATAACATACCTTTTCTGTGAATCACTTAACAACGTTCGCGTCGCTTCATAAAATTATTGATCATAATTGATGATCGAAGCGCGCAATTATGCTGAAAACCTCGCCGCCCAGAATTGAATTTTCTGGAAGCGCCGCTATCGGACAAGATGGCGACGACAATCTGAGCCGATGGCAAAAAATGTTTGTAAACTCATGATTATATATGAGCAAAACATCGTCGTCATCGTATATGTACACAAAGAAAAACCAACGTCTCTCTTTGTTAATTCCGCCGCGGAGCAGTCAAGGGTGTCTTGAGAGAGACCTTTTTCCCATTTATTAGACGACAAGCACCGGTGGCAAGGCGGCAACGTCTTTGAAAGCTACAAAAGCCGGATTGCGAAACCGAAATTGCTCATAACACATATGTATATGTACGTATTTATGCGTATAAAATTTCTTAACTTTCGCGCTTGACAAAACAAAAGTTAGAAAGATGAGAGTTAAAAGATGAAAAAGCTTCCCCATATGCTTTTTAAGGAACAAGGATAAAAATTGGAAATAAAAAAATAAAATAAAAGCTACCCCATGAAGGAAGCGCAAGCCCCATCCAATGACTCACATTTCAGAGATCGAAAGGGGAAATGGAAATTAAATGTCGTATTTAGTTTAAGCTCGCACATGGATGCCAACTAATTATTCTATTTATTTATTTATTTTGTTGAAAGAAGCTGTTCATATATTAGAATAATACTCAAGAGGTACACAAAAGACTTTCAAGTCTGATGAATCCCAAATAAGAGCCAGAAAATAAATAATAAAGCACAGTTTGCAGCTAGAAGCACACTCTTGTTCCTTAAGAACATATCTACCACCGTAAAAGTTTGTTGGCTGATCACCACATTTAATGATAAGTACACGTCAAAATCTCTTATTCTATTTGTAATGGCTTGCATTGTGCTCTAGGTTCAACATCCTCGTTACCATTGTTATGTAATAATGTGCCTTTCTTTAAGTCGAATAGCATCTGTCAAATCATGAGTTCGGATTTGACTAGAAGAGAAGGCAAGGTTGGCAAAGAAGGGGGGAAAACAAAAGGGTGGGTAAGGGCAAAGCCTAGGCACAAAATCCAAAAATTACAAAGGAAAGTAGAAAATGAATAAAATAGGAAACATTGCCCCGGGACTAGGACAGATAAAAAAGAACATCAATGTATTGAATAAACATAGATTAAATATATGTAAGAACTTCCAGATCTATATCTAGATCTAGTTCGGGAGAGTAAAACTTTCAATTCTTGAACTCAATCTAAATCGGAAAAGAAAGCGGCCTAATATGAGGTTATGGAGTCACGTCATAAACATCCTCCTCAGTGGCTATCGATTGGATGAATGGTCGAACTGGTCTCCACATTCGTCCAAAGTTTAATTCTAGGAATTATTCACGCACAAACTCCCAAAGCAAATAGGAAGGGAAAAAAAAAGACAAGTCAAAGCAAAAAAAAAAAAAACGAAATTCAAAGACTAAGTAAGTTCAGCCAAGAGTCCATAGGAGAGCTTCAAAAGAGGCAAGAGGGAGAGAGGGGGGAGGGGGAGAAAGGTCCCTCTAACAATTATTCTATGTCAAATGACAAATGGAAGTTTGGATATCTTCGAAATCGTCCGGTAAAGTTGAAGTGACACAGAAAAACAGAAAATTTAAGAAAAATCGGACTTGATCATGTTAATTGTTTGCTTTTGAGAAGGTTAATTACATACGAAGGTGCAAAGATTCAACATGTGCTATTTTCCCCTTTGTTTTATTGGCTGCTTTACTATTCGACTTCTGCGTCTTGCTTGAAAATGAGTGAATTCGCTTGCCTTTTGTAGAGGTGATTTTTCTTTTTCAGAGTTAGTGAAAATTAGCTATCGGCAATAAGGAGCTAGAACATTGTTCTTGTTAATAGGTAAATTTTTTTAATTTGGTTTCCTTCGTGTTAGTTTGTTGCAGTAGCAACTATGTTAGAACCTGTTTCGAGTTTAAGTTCGAAGTAAAAATCTAAAAATATTGATAATTGAATGTGTTGTATTTTATCTTGATATCAAAATTAAGATCACACCAGCTTAATAGAGAAGGAATATGTTGTTAGATTAAAATTCAGATTCCGTGGATTTTGTGTCGGACGAAATCTACATTTAAAATCCATGGATATCTTCTTTATTGAGTTGTTACAGCCGCCCAAGGAAAGTAAAAAAGGCAAAGTTGACTTTGTTGATCGCATTCCCTTTGGTGATGTGCATTGTGTTGGACTCCTTGGCAAAGTGGGCTCCATGCGTGCGTGTGTGTTATCGTGGGCAACTAGGGTAATAGGAGTTGATCAAGGTGGGCATCATCGTGCACGTCTTCTTCACGGGAAAATCAGAGAAGTCTTTGAGAGATTTAGCCACGAAATCTCGAATAAAAATTTGTTAATTTCTCTATGAGATTGAGAGTCTATTTCATTAGAAATTATGGAGATAAATACTGTATGCGTTCTCGATTATAATTAGAACTGGGAAACACTAAGAGTCCTTGAGTGACTCGAGTGTGATTTGTAATCTCCGTGTATCGCTTGATCTATAGTGGAATTCCTTACTGCTCTCCTCATAGACGTAGGTCTCTATGATTGAATCGCGTATATCTGATGTTCAATTTATTTTTTTATTCTGTCTATTTATTGTTCGATTGCTTGTTCCGCACAACAAACTACATCAAGAAAAGGTTCATGAAATTGTTCAAGAAGCAGTTCAAATAGAGACCGATTTCGTCCGTGAGGCACTCCCGTGCCCGTTAATCTGCATGAACTCGAGTCTAATGAGCCGGTACATAAAGTTCGTCGCCAACCAGCTTTTGGTATATTTCCTTTCCTCTTAAGCGTTTTCTCTATCACTCCTGGCGTGTTTGCATTTTCTCTAACTTATGTATTCATACTAAAAAAAAAATCGAGTTGTTTCACGGAAAATATTTTTCCGGAAAATATTTTCCTCAATTTCCGGTGTTTAGGGGGTGGAAAATGAATGGTCAACGGAAAATGTTTTCCGGTCAACAAAAAAAACCTTCTAAAACTAAGGAAAATGATTTCCTCTTTTTGAGAAACGGAAATCATTTTCCTCCTTTGCTTCTTCCCTTCCTCTTTTGGTCTGTCGCTCGCACTCCACGACCTTGTCCATCGCCATTTCAATTTCAGCCAAACACCGGAAAAGGAAGTCATTTTCCTGGAAAATGATTTCTTGGAAAATATTTTCCAGAAACACTTTATTTTCCGTGAAACAAACGGAGCTTAAGATACCAAATGTCGTAGTGCGGGTGAGTAGCAATCATTTTCGGTCTAAAGCTAATGTAGCAATCACTGATGTTTCCAAGGAACACGGATTGATTGAAGGAAAGATTTTGACATTTCGTTTCTAGTGTCCTCTTTGTTCATGTCTGATGTAGTCTTTTTCCCCTTTGTTTCGAGTCACTTGCTCCTTTGCTGACTTTTGTTTATCATCTTGGGATTGTTTTGTGCGAGGATGTCTTGTTCCTGACCACCTTCGAGGCTTGCGGATTCCGCCTCATGGTTTGAAATCCCTGAATTCAGCCCGACTTGGAGTTCGTTAAATCCTTTTTTGTTTCTGCTGCGCAGAGGCAAAGCCAATTTCTCGGCGGAGACGGGTGGGCGATTATCAGAAGGCGTCGGTTATGTCGAGCCTTCAGGATGGCGCTTCGCCTTGAGGCTCGACGAGGACTTCTACACATCGGGAAATCGTTGGGGAGTTCATTTAGCATGGAGATGCTGAATCCGGGCGTCGTAACTCTTTGTTGTCATCACGGCACAGAACTTTGTCTATTGTCCTATTTCATTAAGAAAAGTAGCCTTTAGATATTGGTTCATGACGTGGATTTCCCATTCCTAGATTTGATTAGGGCATGTTTGATTTAGCTTTGGGGAAATGTCCTTAGGGGATTTTTGAAATACAAATAATATTTGGTAAAGTGCGTTTAAAAAAAAAATTGGAAAGCACTTTGACGTAAATGCCATTTAGTAAAAAATACCCTTTGTAAATGATTCGATTTTTTTAATTTTCTAAACAATAATTTTTTGTATTTATTTTCTCTTTTTTTTCCTTCTTCCTTCGTCAATTTCTTCTTAGCCAATCGTTGGCCTCAACAATAGTGGACAACTGGCCATAGGCCAATCTTAGTCTCGCCTTGACCTCGTTGGCCTCAAGGGAGACCGTGCCTTGTTGGAGTTGGCGAAGCGAGTCTCGCTCGCTCAAGGCCAAGCTAGATCAGGTGAGGTTGAGGTTCGCGTTGCCAAGCCCCGAGCTCGCCAGCTTGGATGTCATGGCTGATTGTCGAGCGGTTGCCATTGCCAAGGTTCGTGGTCAGCAGATGAAGGAGGAAGAAGGAGAAAGAGAAAAAAAAAAGAAAAAAATAGAGAAGAAAATAAAAAGATTAAAAATAAATAAATAAACAAATAAAAAATTGTGATTACATTCTGAAAATGCAAATTTTGAAAGTACCTCAAGAGCTACTTTAGCCTAAAGTAGTTATGCTCTTGAGGGATGGGAGTGTTCTTGAAGGTCAAAAGTGTGCTTCTAGCTGTAGATTGTGCTTTATGGTTTGTTTGCTGGCTCTTATTTAGGATTCATCAGACTTGAAAGTTTTTTGTGTACCTCTCGAGTATTACTTTGATATATAAATGGCTTCTTTGGACAAAATAAATAAATAGAATAACTGGTTGGCGTCCACGTGCGAGCTTACACTGAATATGACCTTTAATTTCCGTTTCCCCTTTCAATTTATGAAATGTGAATCATTGGATGGGGCTTGTGCTTCCTTCATGGAGTAGCTTTTATTTTATTTTTTATTTCCAATTTTTATCCTTTTGTTCCTTAAAAGCATATGGGGAAGTCTTTTCATGAAGTTTTGTGAAAATAGAGCAATAAAAGAATTTTTTTAACTTCCGGGCTTCACAAAACAAAAATTAAAGAGAGGAGAGTTAAAGATAGAATAGATTAAAAAAAAATTGCCATAAGAGTAATGGTGAAAAATAGGCCAACTTTCATTTTCAATAGTGATACACTAATTTGAAGGTAACTGATGGATACCAATTCTATGATAAACCTTACAATTGGACCAATTTAATCATAAACTTTTTTGCATTGGTATCAGTTTAGTTTATCTGGCCAATTTATGCTGAAAATCACTTGCGTAAACATCTTTAATAATTTTAATTAAACTTTTTTTCCTTTTCCTTCATTTTTTTGCTGGTGCTCGCAAGGGCTCATCTTACTTGAGCAAGGCTCATTCTCGCTAGGCCGCTCCTAAGTGTTGGTGAGGTTGAACCTCACCCAAGTAAGGGAGGCCTCACCAGACCTTGTCGAACCTCGATTGGGTGAGGGTGAGCCTCAGCGAGCCTTGCTTGGCGAGGGGGCCTTCCTGATGCTTGCCCTTGAACAAGCGTGGCACAACGACGTTGACCCTTGCCCAAGCGGACCCATCCCTCACTAGCCACTAACAAAAAGAAAAAAAAATCAAAAAAATATTTAAAATTAATAAAAAGAAATATCCACCGCGGTGCTTGTCGCGCCACGTAGGACATTTGCTATCCACACTAATGATTTATACCCTAAATTGGCCAGACGGATTAGATTGTTACATATGCAAAAATATTTAAAATTAAATTGGTTCAATTGTAAGGTTTGGGATTGAATTATTACCAATACAATAAATTATACTTTTTTTTTTGTCTGAATTGGTCTGAATATAAGTTATACTTTGCAAAATGCAGAAACATATTTATATAGCCAGATGCAAATGCTTCTATCAAACAAATGATGCTAACAGTGACAGAAGATATGGCAAGTGGATATATAGTAGTTCGGCTTTTAACTAAGCCTACAACTACTCTCCACGACTAACAACCATCAATAAGACTGGAATCCACTAATAATCTTGAGAGACTTTACAAGAGTAGCAAATATCGCTTCAACCCGAAATTGGTAGATCCCACTGTCAGTACCCAAGCACTGCTTTTATGCTAGTAAACTTCTCTGATCACAGATTACAAATAGAAGCAGAAAATATAATTAGAAGTACACAGCTTCTATCAACAAGAGTTAAAAGAAAAGAAACGGAACCATCTTTCAATTAATTTCCCCTCAAATTTTATTACCGTTTATGCTTTTAGCTCCAACAGATTGACGGGTTCCATCCTTATTTAGATCAAAGTAGCCTACGTCATCCGACCAAAAAAACAAAAGGAACCTCAAGCATCACATGTATTTGGTTGAAGTTAGGCCGGATGAATTTCAAATCGAAGTTGAACTTGATTTTCGAAAAATATTTTCATTTTGGACAAAAAATTTATGCTTAATTTAAGCATAATCTATACTTTTAAAACATCGCAATTCATCTTCTAAAAGTTCACTTACACTTCCACCATAGCTATCAATTGATCCATTAGAATCAACGAAACCTCATATTCCCAGCGAAAGACCATGGTCACAAATGGCCGTACCCTAGGACTTCGATGGCCCGATCCAGGCACTGACGGTTGAACTCGGGTCAAAACTAACTTGTCTTGTATCAATCACTAAGAGTATATCAAGATTTACGCAAAATCAGCTGTGCAACAGATCTTTCATAAAAGAGTAGAGATTATTCATGCAAACTGAATTAGGACATTATCTGATATTGAACGGGGCCTATTCCTCTGAGGATATGCAATCAAACAAAATATTTGTCCATCACTGAATTTGAAGTGAATCGCGTGATTGGAACAGGGACTATAGAACGGTCAGATGCTTGTGCTAGAGCTCTTTACACTGAAGCAACTCCAAATAACATTATTCTCTCCAACTCTTGCACCACATGGTGTCCAGATAGACTGAGACACGTGAAACAAAGTACCTGGCAACTCGTACGTCATACTAGGTGTTGAGGAAGTTTGTCCCTCTGAACGTTTTGACTATGACAAAACTTTTCTTTTCCATTTTGAAATTAAGTTAATATATTGAAATTGCTTTTGCAGAGATGAGTTTGTGAAAAGAAACTCATATGGATCCTGATCTGATGTTCAGATTCAAGAGAGAGATGTCATGTATCTACTTCTAAGTTTGTAGAAGTAAAAGTATTCAAATGAAAGAGGAACTGCTTCTGAATATGTCAGAAGGAAGAGTGTTGTCTCTGAAGCCTTCAGATGAAGAAGAGTTCGGTTTAAAGACTTCAAGGAAGCTGCATCTGAATACTTATGGGCTAGAAGATTTTTGTGACTCATCAGCAAGAATCCTCCAGAAGCAAAAATCGCTACTTAACTCTGAAAAGAATCAGAAGAACTTCAGTTGTAAACTGACTCTGAAATATGTTCAGACACAAATTCAGACTCAGTCTTATAAGAGACACTGAAGACCCATGTATGGCAGGTTTCCGAGATGGCTAAGATATCTATGGAAGTTTGTGTGATTTGATTGACCGGATTCTTATTCTATCAAATCAGGAGAATATCTACAGTTGGATGACACCTTCCATATACAAAGAATATTGAAGATTAGATTGACTCTACTTATGGAAAGCTGAAGTTCTAGTTGTAAGGGTGACTGACTTTGAACCGTTCAAACTCTGCTACAACGGCTAGAAGATCTTCTCGTGATACAGTCTCCGTGAATCAAGATTGATGACGATTAATCTATGATTGAGAAGCGATCCTTGGGACACCTTGACCAAACGGCTAGTTTAAGGTTAGAGGAGTATAAAAGAGAATCAATGAAGACGATTGGGCAGAGAGATGAACTGAAAATTCCAAAGCTTTGAGCGATTCAAACTTGCAACTATTCTCTTGTACACGAGAAACATCACTTACATGTGTTGAGAGGCTATTATGTTCTTCGTGAGAAGCATACAAATTCTTGTAATCCTCATTTACACATAGTGAAAATCAGCCTATCGGCTGTCAGCGTGGGAGAGTAGACGTAAGCTTGATATAAGCTGAACCACTATAACTGTTGTGTGCAAGATTCTCTCTCTCATAAATCTGATCTGTGTTTTGCACGCCAGCGTTAGCATTCAGAATCTGCATGCTCAGAAGTTGCATATTTACATTCAGATTCATAAATTGTTCACGATCAAAATCACTAAATACACTTGTTCAGATTCAGATTCTGCATACATTTTGATTTGACTTTTAATTCCGCATTTTATCATCAAATTTGTCTTAAATAACCTATTCACCCCCCTCTAGGCGATATTGCTAGACTCAACAATTGGTATCAGAGCAGGTTGCTCATATTTTTGGAGTGTTTTTACTTCAGAGCTAACGATCTAGGATGCCTAGCATCAATAATGCAGGAGCAGCTGATTCACACTACATCAACAAGCCACCATACTTCGATGGAAAAGATTACAATATGTGGTGCAATAAAATGAAGTGGTTCTTCAAAGCATTAGATGAATCAATGTGGGATGTTGTTGTTAACGGAGTTGTACTCACTGCCACAACAACTCCTTCAACTGGAGATGAGACAAACAATAACACCAATGCCACAGCAACTCTGACAGATACTGAAAGAGCAAGGAGACGAAATCTTAACTCCAAAGCAGTGCATGCTCTCTTTTGTGCTTTATCTACTCTATACAATCGTGTTGCAGAAGAAGAATCATCAAAAGCTATATGAGATAGACTTCACATTACATATCAAGGAACAGACGGAGTGAAAGAAACCAACCTTAGCATGTTGCTAAGTGATTATGAAGCATTTAAAATGAAATCTGATGAATCAATTGCTGACATGATTGACAGATTTCAGATACTAGCAAGTGGTCTAGCAAGACAAGGTGCTCCAGTGGCAGAACCTATGCAAGTCAGGAAGATTCTTCGAGGACTCACTAATTAGTGGAACTACGTCAAACCATCAATACAAGAGTGTCAAACAATCAGACCTTTATCCATTGATGAGCTTGTGGGAACTCTGCAATCTTATGAAGCCGAACGTGTTAATAAGACAAAGGATTCCAAAGGTAAAAAAATCTATTGCCTTAAGATCTGAAATACAGGATGAAATGTCAGATTCAGATAATGAAGACGACGACGATGAAGAACTCGCACTCCTAGTAAAGAAGTTCATAAAAATGGCTCGGAAAGGAAGGAACTTCAAAGGCAAAAGATCATTCAAACAACCTGATTAGTCAAGCAGCGATAAACAGGAAAACAAATACATAGTATGCTTTCATTGCAAAAAGGATGGTCATATAAAACCAAAGTGTCCACTTCTGAAAAAGGACAAGGTCAAGTATGAGAAATACAAAAAAGGCATTAAAAGCAGAAACACTGAGTGATTCAGAATACAGTGATGAAGACTATGCGAATTTGTGTCTCATGGCAAAATCCGATTCAGATGCAGATTCAGATTCAGACTCAGAAATAGAGGTACGTGCTTCTGAAGTACCTGATGAAGTTTCTGATTATATTGAAGAACTCTGTTCGAATTACAAAGAAGTTCTTAAAATGGTTTCCGGTTTAAAAAAGGAAAACTTATCGTTAAAACGACAGAATGAATCTCAATAAAATAAAATTAGGTTTCTTGAAAGCGAATTTAATCTGATTAGAGAAAATCGTGATTCAATTTTAAAAGAAAACATTTCCTTAAAAGCAGAAATTGAAAATATTTCAAAGAGATTCAATCAAAGATAAAAAACTCTGGAAAATATAATTTCCAAACAAGTTCCTTATGGGAACAAATCTGGTCTTGGTTTTAAAAAGGAAGGAAGTTTCAAAAATAGGTTTCCAGAATCAATGAAAGGATCTCCAGAAAACCTTTTAAATCTGCATATCAACAGCATTTCGTAAGGCAATTCGCAAAATCTGTCTATGCAAGGCAATGAATCAATTGTGGTGCCAAAATTCATATTAAGGATAATTGCATGATGATTTAGAGATCTGTAAAGAAAAATGGAATTGTCTCGACTAACACAAGTGGACCCAAGAAGACATGGGTATCAAAGAAATAGTGAGCTTACTTTTTCTTGAAGGTACCTCGAAAAAGGAAAGACAAATGGTTCTTGGATAGTGGCTGCTCGAGTCACATAACAGGTGATCTAGGAAGATTTATTACTCTTTCAAAATACGATGGAAGAACTGTGTCCTTTGGGGGAAAAAACAAAGGAAAAGTAATTGGATATGGAATTGTGAAGATAGGATGTCTAACGATCAATGATGTCTCACTTGTCAAGGGATTAAAGTATAATCTCATATCAGTAAGTCAACTATGTGACTATGGTTATTGCATCTCTTTTCAAGATATGAAATGCACAGGTGTTAGCAAAGACAAGAAACAAACCTTCACTAGTTACCGACATGGAAATATTTGCCTTATGAACGTTGAATCTGAAGACATCAAATGTCTAATCTCTATCAAGGATGATTATGAGTTGTGGCACAGAAAGCTAGGTCATATTAGCATCAAACATATTTCTAATCTATCTTCAAAGAAGCTAGTTCGAGGTCTTCCTACAACCAAGTTCAAAGAATCTGAACTATGCTCAGCATGCGCCCTTGGAAAACAAGTAAGAAGTTCATTTAAGTCTATCAATGAAATATCAACTAATTGTACACTGCAGTCTCTGCACATGGATATTTTTGGACCAAACAGAGTACTAAGTCTTGGGGGTAAGAAATATTGTCTTGTTATTGTGGATGACTATTCTAGATTCACTTGGGTTTTATTCCTTGCACATAAAAGTGAAGCATTCTCCTCTTTTGCAAAGTTTTAGAAAAGAGTTTAGAATGAAAAAGGCTATACTATTTTCAGCATTAAAACTGATCATGGAGGTGAGTTTGAAAACTAAAGTTTCTCAGATTTTTGTGATGACTTTGGAATCCAGCATGTTTTCTCTTCCCCTTACACACCTCAACAAAATGGGGTAGTGGAAGGAAAAACCACTCTTTACAAGAATTGGCAAGAACTCTTTTGATCGAAAGCAAAATTGCATCTCACTTTTGGGCTGAAGCTGTTTCAACAGCCTGTTATATCTTAAATCGTGTTTCTCTAAGACTCATTATTGAGAAAACCCCTCATGAAGTTTTCAAAGAAAGGAAGCCAAATCTTGCATACTTTCGCGTATTTGGATGTAAATGCTTTATATTGAAAAATGTAAGTGATCGTATTGGGAAGTTTGAAGAGAAGTCAGACGAAGGAATATTTTTCGGATATTCAACTACAAGCAAAGCATATCGCATCTATAACAAAAATTCACGAATGGCTAAAGAATCCATGAATGTCAAGTTCAATGAAGTTCTTCAGAATCAGAGAGATGAATTTGAACGAAGTTAGACAGTGATACTTGCTGAGAATTCAGAACCAACTGGTGAATCTGAAGCTAATCATGCATCCGACGAAGTTCAGAACCAAGAAAACAATCATCAAGAAACAGACGAATCATTAGAAATTCAGTCAGAATCCAAAGTTTCCAACGATGATCAAGATGAAGGATTCAGTAGAAATTGGAAACACAAATCTAGCCATCCCAAAGAATTAATAATGGGAAATCCAAATGAAGGGATGAGAACCAGATCCAAATTTAAGGAAGCTATGAGCAATATAGCACTAGTATATGAGATTGAACCAAAAGGAATCGAAGAAGCTCTGGCAGATGAAAATTGGATCAATGCAATGCAAGAAGAACTTCATCAGTTTAAGATCAACAATGTATGGGAATTAGTTTCAAGACCCAAAAATCATCCTGTTATAGGAACAAAGTGGGTGTTCAGAAACAAGCTGGACGACAATGGTAAAATTGTCAGAAATAAAGCCAGATTAGTAGCAAAAGGATACTCTCAAGAAGAAGTGATAGATTATGATGAAACCTACGCACCGGTTGCCAGGTTAGAAGCTATAAGATTACTTCTTACTTTTGCTTGTCACAATAATTTCAAACTCTTTCAGATGGACGTAAAAAGTGCATTCCTGAATGGATATATTAAAGAAGAGGTATATGTTGAATAACCACCTGGATTTGAGGAACCAAAAGGTAAAGATCTTGTTTATGCTCTAAAGAAAACTCTATATGGTCTCAAGCAAGCACCCCGTGCTTGGTATGAAAGGTTAAGTAGCTTTCTCTCTAAAAAGAAGTTTGTTAAAGGTAGTGTTGACACCACTCTGTTCATTCAAAGGCATGATAAAGATATCATTCTTGTTCAGATTTATGTAGATGATATTATATTCGGTTCTTCTAACGAATCTCTCTGCAAGAATTTTTCAAAAGTTATGCAGGATGAGTTTGAAATGAGCATGACAGGAGAACTAAGATTCTTTCTCGGACTTCAGATTCTACAAATCAAAGAATGGATATTTATTCATCAAGAAAAATATGCCCTTGAAATAGTTAGAAAATTTGGTTTGGAGAACTGCAAGAAGACTGACACTCCAATGTCATATTCTTCGAAGCTTGACAAAGATGAACAAGGAAAAGAAGTTGATCAGAAGCTATATCGAAGTATGATTGGTTCACTTCTTTATCTTTCAGCATCAAGACCTGATATTCTGTTCAGTGTCTGCCTCTGTGCAAGATTTTAATCAAATCCAAAAGAATATCATCATTCATCAGTCAAAAAGATTATAAAATATATTGACACTTATCCAACTCTCGGACTATGGTATTCAAAAGAATCAGATTTTGTTCTAAGAGGGTATTTAGATGCAGATCTAGCAGGATGTAAGATTGACAGAAAAAGTACCTCTGGAACATGTCAACTCATGGAAAGCATGTTGGTATCATGGTATTCTAAGAAGCAAAGCACTGTAGCACTTTCAACAGTAGAAGCAGAATATATATCACTTGGAAGCTGCCGTGCTCAAATTCTATGGTTAAAACAGCAATTGAAAGATTATGGTGTCAAAAATTCAAATTTGGAGATACTATGTGACAACACAAGTGTCATAAACTTGAGTAAGAATCCTGTCCTACATTCTCGAGCAAAGTATATTGAGATAAAACATCATTTCATACGTGATCATGTTCAGAATAAAGATGTTCATATTCAATACATTGATTTAAAGAACCAACTTGTGGATATCTTCACAAAACCACTCGATAAGGAGGCCTTCAACTATATTCGAGGTAAGTTGAACATTATTTCTCTCTGAAATATATCAGATGCAGGCTCTTCAGATGCAACAGCTTTGGAAGCACAACGCTTTTTATTCATAAGCAAGGTCAGATCTCTTATTTTTGGAATTTATTCATGCATAAGGTTCAAAAGGTATGTTTTCTTTTTTTTTTTACTATTTAGTCTGATTGATTGCTTGATTGATGTTTTCCTCTTGATTTCATTCATTTAGATTAATTGTTTTTCTTTCCAAAAATAACCGTCTGGGCAGTTTTATTTTCCTATTTCAAAACCATTTTGAAAAACTGTCTCTCTTCTCAAACAAAACCCTATCTCGACATTGCACTCCTTCACGCTTGCCTTAAGACCATCTATATAGAAACCTCTCATTTTCTCTCTCAACATTCCTCCCTCGATTCTCATAAAAATCCAATCTTTTTCCACAATGTCTCCAAAATCGTCCTCCTTGTTCAAGAAAGCTAGTACTCCGAGTGAAAAGGCAACGAGGAAATCCTCGAAAATATCTCAAGGAACGAGATCACGAGAAAGCTCTCCACCCAAAGGTATGATTTCGAGCGTTGTAAAGGTTAAGATGACTGAGGAAGTGTTTGACGAGAGAGTGGCTCTCGCTCATTCTGTCAAACCCCTGTACGATGCCTTTAAAAAACAAGGTCAAAGTGATGAGATGGTAAAGAAATTGCTGAATCTTCACAAGTTTTCAAGCGAAAAGGATTTTTTGATGTTTATAAATATGCCTCTTCGTGTTGTAACTCCCATTGCTGTCTCTGGTCCACCAAAGACAAAGAAAAGGAAAGAAAAGGCTGTGGTTCCTAGTATACCAAAAGCAAACCGGACGCCATCAAAGGGAGTGACTATCCGAGAACCTGTTAAGGAAGTGAGTGTCGCGACCTAAAATTCATTTTTAGGTTAATGGATTACCAGATTAATTAATTAAATTAACTAACCTAGTTTGAGCTCTCCCAAGCTCTACCAAATCGCAACTTTGATTTTTTTTCACATGATTTTAGAATTTGGAGTCGCCACTAATCATTTTTGGTAGGTTGATTAGAAACCTAAGTAACCTAGCGGGAGAACTAAATTACTCCTGCAAACCAGAGATTATGAGTTCGGGGACTTGGTTACACTAGTTAATTAAAAATAATGCCCTTTCGGTACCTTAATTCCATGGATATCCTATTTTGGCAACTCTCACTTGATTTATTCCTAAGACCCTGGTAAGGTGTTCTTTTTATGTTTTCACTTTAAAATGAAATGCATAAAGGGTATGAACGCAAACGTTGACATATAAATACGACACACAAATACGGACATACGAATATGATATACGAATACGTATATATGCGAATACGAATACATGCGTGACGTGCGAATGACATTCGTACATGACATGCGAACGACATACGTACGTGACATGTGTATGAATACAATATGCATACGGGATAGACGAATACATATACGTGTGTTACATGCGAAGGACATACGTACGTGGACATGCGAATGATATGCGTACGTGACATGCGTATGAATACAACATGCATGCGGGGATAGACGAATACGAATACGTATGTGACATACGTATGAAGACGCACGAATACGATATGTAACATGCATACATACACCATACAAATACGTGACATATATATGTGACATGCATAGTGATATGTGTATGTAAATACGTACATTTCGATTTTGCCCATAAAGGGCAAAGTCGTCATTTTGAAAAGATGGGATAAAACCCTCATTTTTGAAAAAGAGGGGATAAAACCCTCATTTTGAAATTTTTGATTTTTCTGAATGAATATGCATGGGTTAATAACATATCATAACAGACAAATGTGGATTTGCAAACGTCACGTACGTGACGTGCATACGAGAACAAACAAATACGATATGTCTATACGAACATACGGATAACATAACAAACATACATGAGACATACTACATGAGATGCACATGAATGGCATTTTTTGTATTTTCAGATTTTCCATTTTTTTTTGGTTTTTTGGATTTTCTACATTTTTTTTTGTATTTTGGATGTATTATAAAAGAATGCAAAATCACCCAAAACAAATGAAGATGTGAAGAGAGAGCAGGTAAAGTAAAACTACCCTAAGGACAGTGAAAATAAAACCCGCAACTCGTCGGGTGAATAATTACAGACCAATTAAATAAAACCCGAGACATGATCGGGAATACAACAAAAATGGACCGGAATGGACATCGGTCAAACACCCGTCGCCAAGCCTCGTGGGTCGAGAGTACAACAAAACGGACCGGAATGGACATCGGTCATCTTCCAGTCTTCAAAGCATCGGGCCGAAAGCCAAATGAAAATAATGAACTTATCCAATCGGACATGCACAATCACCAATGAGTTAAGACAATTCAAAAACTCAAAGAGAGTTTAACACGTGCTGATTAAACTTCATTGAGACCATTTTTTACATTTTCCAATGCATTAACACAAAAAATACGAATTAAATCATACTGTCCATGAACATTCTTAGGGAGAAAGCAGTAACCATAAAATACAAAAGAAATAATGAAATGTATGTAAAAATTCTGAGATTTTTTATGTGGATGGGAAAATGTGTCTTTGACAACTTTCATGTTTTACATTCTTATTGAAGAGACACTCATTTTCGTGTAGAAAATGGTCTTTCATGAGAGCTCAGCAGCAAACAAACAAATTTCACAAAACAGACATATTTCAGGATTAAGCTTAAATGGACACTCAAATCTCAAAATTAATGCACAAAACTTTCTAGTCTACTAAACAAGACCCCAATGAACAACTTTCATTTTTTGTGAAGTTTCAAAAGAAGACTCTAAACATGAGATAACTACAAATCAATATGACCACGCACAGAAAAACACTCAGACTCAAGGACGCCAACAGAATTGCATGATTTCATTAAATGCATTAAAAATACGAAACGTGCATGAAGAGGTCTTTATGAAACAAAGTCTAGAATAACCCATGGAAAATCATTTAGCGTGAAAGGTCAGATCAGAAAAATTCCATCTCAGGTTCTGATCGCCATATTTCCAGATTTCTGCTTTCAATTTCGGGACCCTTTTGACATAGCAAACGACGTCAATTTTCGCGCCATAATATATCAAATCGAAGATCTCGAAGTCATCTACGAATGTTCAGTATATTTATTTTCGAGATTTCGTCATCTAAACACGAAAAATTAAGTTACCAGATAATTGCACATGCTGATGCGCCTAGAGCTCGTTGGAGATGAATCCGTCGCGTCGCCAAGGCTTGTTCCACGGCGGCGAATTTTTCTCTCTCAAAATTTTTTTCTCTTGAAATCTCTCCAAAAATTTTTTTTCTCTCCAGTTTTTCTTCAATCTCCCAAAACTCTCTCAAACATCCAAAATTTTCTCTCTAAAAAATTCCCCTCTCAAACTCACTTCTTCCTCCTTTTATAAACCACTCATCTATCTCCCATTCTAATTTTTCCATTAACTCTATCTCCCATTCTAATTTCTCCACTAACTCTTCTTCATTTTCATCTTCCCTTCTCCATCTCTATCTCACATTCTAATTTCTCCACTAACTCTTCTTCATATTCATCTTCCCTTCTCCATATCTATCTCCCATTCTACTAACTCTTCTTCATCTCCATCTTCCCTTCTCTATTCTCATCTTATTTTCTTTATCTTCTCTTCTCCATCTCCTCTTCTCCATCTTCCTATCTTTATCTCCTCTTCTCCATCTTCCTATCTTCATCTCCTCTTCTCCATCTTCCCTTCTCTATTCTAATTTCTCCACTAGCTCTTCTTTTTGTTATTTACAAAATAATCCCTCAAGTATTAGGTATTTGCACTCTAGTCCATGAGATTTTAAGTATTTGTAATTCAGTCCATGGAGAAATATTTCTTTAAGTCCAAATCTCATGTTGAATTTAAGCTCATTTCTTGCTATTGAAAATAATGCAAAATTTAATTAAAGCCTTGTTTGTAAAATTGAGTCATTCTGGGTATAATTGGACCAAGATGAAAATTTGGAATATTAAAGAACAATGTTACAACTCTTAAAAGTGAAAAATGAAAATAAATTGACTCAAATTGAATTTTTTTAGGCCCGATTCGAGATTATGCTCGTTAAGGAATACACGACCTCGAATTGGATTTTTTAAATTTGCGATGGCCAACATGAAAAGGGATTTAAAGGAAAAATATTGACTATTTTTATGTATTTTTGTGGCCTCAAATGCTATTATTTATTAAATATTTTTCTAATTTCTAAAAATTATATTTAAAAAAATACAAAAAATATGAAAAATTATTTTTTTACTCAAAAATGGTTGCCTAAGCTTGGCCAAGGCTTCTAAAGTTGATTTTGCAATTTTCTCATTTTTATAGATTTTCTATCAATTTTAGAAAATAAAAATACCGAAAAATACTGAAAATATGAAAAATCATTTTTTGGTCAAAATTGGTTCCCTAGGCTTGGCAAAGGTTTCCAAAGTTAATTTTTTCAAATTTATGAATTTTTATGGATTTTCTATTAATTTTAAAAAAGAAGAAAAGAAAAGGTGATTGAAAATCAGGTGTCAACAGTGAGTGATGATGAGACAAAAAGCAAGATTGATGAGGATGATGACGTTGTTTTCAGAAATTTCAAAAGGAACTTGTTTCGAAGGACCAAAGAGAAGAATTTTGATAACTTCTTATTTGTGTCTCAAAAGCATGTCAAAAAGTTTGAGGCATTGAAGGAAAGAGGTGTTATGTCCCACAGAGTGTTTGATTTGAACTACTTTGTTGCTGCTGAAATCCCCATAAAGAAACATTTGACTGAGATGAAGTTGGAAAATTTTCTCTCGATAAGAACTCGAATTTTTCCTGACTCTGTTGCATACTTCTACTCAACAATTTTCTTAACTGATTTTGAGTCCATTTCCTATAACATTGGAGGTGAAGTATATCATCTGAACGTGCATGAGTTGGCAAAACTGATGGGAGTAAGGAAGAGGGCTTTCAAGCCCATTGACATCAAGCCAGAGGAAGCATATGCCTACTTGACAAGGAAGGAGCACTATAGCCGAGACTCAAAGGCACACATTGCCTACAATGACTTCCCTCTAAAGCACCTCATCATGCACAAGATCGTCATTGAATCTTTGAGGCCAAAAGCAACTTCTAGAACTGACATCAGCAAGTATGAGGCCAAATTAATGTGGGCACTGGTCACAGGGTATGATTTTTCTCTTGCACACACTGTCATCCTGCATATGTACAGAACAGTGCATAAGCAAAAAGGGCAGTTGCCCTATGTAGGACTAGTTCAGATGATCCTCAACTACCACAAGATTCCACCCTTTAAAGAACTAACTCAAGAGAGCAGCAAGATACTCACTGCAGGTGAAAATATGATACAGAAAAATGGTTTTAAACAAATGGATGGAAAGTGGTATAACAGGAACAAAGAAAAAGTTCTGATTGAGTTAGAGTTTGAACAGGTTGAAAGGTCGGTAAAGAGAAGAAAGACCATGGCCAAGAAGGGAAAAGAAGTCGTTGTCCACAGTGAATTTTCTTCTGAAGAATATGAAGTGATGTCAATGGAAGAGGATGAAGAAACAGAAGAAGGAGAAAGAGTAGAAGAGAAGGAAACAGAGGATGTAGAACAGGAAGAAGGAGAGGAATAGACAGAGAAAGAAAAAGAGCAGGAGCAAATGGAACAACAGAAAGTCTCATCTGAGGATGATGAGAAAACTCCAACTGCTTCACCCAAGGAAAGTGAGAAGGTGGAAGAGGAGGTCAATGACGATGACCAAAGCAAGGATGGACAAGAGCATGCTGATGAGCAGGAGGTTCTTATAGATCAGGGCCTACTTGAAACTCATGATCAAGAAGAATGTCTTGAAAAAAGGGAAGAACAAGCTGACCAGGTAGCACCAAAAGTAGACTCTGTTATGATGCAAGAAATAGTCAAGATAGCATCTGAAGCAGCCACTGTTCAAATGGAAGAAGCAGAAGAACAACTGGGAAAAAAGGAAGAAGAAGAAGCCAAGACAACAGCTGAAGTAGACACTGTCTTGATAACAGAAGCAGTTGTTGATTCAGGTGCAGGCTTGTCTCCAGTTCAGAAAAAGGATGATCATCTGGTCGAACAAGAGGACGAAGAAAATGTTTCGCACCCTGAAGAAATTCAGATTGTTGTTCCGAAAGTCAGATCTGCTGAAGAAGAAGTTCATATGAAGACCTTTGTGTCATCAGACAAGGCACATGAGACTTCAGACAAAACCCCTTCTCAAATTTAGGGGGAGGTTAGTCTTGAGAAGGTCGTTGCCATGATTAAAGAAACAACCTAGTCAGAAGCTCAGAATCAGCCATCTTCTACAAGTACACTCCATCCAGCTGCAAACTTAGATGCCATTTTCAAAGGGCTGCTGGAAACAAAATCTTCTCACGAGAAGATTCAGAAGGAAGTTGATCGCTTCAAGGCTGAGATGATTCAGAGGATGGATCTGTTGAAACAGAAGGTTGAGAAGAGGATGAATAGATTTGAAGCAATGCTTGACAAGTACTGTCGCCTTTTCTGTGCTGAAATAGCAGGACTCACTTCTTACACATTGGTCCGAGATGAAAGGAGCAGTAAAGTTGCATCACCAATCGAGCCTTTCAAGGATTACGAGGCTTTCGTTAGTTCATGGGAAAAACCTGCAGAACCCTTCAAGAAGATAGACAAAAAGCAGACTAATATTCTATCGTCCTCCAACCAAAACCCATCTCCATCTATTTAAAATCTTATTTTTAAAATTGATCATTTCTGTCTTTTGACTTGAATATGTATGAAACTCGTTATAAGTATCCTTGTTATTCTCCTTCATGCTTAAATATTTATCGTTTTGTTGATGACAAAAAGGGGGAGAAATTTATTTGCAGGGAGAACAACATATGGTATGGTGAACAACAGGATGGTGAACAGAAGGACTTTTGTATCGAATATTGTGCAGATGGACAAAGAAGATTATGCATCTGTTTCATGCGCAAAGACATATGCAAACCAAGCAAACCGATTCATTTCATCTTTTAAAACAAATGAAAAGAACCATACTGTTTTTCACATTATCTTATTTTTCGTAACAACATCCATTTAATGAAGCTTATATTGAGGAAGTTTTGTCATCATAAAAAATGGGGAGATTGTTGAGGAAGTTTGTCCCTCTGAATGTTTTGACTCTGACAAAACTTTCCTTTTCCATTTTGGAATTAAGTTAATATATTGAAATTGCTTTTGCAGAGATGGGTTTGTGAAAAGAAACTCATATGAATCAAGATATGATGTTCAGATTCAAGAGAGAGATGTCATGTATCTGCTTCTAAATCTGTAGAAGTAAAAGTGTTCAGATGAAAGAGGAACTGCCACTGAATATGTCAGAAGGAAGAGCGTTGTCTCTGAAGCCTTTAGATGAAGAAGAGTTCCGTTTAAAGACTTCAAGGAAGTTGCATCTGAATACTTATGGGCTAGAAGATTTTTGTGACTCATCAGCAAGAATCATCTAGAAGCAAAAATCCCTACTTAACTCTGAAGAGAATCAGAGGAACTTCAGTTGTAAACTAACTCTGAAATATGTTCAGACACAAATTCAGACTCGGTCTTATAAGAGACACTGAAGACCCACGTATGGCAGGTTTTCAAGATGGCTAGGATATCTATGGAAGTTTGTGTGATTTGATTGACCGGATTCTTATCCCATCAAATCAGGAGAATATCTACAGTTGGATGACACCTTCCATATACAAAGAATATTGAAGATTGGATTGACTCTACTTATGGAAAGCTGAAGTTCGAGTTGTATGGGCGATTGACTCTGAAGCGTTCAAACTCTGCTACAACAGCTAGAAGATCTTCTCGTGATACAGTCTCTGTGAATCAAGATTGATGACGATTAATCTATGATTGAGGAGCGATCCTTGCAACACCTTGACCAAACGGCTAGTTTAAGGTTAGAGGAGTATAAAAGAGGATCAACGAAGACGATTAGGCAGAGAGACGAACTGAAAATTTCAAAGCTCTGAGCGATTCAAACTTGCAACTATTCTCTTGTACACGAGAGACATCACTTACATGTGTTGAGAGGTTATTCTGTTCTTCATGAGAAGCATACAAATTCTTGTAATCCTCATTTACACATAGTGGAAATCAGCCTATCATCGTCAGCGTGGGAGAATGGACGTAAGCTTGATATAAGCTGAACCACTATAATTGTTGTGTGTAAGATTCTCTATCTTATAACTCTGATCTTTGTGTTTTGCACGCCAGCGTTAGCATTCAGAATCTGCATGCTCAGAAGTTGCATATTTGCATTCAGATTCATAAATTGTTCACGATCAAAATCACTAAATACACTTGTTCAGATTCAGATTCTGCATACATTTTGATTTGACTTTTAATTCCGCATCTTATCATCAAATTTGTCTTAAATCACCTATTCACCCCCCTCTAGGTGATATTGCTAGACTCAACACTAGGTACTTCCAATTTGTTGAAGGTTTGATGCGGTTTCTTACTTCACATATTTCCTAAACCATTGTATCATGTCTGAATGAGCCTCCATTGCGGTAGCTTCGTCTTCAACCTCATATCTTGTCCTCCATCCACGAGAGGTTTTAGGAAAGACCTTCACAAATTCGTCGACCTTCACAACATCATCGAAAGAGAATCATTTCCAAACTTCTCGTGCGCGAGAAACTACGACGCACAAGAGAGTTGGATTCTATTTAAGAATCTGAAGATCCTGGTATGGAAGCACCATTTGAGACCCCCCACAAATCACAGTGATTAATGATATTGAACATCATTTGGAGAGAGATAAGGCTATCTAGTGCACTAGGGCAAAAGCCTCATTAACAGAAGATAAATTCATCCATGATGTTATTCGAAAGAGACAGGTTTAACTGGCCCAAAAACAATTAAGGAATTGAGGAAATTTGCATCTGATCAAAAACTTTGCCCTATCTGGTCTTCTCTTTCAATGGCAATTAGAGTTGGACACTGCTCCGCTTTCGTGTTGGACAATGGAGATTGTTGAGTACCAGCTTACAAGAAAGAACTTTATCTTTCCAACACCAATGTTCCGATTGTTGAACATGTAAAGCACCATCAACTTTTCGAATGATTTAACATCTGAGACAATCGCAGATTTATCAGAAGGCATACTCATACAAAGATCAAAAGCAATGGACTTTCTTACCTTAGGCTTAGCAGTAAGCACCTCTTCAAACTGTTTGAGGAGTTCTGGTGGAGCAATTTCATCAACCTCAGCTCCTAGCACAGCAATAGGAACCTTAACCCCTGCCAACGGACCAATCAGCTGAATAAACTAGTCATGAAAGTGCCCCAGTTAAATGCTAAATCGACTGTCTTTCAGCCATGCTAGGCATACTTCAATTAGCCCATTAACACCTATATACATCTTTCATGGCCGCTGGAATAAAATGGTTTTACAATGTTTGAAGAAATGCAACTTCATGTACAGACTAACTTTTTTTAGTACTTCAACTTGTAACGTATATCAAGAAGCTGCAAAGTTTGTAGGGTTGCGAAAATGGCGTAGACATACCCTTAATATCATCAGGAGTGACAAGTGCAGGGTGTAATATCACCCCAGCTTGGATAAGCTCACGCTTGCCTAACTCAACCACAACCTTTTCCTGAACAGACAACATTTTAAGATAAGCCAGCATAAAGAATAGTATCATAGGATAAAAACAGTATGAAATGTCATCAAGAGAAATTCTTTTGTCTGATGTGTTGGTCAATGATCTGAAGATATGCTTCACGTACCACCCCCAACAAAAGCCTGCTGTCCCAAATTTAGATATGCCTTTACTTTTCAGAGCTTGGAGAACTGGTAATGTATCATCAAATCCCGATTCCTGTAAAATCGGTTTCTAGCTTTAGGCAAAAGAGATATCTATAGGGAACATGCACCTTCCACACTGAGATGAAATTCAACATAACCAAACACTGACAACAAGAATAACTCGACACAGATCACACTGATCAAGCATAACACAACAATAATACATGAAAAACCCTTTAAATGGGACAACGAAGCACCATGGAGTGACGGAATTCGCTAATTGGTGCATAATCCAGACTTCAACACCAAAACATTTAATGATGTGAACTTCTTTCCACAAGCTATATGATTACAGGCTTCAAATTACAAAACTATTGTCTACAATCTTCAAGACTCCAAGCTCCAAACTAGGAAACATCTGTAAATCCACGTGAGCTGAGCTGCAGAAAAGCGTTTTCAAATAACCGTACAATATGGATACCTATTGGAAGTAAATCTATGTTATGAATCAATCAAAAATGTCTCTCCTATCTCGTGTAAATTCAGGTGTCATGAACTTCACCACCTTAAAGGATTGATATTCTCGTCAATATCAACCTATGACCTGCAGGGATAACCCTTCCCTCGCTTGTCAGATCAACGACATAGTCTATTCTCGAATCACACATCTTCTTGAGAGATCGTCTTGAGAGATCTTCTTGAGTGATTCATAATAAAGAACTGCCCCACGAATGGTCACCACTTCCTTTGATTACTCAATAACTCTTTCGAGGGCTTGACATATGAGGTTTCAAGTGGGTTCACACAAATATCAGAGGGAGACGCCTCTAGTGTAGTTTTGAGGACGGACTAGCCCCCTAGCCAATTAGAAGAAGGCAGAGAGTGATTGTCCCGGCGAGAGGACTTGAATAAGCCGGGGAGGAGTTTGTGTGACACCTCGAGTCTCACATCAGATGGGAGGGGTCTTTCTTAAGAGATTCATAAATAAGCACTCATCCGGAAATGGTCACCGGCTTATTTGATTGCTTTTACATTACTTTTAGGGGTTTTGTCTACACGAAACAGATCTAATTGTATCATACCACCATGTCAAAGAAGAATGTAAATCAGGAACAATTGCAATAATATGACCTCTGTCTTATAGAAAATCCCAACCCATGGTTTAACTCTTTGTCTTGGGTGCACAATGTGCATTCTCTTCGAAGTTTTAAGACTTCCAATGGCAAGAAACACTTTTAGGAATCGACACGAAACAAGGCCATAGGTATCAACGCTGTTGTTTCTCAAAGAATATAAGGAGAATTGACAACAAAAGCTGTATTTTTGCAGCAAAATCAGAATGAATTGGAAGGGGAACTTTTCTTATTCAGAAATCTAAAATTTGCTTGAAAAACAAACTCAAGGCTGAAGTTACGTTATAAACACATGTTGCTCACTAATTAATAGCTTGCTTGATCCACAAAATCAGCAACAAACTAACAGAATAGCAAAAAATAAGCAACTAAACAATCCTACAAGATAGGACCGATCAAATAAAGATAACGACTAACTAATTTCTTAAAAATAGGACATCATCAAATTGACTCAATAAAATAAAAAGTAATATTGTAGTCTTGATACATCAACACTCTCCTCCTAGATCAAGTGCTGCACACTTCTAGGTTTGCCCTGAGAAGTTCAAATCGACCAACATGAAATGACTTAGTGAATATATTTGCAAGTTGGCCTTCAGAATTGCAATACACCGATTTCACCTCTCGAGTTTTTTGCACTTCTCTCAAGAAGTAATACTTGATCTTAAAATGTTTTATTTTTCCATGAAACACTGGATTCTGTGAAATGGCCAGAGTAGCTTGATTGTCCACAAATACTTCGACGCCTTCTTTTTTCTCCAAATGCAGATCATCCATAAGCTTCTTCAACCATAATGCTTGATTTACAGCTGCAGTAGCTGCAATGAACTCAGCTTCTGCAGTTGATTGAGCCATTATTTCTTGCTTCTTTGAACTCCAAGAAAAACATGCTGATCCAAATGTAAAACAATAACCGGAAGTGCTTTTCATATCATCCATTGAACCTGCCCAGTCACTATTTGAATATCTTTGCAACTTAAACTCTTGAACTTTACAAAACTTAATCACATATGAAAGAGTACCCTTTAAGTACCTCAACACCCTCTTTGCAGCTACCATATGCAACTCACTTGCACAATCAAGAAATCTAGACAAGACACTTACAGGAAACATGATGTCTAGCCTAGTTGCAGTGAGATACATAAGACAGCCAATCAAACTTCTATAAATTCTTTCATTTGCAGGTTCTGATCCATCATTCTTATAAAGTTTTTTCTTCTGACCCATTGGAGTACTCACACTCTTACACTCCTCCATATTGAATCTTTTCAGGATCTCCTTCAAGTACTTCTTCTGATTGATAAAAACTTCATTTTGAGTCTGCCTAACTTCCATTTCCAGAAAATACGACATCTCACCAAGATCAGTCATTTCAAACAACTTTATCATCTCTTGCTTAAATGCAGTAATCTGAGCACTATTACTTCCTGTCACTAGCATATCATCTACATAAAGTGACTCCACTACTAAGTCAGATGCTAACTTCTTAACATATAGAGTGGATTTACTTGGACTTTTCTTGAAACCCAAGCCCAGTAAATGCTCATCCATCTTACTGTACCATGCTCTGGGAGCTTGCCTCAAGCCATAGAGAGCCTTTCTTAGCAAATAAACTTTCTTCTCCTGGCCTAGTGTGACAAAGCCTTCTGGCTGCTCAACATAAATCTCCTCCTGCAACACTTCATTAAAAAAAACAGATTTTATATCTAACTGATATACCTTCCATCCTTGTTGAGCTGCCAAAGCAAGAGTCATTCTAATTATATCTAGTCTTGTTACAGGGGCAAAGGTTTCTGAGAAATCAACTCCCGAAACCTGTGCATATCCCTTCAACACCAACCTGGCCTTATACTTATTCACTGAGCCATCAGGATTGAGTTTGGTCCTGAAAACCCATTTTACTCCAATCACCTTCCTATCTTCAGGCCTTTCCACTAGCTCCCATGTTTGGTTCTTTTCAATCATAGCCAACTCTTCATTCATTGCATTTATCCACCTCTGATCACCTTTAGCTTCCTCAAAACCTGAAGGTTCCAAAACGGCCACACTACACCTCTGATATATATCAGTCAGAGATTTGGTACATCTAATTGGAACATCATCCACCAACTCGTCAAGTTCTAGTGAGACCTCCTTGTGCTTACCTTATGACTCAACTGTCTAGTCCCATTGCTCATCTTCCAAGAATTGAACATCTCTGCTAGTGATCACCTTCCCTGTCTATGGTTGATAAATCCTGTAGGCTTTCGACATTAAACTGTAGCAAACAAAGATTCCAGGTTTAGCTTTCTCTTTCAACTTATCTCTCTTGACCTGAGGAATATGAGAAAAACACAAACAGCCAAACACTTTCAAATTTCTTAAAATTGGCTTAACACCAAACCAATCTTCAAAGGGCGTCTTCTTCTCCAATACCCTTGCAGATAATTTGTTCAGCAAAAAAAACTGTTATGTTTGCTGCTTCTGCCTAAAACTCTTTTGGCAGATTTTTCTCATGCAGCGGACACCTAGTCATCTCCATAATTGTTCTATTCTTCCTCTCACTAACTCTATTTTGCTGTGGAGAGTAAGGAGCAGTAAACTGATGCTCAATTCCAACCTCTTCACATAAAGAGTTAAACCTCTGTAAAGTGTATTTTGTTCCATTATCAGATCTGATGACCTGAATCTTGCAACCACTTTGGTTCTCAACCCATCTCTTAAAATTCAGAAATATCTCAACAACTTCTGAGTTTTGCTTTATGAAATAAATCCAGCACATTCTAGTATAATCATCAATGAAAATAATGAAATACCTATTGCCATTCAGTGAAGGAGTCACTTGTGGACCACAGAGATCTGTATGAATAAGCTGTAGCTTCTTTGTAGCTTTCCAAGTTGATACTTTGAAAGGAAGTCTTGTCTTCTTGCCCAGAAAACAAGCCTTGCATTTTATGATATGCTCTTCCAAACTTGGTAATCCCGTTGCCATTTAATTCCTCTGCATGAACAACAAGCCTTTGTGATGAATGTGCCCCAATCTCTTATGCCATATCTTTGACTCACTGGCTTGACACTTGAATGCCACTTGCTCCTTCTCGAGAGGATTCAGAGAAAAACTCTTCTGCTGCATCTTTATTTTGAACATGTTTTGACTATCGGAGTCAAATATCAAATACTTCCCCTCTTCAAATATCACTTTAAATCCCTTTTCTACTAATTGCCCCACACTCAGTAAATTTTGATCAATCTCAAGTACATACATCACATCAGAAACTAGCTTAGTTCCAGCACAACTCTCTATTGCTACCATCCCTTTACCTTTCACTTCTAAGTACTCACCATTCCCAATCCTCACTCTTGACCTCAATGACTTGTCAAGATCTATAAATAAATTTTCATCACTTGTTATGTGGTTTGTGCAACCACTATCAATAAGCCAACTATCGCATGGAGTGCTAGAGGAGAAGCAACAAAAGTTGATCTACCTCTTACTAAACTGCAGCATGTGCCTCACCTTGCTGATGATCTCCCTTCTCTTTATAAAACTTCTCAATATGCCCAAGCTTTTGACATTTTCTGCATCTTACATTTGGCCTCTTCCAACACCTAAAATGTGGATGATTCTGTTTTCCACAATGCCAACATGAGGAATACCTTCCCCAATTATTCTTGGAATTACCAACATTATTCTCTCTCGTAGTAACTTCTGAACCACCACTGCCATTCCATTTCTTCTCTTTCCACTTCTTGCCTTTCCCTCCTACATTCTGCTGTTCTTTGTCTGCAAAGCTCCTTCGGTACTACCTTCTAACCTCATTAACCTCCTCTGCTCTTGTGCTTGCAAAGCACTTAGTAATTCTGCAAATCTGATCTGAGACAAATCCTTGGTATTCTCCAAAGTGCCAATGGTTGCCTCAAACCTTTCGGGCAAAGAGACAAGAATTTTCTGCACTAACCTATTATCAGAGAGGTCAGTGTCGAGAACTCTTGCCTGATTTGCAGTGCTTATTAACTTATCAGAATACTCCTTAATTGTCTCAGACTCCTTCATTTGTAGTCTCTTGAATTCTCTGATCAGATCCAGCCCCTTCATGCTTCTGATCCCTCTCATCTCCTTAATACTCGGCTTTAAGGAAGTCCCAAATAGTTTTGGCTGATTCACAAGCCATAATTCTGCTGAAAATGGCAGGTGAGATAGCAGAATATAGACAAGATTTTACCTTTGCTTTCCTTGTTGTTCTCTCATTGTGATACTTGATTTGATTGATGGTTGCGTCGTCAGGAAGGGGAGTAACTTCATAATCTTGTTCCACAACTTCCCAAAAATCACAACCCTCTAGATAGGCTAGCATTCTTACCGACCAAGCTTGATAATTTTCTCCATCAAACACTAGTGGAGCCATGGTTAAAAAATCACTCAATCCTGCCTCCATCTTGCCTCAGCTTCTATAGATGTAAACACAATTCTCAATCAATCTCACAAGTCTCTCATAGCCCCTTAAGATGAACGAAGCTTTGATACCAATGTTGTTTCTCAAAGAATATAAGGAGAATTGACAACAAAAGTTGTATTTTTGCACCAAAATCAGAATGTATTGGAAGGGGAACTTCTCTTATTCAGAAATCTAAAATTTGCTTGAAAAACAGACTCAAGACTAAAGTTACATTATAAACACACGTTGCCCACTAATTAATAGCTTGCTTGATCCACAAAATCAGTAACAAATTAACAAAATAGCAAAAATATGCAACTAAACAATCCTACAAGATATGACTGATCAAATAAATATAACGACTAACTAATTCCTTGAAAGTAGGACATCAGCAAATTGACTCAATAAAATAAAAAATAATATTGCAGCCTTGATACATCAACAAGCGCACTCAATCTGACTACCCATTGATAAACAACCTAACATTTTCAACAATCTCAAAGTTACACGTAACAATTAAGCAGGATATTGCATTAGCGAAAGCTAAAAGAATGCTAAGGACTTACAGACCAGTAGTTCCAACAATTAGGGATTGATGAGTGATAGACACTAAGTTTGAAAAGGACTGAGTTGAATACATTAACTATTCAAAGGACCCAAAGATGGAACTGTGTCATACAAAGGTGCCTACTAGGAAATAAAACATACGAGGAGACAGAACATACCACTCCACGATCTTTCACCCAAATTGGTATGGGCCTCTCAAGATCCTCAGGTGCATAGGGATCTCCATAGAAATAGTCAGGAGCGACCACGAAGAAACCTGCAGCCACGAGTTTGTCCGCGAGTTCCCCGTGAATTCGGAAGCATGGGGACAGTCAAGTTTTCGGAAGAAGTCGCGTGTAAATACAAGACACTGCTATTTGGCATGGTACTTCCATTTTCAGGAATTCAGCTCATTTACGAAAGCTGATGATCCATACCTAAATTTCGGAGCTTCATACCCTGTACCATCAAGACACCCAATTCAAATTAGAATATCATAGGTACATCACAAGTAGCAAAACTAGAACTAAAAAACGTAAGGAAAAGAAAAAGAGTGAAACTTTCACAAACATGATACCACACACTAAAGATGTCGGAGAGGAGAATGATGGCGAGCTTGGAGTCCGGCGAGCTGACAACGTAGGCGTTGAGGCCGCCCAGTTGCTCTACGTACCCCGCCCCACTGCTCGAGTCGAGGGTTGGAGGGTTTTTGCAGCATTGTGGACCAGACATTGCTATGAATATGAATCTCCTTCCCTTCGATGATCCACAAACTTATGAGACGAAGACGAAGAAGAAGAGAAGCAATGAGTGAGTGAGTGAAGTAGCAAAAAAGAACGCTTACATACGTTTGACGATTCCATTATCGCATTTTGCATCACCGCGGACGTCAATAATTTTGTCCAACAAATAATTCACATAAATGCCCCTACCTTTAACACAATATATATATATATATATATATATTCCGAGGCGGCTGAGTGCTGCTTATAATCATGGCCACGGTTTCAGAACCGGCAGTTTTGATTTTAAATTCGGAGAAATCTGAACCTTAAGTGATGGTTCTTATTCCAGTTTTGAACGGGCAGCTTTGGGCCCAGTTCCGATTTTGAACCAGAGGTTCTAGCCCGGTTCCAGTTCAAAATTGAAAATGGAACCGCTAATTCGGTTCCAATTTTGATTACGGTTTTTGAGTTTAAAAATTAAATTATAATGAATTTGTAATAAAATTGTAATCAAATTATCAAATGATGAATAATGAAATTAAAAAAATAAATTATGAAATTATGAATTATCAAATAAAGATTGTAATCAAATTTGAGGGGAAAAAAGGGAGGGAGAGTGGCTTGAACTTAATGAATTATCATTAAGCGCCTACATATTGTCACGCCCCACCCCTCTCGAGCGGCCACGGGACAGAGCCTCTGATACGCGAGCCTCATCTGATGCCCAAACTAATTGCGATCACCCAGGTAAAACATCGCAGCCAAACAACGGCTATCGAAACATGCAAGCGAAAGCGTACGCGCAACTCCCGACAACCAAACAGGTAGGTAGATAGTTGACAGTAGCCAATTCAAAGTTATAAACAATATAACTTGATTATAAACAAGGGTGCCATGAACAAACTGATCATATATATATATATATATATATATATATATATATACAGAATATGCATAGCACAACAAACAGACTATAAAAAGGAAACTCGCCCCTACGATCACACGCTCAAAATGGTACCCGGGCGCTCCAACTCAAAAAGGGACAGATTACTGAACCCTATAACCCTAGCCTGACTCGGCTCCGCTGTCCTCGGAAGATGGCGGCTTCTCAGGATCAGGCTCGTTAGACACCATTGGGATAGGCTCAACTGCCAACTACGCCGCGTCGACGAGGTCGATCTCGTGGCCGTCGATCTCCATGGGCCAGTACTCCGCAGGGTCCTCCTCCATCGGAGCCGGGTCAATGACCTCGCCTCCGAACGTCACAGGGTCTACCATCCCGTACTCATCCTCGCTCTGAATGTCTACGTCCATGCCTGTGATAGGTCCGCTAAAAACTAAGTCTCGTTTCTTGTACCAGGCTTCGAACCTCAAGGGTTCCAAAAACTCTCCGCCCTCATCAACCCAAACTATGCACTCTACTCGCTTATACTCAGTATTATCGCTAGGGCCATAATATAAGGATTCCCACTGCTCTATCTCCTTGGGTTCTCCAAAAAGCACTCCCAAATTTTCCATAACTATGCTCGCGGATCTGTAAGGCGATCAGCCACAAGTGAGTCTAATGACTCAGCGAGTAAACGTGCAGTCAAAACATATAGGCAAGCTCATGCAGATAGAATTCCACATGCGAAATATGAACATATACCACATGCCACGTCAGACTCATTTATTATCGTCAATCAATACATGCAATTCAATGTCAAGATTTGACATCTGATAGGCACAGATAACTTTCTCAGAATTACTATGATTCGTTCTCATTTCATAAAAATTCTCAGGTGGCCTCGGTAAGCGAAAAGACTACAAGCCAGAACTACGACACCGCCCGTTCTCGTACCAATCGCATTGGTCGAGCCATTCTCACCCCTATCGCTCCAATTCTCACGCCAGTCCCGTCGGCTGAGCACAACTTATTCTCAAGTGCGAACCGAAATCAATTCAATGGCCACCAACTCATGTTTCAAAGGCACCGGCACGTAACTCAATGGCCAAACTAATTAATTTATCTCACGTGCCCTATTTTAAAAAGAAATGACCAAATATTTCCCTTTTTATTGCCAAAATTTCCACGTAAGGCCCGAAATGACAATAAAATAATTCGTCAACACACGTAGGCATTCTCAAATATTATTTGAACTCAGCCCAAGCCCTCCGGGCATCAGAAATCATCACGTGGAATATTTCCCAGTCAAATTTTTTATATAAAATGCCTCAATTTTTCACTTTTCAATACTCAAATCACACATGACTCACAAGACATGTCATTTTCAAATCCTACTCAAATTGGGCAGCATGTGCACAGTGCACAGTGTGTCGTGAACAGTGAAAACAGGGCACTATTTGGCACGTTTTTATGAAAAATGCCTCAAAACCCGTTTTCCGATATCCGAACTTTATCAAACCCACATCGCTCATCATAATCAACCAATTTAACTATCACATTCTCATAATATATCATGGAATAAATCAGTTAGGAATCAATCCAAACTTCCTCAACAAAATTGGCATTAATCTAGAATTGTTTCAACCGGTTTTGATCCAAAACGGAACCAGTTTTTGACATTCCTTTATCACGAAATTTGGGCAGCATGTACTCTCAATCTAACCACCTAATAATCTCACACAAATCAGCATTATATCACCTAAACAGGCCACATAATTGAGCACAAAATTCTGCCCAATTCTTCTCACTCATACATAGAAAAACCAGTACTGATTCAGCCGGTTTTAACTAAACTAAACAGTCCCAAATTTTAATCCAATTCACAAACCAAAAGTTTACATATATTATACAATAAATCTAGAACGTTTACTCACCTCAACAACCTGGAAAGTCCACGAACAGAGCTGGAATAGAAGCTCAAAACAGAGAAGTAAATAGCTTCGCGTACCTCTCGCTCCAACTGAAATTTCGAGAGTTCTAGAGTTGATCTTGCGGTGATTTTTGATTTAAAATTTCAAGGAGACAAAGAGAAGAAACTTACTGATGGTCGGAAATTGAACCGACGAGTCGAAGGCCCCGAAAATGGCGAAACACTACCGAAACAGCAGCAGAAAGTCGAACTGAGGAGGGCTGACTTTGATTCGGTACTATGATTTCTATAGGAGGCTTTTGGATGATCCGCTTGAAGATTATCGAAGCTTAGGGTCTTACGAGTACACAGCCGAAAACGGTGCACGATTTGGAGTTTGGGTGCGCGCTGGAACCCGAGAGAGAGAATTGAGAGAGAAGGAGTGACCAGCAGCAAGAGAGCAGAATCAGGGGCTCCTCCACTTGAATTTTTACTTCAATTGAAGAGAGAGAGAGAGCAGCCATTGGCCAGCCAAAGGCTTGTTCTCCAAGTACACAAAGCTTGGTGAGCAAGCTTGGCCCCAAAAGTCAATTTGATGTCCAATGAAAGCTTGCCAAATCCAATGTGGGCCATGCTTGCCAAAAAGTCAATTAAGTGACCAATGAGAGGATGCCAAGTGGCATCTTAGGTGGATTTAAATAATTTAATTTATTCGCGAAGAAACGAGACCCGGCGACTCGATCGGTAGAGCGAATTTTTGAAAATTGAGAGTTTACAGCCTAAACGATCCTATTGATGAGGCAAACCCAAATTTAATGTCCAAACTCTCTAAAAACTCACTAATTAATTTCTAAGGAACTGAGAGCGAACCGGGGGCAAACGGTCATTTTCACTTATCGCCTCCTTCGCGGCGCTCCAAGTTAATTCCAATACTCTGAAGTCCAGTACGATGTCCAATTCATTTATTGTGAAGCCTTGAGACTTTCGACTGCCCTAAATCAGAAATCCGTTTCGTGGCCACATTCATTGACTCGTGACTTTAACAAATGCTTAGGCCAACGGGTGGCGGATAGGAGATACGCGTATCGACCATCAGGTCCACGTACTTTAAATCCTAAATCGTCCTTCTCTTTTGGTTATCCATCCCGAGGTGATCAATCTCGACTGAGATCTGACTAGAGTGCAAGCAATAAAATATATCAATTCTATTTAGATATCTGAGAAAGGATCAAAAATCCAGGGCGTTACAATTCTTCCCTCCTTAAAGAAATTTCATCCCTAAAATTACAACTGACCAGTAATTACAACATTTAATCAATCAGGTAGGGATATTTACAACATTCCTTCCGTACCATGCTTTTCCCAAATGACTTTAACCAGTGGCATCGTCTTCGTTCTCAGAACATGTTCCCGCCTATCCTCGATTCTAACTGGTCTCTCTACGTAGGACACTCTATCGTCCACGTCTATAATTTCATGATAGAGGATATGCCCAGGGTCTGGTTCATACTTTCTCAACATTGATACATGAAAGACGTTGTGCACTTGAGACAGGTTCGGTGGCAAAGTAAGCCGATAAGCCAATCCTCCGACCCTTTTCAGGATCTCGAATGGGCCTACGAATCTCGGGCTCAATTTACCCTTTTTCCCAAATCGAGATAGTGTCGCGACCCTCTAAAAAAAAATTTAAATTTTAAAGGGGTTAACGGATTATTAGGTTAATTAGATTTGACTAACCTAACGCGGACCCTCCCAAGCCCTACCGAATCGCAACTTTGGTTTTTGTTTAAATGATTTTGAAATTTGGAGTCGCCACTAATCGTTCTTGGTAGGTCGATTAGAAACCTAAATAAATTAGCGGGAGAACTAATTTATTCCTGCGAACTAGAGATTACGAGCTCGGGGACTTGGTTACACTAGTTAATTAAAACTAATGCCCTTTCGGTACCTTAATTTCATGGATATCCTAATTCGGCAACTTAGGCTTGGTCTATTCCTAAGGCTCTAGTAGGGTATTCTCTTTTGTGTTTTCACTTTTTAAATAAGATGCATGGATGGTATATATTTTTATTTGTTATATTTTTTTTAAGTGTTAAAGATTCCCTGAAGCCGAAAGAGGGAGTGTGTTAACGACTTCTGTGTAGTATTACGACCTACTCATCTTTTGGGTTTGATGAATCAAAAATTAAATTATAGGAAGTACATGACAGTGAATAAACACCTCCAATGGGAGGCCTAGCATTGGCTTGTCTCTTTCCTTTGGGATTTAAGGTACAGGTATTTAAGTTGCAAGTATTTAAACTACTGTAAGTAAAAACCTCCAATGGGAGGCTAAGCATTGGCTTGGCTCTTCCCTTTGGGATTTAAGGTACAGGTATTTAAGTTGCAGGTATTTAACTACTGTAAGTAAAAACCTCTAATGGGAGGCTAAGTATTGGCTTGGCTCTTCCCTTTGGGATTTAAGGTACAGGTATTTAAGTTGCAGGTATTTAACTACTGTAAATAAAAACCTCCAATGGGAGGCTAAGCATTGGCTTGGCTCTTCCCTTTGGGATTTAAGGTACAGGTATTTAACTTGCAGGTATTTAACTACTGTAAGTAAAAACCTCCAATGGGAGGCTAAACATTGGCTTGGCTCTTCCCTTTGGGTTTTAAGGTACAGGTATTTAAGTTGCAGGTATTTAACTACTGTAAGTAAAAACATCTAATGGGAGGCTAAGCATTGGCTTGGCTCTTCCCGTTGGGATTTATGGTGCAGGTATTTAAATTGCGGATGGACTTTGTCCTCTCCATTCTGGGGTATGAATTCTTTAAAATGAAATACAACGAATTGATTCAACAATTTGAAATTTGTACGCGCTTGAGGACTCCTCCAAGCCGATTTTGTGCTTCCATAGGGTTGACCATTGATATAGAGCTGCGGCTTCCTGACATAAAATAGAGTGAAGTGTCAGTATACAAAATATGTGCTAATCTGCACCTAAAACCAGAAGAGTGGAAAGAGTACTTATCTCCCATTTTTTTGGGAGGGATTTCTATAATTGATTTTTGCTCTCTATGTTCCCAATATACAGAGTTTCTTTTGAATTAAGAGGGACTTTTAGTCACAGATCAGTTGAGAAATCGGTGGACAGCTTAGGAGCTTGTCTGGGCCGATTTTTGCATCTCTACGAGATTTTTGCTGTTAACGTAGAGATATCCTTCTCCTGACATAAAATATGGGAAAAAAATGGGAGATGGAGAAAGTGTATACAATTTGTGCTAATTTGCGAGTAAAACCATAAATAAATGAATAAATAGAAACACTTAGCTCGAATTTGCTTGCTCGTTGACGAGGATGAACTCTTGATTTATATTGATCGATAAAGGAATTTGTGATGATAACCCGTAGCTTTAAACTCCCATCATCTTCAAAATTCTCTCTCTTTTGGTATTTTCTTTCTCTCAAATTTTTCTTCAATCTCCCAAAACTCTCTCAAACATCCAAAATTTTCTCTCAAAAAAAAAAAATCTTCTCTCAAGCTCACTTCTTCCTCCTTTTATAATCTACTCATCTATCTCTCATTCTAATTTTTCCACTAACTCTATCTCCCATTCTAATTTCTCCACTAACTCTTCTTCATCTCCATCTTCCCTTCTCTATTCTTATCTTCCATTCCAATTTATCTACTAACTCTTCTTTTTGTTATTTGCAAAATAATCCCTCAAGAGTTAGGTATTTGCACTCTAGTCCCTGAATTTTAAGTATTTACAATTTAGTCCCTGAAAAAATATTTCTTTAAGTCCAAATCTCCTCACAATTTTTGACATACCTTCCCTATACTTAGTCAAAATTCACCACATGTTAAATTTAAGCTCATTTCTTGCCACTGAAAATAATGCAGAATTTAATTAAAGCCCTTTTGCACAATTGAGACATTCTGGGTATAATTGGGGCCAATATAAAAAAATTGAAATATTAGAGAACAATGTCACAACTCCTAAAAGTGAAAAAATGAAAATAAATTGACTCAAATTGAATTTTTTAGGCCCGGTTCGAGATTATGCTCATGAAGGAATACACGACCCCGAATTGGATTTTTTAAATTTGTGATGGCCAACATGAAAAGGGATTTAAAATAAAAATATTGACTATTTTTATATATTTTGTGGCCTCAAATGCTATTATTTATTAAATATTCTCATAATTTCTAAAATATATAAACAATGTATATATAAATACAAAAAATTATTTTTTGGTCAAAATTGGTTCCCTAGGCTTGGCTAAGGTTCCCAAAGTTGATTTTTCAATTTTATGAATTTTTATGGATTTTCTATTAATTTTCGAAAATAAATAAATAAAAAATACGTAAAAATACTGAAAATATGAAAAATCATTTTTTGGTTAAAATCGGTTCCCTAGGCTTAGCTAAGGTCCCCAAAGTTGATTTTTCAATTTTATGAATTTTTATGGATTTTTTATTACTTTAGCAATAGAAAAAATGATTAAAAATCAGGTGCAACAGCTGCCCTTCTTTGAAAGGAAGCTCGGTAGAGGTTCATTTCAAAGACGAGATGACACATGAATTCTAATCGACTCAATACAAGGAAATAAAAAGAGTCGTGACATGAATGTTCCACTGAAAATGAAATGAGAACCTAAGGATTCGTTATATAAAAAAACTTTAGGATGGTTGAACTTGAACCCGTATGGTGGATCAACCCATGGTAGATTCCTAATAAAAGGATTCTACTGATTAAAAATTGAATTAAAATTTGACCCGTATGGTGGGTCATACCATTTGACCCATATGGTGGGTCGTACCATGGTAGATTCCTAATAAAATGATTCTACAGATTAAATTTTGATTGAGATTTGACCCGTATGGTAGGTTACCCCATGGAGATACCTGTAAGAAGGACTTGGTGCCTGTAGAAAGGACTTGGTGCCTGTAGAAAGGACTTGGTGCCTGTAAAAAGGACTTGTGCCTGTAAAAAGGACTTTGTGCCCGTAAAAAGGACTTGATTTGCCTGTAAGAAGGACTTGATTTGCCTATAAAAAGGACTTAATTTGCCTGTAAGAAGGACTTGATTTGTCTGTAAGAAGGACTTACTTTGCCTGTAAGAAGGACTTTGTGCCTGTAAGAAGGACTTGCTTTGCCTGTAAGAAGGACTTTGTTTGCCTGTAAAAAGGACTTTATGCCTGTAAGAAGGACTTGATTTGCCTGTAAGAAGGACTTTATGCCTGTAAGAAGGACTTGATTTGCCTGTAAGAAGGACTTTGTACCTGTAAGAATGACTTGGCTTGCCTGTAAGAAGGACTTGATTTGCCTGTAAGAAGGACCTTATACCTGTAAGGACTTATTTTGCCTGTAAGAAGGACTTGTTTTGCCTGTAAGAAGGACTTGATTTGCCTGTAAGAAGGACTTGTTTTGCCTGTAAGAAGGACTTGATTTGCCTGTAAGAAGGACTTTGTGCCTGTAAAAAGGACTTGTTTCGCCTGTAAGGAGGACTTGATTTGCCTGTAAGAAGGACTTATTTTGCCTGTAAGAAGGACTTGATTTGCCTGTAAGAAGGACTTTATGCCTGTAAGAAGGACTTGATTTGCCTGTAAGAAGGACTTTATGCCTGTAAGAAGGACTTGATTTGCTTGTAAGAAGGACTTGTTTTGCCTGTAAGAAGGACTTGATTTGCCTGTAAGAAGGACTTTGTGCCTGTAAAAAGGACTTGTTTTGCCTGTAAGAAGGACTTGATTTGCCTGTAAGAAGGACTTTATGCCTGTAAGAAGGACTTGATTTGCCTGTAAGAAGGACTTGTTTTGCCTGTAAGAATGACTTGATTTGCCTGTAAGAAGGACTTTGTGCCTGTAAAAAGGACTTGATTTGCCTGTAAGAAGGACTTGGTTTGCCTCAAAGGGTGTCATTCTGAAATCTGGGGAGACCAGGAATCCTACAGAAGCTCAAACCCAAATTATATTCTCTTGTAGCTTTAGGAATAAACCAAAGAAGTAGAGATCAAAAGGTCTCGAACATTTCTGTCTTTGAGACAAATCATGCTTTATTGAAGAAGGTGGATACTTGTATGTATCGCAATGGATTCAAGTTCCTCAACAACCGTCAGAATTCATTCTCTTAAAAGGTCTAGGTTGGAGATATACTTACCTGAGAATCTAGAAGAAATTCCTGGTGGCTTCTCGACAACCAGGCTTGTTCATTCAATAATCGCCGAATGAATTTCAAGACTTTGGAAGGTAATTCGAACATTGGGAATGTGTTGCCTGTTAGGCAGTGTCAGAGGTAACATGTGCAAGCATTTTCATCAATGAGTTGATCGATTCATGCAAAACTATTCAACCAAGTCGGCAATGATTAAAAGTAGTCTGTGTGATAACTCATGATACAATCAATCCAAATGTGGATCATGCAAAACTATTCTATCAAGCTTGCGTTACCAATTCTGTTTAAGGAGGTTCTTATAGTATGAACGCCTCGAATGTAATCTGAATGGGGGACTTCAGTCCGAAAGGGCTTTCTCTCACTCTAGAGAAAGGCTGTTTATCTGTAGATTAAAATGTTAGACCTGTGTGGAAATGGTTTACCTTTCCTCATCCTGTTATGCCCAATTTTGCACATTTGATGTCTCCTATGCAGTTTATGCTCTAAGTTGGAGTTGGTAAATTAAACATGCGGAATAGTCATACATAATTCGTGAAATGTGTAAACACAATGCCGATGTGACAATTTTTAGCATCATGTGTGTTCATATAATGTGCAAATATGGGCGGATTTGAATTACCCCTGGTATGTAGGTGGATTGAACAAATTGGGAAGCCCACTCCTTATGTCGAGGAGCGGTTTGTCTCAAGTTTTGCCCCTGCACGATGAGGCATATGGGTGATGGAGCATTTTGGTTTGTTTAGTGACAGCGACCGCCATGGTTTAGCGGTTAAATGCCCCCAATTTTTCACCAGAATAGATCTTGTCAGATGATCATCATTTTCTTTTGGATTTGTCTCCTTTAACATGTTACATGTTATTATAAATATTTCCTGTAACAAGAAAAGGAGACATGTCAACCAGTATTAAAAGGGATAAATTGGAAACGATACTAATTTACCCTTCATCTTGAATGCCTTGGACAACTCTTTTACCAATTTTGCTGGATTGAGTTTTCTTCGACTTTTGTTGGATGCTTCACCATTAAGCCGAGAATGTGGCAAAATATTGACTTCGGTATTACTCGTCGAATATTCCATTCGGTCCATTGGACCATAGGTGTCCATGGGGCTTTCTCTTCAAAGGTTAATCCTTGGGGATAACGCGGCCCTGTTGTATCACCTTGGGCCTTGTTACGGTATTTCTCGAGGTGATTTGCAATCCCTGTTAAACATGGAATAAAAAAATTCAGGACTCGAGATGATTATGTGCAAATTAGAACGATACAGAATTACCCATGTCTGAGATTGTTCGGGTCTCTCGTTCGCACTTTCCTTTGTCTGAAGCTGTTCATTCCGTGGTAATGTCCACGAGTTGATTTGCCCCAATTTAGTCCAACCAAGAAATTTCGTTTTTGGGTCTTTTTGCAAATTCCTGAAAATAGGAGGGGCTTAATTTTAAAACTTGGAGCAACTGAGGGTAAATTGAAACAATACGGAGTTACCCTTCAGGTTTATGCAGATTTTTACTCGCCATCAATTCGTCGCGAGGTTGGTGAGGTGGCGGATTCGAGCATTTAATAGGGGGAAGTCGGATTATTACTCCTTGCTTTTACACATTCACAAAAGCAGAAAAACACATCACGCAAGGAAATAAAACACATTCACTCATTCACGATCGATTCTGCTTCCTCTGCAGGCTCTCCCATGATCAGCTGGCTTCATCCCGGATTAGGTATGCATCGGCCATATTAAAGTCTGGTGGTCACTGGCTGAACAAGTGCATTACAGTCCCGATGCTTTACCGATATCAAACTGGTTGATTATGGCGAAAAGATCATCGTCAATGTCCGCTTAGTGGTGATCTATCCCTTCTTCCTCGGGAGGTATTGATGCTGATCCAGTATCATTGGTCCTTTTGTACCCTACTCCAACAGAACTTGATCCTGTTATAAACTGGTCTAACTCACCTCTTAAACGTGCATTTTCGATCCTCAGATCATACATTTCATCGAGGGTGAGGAGTAGGCTATTGTAGTTGGGGCAGGTGGCGGAGTCAAAAGTTTATTTATACATCTTGTTTTCCGCTCTGAGGTTTTCATTTTCAACTCTTAGAAACTCGGCTTCGTTGTGCTCATGACGAGCCTTCATTCGGGTTCACCTATTTTGAAACCAGAACTTGATTTGCAAATGTTCAAGTCCTAACTCTTGACTCAGTTCCATTATCTGTTTGTCGTTTGGCATAGGGCATGTTCTGAAGAAATCCTCAAGCCTTTGTACTTGCTCCTTAGTATAGCGACGGTAACGCTTCTTTTGACCCTTACCATTATTGTCCTTATCTTTACTGAGATCTTAGACGTCGTCGGCGGAAGGGCCAGGTTCCATAGGCTCGATCCCAAACATGGCTTTGAACTCTTCCTCTCCTATATTCAGCAGGCAATGATAGCTCTCGGGAGTATTGGGTTGAGACATCTTCGATTTGGTTGATGATTTCTCAAGATTTGCTACTCGCTTCCGGTGTTTTCACTCTCTTTGAATTTTTCTGAGCGATTGCCTATGCCTTAAGACCCTCTTCCGAGCATGGCGTCTCTTTTAAAATTAAATGTGGGTTTAGCAACTGTATTGCTTCTCCCGAGGGTCCGGCCTTTCTCAATCCTCTTTTCTTATCGTGTCTCTTGCTCGGCTCGTCTCTTGCTCGGCTCGTCTCTTTCCATCTTTTCGTGATAGGGGGCCCCTATCGTTATCTCCACCGTCGATTTTGCTGGCGAGTCCCTCAATAAAGACGAGCCGTCTCCTCTTTTCTGCCGAAAATTTCTTTGTCTGCCACTCGGCTCATTTTTTTCTTCTCTCTATTTCAAAGTGGTGGCGTCCCCTCCAGCTTTTCCGTAGAGACGTCGGATTTGCTTGGCTCGAGATTGGAGACGAGTAGTGGAGGTGATACTGATAGGGAATGGTAGACAGGAAAATCTGGCCAGTAGAGACTTCCCCTGCAAAAACGAAAGAGAATGCGGCAGTATATGTTCTTCATATTCTAGAAAAATTGGAACGATACTGTTTTACCCTTGTGTGTACTTCCATTGAATTTGAATTGAGGAAGTTCCTTCATTTGGACTGGATTGAATTGTATGTCCCGAGTTGCCCTTCACTTTGAGCTTGCCACATAAGTGCTTTGCTTAGTTGGGCTTTGTTTTCTTTCGGGTTGCCTTGGACCATCATCATTTTCTATGCCATCGGGTCCGTGGACCGGAGGGCTCCTTTAATTTGAAGGTTACCTTCAAGGTAAATGAGTCCTATCACATTCCATTGGGTCATTTCATTTTGCGACACTCTTGAGGCACTTTGCAATCCCCTGGGTGAGAATGGAACAAATCCAATTTAGCATTTTTCAACGATTGAGGGTAAATTGGAACGACACACAATTACCCGTCTTCGAGCTCGCCTAGGTTTTTCACTTGAAATTTCCCTACGTGAGGCCATTCAACATTTCTCATTATGGCAGTCAGCGACGTTGCCACAAATTGATCCGTCCTGAGTCTAGCATAAAAAGGGATTCACGCATTCGACGGGATAAAAAACAAATTACCCCCTTACCCCTGAATTAAATCTAGACACCTAGAAAGCTAGAAAATATCATACGCAGGGAAATTAAGCATGAAATGAAAGGTGCACTTATTCAAGGTCAGTTCTGCCTCTCTTGTGGTTCTTCGATAATTAGCTAGTCTCGTGCTGGTTCGGGTGTGGATGACCGATGTTTGAGAGTCCCTACTCACTGGCTCCTGATCGCGGCTTCGGACGTCTGTCAACCCTAAATTGGTTGACCAGGGCAGGAAGCTCATCATCTGGGTAATCTCTTGAACCTTCCAGCAACTGATGCTCGAATTGGGCATTGTTGTTGGCAAATGCTGGCGGTAGATTTCTCATTCTGTCCTCGCCATGAGCAATTTGACTTCTCGAGTTGGAGCCTTCATCATTACTCGAGAAAGTGTGGGGATCACCAATTGTCCTGCTACCAAAAACTCCTTCCATTCGAGGATTAGAGAAGTGGAAGTGCTTAGGATAACTTCTTGTCTGATTCTCTGGCTGCGCAGGCGTGCTGATCGTGGGATGAATTCTAGTCACAGGTTGGTGCTCAGACCAAGGAATCTGAACACACTGCCCCTACGGTCTATACTCTTGAAGAGCATTAGGGTGATTCTGGGGGATACTTTGATTAACGCCTGGGAGATTGATGGCACGGCTACTGGCTTGGTTGATGATGGGAAGTGGCTGGCCCCCTGCTAACCTGCGGAACTTATGGTGGCGAGGAGACTTGATCTTCAGGCTTGGATCAGTCCCGCCTTGGTTTTCTTGATTCTGAGCTGCATTGTGTTCTCTCACCCTTTTTCTGTACTTCTGAAGATGACTCGAAACATTTCCTTTAGTGAGTCCCTCTACCTTCATAATTTCCAGTATATGTTGCGGCCGTGCCGAATCGATTCCTAGCTGCTGAACTGCATTAACAAACATACGATGCAGCTCGGGAGACCAATTCATCTTCTTTTTCCAGTTGCTTGGAACAATATTGAAGGCTTGATGATTGTTCTCTTGGTCGTGCAATTGCTTCCTCACCACGTGCTGCCATATGTTTTGAAGCATCTGAACCCTAACTAGTTTCGTTACGACGTCTTGGGCCCCGTGTAAGACAGCCTTCATTATGGCTTGCTGATCATCGCTTGCCGATATTACGACGACTGGCATGTTTAATTCAGAATTGATGAATTTCAAGAGAGTGAAAACATCCATGTCAATCCCTACCATGGCGGTGAGGATGATATCAAATTGGTCACTACTCCTCCTTAACACTTCTAAGGCCTCTGTCGCTTTTGCTTGAGCTAAAACCTTATACCGGCATTTTCTCAATACGGTAACAAGGATTGATAGAGAGACTGGATTACCGTCAATGGCCATGACTAGTAGACCCTAAAGGTAAGGAACTTCATCAGCTTAGACCAAGGTTGAACATGCGCTCATTTCCCTAATGCTCGACATATTTTTGGATCTAGGACTGCCGACTCGAGACCGCCTCAGGATGTCTTCTTGGACTTGAGGGATCACGGGATCGTCAATGGCTTATCGTAACTGGCTTTGAAAGCCGATGCTTTGATGGTGAAAGTTTTGAATTCCTCTCCCACGAAAACTCCTTCCTCTCTATCTTTCTCCTACGAGTTCTTGCGGATGAACTCTCACTATCAAATGAGGACAAGTTCTCTCTCTGGCAATAGCAACGACTTCCCTCTTCACGGGCAGCGCTGTTAGATTTTCCGAGGGAGAAAATCTGATATTCAGCTTTTGATCAAAGGGGAAATCCTTGTTTCTCGCTCAGTTTGTCTTCTTCTTTCTTTTCGTGGTAGAGGGCCCTTGTCAAGATCTCCACCGTCGACTTACTGGCGGGTCCTCTAATAAAGACGAGTCGTATCTCCTTTTCTGTCGAAAATTTCTTTGTCTCCCACTCAGCTCATTTTTTATTCTTTCCTTTTCAAAGTGGTGGCGGCCCGTCCAACTTTTCTGCAGAGACGTCGGGTCTGCTCAGCTTGAGGTTGCCGCTTGACTGGAATTTGAGCCAGCGGGTGTGTTGCCGACAGAGAATGGTTGATAGAAAAACTCGACCAATAAGGACTGCCCCTTTGAAATCAGTATTTAAATTGAAGCAGATTATCGCCTTCGCATTCCGATCATCTGCCTCGCCTCTCTCCTCCTTTCTTTCGTGATCTGCTTTAAAAAATGACCAATTCTCCTAACCATACCTTCTCCGCCGAAATCCTGGCTGGGTGGGAGAGACTCTACAATCTTCTTGGTAGAGGTTACGCTCATATAGCCCAAAACTCTACCGTTAAGGCTGAAATCCTCGATTTATTCAGGACCGTAGACGCTGCTTCTGTTGAGGGTACCCAACTGGGGAGGGAGTATCGGAACTTCCCGACCCTCTTCATCAATTTTCTGGCCGCCTATAACCGCGCTTATGAGACGATCCTTGTGACTGCCGTCGTGAAAGCTCGTTACCAAGACCGGCACGAGCGTCTGGAAATAGTCACATTTTTTGCTGATAATCACAAGAAAGCCTTCAAGTTTGCCAATGATCAGCTTTCGTGGCTGGTTCGTGAGAGGGGAAAGTTGGTGGACCGTCTGGCCTTAGTCCGAACTTACGCCGAACAGGAGCCGGGCAATATTATGATAAGGTGCAAATGCGGTTGGCTGCAGGAGAGACTTGATGACATTACGGCAGACATTGCTTTCGAGAGGGCGGCGATTTCGGACTTGGAGTTTGCCGTCCAGCATTACAAGGCCAGTATGGCCCAGGCTAAGGAGAAGCGCGATCGCCTCTTCTTTAGGCTCGCGGAGCTTGATCCCGAGAACGCCCGGTGCACCCGGAGCATCAACTGTTTGGAGAGTCAGTTGAGCTCCTTCGTAATGGTTATCAAGACTCAGTTTGGCTTTACTTTTCCTCCCCAGTGAGCTGTTGTAATACTCTTTGATGAATAGAATGAAAGAAAAGCTTCACGTGTTTTTTTGTTTAATTTTCCTGCTATCGTTTCTTCCGCATAGCATAACAGAACAATTTAAGGTACCGAATACGTCGAGGCTTAATGTTCTTCTTGGTGTCCTTTATTAATTGCTCCAGACGATGATATCGAGAACATTGATGAAGGGTTCAGCAGTGGCCCCCACTATCCATCTTGAGATCACAAACAATAACGCTATGACAACTCGATCAGTGCGCTGGTAATAAATCCGGCCACCTGTTGTGTGTCCACTTTCTCCATATTTTATTTCTTTCGGCGTCCACTTGCTCGTGTCGGTCGCCTGTAGCATCGGGAGAAATTCCTTTGTTCAATTTAATCAGAAAGGCATTGCACGGTCGGATCAACATACTAGCTTCATGGGTTCTAATTATACAAGAATCCCTCGAATACATTAAAAATGTCTTCATGTCTGACCCAAATACATTCACGGTCCCATCTACATACAAAGCCCATAGGTGTCCACTGATTGACACGATTCTGTCCCCGGGACTTCTTCACTTGCCCCAGTGTAATTGGCTAAGGCATCGGCAATTTATGATTCTTTCGCATTCTTCAAGTTTATTCTCGGTATAATGTTGAACCCGATTTTGTTCCCGTCGGGGATACCTGGGATTTCCTACAAAAGTAAAGGATATAATTAGTACATGCCGCAAGAGAGGTCGGTCCATGATTCCTATATTAGTCTAATTTTATTTTTGCAAAATTAGAAAATTTTCTTAGAAAAACATGGGCGAATTTCTCGAAAAGAATTTTCTTGCACGTTTTTATAATTTGAAAAATGTGATAAAATCACTTGATGTTTACCAAAATTTTTTGAAGGAATTTTCTTTTTTATCAAAATAAATTTTCAGAGGTAAATTTGTCAGGAAAATTTCATTTTTATTGGAGCAGGAAATACATAACAAAAATCATTTATTAGTCAACAAAATTCCCCCAAGACATTAGTCTAATTTTATTTAGAAAATTTTTCTTAGAAAAACATGAGCAAATTTCTCGAAAAGAATTTTCTTGCAAGTTTTTATAATTTGTAAAAAATGTGATAAAATCACTTGATGTTTACCAAAGTTTTTTTTTCCTTTTTTTTTCTGAAGGAATTTTTCTTTTTATCTAAATAAATTTTTAGAGGAAAATTTGTCAGGAAAACTTCATTTTTATTGAAGCAAGAAAAACATGACAAAAATCCCTTATTGGTCAATACAATTCCCCCGAAAGGATTTTTTCACATCATTTTTTCAAAATTTTTCTTTTAAAAGAAATAGGGGACAGATTTAATTTTTATTTTCTTTTAAAAGAATGGTCGTAATGTCAAGTTCAAAAACTGACTGACACCTAGCATAGACCAACCGAAAATAAATACAAGACAAAACTAGAGAACTTACTTTTACCTTGGAAAAATGTAAATCACATAGTCATGCGCATGACTCAAGTGAGGAGTGGACTCTAGAAAATAAAAAGGAGAGACAAGGTATGGACCTAAAAAGGCCCCCACTATCTGAATTGACAACCTTACCCTCCGCGCAATTAAATCACAATGGGAAGAATTGTCAATTCAGATAATGAGCGGGATAAAATATGGTCAACCTAAGCGCAAACGACGCAAGAGCTTTGCATATTCGATCCCTATCTATGGTTTTCTAGGAAGAATTTCGCAACTTGGGTTTAGACGCTTGTGTGTGCAGGTGTCATGATCCTCAGAGTATGCAAAACATGCACAACAATTGATATCAAAACAGCGCTTCTAAAAATGTGCGAAATTAAACAAATAAACCCAACACCGAGCCTGCAAAACAAAGGGGTTAGCCAAACACTCCGCCCCTTATAACTCCCATCCTGGAAAAACATATAACACCTATAGAATGAATCCCAAACAAGATCGCCAGAAGCGAGATATCCATGAAATTTTCATTGGCCTAAGTCCACTAAGACTTTTAAAATTTCGAAAAAAATTCAAGTATTCCAATTGGTATCTTTTTTCGAAAATTTAAAAATCCCGTCCCCAGCGGAGTCGCCAAGCTGTCGCGACCCTCTAAAAAAATTTTTAAATTTTAAAGGGGTTAACGGATTATTAGGTTAATTAGATTTGACTAACCTAATGCGGACCATCCCAAGCCCTACCGAATCGCAACTTTGGTTTTTGTTTAAATGATTTTGAAATTTGGAGTCGCCACTAATCGTTCTTGGTAGGTTGATTAGAAACCTAAATAAATTAGCGGGAGAACTAATTTATTCCTGCGAACTAGAGATTACGAGCTCGGGGACTTGGTTACACTAGTTAATTAAAACTAATGCCCTTTCGGTACCTTAATTTCATGGATATCCTAATTCGGCAACTCAGGCTTGGTCTATTCCTAAGGCTCTAGTAGGGTATTCTCTTTTGTGTTTTCACTTTTTAAATAAGATGCATGGATGGTATATATTTTTATTTGTTATATTTTTTTTAAGTGTTAAAGATTCCCTGAAGCCGAAAGAGGGAGTGTGTTAACGACTTCTCTGCAGTATTACGACCTACTCATCTTTTGGGTTTGATAATTCAAAAATTAAATTATAGGAAGTACATGACAGTGAATAAAAACCTCCAATGGGAGGCTAAGCATTGACTTGGCTCTTCCCTTTGGGATTTAAGGTACAGGTATTTAAGTTGCAGGTATTTAACTACTGTAAGTAAAAACCTCCAATGGGAGGCTAAGCATTGGCTTGGCTCTTCCCTTTGGGATTTAAGGTACAGGTATTTAAGTTGCAGGTATTTAACTACCGTAAGTAAAAACCTCCAATGGGAGGCTAAGCATTGGCTTGGCTCTTTCCTTTGGGATTTAAGGTACAGGTATTTAAGTTGCAGGTATTTAACTATTGTAAATAAAAACCTCCAATGGGAGGCTAAGCATTGGCTTGGCTCTTCCCTTTGGGATTTAAGATACAGGTATTTAACTTACAGGTATTTAACTACTGTAAGTAAAAACCTCCAATGGGAGGCTAAACATTGGCTTGGCTCTTTCCTTTGGGATTTAAGGTACATGTATTTAAGTTGCAGGTATTTAACTACTGTAAGTAAAAACCTCCAATGGGAGGCTAAGCATTGACTTGGCTCTTCCCTTTGGGATTTATGGTGCAGGTATTTAAATTGCGGATGGACTTTGTCCTCTCCATTCTGGGGTATGAATTCTTTAAAATAAAATACAACGAATTGATTCAACAATTTGAAATTTGTACGCGCTTGAGGACTCCTCCAAGCCGATTTTGTGCTTCCATAGGGTTGACCATTGATATAGAGCTGCGGCTTCCTGACATAAAATAGAGTGAAGTGTCAGTATACAAAATATGTGCTAATCTGTACCTAAAACCAGAAGAGTGGAAAGAGTACTTATTTCTCATTTTTTTGGGAGGGATTTCTATAATTGATTTTCGCTCTCTATGTTCTCAATATAGAGAGTTTCTTTTGAATTAAGAGGGACTTTTAGTCACAGATCAGTTGAGAAATCGGTGGACAGCTTAGGAGCTTGTCTGGGCCGATTTTTGCATCTCTACGAGATTTTTGCTGTTGACGTAGAGATATCCTTCTCCTGACATAAAATATGGGAAAAAATGGGAGATGGAGAAAGTGTATACAATTTGTGCTAATTTGCGAGTAAAACCATAAATAAATGATTAAATAAAAATACTTAGCTCGAATTTGCTTGCTCGTTGATGAGGATGAACTCTTGATTTATATTGATCGATGAAGGAATTTATGATGATAACCCCTAGCTTTAAACTCCCATCATCTTCAAAACTCTCTCTCTTTTGGTATTTTCTTTCTCTCAAATTTTTCTTCAATCTCCCAAAACTCTCTCAAACATCCAAAATTTTCTCTCAAAAAAAAAAATCTTCTCTCAAGCTCACTTCTTCCTCCTTTTATAATCTACTCATCGATCTCCCATTCTAATTTTTCCACTAACTCTATCTTCCATTCTAATTTCTCCACTAACTCTTCTTCATCTTCATCTTCCATTCTCCATCTCTATCTCACATTCTAATCTCTCCACTAACTCTTCTTTATCTTCATCTTCCCTTCTCCATATTTATCTCCCATTCTAATTTCTCCACTAACTCTTCTTCGTCTCCATCTTCCCTTCTCTATTCTTATCTTCCATTCTAATTTCTCTACTAACTCTTCTTTTTGTTATTTGCAAAATAATCCCTCAAGAGTTAGGTATTTGCACTCTAGTCCCTGAATTTTAAGTATTTACAATTTAGTCCCTGAAAAATATTTCTTTAAGTCCAAATCTCCTCACAATTTTTTACATACCTTCCCTATACTTAGTCAAAATTCACCACATGTCAAATTTAAGCTCATTTCTTGCCACTGAAAATAATGCAGAATTTAATTAAAGCCCTTTTGCACAATTGAGTCATTCTGGGTATAATTTGGGCCAATATAAAAAAATTGAAATATTAGAGAACAATGTCACAACTCCTAAAAGTGAAAAAATGAAAATAAATTGACTCAAATTGAATTTTTTAGGCCCGGTTCGAGATTATGCTCGTGAAGGAATACACGACCCCGAATTGGATTTTTTAAATTTGTGATGGCCAACATGAAAAGGGATTTAAAATAAAAATATTGACTATTTTTATATATTTTTGTGGCCTCAAATGCTATTATTTATTAAATATTCTCATAATTTCTAAAATATGTAAACAATATATATATAAATACAAAAAATTATTTTTTGGTCAAAATTGGTTCCCTAGGCTTGGCTAAGGTTCCCAAAGTTGATTTTTCAATTTTATGGATTTTTTATTAATTTTCGAAAATAAATAAATAAAAAATACGTAAAAATACTGAAAATATGAAAAATCGTTTTTTGGTCAAAATTGGTTCCCTAGGCTTGGCTAAGGTCCCCAAAGTTGATTTTTCAATTTTATGAATTTTTATGGATTTTTTATTACTTTAGCAATAGAAAAAATGATTAAAAATCAGGTGTCAACAGATAGTCCACGCATCGGCAACACCTTTAAGAACACGTGGTCTCCAACCTGGAATTCCAATGGCTTGCGTCTTTTATCTGCGTAGCTTTTCTGGCGGCTCTGCGCTGTCTTTAATCTGTCTCTAATCACCCGTACTGTCTCTACTGACTGTTGGACTAACTCTGGTCCAGTCACACTCCTCTCACCAACCTGATCCCAACACAAAGGAGTTCGACCGGCTCTACCATATAATGCCTCGAATGGCGCCATCTTGATACTCTGCTGATAGCTGTTGTTGTAGGCAAATTCTATCAAATGTAATTGTTCCTCCCAGCTGCCTTTAAAATCGATTACACAAGCTCTCAACATATCCTCTAGGGTCTGAATAGTCCTTTCTGATTGTCCGTCCGTCTACGGGTGGTAAGCGGTGCTGAAATGTAGTTCTGATCCCAATGCAGTTTGCAGACTCTTCTAAAATGTGGCGGTAAACCTGGGATCACGATCCGACATCACTGATACTGACACTCCATGAAGACGAATGATTTGTCAGATATACAACTCAGCTAGCTTTTCCAAAGCAAGATCCTTCCTTACAGCAATGAAGTGAGCTGACTTTGTCAACCTGTCGACTACTACCCAAATTGAATCGTTGCCTTTCTAACTTCTCGGCAGACTTGTCTCAAAATCCATAATGACATGTTCCCATTTCCACTCGAGAATTTCTAGTGGTTGTAGTAATCCTCTAGGCTTGTAATGTTGCGCCTTCACTTGCTGGCAAGTTAGACACTTAGCCACATACTTTGCGACGTCCACTTTCATCCCATTCTTTAATCACCATCTGCGCGGCGCTTGACTTACGACTGAGAGCGTATGCTACCTTATTTGCTTTTCCCGGATGATACAGTATGTCGCAGTTGTAGTCTTTCAACAATTCCATCCAGCGACGTTGTCTTAAATTCAGCTCCTTCTGGGAAAACAGGTACTTCAGACTCTGATGGTCCGTATAGATTTGGAATCTTTCTCCGACCAAATAGTGTCTCCATATCTTCAATGCGAACACTATCGCTGCCAACTCCAAGTCGTTCGTCGGATAGTTCATCTCATGGGGTCTTAATTGTCGAGACGCATACACTACTACTCGTCCATATTGCATCAAGACACATCCCAATCCTCTCAATGACGCATCACTGTCAATTTCGAACCCTCCAGGCCCTGACGGAATAGTCAAAACTGGTGCCGTCGTCAGTCTGCCCTTAAGCTCTTGAAAACTCTTCTCGCATTTATCTGTCCATTCAAACCTCGTTTCCTTCTTTAACAAATGCGTCAGCGGAGTTGCGATTGCGGAGAATCGTTCCATAAATCGTCGATAATACCCCGCTAATCCAAGAAAGCTTCGCACTTCTGTTACAGTCGTCGGTCTAGGCCATTTCTCAACTGCCTCAATCTTTGTTGGATCTACTGATATTCCTTCTCCCGAAACTATGTGCCCGAGAAATGCCACTCTGTTAAGCCAAAATTCGCACTTACTAAACTTGGCAAACAGGGAATGTTCCCTTAGGGTCCGTAAAACTATTCTTAAGTGCAGTTCGTGATCCTCCATGCTCCTCGAATAAATTAGAATGTCGTCAATAAACACGATCACAAACTGATCTAGAAATTCTTTGAATACCCTATTCATCATGTCCATAAAAGCAACAGGGACATTCGTTAATCCAAACGGCATAACCATAAATTCGTAATGCCCGTACCTCGTCCGAAAAGCAGTCTTTGGAACGTCCTCTTTTCTGATTCTCAACTGATGGTATCCGGCCCTCAAATCAATTTTTGAGAACACCGACGCTCCCTGTAGCTGGTCGAACAAATCGTCAATTCTTGGCAACGGGTACTTGTTCTTAATGGTTACTTGATTCAGTTTCCGATAGTCGATACATAGCCGCAGCGATCCATCTTTCTTTTTGACGAACAGCACTGGCGCTCCCCATGGCGACGCGCTTGATCAAATGAATCCTTTATCTAACATCTCTTACATCTGCACCTTAAGTTCTTTCAGCTTTGACAACGCCATCCGATAAGGTGCTTTCGAAATTAGCTCCATCCCTGGGGCCAATTCGATCATGAACTCAACCTCACGTTCTGGCGGTAGTCCTGGCAACTCTTGCGGAAAAACGTCAGGAAATTCACACATAACTGCCACGTTTTCCAACTTAGATTCTTTTACCATAGGATCCGCTATCGACGCCAGAAACCCTTCACATCCTTCGTCTAGTAACTTAGTCGCCTCAAGCGATGAAATCCAGGGTATTGAGGTTTATCCTCGACTCCTTACAAACTCATATATAGTGTGATCCTCTAGACTAAGCTGGATCACCCCATTACTACAATCAATAATGGCCCCATGCTTAACTAACCAATCCATTCCCACTATAATGTCAAAGTCATGCATGGGTAAAACTATCAGGTCGATAGACTCTTCTCTATTTCCCAAAATTACCTTACACTCCTGACATCCTAATGAAGCAATAACTTTATCTTTTAATGGGGTTTCAACATGCAATAGTATAGCAAGCGGCTTAACTTCCATGCCAACCAATTTAACAAACTGCTCTGACACAAATGAATGAGATGCTCCGGGATCAAACAAAGCATAAGCTGCATGTCCACAGAGAGAAAGGGTACCTGTAATCATACCAGGCGCACTTTCCACTTCCTTTCGCGCCACTACATATACTTTTCCTTGCACTGGTGGTCTATTCTATACATTCTGCGATGTCGAGTCCATTGGTAGCCCTAACTGTGGTCTCTGCTGAGACACTTGCGGTCTAAAGACTCGTTTCGAGCAGCTCCTCGCAAAATGCCCTGTCTGTCCACATACATAATAGGCTCACATCTTCCTTGGACAAGGACGGTTCCCGTGATTTTGTCCACATTCGTTACACCTCCTTCCACCGAGTCGAATCGGTTTCCTTATATCCTTCCGAATGGATGGTGCAAACTTGCGGTTGTCCACCATCGGTCTCTTACCGAAGTTCCGGTTATCTCGCCCCGGCACAAATCTGGATCCTAACGCCGCAGCCCTTTCCATTGTATCCCGCTCCAGTTGTTGTGCCAGCTCATACATCTCATTATAATTCCTGATCCTCGATGTGATCAGCTGGCTCTTCAGTTCTGGCTTGAGACCCTCGCGAAACCTTCTCGCCTTATCCCAGGGATTCTCGATAATCCGGCGAACAAACCTTGACAACCGTGTGAACTCGCCCTCATATTGATCTATGGTCATTGATCATTGGCGCAGTCGTAGGAATTCTTCCATTTTCCTTTCCTGCGCAGCCTCAGAGAAGTATTTTCCATTAAATGCATCACAGAATGCGACCCAAGTCCTTGCTTCCCCTTCCGGGAAGACTCGCTCTCTGGTGGCTTTCCACCAATCGTCAGCCGTCCTCTGAAGCTGGTATTCTGCTAGCATCACTATATCCTCCTCTGTACATCTCAGAACGTTGAATGCCTTTTTTAACTGTTCTGTCCAGAATAATGCCACTTCAGGTCCTCCAGTCCCGTCGAACTTCGGTGGGTGCAGCTTCAAGAACTGTTCCACTAAATGGGGCGCTTGTCGCCCTTCATCAGTTTGAGCGGCAGCAGCTCTTTCTCCAATCTTCCTGCCCTTCAAGTTCCCCATTTCCGCAAACATCCTCATCATGTCGCGGACAGTTGGTTCACCCCCTTCCGGAACCTGCGGTATTTCCACTGTTGGAACCTGAGTCTCACCCGCTGGTGGAATTGGCGGAACCTGGGAGCTCGACGCTCCACCTGACCTTCTTCTTCCCCGGGTCGACGGGTTTCCCATAGCTGGGGCCTGCGAGCCGGACGCTTCCCTCGTCCTTTTGCCCCGACCGCTCATGGTTCCAACGTACTCTCACAAAATCCTGCTAAAATTCCATCAAGGAATTAGTAGTCTAGACCTCAACTCTAGGCGACTCACGCTTAGATCACAGACCAACACACGGTCTATAACAAAACAACTAAAGGCACTTAGATAAAGCAAGGGCGATAACCACGCCCTAATATTACCTCTGGTTCAGGCGCACCTGTAGTTTACTAATACAAAACTCAACACCAATCAACAATAATGCAGGTTATCAATCATATGCGCCAAAAAAGTCATACAACGTTTTCCCCTTCGGTCCTATCTTAGGGGTCTCGCTAGCTATCTACCCCACAATCTGTCACCCTTATAACTCCCAACCTCGATTAGTCTCTGATCGAGCTGACCTTGCTCTAATACCACTCAATGGGAGGCTGTCACTCCCAGCCCCTCTCGAGCGACCACAGGATAGAGCCTCCGATACGCGAGCCTCGTCAGATGGCCAAACCAATTGCGATCGCCCAGGTAAAACATCACGGCCAAACGACGGCTATCGAAACATGCAAGCGAAAGCATACGCGCAACTCCCGACAACCAAATAGGTAAGTAGATAGTTGACAGTAGCCAATTCAAAGTTATAAACAATATAACTTGATTATAAACAAGGGTGCCATGAACAAACTGATCACATATATATATATATATATATATATATATATATATATATATATACAGAATATGCATAGTACAACAAACAGACTACAAAAAGGAAACTCGCCCCTACGATCACACGCTCAAAATGGTGCCCGGGCGCTCCAACTCAAAAAGGGACAGATTATTGAACCCTATAACCCTAGCCTGACTCGGCTCCGCTGTCCTTGGAAGATGGCGGCTCCTCAGGATCGGACTCGTCATACACCACTGGAATAGGCTTAGCTGCCAACTGCGCCGCATCGACGGGGTCGATCTCGTGGTCGTCGATCTCCATGGGCCAGTACTCCGCAGGGTCCTCCTCCATCGGAGCCGGGTCAATGACCTCACCTCCAAACGTCACAGGGCCTACCATCCCGTACTCATCCTCGCTCTGAACGTCTACGTCCATGCCCGTGATAGGTCCGCTAAAAACTAAGTCTCGCTCATCATAATCAACCAATTTAACCATTACATTCTCACAATATATCATGGAATAAATCGGTTAGGAATCAACCGGTTTTGATCCAAAACGGAACCAGTTTTTGACATTCCTTTATCACGAAATTTGGGCAGCATGTACTCTCAATCTAACCACCTAATAATCTCACACAAATCAGCATTATATCACCTAAACAGGCCACATAATTGAGCACAAAATTCTGCCCAATTCTTCTCACTCATACACAGAAAAACCGGTATTAATTCAGCCGGTTTTAACTAAACTAAACAGTCCCAAATTCTAATCCAATTCACAAACCAAAAGTTTACATATATTCTACAACAAGTCTAGAACGTTTACTCACCTCAACAACTTGGAAAGTCCACGAACAGAGCTGGAATAGAAGCTCAAAATAGAGAAGTAAACAGCTTCGCGCACCTCTTGCTCCAACTGAAATTTCGAGAGTTCTAGAGTTGATCTTGCGGTGATTTGTGATTTAAAATTTCAAGGAGACAAAGACGAAGAAACTTACTCTTGGTTGAAAATTGAACCGACGAGTCGAAGGCCCCGAAAATGGCGAAAATCTACCAAAACAGCAGTAGAAAGCCGAACTGAGGAGGGCTGACTTTGATTCGGTACTGTGATTTCTGTAGGAGGCTTTTCGATGATTCGCTTGAAGATTATCGAAGCTTAGGGTCTTACGAGTACACAGCCGAAAACGGTGCGCGATTTGGAGTTTGGGCGCGCGCTGGAACCCGAGAGAGAGCGAGAGAGAGAATTGAGAGAGAAGGAGTGACCAGCAGCAAGAGAGCAGAATCAGGGGCTCCTCTACGTGAATTTTTTACTTCAATTGAAGAGAGAGAGAGCAGCCATTGGCCAGCCAAAGGCTTGCTCTCCAAGCACACAAAGCTTGGTAAGCAAGCTTGGCCCCAAAAGTCAATTTGATGTCCAATGAAAGCTTGCCAAATCCAATGTGGGCCATGCTTGCCAAAAATTCAATTAAGTGACCAATGAGAGGATGCCAAGTGGCAGCTTAGGTGAATTTAAATAATTTAATTTATTCGCGAAGAAACGGGACTCGGCGACTCAACCGGTAGAGCGAATTTTTGAAAATTGAGAGTTTACAGCCTAAACGATCCTATTGATGAGGCGAACCCAAATTTAACATCTAAACTCTCTAAAAACTCACTGATTAATTTCTAAGGAACTGAGAGCGAACCGGGGGCAAAACTGTCATTTTCACTTATCGCCTCCTTCGCGGCGCTCCAAGTTAATTCAAATACTCTGAAGTCCAGTATGATGTCCAATTCATTTATTGCGAAGCCCTGAGACATTCGACTGCCCTAAATCAGAAATCCGTTTCGTGGCCACATTCATTGACTCGTGACTTTGGCAAATACTCAGGCCAACGGGCGGCGGATTAGAGATACGCGTATCGACCATCAGGTCCATGTACTTTAAATCCTAAATCGCCCTTCCCTTTTGGTTAGCCATCCCAAGGTGATCAATCTCGACTGAGATCCGACTAGAGTGCGAGCAATGAAATATATCCATTCTATTTAGATATCTGAGAAAGGATCGAAAATCCAGGGCGTTACACACATCTTCTTAAGGATAAAAGAATCAAAACTCGTATAGCTCTCTTACCTTTGTTAACCACATACTTACCTCATTCGAGACTCTATTGTATCTTGAAGATTTTTGTCGGTAATCATTATAATATTGTGAGCAAATAATTCCTTAAAAAGATTAATATTACGCCTCACAGTCTGATTTCCTTGTCCTCCCCACCCGAACATATTTTACCAACATTTTTTAGTTTGGAGCTGTAGTCTTGTAGATTGCTGACAGTAGTTTTGTAATTTAGAACTTGTGGTCTTATAGCATGTAGAATTTCTGTTGTGGTTATTGCTAGTTCAGTGGATAAGATGGATGCGCTCCAGCTCACTCAAGAATGGGACGGCAGTGGTCCACCCGCAAGCTCATTTTGATCTTGGACCCAGTATATTGGAATCCTGAGGCACTAATGAATTTGGTGTTGTAGACCTCCTGTACTCTTTATTATTCACTAATTAGTGAATTCCGTGACTCTGTGGTGTCGCCTTGTCCCATTTAAAGGTTTTTTCATATGTTGTTGGGGGTGATAGTCTTGGCCTGTACTGAGTTATTCTCGTCGCTACTGTTTGGCTTGATTGAATTTCATTTAAACTCATCCAGCCGTGGAAGGTGCCTGCTCCCTATAGATAGATATTTCTTTTGCCTCAAACTAAACACCAATTTTGCAGGATAAGGGATTTGAATATACAAAACCAATCATTCAAGCTCTTAAAAGCAAAGGCATATCGAAGATAGGAGCAGCAGGCTTCTGCTAGGTTGATATGTGGAGCATATCTTCAGACTCATCTTAAAAAGTTTTCTCCGGACACCATTTCATCTTTTTTCTTGTCGTAATATTGTTCTTGATGGTGGCTTGTCTCAAATTGTCTTCTCTCTTCAGCTAAGGTCGCGGTTGAGTTAAACAAGTGTGAGCTCATCCAAGCTGCTATGTAGTCATGGCCATGGTTCCGGAACTGATGGTTCCGGTTCAAAATCCAGAGGAACCGAAATCGAAACCTTAAGTGCTGGTTCCGGTTTTAATTTTGAATCGACAGTTTTAGGCCAATTCCGAGCCCGATTCTGGTTCAAAATCAAAAACGGAATTACCAATTTCGGTTCCGATTTTTTAATTTAAAAAATAAATTGTAATGAATTTGTAATAAAATCTTAATCAAATAATGAATTATGAAATAAAAGAACATAATGAATTATGAAATAATGAATTATCAAATAAAAATTCCAATCAAATTTGGGGGGGGGAAATGGGGAGAGGGCTTGAACTTAATGAATTATCATTAACCGTCTACATATCTTCTTGGAGATAGAAAAATAAAAGTTTATGTAGTTCTCTTACTTTTGATAATCTCATACTAACTCATCCCTAATCATTGCCACCCGTTCTAATATTGATGCTGATGGTACCTTTGTCATTAAAGAATTCGGCTTCATTATTGCAATATATCTCTTGTTACATATATTGAACATTTGTCCAATCATCAACACAAGCTTGAGCCTCCACCGAATGGGAGCTAATCTTAAATGCCGTTCGTCCAAAATATTGCTTCCAGCATTAAATGTTTATTTTACCACAATTGTTGAACAATGGGTTACTAAAGTTTATTTTGTAATTAGAGTAAGATTTGGGTATTGGGTGGAATGCCTCTTTCACCAATCTAATATTATAATATCTATGTTGTTTTGAGATTCATCAAATTCAAAAGAAATGGTTAAATAGGTCGTTATTTCAGATTTATTTCAGAATTATTTCGTATTGCTCCCTTTTACTTTTTTTTTTTTGCCTATTTTCTACTAATTTTACCTATGTTCCTGCTTCGTAAGTCATTAGATTGAGAAGATTTACTATTATTTAGATTATATGTGTTACAAAATTCATTATATAATTCTATTATTGCGTTTTGAACCCTCGTTTGTATAGTTCTGCATTTATTGTATCAATTAAATGTAAACATTCATAATACATATTCAAATAATCGTATAAGCCATCTAATTTACAACGTGGATAAAAACACAAGTAACTAAATAAATAATAGGAATTTCCCTATAATAATATAACCATTTTATTCGCATTGTTCTAATAGTATCACTTAATTTATCATCATTTTTATTTTTTTTTCAAAAACTACAACAATATTAATACATTCTATTAAAAATAAATACATAGTAGAATAATAAATACCGGACAAAGTATTAGTTACAACATTAAAAACTTGTAAAATATCTAATTTTTTCTTTTGCAAATATCCTATTGTCATGGGTATAAATTAATTTCAGTTACATTATTTGAAATAAATGCACATAATAAATCTTTATATGCAAAAGATTCATTAAGCAACTTGTAAGTAAAATTCCAACGATTTGAAATATCTCTTGGAAATCTTTTTGATTTTTTCTATTTGCTCTACAAAATTTTAACTATTCTTTCATTTATTTGGGAATGTTTCCATAAAAAATGAATTGCCATTTTATTGGGTCCAGAAAAATATCAAGAGTTTTTAAACCATCTTCTACACATAAATTTAAAACATGATAAGAGCATCTAACGTGAAAATTTTGTCCACAAAAATCGAGTTTGCAAATATTTTTCAGTTCAACAATTAAAGCAGCATTTGTTTCTGTATTATGAAAACCAATTGAAAAATTTTATAAAGCAAATAATATTTCTCTAAAATCCGCATAATTAATCTATAAATATTATTTTTCGTATGTCTATTATCAAAAACTCTAAATGCAATAACTCTTTTTTGAATATTCCAATCATCATATATCCAATGACATGTTTTACCAATATAAGAATTAACTTGCTAATGATCACTCCAAATATCACTACCTATATGCACACATCTATTATAATTCATAAAAAAAATTTGTAAATCTTTTTTTCCTTTTTTATAAAGATATTTAATTATGATTTTAAGTGTATTTTTAGGAATGCATTTTGCTTGTGAAATACATACACTTTGTACAAATTGATTAAAACCAAATCTTTCACCAAAACTAAATGATCATTGTTCAACATAAATAAATTTACCTAATTTTTTCATATGTTTTTTCATTATAATGAAATAAATGAGAAGTGTGGGGATTGGCGTGCCCAAAAATTTGTTGTTGCTTGATGTCAATTCCCATTTCGGTTGGATGTTTCTCCTTAAGATACCAACTAAATGTTCCATGTTCAGCTCCACTGATATATTTGAATGTTATCTGACAATGTTTACAAACTACATCATACCTTTTTGGAGCTAAATCAAATCTTTTAATCTTCGTGAAGTGGTCCCATGGTTATTGACATTTTTTCGATACCGCTAGGAGGATGAAAAATCTCTTGCATATGGACTTACTCCATATTAGGGAAAATGTTGATTTCATTATTTATATTAACTTCCCAATCTTCATAATCACGAGGTTTAGGAGGATAATCGGATTCCCCCACCTTGCTCTTGCCTTTGCCACTAGCTCTACTTCCACTTGCCAGTTTTATATATAGAAAAAATATGTGGTATAATAGAAAAATATATTATATAATGCAAAAAATATATGGTATGAAAAAAGAATTTGAAATGGGAGATTATTAAAGAAGAAAATAAATGAAGAAAATAAGGAATTAGAGAATATAATTGAGAGTTACAGACAATTTGAGAGAATTGACACCTAGAGAGAATTTGAAAGAAATGAGATGAAGAGAGAATTTGTGTAGAAAAAATGAGGGATGAAAAAAAATTATGCTGCTGACCGTTGGCACAGTTAGCCAACGAGCCATTTTACATTTTCTCTTTCACTCATAGTATGGGGAAGAAGTAGACTCTAGATGTACTACTAATTGAGGTGAGGAATCAAACTATATCGATTGTTTTATTCTTTCAAAGAGCCAACCTAGCTCGTTTTTTGTTCAATTCGAAATTGGCCCGAAATCGCTTGTTTTGGGCTCGGTTCAAGATTTTAAGAAACCGAAATTGAGCCCTTATGCCACGAGCCAGTTCCAGTTCCGAACTATGGGTCCAATCAACATGCTAGTTCCGAGCCTAAACTCTATGGCCATGACTATTGCTTGATGTGTGCCCGATCGCTAATTAAAGATTTTCCCATTAAAGAATATCATTGGAGATATTTGTTAGATATTAAAAATATTGTTTGACATTTCATTATTTTTTAAGTTAGTAAATTTATTTTCCTATGAAAGTTATTTGGGTTTAGAAAATCCTCCTCTAATATCGTTACAGATATTTACTAGTGTAGGCGCGGCTTGTCAAGGCTTGCCCTCTGGTAGGCGACGTAGGGCCAACCTCTTGGCGTGCGGCTTGCAATGGGGCGGTGCCCAACCACCCTTAAATTTGCAAAAGAGGGAAAGAACAAAGGAAGAAGAAATGTTAAAAAGGAAAAAAAATATATATAATATTAAATAATTCAAAAAAATTTTAAAAATGTCACTGTCGCGACCCTCTCGAGATTTCCGGGATCCCGAGGGAGTTAATGGATTGTTAGGCCCATTTGGGTATCTAGGCTCAATTCAGGCCCTCCCAAGCCCATACAAAATCGCGTCAGGAAAATTTGATTCGAGATCGACATTAGTGTGGTCGGGTGACATGTTAATAGTATGCATGCCATCGGAGTCGCCACCAGTCATTTATTGGAGGGTGTGACTGGAAACCCCATCGGACGATTGGAAGGGATCGTCCAATCCTACGAAAATCAAAGATTTAGGTTCGAGGAATTAGTTACGCCAATATTGCTATCGACGCCCTTTCGGTACTTAAGTTGAATGATTTCCTAATCTAAGGAATTCATGCAGGCGAGATTGGATAAGGAAGGCTCTAGGATTCTAAAGGGGTTCATGCAGATGGGATTATCTTTCCTATCAATCACAATCAGGGAAATAAATACGCAATCAAGAAATCAATATGTAGAGAAGATACACCAAGTCAAGTCAAAGCGGGTCTAAGGGGGTCTTAGGAAAGCCTAGAAAACATGCCGATTGGGTTCAAGGTTGTTTGGAATATTTTTGGTCAAATCGACCAGAAGGGCAAAATGGTCACTTAGGAAGGTTCGGGAGGCCAAAAATATGAAATTAGGTCAAACCAGTTGAATGTTATTTTTCTATAATTTTTCACAATTTTTGGGAATTTTTGACCTTTTCTAGGATTTTTGAGAATTTTTTTAGAATTTTTTTGGGAATTTTTCTAATTTTTTTGAGAATTTTCATACTTTTAGGATTATTTCTATATTTTTTGGAATTTTATTTCAATTTTTAAAATTTTTTTTATCTTTTCAAACATTTTCTGCATTTTTTGACAAATTTTTTTTCAATTTTTCCTAAAATTTCTATTAATTTTTCATTATTTGTTTTTACTTTCCTTTCTACGAATCTCTATCATTTTTACTTTCGGAATGTCCTAAAATTCTTTTTACATTTTCAGAATTTTTTTATGATTTTTTTATTAATTTTTCGACGCTTTTTGTATTTTTTATGATTTTTAAAGCCTTTATTTTATTTTGCCTGATTTTTTTATTATTTTTGTATCTATTTTATTTTATTTTTATATTTTTTATCATTAATTTTTATCACTTTTATTTGTTTTTATTTAATTCTATCGACCGAAACGCCATAGTTTTGATTTTTGCCGTTATTATTATTTATTTATTATTTTTAATTCAAATTTCCTAAGTTTTCTATTATTTTTGTTTATTTTATTATTATTTATATTTGTTTAATTCTCCAGGTCGAGTTGACCCGGCCCGTTTGACCCAAATCCTATCCAAAAGGGGCTAGACCAAAAACGACGCAATTTTGTTTATTTTTTTTTATTATTTTATTACTTTTTTATTTATTTCTTATTAGTTTTTTATTTATTAGTTGCACGGACAGGGTCGGTTTAACCCGGCCCACTAACTAGAACCAGCCCGCGATCCAATCCAGCCAACCATGTACTAAATGACGTAGTTTTTTAGGAAAATTCTTTTTGAATTTTTGAATTTTATTTTGGGTTTTTATTGTACTTTTATTTATTTTCCACCCGTTTTTAACCCTACGGTTGATATCCTTCCACGTGTCCTAAATGTGACCCTTTATTCTTTCAAATAATTCTACGGTTAAGATCAGATCAAAGACCAAATCCTAACCGTACGTTCCATTATCTTTTTTTTTTATTTCTGAAAATATTTAGATAATTTGAATTTGGAATTTTTTTATCTTCAAAAATCCTAGGATTTCGACACGTGGCATAATTACGGCCGCTGGATCTAGGTTTTTGTTCCTATTTGTCAAGAATGGACGTTTAGAGGCCCCCCCCACTAGTTGACGTGGCGTCCGATGTGGTCAGCCACGTCGGCGCCACGTCGTCTTTGACCGGTCGTCTTCATCGAAGTTGAAGACGACCGGAGCCAGCTCGATCTCCAGCGAGCTCGCCGGGGCTTCGCCGGTGACATTGAAACAAGCCTAAAACTACAAGTTTTCTTACCCATTTCAAGTCGAGACCCGTCCTAATCATCACAACGCTAACACGATACGATTCTGGGCCCCGAAAAATGCCTCAGTCGCCTGATCCTACACTGGCCGAGGGCGACACTCCGGCGAACTCTATACATGCCATTTCTACGCTTAGACAATCAGAACAAATAATCGACCAGCCTCACAGAAGCCTCAGAAGACTTACCTGGGCATCCTTGGAGCTCGGGAACATCTTATATGAGCTATACAGCTCATGACATGCACAGGGGATGACGGAGCAGGCGTTGGAGTTTTGTGTAGCAAAAATGCAAGAAAAAGGGTGGAAGGAAGTCAGCGTGAAGGCAGAAGTGTGTTACACCAAGAATCGCGAAGAAGGAGTGACAGAATTGGCTTTCGCCATTAGAGGAGGTCGGACTGAGCGGCAATGGTATTTACCTGATTTAACAGTGAAACTATGCGCCGTGAGCTCTAGGGGCTTCCTCGAGGTCGGAGAAAGCTTGGGGAATGATTTTTGGAACCTCCTCTTCCTTGGGTCGCCCTCAATTGGCCTCTTAAAGTTTCGGACCTCTTCCTTCAATGGCGTCCAGAAAAGCCTCCCCGAAAATAGAGCTCTCCCCTCCCTTATATATCAAAGAAAATCCCTCCTTTTTCGTCCCTTTTCCCATTGCAATCCCAAAACGGCCAAATTTTCCTCAACCAAAACGAATCCAGTTCATTACAAATCCCTTCCCCCCCCTAAATCCGTTTGAAAATGCTTCGCACGAGGAGAAGAAGACCAGAGCTGGTTCTGTGGGTCAACCGGGTCGATTGGGTTGATCGGGTCAGGTCGATCCAACCCGGTTGACCCGCTTGGGATAAAAATCCAAAATTGACCCCCAATTTGTCCATTTTTTCCAAAATTGACACCAAAATTGGACTCATGGGTATTGAATCTGCTTTAAAATGGTATTTCCTCCATAAATTCTTCAAACTTTGTGCAAAAACCCCAATTTTTAGGTTTGACCCGAGGCTCCATTTTGCAAAATCCAAAGTGGTAGAGTCCTTTTTTGCAAAAATTGTTACCACCATTGAATTTAGAGGGTCAAAAACTAGGGGATGACGTCTCCCTATTTTCAATTCAGTCCCTAGAAAATTTTTAATTTCATTTTTAGCGTTTTTAGGGACTAATTTGAAAAATCAGAAATTGCATTTTGATCCGTTTTAGTGAAATTGGACAATTCTGATGGCTTTTGGACTGGATTTTAATTTTGAAAAATAGAGGAGGATGGCACGACCTTAAAAATGTAAAAATGGAAAATTAAAAAGCTAAAATGGAATTTCTAGAATTATTTAAATGTTCTAAAAAATGAAATTAACAAAGAAACCCTAGACTCCAGACTTAATTTTTCAAACTTTATTCATCTAAAAATAAAAAATTAAATTAAAAATATTGACTATTTTTTGGTAATTTGCTGACTTCAAATGCTATTTTTTATTAATTGTTTATTATTTTCCTAATTTCTGAAAATATTAAAAATGCAAAAAATAAGGAAAATTATTTTTTGTTCAAAATTGGTTCCCTAGGCTATGCTGAGGTCCCCAAAGTTGATTTTTCAATTTTATCACTTTTTATGAATTTTTGAAAATAAAAATGCCGAAAAATACAAAAAATAAGGAAAATTATTTTTTGCTCAAAATTGGTTCCCTAGGGTATACTAAGGTCCCCAAAGTTAATTTTTTTAATTTTCTCACTTTTTATGGATTTTTTTAAGAATTTTTGAAAATAAAAATACCAAAAAATACAAAAAATGAGGAAAATTATTTTTTGCTCAAAATTGGTTTCCTAGGCTATGCTGAGGTCCCCCAAAGTTGATTTTTCAATTTTTTTTTCAGTTTTTATTAATTTTCTAAAATTTTTGAAAATAAAAATTGACTGAAAATTAAGTGTCAATAGTCACGTTAGCGTTAACTATTTCACGTGAGACAGCTAGCATTCACGTCATCTATTTTCCACCAAAATTGATTTGATGGACTTAATCGGCATGAATAAAAAAGGTTTGAGATCAATTAGCATTAATAAATGGTTCAGAACTGAATTGATACCAACATAATAGGTTTATGACTGTTTTGAGACTTTTCCTGCTTTCCACACCCTACGTGGATTACCACAAAATATAATGACTTAGCTACTCTTTAAATAAAGAAAATAGGCCAGAAGAAAAGATATATTCCCTTTTCACTGTGACCATCAACCATCGAAGGATGGATCTTTTAATTGCCAAGAGTGCAAACATGGAAATCAAGTTCTTTCAAACTTTTGTGGGAGGAAGCAATGAAAACCAAAAAGAAATAGCAATATTTCAACCTCTACATGCATCACAATTTCTCAAGAAAGCACTCAAGAAGGGGCAAAGCTGTAATGCCCACTTTATATAATTCTAAATTAATGAGAAATGGAAAAATGGATTAGAAAACTAATTTGGCCCAAATGAATTAGAACCCGATCTAAATGAAGTCGTTGAACACGATGGGACATATAACGGATAGCGGCCGAGAAATGGTGATTGGGCTTAGCCCATTTAAATTCTTGATTCAATTGGAAATAAATTTTTGTGGGCTATTATGGATTTAACCTGGCCCACCAAGGGAGTCATGGCCCAATTACCCTCGATCGCGAGAGGGATTTCTCGAAGATGCCGGCCCAGCCCGTTTTAGGTTGTCATGGAGGAGCCTCGGACTTAGGAGATCGACCCACATGGGAGAGGGGCCCGGCCCTTGTACCCTAAGCCAATAATTGATCCACGCGGCTTGACTGAAGGCTTGGGCAAGTTCATCCTATGTCTTTTCATGAACATGAGCCTAATTAGTTGGTCCCATTATAAGTGAGAATAGTGAGCCCAATACCCCTTTTATCTAATGGCCCTCGTGAGGATCAGAATCACCAAAGGACGACCCAACTTTTATTTTTGATGAGAAGAATCCCTCGGTGATATAGGCTACAAGAACCTCTCCTTCCTCCTTGCATTAGCTATCCCTATTGTTCACAGACACTAAATCGAGCAAGCCTCAAGGAGTTCACCAAAAAACTCTAAGAGGAGGAAGCCGCAGCAACATTTAAGGCAAGTTGACTTCTAACCACTTCCTGAACTCTTCAACATTTGACGCTATCAGCAAGTTAAGGGAGTAATATGAGTAGGTGGTTATACTAGAGTTGCTATGTGTTGATTTTCATGTGTTTTATCTGCACATTATTGGATCCTTTATTTGCGCACTTACTTTATTGACTATGTTTGGTAGGTTAAATGTTAGATTTTAGAGCCTTATCTATCTTGAGCCATCTGCATGAAATCATAATTATGATATCACTCAACTTAAGTATCAAAAGGGCGTCAATGGTAATATTAGCGTAACTAAGTCCTCGATCCCAAATCTCTAGTTTCATTAGAGTCGTATGGCTACTCCTATCGCTCGACGAGGTTCTTAATCTACTTTCCCTAAATATCGGTGGTGACTCCAAAAGCATGTACACATATGCACACGTCACCTAACCACATGTAAGGTCGAATCCGATAACCCATTGTGATTTGGTATGAGTTTGGAAGGCCTTGAGCTAAGCTTGCTTTGAAGGGTTTAGCAATACATTAGCCTGATCAAAATGCCGATCGGGTCACGACATGTATCAAGTGCACTACTGCATAAATTTTTGAGTCATGTCAAACTTTTTCTGTATAGCTAGGCTGAAATTTACCTAAGTTGCAATTACTAAGGAATTAGAAGCATTCATTGGATAGTTGTCTATTTTGTCTTTCTAGTAAGATTAGAATGAATGATTTATTATATATAATATATATTGTCAGGAGATTTTCATTTTACTCAAAAGAAAGGTACGTAATTTCAACACAAAACCAATAACAAAGCCTTATAATCCAGTGCAAATATAGAAAATACATCAACTTGTTATAATTTGCAGGAAGTCCCTCCTTTCAATAGAATGGATTTGTCATAGTATTATAGCACAATCGATAGCCAATCACTAAAACTCGCATCAATATCATCAGTGATGAGTATATGCCGAAATCTTCCTTTACGGTAATTACAATTTTGCCAAAAGACAATGCGCACCCAAGTTCAGTGTCCCCAATACCATCACCATACGAAAATAACAGCAACATCAATATATTGTAAACGCACAAATAACATCTTGTGAACCTCAAACACACATACACACACATATATATCGGGATAGAATAATTGAAAAATTTAGATTTAATGTAAATTGTCAGAGAAGAGTTGCAAAATAACTGCAATTGATCAAAACAATTACAGATAAACTCATTGTGACTTGCGAAGTGCTCCATCGATGTCCACTAAGACTCCGTTTGTTTCACAGAAAATATTTTCTTGGAAAACATTTTCCTTTCCTCAATTTCTAGTGTTTAGAGGCAGAAAATATGTAGTGAAGGAAAATATTTTTCAATCAATGGAAAATATCCTTCTAAGTTTGAGAAAAATGATTTTTTTTTTTGAGAAAGGGAAATAATTTTTCCCTCTATCTTAGAATTCTCTCTTGTGACCGAAAAAGGGAAATCACTTTCTGAAATTAAAAAAAAAAAAATCTTCCCCTCTCTCTTCCTCCTCCTCCCTCCTTATTCTCTCTCCTCGTGGCTATTGCCTCTATGGCTCATTCTTTCTCTTCCACAATTGTTATTCCCATTCCAATGACGAAGCTCCGATCTAGAGAACTTTGCTTCGACGGTGAGCTCGAGGCAGCATGGCGAGCACTCACTAGATCTGGGAAGGCCAAGGCTGAATCTTGCGGCCTCACCCATGGCAAGCTCGAGGTGGCGAGGTGAGTGCCGCTAAATTTGGCGAGGCCAAGCCTCGTGGCCTCAACAATGGCTAACTCGAGGCGGTGAGGCGAGGGCTTGCTGGATCTAAACAGGTAGGCGAGAATGGAGAATTTTCGCTCATTTTCTTGAAAGACCTCGGAGGAGAATTTGTTGCCGTCGGCCTCTGAGGTGGCGTTGGGGGGGGGGGGGGGTGTGTGAGATCTGAGGTGTACTGTGGATTTGGTGGCAGCGATGGCGACTCTAGTTCAGTGCAGGTGAAAGCGGTGGTGATGGTGGTGGTGGGATTGAGAGGGGGATATGGGGATGATGAGGAGGCAGAAGGCAACAAACGTGGGGCAAGAAAATATCTTAAAAAAATAAAAATAATTAAAATTCATTTTAAAAAAGATAAGATAAAATAAAAATAAAAAATGATTAAAATGAATGCATGGAGGAAAATCAAATAGAATTTTCCATGCCAAATGGCGGAAAATGTTTTCTAATTTATTTTTAGATTTTAGCCAACTACTCAAAAATATCATCATTTTCTTGAAAATGACTTATTGGAAAACATTTTCTAAAAGTGCCACATTTTTCATGAAACAAATGGAGCCTAAATCACCGAAGAAGTCTTGAAACTTCTTAAGGATATTCAATATGTATTATTTCAAATCATTTCTGTTTAGTTGAAAGCTTGCTAGTCATTGAAGACGGCAAATTGATCAACGTTTCCTTTACAATTGGCCGAAGATTCAATAGTCGACCGAAGACCTTGACTTGTTGACTTTTGAGGTGCGTACTCGACAAAAATCTCGGCTTTTGGAATTCGTCCAACTTTCACGTGGAAGCTAGTTTAAGTTCTAAATCATCATTATTTAACCGATGAAGTTTATATAATGAATGTAGCCTTTAATTTATCAGAATCGATGAGCACAAGGACACAAAGACGAGGAAACCCATCATCCCAAACCCAAAAGAAACCACAAAATAAAAAAAAAATTCTTTTTTCCGCCTTACAATCTCCAATACTCCCCTTTTTGTATATCTTAAGTACACTTCAAATGAAAGAGAGTTCGCCATGTTATTCACGAACAAAGATTCATCCTAAAAGAAATCGTTATTGGATTTGACCCATATAGAACTTAATCTTCAGTTGCTTGCCTTTTGGTATTGCCCCCCCCCCCCCCCCCCCCCCCCCCCGGTCCCCCTTTGGAGAATTGACTTCCGTATTTTTCCCCAGTCATATCAACAACATCAATAGTAGGGGTGAGTAAATTGGACTAATTGGACCACTCACCCACCCCTGCGGAGACTTGACTTCCATATTTGTCCCCAGTTATATTGATAACATCAATAGTAGGGGCGAGCAAATTAGACCGATTGGACCGAAACCGCTCAGACCGGACTGGGACCAATGGTCCGGTTCTTATTTCTAGAGGGGTTCGGTCTAGTTTTTGATTCCTATAATTGAGACTAGTGACCGGATGGTCCAGTTCCCGGTTCCAAGGACATAGGACCGACTTGGACTACCCGGACCGGACCGATCGAATTTTTTTAAGTGACTAATAAAAGAAGGAGTGCAGTTCTATAATCTTTATATCATGCACAATTTGGATGAGGATGTCCTTGAGAATTTATTGTAGTTTTTATTTGAAAGCTCTAGAAAATATATGGTGGAAATAGAAGCTTTGACCTTAACATGAGAAGAAAAATGGAGAACAAGCTACTTAGCTATAACTTCCCAACAACAGAGAAAAGGTATCTAAAATTAAGATGCCGACAATTTTGTTGTCCACAAAGGCATCGGTTTCCCTTTTAATGGAACATAAGGTGCATTTTTTTTTTGTCATGCTACCGATCCAATGGAACCGTTCGAGAACCGGACCAGATTGGTTTGTCAAGTTCGGTCTAGTTCTTCGGACCATTGGTCTAGTTCCTAGTTCCAGTAAATTGGAAATCGGGACCATAAGTCTGTTCTCGATTCTTGAAGAGAACCGAACTGAATCAGGAACCAATGACCCCTAATTAGTAATAGGAGAAAATAAGTCTTATTTATTGTGGTCAACAATCAATTTCCCACTAAAATGTGCTGTGAATATAGTTAAACCTGAGAATATGAGTTAAATTCTAAGGAAAATACCACAAAAATTCTTTATAAATTTTGGTCGAATGTGCATTGTCGTCCATGAACTTTTGATTTGTTCAATATGGTCTCGAAATTTGGTCAAATATGCAATGTTGCTTATGGACTTTTAATTTGTTCAATGTGGTCCTGAACATTGGTCGTATATTTAATATGATCTCTAAACTTTTAAATATTTTTATATAGTCTAGAGACTATATTGAACATTTTACTATTAGCTCAGGGGCCATATTGAACAGATTAAAAATATAATGACGACATTGCACATAGGTTCAAAATTTAGGGATCGCATTGCGCAAATTAAAAGTTCATGGATGATAATGCATATTGGAACAAAGTTGACAAATCATTTGTGCCATATCCCTAGGGAAAGGTTAGTTTTTCTTTTTTCTCTTTCTTTTTTCTGTTTGGCTGGGTTGGAAAAAGGTTAGGTAACTTGTCTATGTGCATGATTCTTGTGGTGGATTTTAGGGAAGGGAAGCGACACAAATGGTTCACGAGGGAGTGGGGGAGAAGAGAGAGAGAAATAGAGGTGTGGAGGAAGGATTGTCCATGAATCCGATGAGTGGCCAAAAGAGAGGTTTGCGTGACGAAGAAAAAGAAGAGGATGGGACTGGGCTTGCCTTGCGGGAGGAAGAGCCCTGCTGGGCGCGCGCGAGCAGGCCATCACAAAGAGAATAAAAGGCGAGTTGGGCCTAGCCCGCATGGGTTCGGGTCGACCCGACTCGAGCTGATTTTTTTTTTAATTTTCTGGTTTATATATTTTTTGTATTTTTTCTAGTTTATGATAAAACAAGAAAGTATACATATGTAACAAATTTTACATATTCTATTTTATGAATAAAATAAAATACTAGATTGCCAAAAATTAGGTGTCAACAGTTGAGCACTATAATTGGTGACAATGGCTTTTTAACTTGTCTAGACGCAAATCATCACATATCAAATTAACTACAACAATCGATCAATTCGAACCCTCATAAAATCGACTTAAATAATTGTCACAAATGCACACAATTTGCATGTTCACATGTATCATAGTAAAGCTCCATGACGGGATGGCTCGTGAAGTATGGAATATGTCGTATCTAAATTAACGTCTAATCACTCAACAAATAATTCAAGATTTCAAAACAAAATGTTTTGATTAAGTTGAAACCTATCACTAAGTTGTTTTCATCTTAGAGTCCTCTTTCCAACGATCATTCTTTTACAAAAGATGATGCAAAGTGCATTGCGCCCCTCCATCAAGACCAAACTAAGTAACGGGTTACACCACAAAAATTAAGAACAGAAAAAAGTACCTTGTATTAAGCTGTGAAGGTAATACGAGACACGTGACGGGGAGACTTTGGTGACGGTAACACGAGACTTGTGATGCTTTCTCGATGCAAGGAAACTTCAAAGTCTACTCGAAGTCTTTGAAGAACAAGACAAAATGCACGGAACCGCGTTTCCTTTGACCAGTCGGTACCGTGTCTTGCTTTACTTTATAAGTGCCGGAGTCTTAACGAATATGGCAAACAACATAACTGTTCTACAGATGACACGGGACTAAACAAGACCCTGTTTCTCTGATCACTGCAAAAGAAGAGGCCAACTCATGATGAGCACAATCTGCAACATGTCCTTAGTATTACTGCTTACTATAGCTCTCTTCTACTACAATTCAATTGTTGCAGCACCTGCACCAGCACCAGCACCTTCCAATAAGTCAGAGGCAAGTGCGCTTCTCCACAGCAGGTGGTGGCCTCGCTCCTTCACCGGCAACAATACCTTACCTCATTGTGAGTGGCCCGGGTATCGTGCGACGCCTCCAGCAGCGTCAACATGATTTACTTGACCACTGGGTACCAAATAGGAGGTAAATTTAGCAACATGAACTTCTCTCTCCTGCCAAACCTCGCCCTTCTGCAACTGTCTTCGACCGGACTAACCGGCGAAATCCCCCTTCCAATTTGTACTCTGTCAAGACTAACTCACCTTGACTTGTCCTACAATTCTCTCACTGGCGAGTTGCCTCCTTGTGTCCAAAACCTCACCATGCTTCAGGCACTTGATATCAGTCATAATTGCATCAGCGGCTCTATCCCTCCCGAGATGGGAAATCTGAAGAGATTGACCCGCTTGGATCTCAGGTTCAATTTGCTTAGCGGCGCAGTCCCTCCAACCGTTGGTTACTTGCAAAATTTACGATCCCTCATATTTAGCTCAAACAAGTTAGGTGGCCCTATCCCTCTAGAAATTGGGAACCTCACAAAAATGGATGAGGTCGATTTAAGTTACAACAACTTCACTGGTCCCATTTTGTCCTCTATAGGGAATTTGATGAGCTTGACCTTTCTCAATTTGCAAGGGAACAAACTCGTTGGATATATTCCTCCGGAAATAGGGAATTTGAGGAGACTGATCTATCTCTGTTTGCAAGAGAACAAACTCGTTGGATCTATTCCTCCGGAAATAGGAAATTTGAGGAGACTGACCCATCTCTATTTGCAAAGAAATAAACTCAATGGATCTATTCCTCCGGAAATAGGGAATTTGACTAGTTTGACCCTCCTCTATTTGTCAGAGAACAAATTTGTTGGATCTATTCCCCCGAAAATAGGGAATTTGACGGGGTTGACCTTTCTCTATTTGCAAGGAAACAAACTCAATGGATCCATCCCATCGGAAATAGGAGATTTATATAATCTAGAGTTTCTAGATTTGAGCTCGAACAACTTGGTCGGGAAAATCCCTGTTAAACTTGCGAATTTGACCAGGTTAACATATCTCGATCTTCACAACAATTCCCTTTCTGGCTCAATTCCCCCATTTAAAACCAGTATTTTCTTACGTCATGATGACTTATCAAACAATCATCTCGACGGCCCAACTCCAGATAATCCCATGACCTCTTTTCCAGATGCCCCTTTCATCGGCAACAAAGCCCATGGGAGAAGGTCTAGCGTCATTCATTACACGGCTGTTTTCGTTCCGCTGGCTGCGGTGTTCATTTCCTGTATAGTTGTTGGATCCCGCTTCCTATTTCGACGTGCGACAAAGAGCGTGCAATCAGAGACAACAGAGAAGAATGGAGATTTCTTGTCAATATGGAATTATGACGGAAAGATTGCATATGAAGACATAATTAATGCAACGGAGGACTTCGAAATCAAGTATTGCATCGGGACTGGCGGCTATGGTAGCGTCTATAGAGCGCAATTGCCCAATGGAAAAGTTGTGGCACTAAAGAAACTTCACCGTCTCGAAGCAGAGGACCCGTCCTTCGACAAGAGCTTTCGGAATGAAGTGAAACACTTGATGGAAGTAAGGCATAGGAGCATAATCAAGCTCCATGGTTTCTGCTTACATAGGCGATGCATGTTCTTGGTTTACGAATACATGGAAAATGGGAGTCTATTCTGTGCTTTGAGAGATGACGTCGAAGCGGTGGAATTAGATTGGTCCAAAAGAGTCAATCTTGTCTTGGATACGGCACACGCTTTGTCTTACATGCACCATGACTGTGCTCAGCCAATCGTTCATCGAGATATATCTAGCAACAACATCTTACTCAACAACAAGATGCAGGCTTTCGTATCAGATTTTGGCACCGCAAGACTTCTGGATCATGATTCCTCATCTAACTTCACTGCAAATATTGCCGGCACCTATGGATACATTGCACCGGGTGAGCACTACTTTATGCTTCATACTTACTTTTATTTTTTTTTATTTTTAACACAGAAATTTGCTACTAGAGGCACAAGTTAGATAGTGTGCCCCTTACGGTTGAGTTAAACGACGTGGTTGAAGTTCCCTCATCCATGTGCATCAATGACTTGTAGCGTACTAGCCAATGATAGTTAAGAATTGGTTGTCCCCTGATTAGGGATAGCAAAATGTCTCTGGAGAAACGTTGCCCCTCACAGGGCAGCGTCGGCCGATGGGACGGGGGTTAAGGGTGCAGCCATCTCGTCCGAAGCCTCGACCACCAAAGTTTCTTATGTCTTTTGTATTCTATTTTTTGTAGAGCTCGCGTATACTTTGATCATTAATGAGAAATGTGACGTATATAGCTTTGGAATGGTAGCACTGGAAACAATGATGGGCGAGCATCCAAGAGATATTGTATCTGCATTACTGACATCCCTTGGAGAAGATATCATGCTGTATAAAATGTTAGACCCGCGGTTGCCTTTTCCGAGAGAGAATTCTGTTGCAAGAAGTATTGTTCTGATAGTTTCTCTGGCGCTTGCTTGCTTGAGTGCTAACCCAAAGTCTCGACCAACCATGAAGCAAGTCTCAGAAGCTTTTCTAGCTCGAAAGTTACCATTGGCGAAGCCCTTCCATGAGATCTCATTGGCTCAGCTCCAAGGTAATAACAAATCATGGTTGGAAGGTGGATCAACAGAAACCTCATCAGGATTAAGCGATGAGTAAGGGTCATTGAGTGCTTGTCCAGTAAAGAGACAGAATGATAAAATGAAGCTGCAATTTGGTGAAAGTTATTGAGGTTATAAAAGTGTATGGGCTTCTGCAAATTATTTAAGTTGTGTTAAACTTTTTCCCGGACTATGTTAGAGGAGTGAGAAGCAGTATATATAGGACAGCCGTTTATTTTACTTATTTTCAATAAGATTGAAGTGCCTGATTTATGAACTTAAGTTCAACGCAACCTCATTCCCGAACTTTTTATTTGTTCAATACAATTCCTGAATTTTGGTCTAATATTCAATTTGGTCCACGAACTTTCAAAAATGTTCATCTAGTATGGGGACTATATAAGTGACCATATTGAACAAATTACAAATTTAGGGACAACATTATGCATTGGGCAAATGTTTAGAGGCCACATTGCACAAATTAGAAGTTCATAGATGAACCATTTGCACCATTTGTCCCCGAATTCTATGTTGGGAAAGGTTACTCTTTTTTTTCCTTTTCTTTTTCTTCTTTTTCTTTGGCTGAGTTGGAAAAGGTTAGGTTATTACTCAAGTTGTCTGTACTTTTTGTGGCTATATATACATGTTAACACCTAATTTTTAATCATCTTTTCTCTTTTAAAATCAATAAAAAAAATCCATAAAAAATCAACTTGGTCAAGCCTAGAGAACCAATTTTGACCAAAAAATAATTTTTCATATTTTCAGTATTTTTGATATTTGTATTTTCGAAAATTCATAAAAAAATCAAGAAAAATGAGAAAATTACAAAATCAACTTTGGAAACCTTGGCCAAGCTTAGGCAACCATTTTTTAGTAAAAAATAATTTTCATATTTTTTGTATTTTTTTAAATATATTTTTTAGAAATTAGGAAAATATTTAATAAATAATAGCATTTGAGGCCACAAAAATACATAAAAATAGTCAATATTTTTCCTTTAAATCCCTTTTCATGTTGGCCATCTCAAATTTAAAAAATCCAATTCGGGGTCGTGTATTCCTTAACGAGCATAATCTCGAATCGGGCTTAAAAAAATTCAATTTGAGTCAATTTATTTTCATTTTTCACTTTTAGGAGTTGTGACATTGTTCTTTAATATTCCAAATTTTTATCTTGGCCCTATTATACCCAGAATGAGTCAATTTTACAAACAGGGCTTTAATTAAATTTTGCATTATTTTCAATAGCAAGAAATGAGCTTAAATTCAACATGCGATAGGTGTGTCGAAAATTGTGAGGAGATTTGGACTTAAAGAAATATTTCTCCAGGGACTGAATTGTAAATACTTAAAATCTCATGGACTAGAGTACAAATATTTAACACTTGAGGGATTATTTTGTAAATAACAAAAAGAAGAGTTAGTGGGGAAATTAGAATAGAGAAGGGAAGATGAAGAAGAGGAGATGAAGATGGGAAGATGGAGAAGAGGAGATAAGAATAGAGAAGGGAAGATAGAGATGAAGAAGAGTTAGTAGAATGGGAGATAAACATGGAGAAGAGTTAGTGGAGAAATTAGAATGTGAGATAGAGATGGAGAAGGGAAGATGAAAATTAGAATGGGAGATAGAGTTAGTGGAAAAATTAGAATGAGAGATAGATGAGTGGGTTATAAAAGGAGGAAGAAGTGAGCTTGAGAGTGGAATTCTTTTTGGAGAGAAAATTTTGGATGTTTGAGAGGATTTTGGGAGATTGAAGAAAAATTTGAGAAAAAAAAAAATACCAAAAAGAGAGTGAGAATTTTGAAGATGATAGGAGTTTAAAGTTAGCGGGTTATCATCATCAATTTCTTCATCGATCAACATAAATTAAGAATTCATCCCAGATTTGAAGCTAAGTGTCCCTCTACTCTCTTTGATTTTTTAGTATAAAATAGCCCAAATTTTCTACTCTTCTCCCATTTTCCCATATTTGATTTCAGGCAGGAACCAATTATATCCATCAAGCACTTCTTATAATGCCATTGAAGCTAAGTGCCTCTTTCATTGTTCTAATTTTTAATGTGAATTAAATCATATTTGCTCCATTACTCCATTTCTCCATATTTTTATGTCAGGCAAAGGACAATCCCAAGTCAACGGTAAATCCTATGGAGGTGTAAAATTGGCACTGACGAGCTCTTAAGTGCCCATTAAATTTTCAATTGATCCGTCGATGGATTTCGGCTCGAATTGTCAAATCAATTCGTTTTATTTTAAAGAATTTAAACCCCAGAATGTGAAGGGCAGAGCCCGCTCACTGGAAGTCATTTTAAATTTCTGTAATTTAAATTCATGCACCTTAAACCCCAAAGGAGAGGGTCAAGCCAAGGCTGAGCTATCCATTGGTGGTCTTTATTTATTGTCATTTACTTCCTGTAATTTAATTTTTGAATCACTAAACCCCAAAATGAGTAGCTCGCAGCACTACACATAAGTCGTTAACTCACTCCCTCTTTCGGCTTCAGGGAAATACTTAATATTTTGAAAATGCCAAAAAAAATGTCACTCACGTATATTCCATTTAAAAAAGTGAAAATACAAAAAGAGAACACTCCATTAGAGCTTTAGGAATAAACCAAGCCTGAGTTGCCAAATTAGGATATCCATGAAATTAAGGTACCGAAAGGGCATTAGTTTTAATTAACTAGTGTAACCAAGTCCCCAAACTCATAATCTCTGGTTCGTAGAAGTAATTTAGTTCTCCCGCTAACGTACTTAGGTTTCTAATCAACCTATCAAAAATGATTAGTGGCGACTTCAAATTTTAAAGCCATTTGAACAAAAAACCAAAGTCGCGATTTGGTAGAGCTTGAGAGAACTCGAACTAGGTTAGTTAATTTAATCAATTAATCTGGTAATCCATTAACATAAAAAATGAATTTTAGGTCGCGACAGCTTGGCGACTCCGCTGGGGACGTGTTCTTAATTTTTGAAAATTTAAGAACTTAGAGGATTTATGCCATAAAAATTTCATGGGAACTCATTTGGTCTGATAATTTGTTGGATTCTAACCTTTCGGTGTTAAATGGTTTTGCAGATGGGAGTTATAAAGGGTGGAGTGTTTGACTAACCATTTGTTTTGCAGGTTGGTATTGGCATTATTTGTTTAATTTCGCACATTTTCGAAGCGGTGTTTGTATATTAATTGTTGTGCATAATTAATTGTTTTAGCACTACATCACACACGTCCTGTGGCCGGACCTGGGCCACTAGTTTTAGGATGGTATTGTGATTTGGTTTTAACGTTCGGCGTGAGATCACATCGAAAGTTAGCCTAGATTCAATCCCGAACCTCTTTTCAAAAATGAGTTTAAAAGTTAAGCCTTATGCTTAGTAAGATTATCAAAGCAGTGGTTTTAATTTTTAGCTCGAGCAGCCGAAGTGGGGAGACCCGGCTAATCCTGATTACGTCGTGGGATCACGGCTAATCCTGATTATGTGCGCGAGATTGTCACCTTGCCGTAAATCTTTTGCTTCAATTTGTCAGCCTTTAGAGTAGATAGGCTAAGATTTAAACTCAAGATTCATGTGCATGTCTATGTGACCTACATGGTATTTTTCAAAGTGAAAGTAAGTCTTTTAACCTAATCTTGTATTTATTTTTGGTTGGTCCATGTTAGGTGTCGGTTAAATTTTGAATTTAATATCATCGTCATTTTTCAAAAGAAATTAAAAACTTAATTGGTATCCCATTTTTAAAAAAATGAACATGAAAAATCCTTAGGAAAATTTTGTTCACTAAGGAAATATTTTGTCACATTTTTCCTTAATGCTTCAATGGACCCAAGATTTTCTTGACGAATTTATCCCTGAAAATTCATTCTGATTAAAAAAAATCCCTTCGAAGAATTTTCTAAAGGATTTTATCACACTTTTTCTAAGTTGTAAAATCTGCAAGAAAATCCTTTTTGAGAAATTTACTCATGTCTTCTTAAGAAAGTTTTGTCCGATTCACCACAAAAACTGAAAAACAAAATTGGACTAATGTAGGAGTCATGGACCGACCTCTCTTGGGTCACATACTCATTACTTCCTCTACTTTTGCAGGGAATTATAGGTACCCAGGCGGGAGCAAAGTTGGAGTCAACAATATGCCAGAGATAATCATGAGGAATACGAAAGGATGAAAAACGCCGATGCTTTAACCGTTAACCTTGGAGGCAAGCGAAGAGATCAATCCTCCTAGAGACAGGATCGTGTCAACTGATGAACATGTGTACATATGAGCCATGCGACCAACACGAGCAAGTAGATTTATTACCAGTGCATTGATCGAGTTGTTACAGTGTTATTGTTCGTGATCTCAAGATGGATAGTCGGGGCCACCCCCGAACCCTTCATCAGTGTTCTCGATACCATCGTCTGGAGCGATTAATAAGAACACCAAGAAGAACATTAAGCCTCGACGTCTTCGGTACCTCAAATCATTCTGTTATGCTATGCGAAAGAAACGATAGCAGGAAAATTAAACAAAAGACACGTGAAGCTTTTCTTTCATTCCATTCATCAAAGAGTATTACAACAGCTCACTGGGGAGGAAAAGTAAAGCCAAACTGAGCCCTGATAACCATTACGAAGGAGCTCAATTGACCCTCCAAAAAGTTGATGCTTTGGGTGCACTGGGCGTTCTCAGGATCAAGCTCCGCGAGCCTAAAGAAGAAGCGATCGCACTTCTCCTTAGCCTGGGCTATACTGGCCTCGTAATGCTCGACGGCAAACTCCAGGTCTGAAATCGCCGCCCTCTCGAAAGCAATGTCTGCCGTAATGTCATCAAGTCTCTCCTGCAGCCAACCGCATTTGCACATCATCACAATATTACCCGGCTCCTGTTCGGCGTAAGTTCGGACCAAGGCCAGACGGTCCACCAACTTTCCCCTCTCACAAACCAGCCACGAAAGCTGATCGTTGGCAAACTTGAAGGCCTTATTGTGATTATCAGCCACAAATGTGACTGTTTCCAGACGCTCGTGCCGGTCTTGGTAATGAGCTTTCATGACGGCAGTCACAAGGACCGCCTCATAAGCGCGGTTATAGGCGGCCAGAAAATTGATGAAGAGAGTCGGGAAGTTCTGATACTCCCTCCCCAGTTGGGTACCCTCCCTAGTTGGGTACCCTCAACAGAAGCAGCGTCCACAGTTATGAATAGATCGAGGATTCCAGCATCAACGGTAGATTTTTGGGCTATATGAGCGTAACCTCTACCAAGAAGATTGTAGAGTCTCTCCCACCCAGCCAGGACTTCGGTGGAGAATGTATGGTTAGGAGAATTGGCCATTTTTGAAAGCAGATCATGAAAGAAATGAGGAAAGAGGCGAGGCAGATGATCGGAATGCGAAGGCGATAATCTGCTTCAATTTAAATACTGATTTCACAGGGGCAATCCTTATTGGTCAGGTTTTCCTATCTACCATTCTCTGTCGGCAACACCCCCGCTGGCTCAAATTCCAGTCAAGCGGCAACCTCAAGCTGAGCAAACCCGACGTCTCTGCGGAAAAGTTGAACGGGCCGCCACCACTTGGAAAAAGAAAGAATAAAAAATGAGCTGAGTGGGAGACAAAGAAATTTTCGACAGAAAAGGAGATACGACTCGTCTTTAATGGAGGACCTGCCAGTAAATCAATGGTGGAGATCTTGACAGGGGCCTTCTACCACGAAAAGAAAGAATAAGACAAACTGAGCGAGAAACAAGGATTTCCCCTTTGATCAAAAGCTGAATGTCAGATTTTCTCCCTCGGTAAATCTAATAGCGCTGCCCGTGAAGAGGGAAGTCGTTGCTATTGCCAGAAAGAGAACTTGTCCTCATTTGATAGTGAGAGTTCATCTGCAAGAACTCGCAGGAGAAAGATAGAGAGGAAGGAGTTCTCGTGGGAGAGGAATTCAAAACCTTTACCATCAAAGCATCGGCTTTCAAAGCCTGTTACGAGAAGCCATCGACGATCCCGAGATCCCTTAAGTCCAAGAAGACATCCTGAGGCGGTCTCAAGTCGGCAATCCTAGATCCAGAAATATGTCGAGCATTAGGGAAACGGGCGCATGTTCAACCCTGGTCGAAGCTGATGAAGTTCCTTACCCTGAGGGTCTACCGGTCATAGCCATTGACGGTAATCCAGTCTCTCTGTCAATCCTTGTTACCGTATTAAGAAAATGCCGGTATAAAGTTTTAGCTCAAGCAAAAGCGACAGAAGCCTTAGAAGTATTAAGGAGGAGTAGTGACCAGTTTGATATCATCCTCACCGCCATGGTAAGGATTGACATGGATGTTTTCACTCTCTTAGAAGTCATCAATTCTGAATTAAACATGCTAGTCGTCGTAATATCGGCAAGCGATGATCAGCAAGCCATAATGAAGGCTGTCTTACACGGGGCCCAAGACGTCGCAACGAAACAGTTAGGGTTTGGGTGTTTCAAAACATATGGCAGCACGTGGTAAGGAAGCAATTGCACGACCAAGAGAACAATCATCATGCCTTCAATATTGTTCCAAGCAACTGGAAAAAGAAGATGAGTTGGTCTCCCGAGATGCATCGTATGTTTGTTAATGCAGTTCAACAGCTAGGAATCGATTCGGCACGACCGCAACATATACTGGAAATTATGAAGGTAGAGGGACTCACTAAAGGAAATGTTTTGAGTCATCTTCAGAAGTATAGAAAAAGGGTGAGAGAACACAATGCAGCTCAGAATCAAGAAAACCAAGGCGGGACTGATCCAAGCCTGAACGTCAAGTCTCCTCGCCACCATAAATTCCGCAGGTTAGCAAGGGGCCAGCCACTTCCCATCATCAACCAAGCCAGTATCCGTGCCATCAATCCTCCAGGCGTTCATCAAAGTATCCCCCAGAATCACCCTAATGCTCTTCAAGAGTGTAGACCGCGGGGGTAGTGTGTTCAGATTCCTTGGTTTGAGCATCAACCTGTGGCTAGAATTCATCCCACGATCAGCGCGCCTGCGCAGCCAGAGAATCAGACAAGAAGTTATCCTGAGCACTTCCACTTCTTTAATCCTCGAATGGAAGGAGTTTTTGGCAGCAGGACAGTTGGTAATCCCCACACTTTCTCGAGTAATGATGAAGGCTCTAGCTCGAGAAGTCAAATTGCTCATGGTGAGGACAGAATGAGAAATCTACCGCCAGCATTTGCCAACAACAATGCCCAATTCGAGCATCAGTTGCTGGAAGGTTCAATAGATTACCTAGGTGATGAGCTTACTGGCCTGGTCAAACAGTTTAGGGTTGACGGACGTCCGAAACCGCGATCAGGAGCCAGTGAGTAGGGACTCTCAAACATCGATCATCCACACCCAAACCAGCACGAGACTAGCTGATTATCGAAGAGCCGCAGGAGAGGAAGAACTAACCTTGAATAAGTGCACCTTTCATTTCGTGCTTAATTCCCCTACGTATGATATTTCCAGCTTTCTAGGTGTCTAGATTTAATTTAGGGCAAGGGGGTAATTTCTTTTTTATCCCGTCGAATGCGTGAATCCCTTTTTATGCTAGACTCAGGGCGGATCAATTTGTGACAAAGTCACTGACTGCCATAATGAGAAATGTTGAATGGCCTCATGTAGAGAAATTTCATGTGAAAAGCCCAAGCGAGCTCGAAGACGGGTAACTGTGTGTCGTTCCAATTTATCCTCAATCATTGCAAAATGCTAAATTGGATTTGTTCCATTCTCACCCAAGGGATTGCAATTGCCTTAAGAGTGTCGCAAAATGAAATGACCCAATGGAATGCGATAGGACTCATTTGCCTTGAAGGTAACCTTCAAATTAAAGGAGCCCTCTGGTCCACGGGCCCGATGGCATAGAAAATGATGATGGTCCAAGGCAACCCGAAAGAAAATAAGGCCCAACTAAGTAAAGCACTTATGTGGCAAGCTCAAAGTGAAAGGCAACTCAGGACATACAATCCAATCCAGTCCAAATGAAGGAACTTCCTCAATTCAAATTTAATGGAAGTACACACAAGGGTAAAACAGTATCGTTCCAATTTTTCCAGAATATGAAGAACATATATTGACGCATTCCCTTTCATTTTTGCAGGGGTCATCACTGTGCCGGATAGGTAAGTATCCATTCCCCTTAAAACTCAATAAAACCCAAAGAAAAATCTTGAAATTCTCAAAGTAGGCGCCAAAGTTTCTACAACTCATTCACATGGACAAAGACAACTCATGATCCCCAGAGTCTTCTTGCATGCTTGCATGACTTGTTCATCAAGATTTTCACAAAAAATTTCATGAGTTATTTGATATCAATCGATTAAAGCAAATCTTTGCTTCATCGACCCTTTGACCATGAAATGTCAGCTAAAAGAACACCGGGCAAATTGAAAAGTCCTTGTCCATCAAATTCCCAAAGTCAAATTCCCAGTTGGGACATGTACAGGGGCAATTTTGGATTCTGCCAAAGCCTGGCCTGATTGAGAACGGAGCAAACTGATACGAGCTCCAACTTGGAAAAAAAGGGAAGTGTCGTATCTCTTTCTCATATGTCTTCCAAAGTGACACCCAATTTTCTTCTTGCAGGTGCCAAGCTAGAAGACATGTCTTTGATTGCTACCACTGAAGCAAATCAAAATCGAAGTTTCTCCATCATTTTAAGATCCTATTTCATGCACATTTTTCTCGTGTGGGATCCGATGTGGAAACGAGTCATTTGCCAAAACTCAAAATCAAATTCTCAACAATGACAATGTCTGGGGCAATTCCCAATTTTGGTAAAAGCCATGATCGCCTGATGCGATCCATCCTGATGAAAATGAGGCAAACAAGGGCATTCGACCAACCATGTTGGTCTTCGCCATATCACAACTAGGGCGAGCATATTTTGGGGCAAACATGAGAATGAGCTCGTCCTCACCCCCGACTAATTTGATCCGCTCGCATTGTTTTGGGGCAACTTAGATTTCCCCTCATCTGTTTTTGAAAAACATGACAATTCTGTTAATTGCTACATCTGCCTGGTTGAAAAATGCTCGCACATTGTGTGGTTCATACATGATTGTTCTTCATGTTTAATCTACCAAATTTGAATAGGGAGCATAAAATTGCATGTGATGCATCGAATGTATAGAATGGAGCATGACAGGATGATGAAAGGCAAGCCATTCCCATACACGTCCTGTAATCTAATCCCCAGTGAGATGAACGGTAGTCAGGATCCGCATTCCTCGAGGCGATGGGTTTTCTCGCAAAAAGATACGATAGCCAAAGTGACAGAGGCATTCAGTTCTTTATCCAAACACTACAGGTGTCCATTGCAAACCTCTTGAGCGGCGGTTTCATTTTCTCAACCCTGTTAAGAACCACCCCACATTGGGGCAATACGAAGTAATCCCAGCAACGGCATGAGGTAAATGGTTAGAAATTCTTTTGCTCAGACTAGCATCAATCTTCGGGTCTTGCTTTGCATTTTACTCGAACTTTAATTCAAGTGCCTTAGGATGATGAAGAGCATTCATTTCTCTATCCTATACACTACATCCATTATACAGCCCAATTGAGCCTGTATATTCATTTCTCGAACCCCGTTGGTGATCATTGCTCATTCCAATTTGAAGATTACGTCATCACCAAGGAACAGAACTGAAGAGATCGGGGCAGTAAAGAATCTCCAAGTGAACTCATCTCGTATGCTAGATTTCTCATGTAGTGTCTAGCATCATTCCTTACAAAGAAAGGAAAAGAAAGATAGGTGTCAAAAAATAACTCTCTCTCAAGAAAGAAAATGGGAATCGGGATTAAGAAAAGTAAAGGCTAATCCCACAGAAAATCCCGGGCAATAAAAAGTAAAATGCCTATCAAAAGCGAGGCCAATGCCCATTCAAATCCTTGTTCATTGTTTTGAAAATCCCAAATGACAGACTTATAAAGAAAAAGTCTCCAAGAGAGTCAAATGGAAATTGCAATCATCAATGGAAGCTCCATCCTCAAGCAGTGATGGCACATCTTGGAATCAATTTCAGAAGGCAAAGATCGGTGACAAGACAACAATGATCACTAGCATCAAGCCATTCTCATATATTTTCTAAGCCAAAACGAGCCTTTTCGTTTCTCAGTCTCAAATCCTAACCTACGTTACAACCCTTCAAAGCCTCTTCTGATTAGGGCACATGAATTAACGTAGAAGTTGAATGATTTTAAGCATCGCTCGAAGAAGTTCGAGCAGGATTATTTCTCTCTCATTTTTGCAGGGTTCTTGACTTGTAAACCAGAAGCAGATAATGAAGATCTCTTTTAAAAAAAAAAAAGCCTTGACTCCACAGGAGTCCCATTCGGTAAGCCATTGACCTAGCCTATATTACGGTCCCAATCAAGACCTCTAGATCGGCTTGGTCATACCAATTGCAAGATTACTCAGACCCTTGTTAAAAGCGATGATGGTAAGATTGAGTGATTTCTCTTGAATCATACAGTTAGGATAAATAGTTTTTCTCGAGAGTAGGAGAAAGCCCTTTCGGACTGAAGTCCCCCATTCAGGTTGCATTCGAGGTATTCGTGACATGATAACCTCCCTGAACAGAATTGGTAATGCAAGCTTGACAGAATCGTTATGCATGATCCACATTATGAGCATATACAGACGGTTTTCAATCATTGCAAACTCAACTAAATAGTTTTGCATGAACTGATGAACTCATTAATCAAAATACTTGTACATGTTACCTCTGACGCTGTTTGACAGGTAGTGCATTCTCGATATTCAAGTTACCTGCCGAGGTCTCGAAATTCATCCAAAGGCTATTGAACAAACAAGCTCTGTTGGCAAATGCTCACCAAGCATTCTCAGGTGAGTATATTTTCGACCTGAACCTTTCAATTCTGATAATTGTCAGGGTACTCGAGTCCATTACAGCACATATGGTCATTCAATGAACAAGCAGGCATGACACGGTCAGCTTACCTATGCCTTGATCATTAACTCAGAAGATCTAGGTAAGTCTTCTGAACCCTTTCGACTCATGATTGATACATTCTCATGAAGTCTTCATCGGCTCACGATTGATATAATCTTGTGTTCTTAAGCTTTATCAAATCATGATTGATCAATTCTCGTGATCTTGATCTCAACATGCCTCTCTTGCACCCAAAAGCAGGCACCAATCAGGCGATATACCATCTCTGGAGCCCTTCCATTGGAAATCCCAATACGGAACGGTCCATTTTCAAAAGTCCTTTTTATAGACACCTAAAGTCCTTCTTACAGGCAACCCAAAGTCCTTCTTACAGGCACCAAAGTCCTTCTTATAGGCACACAGAAGTCCTTTTTACAGGCAAACAAAAGTCTTTCCTACATGCACCAAGTCCTTTCTACAGGCACACCAAAGCCCTTCCTACAGGCACACAAAAGTCTTTTTTACAGGCAAACAAAACTCCTTTCTACAGGCACCAAGTCCTTTCTACAGGCACACCAAGTCCTTCTTACATGCACCAAAGTCCTTCTTACATGCAACCAAAATTCCTTCTTACAGGCACCAAAGTCCTTCCTACATGCACCCAAAGTCCTTCTTACAGGCACTAAAGTCCTTCTTACAGGTACCCAAAGTCCTTCCTACAGGCACCAAAGTCCTTCTTACAAGCACCAAGTCCTTTCTATAGACACAAAGTCCTTCTTACAGGCATTTCCATGGGATGACCCACCATACGGGTCAAATCTCAATCAATCAATAGAATCCTTTCACTAGGAATCTATCATGGGGTGACCTACCATACGGGTCAAATCTTAGTTAAATTTTTAATCAGTAGAATCCTTTCACTAGGAATCTACCATGGGGTGACCTACCACGCGGGTCCAAGTTCAATCACCCTAAGGTTTTCCGATAACGAATCCTTAGGTTTTCATTCCATTTTCAATAGAGCACACATATCATGGGATCACCACATAACGGGCAGGTAAGTGCCAGGTAAACTCTCCTCTTTGTCTCTTCCTCCCTGCATGAAAGCCTCCTCAAACCGGGTCTGGATCAGAACTTGCAAAGATGGGTATTATAGATTAAATGTCACAACTTTTTGTATTTCCTTGTGTTGAGTCGATTAGGATTCAGGTGTCATCTCGTCTTTGAAATGAACCTCTACCGAGCTTCCTTTCAAAGAGGGGCAGCTGTTGACACCTGATTTTTAATCATCTTTTCTCTTTTAAAATCAATAAAAAAAATCCATAAAAAATCATAAAATTAAAAAATCAACTTGGTCAAGCCTAGAGAACCAATTTTGACCAAAAAATAATTTTTCATATTTTCAGTATTTTTGATATTTTTATTTTCGAAAATTCATAAAAAAAATCAAGAAAAATGAGAAAATTGCAAAATCAACTTTGGAAACCTTGGCCAAGCTTAGGCAACCATTTTTTAGTAAAAAATAATTTTCATATTTTTTGTATTTTTTAAAATATATTTTTTATAAATTAGGAAAATATTTAATAAATAATAGCATTTGAGGCCACAAAAATACATAAAAATAGTCAATATTTTTCCTTTAAATCCCTTTTCATGTTGGCCATCGTAAATTTAAAAAATCCAATTCGGGGTCGTGTATTCCTTAACGAGCATAATCTCGAATCGGGCCTAAAAAAATTCAATTTGAGTCAATTTATTTTCATTTTTCACTTTTAGGAGTTGTGACATTGTTCTTTAATATTCGAAATTTTTATCTTGGCCCTATTATACCCAGAATGACTCAATTTTACAAACAGGGCTTTAATTAAATTTTGCATTATTTTCAATAGCAAGAAATGAGCTTAAATTCAACATGTGATAGGTGTGTCGAAAATTGTGAGGAGATTTGGACTTAAAGAAATATTTCTCTAGGGACTGAATTGTAAATACTTAAAATCTCATGGACTAGAGTACAAATATTTAACACTTGAGGGATTATTTTGTAAATAACAAAAAGAAGAGTTAGTTGGGAAATTAGAATAGAGAAAGGAAGATGGAGAAGAGGAGATGAAGATGGGAAGATGGAGAAGAGGAGATAAGAATAGAGAAGGGAAGATAGAGATGAAGAAGAGTTAGTAGAATGGAAGATAGACATGGAGAAGGGAAGACGAATATGAAGAAGAGTTAGTGGAGAAATTTGAATGTGAGATAGAGATGGAAAAGGGAAGATGAAAATTAGAATGGGAGATAGAGTTAGTAGAAAAATTAGAATTGGAGATAGATGAGTGGGTTATAAAAGGAGGAAGAAGTGAGCTTGAGAGTGGAATTCTTTTTAGAGAGAAAATTTTGGATGTTTGAGAGGATTTTGGAAGATTGAAGAAAAATTTGAGAGAAAAAAAATACCAAAAAGAGAGAGAGAATTTTGAAGATGATAGGAGTTTAAAGTTAGCGGGTTATCATCATCAATTTCTTCATCGATCAACATAAATTAAGAATTCATCCCAGATTTGAAGCTAAGTGTCCCTCTACTCTCTTTGATGTTTTAGTATAAAATAGCCCAAATTTTCTACTCTTCTCCCATTTTCCCATATTGGATTTCAGGCAGGAACCAATTATATCCATCAAGCACTTCTTATAATGCCATTAAAGCTAAGTGCCGCTTTCATTGTTCTAATTTTTAATTTGAATTAAATCATATTTGCTCCATTACTCCATTTCTCCATATTTTTATGTCAGGCAAAAGACAACCCCAAGTCAACGGTAAATCCCATGGAGGTGTAAAATTGGCGCTGACGAGCTCTTGAGTGCCCATTAAATTTTCAATTGATCCATCGATGGATTTCGGCTCGAATTGTCAAATCAATTCGTTTTATTTTAAAGAATTTAAACCCCAGAATGTGAAGGGCAGAGCACGCTCACTGGAGGTCATTTTAAATTTCTGTAATTTAAATTCCTACACCTTAAACCCCAAAGGAAAGGGCCAAGCCAAGGCTGAGCTATCCATTTGTGGTCTTTATTTATTGTCATTTACTTCCTGTAATTTAATTTTTGAATCACTAAACCCCAAAATGAGTAGCTCGCAGCACTGCACATAAGTCGTTAATTCACTCCCTCTTTCGGCTTCAGGGAAATACTTAATATTTTGAAAATGCCAAAAAAAAATGTCACTCACGTATATTCCATTTAAAAAAGTGAAAATACAAAAAGAGAACACTCCACTAGAGCCTTAGGAATAAATCAAGCCTGAATTGCCAAATTATGATATCCATAAAATTAAGGTACCGAAAGGGCATTAGTTTTAATTAACTAGTGTAACCAAGTCCGTGAACTCATAATCTCTGGTTCGTAGAAGTAATTTAGTTCTCCCGCTAATTTACTTAGGTTTCTAATCAACCTACCAAAAATGATTAGTGGCGACTTCAAATTTTAAAACCATTTGAACAAAAAACCAAAATCGCAATTTGGTAGTGCTTGGGAGAGCTCGAACTAGGTTAGTTAATTTAATCAATTATTCTGGTAATCCATTAACCTAAAAAAATGAATTTTAGGTCGCGACAATACATGTAAATAAAAACTCTTCCAGGAGGAAGGCTATGTGCATGATTTTTTGATGGATTACTGAAAAGGGAAATGACATTAATGATTCCTAGTTTTTGGCTCGATATGCAATATCACTAAATATGTTTCCCAGAACTATTAATAAATGTTCAATGTAGTCTTTTCGTTTGCTCAAACGACTACTTGAAAAAGGAGATTTAAAGAGTCTCACTTATCTAGATGCGAGCTTTAATGATTTGTCCGAAAAAAATCCCAATTGAACTATGAGAGTTTGGTTGAGATGAGACTGAGCTTAACCTCCTTCACTTGCCCCATACCTCCATCTTTGGCCAATTTAACAAGCTTGATCGTTATTTTGATAAAACGATGCTGCAATTTGGTGAAAGTGGTGGAGGATATAAGATTTCTATGGCATGTCCGATTTAATTTTTTTTTTCCAAACTAACTAGAGTTGTAGGAGTCATGAAAGGTAATTTACATAGGATAGCTCCAGTAAGGTTGGAATGCATGGTCAATGTAATTGGTTTGATATTAACACACTGCGTGTTGGTGTTACATGGATCTTTTTCTTTCTACGTTGGAGCTTGTTACTCAAAACAAGAAATGAAATTTGGGAAAGGTGTTAGAACAATATTAAACATATTGTAGGGGTGTCAATTTATACCTTAACATTTTTACCTAAAGCTAGTATAGTCATTTTGATTAATTTTGGTTAGATATTGCTGAGGTAGACGCGGAACGACCTTTGTGGCATGACCAGTGCTAATGTGAAAATTTTTTATTTTCTTTTTTCTTTTTTTCCCTTTTTTTCCCTCTCTTCTTTTCCCCATTCCTCCGGTGGCCAACATGGCCATGGCTAGCAAGGGCTGGCCTCACTTGAGCAAGGGTGGCCCTCACTAGGGTGACGGCGAATGCCGGCGAAATCGGCCTCGCCAAATCTAGCGAGGCCGATCAACCCTCGCACAAGCCAAGGCAGTGTCGCCGTGGCCCAAGCGATGCCTAGTGAGGCCGCCCTTGCTTGGGTGAGGGTCACGTGATGGTTGGCCTCACCAGCCACCGGAGGAAAGGGAGGAAAAAATAAAATAAAAAATAAATATTATGAAAAAAATTATACAAAAAAATGTCCACGTTAGCGTCGACCATGCAACTTAGGCCGTCAGTCATCCATGCCACTTAGGCTGTCAATCATCCATGTTAGCAATATCCGACTAAAATTAATAGGAAGGACTAAATTAGTTTTAGGTCAAAAAGTTTAAGACTAATTTGGTACCAACATAATCAATTTATGACTCTTTAGACACTTTTTCTCGAAAAATTCCTCCATGACCTTTCCATTATGCTGAGTCAGAAATTTCTAGGGCCAAACATCACCAATAAATGTGCATAAAGACCATGACTTCCTAACACGTACTAATCCAAAAATCAAAACAAGTGAAACCCCCCAAAAGGCCATGACTTCTTGAGTAGGCACATGTCTAATCTATCATGTAGTTGTGATCTTACGACCCGAAGACCTTGACTTCCTCATGGATTCGCACAAGTTCCATCCATACATTAATCCTGGCTTGAATTCTGATTGAATCATAAAATAGTGAAGTTTAGATATTCAAACGAGCATAATTTTTTGCTTGCCAGAAAACTAGTGTCATGACTTCTAAAAACAAAATAGATCACTTGCGTTACATTAGCATTTTCCTCACTCTAAAATTCATTCAGACATTAATTTAATATTAAATCAACTGACGTGGCTCTTAGAAAATTAAATTCATGAGGAAATTTCCAGCAAAAAAAAACCTATATAACTTTAAGTGATTTGCTTTTAACAATTATGACACTTACTTAATTGCTTGAAAGATTATGGCTCCAGAGCAAGCACGCAATAAGTTATTACATTAGTAATATTCTTTTTCCTCGCTAAATAGATTATACAAGAACAAAAAGTTCTTTGATTACAACTCTCTCTCTCTCTCTCTCTCTCTCTCTCTCTCTCTGGACATTCGAGATTATTTGAAACTTTATGAGCTCACACACTTTTCTTCAAAAAGAATAGAATTAATACCATTAAAAATCAATACTTCATGACGCATGTACCTCCAGCTAATTTCCTTTGCTTTGCAAGTTGAAGGCATGTGAGTCACAAAAAAAAATAAAAAAAAACGCTGAAAAATTGGTCCATGACCTTTCCCTAACGACGGGTTAGAAATTTTTTGGCCAAACATCATCAATGAAAGTGTCATGAAGACGTTGACTTCCGATGAACCATCGAACACGTACTGATCCACAAATCAACACGCTTGAAACCCGATAAGACCTTTGACGTCTTAAGAAGGCACATGTCTATTCTGTCGTGTAATTAGGGCATGTTGGTCGTAAAATCAACGCATGAAACCCCGATGACCTTGACTTCTTCGCTCTCGAATTGTAGACGTGCATTCTCGTTTATGTTCTTCTTTTGTCTATTTTTGGATTCGTATACTAGCTTAAGTTCTGATTGAATCATAAAACCGTGAAAGTTAGAGATTCGCATGAGCAGAATATTCTACTTGCCAAAAAATTAATGCCATAAATTTTTTAAACCAGATGGCTTATGTTATTTAGGCTTTTTTTTCCCTTGCTTGAAGATACATTGTGGCATTTATTTTCTATTAAATCGTCCAATGTGACTCATATTGAAAATATTAAAATAAAATTTGGAAGAAAGTCAAAAAAAGAAGAAGCCTCAATTTTTGACTATTAATGGACAACTTAGGTGTGCTTAAGCCTCAATTTTGGACTATTGATTGTCAAAAATGGACAACTTAGGTGTGCTTGAATTTGATAAAATTAAGTGTAGTCAAATAAAGACATTTAAGTTTGGCAAAAATTAGGTATAGAATTGGCTATAAATATGTGTGGTTTTCTTGTAAGTTTCATATCAAGGAGGAGAAGAAATAGAGAGAGAGAGAGAGAGAGAGAGAGAGAGAGAGAGAGAGAGAGAGAGAGAGAGAGAGAGAGAGAGAGAGAGAGAGAGTTTTCTTGTAAGAACAAGCTTAGAGCAAAGCTTGATTTTCTTTGTGTAAAACCTTGGCAAAGGTATTTTGTAGTATTGCTCTCTCATTTGTATTTTTGTTATTCTCTCCAAATTAAATCCTCCAAGCTTCCGCAAAATTCCTCCTTCCTTTTTATTTGGTTCCTACATTTGGTATCAGAGCCAAGTTATGACGTCCAGAAGTTCCGTTCAATTTCAACTTCCAAAGTTGAACGGAAAGAATTTCAACAACTGGTCCGTCCAGATGAAGGTTTTGTTCAAATCGCAAGATTTGTGGAATCTGGTGGAGAATGGCTACATCGAAGTAGCTAATAACGAAGAATTCAATACCATGAGAAAGGAGGAGAAGGATTCGTTGGTGGAGTCCCGGAAAAAAGATCAGAAAGCATTATATGCGATCTTTCAAGCTGTGGAGGAGACGATATTTGAAAAAATATCGAATGCCGAGACCGCCAAAGCAGCGTGGGATATTTTGCAAAAATCCTACAAGGGCGACGATCGTGTTCGAAGAGTTCGGCTTCAAACACTTCGAGGTGATTTTGAGTCTTTACGCATGAATGATTCTGAATCTATCTCTTTGTATTTTGATCGTGTACAAAACATCGTTAACCAATTGAGGGTTAATGGTGAAACACTCCAAGATGTACGAGTCGTAGAAAAAATCTTGAGGTCTTTGACTGAAAGATTTGACTACGTTGTTGCGGCAATCGAAGAAGGCCAAGATATATCAACCATGACGTTGGAGCGGTTAATGGGTTCATTATGCTCGCATGAGCAAAGAATGAATCAGAAGTCCGCCGGTTCATATCCCGAGCAAGCCTTGCAAAGTCGTATTGTTCCATCAAATCGAGGAAGCTATCAAGGAGGTCGAGGTCGCGGAGGAGGCCAAGGAAGAGGTGGAAATTCCAATTTCACCGGGAAATTTAAAACACGTGACAAATCAAAAGTCAAGTGTTTTAAGTGCAACAAGTTCGGACATTACAAATCCGAATGCCATGCAAAGGCGACGTACGAGCAGGCGGAGCACGCACATACCACCGATGCTGAAGAATACATGGTGCTAGCATGTACGAAGGATGACTCAAGTACTGCAGACACCAACATATGGTATCTAGACACTGGTTGCAGCAATCATATGACTGGCCGGAAGGAATTATTCTCGCAATTGGATGAGACGAGTCGTGGTGAAGTCAACTTCGGGAATAAATCAAAAATTCCCGTGATGGGCAAAGGTAACATTAATATCAAGTCAAAAGATGGTACTAATGTTGCTATTGCAGATGTTTACTTTGTGCCAGGACTTTTTTGGAATTTGCTAAGTGTTGGGCAACTTTCCGAAAAAGGCCACAAAGTTCACATTGAAAATGGAATTTGCACCTTAGAGGTGTCAACAACAAGTTGATCACAACGGTGCAAATGACGAAGAACCGGATGTTTCCCATGACTCTTCAGACGAAGAATCTCTTGAGTTTTCAAGCGATGATGAAAGACAACAACTGGCTGTGGCATCTTCGATACGGTCATCTAAATTTTCGTGGACTAAAACTACTGGTTCAAAAAAAGATGGTGACCGGCATGCCTTTAATCGAATGTCCAGATCGTCCATGCGAAGGATGTCTCGTTGGAAAACAACATCGAGAATCATTTCCAGTAGGGAAAGCCAGAAGAGCAAAGCAACCTTTGGAGCTGGTACATACAGATATATGTGGCCCAGTTGAGGTTGAATCAGTCAGACAAAAAAGGTACATGCTGATTTTTGTTGATGATTTTACCAGAAAAACTTGGGTATATTTCTTGAGAGAAAAATCCGAAGCATTTGCCAAGTTCAAAGAATTTAAAGTCTATGTTGAAAAACATAGTGGCTTTAATCTAAAGACGTTGAGATCGGATAGAGGGGGAGAATTTACCTCAAATGAATTTGACAAATTTTGTAAAATTCATGGAGTAAAACGTCAGTTGACTGCCAGCTATACACCTCAGCAAAATGGTATAGTAGAAAGAAAGAACAGGACAATTTTTGAAATGGCAAGAAGTATGTTAAAAGCCAAAAATTTGCCTAAGAATTTTTAGGCAGAAGCGGTTGCTTGTGCTGTATTTGTACTAAACAGGTGTCCAACAAAGAGTGTTCTTGGAAGAACCCCAGAAGAGGCTTGGAGCGGCAACAAGCCAGATGTTTCGTTTCTACAAGTATTTGGGTGCGTGGCATATCCCCATATACCAGATGAACGAAGAAAGAAGTTGGATGACAAAAGCGAGAAGTGCATCTTCATTGGCTATAGTGACACAACTAAAGGTTATAAGCTGTATAACCCAGTCACTGAAAAGGTAATTATCAACAGGGATGTCCAGTTTTTTGAAGATGAAGCTTGGGACTGGAACCAAAAGGGTGACCAGAAAAGCATCACCATCGAAGATGAACCATTGGAGAGAGAAATAGAAGAGCCTCCATCATCTTCAACTAGTGGTACATCTTCACCAACAGCAGCTTCAGAACCACCACTACGTCGTTCACAACGACTGAGGGAGACGCCATCAAAATTCAGGGATTACGTGGTCACAGGAGGCGATGGCAGTGATAATAACGGAATCACTGATGAAACATTGGTAAACTTTTGTTTGTTTGCTGAATGTGATCCTGTAACCTATGATGAAGCAGCTGCAGATGAAAGGTGGATTCATGCAATGGATGAAGAAATTCACTCCATTGAGAAGAATGACACATGGGTGCTAACTTCTTTACCACCTAGTAAGAAACCCATTGGTGTCAAGTGGGTGTACAAGACGAAGTACCAACCCAATGGTCAGGTGGACCGTTATAAGGCCAGACTGGTTGTAAAGGGCTATAAGCAAAAGCCAAGTATTGATTATTTTGAAGTATTTGCACCAGTGGCTCGGATGGATACCATCCGGATGATCTTAGCACTTGCAGCTCAAAATCATTGGAAGATCCATCAAATGGATGTGAAATCAGCATTCCTCAATGGTGTTCTTGAAGAGGAAGTCTACGTGGAGCAACCACAGGGTTATGAGAAAGGGCATGAAAATCAAGTTTACAAACTGAAGAAGGCTTTGTATGGGCTAAAACAGGCACCTCGTGCTTGGTACACACGTATCGACACATACCTGTTAGAGCGTGATTTTCAAAAGTGCCCGTATGAGCATACACTGTATATCAAGTCAAATACTAACGGTGACATAATAATTGTGTGCCTTTATGTTGATGACTTGATATTTACAGGCAGCTGTGAAAAAATATTTTCAGAATTCAGGGAGGCTATGACTAGCCAGTTCGAGATGACTGATTTAGGATTAATGTCCTATTTTCTTGGGCTTGAAGTGAAGCAGACAGATAATGGCATATTTATTTCACAGCAGAAATATGCTAATGATATTCTGAAGCGATTAAAAATGGAATCGCTCAAACCAATTCGAACTCCCGTAATTGAACGTTTGGAGCTGAAAAAAGAAGGAACCGGTGAATTGGTAAATCCCACTTATTTCAAAAGCATTGTTGGCAGTTTAAGATATTTGGCTTCTACAAGACCAGATATTACCTATGGAGTGGGAATTATTAGCAGGTTCATGGAGAAACCATACCAATCACATTTACAGGCGGCAAAAAGAATTTTGCGGTATGTCAGTGGAACTCGTGATCATTGAATTTTTTATTCTTATACTGACAACTTTGATCTGTTGGGGTATACAGATAGTGATTGGGCAGGTGATACTGAGACTCGAAAGAGTACTTCAGGGTATGCTTTCTTTCTTGGATCAGGAGTAATTTCTTGGTCTTCGAAAAAACAGCAGGTTGTTGCACTCTCGACAGCTGAAGCAGAATACATGGCATTAGCTTCAGGGGCTTGTCAAGCAATATGGCTCCGATGGATGTTGCGTGAATTGATGCATGAACAAGCAAGTCCTACTAAATTGATGTGTGACAATAAGTCGGCTATTGCATTAGCCAAGAATCCTGTATTTCATGGCAGGAGCAAGCACATCAACATCAAGTATCACTATATTCGTGAGCAAGTCAAAGATGGTGAAATTGAACTTAATTTCTGCAGATCAGAAGACCAGATTGCAGATATCCTAACAAAACCATTGAAGGCTGATCTGTTCGAAAGATTGAAGACGATGCTTGGTGTTATGAACTTCCAAAATCAATTTTAAGGGAGGCTATTGAAAATATTAAAATAAAATTTGGAAGAAAGTCAAAAAAAGAAGAAGCCTCAATTTTTGACTATTAATGGACAACTTAGGTGTGCTTAAACCTCAATTTTTGACTATTGATTGTCAAAAATGGACAACTTAGGTGTGCTTGAATTTGATAAAATTAAGTTAGTCAAATAAAGACATTTAAGTTTGGCAAAAATTAGGTATAGAATTGGCTATAAATATGTGTGGTTTTCTTGTAAGTTTCATATCAAGGAGGAGAAGAAATAGAGAGAGAGAGAGAGAGAGAGAGAGAGAGAGAGAGAGAGTTTTCTTGTAAGAACAAGCTTAGAGCAAAGCTTGATTTTCTTTGTGTAAAACCTTGGCAAAGGTATTTTGTAGTATTGCTCTCTCATTTGTATTTTTGTTATTCTCTCCAAATTAAATCCTCCAAGCTTCCGCAAAATTCCTCCTTCCTTTTTATTTGGTTCCTACAACTCATAGAGAATTAATGCCACATAGGACTTTCTGGTAAAAAAATCACCCATGTAACTTAAGAGTGCATTTGGTAACATTTCTGTTCCTAGGAACAACTTCTATTCAGAAATGATTTTTTTCGTTTATAGTCAATGGACGAGTTTTTGAATAGAACAATGTGTTTGGTAACTATACAAATAGAAAAAGAATAGAAATGCATTTGGCACGACCCTAAAGTTTTCTATTCCCACTTTTTTTTCATTTAAATATAAAATGTAACAATTCATGTTTGGATAAAATTGGACTTTTAGAAGGACTTAATTAACCAAGATATTCTAAGAAAGCCTCAGAAAATCCAACATTATAGTTATTAGTGGTGTCAAAAATACAATAGCTGGTCCTTACCCAAAAAAAAAAATACCATAGCTGGTCCTGCGCGGCCCGACCAGATAGAAAATTTTCAAGGTACAAAATCCGACCTGACAATATTTTACTATAACGGGTTTGGCTCGCCAGTAAGATAAAGTTGGCAATAAACCTCCAAACCACATCGTTTAGAGATCTTTTTGCCCCATGTTAAGGAATTAGGGTAAAATTTATTGTGTTTTTGAAGAACCCGTCCTAATTTCACTTTATCAAACTTGCAATTGAGCGTGGAAGTAGGCCAGCAAAGCCAAGACGAAGGTCAACACCGCGGAGTTCATCTCCTATACCACCGAAACTCCCGCTTGAGCATCAAAGCTCTTGAGCAATTTAGCTATAAATGATTTCGTTCGAGATGAATTTTCAGATTGTGGAGGTGGGCAGTGGTCCATTGCTATCTCACTCTACAAGGAAGATCTTGAATTGGGTCGGTGTTGGAAAAGATAGAATCCTTTGTGGGAATAATTCCGACCTTGTATGGCCTTTTGTAGGATTTGGAATATTTTTATCTCACTCTACAAGGAAGATCCGGGCGAGGCCAGTCGATGGCCGCCACCCTCACCCGTGGTTGGCGAGGCGTCACGACCCACGCCCACAGCTCTAGGTAACCCTCGCCTAGTGGCCAATGAGGGCCCAATGACCCTTCTCAGCGGCTGCAATAGGAAACAAAAGGAAAAAAAAAGGAAAAAAAAATTAAAATTTTAGGAATATATATTTAAGTATTATTAAAAATTATCTGCCTCTAGCACCATCCGTGTCACGTACAATGACCGATGTTCATATCAGTGATTTCCAGGTAATTGGACTAAATTGATAAAAAGTGAAAATGTTTATAATTCAATGGGCAAACTCAAAAAAATTAGGACTAAATTGACGAAAGTGCAATAGGTTTATAACTTTTTTGACAATTTTCCTTTCAAGCTTGTGTACGAGATAAAATTTTGAATTTGAAACTCATGGCCTCATCTTGGCTGCAAGGCCTCCTCTTCCTCCTATGCGCTCGAAGTGCCCGTCGTCGCCCATTCTTTGAGCTTCGTGTCCCTAGCTGCTGCGAACGAGAACTGGAGCTCATGAAGACGAACGAGAGGCTAAAACAGAGAACTCTGTTTCTGTTTCTCCATCGTGGAAGCATAGCTTTGTAGTGGAGAATCAGAGCTCTTTCGGCTCAACAAATAGAGAGACATTCACCAATGTAAATGGAACATCATCGTTTGTTAATTTTTGCCAAGTTAGACAAGAATTTTCCACATTGGATTTCAATTTCTCTTAAAAGAATGAAGTGGGAGTCCAAGTTTAATTTGAAATGTGTTACGGGATAATATTCCTTGCATTATCTACAGGATATTATTCCATTTGTGTCATATGTATATTTAGCTAGTTCTCCATTTTTTTAGCTAGTTAGAATCGCAATTTACTTCTTTCTATTTTTACTTCATCCGATCTTGTATTTATATCCATTGCTACGATCAATCAATTGGCTTCTGATTTCCAATCTTTTCATGGTATCAGAGCAACGAAGCTCCGGGACTGAATAGAACTTTTGCAAGATCAATTCTTGAGCATCGACATGGCAGGCGATAATGATGCGGAGAAGACTGACGTTAAGAATGCCGGAAAGTCGAAGGCCATCCAGAAGGGAGATGGCTCGGGCAAAGAGGAGGACATTCCTCAAGCGTATCGATTTGCGTCATCGGATAATCCAGGTATGATACTAACCGTTTATCAGTTGAACGGTGACAATTATTTGTCTTGGTCACGAGCGATGAGGAATGTGCTCAAGGCAAAGAGAAAGCTCGGTTTTATCGACGGAACCATTAGGAAGCCGAATGAAGATGACTCGAATTATGAACATTGGGAAGCGGCTAATTCCATGTTGATCGCTTGGATAACAAACACGTTGGAAAAAGGACTTCACAATAGTGCCGCCTGTGCAGAGGACGTGAAGATCCTTTGGGATGATTTGAGAGAAAGATATTCGCAAGGGAATTTGGCTCGGATTTATCAAATCAAATCTGACATATGTCTTCTCAAGCAGGAAGGAAGAACGGTGCAAGAATATTTCGGAAAGATGAAGGATCCGTGGGATGAGCTCGATTTGTATGTTGAGAGTCCAAGTTGTGGCTGCAGCGAAGCGAACTCGAAGTTTGTAGCACAACGCGAAACCGAGAGAAGCTTCCAATTTCTTATGGGGCTCTCGTCCGAATTTCACACAGTTCAGTCGAATATACTCAGTGTCGAACCGATGCCAAGTCTGAACAAAATTTACTCCATGGTTCGACATGAAGAAAAACAGAGAGTTGTGTCACGCTCTCACGAGTCAAGTTCAGAGTTAGCATTGAAGCGATAATTCACTATGGACGGGAGACCCGTTTGCGACCACTGTAAGAAGCCTGGTCACCGCAAGGTAAGCTGCTGGGTGCTACATGGTTATCCAGTCGAAACAGAGCAACAAGCAAGGAAATTTGGGAACAGTAGTGGAGGACAACAAGGGAAGCAGTTAGGGTCTTCATATGCGAGAAGTGATGGACAAGCTCAGAGGAGAAGGCCCAATTCGGCCCAACAACGCCCACAGCAAGCTGGGACGGGCCAGAACAGCCGAAGGCCTACCATGGGCCAAGCTCATGCTGTGCAAACGCATGGCTCCAATGGCGAGAAAGTGAACCAGTTCGGAGGACTTTCTGAGGCTTAGCTGCAGCGGTTACTAAGCATAATTGGTCCCGATAATGAGGACTTGAAGCCGAATAGTGGTAAAAATTTCGTTTTCATAAAAGTAAATTGGATAATTGACATAGGGGCATCAAAACACATGACGGGTTGTGCCGAGCTTCTCACAAACCTATCTTCGCTCCCGAAGGGTTCTAATGTTTTCATTCCAAACGGAGGGTCGACGAAGGCAACCCAAAAGGGGAACGCGAGCATTGGAGGCTCATTCCTGTTATCTAATGTTTTGTTTGTGCCAGAATTCACATGCAATCTTATATTGGTGTCACAATTATCGGAAGATTTGGATTGCATTGTGACTTTCTTGTCTGGTTTTTGTTTGATTAAGGACCGCACCACGAGGATGATAATTGGAGTGGGTGAGCTTCGGGAGGGGGTATACTACCTAACGCATGTGGCTGTCTCAGATCGAGCTTCTCAGGCGTCTAACGTGCAGTCAGGGGACCTTTGGCATAGGCGACTCGGACATCCATCTCAGCATATTCAATTTAGTGGTACTAATCTAGTTTTTGATAAGATGGAGAATAAGAAATGTGATGTTTGCTTAAGAGCAAAACAAACCCGATCACGTTTTGATTTGAGTATGAGTAAGGTTGAACATTTATTTCAACTTGTGCATTGTGATTTATGGGGTCCATATCGAACGAAGTCAATTTGTGGGGCTTATTATTTTTTAACGATCGTGGATGATTATAGTAGGGCCGTATGGTTATATTTGTTGCATGAGAAATCTGAGGCACAACGTCGTTTAATGGGATTCTGCAACTTAGTGAAGAATCAATTCAATCGAATAGTCAAGATTATTCGCAGCGATAATGGACGGGAATTTCTCTCTGGTGAGATACAGAATTATTTCGCAGAGCATGGAATCATACATCAGATGTCACGTGTAGATACGCCCCAACAAAATGGGCGAGTCGAGAGGAAACACAGGCATATTTTGAACGTTGCACGAGCTTTGATGTTCCAAGCATCACTTCCCATACAGTTTTGGGGTGAATGCGTCAATACATCGGCTCACTTGATTAATTTGACACCAACATCAACTTTAGGAGGCAAGAGCCCTTACGAGGTACTATTTGGCAAATCACCGAATTACTCCAATTTGCGTGTGTTTGGTTCCTTATGTTTTGTTCATGATCGGCCTCGGGATAAAGAAAAGTTTCAACCTAGGTCACGTAGGTGTGTATTTGTGGGTTATCCGTATGGGAAGAAAGGATGGCGAGTTTATGATCTTGAGGGGGAGAAGATATTCGTGACACGAGACGTTAGATTTTGTGAAGACAAATTTCCGTTCGCAACTCCTAGCTCTGATGCAACAGGGCTGGGAGATAAGGTCTTGAACGACAGAGTCTTCATCGACACTGAGACTCCTCTTAGTGACGAAAATATTGAAGATTTCGGACCGCAGAAGGAGATTAGGACGAATTCACATTCGAACCAGCCTAAAATGCAAAGAGAGCCTGGGCCAAGCTCACATGGGGATGAGCTTTACTCTAGCAAGTTTGTACTGCCTAGTTCAGGCTTGAACCGATCTAGATCACAAGGGGAGCATGGATCGGAATCTTACGAGCATGGGCTGCACTTGGAACAACCAGCTCTAATCGAGTCTTCCAGCGAGTCAGGACAGATTTTTTATCAGGGTGAATTGAGAAAGTCTAATCGAGCAAAATCGTTACCAAGTAAACTAAAGGACTATGTCATCTATACAGCTATGCGTACCCCTCTCGGCTCACCCTTTTCATCAAAATCCTCAGGTACAAGTCATCCCATAGAACGCTACATTAATTATTCTGGAGCATCTAATTGACATCTATCATATTTGGCTGCAATTGATTCTGATGAAGAGCCAAAATCGTACCAAGAAGCAGTTAAGGACCCTCGTTGGGTCGAGGCGATGGGTGAAGGAATTCAAGCACTCGAGTCCAATCAAACATGGACCATCGAGGATTTGCCACCAGGGAAATGTCCAATTGATTGTAGATGGGTGTATAAAATCAAGCGACGGGCTGATGGGAGTATCAAGAGGTATAAGGCACACCTCGTCGCAAAAGGATTCACACAAGTAGAGGTTGTTGACTTTCATGAGACATTCGCACCGGTGGCCAAACTTGTCACTGTGAGATGTCTGTTAACAATTGCGGTAGCCAAGAGATGGGACATTTACCAGATGGACGTTAGTAACGCATTCCTGCACAGAGATCTGGATGAAGAAGTTTACATGAGGCTTCCACCTGGGACATCTTTCTCGCGACCAAGGCTTGCTTGCCGACTTAGGAAGTCATTGTATGGACTACGACAAGCTTCCCGCAACTGGTATTCGAAGTTTGCTGCGGCCTTACAGCGTTATGGTTTTTTCCAATCGGACGCTGATCATTCTTTATTTACCTTTGCTCGGGGTAATGCTTTTATTGCCATGTTGGTCTATGTTGATGACCTTCTGGTGATAGGCAATAATGCGGGTCAGTGCAAGATGTTCAAGCGCTATCTCGGTACTTGCTTTCGCATCAAAGACTTAGGTCAGCTTCGGTACTTCTTGGGTATCGAGGTGACTATGATGAATTCGGGGTTGTTCTTGAATCAGCGGAAGTATGTGTTGGATATTCTCTCTGAGTGTGGCATGCTTGGTTCCAAGCCTTCATTGTTCCCCATGGAGCAACATCATCGTTTGACAGTCGACTCAGGAGCTGCACTTGAAGATCCGAGTCGATACAGGCAACTAGTTGGCCGTCTTATCTACCTGACTATTGCCCGACCGGAATTGAGTTATTCAGTGCATGTCTTGTCACAATTTATGCAGGACCCGCGTCAGGACCATTGGGATGCTGCAATGCCCATGTTACGGTATCTCAAGCAGTCTCCAAGATAAGGGATATTTCTACGACCGAGCTCCCTAATTCTCGAAGCATATTGTGATTCTGACTGGGCAAGTTGTCCCATGACACGTCACTCAATGTCCGGATTTTTCATTATATTGGGAGGATACCCAATATCCTAGAAGACGAAAAAGCAGACAACAGTTTCTCGATCTTCCGCAGAAGCAGAATATAGAGCTATGGCTGCCACAGTTAGTGAAATTCTATGGCTGCGGAGTCTACTCAGTTCTCTCGGAGTCCATTTCAAGCAATCTACCCAGCTGTATTGCGACAATCAGGCAATGTTACAAATTGCGGCAAACCCTGTGTTTCACGAGCGTACTAAACATATAGAGATTGATTGTCATTTCATTCGTGAACACAGTCGGTCTTAGATCATTGTTACTTTGTATGTTCCCACGGGACTGCAGCTTGCAGACATTTTCACGAAGGCATTGGGACAGGATCGCTTTCAACTTCTCCTTAGCAAGTTGGGCATTCGAGACCCTCATGCTCCAACTTGAGGGGGAGTGTTACGGGAAAATATTCCTTGCATTATCTACAGGATATTATTCCATTTGTGTCATATGTATATTTAGCTAGTTCCCCATTTTTTAGCTAGTTAGAATCGCAATTTACTTCTTTCTATTTTTACTTCATCCGATCTTGTATTTGTATCCATTGCTACGATCAATCAATTAGCTTCTGATTTCTAATCTTTTCAAAATGCCACGTACGATGAATGGTCAGAATTTATCGATGAAGGGACCCAATTGATAATTTTTTTTTCCATCTATGTAGCCCTCGAGTGATCGCTCAAAATAATTTTATCACTAAAGTGAGAGACATTTTTTCCAAAACTAAAGTAACACAAGTTACACAGCAAAATGCAAAGTGCTACATGTGATATTGAGGTAATCTAATAATTAAAATTCCCTGAGACCTCGTGAGTACGGTCCGGGTGGGTAGGTTTTAGACATAAAACCTGAAACCTATCATGTTATAATCAATTCTTAGTTTTTGAAACTTGAAACCTACACTTTTTGTTTTGGAACTTATTTTGGAACTTGCCCTGCTTTTTCTGTCTACTCTAGGGTTTACCTAAGAACCTGTTTTTTTTTTCTAATTTTATTTTTTAGCAAAATAATATGAGTAGCAATGAAACGATTCAAAGTATAAAAAAATAAAAAAAAATCACATCATTAATATGAGCAATATAAATTATAATCCATCAAAAACAAAGGACGTGAGGTGAGCAAGACTAGGTTTTTTTTTTATCTTAACAATAGCTAAAAATCGATTCCAAAATCGATCCAATCCTCGGAGGGTCTTCACTTGGAATAGGGAATCAGATCAATTCTAATCGGTTCTCAAAAATTAGAACCTATGCCTAGACCAATTGGAACAGGAGTCCATTCCCAAATCTGATTTTCGAGTAAACCCGGTTCAATTGCACGGCTCTACTCACGAGTGCTACTCATGAAATGCAAGTGTGAATTGGATCCACACCAAAACCGTGGGGCCTAATGTCTAGTGACCACACAATGTCTCATACGGGGAGAGTTTGGTGGTGGTGACTCGATACGTTAAAATAAGTCAATTGAAGACTTTCAAGTCATTACGTTGAATTGCTCTCCACAAAGCTATTTCTTTTGGATTGCCATTCTCTGTATATTATTATGGCATATTCAGGGCCTCCACTTCCCAAGCAAAAGAAGAAATACTCTCTCTCTCTCTCTCTCTCTCTCTCTCTCTCCCCCTAAAGCGAAAGAAGATATTACATATGATTCTTTTGAATCCTGTAAGCAATCCTGCTGGCATGCATGTCCGCAAGCTGATGACCGCAGTTGCTACATGGATCCATATTGCGCTCCCTCTCTCCCATAGCTACCCTATCCTTGCCACCAAAACAGAGGCAGATGCTCTTCGTCGCAGGGGGTGGTGGCCTAACTATTGGTAAATTTAGTTGAATATGAAGAACAACAGAATCAGGCTTTAAGGTGTGATAGTACTCTTTTTAAAGAATTATTTATCCCACAATATTGATAATGGTTACCAACAAGGATTCTCCAGGATACAACAAAGTCTCAAGTGATATTATTAAATAGCAATTCTAATAATTCTTCAAGAACTCACTAAGAAGTCATCAGAAAAGAATGCTGTATCTATTTTGGAAAGAAATGAAACTCTGAAAATTTGAGAAAGTGTAATTTTGAAAACGAACAGAATAGTTAAATATAGAATGAGAAAAGAACACATATTTTCGTGTCCGAAAAGTAATTACTTCTCATACACCTCTCCGTGTCCAATAGCGATTAATTTGGACATATCTTTTCATGTCCAAATAATTGAACACTAAGACACACATATTTATGTTCACAATTGCTAATTCGAATGAATGCAACATTTCATTATCCGAAAATCTTATCAGAAAAATTGCAACACTTCATTGTCTAAAATTAAAATTCAAAATCAAATAACAATAATAATAAATTAACTTCAACTCCTACGTGAACAGCTGCACTGTTTCAGTAGAGTTCAGTAGTTAATTATTATTATTATGATTTCGAAAATGGAAAAAAATAAAAAATAATTACTAAATAGTGCCAATTTCGAACTGCAACTGCGCAAAGTGTTAAGTGCACCTAATAATCACGCAATCACACGCGCACCCATAAGCGGGTATAGTGGGGTCTAATCTGCTTGTCCTTTTTTTTTTTGAAAGACCATGGTAGCCTTCTAACTAAAAAAGAGATTTGCACTAATTTCTAATCCCGAATCTTGAGCAGCATCATTTTGTCAATCCACTCTGCACTTGTTAGAATTTATTTTCTACTATTAGGACAAATGCTTTATGGTCCTTGCTCTTCTTGGAAGCTTGATGAAGATTCCATGGATCCACCTTCCCACCATACTCCTCGATTCATTTCTCGAAGCTGCGTAAGTGAGATTGAATAGAAGGGCTTGACCAACACTAGTTTTGGAGCTCGAAAAGCTTCTAGAACTTATTTCATTGTGGGTTGTTACTTTGGATTGCTATTTAAGCATGCAAGTGCCAAAGAAATTATCAAAGTGACACTTCTGACAGAATTCTCTCTTGGGATTGGCAAGTGCTGGTCTAATACTTGATGTAACATACTATCTTCTTTAAAGAGTGTCGAGAAGATTAAGATGATATCACCCGGATGCTCACCCATTAGTTTTTCCAGTACTACCACCCAAAGCTATATACATCACATTTCTCGCTAATTACCAAAGTGTAAGCGAGCTCTAAAAAAAAATGATGAATTACACGAGGCTTGAAACCAAATTCTCATTGTTAGCTAGTGTACTCTCAAACGATAAATTTTGTAAGCATGATAAAGTGTCACCAATGTTGTTTACTGCATGGCTCGTAATGTATATCGATCTTGCTATGTGCCTCTAGTTATGACATCCTAGAAAAGTATGGAGGATTGTTACTCACCTGGGTGCTATATATCCATGAGTGCCTGTGGTATTTGCAATGAGATTAGACAAAAAAAAAATTAGGTTCTAAGAGTCTTATTGTGCCGAAATCTGATAGGAAAACTTGCACTTTTTTGTCAAACAAAATGTTGTGGCTAGACATGTCTCAATGAACGATTGGCCAAGCGCAATCATGGTGCAGGTAAGATAAGGCAAGTGCCATATCCTGAACAATCCGGAGTCTTTTAGACCAGTCTAGTTTCACCGCCTCCACATCATCTCTCAAAGCACAAAATAAACTCCCCCTTTCCATGTGCTCATAAACTAAGAACATGCATCGCCTGTGTAAGCCAAAACCATGGAGCCTAATTATGCTTTTATGTCGTACTCTTGTCAAGTGCTTCACTTCATTTCAAAAGCTCTTGTCGAAAGATGGATCCTCTGCTTCCAGACGGTGAAGTTTCTTCAATGCCACAATTTTCCCATTAGGCAATTGTGCTTTGTAGACATTGTCGTAGCCGTCAGTCCTGATGCAATATCTGAAGTCGAAGTCCTCCGTTGCATTGATTATTTCTTCATATGCAATTCTCCCATCATAATTTCATATTAACAAGAAATCTTTGTTTTTTTTTTTCCTACTGTCTCTGATTGCATGCTCTGCATTCTATGTTGAAATACGTTGAAATATGATCCAAGGCCGCAAAGTTAAATATAAAATGAATGGTATTGCCATCAGTGGTATAAGTACCGTCATAAGTATAACCATAGACATGCTTCTGGAACCATCAATCTTTGTCCAAACCTTCAGTGCCTTTAAAAGCTTCGTACCCAAAATGGGCCAGATTATCTGGAACTTTTCCCGTGAGATAATTGCACGACAGGTCAATGGAATGCCTATGACCAGCGGTCAAAGGGATCATGCCATGAAGCACATTGGAACTTAGATCTAGGTGGTTTAGCCTCTTTAGATTTCTCAATTCGTGAGGGATAAGACTAGTGATTCCATTATCATGAACGTCAATCCACTCCAACATTGTGAGGTTTTGAAGACAAAGAGGTAACTTACCATTTAGGTAATTGGGGGACAAGTCGAGACGCTTAAGCTTTGGGAGTGCACATACTTGAAGGGGGATGATACCGGTGAGGGCATTATAAGACAGCCAAAGAGAGGCTAAATTCGGGAGCAGAGAGAAATTCATCCTACTCAAATCACATGTGACCTCGTAGTCATATTGGCCTTGTGTTATGTTTATCTTGATAACACTTTCAGAATCGTCACATGAAACGCCAGGCCACATGCAATGATCTAAGGAAATCCTGCTTGAAAGGGGATTAGGCCACCACCCATTGCAATGAAGTGCGTTTGCCTCTGCTCCCATGGAAGTACATTCCAAACCTTCATTGCCATTGAAATATGTATACCCACATTGAACAGATTTTGTGGAACTTGTGAGGTCAGATGATTGTACGATAAGCCGAGGTAATCCAAGTTGGAAAGCTTTTTGAAATTGGGAACTGAACCTTCAAGAGAATTGTTCACCAGAATGAGGTAGCTTAACGCGACCAAACTCTCATGTTAACAAGGGATTTTTCCTGAGAAGTTGTTAGAGTTCAAATCTAGACGAGTGAGACTCTTCAAATCTCCAATTTTCAATGGAATAGGGCCAATGAAGGAGTTTGAGCTCATCCTCAACTCAGTCAAGCTCTTCAAATTACCTATTGCTGACAAGATACATCCACTGAATTTGTTCTCCTCAATGCTTAGTTATGCCAAGTTTGTCAAGTTCCCCATTTCCAAAGGAATAGATCCAAGGAGTTTTGTTGCAAATACAGACGCGTCAAATTCCTCAACTTTGCTAGAGATGAAGGAATGAAACCAATGAAGGAGTTGTGTCCTAGGTCAATGTGATCCAAGTTCATGTAGTTCCCTATCTCAAATGGGATAAAGCCTTCTAGAAGATTATAGGTGAGTGTAAGGCGGTGTTAATTATACAAGAGGCCAAGAGTCGGAGGGATTGTGCCATGAAGCAAATTGGAACTTAGATTTAGGTGGATTAGCTTCTTCAGATTTCCTAATTTTTTTTTTTGGTCGAAACGAGCATCTTCATTTCATTTCATATAGAGAAAGTAGTACATAACTTCAAAATAGATGCAAATTCTACAAAGCAAGAAAAACACATCCGAAACGTGAATCAACTTGCTACTGCTTGTAAAGACTAGCCCATTCTGTGAAGACGGATCTGTTGCAGTATCCAAGCTCATACGGCGGCCAATCACCGAATCTCTCATCGTCAGTGATGAGCGCACACCGAGAAATTCTTCTTCAGTAACAACGGTTTTGCCAAAAGGCAGTGCGCGCCAAACTTCGGCGTCCCCAGCACTATCACCGTGTGAAGAACACAACACCCTTAATGGGTTGTAGGAATACAGAGAACGTCTTGAAAAACCTAGATCTATTTCTAGAACAGGCTAGAATAGCACCCAAATCTAGATCTAGATCTAGATCGGGAGAGAAATTACAAACTAAGTAGCAGTTAATCACAAAAACAGATAGGCCGTCCACGAAAAGGACGCAGAACCCAAAAAACCGAGAAACAGCAGGAACAAAGGCAGAAAGAGCGGCCCTAAAACCAAAATCGACCAGAGCAGATGTCGGCAACACTGGTGGAAAGGCAAGGACCGTCGAGGCTGCGTTAGATCTGCAACAAGCTGCACCGGGAGGAAACCACGGGCAAGAGAAGACAGTAGTGGGCAAAAACTGGAGCACGCTGATGTTGGATTGATGGATGGTGAGAGCAAGCTGGAAAAAGTCTTCCCCGATCAGCTGGAGAAGCTCGTCCCGCTCTGTGGATGCTGCTTGAAGGCAAGGGGTATGGAGAGAGAGGGGGAACCGCAGAAGAGGGTAAGGAGAAGGGGGGGTGGAGAGGGAGGGAGAGAGAGGGAGAGCCCTCTCCCTCCCTCAGAAATTTGCTTCAGAAGACTCGGAGCGCTAGGCGGCGGGTTGCAGAGAAACCCTAGCAGAGAGAAGAGGAAGACTCCCAATTGGAGATTGGGTTAGAGGGACATATCCATTGAATTTTTTGGTCTTCCATACCAAGATATGCCAAGTTTGTCAAGTTCCCTATTTCCAGAGGAATAGATCCATTGAAGACATTTCCTTGCAAATAGAGATGTGTTAAGTTCCTCAATTTCAGTAGAGTCGGAGAGATAGGGCCACAAAGTGAATTGAAACTGAGATCTGGGTGGATGAGTCTCTTGAGATTTCCCACTTTATGAGGGATAAGGCTAGCAATGTTATTTCGATGAAGGTCAATTACCTCTAACATGGTGAGGTTTTTGGAGACATGGGACAAGTCAAGGTGTATGAGCTTTGGGAGTGCACATATTTGAAAGGGAATGATAGTAGCGAGGTAATTATTTGGCACCCGAAGAGAGGCAAGATTCGGGAGCAGAGAGAAATTGATGCTGCTCAAATTAGTCACAACCCAGTAGTTGTAACTAATTTCAAATTAAAGCTGCTCAAGATTCGGGATTAGAAATTAGTGCAAATCTCTTTTTTAGTTAGAAGGCTACCATGGTCTTTCAAAAAAAAATAAAGGACAAGCAGATTAGACCCCACTATACCCGCTTATAGGTGCGCGTATGATTGCGTGATTATTAGGCGCACTTAAAACTTTGCGCAGTCGCAGTTCGAAATTGGCACTATTCAGCAATTATTTTTTTTATTTTTTCTATTTTTGAAATCATAATAATAATTAACTACTGAACTCTACCGAAACAGTGAAGCTATTCACTTAGGAGTTGAAGTTAATTTATTATTATTTTTATTTGATTTTGAATTTTAATTTTAGACAATGAAGTGTTGCAATTTTTCTGATAAGACAGTTTTCGGATAGTGAAATGTTGCATTCATTCGAATTAGCAATTGTGAACATAAATATGTGTGTCTTAGTGTTCAATTATTTGGACATGAAAAGATATGTCCAAATTAATCGTCATTGGACACGGAGTATGGGGAAGAAGTAGGCTCTAGATGTACTACTAATTGAGGTGAGGAATCAAACTATATCAATTGTTTTATTCTTTCAAAGAGCCAGCCTAGCTCGTTTTTTGTTCAATTCGAAATTGGCCCGAAATCGCTTGTTTTGGGCTCAGTTCAAGATTTTAAGAAACCGAAACTGAGCCCTTATGCCACGAGCCGGTTCTAGTTCCGAACTATTAAATATTTTCCTAATTTCTAAAAAATATATTTAAAAAATAAAAAAATACGAAAAATTATTTTTTACTCAAAAATGGTTGCCTAAGCTTGGCCAAGGCTTCTAAAGTTGATTTTGCAATTTTCTCATTTTTTTTATTTTTTATGAATTTTCAAAAATAAAAATATCGAAAAATACTGAAAATATGAAAAATTATTTTTTGGTCAAAATTGGTTCTCTAGGCTTGGCCAATGTCCCCAAAGTTGATTTTTTAATTTTGTAAATTTTTATGGATTTTTTTAATTAATTTTAAAAGAGAAAAGATGATTAAAAATCAGGTGTCAACACCGGTCGATCATCAGGCCGAGAGATACCCCCAAGACTTGCTATGTTTGGGTCTCCTAGGGTTTTTCTAGGGTTTTTTCTATAAGTTTCTAGAATATTTCGGAGATGGATAATCTTGTAAATATCCCTAGTTTCTAGAATGTTCCGTACTTATGGCGATGGTTAGGGAGTCGGTAGATGGATTCTGAGCCATCAAATCTAGGAGAGATCCAACGGTTGTAATCTGAGACCCTCTACTATATAAAGAGGCATCCTCTTTCTCATTTCAATCAACCGATAGAAAGAACCGATAGAGAACCGACATAAAATATAAAATGCTTCTCCTAGAGTCTCTCTCTAGAATTCCTCTCTCTACGCGATCCGGGTTAAAACAGGCTTAGCTTGGGCGCTCCATCGATCCAAGGATGCCTAAGTCGCCGCACGAGTCGACCCTCCGCAACCGGCCCGTGACATTCATCTCTATATAAACACAATTACACTATACTTCGCAAACATAGTCGCTTTTCTAGTAGTTGGAACCCAAATATGTACATTTTTCCGTAGTCAAACCACTGAATTTATATATCTTATCCGTTAGTAGATATTTTTTTTTTTTGGTCAAATGCTAGTAGATACTTGAATATCGACAAAAGGTGACAGGCAAAGAGCAAGCAATTTTTTGGTCCCTTTAGGGAGGTTTAAAGCTACCCAAAGATTTTTTTTTTATCGAATGAGGTTTAAAACTACCTCAAAGAATTTTTTTTTTACTTTTCTATAAATAACTTTTATTGTTAGACTATCACGTAAAAAGTCTATGGAATTTTAAAAGTAAATTTGTGTATATTCGAAGTAGCAGTACTTTAAAAATAAATTTTAAAATACTAATATTAAAAAAATATTTTTATTTTTATTTTTATTTTTTGGTCTAAATATTCTCTTTTTATTTAGCTTTCAATTTTTCCCCCTTCTTTGCTTTGGGGAGAAGACCTAGCGCTTGGCCAGCGCACTACCGAGCGAGCAACGCTCCGCCTCCCCACCCCACTAGGGCGCCGCCACACCATCACCAGCTAGGGCGGCGCAAACTGACGCACAGCCGCCCGCTTCTCATACATCTCGGTCGATTCTTCTAGAGTTTTATGAGGTCAGTGTTCTGGATCCGTCGCTCCCCGTTGAGTTCAGTCTGGTGAGTTGCGTTCGGTTCGCTTCTTGTGCGTATGAAGCTCCAACGAAAGATGAAATCATCACCAAGAGGGCTTTGGTGGTAAAGCCCATCTTTTGCGAAGCTTTTTAGGATGTTTCGGCTATTACCAACCAAATCAAAAAGAGAAATTTCGAAGAGAACTTGAGTTTTGCAAGTTTGTGCCGACATCTTGCCTCTTTGTAGCTTGTTTCGATTTTTCTATGTGGTTCTAGTATTTGGGTCCTTTGATTTAATCAGTAAATCTCTGCAATTTTTATTTGAAATTTCTATCCACGAAGGATAGTTAGTTGGTTGATGTAGAGGAATGAAATTTCTGATCGAGAGAAAGAAGACTGGTCGAGAAGTTGTCGAGCTAAAAGTATTTAATTCGGTTGTTTGCTTTGTGCTTGTGCATCTATATTCAAAACCGCAGTTAGGTTGAATGCCGGGATGGGCTCTGGGCATGATCATGTATTTCTTTAGCTCTGTTAGCTCATGACTCAGCCTAAAGTTCTTGAATTTTTTCACCTTGTAGGTTCGACTACAGGATTAGGCTACAATTGGATCCCGTTAGAATGAAGACAGTTTCGGGCAATGTTATTTCCTCCAAGCCGATATCTCTCCCAAAAGCTGCCAAGACCCTCTCCACATTTGTGACGTTCGAGAATGGTGCTTCCCATGCTATTAGCGCTTATCTTCAGCGTGCGTCCACCGCCTTTGATGAGCTGGTTCATTTGCACAAGGAACTAAAGGCCGATAAATCTGAACACAAAAGCAAGCACTGCAAGTTAGATTCTGCTGAGACTGAGCTGAGCGCAGAACCAAGAGAGGCTGTAACAAGAGAAACAGAAATGGATGACCTCAATGAAGTTGAGCGCAGTCATGAGGAACATGAGGATTTTGGTGGCAATAGAAAAAAGAAAAAGAAGTTGAAGAAGGTGGATGCAGATCATACTGGTAATCTTAGCAACAATGAGGCAAATCTTAGTGACAGTGCAAGCAAACCTGACAGCCATTTAGCCAATGGGACTCTGGATGAAATTATTGGGAACTGGAGTAATGGAGCTCAGAAAAATGCAGGTGTAGCAGGTGAAAAGAAGAAAAATAAAAAGCAGCGGCAGAATTGGAATGATGAGAAGGGTAATCTAGTCGAAAATGGGATGGAGGCTGGGTTAAGGAATGATGGCAGAGTAATGGCTGTAGACAAGGCAAAGAAGAAGGGGGGTGAGAGCATTGAAGCGGAAGAGAAAGGTGGAGAAGATTTCTCAAAGCAGTCGAGTGAGAAGACGAAAAAGAAAAAGGGAGGAGATGACAGTAGTTTACAGGATAATGGGGTTGTGGTTAAAGAGCGAGAGCGTTCTAAGAAAAAGAGAGACCGTGAGGAGATTGAAGGTGGGCGAGAAGAAGACGGTTTGGTGGAGCGCCCAAATAAGAAGTCAAAGAAGAGAAAAAACTCAGGCGAACATTAGTTGGGAAATAAGGGCAATTCATTTTCGCAGTTTTGTCGTCCTGTATTTGATTTGTAGAATTTTGGTCTGTAATGCCAAAGGAGCACTTCTATTGTCGGTTAGGATGCTAAAAAATACAAGGCAGTGTTTTTTTTTTTTTTACAAGCTCATATGTGCTGTTTCATGTTTTGTAAGATTTGCTATAGGCATTCATTCCTGCCTAATTGCAGTAATAGAAACTGTATCGAGTGATCATACTGCCAATGGCTCTTGTTTCGCTGAATATAATCCTTTACCTCTTATTATTTCTTGCACTGTTGCCAATAATCGGTGCATCTTTGCTAATTACATATTTAAGGACCAAAAATCACACTTGCAATGTTGAATTCTTTCGGTTGCTTTCTTCTCTTGGGTGGCTATTGTCAGTTTCTTTTCTAAGTATTCTCTCTATCGTTAATGCCTATTCTTCTCTTGACAGTCTTGTGCCCTTTTCAAAGTGCTGTGCACGTTCTCTAATGGTAAAAAGTTTTGGATACGAGAAAAGAGAAAGAGGGTTGTCAAATTTGTTGTTATTGCATCACCTGGCATTTTATTTCAATCATGACACAGATTGTCCTTACTATACATTTGTTGCATTGTTTGAAGCCCGTTTGCTGAAATTGTTTGGGTGAAAATGATAGCATTGCTGTGTTAGACGCTTTTCACTTGGGGAAGGCTCTGGCTAAGCGCTGAACAAGCATATTGAGTCCATGGTCAGGGAGTTCTTGTGCACAATCGGGAGGTTGCAAGCTGAACAACAGAAGCAAGTGCAAGAATTCCAGGTAATTAGCATGTGCCTGTACTTTCTCATGAATCTTGTCTCGATACAATCTAATTATGAAGCTCATTGGTCTCAAGTCATCAGAGAGGTTTGTTCCCGACATAAAGAGTCTAATTTGATGAAGAGAAAAAGGTGTTATCTGGGAACATTTTCATAAGAAGCTGAATCATCATTGAGAATGAGAAGTATGCAATTGGATAGAAACTACCATGATCCTGGTAGTGGCTGTACTCAATATCTTTTAGGATGTAAAATAGATATTATCTGTACAAGTCTGACTGCAACTGTGTTGAGAATTGAAAACCTTTTATCAAGTAATTGAAATTCTCTCTATTGTCTAGCACAAAAAATAAACAAGGGCTGGTAATACCCTGGTCGTATGAAAAACGCAGTGGTAATCACTCATTCTACTCAATTTTGGAGATTGGTAGATCTGGCATCAGATATTTTTGAAATCCCTTGTCATCCTTCAAGCTGGTCTTTATGACTTCAGGAGATACCTAGAGGATTAACCAGTTGAAAAAGCCTTGTGACATTATACTATTCGTGGTAAGAGTCCATTTTTTGTAGGCATAAACGTCAATATAAATTTTTATTTACAGGATGAGGTGTTTGAAAGAGCCCAAAGTGCCAAGAGAAAATCAGCTTGTGAAGCAATGGAAGCTCAGGGGCTGATTCCAACATCTCTGCAGCAAATATCGGTAACGGCAGTTTCATTTCACCCACCTCATCCTCGACTACCAGTTTGGTTCACCTCAAGTTGACTTGAATGCTGATTCTGATAGCACTGACCTTGCCGAAGGTGCATAAAATGATGGATGATGACTCTGCTTTATGTAGAAGTATATGTTGCAGCAATGGAAGCTCAGGGGATGATTCTGACGTCTGTCGAAAGAGGCATTTGAAAGAGCCCAAAGGACCTAGAGGAAACCAGCCCATGAGGCAATGGAAGCTCAGGGGCTGATTCCGACATCTGTTGCAGCAAATGCTTGTACATGTGGCGTCATTTCACCTACCACATCCTCGACTACCATTCTGGTTTCACCTTTGGTTGCCTTGAATGCGGATTCTGATAGCAATGACCCTGCTGGATGTGCATCAAATGATGGATGACGACTCTGCTTTATGTATAAGTATATATTGCACTTTATGCTTGGTAAGTTGATAACAAAATGGATCGTCTTCGCCAGTTTTACCTCCTGAGTTTTGCTTGTTGAGCTCAGCTATTTATTAAGGTGATTTTCTAGGTTGTAATCGGATGCTGTATTGTTAGGGCGACGGCTCGTTTTTCTGGGTTGAGATGGAGAGTTGTGTCGCTGCCAATGCAGTTTCATTCGTTGAACGTCCGCTTGCTGTAAATACATGCAGGACATGGTGTGGATGATTGCTCTTTCGATTCACGAACTGAATCAGTGTGAAATAGTTATGTCTTGCCATAAACATCAGGCAGAATGGCACTTGAAGTGCACCTGGTCGACCATTTTGCAAATATGGCTAATGACATGATAACACTTGCCCTTCACAAGTCACTCTTTCCCCCTTCATCGGTCGAAGAATGTGACTCTCGCACGGATTCGAAATGCACATTACTCGCAATATTCTGAAATTCTGAAGTCGATTTGGACGATTTGCCGGTGAAAAGTATTTCTACACCGTAACAAAATTCGTGAGGTTTTTTTTTTTATGATAAATTTTTCTCAAATTATTTTTTTGACAATTAATATATATGTGATAAATTTACACCAAATTAATATATATCTAGCAAATTTATTATCTGTTAGTTTCTATTAAATTTTATTGGATGACACGTGACAATTGACGGGTTTAACAGCTTGTGATTTTTACCCTCTTTTTGTCACATGTGTATCATTTCGAGATTTTTCGCAGTATTAACCTAATTTAACAAAAACTAATGGAGACTGAATTTGTCACAAATGCATTAGTTTAGAGTAAATTTATCATGATTGTATCAATATTTTTAATAATAATAAAAAAATAGTTTAGGGGAAATTTATTATAAATGTACCAGTATATAATTTTTTATGATAAAAAATAATTTGGAGTAGATTTATCATAAAGGTATCGGTTTGAAATATTTCATGACATTTCAAAACCTACTGAGCATCTTTAAATCTAGAAATAATGACATTTATCCGCTTTAAATCATGGTATTACCTCTAGATTTGAAGATGCTCGTTAGGTTTTGAAATTGCTCCGAGAGAGAGATAGTGACGTTTTATCATGAAAATTCCAATGAAGTAGATCCTACGGCTGGGAACGAGTAGTAAGTTCCTGAGATGAGCCGGCAAAATTTAAAGATGATCTCCGCCGTTCGTTTTTCCCCCCTCTCTCTCTCTCCTGCAAGAAGAAGGGAGAGAAGGCGTTGCAGGACATAAATCAGATCTCCGAGGGAGGAAAGAGAGACGACGACCTCTCGGAGTGAAGATCAGGCAAAGATTTGAAAATGATGGAAGGAGAGCCGTTGGATTGAGATGGGAAGATTTTTTTGACCTTTACCCGCTTTTAATGCAACCTTATTCAAGAAGGGTTTTAATGATGGTCAATTTGTTACTCTGTCAAAATTCTCCAATCCTTTTGTTAGCGGGGGAGGCAAATTGGTTTAATCCCAGAGGGTTAAAATTTGATTGTAATTTGTAAAAAAAGACAATGAAGTAGTTTTGAATGATAATTTTTTGGCTTCTTCTCTTCCCATAACAACTGCATGGTTCTTCTTTCCGTATTTTATCAATCGACTCTATCCGATCAATTTTAACCAAAAATTGATAATATAAACGACAACCATCCACTATCGTTGCTGGCGTGAAGTTTTCTCCTAATTTTTTTAAATAAGGGTTAATATCACGAAAAACCCCAAACCAGTATACATGTGATAAATTTATTATAAACTATTTTTTACCACAAAAAATCCTAAATTGATGCACTTATGATAAATTTATCCTTCATAAATTTTCGTTAAATTTTATCATCAAATTACTGAGTTAGATGACATGTGATAATTATTGGATGTACACGTTTGGATTTTTTTTACCATCTATTGTATCAATTTGAGATTTTTTGTGATATTAATTTAATTTAACGAAAACTAACGAAAGGTAAATTTGTTACATATATATCGGTTTAGATTTTTTGTGATGAAAATAATTAGCTTTGGGTAAATTTATCACAGATATATCAGTTTGAAATTTTTAGTGATCAAAAAATAAATTTATTATAGCTATACTAATTTGAAATAAATTTATTATAAATATATTAATTTAAAATTTTTCATGATATTAACCTTATTATTATTAAAGTGTGTTCCATATATTCATTTTTGTGGATGGTCGCCGATTTGCCGTGGAAGGGGACCATGTCTAGCTGCTTAGCCTTAATTACCTCAACTACCCTCTGAACAAATTTATTAGGCAATAAGCTCAGCATGTGTCCTGATCAATCATCATGAGTCACGTGGCTTCACATTAGACATGGCCACGGGCCGGTTCCGGCCCGGGACTGGACCGGAACTGGCCCGTAAAAACCGCCGAACCGGCCCGTACGGCCGGTTCGGCGCCGGTTCCGAACCGTCGGCCCAACGGCTACTAGCCGTTGCCCCCTTTTATTATATTTTTTTGTTTTTTTTTAAATTAAATTTAACATCAAAAAATTTCTTATAAATACCCCCCTCCCCCCTTCATTTTATTCACAACTTCTCTCAATTTTCTTCTCTCAAATTCTCAAATTCTCTCAAATTCTCAATCTCAAATTCTCTCAAGTCGCGATACTCGATCCATTTTCATTTCTCTCGAAATTCTTCATTTCTTTGTTGTTGGAAATTCTCAAAAAATGGCAAGTGGAAACCGTGGCGGGAGGGGTAAGAGCCCGATGGCGCCGATGGGATCGTCCAATTATCCTCAATCTCATAATCCTCAAGATTATGCATATTATGGCTTCGACGACAACGAAATTGAAATCGACAATATTCCAAATGTCGAGGAGCCCATTCCAACACAAGGTAGCATGAATCCTCCCACCGAAGAAGCTTCAATAACGATGGAACGAGGGGGGTCATCCGTTTCCTCGATATGGGAGCACTTCACAAAGACGCGCGTTGAAGAAAACAAATATCAACTTACTTGCAAACATTGTGGAAAAAAATTACAAATTCGTAAGTGGTCAAGGCTATGGAACATTTCAACGGCATTTAAGGTCAAAACATCCAACGCTAGCTGGGATCGACACTCGTCAACAACAAATTTCCGGGTACGCCAAAACTAACGCTCCTCCTTTATTCCGTTATAGCGAAAATGTTTATAAAGAAGAATTAGCTAGATTTACGGCCGTAGAACATTTAGCATTTAATTTTGGTGAGAAATTTGGTTTTAATAATTTTATACAAAATGCATGCACTCCACAAGCAAAACTCGTTTCTAGAAATACCCTTAAACGCCAAATTTTTAATTTGTATAAAAAAGGAAAAGAAGAATTAAAAATATTTTTATGAATTATAATGGACGTGTGCATATAGGTAGTGATATTTGGACCGATCCTTGGCAAATTCATTCTTATATGGGTATTAGTGTCATTGGATAGATGACGATTGGAATATTCAAAAAAGAATTATTGCATTTCGAGTTTTTGAGGATAGACATACGGCAATTGATATTTATAGATTAATTAGACAAGTTTTAGAAGAATATTGTTTGGTTGAAAAAGTTTTTTCTATTGGTTTTGATAATGCCGCGGCAAATACCGCTTCTATTGAAGACTTAGAAAAACTTTGTAAACCCACTTTTAGTGGAGAATTTTTTCATGTTAGATGTGCTTGCCATGTTTTAAACTTAAGTGTACAAGAAGATTTACAAACTCTTAACGTTTTTCTCGACCCAATAAAAATCGCAATCCAATATTTATGGAGACATCCCCAAATTATGAAAGATTGGTGTAGATTTTGTAAACAAAATGGAAAAAGGCCAAGAAGATTTTCAAGAGATGTTCCAACTCGTTGGAATTCCACGTACGAATTGTTTAATCAATCTTTTGAATATAAAGTTTTATTATGTGCATTTATTTCGACTAATGTTCCTCAACTTGAGTTATTACCACAACATTGGAATATTTGCCACAAAATTTTAGATTGTTTAAAAGTTTTCAATGATGCAACTTATACTTTATCCGGTGTTTATTATCCTACGACTCATTTATTTATAATAGAGTGTGTTAATATTGCTGGTGTTTTTGAAGAATATGAAGACGATGAACAATTAGGTGCAACTATTAAGACAATGAAATCAAAATGGCTAACTTATTATAAACATATTCCTTTTATTTATTTGTTTGCTTTTGTTTTCGATCCACGTACGAAATTAGAAGGCGTAAAAGATTTTTTGAGTATGTATTATGGATGTCTTCATATAGAAATGGATTTAGATATTAATTTATTAAAAGGGATGGTTAGCAACTCAATAGTAGCATTATATAATGATTATTATAATAGATATAATGCCACTGATATTGGATCTTCTTCTCAATTTAGTCGCGTAGAAAACGAGAGTGGAGGTAAAATGAGTAGAGGGTATAAAATGCTAATGAGTAGGCAAAAAAGACAAAGGGGGCACACGGATATTTCCGAATTTGATCACTATTTAAGCACTAATTTTGAGACTAACTCATTTGCAAGTGGCACAGATTTTCAAATTTTAGAGTGGTGGAAGGAGCATTCGAGTCAATATCGAATTCTTTCTATCATCGCTAGACAGGTTTTAGCAACTCCTTGTTCAACAGTTATGGTTGAACAAGCTTTTAGCGCTGGAGGCAACATTTTGGACGATCACCGTTCAAGATTATCTCCACACTCTGTGGAGGCTCAAGCTTGTGTCGATGATTGGACGAAGGCTCAATATCGACAACAAGAGATGGATCGCAACGTAGAAGCCCAATTTTTCGATGATGGAGCGAGCACCGTGACGGGAACCACCACCGGAAGCGACGATTGACGATGAGGTAAGTATGGGTTTATCAAAGGTAAAAGAACTACATGGGCTTTGATTCTTCTATCCCCAAGAAGATATGTAGGTACTTAATGATAATTCATTAAGTCAAGCCCTTTCTCTCTCCCTTTTTTTTTTCCTTTTAAGTTTGATTACAATTTGTAAAATTTTACTTGAATTTTTATTACTTAAAAATTTGATTTGATTTTGAAAATCAAAATTCCCAAAGTAAAAAAAAAAAAAAAACCGGGCCGGTTCTGAACCGTCCGGTTCGGAACTGTGACCATGTCTACTTCACATGGCCCCCACGTAATAAATATTTCACGTAGAGAAAACGATTTTTCTCTTTTCTTTTCTTAAAGTTTCTCCCCCGTGCACACGCCTCCTGTACTTTGACAGAGAGGCAAGCATGATTTAAAAATAATATCGAGAACTATCGAGAATTGAAAAATCAAATTTGTAGTTCCAATTCAATTTCAAGTTCTAGCAAATTAAAGTCTAGTTCCCGATTTTCAGTGGAACCAAAACGGAACCGTATTTTTAAAAATCTTAATTTCTACTTTCTCTTTTTATTTTTACTTTCTATTCTAATTTCTCACTCTTCTTATGACAGATTTCTAATATTTACGAGAGTCAATGGTCTTCTTTCCCACTTTATCCTTGTTGATTTTTTTTTTCGATGTAAGTGCATGGCAAAACATTCAGCAGCTAAATCAATCATTTACATCTCTAAGGGAGAGCACCTCTGATTAGTATCCTAAGAAGAAATTTATATGGTGTGCTAGTGAGAAAGAGCATTGTAAAGGACTGGACAACAGCAATAAAAGCAACTAGTCTCTGTGGACAACTTCAGACCAAGAATGAGAGGAAGTATCTATTGCTTAAATCCGAGTTTGTAACACGTTTTCTATTTTCGTGGCATGTGACCTTTCTTGGGATAACATGGACCTATAGTAAGACAAGAACACTAAACAACAAACGTTATTGTCTCTAGTACGGCGATATAGAATCATTTGATCGAGTAGGCAGATTCTAAGGTACCTTGGAACCGGACTCTAGAACCTGTGATAGGATATGTTCCAGATTCCGCAGTATGTAGTATAGCTTATAAATTTCGAAAAATAAGGAACGTATACTAGTGAGTAGGTTTCAGGTTTCATGTGAAACTTCTAGGTTCCACAGTATGTAGTGTAGGTTATAGATTCCGAAAAATAAGGAATGTGTACTAGTGAGTAGGTTTTAGGTTTCAGGTAGAACTTACTTGGAATCTAGAACTACTCATTCCCAAATTTTTTGACCTGTTTTTTTTTTTTTTTAACTTAGGCTTTGACTAGTAGCCAAGCTGGAAGCTGAAGGTACGTCATTTGCGTGAAAGAAAGACCGAGTAAAAATAGGTGAGGGGTCACCTTTATAATAATAAGCATTAATAACCCTCAACTAATAAGCATAAATAGTTGGTCAAAAGCTTCATTTTCTTTCAAATCTGCTTTTCTTGGGTGGCGAAAATGAAGCGGCACGTTATCCATCGAGGACAAGATTGAGATTTCTGATGAAATTGCTACCCAAAATTTAAATGGAAACACTTGTTATCTTTGGTAAATTAAAACATTTTCTCTTACTGCTGCTACGCATTGAAGAAGCGATAAAGAAGGGGGGAAAAAAATCAAATACTTTTGTCCGTTTGTATCTTTCCCGTTTCGTGCTTCAACAGAAGGAGACCATGGTAAAAAGAAAAGGGAAAAAAGTGGTGAAAGACCATAGATTGATTGGAAAAAAGGGTGTCGTGCAGCTTCGAAAAAAGGGTATCAGGGGACTCTTTTGTGAAAGAATTGAAACTAGAAAAAAAAATATTTAATACCACGGAGATTCCAAATTGATATAATTATGATAAATTTACCTTAAATTATTTTTTTGATAAAAAAAATCCAAAATTGATACACTTGTGACAAATTTACCCTCATTTAGTTTTCATTAAATTTAACGTCGAATTACTAAGTTGGATGGCACGTGATAATTCATGGATATACCAGTTTGGAGTTTTTTTTTTCCTTTTTTTGTCATAGGTGTATTAATGTGAGATTTTTCGTGATATTAATCCAATTTAACGAAAGGTAAATTTATTACAAGTGTAATAGGTTGAGGTTTTTCTTAGTTAAAAAAATTTATTTATGGTAAATTCGTCATAAATGTATCAGTTTTGGATTTTTAGTGGTCAAAAAAATAATTTGATGTAAATTTATTAAAAGTATGCCTCTAGCATGGCAACAATCATCGAAGGCCATAAATGGCTCTTTTTCCCTTTCAGGTGTGCCTGCGAAGGATCCGAATCCCCTAACAAACTATGTTAGGGGTGACATAAGCGATCTGGGCCATCCAATTCAAAAATGGATGGCCCATATTGATTAATTCAAAATTTTAAAATTCTCGCCAAAACTTTTCTCCTCTTTGAAAAAGTTGATGTGGATCAATTTGGGCCGTCCATTTTGAATTAGACGGTCCGGATTGGGTAATGTTACCCCTAATATTATGTTAGGGGATCCAAATTCGCCTGCGAGGGGATTGCAAACTGAGCCTTGGCAACACCATACTGCGAAAGAGAGTCACGCCATGAACTTTCACGGGTACATTTTTGTGTTCATCATCTTCTCAGACGGCCCCGATCAGATGGTCGCATCCGACGGCCAAAAGTCATCGGAGTGTGCTATTTAAGCCTTCCTCCTCTTTTCAGTGAAATCAATCACACGCCTACATTTTCTCATTGCAAAACCAAAAATCAAGAGATGGCCACCGGACATCGGAGCCTTCGCGAAGTCGAGCACAATCGTGCGTATTCGACCACCACCAGATTTGTCTGGAGGTAGATGTTCCTTCCATTTATTCTGATTCTTGAATTTTTTTTTTCTTCTCTTTTTTCCCTCCATTCAGCCTTCGCGAAGTAGCAGAGCACCGAACATCGGAGCCGCAACAAGCCCTCGTTAGAAGAAGGCTTGATGTGCATACGAGGGACCAGGTGCGTACCTTAGTTTCGCAACGATGACCCAGAAATCGCTGCAGAAATTACAGCAGCCCTTTGAGCTGGTAGATTCGAGCTCTTGGAAGGGCGTCACGGCAGCTTCCGCCTTCCTCAGCATGAATAGGCGGCTCTCGGGAGATTTTAATTTAGGACTAACGTAAATTTTTAAGTAATGCTCGCCACATCATCAGTCGAAGATGGAAACAAACACCCCTTTGCAGTTTGCATGGAAAAGACCAGCCTTTTAAGTGGAACTATTTGGTGCTCTAGATGTCTCCAGTCCCAATCCGTATCATCCATTGGAAAACGTGCACATGTAAGATCTGATATTTACCTAAAAAGTAAGAGCCTGAATGCCTTATATAAAATCGACGGTGGTGGATAGATATAAGGTTCACGAACATCTAAAGGTCCACCCGTACCTGATCAGAATATCTCTTTTATAACATGAGTTGGCCTTAAGAAGTGCTTGTCTACTCCTCATAATCCTATTGAAAGAGGAAAAAAAGGCGCGCATTGGCAAACTGAGATATGTTTCATATCTAAGCATTCTCTGTCAATATGGATGATGATAGGGAGTGGCGTCTCTAGCTCCGCTACATTGCTATGAATGCTGCTCGAACCACTTAGAAGAATAAAAAACAAGCACGTTACATAAATTTTATATATTCAAAAGGTCTTTTTTCTTGGCTCTCATATATACAGAGTAACACATTGACCACCACCAAGTATATATATGAGAGCCATGAAAAAGACTTTTTAAATATTTTTTTATATAAAATTTACGAAGCATGCTTGTTTTGATTCTCCCAAGTGGTTTGAACAGCATCCATAGTAATGTAGCGGAGCTAGAGGCGGCGTTCCCTATCATCCTTCATGTTGAAATTAAGAGAATGCTCAGATATGACATAACTCTTGGTTTACGAATGTATGCATTTTTCCTCTCTCAACAGAATTCTGAGAAGTAACAGAGCGCTTCTTGGGGCCAATTCATGTTAAAAAGGAGAGACTCTGATCAGGTGTGAGTGAACCTACGGATGTTTGTGGACCTTACCTCTATCCATGACCATCGATTTAATATCAAGCATTCAGTCATCTTGCTCTTACTTCTCAGGCAACTATTAGATATTACATATGCACGTCTCCAACAGTTGATACGGATTGGGACCATAAACATTGAGAGTACTAAATAATTCCACTTAAAGCCTGGTTTTTTTTTCCATGCAAACTGCAAGGGATGTATGGTTCCATCTTTCCATGAATTTCATGTTGAATCCGACGGTGCCATCGCCGGAGTGCTCAGAGATTCAAGCGGAACGCTTCTGGAGGGCTTCACCAGGAGAATCCCCCCTTGTTCGGCCCTGGTCGTAGAAACTCACGCGTTGCTATTTGGCTTGAAGCTTCTGGAGGATAGGGTTGCGAGAAGTGATCTGAGGGTTTGTGTTAAAGTGGAGTATGACTCATCTGTACTTGTTCATGCGGTCAACGAAGGTTTGGAAGCCAGCTGGGAAGCAGAAGACTTTATCCGTCGGGCCCAAGAAAATCTAGCCCGCCTCCCGCATGTTTCTCTAGCCCATTGTAAGAGAACGGCCAACTCAGTAGCCGATTGGATTGTCAAGATGGCTCGCTCAGATAATTTACCAGCCCATTGGAGCTCTTCCTCTCCTCAACCTCTTTGGAATCTATTATGTAAGGATACTCCGAGTTTGGGCCCCTTGGCTCGAAACTCTTTTAATTAGTAATGCAATTGCACTTTCCGACCAAAAAAAAAATTAAACTTGTGTCACTTTAGAAAAAATTCGAGAGTTTTTAGATGATCGCAAAGTGTTTTCCTTCTCTAAGGTCGTTCGATAACTCACGATCTCCGGGCTCGACGGTTGAAGTGCTCATCAAATTAAAGAATTCATACAATAATATTTCCAAAGATTAAAATGGCCAGCCAAAGCCAATATATCCTCTTAGGAAGTGTCACAACATTGCAAGGGCTAAGGTACACATCACACAGGACTTCGTTTGCGAAAGTAGATTATCATCTCGTATGGCCTTTCAAGCTCTTTTACTGCGCAAACACTTTAGACATTAACAGCATCATGTCAGTGCCAACTCAGCATTTATAATAGAACCAGTCTTCTCTTTTCAAATAATAATCTCAATAGTTTTCCCCAAGAAAGTGAAAAAAAATTAAAGGAAAATCGTTTGAAATCTCAAAGTACATGCAAATAACAATATCACTATTTTTCCCCCTCAATTTGCAATGGAGTTGACTACGTATAGTAGTTACGAATTGAAAACAAAAATACTAAAAAATTGAAGGGTAAATACCACCAAAAACTCTAAACTATGCTCATTGTGACAAATTTACCATGAACTTTTTTTGTGACATAAAAAACCCCAAACTATGCTCATTGTGACACATTTACCCCAAACTTTTTTTGTGACATAAAAAACCCTAAACTATACACATTGTGACATATTTACCCTAAACTTTTTAATGTAACAGAAAAATATTTTTAAAAAATGAAAATTTGAAGTCACTATTCATCACTCGTCCATCCACTGCCCGCTCAATGAAAAACCATCCCCTTTGACCAAAAAAATAAAAATTTGAAGTCAATATTCATTTTTTTCAACACTAAATGGCATGAATAGTAACTTTAGATTTTCATTTTTTTTCAACGTTTTTTAACGTGGCACAGTGTCACTTGGATTCGCGGTATATTTTTAAGTGCTACTTTTAAGTAGAAGGTAAATATGTCACAATAATATAAGTTCGGGATTTTTAGTGTTACAATAAAAAGTTTAGGGTAAATGTGTCACAATGAGTATAGTTTGGGGTTTTTTATATCACAAAAAAAAGTTCAAGGTAAATATGTCACAATGAACATAGTTTGAGGTTTTTTATGTCACAAAAAAAAGTTCATGGTAAATTTGTCATAGTGGGCATAGTTTAGGGTTTTTGGTGGTATTTTCCCAAAATTGAATAAATTATGATCTACATATATATAACTAAATTGGTCGGTCTCCAAACAACGCAATATGGGTCAGAATTAAACGAGGCAGGTGCTTCATTTATGCCTATCTGTTTCCGTCTACCAGCTTCTGATCTCCTCTTCATGCCAAGATATTCGATTATTTCCTTTGCTCCGATACGTTATAGACGGTTCTAGGAATTTACTATTTCTCTACTTTTTTGAAAAATCAAGTGTCAACATGTCATGTCAGTACTACATAGGTGTATGGGAGAATGATCCAAATCATGGTTTAGTGACCTAAATTGCCAGGCTTGGGAAGAATTTTCCAGAGTCTCGTGATCTCAATAGACCGAATGAGATTATTAGTTAAAGGATTATTGCGGCCGAACCAATTTGCCTAATAAGATGAAGAGTTGATTGACGTCTGCATCATATCATTGTACATACAGATTTGTAACGATATAAGTGGAAGGTGTTGTATCGATAGCATACACGGGATTTTCCAGATTCTTTGCTCCGTCGTATGATCGTTAAATCCAGAGAAAGTTTGTTCGTGAAGTTTTCTCGTGCACGTGATACTATCAATTTGAAAATGACCTATGAATTAGAATTTACCTACCTCAGTTAGAAACGTTTGGCGGGGTTGCTGACACTTAATTTTTGGTCATTTAAATTTTTTTAAAAAATAAAAAATTATATAATTAAAAAAATCAAGTTTGGAACCCTTGGCCACCCTTAGGAATCCAATTTTGAACAAAAAAAAAACTATTTTTCTGCAATTTTTCTTTAATTTTTAGGATTTCTTTTCATGTAAATTTAGCCAAAAATTGATGGAGCAAGGATTTTTGTGGGAGTTCGATGTGGACAGGTCGCGGCTGTGCCGCATCGCGACTCGCGAGTGGGGACTGAGTTCGGACCTATGCGGCCGGTGAGGATAACCAATAACAGAAAAAAAAAAAAGCAAAGGAAAAAAGGAGAATAAAAATAAAAAAAAACTTCAAAAAATTAAAAAATAAAAGTTACTACTATTGTCCACATCAACTATGGCTATACCACATAGGACGACTAACGTCAACATCGGCATTTTCCTGCCAAAATTGATCGAAATGTTAATTGATGAATTATCAAAAGATTCAGGACTAAATTAATCAAATTAAAAGGTTTAGAGCTCTTTTGGTAATTCTCCCGTCATAATCCGACCTAATGCTAGTCTTTAGGGATGGGAAAGTATTGCTCTTCCCTGCGAACTATAAACGGGAGATTAAAGCATGATGGGAAAAACCCCTTAAGAACGCCACTCCATCCTGTGATGCTCAGCTGGTCAATGTAGACTTTAGCCTCAATTCCATCATCAAATTGATTTGACTTCACTCTAGCGTGGCCAATCTCTTATGAAATTAAGCAATTGCAAGTGTTAACTTTCTTGTACGGGCATCGGAACGAATTCTTTTTAGTTCCGCCTTTACCACGATGTTTCAACAAAGTTCAGAAATTGTAAAAAAAAAAAAATGGCACGAAGAAAATCGATTAGAAGTTGTGCGAACTCTCGATTCGCCTATTCATCTTTATATATACAACAAATCATTCGAAGATCATCGCTTCACGCGCCGGTTTAGGCGAAGCCCATGTGAAGATGCATCGAAGCTTCTTCGACTTTTGATTGATTCCGGATCAATCCATCGAACTCAAACCATGCAACAAGACGCAATCAAAATCCACAGCGAAAGATAGAAAAATTGACATGTGAGCAGAAATCTCTTCGGCTGTAAATTTAGTAAGTGGAACAAAAGTTCCATTGTTTAGTAAGAACGCAATCTCTGTTAAAATAGCTCACGCGCATTAATTGTACGGTGAAGTTTTGTGTCCATGAAATATCTATTTCAGCGAAATCTCTTGTAAAATAATTCGATCGACCTTTATAGTGCGTGCTGTTCTGTACCTAAAAAAAAGGTGACCCAACAAGACAACCTAGGACAGTGTTCATGGGATAAACCCAGTGAGGGGCGTCACTGCATATCACCTGGCTCGTCACACACATTCCACTCCATCCATAACTCCTGACAGTCATGCTCTATAGTTTGTTCACCAGAGAGTTGAAGAGACCCTGCTCCATCAATGTATGCTCACAAAGCAATCTTCACTCAATGGCCGCATCGAGCGATCATCTTTCGACGATGCCCCCAGGTGACGCACCAATCATAGGGTTGCTCAAAACGGATCAATTGAACCAGGAACCGCCTAAACCAGATTGAACCAAAAGTAGTGATTTTAGGTCCGGTTCGGAAGGAACCACACCAATTATTTTTATTTTTTTTATTTATTCTTGTTGACACTCGATTTTTAGCTAATTTTATTTTCAAAATTTTTATTAGAAAATCCATAAAAAGTCAGAAAATTGAAAAAAAAATCAACTTTGGGAACCTCAACATAACCTAGGGAACCAATTTTGAGCAAAAAATAATTTTCCTTATTTTTTGTATTTTTCTGCGTTTTATTTTCAAAAATTCATAGAAAATCCATAAAAAGTCAGAAAATTGAAAAATCAACTTTGGGGACCTCAGCATAGCCTAGGAACCAATTTTGAGCAAAAAATAATTTTCCTTATTTTTTGTATTTTTCTGCATTTTATTTTCAAAAATTCATAAAAAATCCAAAAAAGTGAAAAAATTGCAAAATCAACTTTGGGACCTAGCATAGCCTAGGGAACCAATTTTGAGCAAAAAATAATTTTCCTTATTTTTCGCATTTTTAATATTTTCAGAAAATAGGAAAATAATATAAAATTATTAAAAAATAGTATTTCAAGTCAGAAAATTACCAAAAAATAGTCAATATTTTTAATTTAACTTTACCTTCATTTAGGATGAATAAAGTTTGAAAAATAAAGTCTGGAACCTAGGGTTTATTTGTTAATTTTATTTTAAAATAATTTTAGAAATTCCATTTTAGCCTTTCAATTTTCCAATTTTCCATTTTTAGAGTCGTGTCATCCTCCTCTATTTTCTAAAATTAAAATCGAGTCCAAAAGCCCTCAAAATCACTCAATTTCGCTAAAAAGGACCAAAATGCAATTTCTGATTTTTCAATTTAGTCCCTAAAATCACTAAAACTCAAATTAAACATTTTCTAGGGACTGAATTGAAAATAGGGCAACGTCACCCTCTAGATTTTGACCTTCTGAATCCAATGGTGGCAACAATTTTTGCAGAAAATGGCCCTAAGGCTTTGGATTTTGCAAAATGGGTTCTCGGGTCAAACCCAAAAATTGGGATGTTTGCGCAAATACTGAATAATTTTTGGGAAAAACACCATTTTCAAGTAAATTCAATGCCCCTGAGTCCAATTTGGATCTCAATTTTGGAAGAAATGGACAAGTTGGGGTCTAATTTTAGGTTTTTGACCAAAGCGGGTCAGTCAGGTCGGGTCAACCCGACCCGTTGACCCGCGACGATCATCATCTTCTTCACCCAGCAACTCCTCCGCGCGCGCTGATTTGAAAAGAAGAGAGAGTCTGTTGAGAGGAGCAGATCCTGAGAGATTCCTGGTAATTTTGAATGTGGATTTGACGAGAATTTGGTGGTTAGTCAGGGAGAATCAAAGGAAAGATTTTGGGGATTCTGTTGAGGGGGATTTTCGGGGTTTAAAAGAAGAGCAGACCTCTGTTCTAAAGGGGGAGGTTTTTTTGAAAAAAAGGGAGCTTCGGCCAAGAGAGAAAGAAAGGAAATTCTCGTTCCTGAGGCGATTAGGAGCTCCGTGAGTGTGCCCACAAGCTTCTCGCGTCAACAAAGCGGATCTAGATCATCGTCAATTGGAATTTGACCCAGAAATCAGGTGAGTGCCATTTTCGAGCTCACTGAGCTCCATCAATGGCAGATTCAGTTCCTGTTGTTCATTCTCAGTAATTCTTGTTTTGCGTCGTTCCTGTGCTCCTGCTGGTTCCTCCCCTGCTTCTATTTTCCATTTTTATTGCATGAAACTCTCTTGCTGACCCCCAAAATCCCCCGGCCTGTGTTGAGCTCGCGAGCTCGCTTCATCCCCAGTCGAGCTAAATTGAAGGCCAGGTAAGTTTTCCCACACCCTTACGATGTCGCTCGAAGTCTTCTGTGGGTTGTTATGTGTCAAATGTGCTTAGGACAGATTCTCGCCGGAAATAGTTTCGGCCGGCTCCGGAGTAAGCTGTTTTAGGTCAATTTGATGCCTGAAATTCACGTACAGTAGCTCGGAAGTGTCGAAGTTTGGGTTAGATTCGTAATCAACGAACTTGGTATGTGTTTTCGCCTCGGTTTAACCTTACCGGCGAAGATCCGGCGACTTTGGACGGACTTCTTGGCGCGCCGGTCATCTTCTCCGGCGCACCAGTTGACCGGTCAAAGTTCGTCTGACCATCCAATGGCCAGGATTTAGTCTATAGTCCAATCTCAACCGTAGGTTTAGTATAAAGAACGGACGGCCAGATTAAGAATACATGGTGGATTTTCAACCGCAGGATCGAAATCTAGGCTGGAAAATAAAAAATAAGAATAAAAATCCGAAAAATCTGAGAATCCAAAAAAATTACCTAAAACTACGTCGTTTTGATATTATGTCAGGGTAGTGGGCTTTGGGCCAAGTTCAGGTTAGTGGGCCGGGTCCGTTCGACCCGGTCCGTAAAACAATAATAATAATTAAAATAAAATAATAAAGGTATTAAAAATAAAAATAAATCAGAAAAATCGTAAAAATAGTAAAAAATTATAATAAGACAAATAATAATAATAGTAATAATAATAATAAAATTTTCAGAAAATGTTAAAACAATAATAAATAAAATTCCAAAAAAAAGAGAATAAAACATTAATAAAATAGAAAATAAAATAAAACAAAGTAAAATTAAATAAAAGGATAAAAATAATAATAAAACAATAAATAATAAATAAATAATCGGATAAAAATAAAAAAAAATACAATAAAAATAATAAAAAATTCTGAAAATCTTATAAAAAATTAGGAAATTCGAAATTATAGGGAAATAAATAAAATAATAAAAAAAATAAATAAAAAAATCATTGAAAATTCAGAAAAATTGGTAAATTTGTTAAAAAAAATGTAGAAAATGCTTGGAAAAATTAGGAAAAGTGTTAGAAAACGAAAATAAAAATTCCAAAAAATATAGAAAATGTTCTAAAAAAACAGGAAAATCCCTAGAAAGTCTCAGAAAATCCTAAAAAATTAGGGAAAGTATTAGAAAATAAAAATAAAAATTCCAAAAAATATGGAAAATTTTCTAAAAATATAGGAAAACCTTAGAAAATTCTTAGAAACTTTGAAAAATTCTGGAAAAATTATAGAAAATTTTAGAAAAATTAGAGAAATTCTCAAAAGTGGCGAAAATCAGGGAAAAACCACATTCAACTGGTTTGACCTATTTTCATGACTTTGGCTTCCTGAACCTCCTAAAATGACCATTCTGCCCTTCTGGTCAATTTGACCCAAATCATTCCAAACCATCCTAAATCATCTTCAAACCTCATTGACGTATTTTCCAAGCTTCTAGGACTCTCATTTGTTTGTAATTAACTTAATGTGATATGTTTACTTCCTGATTTGATTTCTTGATTGTGCATTTATTTCTCTGGTTGTGATCGATAGGATAGATAATCCCACCTGCATGAACCCCTTAGATTTTTAGAGCCTACCTTATCCAATCTCGCCTGCATGAATTCGTTAGATTATGGAATCACTCAACTTAGGTACCGAAAGGGCGTCGATATCGACGTAACTAAGTCCCCGAATCTAGATCTCTGGTTTTCGTAGGATCGGACGATCCCTCCTAATCGTTCGATAGGGTTTCTGATCATACCCTCCAATAAAAGATTGGTGGCGACTCCCATGGCACGCATACTATGCACATGTCACCCGACCACACTAAGGTCGACCTCGATTTTAATCTCCCTGACGCGATTTGGTATGGGCTTGGGAGGGCCCGAGCTAAGCCCAAATACTCAATGGGCCTAGCAATCCATTAACTCGCTCGGGATCCCTAGAAGATCTCGGGAGGGTCGCGACAGACTGGCGACTCCACTGGGGACTTTAGTTTTAACCTATTAGAGGACTTGAGCCGATTAAAAAGTTGAGTGTTTTCTAACATACTTTTCTGCAGGTGCTCTTGAAGGTGAGGTAAGTCCACTAATCTAATGTGTTAAATGTTTTTGCAGACGGGAGTTATAAGGGGAGGAGTGATTGCTAATATATTTTATGCAGGGTTGGAGTTTGGAGTTGTTTGTTTATTTTCTGCAAATTAGAAGCGCTGTTTGATATCAACTGCTGTGCATGCCTTGCATACTTTGAGGATCACAACACTTGCACACACAAGCGCCTAAACCCAAGTCGCGAAACACTCTCCTTAGGTCACCACAGATAGGGATCGGTATGCAAAGCTCTAGCGTTTGATTGCGCTTGGGTTGACCATATTCGATCCCGCTCGCTGTCTGGATCAATGATTCTTACCACTTGACGTTCGATTGCGCTTGTGGGCAAAGTCGTCGAATCAGACAGCGGGAGCCTTTTAGGTCCATACCCTGTCCCTCCTTTTGTTTTCTTTTCTAGAGTCAATTCCTCACTTGTCTCATGCGCATGTGATTTGGTCGGTTGGTATACCTAAAACCAAAACATGAAAGGGTGGATGGTAAGGCTTTCTTATTTTCATTTCTGTACACCATATATCTCATACATCATTTCATGAGTGAGTCGTCACCTTGATGATTGGTCTGAAAGCCACTTTAGGATAGAAGGATATTCTTCTACATACTTTTCGATGTTGTATTTCCGCATCCTCCTCATCCCATTTAGACCTGATGTATTAGGGATCTTTTGAGATGTATTCGCATACTTTCCCATTTCCTTTTCGAAATCTTTAGATAGGCAACGACTTTCATTCCAATCACCAAGAGATCCTAGCCAATTGCATAATTTCTTCGGAAAATCTGGATTAAAACCCTCTGACTAACTTCTTTTGGTCAAGTAGGAATGCTTTAATCCTTATTTCACCAGGAGAAAATATGAAATTGGGCTAGTGCATTTACATTGCATCTTCGTTATAACCCATGGTAATTAATTTTAGTACATTCTTGCATATTCATGATAGATGGGGAAATCGGACATTAAGATCATCCCGGTCCCGCGTAAGGAGCTTACAGCGTGGTGGAACCGTCTCAACCGGGATAACCAAGCCTATATTGAAGAACGCCTGGGGCACTTGGTGGATCTCCTCAAGGTCAATTACCAGCCCACCCTCATTCAAGCCTTGGCAAGATTTTGGGATCCAGAGACCATGACCTTCAATATTCGAGGAATAGAGATCACACCTACCCTGGAAGAGTACACAGCGATCATCGGACTGGAGTTTGACGATCACATCGTGCGGCCTGTATTGGGAAAAGACTCTACCTTAGCCCTGTCTAAATTCCTCCGTCTCAAAACCTCAGAAATTGAGAAGGTCCTCAAATCCAACTCTGGCAGGTTCACCCTCTCATTCCTATACAACAACTATTCCTCCCTCCCAGTCGAAGCTGGTCTTAAACCGGCTAAAGTTTTCATCCTTACCTTTTTTGCCTTTGTCTTATTCCCCACCTCCCAAACCACTTTCCATCCTTCCATGGTCCACATTGTTAAACAAGTCTGCTACCGCTGGAATTACTCCTACATGATTCTAGCTGAAACCTTCCTTTCCCTAAACCGTTTTCAGCCAACCCAGAGAGGTACATTCCAAGCGTCCAATAGTCTTCTCTACGTGTGGTTCACCTCGCACGTTAAAACCCTTAACCTTCGTGTCGGGTGTTACGAGATCAGCCGACATATACACCCACTCAGTTCCTTCCTGAAATGTCAGTCCACCGTCAAGCAACTATCCTTCGAGGATTGGAGAAAAAAACTAGAAGACCTAGAGCCGAAACAACTTCGCTGGCGCTTGACCTGGCCTAAGATCCTGGAAGCTCGCATCACAAGAGCAGACGGAGACCCTATCCCTTTACTAGGCTGCACGGGTGGAACCGCCTACTATCCTATCAGGGTGGTAAGGCAATTTGGCATGCTACAAGAAGTCCCACCGGCAGTACAACCAGGAGTCTTCGCCTTCGACTTGCCACGAGGTGAGCTTACCAAGGAAGCAAAGGCAGCGTACCAGGCCAAGATCGACCTCATCATCCACACCTTGAAGAATTCCCCACTGCAGAGCGTGGAATGGCCGGACTACCTAGATGACGAGATGAACATCCACCGAGCATCCAAGGACTACATCAAGTTGTTCAAGGAATATCGACAATCCTTCGTAGAGCCATACGTACCGGACTACATCGTCCCGCACTTGCCGGGAGTGGAGCCATATGTACCAGAGCACATGGGACCACCGCCGGCCGAAGAAGATGAAGACCCGCAGGAATGGGGCCCGGACGAATCAGAAGACAGCGAGGATGCCTTAGCCTCCAAGCGCCGTCGGATAGAATAGACGATCTCCCTACTTGATTTTGCTTCTGATTGTAATAGGATCATGACATTTTCATATATGATCATTCATCATCGTTTTCTTAAATAAAGTAATTACCATGGGTTATCCACCTTCTTGATAATATGCTCATACACGTTTAATGAGTAGAAAGATCGATTTCATGAGGCTAAGGCTCATGATCGAGTCTTTCCCCCCATTAACCATGTGTGAACATAGTATCGAGAAGGTTTTAAGTTCCTGCACTTTTATTCAACTCGCGAATCCCTGACTCGCTACTTTTAAAACAGGTAAAATTCTGTAGCCACGAAGACTCGCAGTAAGGCGCGAAAGATGGCTGAAGAGCTGACTTCCAGAGTGACTGGCCTCGAAGATCAGATTAACTTGATGGCCGCCATGATGACAGAAATGAAGTCAATGATGACTACGCAAGAAAAGACCCCAGCTGCACCCGAAGTTAACCCCACCACTTCGAACGATTCCGACACCAACCAGACCACTAGCACTGAATCTGAGAGGGACGTGCCCCATAAAACCCCTCCGTTCGTGATCGACTTGGAAAAAGAGAAGAAGGAAAGGCCACCGGCTAAAACTGAAGAAGGCGCGAGAAGGCTCGCGAAAATCGAAGAATGCTTGAGCAGCTAGGGTTACGAGCTGGCCAGGTTCGACAAGATCTCTCCGTTCACCAAGATCGAAGTCCCCGCTGGATACAAGGAGCCAGAGTTTGTGAGGAAGTATGATGGGACAGGCTGTCCCCGGGCTCACCTGAGATATTACCTGCGCAAAATGGCGCACTATTCGGACTACGTCCCATTGCTGATGAACACCTTCCAGGAGAGCTTGTCAGGTGCCGCGCTGGCCTGGTTTATTGAACTGGACATGGAGGAATACGATAGCTGGGAGGATTTGGCGGAAGATTTTCTGCACCAGTATAAGTTCAACACGGCCACGGCACCGACCAGGGAAGACCTGTTAAGGACCGCGAAAGGAAGAAACGAGACGATACGCACCTTTGCCCAGAGGTGGCGGGCTATAGCCACTCAGGTGAAACCACCTATCCCGGAGGAGGAGTTAGTGGACCTGTTTTTGAAGACGCTGCCACTCGATTATTTCGAGAAACTGAACACGTCGGGCTGTCAGACCTTCACCCACTTTGTTAAGGTGGCAGAACGTCATGAGTGGGCGCTTAGAGAGAAGCGCGTGTCAGAACCACCGATCAGACGATCTTATCCAACCAGGAGAGAGCGAGAAAACGTGGGAGACGTTGCATTTGTACCAAACCCCCCGAAGCCGAAGAAGTTCCCAGAATCCACCCCCACTCAGGGTGGGACGTCAGGATTGGCCCCAAAGAAGTTCGAGGCCAGGAAGAAAGCTCCACCATCCTTCACACCGCTCCCTCGCCCTCTGTCAAGGCTATTGCCCATGCTGTTAGACGGGCACTTAGTAGCCAAAGAGCCTCCAAGACCGAACCCACCAAGGTTCCCTGGGTCCGACGAGACCCAGTCATGCGCATACCACATGGGAGAAAAGGGGCATAATGTGGACAACTGTCTGGTGCTCAAGTATAAAGTGCAGGCGCTGATAAACGGGGGAATGCTGGAATTTGATAAGACAGAGCCGAATGTGCAGCAGAACCCTCTGCCAGACCACGGGAGGGTGAATGCTATTTGGGACAATGGTGATGCAGATAACGGAAGGTTAGGAGAGGCCCCACGTGAACAGGGACCGAGTGAAGAACGAGCCGTTGAAGAGTTTGACGAGAAACCAGATGATGAGGACGTCCGTCGTAAAAGGGCGCATGAGGCCGACAAGAAGTTCCTACGAGAGGCCCTGGAAAGAGGAGATATAGTGGATACCTTGGGACAGGATTGCGGCGGCTACAACTACCGGGTGCTTTATTCCGTCCCGCCAAGCTTTTTCGTCAGAACGGAGGAGATCGTCCCTGATGGGTGGGACGGCATGGATGACCCTGTTAACGAAGAGGAAGCAGTAGCCGAAGTGGATAAAACAATCCCGACCCAGGCAAAGGAACAGTGTGATTTGGGAACTCAAGAACGACTCGTCGGTTTAGAGAAAGGCATGGACAGTCTAATGGCCGAACTGTCAAAAATGGCAGAAAACACACGGGCGCCGCCCGCGGAGGAGAAGTATCAGATGCTGGAGTTGAGGAAAACCATCGAGTGGCAAAACAGAAAGATAGCCGGACTAGAGGATCAGTGTAAAGACCTGGCCAACATGGTGCGTGAATTGAAGGCAATTGCTACCCGGGAAGGAAGGCAATATCGACCTGACCAGTCGATAACGTTCCCGCACAAGTTCGGAGGGGAAGGCTGCCCCTTGAACCACATTTCCTACTACCTCAGCAGGATGGCCGGTCATCATAAGGATGATCAGATCCTCATCAGCAACTTCGAGCGCAGCCTAATCGGCCCGGCCCTGTACTGGTATCACTCGATCGACCTCGACTGGATTGCTGACTAGGAGGATCTCGAAAGGCAGTTCATACAGCGATTTGAGGCCAACGTAAAGTCTATAGTCGGCAAGGACAATATGACCCGCGTTACCATGGAGGAGGGCGAAGGGTTCAAGGCATTTGCACGTAGATGGGAGTTGCAGGCAAGGCAGGTTTTACCCCCACTGGATAAGAAAGAAATGCTGGAAATCTTTATGCAGGTCCTCCCCCAGAAACACCTCGAGCTTATGTGCGCATACGGATTTCAGTCTTTTGACCATGTGATAAGCATCGGATTGAAGCACGAGCAAATTCTTCAAAGGAGCGAACTTGGAAGCAAAAGGGACTCTGACCTGGCTAGCTCTTCTACCAGATCGGTGCGGACTAATGATTGCCAAAGGCAAAACGACTTTTTGCCGAAACCGATGAAGACGACAACAGGGCCATGGTGCCGAGATTACGATTCAGACCACATCGATGAGGATGAGCTGATCGTAATGATAGGAACGAGGGCCCCTTTCGTAATCAAGTTAGCCGAAGTAGACGAGTGCAAAGACGTCAAGAGTGGTTCCGCAGGACGTGTGGTGATCTCCCTAGCCAATTTGGAGCTAGAGGATGAGAAGACGCAGGGCGACAGTAAGACTGAAAGGATCGTGATAAAAGTCCCGCCGTCGACAGAGTATGATCCCAAGGCTGTCCCTTGGGACTATGGGACAGGAGAAATCGATGCGGTCATGAGGTCCGGTAGGTGTTACGCTCCGAGAGAAGGGGAGCCCGAAAAGAGAGAGGTGTCAAAGGAAGATGCAGAAAGGGTTTTGTCCATCGTTAGGACTAGCGAATTCGAAGTAATCGAACAGCTAAGAAAGATGCTAGCCCAGATATCGCTGCTCGATCTATTTGTCAACTCAGAAAAACATAAGAGTGCGCTGATGAAGGTGCTGAACGAAGTGCACGTACCGGAGACGATAAATGAGGTGCAGCTGGAGGAATTTGTCGGATCCATTTTGCTGAAGGATCAGATATCCTTCTTAGATGAAGACGTCCCTGTAGACGGGTGGGCCCATAACAAGGCGCTGTACATATCGGCCAGGAGCCACGGCAAGCACATCTCCCATGTTTTAATCGACAACGGCTTAACATTCAACATATGCCCATTAGCTACGCTCAGAAACTTGGGCATAAACGAGGAACTCATCCGCACCTCCAAGGCCACCATCAGGGCGTTTGATGGGATGAGGAAGACTGTAGTTGGCGAGATTGACCTGGACGTCTTCATCGGACCTGTAGAGTTCTCCATCGGGTTCCAAGTCATGGATCTCCCGAGCGCCTTCGGACTTTTACTGGGCAGGCCGTGGATTCATACAGCTGGCGCAATACCATCGAGTCTACACCAGAAGGTCAGATTCGTAGTAAACAGGAAAGTGATAACTGTACATGGGGAGACAGACCTAGCGGCGTATCAGAGGAGTGCAGTCCCGTACATAGAGCCAGAGCATAAGGAGGAGGCTAGCTACCACTCTCTCGAATTGGTGGCCGTTACGCACGCGCCTGCCGGGACTAAAAAGAGAATTCCTGAACCTTCCCAGTACACTTTGGCTCCTGAGAAAATATTACTAGCGCACGGGTTTATTCCCGAACGCGGGTTAGGAAAGAATGGCCAGGGAATCCGGTCGCCACTGCAGTTAGACGTTAACGAGCAACGGACAGGTTTGGGATATACCGGTAAGTCCAGTGGGGGCTTTACTTCTAGAGGCCGAGGCAAGGGCCAATATGGAGGCCGTGGAAGCCTGGGAAGCAGAGTTGGACCATCCATCGGCTCCAAGGCATGGAAAGGGAGAGCTAGCATGATCAGCAGCCCTCTGGACCAGTATTTCTCGGGGTGCCCCAAGATGCTGGCAGACGAAATGATTCAGAACGCAGCAGAACCGGATTTGTCCAACCCGTTCTTAGAGGACACGGTTAATGTCGTCATCGAAGGACTTGAGAAGGAATCCGACCAGCCTGAGAAAGAGGCCCCTTTTCCCTTATGCATTTTAATTCCCGCATGTTATTTTCATCCCTAGGCAATGCATTTCCCTTTCAATCTAAAAAAAAATCAAATCAAAAAAAGAGAAAAAAAAAAGAAAAAGAATGCCCTTGGATCTCGGACCGTTGGTTCAAGTGGTGCATGCTGTAACGCGGTCCATTTTCTAATAAAAACCCCATGAATTTTGTTGGGGACATATGGGATGACAAATCGGCCCAATGATGATACTCGGCTTCAGATTTTTGAAGTTTGAGGGCTGATTTCTCACATGATCCTTTGTTTCCTCAAAAAAATTTAAGGGAGCGAGGGCGTCCAATGAAATGAGGACCAATCCCCCTTCTCTCTTTTGCTTAAAAAAAAACCCTTTTCAAAATGTTTTTGAAAAAATTCATGCATCTTCATTAGTATCACCAACATACTGACCGTGCTTATGACATTCCAGGCATGCCATCCCTCACATGCATAACAGGTTAATACGTGGCTCAGACTACAGTGATGACTCCTCCTACGAGATCGAGGAAGAGTGCGAGGATGATGCCAATGATATCAGAAGAGACTGGGGCAGATATGAGGAACACAAACCACTGACCGTAGAGGACACTATTATAGTCAACCTCGGAGATTCTGAAAATGTGAAAGAAGTCAAGATAGGAGGAAGATTATCTTCGTCTGAGGCGGCTCGATTTATCGAACTTCTCAAAGAATACCAAGATGTATTTGCCTGGTCCTATGCAGATATGCTAGGTTTGGACCCGAATATTGTCGAACACTCGCTCCCGACAGACCCGAGCGTTCCTGCCAAGAAACAGAAGCTTCGACGGACGAAACCGGAGTTGTCTAAGAAGATCGAAGAAGAGGTAATGAAGCTGCTAAAAGTGGGATTCATCGAAATGATCGCTTATCCCGAATGGGTTGCTAATATCGTCCCAGTGATGAAGAAAGACGGAAGGGTCAGAGTCTGCGTGGACTATCGCGACCTGAATAAGGCAAGCCCGAAAGATGACTTTCTGCTTCCACATATAGATGTCTTGGTCGACAGCACGGCGGGATTCGACATGTTCTCGTTCATGGATGGGTTCTCTGGATACAACCAAATCCTTCTGAAGGAGGAGGACAAAGCAAAGACCTCGTTTATAACACCATGGGGCACCTTTTGCTATAAGGTTATGCCTTTTGGCTTGAAGAATGCAGAGGCAACGTACCAAAGGGCTATGGTGGCTCTATTCCATGACATGATGCATAAGGAGATAGAAGTATATGTCGATGACATGATCGCGAAGTCTAAACCTGGAGAAGATCACGTTCAGATATTGAGAAAGTTGTTCGAACGACTTCGGAAGTATAGGTTGAAATTAAACCCTGCTAAATGCATATTCGGGGCACGGTCAGGAAAACTTCTCGGGTTTGTGGTGAGTAATCGGGGATTCGAAATCGATCCTTCCAAAGTCAAAGCGATACTAGACCTCAGTACTCCCACTACAGTTAAGGAAGTAAGAAGTTTGCTGGGGAGACTAAATTATATCGCTAGGTTCATTTGTCAGCTCTCCGATGTCGCGAAGCCGTTCTTCAAGTTGCTGAAAAAGGGAGCCAAGGTGAAATGGGATTCCGAATGCCATCAAGCACTGGAGAAGATCAAAAGCTACCTTATCTCACCACCGGTTTTGGTGCCTCCCGTACCAGGGTCTCCGCTAACCCTATACCTCACCGTTCATCAGGAATCCTTAGGAGCTTTGCTTGCTCAAACGAGCCCGGAAGATGGTAAGGAGCGGGCCATCTATTATCTGAGCAAGAAATTCACTGCATCGGAAATGAATTACCCCGCAGTCGAAAAGACCTGTGTCGCGTTAGTCTGGGTACTACACAGGTTGAGGCAATACACTCTTCATCACCGCATACAGCTGGTGACGGAGAACGACCCAATAAAGTATCTCCTGGAAAAGCCAGCCCTAATCGGGAAGTTGGCCAAGTGACAGGTTCTTCTGTCAGAATTCGATGTTAGAAGCTCAACTCAGAAGTCTGTAAAGGGGCGAGCTATAGCGGATATGTTGGCTGAAGATGCCCAGGGATCTAGTGTCCCAAGTGATGAAAAGGCGGAAGATCGCATTTCCAATCTGTCCGAAGGTGAATGGACGATGTATTTCGATGGCGCAGTAAATCTCGCGGGGTCTGGAACCGGGGCAATCCTTATATCTCCTGAATGACAACATTATCCGGTCGCTGCAAAGTTGACATTCCCATGCACCAACAATATTGCCGAGTACGAGGCATGTATTCTCGGGTTGCAACTGGCCTTCACTATGAAAGTAAAGAAATTGCAAGTGTACGGAGACTCTATGCTGATCATTTTGCAAACCCAGGGTGAATGGAAGACCAAAGACTCAAAACTCATCTCCTATCACAGGTTCCTAGAGGAGATGATTGAAGAATTCGAAGAGATCGACTTCGAATACCTGCCCAGAACTCAGAACCACTTCGCAGATGCCTTGGCCACCCTATCGTCCATGCTGCAGGTCACAGAAGGCTTAGATATTGAGCCATTGAGGGTAGGCATTATCAAGCAACCGGCTTACTGCATAGTGATCGAGGAAGGATTTGACGACCAACCCTGGTATCATGATATCAAGAATTATTTGCTGAAGGGAGAGTATCCTCCAGGGAGCCAGGCGGGAGATAGAAAGTACATAACCAAGGTGGCTACCAAATTCTTCCTCAGCGGACAGGCACTGTATAAGAAGTCATTTGATTCAATCCTGTTGAGGTGTGTAGATGCTAAGGAAGCAAACCTTCTTATGAAGGAAATCCACGAAGGGGAATGCGGACCACATATGAACGGCCACCTCCTCGCTAAGAAGATCATGAGGCTCGGTTATTATTGGATGACCATGGAGTCAGATTGTAACCAGCACGTGAGATCCTGCCATCAGTGCCAGGTGTATGGAGATCGGATCAATGCTCCCCCAAATGAGCTTCATCAGATGTCTGAGGCCTGGCCATTCTCTATGTAGGGAATCGACATGATCGGGCCAATCAACCCTCACGCTTCAAATGGGCACCGCTTCATCTTGGTGGCGATAGATTATTTCACCAAATGGATCGAAGCCAATTCGTATGCCAATGTCACAGCTAAGAGCGTCGCGAAGTTCATTAAAAGGGATATCATCGCGAGGTATGGGACGCCTCAGGCTATTATCACAGACAATGAGTCCAACCTGAATAACAAGGTGGTTGATGATCTTTTGGACCGGTTTAAGATCAGACACCTTAACTCTTCCCCTTACCGCCCACAGATGAATGGAGCTGTGGAAGCGGCAAATAAGAATATAAAGAAGATCCTGGCCAAGACTGCCGAGAACTTTCGAGATTGGCACGAAAGGCTACCGTACGCACTAATGGCATACCGAACTTCAATCCGAACTTCGACTGGGGCAACTCCTTACTCTTTGGTATACGGCATGGAAGCTGTCCTTCCTGTGGAAGTGGAGATCCCTTCCTTGCGAATATTAGCCCAGGCCGAACTTTCGGAGGCCGAATGGATCCAGCAGAGGCATGAGCAGTTGAACCTGATTGATGAAAAACGGCTGAAGGCTATATGTCATGGACAGGCGTACCAAAAGCGGGTAGCCAAGTCATTCGATCGCAAGGTAAAGCCCAGAAGTTTTATGGTCGGGGATTTAGTCGTGAAGAAGGTGCTCCCTAATGTTCCTCATCCCGGGGGCAAATTCGCACCGAACTACGAAGGTCCGTACGTGGTGCAGAAGGTCTTACCAGGCGGCGCTCTAATTCTTTTGAATATGGACGGGGAAGAATTGGCAAATCCTGTAAATGCAGATGCTGTCAAGAAATACTACCCTTGAATAAGACGAGGATTTGACCAAGTCTCGTACCCCACTCGAATCTGAGCCACATTGAGACCCATTACACGCACTCCATGCATACATGCATACATTTGCATATTTCTCTCTTTGTCGCAGGTCCAAGAGAGATTACCAGATGAAGGAGGCAACTCAAACAACTTCACCCGAACCGAGGGATCATGAAGAAGAGAGAGATCCGCAAGACAAGCTACCTATCAGTGTTCCGGGTTCGCAATCAAGGGTAAAAGTCGTATCGTTCCAATTTTTAATGCAAGAATGGACACTAACCCCTGAAATGTTTTGTTCTTCTCAGGTACCTCCAACCGCCGCGAGCAGGTAAGTATCCCTTACTCTAAGACGTTCTGGTCTACTACGTCATGAACAATAAGATCACACCATTGACAAGATGCGTGAGGTAACTTCATTCGCACTCTCATTTAAAAATCTTCGAAAACCTGACTTTCACATGCATCACGAATCCCCTGTGAAAGCTAATGTTGATGAAATAGAAATGAAATCTCCAAATGAGAACGATCAAGTCTGTCATACTAGAGTAGATCGAAATCTGAGGGGGCCAACCACGCCCAAACACGTCCCTACACACTTGAGCGAATGAGTGAAAGGAAGGCAGGATAAAAAGCCTTTGTCCATGAACGTAGGGACCATTTGCAGTGATTACACGGATTGAAATGATAGAAGGCATTTTCATTTCTTTATCCTAAACACATAATGATCCGTCGCAAGCCCATTTGAGCCTGTAAGGGGAGAATTCGAAAGCAACCCTGTCAAGAACCACCCCACACCGGGGCAATTTGGAGGTTCATCAGTTGGTTCCTAGGAGAAAAGATCAAGGTAAGACTTTATTGTGCTGACTTGCATCAATCTTTTCGTAGTAACTTCAGGTGGCATCCCGTGGAGATCTGAAACATCAAAGTGAAAGAGAGCAATTCATTTCTCTATCCTACACACTTTATCCTTTGATGAGCCAATTTGAGCCTGCAAATCTTCTTTTCAAAACCCAGTTGGTGATCACCCTCCTACCCTGGGGCAATGCATATGACTTGCCGATGAAAAGCAAGACACCTGATAAAGGCAAGGCCAAAGCCCATCATTGAAGAAGAGCAACAATGCTTAAAAACCAGTCGAAGAAAAATGCAATGAAAATGTCAAAAGGCAATAGGGCTAACAAAAGCAAAAGTGCCTGGTAAAAGCAAGGCTACTTTGGAACACAAGCCATGATGAATGAAGCGCCAAAAGAAAATCTGTTAGCAAACGAGTGACAGGAACAAGGAAAACATGGAGCTTAGTTGAACATGAGTATCCAGAGAACCTTTTGGGGGGGCACAAGATACAAATTTAAACCCCAGCAGTTATGACAGTGGGTGATGATGCAAAGGTGATCACCAGCATATCGTACCCCTCACTCAGAAAATGGCCTTTTCGAGCCCACCCTGAACCAATGTTACAACCTATCCCGAAAACCTCTCCTGATTGAGACGTTTCAGATCAACACGGGATTTCACACGAGAGACTACTGCCTAAGGGAGTAAGTACAATCCAGTTTTATCTGATCTTCGAGGTTCTTGACTCGTAAACCCGAAGAAATCGCTTTTAGAATGTTGATTCTTTTCTGAAAACCTCAAGATGCCTACCCATTGCAAAAGCCCTTGACCAAGCCTGCATTACGGTCCCTTAGAAGACCTTCTCTGATCAATCAGCTCGTATACACTGCAAATGGTCCTGAAATTCTTGGCATAGGTTTCGAGTGTTAGTTTGAGTATTCCTAAAAATCTTTCCCCAGTGAGAAAGCAAAATCTCTCAAAAATGAATATCGTGAGAAGTCCTCCCTGATAAGATATTCCAGTTGATATGACCAATCGAACTCATCTGGAGACTTCAGATTTATTGATTCAAAATTATCCTAGCAAAGGATTTTCGATTACACATGTAGGTTGCAAGATTGTCTTGATTAACCATCTCATGCGCCCCGCATTTACTGAAACGAGTCCATATGACTCACAGGGGCATGGCTCATGTTGAAATTTGCATATGTCTGATGCATAAGAATTCTTTCCAAACTCTTCATTCACCAAAATAAATCGGGTTCGAGCTTCTGTAGGATTCCTGGTCTTCCCAGATCCCAGAATGGCACCATCAATGATAAGATAAATTGGGTTCGAGTTTCTGCAGGATTCCTGTTCTTCCCAAATCCTAAAATGGCACCCCAAGTCCTTGATATAGGCGCAAAAGTCCTTGATATAGGCACCGAGTCCTTGATATAGGCATCTCAATGGGGCGACCTACCATACGGGTCAAATATGAATCAAGTTTTAATCAGTAGAATCCTTTCATTAGGAATCAGTCATGGGTCGACCTACCATACGGGTCAAAAGTTGAATCAAATTTTAATCAGTAGAATCCTTTCATTAGGAATCTGCCATAGGTCGACCTACCATACGGGTCAAATCTGAATCGAATTTTTAATCAGTAGAATCCTTTCACGAGGAATCTACCATGGGATGACCTACCATACGGGTCAAAAGTTGAATCAGTAGAATCCTTTCATTAGGAATCTACCACGGGTCGACCTACCATACGGGTCAAATCTGAATCGAATTTTTAATCAGTAGAATCCTTTCACTAGGAATCTACCATGGGATGACCTACCATACGGGTCAAAAGTCAAATCAAGTTTTAATCAGTAGAATCCTTTCATTAGGAATCTATCATGGGTTGACCTACCATACGGGTCGGAGTTCAATCACCCTAAGGTCTTCTTATAACGAATCCTTAGGTCTTCATTTCGGAGTGGTCAATGGCGACGCGAGGCAAACAGGTAGGTTCCACGTAAATCTCCTGACTAACTTTTCTTTCTCTCTCCCCACGTCAAAGCGAGCAACATGAAATCTGGACTTACGCTTTCAAAGGGGAAACTAGAGTTGGATGTCACGACTTTTCATTTTTCCCAGTAGAGTCGGTTAAACTTCAGGTGTCACCTTGTCTTTGAGAGTGATCTCTCACGAGACTCCTCTCAAAGAGGGGCAGCTGTTGACACTCGATTTTTAGCAAATTTTATTTTCAAAATTTTTATTAGAAAATCCATAAAAAGTCAGAAAATTGAAAAAAAAAAATCAACTTTGGGAACCTCAACATAACCTAGGGAACCAATTTTGAGCAAAAAATAATTTTCCTTATTTTTTGTATTTTTCTGCGTTTTATTTTCAAAAATTCATAGAAAATCCATAAAAAGTCAGAAAATTGAAAAATCAACTTTGGGGACCTCAGCATAGCCTAGGAACCAATTTTGAGCAAAAAATAATTTTCCTTATTTTTTGTATTTTTCTGCATTTTATTTTCAAAAATTCATAAAAAATCCAAAAAAAGTGAAAAAATTGTAAAATCAACTTTGGGGACCTCAGCATAGCCTAGGGAACCAATTTTGAGCAAAAAATAATTTTCCTTATTTTTCGCATTTTTAATATTTTCAGAAAATAGGAAAATAATATAAAATTATTAAAAAATAGTATTTCAAGTCAGAAAATTACCAAAAAATAGTCAATATTTTTAATTTAACTTTACCTTCATTTAGGATGAATAAAGTTTGAAAAATAAAGTCTGGAACCTAGGGTTTATTTGTTAATTTTATTTTAAAATAATTTTAGAAATTCCATTTTAGCCTTTCAATTTTCCAATTTTCCATTTTTAGAGTCGTGTCATCCTCCTCTATTTTCTAAAATTAAAATCGAGTCCAAAAGCCCTCAAAATCACCCAATTTCGCTAAAAAGGACCAAAATGCAATTTCTGATTTTTCAATTTAGTCCCTAAAATCACTAAAACTCAAATTAAACATTTTCTAGGGACTGAATTGAAAATAGGACAACGTCACCCCCTAGATTTTGACCTTCTGAATCCAATGGTGGCAACAATTTTTGCAGAAAAGGGCCCTAAGGCTTTGGATTTTGCAAAATGGGTTCTCGGGTCAAACCCAAAAATTGGGATTTTTGCGCAAATACTGAATAATTTTTGGGAAAAACACCATTTTCAAGTAAATTCAATGCCCCTGAGTCCAATTTGGATGTCAATTTTGGAAGAAATGGACAAGTTGGGGTCTAATTTTAGGTTTTTGACCAAAGCGGGTCAGTCGGGTCGAGTCAACCCGACCCGTTGACCCGCGACGATCATCATCTTCTTCACCCAGGAACTCCTGCACGCACGCTGATTTGAAAAGAAGAGAGAGTCTCTTGAGAGGAGCAGATCCTGAGAGATTCCTGGTAATTTTGAATGTGGATTTGACGAGAATTTGGTGGTTAGTAAGGGAGAATCAAAGGAAAGATTTTGGGGATTCTGTTGAGGGGCATTTTCGGGGTTTAAAAGAAGAGCAGACCTCTGTTCTAAAGGGGGGGGATTTTTTTGAAAAAAAGGGAGCTTCGGCCAAGAGAGAAAGAAAGGAAATTCTCGTTCCTGAGGCGATTAGGAGCTCCGTGAGTGTGCCCACAAGCTTCTCGCGTCAACAAAGCGGATCTAGATCATCGTCAATTGGAATTTGACCCAGAAATCAGGTGAGTGCCATTTTCGAGCTCACTGAGCTCCATCAATGGCAGATTCAGTTCCTGTTGTTCATTCTCAGTAATTCTTGTTTTGCGTCGTTCCTGTGCTCCTGCTGGTTCCTCCCCTGCTTCTGTTTTCCATTTTTATTGCATGAAACTCTCTTGCTGACCCCCAAAATCCCCCGGCCTGTGTTGAGCTCGCGAGCTCGCTTCATCCCGAGTCGAGCTAAATTGAAGGCCAGGTAAGTTTTCCCACACCCTTACGATGTCGCTCGAAGTCTTCTATGGGTTGTTATTGTTGACACCTCATTTTTAATCATTTTTTCTATTGCTAAAGTAATAAAAAAATCCATAAAAATTCATAAAATTGAAAAATCAACTTTGGGGACCTTAGCCAAGCCTAGGGAACCAATTTTGACCAAAAAACGATTTTTCATATTTTCAGTATTTTTACGTATTTTTTATTTATTTATTTTCGAAAATTAATAGAAAATCCATAAAAATTCATAAAATTGAAAAATCAACTTTGGGAACCTTAGCCAAGCCTAGGGAACGAATTTTGACCAAAAAATAATTTTTCATATTATATATATTTTAATTTTTTTAAAAAAAAAATACAAAAATATTTGAAAATTTTGGAAAAATAACATTTGAGGCCAAAAAATACACAAAGATAGTTAATATTTTTATTTTAAATCTATTTTCATATTGGCCATCGCAAATTCAGAAAAATCCAATTCGAGTCACGTGTTCCTTCACGAGTATAATCTCGAATCGGGCCTAAAAAAATTTAATTTTAGTCAACTTATTTTAACTTTCACTTTTTATGAGTTGTGACATTGTTTTCTAATATTTTAAATTTTCATCTTGGCCCAATTATACCCAGAATGACTTAATTTTGCAAAAGGGCTTTAATTAAATTATACATTATTTTCAGCGACAAGAAATGAGCTTAAATTTGACATGTGGTAAATTTTGGTGTGTCAAAAATTGTGAGGAGATTTGGACTTAAAGAAATATATTTTTTTCAGGGACTGAATTGTAAATACTTAAAATTCAAGGACTAGAGTGCAAATACCTAACTCTTAAAGGATTATTTTACAAATAATAAAAAGAAGAGTTAGTGGATAAATTAGAATAGAGAAGGGAAGATGAAGAAGAGGAGATGAAGAAGAGAAGTTGGAGAAGAATGGATGGAGAAAATAAGATAAGAATAGAGAAGGGAAGATGGAGATGAAGAAGAGTTAGTAGAGAAATTAGAATGGAAGATAAGAATAGAGAATGGAAGATGGAGATTAAGAAGAGTTAGTGGAGAAATTAGAATGGGAGATAAATATGGAGAAGGGAAGATGAAGATGAAGAAGAGTTAGTGGAGGGATTAGAATGTGAGATAGAGATGGAGAATGGAAGATGAAAATGAAGAAGAGTTAGTGGAGAAATTAGAATGGGAGATAGAGTTAGTGGAAAAATTAGAATGGGAGATAGATGAGTAGGTTATAAAAGGAGGAAGAAGTGAGCTTGAGAAAGGATTCTTGAGAGAGAAAATTTGAAGTGTTTGGGAGGATTTTTTTGGAGAGAAAATTTTGGATGTTTGAGAGAGTTTTGGGAGATTAAAGAAAAATTTGAGAGAAAGAAAATACCAAAAGAGAGAGAATTTTGAAGATGATGGGAGTTCAAAGCTAGGGATTATCATCACAAATTCCTTCATCGATCAATATAAATCAAGAGTTCATCCTCGTCAACGAGCAAGCAAATTCGAGCTAAGTGTTTTTATTTATTCATTTGTTTATGGTTTTACTTACAAATTAGCACAAATTGTATACACTTTCTCCATCTCCTCTTTTTTTCCATATTTTATGTCAGGAGAAGGATATCTCTACGTCAACAGCAAAAATCTCGTAGATATGCAAAAATCGGCCCAGACAAGCTCCTAAGCTGTCCACCGATTTCTCAATTGATCTGTGACTAAAAGTCCCTCTTAATTCAAAAGAAACTCTCTATATTGGGAACATAGAGAGCGAAAATCAATTATAGAAATCCCTCCCAAAAAAATGGGAGATAAGTACTCTTTCCACTCTTTTGGTTTTAGGTGCAGATTAGCACATATTTTGTATACTGACATTTCACTCTATTTTATGTCAGGAAGCCGCAGCTTTATATCAATGGTCAACCCTATGGAAGCGCAAAATCGGCTTGGAAGAGTCCTCAAGCGCGCACAAATTTCAAATTGTTGAATCAATTCGTTGTATTTTATTTTAAAGAATTCATACCCCAGAATGGAGAGGACAAAGTCCATCCGCAATTTAAATACCTGCACCATAAATCCCAAAGGGAAGAGCCAAGCCAATGCTTAGCCTCCCATTGGAGGTTTTTACTTACAGTAGTTAAATACCTGCAACTTAAATACCTGTACCTTAAATCCCAAAGGGAAGAGCCAAGCCAATGCTTAGCCTCCCATTGGAGGTTTTTACTTACAGTAGTTAAATACTTATAACTTAAATACATGTACCTTAAATCCCAAAGGGAAGAGCCAAGCCAATGCTTAGCCTCCCATTGGAGGTTTTTACTTACAGTAGTTAAATACCTGCAACTTAAATACATGTACCTTAAATCCCAAAGGGAAGAGCCAAGCCAATGCTTAGCCTCCCATTGGAGGTTTTTACTTACAGTAGTTTAAATACTTGCAACTTAAAATACCTGTACCTTAAATCCCAAAGGGAAGAGCCAAGCCAATGCTAGGCCTCCCATTGGAGGTGTTTATTCACTGTCATGTACTTCCTATAATTTAATTTTTGAATCATCAGACCCAAAAGATAAATAGGTTGTAATACTGCACAGAAGTCGTTAACACACTCCTTCTTTCGGCTTCAGGGAATCTTTAACACTTAAAAAAATATAACAAATAAAAATATATACCATCCATGCATCCTATTTAAAAAGTGAAAACACAAAAGAGAATACCCTACTATAGCCTTAGGAATAAACCAAGCCTGAATTGCCGAATTAGGATATCCATGAAATTAAGGTACCGAAAGGGCATTAGTTTTAATTAACTAGTGTAACCAAGTCCCCGAGCTCCTAATCTCTGGTTCGCAGGAATAAATTAGTTCTCCCGCTAATTTATTTAGGTTTCTAATCGACCTACCAAGAACGATTAGTGGCGACTCCAAATTTTAAAATCATTTAAACAAAAACCAAAGTTGCGATTCGGTAGGGCTTGGGAGGGTCCGCGTTAGGTTAGTCAAATCTAATTAACCTAATAATCCGTTAACCCCTTTTAAAATTTTAAATTTTTTTTAGAGGGTCGCGACAGCTTGGCGACTCCGCTGGGGACGGGATTTTTAAATTTTCGAAAAAAGATACCAATTGGAATACTTGAATTTTTTCGAAATTTTAAAAGTCTTAGTGGACTTAAGCCAATGAAAATTTCATGGATATCTCGCTTCTAGCGATCTTGTTTGGGACTCATTCTATAGGTGTTATATGTTTTTGCAGGATGGGAGTTATAAGGGGCGGAGTGTTTGGCTAACCCCTTTGTTTTGCAGGCTCGGTGTTTGGTTTATTTGTTTAATTTCGCATATTTTTAGAAGCGCTGTTTTGATATCAATTGTTGTGCATGTCTTGCATACTCTGAGGATCACGACACCTGCACACACAAGCGTCTAAACCCAAGTCGCGAAATTCTTCCTAGAAAACCATAGATAGGGATCGAATATGTAAAGCTCTTGCGTCGATTACGCTCGGGTTGACCATATTTTATCCCGCTCATTATCTGAATTGACAATTCTTCCCATTGTGATTTGATTGCGCGGAGGGTAAGGTTGTCAATTCAGATAGTGGGGGCCTTTTAGGTCCATACCCTGTCTCTCCTTCTTTTATTTTCTAGAGTTCACTCCTCACTTGAGTCATGCGCATGACTATGTGATTTGCATTTCTCCAAGGTAAAAGTAAGTTCTCTAATTTTATCTTGTATTTATTTTCGGTCGGTTCATGCTAGGTGTTAGTCAGTTTTTGAGCTTAATATTAGGACCATTCTTTTAAAATAAAATAAAAATTAAATTTGTCCCTCATTTCTTTTAAAAAGATTTTGAAAAAATGATGTGAAAAATCCCTTCATGGGAATTTTATTAACCAATAAGGGATTTTTGTCATGTTTTTATTGCTTCAATAAAAATGAAATTTTCCTGAAAAAATTTTCCTCTGAAAATTTATTTCAATAAAAAGAAAAATTCCCTCAAAAAAAAACTCTAGTAGACATCAAGTGATTTTATCACATTTTTCAAATTATAAAAACTTGCAAGAAAATTCTTCTCGAGAAATTCGCTCATGTTTTTCTAAGAAAATTTTCTCTAAATAAAATTAGACTAATGTCTCGGGGGAATTGTATTGACCAATAAGAGATTTTTGTCATGTTTTTCTTGCTTCAATAAAAATGAAATTTTCCTGACAAATTTTCCTCTAAAATTTTATTTCGATAAAAGAAAAATTCCTTCAAAAAAAAAACTTTGGTAAACATCAAGTGATTTTATCACATTCTTTCAAATTATAAAAACTTGCAACAAAAATTCTTTTCGAGAAATTTGCTCATGTTTTTCTAAGAAAATTTTCTCTAAATAAAATTAGACTAATGTCTCGGGGGAATTTTGTTAACCAATAAAGGATTTCTGTCATGTCTTTCCTGCTTCAATAAAAATAAAATTTTCCTGACAAATTTACCTCTGAAAATTTATTCTGATAAAAAGGAAATTCCTTCAAAAATTTTAGTAAACGTCAAGAGATTTTGTCACATTCCTTAAAAAAATAATAATAAAAAAAGAGTAATAAATCTGCAAAAAATTCTGTATTAACCCATTTCTTCCTAAGGGATTTTTTTTTTCTGATTTCTCATAAAAATAAAAAAAATCAAATTGGACTAATATAGGAGTCATTGACCGACATTCCTTGTGTCGCATACTAATTATATCATTTTCTTTTGCAGGGAGATCCTAGATACCCTAGACGGGTGTAAAAATTAAGTTCAAAATATATCAAGAATCATCTCCAGAAATACCAAAAGACGAAAAACACCGAGGCTTCAACCGTTAATTCCGGGGGGCAAACGAACACTGTCCATCTTTGACAGACAGAGTTATGTCAATCCGTAAACTTGTATGGGCAGTGTATTCTGATATGACGGTGGATTTATACTGATTAAACACGGGGGCATATTTAATGTATTGCAGAGGATCCCGCGTCTTTTGAAAGACAATATGGATTATATAATCAGAACCCATGAAACAAATACTTTTACCTGATTAAATCAACCAGAGACCGATCTTAAAATTTCCTCTTATCCGAAACATGCGAAGGGCTTTAGAGGACCGAGGTTCTATTAATGAACGTGGCCCACAGGAATTTCTCCCGACGCTACAGGTGACCGACACGAGCAAGTGGACGCCGAAAGAAATAAAATATGGATAAAAGTGGGCACACAACAGGTGGCCGGATTTATTACCAGCGCACTGATCGAGTTGTCATAGTGTTATTGTTTGTGATCTCAAGATGGATAGTGGGGGCCACCGCCGAACCCTTCATCAATGTTCTCGATATCATCGTCTGGAGCAATTAAACAAGAACATCAAGAAAAACATTAAGTCTCGACATCTTCGGTACCTCAAATCGTTCTGTTATGCTATGCGGAAGAAACGATAGCAGGAAAATTAAACAAAAAAAAACACGTGAAGCTTTTCTTTCATTCCATTCATCAAAGAGCATTACAACAGCTCACTGGGGAGGAAAAGTAAAGCCAAACTGAGCCCTGATAACCATTACGAAGGAGCTCAACTGACTCTCCAAACAGTTGATGCTCCGGGTGCACCGGGCGTTCTCAGGATCAAGCTCCGCGAGCCTAAAGAAGAGGCGATCGCGCTTCTCCTTAGCCTGGGCCATACTGGCCTCGTAATGCTCGACAGCAAACTCCAAGTCCGAAATCGCCGCCCTCTCGAAAGCAATATCTGCCGTAATGTCATCAAGTCTCTCCTGCAGCCAACCGCATTTGCACCTCATCATAATATTGCTCGGCTCCTGTTCGGCGTAAGTTCGGACCAAGGCCAGACGGTCCACCAACTTTCCCCTCTCACGAACTAGCCACGAAAGCTGATCATTGGCAAACTTGAAGGCTTTCTTGTGATTATCAGCCATAAATGTGACTGTTTCCAGACGCTCGTGCCGGTCTCGGTAACGAGCTTTCACGACCGCAGTCACAATGACCGTCTCATAAGCGCGGTTATAGGCAGCCAGAAAATTAATGAAGAGGGTCGGGAAGTTCCGATACTCCCTCCCCAGTTGGGTACCCTCAACAGAAGCAGCGTCTAGGGTCCTAAATAAACCGAGGATTTCAGCCTCAACGGTAGAGTTTTGGGCTATATGAGCGTAACCTCTACCAAGAAGATTGTAGAGTCTCTCCCACCCAGCCAGGATTTCAGCGGAGAAGGTATGGTTAGGAGAATTGGCCATTTTTGAAAGCAGATCACGAAAGAAAGGAGGAGAGAGGCGAGGCAGATGATCGGAATGCGAAGGTGATAATCTGCTTCAATTTAAATAATGATTTCACAGGGGCAGTCCTTATTGGTCGAGTTTTTTCTATCTACCATTCTCTGTCGGCAACACCCCCGCTGGCTCGAATTCCAGTCAAGCGGCAACCTCAAGCTGAGCAGACCCGACGTCTCTGCAGAAAAGTTGGACGGGCTGCCACCACTTTGAAAAAGAAAGAATAAAAAACGAGCTGAGTGGGAGACAAAGAAATTTTCGGCAGAAAAGGAGATACGACTCGTCTTTATTGGAGGACCCGCCAGTAAATCGACGGTGGAGATCTTGACAAGGGCCCTCTACCACGAAAAGAAAAAAGGAAGACGAACTGAGCGAGAAACAAGGATTTCCCCTTTGATCAAAAGCTGAATATCAGATTTTCTCCCTCGAAAAATCTAATAGCACTGCCCGTGAAGAGGGAAGTCGTTGCTATTGCCAGAGAGAGAACTTGTCCTCATTTGATAGTGAGAGTTCATTCGCAAGAACTCGCAGGAGAAAGATAGAGAGGAAGGAGTTCTCGTGGGAGAGGAATTCAAAACCTTCACCATCAAAGCATCGGCTTTCAAAGCCTGTTACGAGAAACCATCGACGATCCCGTGATCCCTCAAGTCCAAGAAGACATCCTGAGGCGGTCTCGAGTCGGCAGTCCTAGATCCAGAAATATGTCGAGCATTAGGGAAACGGGCGCATATTCAACCCTGGTCGAAGCTAATGAAGTTCTTTACCCTGAGGGTCTACTGGTCATGGCCATTGACGGTAATCCAGTCTCTCTGTCAATCCTTGTTACCGTATTGAGAAAATGCCGGTATAAGGTTGTAGCTCAAGCAAAGGCGACAGAGGCCTTAGAGATATTAAGGAGGAGTGGTGACCAGTTTGATATCGTCCTCACCGCCATGGTAGGGATTGACATGGATGTTTTCACTCTCTTGGAAGTCATCAATTCTAAATTAAACATGCCAGTCCTCGTAATATCGGCAAGCGATGATCAGCAAGCCATAATGAAGACTGTCTTAAATGGGGCCCAAGACGTCGTAACGAAACCAGTTAGGGTTCAGATGCTTCAAAACATATGGCAGCACGTGGTAAGGAAGCAATTGCACGACCATGAGAACAAGCATCAAGCCTTCAATTTTGTTCCAAGCAACTGGAGAAAGAAGATGAGTTGGTCTCCCGAGCTGCATCGTATGTTTGTTAATGCAGTTCAACAGGTAGGAATCGATTCGGCACGGCCGCAACATGTACTGGAAATTATGAACGTAGAGGGACTCACTAAAGCAAATGTTTCGAGTCATCTTCAGAAGTACAGAAAAAGGGTGAGAGAACACAATGCAGCTCAGAATCAAGAAAACCAAGGCGGGACTGATCCAAGCCTGAATGTCGAGTCTCCTCGCCACCATAAGTTCCGCGGGTTAGCATGGGGCGAGCCACTTCCCATCATCAACCAAGCCAGTAGCCGTGCCATCAATCCTCCAGGCGTTAATCAAAGTATCCCCCAGAATCACCCTAATGCTCTTCAAGAGTATAGACCGCAGGGGCAGTGTATTCAGACTCCTTGGTCTGATCACCAACCCGTGGCTAGAATTCATCCCATGATCAGCGCGCCTGCGCAGCCAGAGAATCAGACAAGAAATTATCCTGAGCACTTCCACTTCTTTAATCCTCGAATGGAAGGAGTTTTTGGCAGCAGGACAGTTGGTGATCCCCATACTTTCTCGAGTAATGATGAAGGCTCCAGCACGAGAAGTCAAATTGCTCATGGCGAGGACAGAATGAGAAATCTACCGCCAGCATTTGCCAACAACAATGCCCAATTCGAGCATCAGTTGCTGGAAGGTTCAAGAGATTACCCAGATGATGAGCTTACTGCCCTGGTCAACCAGTTTAGGGTTGACAGACGTCCCAAGCCGCGATCAGGAGCCAGTGAGTAGGGACTCTCAAACATCGATCATCCACACCCGAACCAACACGAGACTAGCTGATTATCGAAGAGCCACAGGAGAGGCAGAACTGACCTTGAATAAGTGCACATTTTATTTCATGCTTAATTCCCCTGCGTATGATATTTTCCAGCTTTCTAGGTGTCTCGATTTAATTCAGGGACAAGGGGGCAATTTATTTATTTATCCCGTCGAATGCGTGAATCCCTTTTTATGCTAGATTTAGGGCGGATCAATTTGTGGTAACGTCGCTGACTGTCATAATGAGAAATGTTGAATGGCCTCACGTAGGGAAATTTCAAGTGAAATGCCCAGGCGAGCTCGAAGACGGGTAATTGTGTGTCGTTCCAATTTACCCTTAATCGTTGCAAAATGCTAAATTGGATTTGTTCCATTCTCACCCAGAGAATCGCAAAGTGCCTCAAGAGTGTCGCAAAATGAAATGACCCAATGGAACGCGATAGGACTCATTTGCCTCGAAGGTAACCTTTAAATTAAAGGAGCCCTCCGGTCCACGGACCCGATGGCATAGAAAATGATGATGGTCCAAGGCAACCCGAAAGAAAATAAGGCCCAACTAAGCAAAGCACTTACGTGGCAAGCTCAAAGTGAAGGGCAACTCGGGACATACAATTCAATCCAGTCCAAATGAAGGAACTTCCTCAATTCAAATTCAATAGAAGTACACACAAGGGTAAAACAATATCGTTCCAATTTTTCTAGAATATGAAGAACATATACTGCCGCATTCTCTTTCATTTTTGCAGGGGAAGTCTCTACTGGCCAGATTTTCCTGTCTAACATTCCCTATCAGTATCACCTCCGCTACTCGTCTCCAATCTCCAGCCAAGCAAATCCGACGTCTCTACGTCAAAGCTAAACGGGACGCCACTACTTTGAAAAAGAAAAGATAAAAAATAAGCTGAGTGGGAGACAAAGACATTTTCGGCAGAAAAGAGATACGACTCGTCTTTATTGAAGAACTCGCCAGCAAATTGACGGTGGAGACAACAACAAGGGGCCCTATCACGAAAAGATGGAAGGAGATGAGCCGAGCAAGAGACACGATAAGAAAAGAGGATTGAGAAAGGCCGGACCCTTGGAAGAAGCAATACAGTTGCTAAACCCACGTTTAATTTTAAAAGAGACGCCATGCTCGGAAGAGGGTCTTAAGGCATAGGCAATCGCTTAGAAAAATTCAAAGAGAGTGAAAACACCGGAAGCGAGTAGCAAATCTTGAGAAATCATCAACCAAATCAAAGATGTCTCAACCCAATACTCCCGAGAGCTATCATTGCCTGCTGAATATGGGAGAGGAAGAGTTCGAAGCCATGTTTGGGATCGAGCCTATAGAGCCTGGCTCTTCCGCCGACGACGTCCAAAATCTCAGTAAAGATAAGGACAATAATGGTAAGGGTCAAAAGAAGCGTTACCGTCGCCATACTAAGGAGCAGGTACAAAGGCTTGAGGATTTCTTCAGAACATGCCCTATGCCAGACGGCAAACAGAAAATGGAACTGAGTCAAGAGTTAGGACTTGAACCTTTGTAAATCAAGTTCTGGTTTCAAAATAGGCGAACCCGAATGAAGGCTCGTCATGAGCACAACGAAGCCGAGTTTCTAAGAGTTGAAAATGAAAACCTCCGAGCGGAAAACAAGATGTATAAAGAGACTTTTGACTCCGCCACCTGCCCCAACTGCAATAGCCTCCTCCTCACCTTCGATGAAATGCATGATCTGAGGATCGAAAATGCACGTTTAAGAGGTGAGTTAGACCAGTTTATAACAGGATCGAGTTCTGTTGGAGGAGGGTACAAAAGGACCAATGATACTGGATCAGCATCAATACCTCCCGAGGAAGAAGGGACAGATCACCACCAAGCGGACATTGACGATGATCTTTTCGCCATAATCAACCAGTTTGATATCGGTAAAGCATCGGGACTGTGATGCACTTGTTCAGCCAGTGACCACGAGACCTTCAATATGGCCGATGCATACCTAATTTGGGATGAAGCCAGCTGATCATGGGAGAGCCTGCAGAGGAAGCGGAACTAATCCTGAATGAGTGAATGTGTTTTATTTCCTTGCGTGATGTGTTTTTCTGCTTTTGTGAATGTGTAAAAGTAAGGAGTAATAATCCGACTTCCCCCTATTAAATGCTCGAATCCGCCACCTCACCAACCTCGCGACGAATTGATGGCGAGTGAAAATCTGCATAAACCTGAAGGGTAACTCCGTATCGTTTCAATTTACCCTCAGTTGCTCCAAGTTTTAAAATTAAGCCCCTTCTATTCTCAGAAAATTGCAAATCGACCCGAGAACGCAATCATATCCGAATACAGGTTGGATAAAATTTGGGGGCAAATCAACTCATGGGCATTACCACGGGATAGACAGCTTCGGACAAAGGAAAGTACAAGTGAAAGACGCGAACAATCTCAGAAATGGGTAATTCTGTATCGTTCTAATGTGCACATAATCATCTCAAGTCTTGAATTGTCTTATTCCATTCTTAACAGGGATTGCAAATTACCTCGAGAAATACCGTAACATGGCCCAAGGTGATACAACAGGGCTGCGTTATCCCCAAGGATTAACCCTTGAAAAGAAAGCCCCATGGACACCTACGGTCCAATGGACCGAATGGTATGGGGGATGACAGTAGGTCCGAAATATTCCGAGTTCGATCCCCAAGGGTGGGGAATGTCGTATGTATTATAAATAAATGAAACAACTTTTTGTGCATTTCTTTTTTTTACAAACAGGAATACTCGACGAGTAATATCAAAGTCAGTATTTTACCATAGTCTTCCCATAATGGTGAGGCGCCCAACAAAAGTCGAGGAAAATTCAATCCAACAAAACTGGTAAAAGACTCGTGCAAGACATTCAAGATGAAGGGTAAATCAGTATCGTTTTCAATTTATCCCTTTTAATACTGGCTGATATGTCTCTTTTTCTTTTTACAGGAAATATTTACACTAACATTTAACATGTTGAAGGAGACAAATCCAAAAGAAAATTATGATCATCTGACAAGATCTATTCTGGTGAAAAATGGGGCAAATTGATCACAAGCTCTGAAGCGAAAAAGCAAATATGTCTTCCTTATCTCGTTTGATTTCAAGAATAATTTCTCTGCTTTTTACAGGGGCATTCAACCGCTAAACCGTGGCGGTCGCTGTCATTAAACAAACCGAAATGCTCCCTCACCCATATGCTTCATCACGTAGAGACAAAGTTTGAGACGAACCACCCCTCGACATAAGGAGTAGGCTTCCCAATTTGTTCGGTCCGCCCACATACCAGGGGCAATTCAAATCCGCCCATATTTGCACATTATATAAACACACGTAATGCTAAAAAATTGTCACATCTGCATTGTGCTTACACAGTTCATGAATTATGTATGACTATTCCGTGTGTTTAACTTACCAACTCCAACTTAGAGCATAAACTGCACAGGAGACATCAAATGTGCAGAATGGGGCATGACAGGATGAGGAAAGGCAAACCATTTCCACGCAAGTCTAACATTTTAATTTACAGATAAACAGCCTTTCCCCAGAGTGAGAGAAGGCCCTTTCGGATTGAAGTCCCCCATTCAGATTACATTCGAGGCGTTCATACTATGAGAACCTCCTTAAACAGAATTGGTAATGCAAGCTTGACAGAATAGTTTTGCATGATCCATATTTGGATTGATTGCATCATGAGTTATCACACAGACTACTTCTAATCATTGCCGACTTGGTTGAATAGTTTTACATGAACCGATCAACTCATTGATGAAAATGCTTGCACATGTTACCTCTGATACTGCCTGACAGGCAACACATTCCCAATGTTCAAACTACCTTCCAAAGTCTTGAAATTCATTCAGCGATTATTGAATGAACAAGCCTGGTTGTCGAGAAGCCACCAAGCATTTCTTCCAAATTCTCAGGTAAGTATATCTTCAACCTGAACCTTTCAAGAGAATGAATTCTGACGGTTGTTGGGGTACTCGAATCCATTGCGGTACATACAGGTATCCACCTTCTTCAATAAAGCATGATTTGTCTCAAGGACAGAAATGTTCGAGACCTTTTGATCTCTGCCTCTTTGGTTTATTCCTAAAGCGACAGGATAATATAATTTGGGTTTGAGCTTCTGCAGGATTCCTGATCTTTCTAGATTCCAGAATGGCACCCTTTGAGGTACACTAAGTCCTTCTTACAGGCAAAATAAGTCCTTCTTACAGGCAAACCAAGTCCTTCTTACAGGCAAATCAAGTCCTTCTTATAGGCACAAAGTCCTTCTTATAGGCAAATCAAGTCCTTCTTACAGGCAAAACAAGTCCTTCTTACAGGCACAAAGTCCTTCTTACAGGCACAAAGTCCTTCTTACAGGCAAATCAAGTCCTTCTTACAGGCAAAACAAGTCCTTCTTACAGGCACAAAGTCCTTCTTACAGGCAAATCAAGTCCTTCTTACAGGCAAAACAAATCCTTCTTACAGGCAAATCAAGTCCTTCTTACAGGCATAAAGTCCTTCTTATAGGCAAACCAAGTTCTTCTTACAGGCACCAAGTCCTTTTTACAGGCAAACCAAGTCCTTCTTACAAGCAAACCAAGTCCTTCTTACAGGCAAAACAAGTCCTTCTTACAGGCACAAAGTCCTTCTTACAGGCAAATCAAGTCCTTCTTACAGGCAAAACAAGTCCTTCTTACAGGCAAAACAAGTCCTTCTTACAGGCAAATCAAGTCCTTCTTACAGGCATAAAGTCCTTCTTATAGGCAAACCAAGTTCTTCTTACAGGCACCAAGTCCTTCTTACAGGCATAAAGTTCTTCTTACAGGCAAACCAAGTCCTTCTTACAGGCAAACCAAGTCCTTCTTATAGGCACCAAGTCCTTCTTATAGGCAAACTAAGTCCTTCTTACAGGCAAACCAAGTCCTTCTTACAGGCACAAAGTCCTTCTTACAGGCAAATCAAGTCCTTCTTACAGGCACAAAGTCCTTCTTACAGGCACAAAGTCCTTCTTACAGGCAAATCAAGTCCTTCTTACAGGCACAAAGTCCTTCTTACAGGCATAAAGTCCTTCTTACATGCAAATCAAGTCCTTCTTACAGGCATAAAGTCCTTCTTACAGGCAAACAAAGTCCTTCTTACAGGCAAATCAAGTCCTTCTTACAGGCACAAAGTCCTTCTTACAGGCAAAGTAAGTCCTTCTTACAGGCAAAACAAAGTCCTTCTTACAGGCAAATCAAGTCCTTCTTACAGGCACAAAGTTCTTCTTACAGGCAAAGCACCAAGTCCTTTTTACTGGCACCAAGTCCTTTCTACAGGCACCAAGTCCTTCTTACAGGTATCTCCATGTGGTGACCTACCATACGGGTCAAATCTCAATCAAAATTTAATCAGTAGAATCCTTTTATTAGGAATCTATCATGGTACGACCCACCATACGGGTCAAATGGTATGACCCACCATACGGGTCAAATTTTAATTCAATTTTTAATCAGTAGAATCCTTTTATTAGGAATCTACCATGGGTTGATCCACCATACGGGTTCAAGTTCAACCACCCTAAAGTTTTTTTATATAACGAATCCTTAGGTTCTCATTTCATTTTCAGTGGAACAATCATGTCACGACTCTTTTTATTTACTTGTATTGAGTCGATAAGAATCCAGGTGTCATCTCGTCTTTGAAATGAACCTCTACCGAGCTTCCTTTCAAAGAGGGGCAGCTGTTGACACCTGATTTTTAATCATTTTTTCTATTGCTAAAGTAATAAAAAATCCATAAAAATTCATAAAATTGAAAAATCAACTTTGGGGACCTTAGCCAAGCCTAGGGAACCAATTTTGACCAAAAAAACGATTTTTCATATTTTCAGTATTTTTACGTATTTTTTATTTATTTATTTTCGAAAATTAATAGAAAATCCATAAAAATTCATAAAATTGAAAAATCAACTTTGGGAACCTTAGCCAAGCCTAGGGAACGAATTTTGACCAAAAAATAATTTTTCATATTATATATATTTTAATTTTTTTAAAAAAAAAATACAAAAATATTTGAAAATTTTGGAAAAATAACATTTGAGGCCAAAAAATACACAAAGATAGTTAATATTTTTATTTTAAATCTATTTTCATATTGGCCATCGCAAATTCAGAAAAATCCAATTCGAGTCACGTGTTCCTTCACGAGTATAATCTCGAATCGGGCCTAAAAAAATTTAATTTGAGTCAACTTATTTTAACTTTCACTTTTTATGAGTTGTGACATTGTCTTCTAATATTTTAAATTTTCATCTTGGCCCAATTATACCCAGAATGACTTAATTTTGCAAAAGGGCTTTAATTAAATTATACATTATTTTCAGCGACAAGAAATGAGCTTAAATTTGACATGTGGTAAATTTTGGTGTGTCAAAAATTGTGAGGAGATTTGGACTTAAAGAAATATATTTTTTTCAGGGACTGAATTGTAAATACTTAAAATTCAAGGACTAGAGTGCAAATACCTAACTCTTGAAGGATTATTTTACAAATAATAAAAAGAAGAGTTAGTGGATAAATTAGAATAGAGAAGGGAAGATGAAGAAGAGGAGATGAAGAAGAGAAGTTGGAGAAAAATGGATGGAAAAAATAAGATAAGAATAGAGAAGGGAAGATGGAGATGAAGAAGAGTTAGTAGAGAAATTAGAATGGAAGATAAGAATAGAGAAGGGAAGATGGAGATTAAGAAGAGTTAGTGGAGAAATTAGAATGGGAGATAAATATGGAGAAGGGAAGATGAAGATGAAGAAGAGTTAGTGGAGAGATTAGAATGTGAGATAGAGATGGAGAATGGAAGATGAAAATGAAGAAGAGTTAGTGGAGAAATTAGAATGGGAGATAGAGTTAGTGGAAAAATTAGAATGGGAGATAGATGAGTAGGTTATAAAAGGAGGAAGAAGTGAGCTTGAGAAAGGATTCTTGAGAGAGAAAATTTGAAGTGTTTGGGAGGATTTTTTTGGAGAGAAAATTTTGGATGTTTGAGAGAGTTTTGGGAGATTGAAGAAAAATTTGAGAGAAAGAAAATACCAAAAGAGAGAGAATTTTGAAGATGATGGGAGTTCAAAGCTAGGGATTATCATCACAAATTCCTTCATCGATCAATATAAATCAAGAGTTCATCCTCATTAACGAGCAAGCAAATTCGAGCTAAGTGTTTTTATTTATTCATTTGTTTATGGTTTTACTTGCAAATTAGCACAAATTGTATACACTTTCTCCATCTCCTCTTTTTTTTTTCCATATTTTATGTCAGGAGAAGGATATCTCTACGTCAACAGCAAAAATCTCGTAGATATGCAAAAATCGGCCCAGACAAGCTCCTAAGCTGTCCACCGATTTCTCAATTGATCTGTGACTAAAAGTCCCTCTTAATTCAAAAGAAACTCTCTATATTGGGAACATAGAGAGCGAAAATCAATTATAGAAATCCCTCCCAAAAAAATGGGAGATAAGTACTCTTTCCACTCTTTTGGTTTTAGGTGCAGATTAGCACATATTTTGTATACTGACATTTCACTCTATTTTATGTCAGGAAGCCGCAGCTTTATATCAATGGTCAACCCTATGGAAGCGCAAAATCGGCTTGGAGGAGTCCTCAAGCGCGCACAAATTTCAAATTGTTGAATCAATTCGTTTTATTTTATTTTAAAGAATTCATACCCCAGAATGGAGAGGACAAAGTCCATCCGCAATTTAAATACCTGCACCATAAATCCCAAAGGGAAGAGCCAAGCCAATGCTTAGCCTCCCATTGGAGGTTTTTACTTACAGTAGTTAAATACCTGCAACTTAAATACCTGTACCTTAAATCCCAAAGGGAAGAGCCAAGCCAATGCTTAGCCTCCCATTGGAGGTTTTTACTTACAGTAGTTAAATACTTGTAACTTAAATACATGTACCTTAAATCCCAAAGGGAAGAGCCAAGCCAATGCTTAGCCTCCCATTGGAGGTTTTTACTTACAGTAGTTAAATACCTGCAACTTAAATACATGTACCTTAAATCCCAAAGGGAAGAGCCAAGCCAATGCTTAGCCTCCCATTGGAGGTTTTTACTTACAATAGTTTAAATACTTGCAACTTAAATACCTGTACCTTAAATCCCAAAGGGAAGAGCCAAGCCAATGCTAGGTCTCCCATTGGAGGTGTTTATTCACTGTCATGTACTTCCTATAATTTAATTTTTGAATCATCAGACCCAAAAGATAAGTAGGTTGTAATACTGCACAGAAGTCGTTAACACACTCCTTCTTTCGGCTTCAGGGAATCTTTAACACTTAAAAAAATATAACAAATAAAAATATATACCATCCATGCATCCTATTTAAAAAGTGAAAACACAAAAGAGAATACCCTACTATAGCCTTAGGAATAAACCAAGCCTGAGTTGCCGAATTAGGATATCCATGAAATTAAGGTACCGAAAGGGCATTAGTTTTAATTAACTAGTGTAACCAAGTCCCCGAGCTCCTAATCTCTGGTTCGCAGGAATAAATTAGTTCTCCCGCTAATTTATTTAGGTTTCTAATCGACCTACCAAGAACGATTAGTGGCGACTCCAAATTTTAAAATCATTTAAACAAAAACCAAAGTTGCGATTCGGTAGGGCTTGGGAGGGTCCGCGTTAGGTTAGTCAAATCTAATTAACCTAATAATCCGTTAACCCCTTTTAAAATTTAAAATTTTTTTTAGAGGGTCGCGACAGTTATGTGTCAAATGTGCTTAGGACAGATTCTCGCCGGAAATAGTTTCGGCCGGCTCCGGAGTAAGCTGTTTTAGGTCAATTTGATGCCTGAAATTCACGTACAGTAGCTCGGAAGTGTCGAAGTTTGGGTTAGATTCGTAATCAACGAACTTGGTATGTGTTTTCGCCTCGGTTTAACCTTACCGGCGAAGATCCGGCGACTTTGGACGGACTTCTTGGCGCGCCGGTCATCTTCTCCGGCGCACCAGTTGACCGGTCAAAGTTCGTCTGACCATCCAATGGCCAGGATTTAGTCTATAGTCCAATCTCAACCGTAGGTTTAGTATAAAGAACGGACGGCCAGATTAAGAATACATGGTGGATTTTCAACCGCAGGATCGAAATCTAGGCTGGAAAATAAAAAATAAGAATAAAAATCCGAAAAATCTGAGAATCCAAAAAAATTACCTAAAACTACGTCGTTTTGATATTATGTCAGGGTAGTGGGCTTTGGGCCAAGTTCAGGTTAGTGGGCCGGATCCGTTCGACCCGGTCCGTAAAACAATAATAATAATTAAAATAAAATAATAAAGGTATTAAAAATAAAAATAAATCATAAAAATCATAAAAATAGTAAAAAAATTATAATAAGACAAATAACAATAATAGTAATAATAATAATAAAATTTTCAGAAAATGTTAAAACAATAATAAATAAAATTCTAAAAAAAAGAGAATAAAACATTAATAAAATAGAAAATAAAATAAAACAAAGTAAAATAAAATAAAAGGATAAAAATAATAATAAAACAATAAAAAATAAATAAATAATCGGATAAAAATACAAAAATACAATAAAAATAATAAAAAATTCTGAAAATCTTATAAAAAATTAGGAAATTCGAAATTATAGGGAAATAAATAAAAAAATAAAAAATAAATAAAAAAATCATTGAAAATTCAGAAAAATTGGTAAATTTGTTAAAAAATGTAGAAAATGCTTGGAAAAATTAGGAAAAGTGTTAGAAAACGAAAATAAAAATTCCAAAAAATATAGAAAATGTTCTAAAAAAAACAGGAAAATCCCTAGAAAGTCTCAGAAAATCCTAAAAAATTAGGGAAAGTATTAGAAAATAAAAATAAAAATTCCAGAAAATATGGAAAATTTTCTAAAAATATAGGAAAACCTTAGAAAATTCTTAGAAACTTTGAAAAATTCTGGAAAAATTATAGAAAATTTTAGAAAAATTAGAGAAATTCCCAAAAGCCGCGAAAATCAGGAAAAAACCACATTCAACTGGTTTGACCTATTTTCATGACTTTGGCTTCCTGAACCTCCTAAAATGACCATTCTGCCCTTCTGGTCAATTTGACCCAAATCATTCCAAACCATCCCAAATCATCTTCAAACCTCATTGACGTATTTTCCAAGCTTTTAGGACTCTCATTTGTTTGTAATTAACTTAATGTGATATGTTTACTTCCTGATTTGATTTCTTGATTGTGCATTTATTTCTCTGGTTGTGATCGATAGGATAGATAATCCCACCTGCATGAACCCCTTAGATTTTTAGAGCCTACCTTATCCAATCTCGCCTGCATGAATTCGTTAGATTATGGAATCACTCAACTTAGGTACCGAAAGGGCGTCGATATCGACGTAACTAAGTCTCCGAATCTAGATCTCTGGTTTTCGTAGGATCGGACGATCCCTTCCAATCGTTCGATAGGGTTTCTGATCATACCCTCCAATAAAAGATTGGTGGCGACTCCCATGGCATGCATACTATGTACATGTCACCCGACCACACTAAGGTCGACCTCGATTTTAATCTCCCTGACGCGATTTGGTATGGGCCTGGGAGGGCCCGAGCTAAGCCCAAATACTCAATGGGCCTAGCAATCCATTAACTCCCTCGGGATCCCTAAAAGATCTTGGGAGGGTCGCGACAATTCTTAAATGTAAAAATCCATAGTTTATTTTTTACATTTATAAAAATTTTAGTTAAAATATTAAGATTAAAGTTTGTGTAGCTCACCTACTAATAATTCACCGGTTTCATTAGACCGCTTGGGAATGGTCCTATCCATTCCGATCCCAAGAATTGAGAAACTGTCCTTTTAGTCCTGTGTTCAATTTATGGGTGGGATTAAGTCGGACCGGGAGCCGATCACTCTTAGTACCGTAGAGAATGTAACTTGACTTGGCTTCTTTGATGTAATTCTGGTTTTCACCGGTTAAAAAAAAAAAAGAAATCTGGTTAACCTCTTGTTGGACCAGGTAATCAAATGAGTAGATTGCCACCAGCCGGCCCACATAAGTTGGCCCATCTCAGCCCAGTAGTTTTCTTTTTCCGAAGCAACTGCCGAATCGACCGAACCTTCCATGCAAGAAACGTGGACACAAACAAAAATCGGAAACCTTTTTTGTGGGTAATCATCGTTTTCACTGGGGTCTCTCCTGGGTTCCCCTTAAGCCATCAACATCCACCGTGTTGGATTTTTCTGCAGCAGGGTTTTTGTGGGGTTTCTCCATATCTACCCCTGGCCATATAAAACTGGAATTTCATCGAGTTGTTCGAGAGAGGGGGAGAGAGGAGAATGGGCTCTCCGAGAAATGGAGCAGAGAGAGAAGAGGACAGAGAAGAGGAAGAAGAGCCAATTCTGAAGGACCAAAACCAGAGGTTTTGCATGTTTCCCATTCGGTATAAGCCGCTCTGGGAGATGTACAAGAAGGCTCAAGCCAGTTTCTGGACTGGTACTTCCCTGCAATTGTCCTTTTTCTGGTAATTCCGTTTGTGGAGGTGTTTTGAATTTCTTGCTCTGTTTCATCAGGTGTGATTCCTTCTTTCCTATTTTATTGGAGTGATGTACTCATATGCTGTGTTATTCTCGGAAATTCTTTGATGTTTCGAGAATTGCCTTCTGTTTCATTACTTGTGTTCATCCCATGATTCATTCGAATGATATTTGCCTGGATTTGGGGATATTTTATTCTGTGTTTATCAGGATTCCACTGACTTGTTGCTCTGTACTTTTGGGCTCTCTTGCGTTCTCTGTAAAGGGTACTCTTTAAGTTTTGCCCATTTTTAAGGAAGTCAGTCATTAGTCGGAGGGTGTCAACCGATCAGTCAACATGTAATTTGGCCTGTGTTTTCAATTTATAAAGTGATATTACATGATGGACTATTTAGGGACTGGTTTCGTTGCTGATCATGTATGTGTCCTATTTTACCATCAAAGACTTTTGCATTTTTCTTTTTGTGAGAAATGGAGAATGATTGAATAATGAGGTGGAGTATTTTTTTTTATCATGGAGAAAATATAATTAGAGATGAAGGATTGCAGCAAAATTGGAATGACCGATGGTTGTTAATGAATTTGGACAAAAACTGTGCAAAGATTTTCAAATTGAGTCAAATTCTTTTGTTTTAGCTGTTCTCCATTGTATTGGCGCACGTGTTGAGATCTTAGATGAAAAAATTTAAATGCTTTGAAGAACAGATGAATCCTGTACTCATTTTCAAAGTAGTTCTAGAGCATTCATCTTGGTTCAGTGTATCACATATCTACAATCTTAAGGAAATAAAGGATAAAACCTCTCACTTCAGTCTTGCACAGCATTTTTCTTGCTAAGATGCAAGTAGGTTCATATGAGAGTTGATATATATATATATATATATATATATATATATATATATATATTTGCATTGGATGGACAACGTACCAGTTAATTTTCTAATTTCAATAGTCTGTTCTTGGGTTTGCAGCCGAAGAAGTTGATCTGTCTCAGGATTTGCAGCACTGGGAAGCTTTGACAGGCTCAGAGAAGCACTTCATAAGCCACGTGCTGGCATTTTTTGCTGCATCTGATGGTATTGTGTTAGAGAACTTGGCGGCAAGATTTTTAAATGACGTTCAGGCTGCAGAGGTAACCCTTATCAGACGAAGAATCTGATATTCGTTAAAATATTTTGACTTAGATCCTACTGGGGCTTGAATGTACTATTCTTTTATAGCATTGATATTAAGTTGTGAAATGAGATGCTAAAAGAAGGAGATGCACATATAATGAATTATCACTGTGCTCTAAAATAGTGAGGTTGACCATATATAGCCATATGGGATAAGTTTTTACTCTACTATTGTCCATCTCTTGATGCAAGAATCCATCTCATTTCTCTTCATTTTCTATATTTTTGTTCCTATCCCATGTTTTTTCTTGTCCTTCACTGGTTGGTGGAACACCTATCATTGGATTGGTCATTGCTTTTATCTTCTTCAAATGTCTGGAAGAATAATTCCTCTCAATACATTTTCAGGCTCGAGCCTTTTATGGATTTCAAATTGCAATGGAGAATATACATTCTGGTATTGCTTATCGGATTGGTTATTTAGTATTATTCAGAGTTATGTAACGTATGCTTATTGTTATGGATATTTTTATGGCATCTTACAGAGATGTACAGCTTACTTCTGGAGACTTATATAAAGGATTCAAGAGAGAAGCACAGATTGTTCAATGCAGTTGAAAACATCCCATGTGTGGCTGATAAGGCTAAATGGACATTTAATTGGATCCAAAGGTCATGCATGTTTCTTTTGGCAAATTTGGTCTTGGCATTTCTTGTGTATTGAGTGTCCAGTGGATGTGAGAATAATGTTAGTTCATTGCTGTAGTTGAATGTTCGTTTTCATTCTTAATTTGCGATTTAGCATTATTCAATCAGAGGTCATTGCTGTGGTTGAATGTTCCTTTTCATTCTTGATTTTCTGAACTGCAGCTCCTCTTCTTTTGCCGAAAGACTAGTTGCTTTTGCTTGTGTGGAAGGAATTTTTTTCTCAGGGAGGTACTTTTCTTAATATGCACTTGCTCCTCTTGTTATTTAAGTTAGATAGCTTTCAATGTTCAAGTTTTTGGAATAACATGGTTTTATTTGCTGGTCGCGACATTTTCCCCTTGTTTATTGGCTGCTTTTTTATTCAGCTTCTGCGCAATTTTCTGGCTAAAAAAGAGGGGACTGATGCCAGGTCTGACATTTTCAAATGAGCTTATTTCTAGAGATGAGGGCCTCCATTGTGACTTTGCTTGCCTTTTATACAGGTGATTTTGATTTTCCAGAATTAGTTAAATTAGCTATTGTCAATGAGGAGATAGTTCATTAATGGGCTTCCTTCATGTCAGTTTGTTGCAGAAGCAACTCCATCAAGAAAAGGTTCATAAAATTGTTCAAGAAGCAGTTGAAATAGAGATCCATTTTGTCTGTGAGGCACTCCCATGCGCATTAATTGGCATGAACTCAAGTCTAATGAGCCAGTACATAAAGTTTGTTGCCGACCGGCTTTTGGTATATTTCCTTTCCTCTTACTGTTTTTTCTATCACTTCCGGTGTGGTTGCATTTTCTTTAACTCATTGATTCGTACTTCAAAAAAATTTCAGGTTGCATTAGGATACCAGAGAAAATATGACGTGGAGAACCCGTTTGAATGGATGGAATTCATATCTTTGCAGTGAGTATTGAAGATTAGATGTTTTGGCTTCTTTATTGTCAACCTGGATTTATAAGCTCAGTGATTGATCATCTGATCAGACTAATACTGCTTTTAAGATTCTAATCTTATCTATATTATGTCCCGTCTTTAGCATGTATATCCTATAAAATAATGAAAAACACTTTATTAGGAACAAAACTCGTTTGCCGACTTTAGGGTAGATAGCAATGATTTTCAGTCTCAAGCTAATGCTGAAGCATGCTATCGAATTGAGTGATTTCATAGTCATTCTGGTGGAAGGGATTGTAAACATTAGGAAGACCGAACGTCACAGTCCTATAGGGTGTGTAGCAATCATTTTCAATCTAAAGCTAATGTAGCCATCAATGATGTTTTCAAGGAATATGGATTGATTGGAGGAAAGATTTTGATATTTTTTTTAAGTGTCCTCTTTGTTCATGTCTGATAGTCATTTTCCCTTTGTTTTGAATCACTTGCTTCTTTGTGAAGTTTTGTTTATCTTGGAGTTGTTTTATGCGAGGATTTTTTGTTCCTGACCACTTTCGGGGTTTGCAGATTGAGCCTTAATAGTTTGAAATCCCTGAAGTCAGCCCAACTTCGACTTTGTTAAATCCTTGTTCTTTCTGCTGTGCAGAGGAAAAGCCAACTTCTTCGAGAGACGGGTTGGTGATTATCAAAAGGCGTCTGTTATGTCGAGCCTTCAAGATGGCGGCAAGAACTTTGTCTTCAAGCTTGACGAGGACTTCTAAACATCGGGAAATCGTCAGGGTTTCATTTAGCATAGTGATGCTGAAAGTGGGTGTCGCAATTTTTGTTGTCATCCCAGTACATAACTTTGTTTATAGCCTTGCTTCATTAAAAAAGTAGCCTTTAGATATCGGTTCATTACGTGAATTGCCCATTCCTATATCGATTTAGGCCGTCCAAGTCTTTTTCACATGAATCATCATTTTGGCTGCAACTTGTTGTCAATCTAGGTGTGGACCTTCGGATGCTTTTGTCATATGTTGGCCAAGTTTTCCTAGGTTTTTTAATGCCGTTGAAGCATTCCAAGGAAGAATCTAAATCATATTTCAACTATGCCCATTGTCTATAGACTATGGTTCGGAAGGTCATGGGTTGATGATTCAAAGAAATGTGTTTGTGAAAAAAGAGATGAACCCGAAAATCGTATTCGATAGTGCTGACATGCTCATCTGGAGTCCTGACTTACTTGCAAAAGAGCAAAGCTGTCCCATGCGAACGGCTTGCGAGGTTTCTTCCTCGTAAAGAAAACAAAACTCAATTGATGCAAGCTCTCCGTGAAACTCACGTACTTTTGAAGCCGCACATGAAGTTGGCCAGTAGCACTCCTGCAATTTTGTTACGGTTTAGAAATACTTTTCACCTGCAAATCATCCAAATCGACTTCAGAATTTCAGATTATTGCGAGTAATGTGCATTTCGAATCCGTGCGAGAGTCACATTCTTCAGCCGATGAAGGGGGAAAGAGTGACTTGTGAAGGGCAAGTGTTATCATGTCATTAGCCATATTTGCAAAATGGTCGACCAGGTGCACTTCAAGTGCCATTCTGCCTGATGTTTATGGCAAGACATAACTATTTCACACTGATTCAATTCGTGAATCGAAAGAGCAATCATCCACACCATGTCCTGCATGTATTTACAGCAAGCGGACGTTCAACGAATGAAACTGCATTGGCAGCGACACAACTCTCCATCTCAACCCCAAAAAACGAGCCGTCGCCCTAACAATACAGCATCCGATTACAACCTAGAAAATCACCTTAATAAATAGCTGAGCTCAACAAGCAAAACTCAGGAAGTAAAACTGGCGAAGACGATCCATTTTGTTATCAACTTACCAAGCATAAAGTGCAATATATACTTATACATAAAGCAGAGTCGTCATCCATCATTTGATGCACATCCAGCAGGGTCATTGCTATCAGAATCCGCATTCAAGGCAACCAAAGGTGAAACCAGAATGGTAGTCGAGGATGTGGTAGGTGAAATGACGCCACATGTACAAGCATTTGCTGCAACAGATGTCGGAATCAGCCCCTGAGCTTCCATTGCCTCATGGGCTGGTTTCCTCTAGGTCCTTTGGGCTCTTTCAAATGCCTCTTTCGACAGACGTCAGAATCAGCCCCTGAGCTTCCATTGCTGCAACATATACTTCTACATAAAGCAGAGTCATCATCCATCATTTTATGCACCTTCAGCAAGGTCAGTGCTATCAGAATCAGCATTCAAGTCAACTTGAGGTGAACCAAACTGGTAGTCGAGGATGAGGTGGGTGAAATGAAACTGCCGTTACCGATATTTGCTGCAGAGATGTTGGAATCAGCCCCTGAGCTTCCATTGCTTCACAAGCTGATTTTCTCTTGGCACTTTGGGCTCTTTCAAACACCTCATCCTGTAAATAAAAATTTATATTGACGTTTATGCCTACAAAAAATGGACTCTTACCACGAATAGTATAATGTCACAAGGCTTTTTCAACTGGTTAATCCTCTAGGTATCTCCTGAAGTCATAAAGACCAGCTTGAAGGATGACAAGGGATTTCAAAAATATCTGATGCCAGATCTACCAATCTCCAAAATTGAGTAGAATGAGTGATTACCACTGCGTTTTTCATACGACCAGGGTATTACCAGCCCTTGTTTATTTTTTGTGCTAGACAATAGAGAGAATTTCAATTACTTGATAAAAGGTTTTCAATTCTCAACACAGTTGCAGTCAGACTTGTACAGATAATATCTATTTTACATCCTAAAAGATATTGAGTACAGCCACTACCAGGATCATGGTAGTTTCTATCCAATTGCATACTTCTCATTCTCAATGATGATTCAGCTTCTTATGAAAATGTTCCCAGATAACACCTTTTTCTCTTCATCAAATTAGACTCTTTATGTCGGGAACAAACCTCTCTGATGACTTGAGACCAATGAGCTTCATAATTAGATTGTATCGAGACAAGATTCATGAGAAAGTACAGGCACATGCTAATTACCTGGAATTCTTGCACTTGCTTCTGTTGTTCAGCTTGCAACCTCCCGATTGTGCACAAGAACTCCCTGACCATGGACTCAATATGCTTGTTCAGCGCTTAGCCAGAGCCTTCCCCAAGTGAAAAGCGTCTAACACAGCAATGCTATCATTTTCACCCAAACAATTTCAGCAAACGGGCTTCAAACAATGCAACAAATGTATAGCAAGGACAATCTGTGTCATGACTGAAATAAAATGCCAGGTGATGCAATAAGAACAAATTTGACAACCCTCTTTCCCTTTTCTTGTATCCAAAACTTTTTACCATTAGAGAACGTGCACAGCACTTTGAAAAGGGCACAAGACTGTCTAGAGAAGAATAGGCATTAACGATAGAGAGAATACTTAGAAAAGAAACTGACAATAGCCACCCAAGAGAAGAAAGCAACCGAAAGAATTCAACATTGCAAGTGTGATTTTTGGTCCTTAAATATGTAATTAGCAAAGATGCACCGATTATTGGCAACAGCGCAAGAAATAATAAGAGATAAAGGATTATATTCAGCTAAACAAGAGCCATTGGCAGTATGATCACCCGATACAGTTTCTATTACTGCAATTAGGCAGGAATGAATGCCTATAGCAAATCTTACAGAACATGAACCAAAGACATATGAGCTTGTAAAAAAAAAAAAACCACTGCCTTGTATTGTTTAGCATCCTAACCGTGTTTAGCATCCTAAACGACAACAAAAGTGCTCCTTTGGCATTACAGACCAAAATTCTACAAATTAAATACAGGACGACAAAACTGCGAAAATGAATTGCCCTTTTTTCCCAACTAATGTTCGTCTGAGTTTTTCCTCTTCTTTGACTTTTCCTCTTCTTTGACTTCTTATTCAGGCGCTCCACCAAACCGCCTTCTTCTCGCCCACCTTCAATCTCCTCACGGTCTCTCTTTTTCTTAGAACGCTCTCGCTCACGGTCTCTCTTTTTCTTAGAACGCTCTCGCTCTTTAACCACGACCCCATTATCCTGTAAACTACTGTCATCTCCTCCCTTTTTCTTTTTCGTCTTCTCACTTGACTGCTTTGAGAAATCTTCTCCACTTTCTCTTCCACTTCATTGCTCTCACCCCCCTTCTTCTTTGCCTCGTCTACAGCCATTACTCTGCCATCATTCCTCACCCCAGCCTCCATCCCATTTTCAACCAGATTACCCTTCTCATCATTCCAATTCTGCCCCCGATTTTTATTTTTCTTCTTTTCACCTGCTACACCTGCATTTTTCTGAGTTCCATTACTCCGGTTCCCAATAAGTTCATCCAGAGCCCCATTGGCTAAATGGCTGTCGGGTTTTCTTGCACTGTCACTAAGATTTGCCTCATTGTCCCTAAGATTACCAGTATGATCTGCATCCACCTTCTTCTTCAACTTCTTTTTCTTTTTTCTATTGCCACCAAAACCCTCATGTTCCCCATGACTGGGCTCTTCTTCATTGAGGTCATACATTTCTGTTTCTCTTGTTACAGTCTCTCTTGCTTCTGCGCTCAGCTCTTTAGCAGAATCTAACTTGCAGTGCTTGCTTTTGTGTTCAGATTTATCGGCCTTTAGTTTCTTGTGCAAATGAACCAGCTCATCAAAGGCAGTGGACGCACGCTGAAGATAAGCGCTAATAGCATGGGAAGCACCATTCTCGAACGTGACAAATGTGGAGAGGGTCTTGGCAGCTTTTGGGAGAGATATCGGCTTGGAGGAAATAACATTGCCCGAAACTGTCTTCATTCTAACGGGATCCAATTGTAGCCTAATCCTGTATGCCTCCAATTCAACAGGTCGAACCTACAAGGTGAAAAAATTCAACAACTTTAGGCTGAGTCATGAGCTAACACAGCTAAAGAAATACACATGATCATGCCCAGAGCCCATCCCGGCATTCAACCTAACTGCGGTTTTGAATATAGATGCACAAGCACAAAGCAAACAACCGAATTAAAAACTTTTAGCTCGACAACTTCTCGACCAGTCTTCTTTCTCTCGATCAGAAATTTCATTACTCTACATCAACCAACTAACTATCTTTCGTGGAGCGAAATTTCAAATAAAAAGTGCAGAGATTTACTGATTAAATCAAAGACCCAAATACTAGAACCACATAGAAGAATCGAAACAAGCTACAAATAGGCAAACAAGCTACAAATAGGCAAGATGTCGGCGCAAACTTGCAAAACTCAAGTTCTCTTCGAAATTTCTCTTTTTGATTTGGTTGGTAATAGCCGAAACATCCTAAAAAGCTTCACAAAAGATGGGCTTTACCCACCAAAGCGCTCTTGGTATTGATTTCATCTTTCGCTGGAGCTTCATACGCACAAGAAGCGAACCGAACGCAACTCAGCAGACTGAACTCAACGGGGAGCGACGGATCCAGAATACTGACCTCATAAAACTCTAGAAGAATCGACCGAGATTTATGAGAAGCGGGTGGCTGTGCGTCAGTTTGCGCCGCCCTAGCTGGTGATGGTGTGGCGGCGCCCTAGTGGGGGTCGGGAGGCGGAGCGTTGCTCGCTCGGTAGTGCGCTGGCCAAGCGCTAGGTCTTCTCCCCAAAGCAAAGAAAGGGGAAAAATTGAAGGCTAAATAAAAAGAGAATATTCAGACCAAAAAATAAAAATAAAAATATTTTCTTAATATTAGTATTTTAAAATTTATTTTTAAAGTACTGCTACTTCGAATATACACAAATTTACTTTTAAAATTCCATAGACTTTTTACGTGATTGTCTAACAATAAAAGTTATTTATAGAAAAGTAAAACAAAAAATTCTTTGAGGTAGTTTTAAACCTCATTCGATAAAAAAAAAAATCTTTGGGTAGCTTTAAGGTTGCGTACGGAAAAGTTTCTGTTCCCGGAACAACTTTTGGAACAGAAACACTTTTTTATGTTTCTGTTTTCGACAACGATTTCTGGGAACATAAACGTGTTTGGTAACTGCATAAAGTTTCTATTATCGGAACAAAAAAGGAATAGAAACGCGTTTGGTAACTGCATAAAGTTTTTGTACTCGAAACAAAAAAAAGAACAAAATCGCATTTATTAACTGCAAAAAAAATTATATTCCTATTTTTCCATTTAATTCTATTCCTAATTTTTTCAATATGGATGAGATCAATAATTAAAAAAAATAAAAGAGAAGATAAATTAGAATTGAGCAATGAGAACATGAAATATGTCTTTCATAGATAGGAAAAATTATAATTATGAGTCATACATAAATGATTCCAAGTAGATAAACATATAATTATATAATGGGAAAATACCATCAAAAACCCTAAATTTTACCCTCTGTGACAAATTTACCCTGAACTTTTTTTTGTGACACCAAAAACCCTGAACTTTACCCTTTGTGACAAATTTACCCTGAACTTTTTTTTATGACACCAAAAACCCTGAACTTTACCCTTTGTGACAAATTTACCCTAAACTTTTTTTGTGATACCAAAAACCCTTAACTTTACCTATTGTGACAGATTTACCCTGAATTTTTAAATTTGTGATAAATTTACCCTGAACTTTACCATTTGTGATGGATTTACCCTGAACCTTTAAATTTTTATTTAAATAATTTTAAAAATAAGTTGAAAATTTTAAAAAATGGCTAAAATTTTTTTAAAAAAATTTGCTTTTTCGGCTTCAAGGCCGGTGACCTCTGCCGGAATAGGGCTGACAGGGGTCGCCGGCCTTGAAGCCGGAGATATATATATTTTAATTTTTAGCTCTTTTTTCATTTTTATCTTATTTTTAAAATTATTTTAAATAATAAAAATTGGGAAAATACCACCAAAAACCCTAAACTTTACCATTTGTGACAAATTTACCATAAATTTTTTTTATGACAACAAAAACTCTAAACTGTTATTTAGTTTATGGTTTTTGGTGGTATTTTCTCAATTTTTTATTTATTTAAAATAATTTTAAAAATAAAATAAAAATGAACAAGTGACTAAAAATTAAAATTTATATATCTCCAGCTTCAAGGCCTTTTAAAAAAAATTTAGCCCTTTTTTAAAATTTTCAGCTTATTTTTAAATTTATTTAAATAAAAATTTAAAAGTTCATGGTAAATTCGTCACAAATGGTAAAGTTCAGGGTAAATTTATCACAAATTTAAACGTTTAGGGTAAATCTGTCACAATAGGCAAAGTTAAGGGTTTTTGGTGTCACAAAAAAAAGTTTAGGGTAAATTTGTCACAAAGGGTAAAGTTCAGGGTTTTTGGTGTCACAAAAAAAAATTCAGGATAAATTTGTCACAAAGGGTAAAGTTCAGGGTTTTTGGTGGTATTTTCCCTAAATAAAAATTTAAAAGTTCAGGGTAAATTCGTCACAAATGGTAAAGTTCAGGGTAAATTTATCACAAATTTAAACGTTTAGGGTAAATCTGTCACAATAGGCAAAGTTAAGGGTTTTTGGTGTCACAAAAAAAAGTTTAGGGTAAATTTGTCACAAAGGGTAAAGTTCAGGGTTTTTGGTGTCACAAAAAAAAATTCAGGATAAATTTGTCACAAAGGGTAAAGTTCAGGGTTTTTGGTGGTATTTTCCCTTATATAATTGAATACAAATACTATTTGATAAACTGTAATTGAAAAGTATATTTGGATACAACTTTGACGTAAATGCCGTTTAATAAAAAATACCATTTGTAAATGATTCAATTTCTCAATTAATTTTTATTATTTAGAATATTTTTTATTTTTATTTTTTTATTTTAATTATTTATTTTTTTGGAAAAATTATTTAATTTTTTGAAAAAAATTATTTTTTATTTTTATTATTTATTTTTTCGAAAAAATAAATTTTATTATTTATTTTTTAGAAAAAATTATTTTTATACTTTTATTTTTAATTAATTTATTTATTTTTATTATTTTTATTTTTATTATTTCAAAAAAAATTATTTTTTATTTTTAATCATTTTATTTTAAATTAAATTTTTTCATTATTTATTTTAATTATTTCGTTTTTTAATAGTTTTTATTTTTTATTTTTCAAAAAATTATTTTTTATTCTTTAATTATTTCGATTTTTATATTCTATTTTTATTATTTCAAAAATTTTATTTTTTATTTTTAATCATTTTATTTTAAATTAATTTATTTGATTATTTATTTTTATTATTTCGATTTTTAATCTTTCTTATTTTTTATTTTTCGAAAAAATTATTATTTTTAATTATTTTATTCTTTAATTATTTCGATTTTTATATTCTATTTTTATTATTTCGAAAATTTTATTTTTTATTTTTAATCATTTTATTTTAAATTAATTTATTTGATTATTTATTTTTATTATTTCGATTTTTAATCTTTCTTATTTTTTATTTTTCGAAAAAATTATTTTTTTAATTATTTTATTCTTTAATCATTTTTATTTTTAATTACTTTCAAGAAAGTGTTTTCAATTATTTTCAAAAAATGTTCCAAATGTGTTCCTAAAAAGTATTCCAGAAACACTGAAGCAAGTTTTTTTTGTTTCTCATTTTTGCTCCAAAAGTGTTTTTGTTTCTCAAAAGTGTTCTCGGAACACTTTTGGATCACTTTTTTACCATACGCGTTTCTGTTTTCAAAATGTTCCGAGAACACTTTGAGAACAGAAACACTTTTTTTGGAGTGTTACCATACGCACCCTAAACCTCCCTAAAGAGACCAAAAAATTGCTTGCTCTTTGCCTGTCACCTTTTGTCGATATTCAAGTATCTACTAGCATTTGACCCAAAAAAAAAAAGTATCTACTAACAGATAAGAAATATAAATTCAGTGGTTTGACTACGGAAAAATGTACATATTTGGGTTCCAACTACTAGAAAAGCGACTATGTTTGCGAAGTATAGTGTAATTGTGTTTATATAGAGACGAACGTATGATTTGAAGTTATTTAACTTAATGTGCTATTCACTTAAAGCAAAAAATAAAAAAAAATACATGAAGAAAAGTAAAGAAATAGAAACCTTTCAAGACATCTGATCCCAAAAATTTCCGAAACAAATCGGTTCACTTTACGCGGTCTAACTTGACAAGAACTTCAAGTCATGGGTTTTTCAAGATTCTCCTATGATCAGATATTCTGTGCAGTTCATGTCTGGACATAGCTCCACAAAATCTTATGAACTTCATATCAAATCACGAAAAAAAAAAAACTGGCTGAACTGACCCAATCCTGAAAATGGCAAACCAGTTTTTCATTCACATTAAGGCAGGTAGGTAGGTGGTATTAGCTTATTAGGCAGTGGCAGACCTAGGAGAGTTTCTGATCTGATGGTTCCTGTTCTTTCCCTTCTCTCTTGACAATGCTCCAGCTTCCCTCACTCAAAAGATTGGCCCTTCCAGCACAGGTGCATTTAGGTAGTTTCTTGGTTCGTTGACATTCGGGCTTCTATACTTTGCGAGAAGACTGTTTCCGACAGCTTCAACTTTGCCATAGCCGAAACCATTAGGTGTTCAGCAAGGTGACTAGGGTGTGAGGGAATGGGGGGCCAGAGTAGGAGGTCGGGGGTTCAACCGCCAAAGCAAGGAGAAAGAACACTGCATTGTGACCAGCAAAGAAACATGTGCCAATGCAATAATCCTCTCAGACAAGGAGAGATCCTTAGCTCTTCGGTGCCTGGAACCAAGAGTTCGTGAGGGTGATGATGCTGGAATCCCAAGGACTGTGGAATGCGCGGGTAATCAGTATAATGCACTCTATGTGAACCATGCTGCCAAGATAACTATGCAAGAAGGTAAAAAGTAGCTGAGATGGATTGCCTTTGCACGTCTTCAAAATACCACAACATGACAAGCAATGCAAATCTGATGCTTTTCTTTAGCGAGTCAATCATGGAAATGTAAGCATAGCGGGACTATGAAAGGATTGAAATCTTAAGCGAATGTCTCCAATTGAGCTGTCAACATGTGATGCCTCTCCCATCTCAAGACCAACTTTTACATCAAACACTTGCCTGAAGCCCCATCTAAAATCAATACCGGGCAACTCATTGCAGGGCCTGAGTGAGTTGATGGCCATATGGCATCAGTTTACTGAACCTAGTCACTAACGACTGTTACTTTTGGGGGTGCAAAAAGAACCCATGAATCCGGCTGTATCTCAACAAATAGAAGCAGCAGCGGAATCACCCAACACCGCTGCAACCAGGCAACCTCTTCAGTCTTTGCCTGTGAATAACTCTTCTTGCAGAAAAGGCATCATGCCACCTCCCTACATCTGCATATATGTTTGATAGAAGAACCCTACAGGGCCCATGAGTTGGCTGCAAATTTTCCAAACTCTGCGCTGCCCACTCTCCTATGTCCACATTCCCATGTGTTCTGCATGCCGACAAAAGCGCACCCCATACTGCAGCATCTGCTTCCAAGGGCATGGTCCTAATCAATTCCGCAGCTTCTTGTATTCTCCCAGCTCTACCTAATATGTCCACCATACAACCATAGTGCTTAACATCTGGATCCACATCATATAAAACCTTCATGCTTCTAAAGATTTTTTTCCCTTCCTCAACTAGGCCTGCATGGCAACATGCAGTTAGGGCTCCAATAAATGTAATTGAATTAAGCCTGATGTTTTGTTTCTGCAAGTTGGAGAATATTGCAAGGGACAGATTTGCGTGTCCATGCATCGCCAACCCACATATAATTGCATTCCATGGTGACACATCCCGACCCTTGTCTCGAACGTGCTGAAACACTTCCAGAGCAGAACTGATGCTACCACACTTTGCATACATGTAAATTATTGATGCACTCAAATTGTCGTTGAGAGGGATGGAGTTCTTTTGTACATATTCATGAGCCCATGATCCTTCTTCCAGGGAACCCAAAGCAGCAATAGCGGAGAAGACGCTCGCCATTGTTACTTCATTAGGGCAGAGCCCACTTGCAACCATCTTGTGAAAGAGCTCAAGAGCCATATTTGGCTGCTCTTGCTGTGCATAACAAGAAATCATGGTGGTCCATGAGAAGACATCCCTTTCTGACATCTGGTTGAACATCTGCCTAGCCTGGTCAATCATTCCGTTTCTTACAAATCCTGCAATGAGGGCATTCAGAGATGCAAGGTGGTCCTTCAACCCATTCTCGAATTGCAGGCAAGCTAGGTCGATCCTGCCACAAGCTGCATAGAAATGGATTACTGTTGCCTGGACAAAGTCACAACAGTCAAAACCACATCTTACTATCAAACTATGAAGTTGATGCCCCTCCACAGCTAGCACCGACCTAGCACAAGCTGAAACCAAATCAACAAGCATCACATCATTCGGCCTCAATCCATCCCGAAGCATTTCACGGCACATGATCAATGCTTCATTTAACCTCTGCACTCGCAAATAACTATCGATCAATGTACCCCAAGAAACCACATCTCTACTCGGAATCTTCTTGAACAATTGTCCAGCCAAATCAATAAGTCCTGCCTTTGAATACCCGTTCAACATCACATTCCATGAAACTACATTCTTTTCAGGCATCTCCTCGAATAACCTGCTTGCTTCCTCTATGCTTGAACAAATACAATACATGTGCAAAAAATTCGTCGACACAATAACACTACTGTCAAGTAGCAATTTAATCGCCAAAGCATGAAGCATTCTGCAGTTCCATAGTTCCCCAGAATGTGAACAAGCCGGTATGACACTAGCCAAAGTCGCCTCATTAGGGATGATGTTAGCAACCCACATATCCTTGAAGACCTCGATCGCCTCCCCCCAGAACTTATTTTGCGTGAACCCCATTATCATAGTCGTATACGAAACACACTCTTTCATCGTCATTTTCTCAAACACTTGGAAAGCATCCCACAGACGGCCAGATCTCACATACCCAGCAATCATTATATTGCAGCAAACAACACCAGCGTCTCCACAAGAACCAAACAAAATTCCAGCCTCATCCATCAAGCCGCACTTCGCGTACACATTAGTCAAACTGTTACGCACGAAGGAGTTGGCGAGAAGCCCGGATTTGAGGACGAGGGAGTGGAGCTGATGACCCTGAGAAGCGGCCGAAAGAGAGGCGCAGGACTTGAGGGCCGACACCAGGGCCAGCTCGCGGTCATAGCCTTGTTCGTAGGTGTTTCCGGCATTGAAGAATGTGAGCACATGGTCTCGTAGATGGGGAGGCGTTGCAGTGACTGCAGCAGAAGAGACCCATCTCAGATTCGGTGGAGACAGGGGAGCGATGTGAAGGAGACGACCCAATTGGGGTCGGAGTGAGATGGTCATGAGGGACGGAGAGCATGGATCCGGTGGAGCTTTTCGCCGGAGTTTCGACGGAGATGAAGTGCTGGTATGGCTTCTCAAGTTCGCAACGTGGACAGATTTTGGAGGGAAAAATCAACGAACGTGTACTTACTTTTTCACCCAGTGTGATCGAATTTACCCTGTCAAAACACAATTTACTTTTTATTTTCATCCTTTTTATCTATATTAGAAAGAACAAATTTTTTATTTTCATGTCTACACAAGCAAATATAAACAAGGGTCGTGGTTGTACGCAAAATATTGAGATCTGTAAGATATTAAGCAAAATTACTTTGTTACAAAATGGTTGAATCGTTATATAGAGAAAACTATACGTAATATCAGTAAATTGTATTAATTAAATGTGTGTGTATATGTATGGAAAGAGCATATTTTAGGAATTGTTTGTTTAGAAAAAATTAATGATTCGAAAAAAATTTTCCTAAAATTGATTAGTTGTATCGCTTGAACTAATAGTCAATAGATAATATTTTCGTATTGACAACACTTCATGTCTAAATATTTCCGTTATTACTTATCTAAACACTACGAGTGATCACTTTTTTTTAAAAAAAATACATGTTGCGAAACACACAGAGCCTTGAAATTGAAATTTTTCTAAGATTGTTGTTGTAGGGTAGAAAATGTCAAAATTATTTGATGATGAAGTATTTGAATCATTATAAAATGGAGAAGAATAATATATAATTTTTTGTTTTGTTTTGTTTTGTGGGGGGGATAAAGAAATATCCAAATCTTAATATTGGAGCACGCTAGAGATAAATAGAATCACTAATTTAAGGATATGCCCATGGACACAATATTTCTTGGATATGCAATTAAACATATATTAGGAAATGATGAATGAGATTCCTTAAAAGGTACGAGGTACTCTTCACTAAACTAAACGGTTCGCCATGAAAGTTTCATCTATTACACATCACCCCTCTAAACTTTCATTTTGTTATCGCCCTTAATCATCTCTTATATCTTCCATTAGCATGTGACTTTTTTTGGGGATTACATCCCCTTTTTTGTTAATTGATATTTCTTTTTCGCCCTTGGTTGCTATAAAAGGACATTGGAAAGAAAATTAACTAAAAGATTGGTATAAAACTAAATCATAAATAAGAATTGTCGAAAATTGATGAATATTAATATAAGTAATCAAATATTTTAAAGAAAGGGAAATGCAATCAAGTAAAGAGGAAAAAGGCCTCAGTGGCACAAAAGTCGAATGACAACAATTAGATACTCCTTATATATTCTTAAATGGTTGATTAATTTTAAATATTTAAAAAGATCACCCTAAATTTTGGTTAGTCATTTTCTTTCGTGAGTTGACGACTTCATTTACTTTTATATTTTTTTTCCAAATTTTTTCGATAATTTCTTACTTTAATTAACCCTTTAAATACACATAATTAGTAATCAATTTTTTTCATTTGACTTTTTATTATTATTGAAGCCTTTTCCTTTATTTACTTTATATTTATTCTTTTTGTTAAACATCTTTTTTTTTTATCAAAGTGGCAATATTTGTCAAATTAAGATATGTTCATTGAAGTGCAACAGAGTCTTAAATGTTGCAAAAAGTGTCATTAAGTTCTAAAATTTGTCAAATTGGTGTAACTAAATTCTTCTATTAACTCTGTCTGACTTAGCTAACGGAAAATTCTAACATAGATTTTTTTTTATAATATTTTCTTTCTCTCTTATATGGCGATGATACTGCCAAAACAAGTCATTTTGTCCAAATCTAATTTTTAATATATATTTATTCAAATTTAATTAACAAAATAAGCTAAAAAAAAAAAAAGGCAGCGGTAGCTTGAATCCGGCAATGACGGTTAGCCCTTGTGGGCAAATGATTGGTAGGGATCATCGAGCCCAGCTAGAGGTCAACAACTCTCACAGATCGCAGCGAGGGCAGCGACCTCACCTAGGGGCCCAATAAGCCTCATCCACCATTCTCAGCAATGTTGGGCGGTAACGATGGCTTTTTTCTAACAATTTTAATTTTAGGTTATTTTAATTATAATTAAATAAACAAATATGTTAAAAATTAAATTTGGAAAAAATTATGTCGTTGCCACATAAAAAGGAGAAAATACTAAAAAAAAATCCATGTTAGCATTTTTTATTAGGCAAGTCAGATGAAGTTAACAAAAGGACTTAATTGGACTAATTTGATAAGTTTTAGGGTTTGATTGCACTTTTTACAAGTTTTGGGATTCAATTGCACTTTCATATCAAGTTTTAAGACTTCTAGTGAACATATTCTAATCATACTAAAACAAAAATTGCGTAGTTTACTTTCCCAATTTTTTTTAAAACTTTCCCAAAAAAAACTTGCGTAGTTTAGTAGCATTATTCATATATATATATATATATATATATATTTCAATTATTGGTATGTTAATTATTTAGTTTTCTCTGATTTTTTTATACTTTCATTCTTTCCAAGAGTTAAAGAGTAAAACAGAGATTTTAAGAAAAGTACTCCAAAAGTGATGTTTTAAGAAAAATCCATTGCCCCCTTCCAAAAGTTACTTGAACTTTTTATTGCTTACACGTAAAATGTTAAGCTTTATCTTTTTATCTATTGAAACTCGAGCGAACTTATTCTGGTAACATACGCTGTGAAAATTTAACCTTAGGCTACCTGTATGTTAGTAATAATATTAAAATAATTTTCTTAAATCTTGTTACAAAAACATTTTTATTTTTCGTTTTGGACTTTTGGCTAGTTCTCTTGATGGCAAAAAGAAAGAAAATTTGGTCACGATAATAATACTAATAAAAATCTTGCAATTTCTTCTTTCCGATGTCATCATAGATCGATTAAAAAACGATCAACAGGTGAAGAGCAATGCTATGTATGAACGCTTTTGGAAATTTGGTCAGTAATGGTCTGAAAAATAAAACATATTATTTTTGCTAACTTGTAGTCACCTGCCAATGGCATAACAATTAATGCACAAGCAGATCATACTTCTCTATAAAGTGTCCATCTACATTATATTCAATATTTATTATTATTATTATTATACTACCAAACCATCTGAAAATCCTCTCTGTAAATTTATACTTTTCGTCCCCTAAATATACGTTCTCTTACCTTTCCTCACGATATAAATTTCTGCTATTTACAGACTGGTAATTGAGTAAAATTTTATCTCTATCTTATGATGAATATGTGTGAGAACTGAATTCATGCACGCGCAAATCTAGTCAAATAGGAAAATACTGTGATGATAAAACCTGCATTTTTTTCCCTCGCTTTAACAACTAAATGGGTTTTGCAAAATTAGGGAAATTATGGGGAGAATTCCCTCGTCCGGGATCAGTTGCTCATTGATTTCATAGGATACTTTGCTTCAAGGAGAGGGAGGACCTGCTGTAGCTAAGAGTGAACAGCGAAGACAAGACCATGGCAGGTAAAAAGGAAATAAGAACAGACTGAGCCGAGCAAATTGAGCAATTCGAAATGAAGCAACCAGTTAAAATTGGTTCAATCTCGGTTCATATTTTTCCCTCAAACGTTGACACTGATCATCCAACCAAGGAGGCTTATGCCCATATAACAAATCTCAGACAGCTTCCCCAGTTATAAAATGTGGCACTTATCTTTCCGTGACAAGAAGTCTTCCTCTCTTCTTTTCGCTGTATTCAGCATTTTGTGAAATGGTTCTGCTTTCTGGTCAAAAGAGATTGATAACAACATCAAGAATGATGATTGGTGCAACACAATCTAATCATGAAGTTCGGTGCATAACTATTTCTGACAAATGCAGTGACTCAGTCACAAAGCACTCAGATCCCCACCGCATCACTTCGACCTGCGAACTTGACGCTAGGCTTAATTGATCGAGGTCTATATCCAACTTTGATATTCTGAGCTGTTATTTATGAACTTATTCGCATCATATTGCCGTATGTCCTTCCAAATGATTTGGGAATGTGCAATACATGGAAGGTATTTTCCCCAGACATAATTAGACAAGATATGACCTATAAGATTAAAATACTTCGGTCTGATCAATGGCAAAGTCTTCCAGAAAGAAGCAAGGCACTGGAAACTGAGAGGTGGACATGATGGTAGAAATGTCGGACAGACCCCTCAGAGCGATCACCACAATCAACCCTTATCTCCTTTCCCATTGTGAGCAACACCGGCCAGGGCCCTGCAGAAATCATTATTTATGACTGATGATACAGGCAAGTTTAAATATGTGCACCAGTACTCCACACTCTAAGTCTGACTCTTTACTACGAGCAATTTTAATCATCAATGTCGTGGCAGCTACCTCATTTAACACAATGGCATGCGACCTTACTGATCAACATCAACATCACCTTTATCCCAAACCAGTTGGGGTCGGCGGTCGATGAACCCAAAGCGAAAAGCTTAAAATATACTAAAATAAAAGTAAAAATATGGCTACCCAAAAATAAATAAATAAATAAATAAGCATATAAAGCATGCGACCTTACTGATATACTAGAATAATTATTGAGTGAAGCAGCAGAAACAACTTGAATTGAGTATTACGCTGTCAACAGAAGTAGCAAAATCGGTCTCATAGCATGCAGGTTTTGAAAATCATAACTGGTCATCTTATATAGAAATGATAACACTCACCAAACAACAGAATTTTCTAGGAACTACAATCTAATTATATACATTGCCCCTAACTTCTAAAGTTCTACATGTTCTTTCTCCAATTTGAGCATTGCTGCCACGAATTACGAGATATGCTCAGCCACTTGGGCCAACCTTAGGCAGCACCCCTGAGACGGGCAATGGAGGCCACTAAACTAGCACGTGAACCGTCTTGATCTCTCATCGAACCAATCCAGATATGTTCCAATCTGAGGGTTGGCCGTATTATTTCATTATTTATAAGAGACGCAATATAAAACTCTCATAGATGCTTCTGGTGCCTACTATCCGCTTAAAGGGAAGGAGCGTCAAAAGCTTCACTGGTGCCAGAAAAGTAAAGCATTCCTAGAAATTCTCTCAATTAAGATGCCTCAGAGGAAACTACTGCAAATTTTTTTTGCTTGCTGCAGCTATTTTCACGACCACATTTTTTTTGCATATAGATGCCCCAGTGACCAACCTTACAGGTGCTTTGCCTTTCTGCCTGCACAAATAAAGAGTTTTCGAGGCTACAACTCTTGTATCCAAACGAACTGGATATTGTCCAACAACACTGCACTCATTTTAAGAGCAAAAACAAGTAGCTTATTTGGACCTATGCCACATACATAGATTGCTTAACCAGAATCAGACTATTACTCAAACGTCAAGGTCTAGAACAGTGTTATCACGGCATCTATATAGGTATAGGGTAGGTGCTGTCTGCATGCAGGATAGGGGTACTTTGCAGCTACTATGGGTCTTCAAAAGGAACCAGGACAGGAGCAAAGACATCCTAAGAAGTCTGCCTGTGGACTTTACCTCAAGCAACCTTCCCTTATTTAGGACACTACAAAGATGAGGCTTTTAAGAAGAATGGAAAACTTTTCTTTAAGAGGCATTCCTCCTACCTTCCAACAGCTTTTTCAAGTAGCCACATCTTCTCTTTACTCTTCCATCCCTAAGTTAGTCACGCTTTTCACATGCAATTCAATGCTTCCTTCATCGAAAGAAAGTACTCTTTTATCTGTCCAAATCCATTTTTTCCGTAAGAGGAGGGGCTCTTAGGAGAGTGAGATTTGACGAATAGAAGACAAGAGGCCACAGAAATCTCAAATGGTGCAAGAAGCAACTTTAGGCAGTTCATAGAGACCTCCGCATCCCAACTGTTTTTAAGGAAAATCACAATAATACCTAAAAACAACACTTCATATGGACAAGCTCCAAAAAACAAAGTAGAACAAGTTCCAACTTAAAATGGGTGCAATCTTTCCCAAGCAATCAGCCATTTTGAAACTTGTACTTTTTCAATGGATGATCGGCCTTTTGAAATGCTAAAATGAGTCTAAATTGGAGATATGTATGTAGGAGTGTCATATGGTTTTTAGTATGTAATGGGATCTTTCGGTCATGAATCAAGCTTATTAGTATGTTATCGTGCTACGAAAAAAAGAAACGGATATTTGGTTTCAACAACCCTGTTTAAGGAGCCGTAACCCTGCATAATTTAGACTTAAGACGTCCAAGGGTCCCAAGCTCAACCTATTTGTCCCAGAAATCCAGGGTCCAGGTATCCTTCATCCAGCAGACACCTTCTCAAGATTGCAGAAACCTCTAAAGACATATTCCATTTCTCGGTCAAGACTCCTCCATCATAATAAAACACCCCACCACATAGTATCCCCTACGTCGTGAATTAGCCTGCAGATCATACCCAAACAAGCTATAGCATCAAGCCATGTGGGTATCTTAAGTAGTCCAGGGGATAAAAGAATTGAAGATCCTCTCAAACTAACAGAAAAACCAACTACCCATCTTGTTAGTGCATTCTCTATGCCTCAGGAGTCTCCTTTCAACTGCTTTAATGAAGATACACTATACCACCCTTTTTTTGTCTTGAAATACACACGCGCCTTTGGGTCATTATGATTTTTTCCTTAGGCCGTGGCCGGTCGCTTCTAGGGAAGTTAAATATATCGGCTTGCTTGCCCCTTCTAGAATGAAAGAAAGTGGTTCAAGAAATCGAGATTCTAAACTATGGAAAGGAGATGTGGTTTTTAATCACGTCTCTGAAGAGACATGCAAGAGATAGTAAATAGCTAAAGAGAAGTATAAATCAATCCTAAACATTAAATTCATTATAAATAAAAATAAAAATAAAAATCGCTGCCACCATCACCAAACAAAACAAATGAAAATGGGAAGAGAAAGCCAAGACACAACTGTGTTGAGTTCTGATCATGTCATGTAAGAGATGGTTTATTCAACCAAATCAACGACTGATTAGACCACGTCATGGTATCACTAGACCCTGATATGGATACACCATAACTCCTAAGCAAGAGCACTCCTTGTGTGAAAATTAGACAACTTTTTGATTTGGCATATACTTTCAACTACTCAGGACTTCCACTAAACTCACAAGAAGCTACATATATATTGGGAGACATAAGCTATCAACAGAGATATTTCAATTGAAAAAAAAATGGCTTCGAATAAATGATCAAAGGTTACCAATAGCCAAGCAACCAGGGGCATGCACGCTAGACATTAATATATGTGCCCTAAAATTGCTAGATGAGTTACTGGGCAATCCTAGCATACGAATGCCAAATATTCTGCAAGAAACCAGCAGTCTGCAGAACACAGCAGGCCAGTAGCATCTATCTACTACCTAGTATCTACCTAATTGACACTCTAGGCAACGGTGCAATTGTTCAACAGCAGACTTTCACTGGAAATCATGCATATCAAAATTTTACTGATAACTGGCATGAATGCCGAATGAATGAGCAAAGACCCAACCAAAAAGGGATTATCAACTCTCTTCTAACTCCACTCGTTACAGAGAAAAAGGCAATCAAAATCATAAGTGGCAGCGTAGACATTGATGAAACAAATAAAAAAACAAAACTTGACGAAGCATGCATATGAAGAGGACGATCAATAGTTAAGCCACTAGTTCAAAGGTCATGGAGATGCCAAGCGGTGCATTTGACCTAGAAACCGGGTCTGCACAAATTGAATCTCTGTGAAGAACCCTAAATTGCAGCCAAACAAATCAAACAACCAATCATTACCCAAATATCCATTTCCACTCCCACCGATCATCAATCAAGCATTCCAATTCGGAGAAAATTTAGACAACTATTCCCAGAAGGAGACTCACTTCTTGTGTCGCCGGCCCTTCTTGGGCCCCCAGCCCTCGAGCTTGGCGACGGGGCAGCCACAGCGTGCCCGGAAGAGCAGGACGGCGCGGCCGTTGGGAGGGGCCATCTTCCGGAGCTCGGCACGGAGGCACTCGTAATCAGGGTTTGACTCGGTAACGCCCTTCCAAGGGAGGCGATCGATCTCCTTGGAGGAGCCCGATCTCACGCACTCCTCGGTCTGGAGTTGCAAATCGAACTCCATGGCCTTCTTGAGGCCCTTGCAGCCGGGGCGTTCACAGCGGCGGGAGCGGGCGCCGCAGAAGCACTCGAGGAGGGTGGCGGCGGCGACGAAGAAGGCGACGAAGCCGAGGGCGTAGGGGACGACGGGGAGATCGACGCGCAGGTGGATGGTGGCGGTGGTGGCGGGGTGGGAGAGGAGGAGGGAGAGGGAGTTGAAGATGTAGGAGAAGTAGGAGGAGACGAGGAAGGCGCCGGAGAAGAGGACGAGGACGAGGATGAGGAGGTCGAGGGTGGCGGAGGGGGAGTGGGTGCACAGGGAGGAGGAGGAGGGGGGGTGATGGTGGTGGCCGGAGAGGCCGCCGGGGCCGGGGTTCGGCGACTTGTGGTGGTGTTGGTGGTTGGGTTTTGAGGGGTTGAGTGTAGGCATGGCAATGGCGCTTGTGAAGAAGACGAAGGAGGAGCGGAGGAGGAGCAGGAGATGGAGCATGTTAAGAGAGAGATGGCAAATATTTTCTTATCGATTTTCTCTTTAAATTAATTTTCTCTTTGAATTATTCATTTATTATTTATAAGAGCTATGCACAGTTTGTTTTATGAAAAATAAGCAATTTAGAAAATATTTTCTGAAAAATAAGCAATTTATATCATTTAAAAAAATTAATTAACGAAAAATATTTTTATCATCAATAACAATATATACCTCTACTTTCGTAAGTGGTGAAAAAAAATTTATTTATTAATTTTTTAAGTAACATAAGCGATTATTTTTTGAAAAATATTTTTTAAATCGTTCATTTTTCGTAAAATAAATGAGGCTTTAATATCATAAAAAAATCTTAAATTTGTACACTTATGACAAATTTACCCCAAATTATTTTTAACCAAAAAAATCTTAGATTAATATACTTACGACAAATTTATCTAAAATTGATATATCCGTGACAAATTTACCCTTCGTTAGTTTTCATTAAATCTAGCCATTAAAGTGCTAAATTGTATAATACGTGACAATTGAAGGGTGTACCAACTTGAAGTTTTTATCCTCTATTTGTTATATCAATTTGAAATTTCTTATGGTATTAACCCAATTTAACGGATAATAAATTTGTCACAGGTTTTTAATTTTGGATTTTTTTGTAATAAAAAATTTTAGTTTATATTAAATTTGTCATATGTGTACAAATTTAAGATTTTTAGTGATTAAAAAAATAATTTGAGATAAATTTATCACAACCGTATCAGTTTGAGGTTTTTAATGATTAAAAAATAATTTGTAATAGATTTGCGATAGACATATCGATTTGAGAATTTTCTTGATTTTAACCTTATTTATAATTGATTTTAATTTAGGTGTAATGCAGAAATGGGCTTTTCTTTTAGGAGGCGTTGGAGTGGAATCAGGGGAATGGAAAGCGCAAAAGGGCGGGGGCGTGAGTAGCACGCGCCGTGGGGGAGCGTAGGTGGAGGAGGAGTTAGCATTTTGCGTTTTCTCTAGGGGCTATTTCGTAATTTTCTATTTGCTTGTCCTTTGGCTATCTTTTCCTTTTTATTTTTTATAATTTATTTATAATATGGGTTAATTAGTGGTTAATGATGTTGTTAACGAGATGGAGTTGAAGAAGAGCAAAGGACCTGGAAATATTCCTTACTTCAAGGATTGAGTAGCATCGCCACGTGGCAAGGGCCCGGGCCCGGGGGCGGACGGGTCACGCGCCGTGGCGGGGTGTGGGGGGAGGACTTGGTATTATGCTTCTTTTTTTTTTTAGGGGTTCTTTTGCAATTATCTAATTGCTTTGTCCTTTGGCCTTTCTTTCTTTCTTTTATGGGTTAATTCGTACTTAGCGATGCTTTTAATGAGATGCCGTCGGAGGAGAGTAAAGGACTTGGCTGGAAATATTCCTTTCTTCTGGGGCTGATGGACACTAACCTTTGTGTACCCTCCTTTCCTTCTCTCTCTCTTTGTTTTTTTCCTCGATTGTTTTGTTTTGCCTTTCCTCGCTACGTGCATTTTGAAGTTCGATTTACTTTCGATTGAGGTCAAGTTAGCACCGAACCTAATGCAACATCAAAATAGTGCAATGTTAGCACCGAACCTCTACGACGGGAGGAGAAGGAAGAAGGGTTTTCATGGTACAATAGCGTACCAGATCACTGATGCGCCCCGATCATTTGACGAAAGAGTAGAAAAGACAAGTGATACTAATGCGGATAGGAATAAGCAGTTTCAAGTTCCGTATAGATTTCACCGAGAGCCTATCTATCGGAATAAATTCTTCATTTTTTAGGAATCTAAAACATGCCCTATATATCCTAGAACATATCCTCTCACGGATTTCATGATTCACCTAAATTCCACATATATTCTTAATTGACTGTTGCGGTGAATCATCGCCATCACCATTTATTGCTACAATTTATTAATCATGATTCATATTTAAACACACGAATAAATATGAAACATTTACAAAATAAAAGTCTTAATCATAAATATCACCGAAAAAAAAAATGAAAGCTCAAGCTAGTGGTTTAAAATTAGACATTCATTATTGGACACTATGAAATTCCTCAAGATTTCACGAAAATATATACAAAAAAAAATGAAAACTTGCTTACAGATTTTAGGTTCCATCTACTTGGAACTTGAAACTACCTATCGGAACAAATTTCCTAATTTTTTGAATCTGAAACCTACTCCGCATATATTGAAACTTGAAACTAGTTCGGGTTTAGATTTTAGGTCATACTCCGAAACTATGCTCACTTCTAAATGCGACGTCGAAATAGTGGCACGTTAACATCGTCACCATTTCCCCATCAACGCAACTGCCATTTTCTTCTTTTATTAATTTTTGAGATAAAGCATCGTAAAAAACATCGTAAAATTTTTTTTGTCTCATAATTGCGTTATTTCAAATTGAGGTTTTATTTAAGCATGAAATTTGTTATCGGGTTACATCCTACGAAAAAAATTGTATTTGGACAAAAAAAAATCTTGTACATAAATGTACTTATATTTGTTAATATGCATGTATTAACGGGTTTAAATATACCTACTTGTGTCAGCTGGTATGAACATTGAACTGGATTTCGTATATTCTCGTTATGGTTTTATCTATTTTGAGAAAAATAAATGCTTTGAAAAATATTTTCTAAATCGCTCATATTATTTACAAATAAGAATGAATGAAAAATATATTCATCGTCCAAGGAAATATTTAGATATGAATTGCTTGTGATAATAAAAATCCGACTAATTATTTCTGAAGATACAAGCAATTATTTTAGAATATTTTTCAGATAATGTGTTTTTCATGACTGAGCGTAAATTTATGACAAAAGTATTTTAGGTGAGACATGATGTCATAAAATTTTGTTGGAATTTCCGTAATTAAAACAAGACATCTCCATTGAAGAGTGACACGGACTCGATGACTGACGTATGGAACACTGTACATCCACTTTGGTCGTTAGAATATTCCAATTTCCTGGCTTCGGACGTTCATAGAAATGAATGTACCCTTCATAGCTATTTCGGGTATCCGACATGTTGTGCGTCGGGTACCCGACATGTTATGCTATGACATTTGGTGTTTGATTGCATTAAATCGTTTTAAAACCTTCGTATATAGTTGTTAGAAGTAAAAATCGATGCACATTATGTTACTCTTATCTACGGAATAAGAATTGCTAATAATAATTTTTCATGTATCATCTAAATGGAATTGTAATTTCACAACGTTAGATTTATGTACCGAGATTGCACCACGCGTGGTACCCGAGATCGGCGATCAGAGGCGAGAAGTTAGAGTTGAGAGGTGTGGGAGACGAAAGTGGAAAAGAGAGAATAGAGGATGAAGAGAGAGAGAGAGAGGAGGCCGGCGGTGGGGTTAAAAGAAGTTACGGCAGTCGAAATCAAATCGTATATGCTCAAACCAAATATTGTTTGGCAAAGGTGTATTTTTGCAAAGAAGCTCTGAAATTGAAAAGAAAAAAGAAAAGTTAGCCCTTTTGTCTTCGGTGTCTCTTCGTTTCCATGGTCCCTGTTGAAAGCTCCCTTGTCTCCATCGTTGATTGGGGGAAGCTGCGAGCCTAGGTGAGGGGTCTGTGTCTCCAAGAGGAAATTATAAAAAAATCATAAATTTAATGTATTTTTGTCAATTCAGTGTTAAACCTTCTAAATCTCGAGAATTGCTTACGTGAATATTAGTGTCATACATTACATGACTAGCTCTTACGTGGATAGTTTTTAATAATATTTTATTATATATTTTTGAATTTTCAGTAAATTTTTTTCTATTTTCTTCTTTAGTGGAAATTCGATAAGTACATTGAAATATTATTAAAAATTATTCACGTCAATGTAGGATAGTCGATGTCCACGTGAGCGATTTCCATTCAATAGCATTCAATTGGTAAAAAAATAAAAATGTTTAAAACTCAATTGATAAACATAAAAAGTTTAGGATTCAATTGGCAAAAACACAATAGGCTTACGATTTTTCCCCCGTCTCCTCTATTGACTATCTTCTCTATTTTTCGTCCCCATTTTCCCCACATGGAAGGCCCCTCTTCTCACTACAAGTCCGAGCAAGGTGTTTAAGGTCGCACGACTTAGGCGAGGCGACGCCAAGGGTTGTGAGACTTTGGGTGGCCTAGCCAACTCTAGCGATCATGTGAGGACAGCCCCGTGTCCTCTCCGTCCGCCTGCACACCATCACCTTCTCTCCCCTTAACTTTACATCTCGAACTCGAAACTGGTTGTGTGAGGCCAATTTGCCCAACCCTCGACTAGGGTCGCCGACCTCTGTTGTTATCACCTGACTCTTGGCCGGTGTCGCCCTACCCTCGGCCGACATCCTGACTTCTCGCAAATTCCTAACGAATTCTCAGATTTAATTTGGCAACGAAAGGTCTCTCCTAGCTTCGCCCAACCGTCGGCCGACGTCCATGACCTTCTCCTTGGCTGGTGTCTTTGTCCTTAGCTCTGGCCCTCAATGATAAAATTGAAATATTAGAGAACTAGTAAAGGCAAGATGGGAAGAAAAAAGTCATTAGACCTTAGTAGTTGCTTTTCAAAAATGCTGAAGGCCCAAGGCAACCAGCCTTAGCATTTTGGCAAAGCCGAATTTTCTAAAAAGTGATTTCAGAAAAATTCAAAAAACATCCTTATTTAGCTGAATTAAAAGCGGCCTTACTATTTTTCTTTATTTTAGGAGTTCTTTTATGAATTTTTATTTGCTTGTCCTTTGGACTTTCTTTCCTTTTTCACGCGTTAATGATTTTTTTTTAGTGAAATGGAGTTGGAGAAGAGTAAAGGATTCGGATGGAAATATTTCTTTCTTCAAGGACTGAGTTCCATCGTTTGGTTTGGTTTGGTTTGGTTTATGTTTTAGAGATTCACAACTTTTATCAGCCTCTTTTGCTTTTTTTTTTTTTGTTATAGCCTTCGTCGTTGAAGCTTTATTTACGTTCGATTGAGGTCACTTTAACCGGTTCTCATTTGTCGACAAATCGCCGACGTGTTTTGCTTATTTAGAGAAAGAAAAGAAAATTGAAATTGTCCCGGGTTAGCATCGGCCCTGTAAAAGTTAAAACCAAAGAGGAAGGTGCGAGGGTTAAACCATCGTAAACTTTCTATGGTACAATAACCCCTCAATGTAAATGCCATTTTATTAATTTTACGATCATATTACCCGAATTTTTAGTACGAAATAACATCGTAGAAACTTCGTACAACATTTTGTGACGTAATTGCGTTATCTCAAATTGGAGATCTTATTTAAGCATGGCATTTATTGTTAGGTCGCACCACACGAAATAATCAACATATTTATATAGAATTTCTTGTGCATATATGTATTCCAGTATTTAAATGTGCACATATTAACGGGTTTCAATGATACCTACTTCTGCCAGTTGGCATGAAAATTGAGTTACAGTATTCTTTTTCGTTCAATTTATGACATAATAATTATGATAATAGATTTTATTGAAACTTCTGTAAATAAAACACGATATGTACGTTGAATGAAGGACATTGAATCGAAGGTGGACGTATGGAACACTGTAAATTCACTACGGTAGTAGAATATTCCAATTTCCCGGCTTCGGACATCATAGCTATTTCGATTTCCAACATGTTATGTGCTGGACGACCGAAGTCCCAAAAAAATAAAATCAATTTTATGAGTTGAGAATGATAATGCGGAAGAGAAGAATGTGGAACTTTCGTATATTACGATAAATAATAATAAAGAGTACAACGTGCCTAATTATGAATTTTATGAGATTACTATGGAAAAATTATCAAAAAGTCTTAAATTTATTGCAATTATACTAATTTAATTCTAATTTTTTTTGTATGCTAATTAAGTTCTAAATTTTTTGTATTTGTAACAATTCATCATTTCGATTAACTTTGACCGAAAATTGCTAACGTGGCTCGATTAATGCTGACGTGAATAATCTTAATAATTTTTGAATATTTGATATTCAATATTTTATTTTTTCTTTCCTATTTTTTTTTTCCTTCCTTCTTCCTCCAACAACTGATTGGAGGTGAGGGTTGGCGAGGCTGAGGCTGAGGGTGAGACTCGCCATCACTAGGTGAGGACAAACCTCGCAACTGGTTTGAGGAGAAAGGAGAAAAAAGGAAAAAATATATATATATATATTAAAAATAAACAAAATTTTGAAAAATATTAATATACTATTAAAAATTGCCACGTTAATGTCGGTTGGCCAAAGTTAATTGGAATGAATGAATTCACATAAATGCAAAAGATTTAGAACTTGATTGGCACAAAAGAAATTTAGGACCAAATTAACAAAACGCAATAGTTTTAAGATTTTTTTGGTAACCTTTTTAGATTATTATCTAAGCTAATATATATATATATATATAAATCAAGATATGTATAATCAAACAAAGATATACATGCAATTTTGAGATATGTATAGGATCGATTATCAAATTCTCTGACCTAGGAAATTATCTTAGAGAGATCTCTACTTATCTCTAATATTCCCTCAATCTTGATTAAGTCATCTTGAGTTTAAAATCAAGTCATACGGTCCCAAAAAAAACTCATGAAATCAACACTCTAACATATCCAAGGCGCCGCGACGCATGGTGGCGAGTGTGATGGCTCCAAGCTTCCTTTGACTATGAGATTTTAGTATGTTTCTCGTTTGATGGCGGCAATTTTGATGGTGGTGAAAAGTCGAGAATCGGAGGCCAATACATATATAACATTTGTGGTCGACTTTACTATTGGAGTTGAACAACATGTGTCCCTTGAGGCCGACTTTGCTATCAGAATGGTAACTTAATAAACATGGCCGAGACGGCTGGCGTGGCTAGGAATAAGCCAGGATTTATCGAACGAAAGTTATTATACCAGGACGCATCTCTACAGCATCGGAGAATATCTTTGTGAACAAGACAAAAGCTCGACTTGGCGATGCGTCGCCAACGTCGTAATATGGCACTGTGGTGCTTGGTTAGACGCAAATGAGGATCTCGGGTGAACACTGCCGAGGAGCGTGTCGGATTTACTTTGCTACAGTGGTGCATTGGGTCCTCTGGAACGGGAGGGGAAGTGGGGGGGGGGGGGTGAGAAAGGAGCAGGGACTTCCATGGTGCAATAACGTACGATTTCTCCCATCAATGCAATCAGAAACTGATAAATTTGCGGTATCATATGACACGCGATTCAATTACGATATTCCATTACATCTGCATTTTTATTTCGATACTTTAAAAGTCGAATTAGATAAATTGTACTTAGATGATAACGTTTGTTTACTCAATTAGTAGGAAAAAAAAAAAAAGGTCTCGGTAAGAACAGAAAGATGTTGCATATTTGAACGACGCTTACTCCACTAGGAATCATGGATGAGGTGATATCGAAGGAATAAAATTCCATTTGTTATTTTGCGGGCGGATTGAGTAGTGACGACTTAAATAGAATATTTCCGTAGCATGAAATCAAAAAAATTAGAAATTCGTCTATTGCCTGCTCTGGATGGACGAGATAGGTATGTCTAAAATCAAACATTGTATAGCAAATTTGAACCTCTTACGATAATACTCAGATTGGGTAACAGCAATGGTAGCCCCGTCTCACCGAAGTTATCAAAAATGAGATGCATACATATGTATTGCATCAAATAGGACATGATTCCAAATACATGAGTAATAGTAACCGGTTGATTACACTACATCATCACTATCAATGCCGTATATCAGCCGTAAAATACATATTCTCCGTTTGGGGTGGAAAATTTGAAACTTTAGTAACTCAATATGGCAATTATGAGAAAGTCATAGAATTCTTCGTCATTTTGAATCAAGTTTTATATATTTTGGGCCAAAAAGGAACTCTGCAGTGGAACACTTCAACTTCCCTGAAGAAGGGAAACTTAAATATTCATGGAGCACAGTGCTCTAGAATGATAATTGATAAGTTGGGATTGACTTGAATGGATAAAAATTTTGTGTTCTAGAGATAAATAAAAAAGTTTGACGCAAGAAGGATAAGGAAAGGAAGTCTCCATTGTCTGAATTGGGCTGGCTGAAAAATTCTCTGATTTGGGCCTTTTTGAACCCGGCCTGCCAAGAACAATTTTGGTCAAGTTGGCTACTTTGAGTCCATTGTAATCCTGCTTAGAGCACAAACTAGACCCCGATGCTCATAGTTCAAAAACCAAGTTAGCTATTCTGCAAATTGTGTATGGAGAAATTTGGAAGGATTAGTCTATCCATATTGCCATGCCTTTGCTCCTTCACTCCTTTGCACGTGCGCGTGCGCACACACGCGCACAAACATATATATTTATTTATTTCAAGGTACTATACAATATGTCCTGAAAACCCATTAATAAATCCTAGGGGAAATTTCAAATAATGGGCCAAAGTATTTTTTCCCCCCTCAAATAAGGGCCTAAAGTAGATATTTTTTCAAATAATTACCTGAAATACCTTCATTGTTTCAAAGAAGAGCTTGGACGAATGGCATTTTTATCCTTTTGCTTTTTTGATTTTTTTTCCCAATAGTTTCTCTTTTCCTTTTCTTTTCACTTTTTTTTTTCCACTCCCCTCCTCCACCTTTGACATCGGGTGAGGATTGACCTCGCCAAATTAGGCGAGAGACGCCCGGGCAAGGGTAGCCTAACACTATGTAGTGCTCCAAGCTTGGCACTTCCTAATTCGCGTCTCCATTAGATTGTAATCCCAATTAATTAGCACAAGTGGAAGGTAAATTGCAAGTCAGCTTCAACATAAAGGACAAACAGAAATATCACAAATTATTAACATAATACTTCATCTCATAAGCGCACATTAAGAGTTGAGTTACATATCAGTTGTTACCATTAGACATAAACATAACTACTTAGGTCTAGACAGGATTACAAAGCGTTTTATGCGTTCTTTTAAGCTATTGATGTTGTTGTAGTCTCTACATGGTATTGTTACTAGAGTTGCTGAATCTAGGCGTGCATCGTCTTTTGGCAAATTTGTAGTTACTGGAGAGGAATTTCTCGGTATACGCTCATCATTGATGCTGATGCGAGATTCGATGATCGATTGCCGTGTGAGCTTTCATGCTATGATAGATCTGCCTTTGTGGAATGGGTCCATCTCTACAAGCAGTATCAAGCTTATTCACTTTTTAGATTTGCTTTATGGGATTTGCATCTTGGTCTTAAAGTTATGTACTCCTTAGATTTCTATTTCGACCAAAATAAAATACAATAAAATTATAAAGGAATCATCTAGTCAATCTCTCCCTCTAAAGTAAGCACACAAGAAAACCACATAAATCAATTATGTTCAGATTTAATTTCTGCAAGTTATTTCTTGTTCAAACTGCTTCATTCGTCCACATTTATGCTTTAGCTACAATAATTAATCATTTCGGACTTGGTTTTCTCTTGGCGATCTCCGCAAGAGAAGATCCCATCAGTAGAGGAGAGAGATTGAGAGAAGTGGGAGAAATGTTTGTTTCTTCTTTTCAATGGGGTTACCTAATTTAGAGATATTTAGAAAAAGAGCCTACCAATAAGAGAATCGAAATGGAAGAAAGCATAGCATGGATATGCGCAAGCAAATACTGCTTACAATGCCACACACATCAGGCCCCCCACAATGTTTTTTCCTCCCTCTCTTGCGTGCGGGGGTGGATGTGCGACAAAAGTGCTTGTCCAAAGGAGGAAGAGCAAGCGATCGCGACTTTCGAGTTAGTCACATCTTGTGGGGCAAATAGATTGCTTCACTCGTACCTTGCTCCTACAAGACAACCAAGAAGACTCCGAAAGGGTGACCTGTCAACCAACTTCAGATGTCCATGTAAAGCGCAAGACTCCAATGCTCCACTTGAAGCTGTCTTCTCTCCAATCGTAGTCAGCTAAAACCCCGCCTAAATTGATGCTTACCCTGTGAGAACTCAAGTTATCTAGAACAGTTGCAACCCCGTTTTCTCAATTTAGGGTTTCAAGGTACCTGTAGAATCCTCACATAGGACGACATTGAAGAAGACATGATTCAAGCTACTTTAAGCCAGATATGGTTGAGGTCGTACATCGCGATGGCTAGACAAGGCCGACCTAGCCCAGTGATAGCGAGGCTTGCCTCGGCGACTGGTTGGAGGAAGAAGAAGGGAGGAAAGAAAAAAGAAAAAAAAAGATATTATTTAAATTATCCACGTCAGCATCGACGTCCACGTTAGCCCGGTCGGCAAAACAAATATAAAAGGTTTGGGACTCAATTAGCCAATTTTTTTGGGACTTTTTGGTAATTTTCCCTTGTAGCAAGTGCCAAATGCATTTCCTCGATAATCACTTTCTTCTTCCTGTTCATCTGTATTATTATTATTAATTTGGTCGGACTCTTCTTCTGTATTTACAAAGACAATTTTTATTGATCTTTTTTTTGTAGGAGTCTGTCATTTTATTGGGTTGAACTATTGAAGCCCCGCAGGCCCACAAAGATATATGAACCGTGGGAATCTTATCTTTGACACTTTGAGACATGATTAGATAAGGTTTATGGACCAGACTGTTGTCCTTCTTTAGCATGGCAACGAGACAAGATGAACACCGTTGAGTGGACATTGATTGGGATCAAGATTTGTGGTTTTCATGATACGGGGCATCTTTTCCCTCTCTCGTTTCTCGAAGAGGGCCTCCGGTTTTAGCTTTGGGAGGCGATCTATCAATGCTCAAACATAAATCAGCCGTTCGCAACCACTCCACTGACGAAGGATTCTACTTTTCTCCTGTCTAATGCAGGAGCAAATACCTAATACAATCCTCACTTTCGCTCCGATACGTCCATCCCTTCTTTATTTATCAAAACACAGTGTATCATCTAGGACAAAACTCGGGATTACAAGGACTATATTGCTTTCCCTTCTAGAAACACCAACCACAAATCCTAGCCCTCAAATTTCCAAATCTTAATTCCTAAAAGCACCATCCCTAACAAAGCCAAACCTCCTCCACCTAACATTTTCTCTTGTTGTCGACCACCCGGTGCCATGCTCACAGCCACGACCGTTGCCACATCTCTCTCTCTCTCTCTCTCTCTCTCTCTCTCTCTCTCTCTCTCTCTCTCTCTCTCTCTCTCTCTCTCTCTCTCTCTCTCTCTCTCTCGATCTCTCTCTCTCGACATCGCGCAGTCCCGATATAGCCAAGTTGGCATGACCTCAAATCGAAGTTGTGGAAGCCATGGACGAACTCGGGTTGAGGTCGTCTAGGGAGAATGACTTCAAATCAAGAACGCTGTAATTTGGAGGACATTTTCCGTAATAGACATGGACGTGGGGAAGTTTGTTTCTATCGCTGTTGTGGCACTAATGGAGTAGCAGTTTTTTTGCCACTTAAGCCGTCACATTAGGCAGTTCACTGAAAATTGGACCAAAAAATAGTTATACAAGCAAATAGAGCTATGTGTATTAGTCAGCCGCCTAAATTCCAATTTTTATTTATTTATTTATATAAACTAAATGTAGTGATGGCAAATGAAGAGTACAAGGATGCTCTCATGAAGACATTGAGTTGGTTTTATATAGACGATACTAACCACTATCTAATGGGCATGAGCTTTATATATGTAAGGTTAATTTTCTCATCACTAAAAGAATGTCAACCGATGTGATTACCTGGGCTTCCAATGTCATTTCTTTATGAGCTAATTCTACAACATAAAGGAGGTAGTAATAGTACTCTTTTGTGTAAGCCGTTTGCATGACACTTTTTCTTCTTGGGGGTAAACTGGCAATGCATAGAGAATTTCATTATTTTGTGCTCAATTCGACATTTCATGTCTGTCCCAAACTCTTTACTCATCTCATTCCTATTTTCTAGCTCACGAGAAAGTATGATACCTCATGTGAGACTTGTCGAAGGTTGAAGCTTCCAAAAAGAACTGTTCATCTCATTTACTATATAACACGCTATTAGTCGACTAGACAACGTTGTATGGTTTTGTCACCATCTTTTTTTATTTTTATCTTTGGGTATATGTACCCTTCTAAAACCTAACCCTTTAAACAGTGGAACTAATTATAAGGCGGTCATGACACAATCACAACCATTAGCAAGAACAGTATCCCATCCGATCGAAGGGGACAGAAAAATGTTGCTTGGTGGGGTTCCATCAACTGTTTGAGATAATCCGATGAGGCACGTGCATGTGTTAATACAAAACCGACAACTTCAACTGATGAACAAGTTAGAGAGTTGACGAATCGGTTCCACACAAAAGAAAGAAAGTACACTTGGCGATATTGACACCCAGATGATGGGACCTTGGAAAAGGACTTCTAGGGTTTCGGATGCTACCATATAAAGATAAGATCACAGGCTGAGCATTGGGTTGTGATGGTTCAGAGAGTGCAAATATTTAGCATGCTTGAGATAATTAGGGATTTCTAGGGTTTCTGGTCAATGGGTGAGAGATTTGGCAAATGGAAGAGGATGGTGAAGCAGAAGAAGGGGAAGCTCTACATCATGCGGGTGTGCATCTCCATGCTTCTTTGTTGGCATAAGTACTCTTGATTCCTGTTTTGCTAGTCCCTAGAAGGCCAAGGATGGTGTAAATTTCTCTCTTTTCGTTGGCAAATCAATCATCCTTTTCAGCTTTATCTTAACTTTTCTGTGATTTGCTTTGCTTGAATGTATCGTCTCGATTGATCTTTTGATTGAGAGAGGTCCTCCGCATGCTGCCCAAGTGCAACTGCTGTAGGTGTACGTGCGTCCATTATACACGTGGGCGAAGTTTAACGTTTTGCGGACTTTATCACAAAAGAAAAAGTTGTTTACGACGCTTTACACTGGGTTTACGACGGAATGAACATGTTTGAGAGTATTTACGAGCCTCAGTGGTATGCAGTCCTAGCCCTAGAGAACCATTTGACAAATCTGTGATTGAGGTTTTGATAGCTCTATCTATTGCTGTTATGAATATCCAACTTTAAGTAACGTAACGAGAATTCCCAAGCGATTCGGGCAGTCGATATTTGATTCGAAATATATGACATGATACAAAATGCTTTCTTTGGCGTGTACGAATGGGGAGGTGTCGTCGTGTCTTTGCTTGTTTCCCCCAAAAAATCAATTAGAAGAACTTGTCTGTTTGTCGGGACCAAAATAGATTCCATGTACGGCTCAAAATGTCTGAATTGTAAACTTTAAAATATGAAGATGAGCTTTACTTGAGTTGGATGGCATTAACATGGGGGTCGAGATTTTCCAAATAAGCAGGGTAGTCGCAAGCATTATATATTCGAAATCGGAAAAAAAAAGAAAGCAGAAAAATGGCAAAAACGACAATCATATAAAGACCCAAATTCACTCGAGACGTGAACTACGAAAGAGAGGGGGAAAATGGCTGTATATTCAAACTTTACATACAACGCAAAGCGTAATTATTCACTTTCCCGTTGAAATACAAAATATATTCCGAAATCAAGAAAATTTTGCGGAATAATAAATAAATTCACGTGCCAATATTTATCTATGTGAAAGTTTCATACGCCCAAGAACACGAAAATTGAAATACATGCGTCACAAGATTTATGAAAAGAATGAGTAAAGGTAACTTCAAATAGAACGATTTCGTCCGCAAGCGTGGATACAAGGGTAGATGGTTGGAGACTTGTCGATTAAAATTTTCAATCCATATCCCACTAAACAATAAAGGTTTAAAGTGTTCAATGAACATGTAATTTGATATTAAAATATTGTAACACGATGGTGAGGCTCGGACGTAATTTTAGTGCCAAGTATAGGATATCTATTAACTCTAGAGGACAATTCAAAACCAGAAATTTCTTGTCCATCGTAACACCACAATTTACTTCGTTTAGAAGCAACTAGCTTTCTCAACCATATAAAAAAATAACCTTGCAAAGAATAAATAGGTACTTCCTCCGCAAGCGATGAGGGATCATAGACGAATTTGATGCTAAAAATCATCACTGAAGATAGTCACAGAACTCTCACGGCTTTGAACATTTTTATGCTAATATGAGGTTGCGTTAAGATTTATGTGCAAGCGTAATAGCCCAAGCATGGACCGTCTAGGATGAGAGACATATCTGACATCTTAACCTTTCCATCCACGCTCTAATACCATTGACTGCAACCCTACTTGGGTCCGTCGCTAGCAAGATGTTATCCACTCCGGTCTCTGCTCACTTGTGCCTGCTTGACATGCCGTTCCTAAGGGTGAGAGAAACTTAAGATCGTCCAGCACTGATATCGAAACTCAGGTTACCAACAAGTTTGAACTCAATAGTTATTCGAAAAAGGATTGTTGTTACTTCGATCTAAGCTTAATATATGAGGAGAAGATTGTTGAGTTATCCCATGTTGGTTGCGAAAGAAATTAGCATCTTTTGGAATGAGAGAAATTTAAGATCATTAAGGATCTAACGATACTTTAATATAGGATTATAATGAGTCTAGACAACGCACTTATACCCTTTCGTTCTCCACCTGCAAAGGAACTGTTCAACCCGAGTGTGTGAGCCGTATTGCATAGCAGGATCTTGGACTGATCTTTTTTAAAGTGCCTTTGATGTTTTGAAGGGCGACTTGACCCACCACAATAAGAGCCTCATATCCGACCATGTCCTGAGATGCTGAGATTCTGAGGGGAGTAGTTGACACACGAAAGCTCAATCCCGGTCATGGCAGGACAAATCACAAGGCACAACAAAGTCACTTTCCCTCTGAATTGGCAAGGGAACAAGCTGATGTGTCTACCTTGTCATCTTCCGCCCCGGCGGGCCCCCTGCCTGCCTGCCCAATCCGGACCCGACATGTGTTGCCCTGCCTCATAGCGGATTGCTCTCCTTCCTGTCGCAGGAGCCTCGCTTGCTCGCTTCAGCTATTTAAATGGGTATGTAGAGTCCATGATCTAAGAGACAGATTGACTTGGCAAAGTGGAAAGCTTGAACCACATCTTCGGAGTCGCGCCCAACAAGCTTGTGAACTCGGGATGATGCACTTGATGCGCAAGCCGAAGCTCCAGGTGTGGCGGCAGTGCTCGAGGCTCGTGAGAGAGCGGTGGACTCGGCTCTACATAATATGGAGGTGCACTGCGATTCTTCTTCGCAGGGACGAGTGACTATCAGTTCTCTTCGGCCTGCCAGGGTGTGAGACGGGGCTCGATGCCGCGGGATCCGTGACAGTGAAGCTTCGACCAGGACCTCCAGATGGTGCTGCTAGCTCCGTGAGGCATGTCCTGAGACAATCGCCACTAGCGAAATGATGATGAGGGTAGAGATTTAGCTCTTCATTAGCAGAATTGTATAAGAAGCTCATAGCATGTGTAGCATATGTATATGATGTTCAATAGAAAAAACCCTCTCTCTCTCTCTCTCTCTCTCTCTCTCCGCGTCGTGTCGAACTGATCTCGCCGACAGATCGCGTGATTGCAAAAATCATATATTGAAAAGTTTTGATTAATGTTGTGGAATATCATCTACTATGTAAGAGTGCTCCGGTTGAAAATGTTGAATGAAGAAATGGAAAATCTTTGAAATTTTTGTGAGGAGAGGGAGGAGGAGCAGAAGAAGAAGAAGAACAGGAGGAGGAGGAGGAGGAGGAGGAGGAGAGGTTATTTAGAAGAAGAAGAAGAAGAAGAAGAAGAGAGGCGGAGAGGTTATTTAGGTTGAGTGACGATAGGTAGACCGAATAGCCAGGCCGAATTACTACTCCGACTGAGCTGGCTTCATTTGGGAACAATCACAATTGTTCCCTTTGAGCTGCAGAAGAGGGGCGTCGTGCCCCAAATTTAGGGGACAACTCCGCTTGTTTTTTTGCTTGTCTTTCCCTTTTCTCCTCTTTATGCTTCTTCATTCTTCAACCCTAAAAGGCCTTCATAGATATAGGCAAACCTTTTTTTTTTTTTAAAGGTGTTGGTACATGATTTTTGGACTCGAGGGAAATGATTTATCATAATCCAAGTGTCCTCGACAATTTACATTGAAAGGCACATAATTAAATTGTAAATTTGTTGTCATTGCTGTGGATAAGCATGATCGGTTCCTCTATTCAACAATTAAATTGTAAACTTTACTTGTACAAACAGTAGGTTTGTCCGGATACAACTTGACCTCCATATCTACAAGACCTTATTTCTATGTGCCCGGCCCTAGGTGCCCGATTGACATACTTGGGAACCTGGTGCACCAGCCTGGGTTACGGCGACGCACACGCACAAGACCCTGTGTTCAGCTTCAAGGTCCCAAGTTCGGTTGTCAGGATCTCGAGTTTGGGTGTCGGGAATTAGGTTAGAGATGTGGGTGCAGATTCTGGGTTGTGGGTTTAGGACGATGGATTATGAATGAGATGGTTGGGGACCCGTGCTTAGGTTGTAGGGATCCAAGCGATGGGACCTAAGTCCAAGGCATGAGGACTTGAGTTTGGGCCACATGGGTCTCAAGTGTGACCATCTTATCTTAGCCTTGGTTCGGGTGCTAGGCTCCTAGATAATTTAGTTGGGCACTTTGATCTGGACATGCAAGACGACTTTTTAGTGAGGAAGATCAAGCTATATTCTGAAATATAATTTATAATTTTGTAAAGAGGATGTCATTTTCTCAAACTTAAGCATAGATACACTATTAATTCGTTTTTTAAACATTCAAATGCTGAAAAATGAGGAAGTTCATTTTATATGGTTACTTTTTCGCAATGCAAACAAAATTAAGATGACCTGCAATTAACAATTTTTAATTTTGCTTAATCTAATTCTTATGGCCTACTGAAGTACACATTTTTTTTTAAGTCCAAAACTTCTGGAACTTATTACAATATTCAAATGATAATATGTGGATTCTCATATAATCTTATAATCTTTTCAAAATAACCTGAAATTTGAATAAAATTTTAAGTTTTTGCGAGAAAGTCAAAAAGTAATTTTACTTTTATTTAACTGTAAACAAATAGGCAATTACGATGAAATGTGCCGACGCATTTCTTAAATACACATACGAAAGAACTACCAGCTAAGATTTGTTCTATTGTCAAAAATACATCACATTTCATAAGATGTTTTAACAATTTCTCTTGCAATTCACAATGGAATACCAATTGCAAATACCATCCGATTTGCTTACCCTAGCATTCAATTAGTCAATAGATAGTCTAGGTTATAGCGCCTTGCCTTTCCACCCCCACAAACCATTTTTTTTTATTCCGAGAAATTTTAACTTTTGCTTTCAAACATACAAATCTAAAATTGTTCCGAAAGTCGCCACCAATAATTTCTTAAGTCGGTTGGGAGTCTAAAATGTTAGGCATGAAAATAAGGGTTGAATCCCACCAGCAATGTGGAAACATTTATACTGAACATTCCCATACTCTCATTTGTCACTACTTTTTCCTCAATTTAGAAATTGGGGACATTATCTTGCTTAAGAATAACATGCCCGCATCAAACATCAACATAGTTCTGTGTGGATAGCCCGGCAATACTTAGGAAAGGAAAAGAAGATGGAGAGAGAGAGAGAGAGAGAGAGAGAGAGAGAGAGAGAGAGAGAGAGAGAGAGAGAGAGAGAGAGAGAGAGAGAGAGAGAGAGAGAGAGAGAGAGAGAGAGAGAGAGAGAGAGAGAATATGAATTGGCATTGAACCTATGAGAATTCTAGAACAACAGTCGTATTTATAAGATTTTGTGAAATTATGTCAACTGTTCTAAAAGTTCAAATTGTTAGATATAGACGTGATTTACTATTTAATTACTCTAACACTCTCTCGTCTAGTCTAGCCTTTTTATCTAGTACTAAGTTTGGAAATATTAGGTTGTGCAAATGGAAGTTCAAAAAGGACAAAAGAAAAGGGCTCTCTCGATGATCCATGGACTCTACCGAGTCCTGATTGTCCATGAGTTCTTCATGACGCATGGGTCTCTTTTGGGCCATCAGAAGAAGCACCAATCAGCTTCCCAAAGGAGAATCCACACACTCTGGGCCATTCAGACACGTAGAAAAGCCGCAAACATAGTCCACCAGTTGGCGAAAAAGGGTATCCAGAAGGAAGGAGAAGGGCTGATCGAGTGAGCAGGGACTGTGGGAGGTGAAATTCATGGACATTTCTTGACGTTCCTGAATGCTGCTCCCGTCTAGTGAGGTGAGCAATTTCATCACATTTAGGACATGTTTAGTAACGTTTATGATTCCCTATTTTACTGTTATTTTATTCTCCGAGAGAGAAAAGACATGTTTGGTAACGTTTATGATTCTCTAATTTTTTTTGTTATTTTACTCCCTGAGACAAAAAGGACAGAAATCCGTTTGTTTCTTTCTTTTTTTTGTTCCCTGGGAACAAATCAGTAGCCAAGAACATAAATAAGACGTAAAGAAAAAGCAGCTTCTTCGTTTCCGAGAACAAAAAGAGAAACAATGTCATTTTAGAAAAATAAACTCAGTATAACTTAATACTCGTTTTTACAACCATGAGTCTACCGTCCCCACTGTCGACGCTTACCGCAACCGATACCGCCGCTCCCTGCCGATCGCCAATCATCACTCACTGCCCCCGGTATTTTTTTTTCAAATTTAAAAAGCGCAAGATTATGATTTCACTTCCAATTTTTCCTCTGTCAAAAAATTTATATAATTTAAATCGGAAAAAAAAATTAAGAATATATATTTTTAGGGTCGTACCAAGAATTTTTGTTCTTTTTCTTTTTAGGGTATATAAATTTTGTATAGTAACAAAACGCGTTCTAGAATAAATTATTTCTAAAAAGAAATTGTTCACTAGAGCATAAATGTTTCCATTCGCACCCTTCTCATTAGCAATTGGCGAAGGATCGCTCTAGGGTCACCGAAGTTCGTTTTGGGGACGTCTCTAGGCCCGGAAGTGGGATCTATGCTCACTGTTCAGGCCGCCCTCTCTTGACCCGTCCATGCTCGATGCTGTTGGGAATATGCAATAGAAGCCTAATATTATTACTTGGGGATATAGCTAAGAGGGAGCCTAAATTCAAACTTGTTAGACCTACCTTCACTCAAAATATAGTCAGACATAGCATAAAAGGGAATGGGTACGGCCATTGATGTAGTACATCTTCCTTGCTGCTTAGTGTAACGCCCACACAGATTGAGCAACCACCATTGGCAACTCCCTGCATAATGAAATTGAAGTAATTCAGGCATCACAATAAAAATTTTGAGTTCAATTTAACGGGCAATCTTCGAATTTGACTAGCAGCTGGTATGCTTCTTCTGAGCATTACCAAAGAAAATGTGTCGGTGTTGGCTGTTTCTTGCTTTCCCTTCAACTTTCTCACATTTTCTTCTCCTTAGGCGCTGATGTGCTCCTTGTGGGGAAGTGAGATTCAAAATTGCCTTCTTTATCACTTGAAAGCCTTCCTCTTCTCTCAAGCCTCTTGTACTGCAGAAAAGGCGGGGAACACACTCTTAAAGTCCTTCAATGAATAAAAATACTTGAAGTCCATGTTATTTCTATGGTGTGAACTTGAAATTAGTGTGGCATCCTACACCATTCCGATCACCTTGAGAAGGAAGGGAATATTTTTATCAACTTTGGGATAATATGTTGAGTAAATGGTGACGGTGAAGTCAGCGACCTCTTTTGGCTTCAGATCTAACGCGAGGACAACCCCGGCTTGCACAGTTGTTCTCTGTTATTTAAGCAACACAAACAATTAAGTACTCGAAACTGTAGAACATGGCTGCATGCATTTATTCTGCGTGCTGTTAGTGGCATTCGGGATATATAGGCAACAGTTCTGTGCTTTTTCTTTTTCTTTTCCGTAAATATAGGCAAGATGGCGACATATTCTATTGTCGCCATTACTCTGATCTTGTCCCATTGTTAGACTATCATCAACATGTGAAACAAGATTTGTTTGAGGTAGAAATTGAAAAAGGAAAAGAAAGGGTGTCACTTGCTGAATGTGCATAAACAAAATATGACATTCTGACGTTGGATTGAAGAAAAATGCGAACTTATAATCTCCGTACAGAGTAGTTCAGGTATTGTTCATCTTTTTGTGCACCACACTGGTAATCTGCAATTGTAGAAACGGTATAAAGCATGACGTCCAAGTTGAGAAGACTCTCAAGTCTTTAATAGTATTGTTGCAGAACTTCAAACCATACACCTTGAACTTAGAAAAGCTCTTGGTGTTTCCACTCTTCTTCTGTTTTAGCAACAGAGAAATCCATGGGTTTGCTGTCATGGGACTGGCGGTCAATGAGTTCTTTGTGATCCTCATCTGGCATTGTGTCATCCGTGCCAAAATCAGCGCCTATTGTTCCTAGTCTGAAAAGTAAAGCAATGTGAGTGATAGACATATCTACTGAACCCAAAAAACCTGGGAGCTTATCTCATGGAAGATAGTTAAAATGATGAGCTCTCTTTGTATGACTTGGCCTTCTGGTATGCACGAGAATTTAGTTTTGAAAAGATGAAAAAATGGGCTGGGGACATCAAAGATAGGGTCTCTTTAGCAAATACAGCGCCAAAAAGTTAAAAAAAAAAAAAGGCCTTTTGAAGACTAGTGTCAAGTAGGAAAAACTTACATTTTTGAAGCACAAATAACAAGTCTTTTTGATTGCGCCTAAACTAAAAACAGTGGCATAACTATACTTATCCTTTTAGAACCATTTCAAGGTTACACTCAGGACTCATTCCCAAAAGAGAGCTTGTGAACAAGTAAAAAAACTGAGGGCAGTTACATAGTTGAGGGAAGCAGACTGCAGAGTGCAACAGTTCAAGAGATTAATGAAATTCCACCTTACCAAGGATCAATCAGCAAACATGTCATTCTGATTTTCCGTTAGATATGATGGACGATCAACTCCTGCATCTTGACAGTGCACCTAATTCTTTCCCCTCGAAATCAAAAGACAATCACATTGAAGTCCTTTCTTCTTTCACGAACTTGGCAAAATTGCAAATTGCTCTTGCCAAAAGCTTTGGCGAAAATATCAATCAGATATCGCCATGGAAGAGAAAGACTACCTGAACACAGCAATAATCAGTATGACCAATTGAAGTCATAGAACAAGAAAAATCTGAGACAAGAGTGGATACAAGAGAAATCGAGTCTACATGAGGTCCACGACATAGACTTAAAAATGCTAATGATTGATTTAGGCTCTGTTTGTTTCACGGAAAATATTTTTCCGGAAAATATTTTCCTCAATTTCTGGTGTTTGGGGGGTGGAAAATAAATGGTCAACGGAAAATGTTTTCCGGTCAACAAAAAAAAACCTTCTAAAACTAAGGAAAATGATTTCCTCTTTTTGGGAAACGGAAATCATTTTCCTCATTTGCTTCTTCCCTTCCTCTTTTCGTTTGTCGCTCGCACTCCATGACCTTGTCCATCGCCATTTCAATTTCAGCCAAACACCGGAAAAGGAAGTCATTTTCCTGGAAAATGATTTCTTGGAAAATATTTTCCAGAAACACTTTATTTTCCGTGAAACAAACGGAGCCTAGTTATAAAAAGAAACGACAACAAAGACTACCGCTTTGTTCGTTAATCCTGCCTCACACAAACGCATTTCTTTTGCAAACATTGTTGTCACAAGGAGACGAAGAACAAGTCAATTGTCGAACAAACAAAATGAGCAAGACAACCTTCGAGTGATCAAAATGGAGAAGTCAGTCATAGATTAGACTCCCAGTCCAACTATAATAAGACCTCTTTTAAATGTCAAACATTTATTCGATTGCTTAAGATGGTGCTCAAAATTGGCAAAGGATTTACCTGAGAACCTCTGAAAAATGGCTGAACACCAAACCAAGAATGTCAATTGTTGTCAAATGCTACCAATAAGATCACTTTCACTATCGTCCCTTGGAGCTTGACGGGTACTTGACCCATAGTAATTCCTCTTTCGAAGTTCAAATGGGGTGCTCAATAGGTCTAGATATCACCTGATTTTATGAATTAATCAGTCAGTCGCATGTAGCATGTGAAAAAGAAAATAGCTACATATTTTATTGTCACCATTCATACCCTTGATTTGCTGTGCAGATCTTTATTAGAACCTCCGATTCCCTGGGAACAGATTGAGATAAAAGTTGAATATTAAGGGAAGCAAACTAGAAGCCATTGTCCAGAGAAACATTTCATCAATTCATGTATGAGAGTATTCCAGAATCATCGGACTGTGCACACACTTTGCTCCTTGTGAAATCAAATAAACAGATTGCACACTATAAATCTACAGCATGAGTCACGAGCAAGATTTAACGAGCATGGAGTATGAATTTTCTTCATTTTTCTCGCATGTTTTGAAATAAAGCGATGCTTGCAGACCCTCTAAATACCTGCATCCAAGGATATGTCCAAACCTTTCAGCGATCTGTCCATGTCCCCCCAATCAAATCAAGTATCGAACACAATTTGAAAATCATTTTTCTTCAAGTATCGGAACACAATTTGTATGACTTGGCCTTCTGGTATGCATGAGAGTTTAGTGTTGAAAAGATGAAAAAAATGGACAGGTCACTTCAAGAAAGGGTCTCTTTAGCAAGTGCCAGCAGCTTTGCCCTAAGCTTAGTTTCATGAAACTGCTTTTTCAAGGCTAGTTCCAAGTGGGAAAAACTTGCATTTTTGAAGCATACATTGTGAGGTTTAAACACAATTGTCATGAACAATTTTGCACACAGAGGTTTCAATAGGGGTATAAGCTTAAAGATGAGGGGCGGCATGGTCTTTAGCCCACTTGAATTTGATTCTAGCCCAAAGATAGAGGGACAAACTGAGAGTAGATTAGTAAAATCTTACTTATTTTGCTCGCATGATTTCTAGAAAACGTAAGCAGTAGAAATCAAGAAGACAGAAGGGTTAAAACAACTTATGAAATACAGAGCAGCAAAATGCGGCGTGACATTGTTTCCATGAAGACGACATGCTGCTGCTCATGAAATACAGAGCATGATGATCCAAACCAAAATGCAATCGAAATAGAAGCCACCGACCCCAAATACAAAAAAAAAAAAAAAAAAAATCCATATGACGCCAAACAGAAGTAGACAAATTGAGAGATTCTCTAGAAGCACGAACAATTCAAAATCAAGAAACGCAAAAGCATTAACCACGCTGAACTCAGTGTACATTGTCCTCTCTCCATTACAAAATCACACCGCAAGCCCTTGCGCTCCAAGCAAGAAGGAAGCAGAAAATGAGGAATCCAGAAACAGAGAGAGAGAGAGAGAGAGAGAGAGAGAGAGAGGGGACGCACCAGTCAAAAAGGCGACTTAGGCCTCCCCGCAAGAAAGAGAAGAGAAGAGAAGAGAAGAGAAGGGCGTTTGCAAAATTAGGCCTCCCGAGAGAGATCTCTCAAGCAATGGTGTCTGCAAAAATCGTGGTGGTTTTGGCTAGGGTTAATTAATTCATGTCCCCCCAAATCGCAACAAACAATCGAGAATTATTCATATGAAAATCTGGGGAAACAAGGTCCCCCACATACCTTCACCAAGGAAAGTCATGAGATATGTGGGGGATATGAGCAATCTTGTACCAGTCCTCGCCTCCATCTCTTTTGCACCTCTCCTCCAATTCTGGGCATTCGGAGATTCTTAGGTGAGCAAGGGATGCCAGCCTTCGCATTCCTTCGGGTAATGACGTCAGCGAGGGGCACCATGAGATATGAAGCCGTTGAAGTGATTGAAGGTCCCCAATTTGCTCTGATAATTCCTTCAAATTCTCGCAAGAGGAAATACGGAGGCTCTCTAGAGCGCTGGCCTGTACAAGCCACTGCGGGAGAGATTCGAGTTTGGGAAGGAAACTGAGGTACACGGAGCGGAGACTGTGAAGAAGCCCTCCATGGAAATCTAAGACGTTGTCGCCGCATTCGTCTTTGGATACATCCAGCTCCTCACAACTCCCAATACGGAGATCCACGAGGCTTGATAGATGTCGCATTCCAAATGAGAGGGAAGTTAACCGAGGACATACTGCGATGCAAAGAGCTTCAAGTGAGGTGAGGCTTTTCAAACACTCCTCGGGTAAATATTCTAGAAACTCCATGCGCTGGATATTCAGACGCTTCAACTTGTTGAGGCCAAATATCTGTTTTATCAACGCTGAGTTGGACCCCTTAAGGTACAAGTCCTCAAGATATGGAGTTGGTGGCATGGCTTTCAACTTTTCACAACGCCCAATAGACAAATACGATAGGCTAGGAAACGATGCCGTCGACGTGGATGAATAATCTGACCCGATGTATTCCAATTCACTCATCCCATAAATCTCTAAAGACTTGAGGTGAGGTAGTTGGAACAGTGGAGGGAGATGCTTACATCTTCCGCAACCTAAAAAGCCTACCTTTAACTAAATTGGGCAAGTACAATGCAAGTTCATCCATCATCCACCTTAGATAGCTCACATCTTTATATCCATTTATCGTCAACTCCTGCAAATTTGAGTGCGGCCTCAGTCCATCTAATAGTACTTCATCTCTAACCTTGATCATCGCATCATCAGTATCAAAATATCCCCACTCAAGTGCCAAAGATTCCAAAAAACGCTTCTCCATCAAGTTGGCAGCCTTGGATTATGGTACTGCATCCGCCACACTTCCCAAATTCTCAATGCAAAGGCTTCCCCGAAGGTTGTTAAGCCCATTTAGATCCCCAAGTTTGCAATAGTTCTTAGCAAGAGCTTTATTTTTGGGTAAAATGAAGCGTTCTAACCTATGCAAAAAGCCCAATTGCTCAAGCCCGCGTGGCATATAACTAATACTCCGACAACCATGTATGTCTAGATTCCGAAGGCTCACTAACTTCCTTATGCCACTTGCCAATTCTTCAAGAGATCCACAATTATTGAGAATAAGTGTTTGCAAATTCTGCAATCTCGTGATGGCACTAGGAAGCCTTTTGAGTTTATTATTATGAGAGAGATCGAGATATGTGAGATGCTTCAATTTACAAATAGACCTCGGCACCTTCTTGACATATGTGCCATGGGAATTGAAGACGCGCAACCTCTTGAAACTTTGAATGAGTTTGCGTAGAATTGCTTCATGCATTGGTTTTCTTTGTTCCATATACCCACGTCTAGTAGTAGACAGAAATGTTCTAACTGCACCTGCTTTCAAGCGTGAGATTGGAAGCTTACCCATCAAATCGGAAGTTGAATCATATGATATATGACGAGTTTTTTTATGTATGGATTTTGTGCCATCCCATGCCACTGAGCACTCAGTCCCTACTACCATGCATGCTAGATCATGCATCAAATCATGCATCTTGCAGGTCTCCTCATTCGTGATTGGATCTTTCTTAAAATCTTGAAAGAAGTTACTCCAAAGTAGTTCCACGAAATACCTATGGGCAATGTCTTCTAAATGCTGATTTCTATGCAATGGTAGGATAAATCCTTCTGCCATCCAAAGATCGACCAAAGTCTGCTTTTCTATCTCATAGTCTTTGGGGAACAATGAACAAAATGCGAAACATTGTTTCAAATGCGAAGGAAGATGGTCATAACTAAGCTTAAGAATTAATTTTATGCCATCTTCCCTTTGACACACATCTGGGAGCTCATTTTCTTTGAATTGCGACCATTCGTGCTTACTTTTCTTAAAGAGTAAACTCCCAATAGTTCGAACAATCAATGGAACCCTGTAGCACTTCCTAACAATATCTTTAACAATAGCTAGCATGTCAGGATCTTGTATCTCCTCTTCATTATAACAAGCCATTTGCATTAGTAATTTAAGAGAAGCACTTTCTGATAAGCCCCCAAGAAGATGAGGCGTAGCAGGGCCGGTGATCTCCGCAACCGAAAGAAGGCGTGTAGTTATAAGGATCTTGCTTCCTCTAGCACCTCCCAATAATAAAGTTTTCAAGCTCAGCCATGTTTCTCATTCTGTAGTCCACAAATCATCTAAAACTAAGAGGTATCTCTTTCCATCAATCTCTCCCCTTAGTTCACTTTGCAACTGATCCATCGTAACCTCGGTTGGTTCTTTCTTCTTTGCACAAGCTATCATATCCTTCACTACTTTTTTCTTGTCAAAGTTATCAGAGACACAAACCCACATTTTCAAGTTAAACTGTTTACTAACCATCTCATCATTATACACACACTGAGCAAGAGCTATTTTTCCAAGCCCCCTAATACCAACTATTGGAAGAATGGAAACGTCCTCTTTCACGTCTGAACCCAATAAAAAATCTATGACTATCTTCTTATCATCATCTCTCCCTATAATATCTCCCTCACGTATAAATGAATGCGTCTCTTCTCTCCTCCTCCACTCTCTCTCGGGGCACTCGTTCAATTGGAATCCCCTATCAGCCTTAATGGCTTCTATTCTCTCCCTTACTGCTCTTAGTTTGTAACTCATCTTCAGTTTAAAAGCAAGCTGGTTTGAACTTGAGAAAAATGTCCTTACCTCCTCCATCATTTCATTGTGGCCCCTCAGTTCTCGTCGCATAGCTTCTATATTGAATTCTTCAAGCACATCCTGTGCATCATAGAATGCTTCTTTTAGATTATCAACCCAAACTCGAATTTCACGACTCCGGTGATATTGCTCTTCTGCATCGTCCAGTACAGCCTGAAGCACGGAGATGGTGTCCCTGAGCTTCTCAATTTCCTGCTCGATGCCCCTTAACTTTCCAACCTGTTCTATTGCTTGAGGAACCACATTAGCAACAATCTTTCCAGCAATACTAGCGATGACAGCTTCTGCCATTTTTGTTCTCTCAGCTCTCTGTGGATCGGAAGATATTAATCTAGTCGTCCAAGCCTAGAGACTTCTCATGACATGTATAACAAACAAGTTAATGTTGAAGCTCACCTATGACTGGAAAATCGAAAGCTTGATAAATCTAATTATCAACTTCTATGAATGACTTGACCTATTATAGATAGGCATTTTGACCATCCATGCAAGTCTAAATAAAACATTCGGGATGTCGCGTCCAATGCCCACAAGAACACTTAAATTTTTTCTAAGGCTTCATTCTTTGCCTTTTTTTTTTTAGGTCAAAAGATGACCGATCATTCTTTATATTCTTGGGATGAATTCAATGTATGACAGAGTAGGTTACAAAGTTTATGTTATAAAATAGTAGTTTGCTTTGATTCGGGTTCTTTGAGATAGGGATTCTTTTTACGTATCTTGCAATGCATATTGGTATAGGGATTCTTTATGTGAAAATAGAAAGTTTGTGCTTAGGTAACATAAATGGATTTATTTAAAAAAGTATACATTCTGATACCAACACTACGCCACTCAACTCAAAACTCTCCTTCATATTGTCAGGTGACATTATTGCTATTATTCTACTAAAACAAAACAACTGATTAGGGAAGTTCATTCTCCTTGCTAATCTCTCAAAATTATTTGCTTCCTATGTATGAACACTTCTACATATTTTTTCTCCCTTTATTGTTTCCTGTTCTCGAAATAAATAAATAATAAAAACTGCCTTCAAGCTCTGCTCCCATACTAGGCAATTCCAGAACCTGCACATTCATGCAATGTAAAGTCTTATATTTAGGGATTTAAAAAATATTCCCATGCAGGGACAAAATGACGACATACCCCTCGCTTTTTCTGGCAAATACAATATATAAACCGTCTCTTACTTTGTCAGTTTCCTATTATGATCATATTGATTAGTTTGGAATCCTCCATTTAATTCATATTTATAGCTTTTCTATAACAATTACTAGAACACAAGTCACCTCTCTTGAGTTTTTAGCTTGGCTCTTAATCTGAGCCATCCAATTTAAAATAAACGGTCCAGATTGATCCACGTCAGCTTTGTAAAAGAGGGAAAATTTTTTGGGTGAGAATTTTAAAATTTTGAATTTATCAATCTGAGCCGTCCATTTTTGAATTGGATGGCCCAGATCTCTTATGTCACCCCTGACATGGTTACACTATGTCAGGGGATCCGGATCCCTTATTTCTACCCCCTAGCGTAAACTTCTTCTTATTCAGCTCTATTCAATGAACACGATCAAATCTTCACTGAATTTCCTGTTTGATCATACCATTAGCTTGCCTCCATCTTGTAGTCCAAATTTATTTTTGCCTCTTCTATTAATGACTAATGAACATAATGACTAATGAACAGGCTGTTCTTATTTCCTTTATTTAGATTGCAACAACGTTTATTATTATTTTTACATATAAAAAATGCATCGACTATTTATTTTATCATGATAATAGTCGTTTGTTTTTCATACGATGTATGACTGGTCTTCTCCTGAATTTCCTGTTTGATCATACCATTTGCCTCCATCTTGTAGTCCAAAGTTATTTTCGCCTCTTCTATTAATGACTAATGAACAGGCTGTTCTTATTTCCTTTATTTAGATTCAAATTCGAACATTGCAACAACATTTATTATTCTTTTTACAGATAAAAAAAATGCATCATCTGTTTATTTTATGATGATAGTAGTCGTTTGTTTTTCATACGATGTATGCCTAGCTTCTCCTGAATTATTTATTGTTGAAACATGCTCATCCTCCCACCAGTAATAGGATTGGTATTAATCATTATTTTCTCAAATGCTTTCTTGTCTATGCATGACAATCCTTTACCCATAACTCAATGAATTCTCACGCATTGTTTGTTTCATAATGCATAAATATATTATTCCCTTACACAATTTCCTAAATTTACTAGCAATTGTCATTATCGAGTACTTGTTATAGCTTATTCGCATGAGCATTTGCCTCCGAAATAGAAAAACAAGCCTTTAGTTGTTTTGATGATGCTTGTGAAAGTGCAGAGCTTGAAATCCACTACGGGAGGTGAACCAACATGAGCTGTTGAAGATAGGAATTCTCATCGTCCAAGCACATTATGCAAGATGAGGCCTAAATCAATATGCACATGGGACCCCACAGAAGTCCGGTCCGAGGTCTGTGATTTGATTGTCTAAGATTTTACGTGCTTCTAGAGTTTACTGGTCTAACATGCTTGCAAAGGCAACGAAAATGCTGGTGAAAATAAATATCAAATCTCGTAGTTCATGAAACAGTAAATCGATGCACGCAAAATGAAAATTATTTAAGGGCGAAATTACCTGGAGTACGGGCGATGCCAAAGGACCGAATTCGACAGCGGCGGGCCTGGATGAAACGCGAGCAACAAGACAAGAAATAGTGAAGAAATGGTTCATGAGTGGTGCCTCCATCCATCCCTCGTTGCACATTATATAGAGAAAGAAAAGAGGAAGATTCCTTTCTTGGTTGCACACAACAAGGAAACTTGGGAATTGATCCCTTTTCTTTGCCTCCTCACTTATCATTAACACAAGAAAGGGATTTCTTTGCATTCCATTCTTGCAAATGGGGTCAACTCTGATTACTTTCCTTCGTTTGAAGGAATGGCCCTTTCATATTGCTTTGGGACCGCTGCTGGCACTGCTGCCTTCTGTTTGGTTCGCTGGTTCTTAATTTGCTTTGATTTTTGCTGATTGCTGTTGGAGAGTCAGATAGGGTCTGTCCTATGCTGATCTGTTCTTGTCCTTTATATTTTTTTGGATTGGTTGCTCTTCTTTGTAGCTTTCTCGCCGTAACACCCTTGCATCCTTTGGGACACCCCCATGTGTCTTTTTGGGCTCTCGGATGGTTTCGGGCTTTGGTTGTACTTTGATTTTGGTTAGTCTAATACAATTCTTACCTTACCAAAAAAAAATTTTTTTTTTGGCTAAAAACGAAATGCTTGAGTTACAACCCAAAACATTCGGCAAGTAACTGATTTTCCCAGAAATCTGGCAACGGTTAAGTTCGTTTCAAAAGGGTTGAAACACCATATTTTTCAGATTGGATGGTCTCCCCAAAACCCTTTTTCTTTAAGCGCTAAGGATATAATATCTAATCAAAGTTTTTTCTTTTCATTTTCCATATTATAACCACAAATACGTTGATTTTAATAATTAGCTTCTCTTTATGGTATTATTATTATTTTTCCACACAATTTGATTGAGTGTTACTTACATATTCTTTTTCCGTATTTTGTTAATGATATTTCCTGAATTCATGAAATTAGGCATTGCCTTTCTTTTTCTTTTGGTAAGGTATACTTATGCGCTAGTTTCAATGCCCATTGGTAGGCCAAAGCTACATCTTACTGTTCATTATGGTATTAAATATTTTGCTGGACATTGCAAAATTATAATTTAACAAATAATATGACTATGACATAGTGTTAAATATGCATTTTAGATTCTTTTTTCTTTTGGTAAGGTGTACTTATGCGCTTGTCTTTCAAGAGATGATTTTGCTAGAAATTTTAGTAACCCCTGGGTTGTGGACCTCATGAATTTTGAGCATCGTGGTTCTATGTCAGTAAATGCACTTTTTTCTTCTTCTATATTAATTGCATAACTGCAATGTTATGCCAGGATTTTATTTTGATTTTATTTGAATTCATAAAGATCCATCCCATGATCTATGGCCTAGAGTCTTCCCTTCCCTAGGTTGGAGTATGCTACCAAGATTCGAATCCGATATTGTTCCGGAAGTGACCACCAATCATTTTTCAAATCGATTGAGAATCCAAAATGGTAGGCATGAAAATAGGGGTCGAGTCCCATCAGCAATGTTTAAATATTTATTCTGCATATACCCCGTGTTCTCAATTGTCAATGCATATTCCCCAATTTAGAAATTACGGCCATCCCTTTCGTAGAAGAATAACATGTAGGCATGGAACATCAACATAGATTTCTGCGAACAGCCCGGCCCGTGATCCGAACCCGTGAAGCTCAGCCCAATGTCTCTCCGTCTCTTCCACACGGCCCTATTAGAAGAAGCACCAATCAGCTTCCTAAAGGGTAGGAAGAGATGTAGAGATGCAGCCAAAGACTGATTCAGTTCTAAACTCGTATGTTCCAAATTACCTCAAGATGTAAGCCAAGTAACGGTTTCTTGCCAATTGTCTATATATTTAAGTAATTGAGGCTGCCAAATCTTTCGGAAGCACCATGTCGCTCGTGGTCAAGTGGAACTTAAACCCGATTAGAAATTTTCCCATCCGATTGAGACTTCTTGTTTATCACTTTAGGTCTTGCATGAAAGCCGTGTTTTCATGTGACATGGCCTATGGAAGATGTAAATGATTTATAGCCGTAATATTTATTTCGTTTCATTCGTTTACATCATCTTAATTCGTGTCTGCATTCGCACAACTGAAATATATAATACGGACATAAAGATTATCGCGAGCCTAGACAACTTCCATGAACTGCAAACATTCTTGCTTCTTGTGGTCGACCAAAGTGAATACCACCTCAACATTGCCCGACAATGTGTAGTTTACAAAGAAAGTTACCACACATCGTATCGCTTCAGTCCACAAGAAGGGGAAGAAACATGGCTCTGTGCTAATATCAAATTGTGCATTTAATGAATAAGCTTCGTTTGTTTTGCCAAAACTAAATATTTAAAAAATAATTTTCCTGAAAACGATCACACGAATCACATCAAATCGTGTCATTAAAACTATTATCATTACCGACGATAATTTATGTCTAAAGATTTGCGTAAATGAAAAAAATAATTTTCATTCATTCATTTTTGTCGGCAATAAAAGCGTTCATTTTTTGAAAAATGTTTTTGAAATCACTCATTTTCTAGCAAAAAAAGTGAAGCTGTAACAATGAAACTCATACACTGTAATATCATACTACAACTTTTTTTTTTTTCCCTGTTTTCGAATACACAATAACTTTAATTATTCAGCTACAATGAAACAAAATTGCATCAGACAACTGAACATCTTACATATGCTAGTAACTCCCGAGAAAGCGGTTTTCCGCCATACACGGGATATTTTGATTTCCCTGGAAAAAGGATCGTTCGAGAATCCTTCGCTTTTTAACTCCGACCTCCCATGGAAGCAGTAACCAGATGTCACTCGTGTTGAAACTTCGAGCCTAGGCCACAGAGCTTTGCAAACCTACCGGGAAAAAAATTAAGCTCCTGCACTTGCTTGTATAGACTAATTATTTCACCAGATAAAACAGCTATTTATGAATATCTTATATCTTTCATTAGATTACTATCCTCACTGTTTATCCTCATCAAAATTTTCAGCAAAGACGACACATTGATTTGCCCTCGCTTAGTGGGACATTAGCATCAAAGGCGTCACTTTTGAATCATGCTACTGTGATGCAGATGACTTTGTTGGTATGGTACCATCTTATGCTCCTACAGATGCTCACCTGGAGTGCCTGTTGACCTAGCAGAACTTGGATCATCCTCAGCAGTTTTTCTTGGGACCTGCCCGTGCTTGGTTTGGCCTCCCTGCAGACCACACAAAAGCAGATTCTTAGGCTCATGTGATCATAATAGCAGGAGTTATCTATCATGGCCAAGCAAAATGAACTAGAACAAAATAATTTCCTATTAACGACTTTTTTAAGCTGCGAATATATTTTCCTGTTCGAATGTTGCTGGTTTATTTATACTCTTCTGGTGAGGAGATGATAATTGCTGGTTTCTGCTGTCAAAGTTCTTCCTCAGACAGCAATGATCACTTTCATCATTCTAGTTAGCATGTAATTTAACTCAGATACTACCTTCCAGCTTCTTAGTGCAATCCACAATGTACCATGAGAGTAGAGACCCCTTCCTCAAGTGCTATCTCTCAAGAGTTCAAATGTTGCCTTACCTCACAGAAGGGAATCAATCACTTACTTTTTGCTTTAAAGTCTTTTATTTTTTCTCCAGGCTTTTCTGGGGCAGGGCTTATTAAGGGAAGGAGCAATAGAGGTCAATCATGACAGGTTATCACAGTTTTAATCCACCAGTTTAGGTCATGTATTACTACCCTAAATTTTCAGACTCGCCAGAACCACACAAAATTATTATTTCACATCCTGTTAAGTTTTGTAGTAACGTGTAGCAATTTGCTCCCAAATACAAATTATGTACCAACTTGACAACTAAGTTCAGTAACAATGGAGGAGAAAATAAGTGCGCATGGGCTTAGTCACTACTAACTTCTAGCAGTCTGCTGAGCTACTAATGTCCCAATGAGAAGTCAGATGAGCAAGGGACTTTTGGCTTTTAATGGCCCTGAATACAGGCAGATGACTCATTTTCAAGAATTTAGTTTCCTAAATCACTCATATTCTAGAATCTTTGTTTATCTCCTATATCCTTGATAAGTTCAAAGAAAGCTCAAATTGGCAGTTCGCTCTACTTGGTCCTTGAGTGAACAATTATAACCGAAGCTTGATTTTGAGAACTCTTCTAAGTTCAGATTAATTTATCCTGTTTGAAAAGAGAACCGTTAACTTACAGCTCCTTTATGGATGTTCAGTCTCCGAAGCGATGGAGCCCGTGCAACTGATGCAGCTGCAGCTACTCGGATTCTGCCAAAAGATATGACAGAGAGATGGCCCTTGTCATTGCATTACAAATCAAATGCCATGACATAAACCAAACACACAGCATCTGATTTTTGCAGTACCTTTTATGTACATCAACATATTCATCTGTTTCATCAACAATCTCTTCCTGCACTTGGTTGATTAAATTGTTAAGTAGTCTAATCAAAAGGAAAATTATGCACATGAATGATGAGGCAGCGAAGAAAACCTGAAGAAGTTCTTCAAACACATCCTCGAGAGTGATGATGCCAATAACCTCCCCATCCTCAATATCTTCTGACAAAAGAGGCAAGCCATTCATCGAGGCATCATTAAGTTGCTTACTTGCATTGACAGGTCTAGCAGCCTTCTCGATGTTAACGATAACATCAGGTTTTTCATCTTGTTTGACAAGCAAGGGAGTAGTTAATGGGGAATCTCCAGCAGTGGCTTTGTTTTCTTCAGGTATGTCCGCATCCAGCATTGATGGAAGATTCTTTGATTTCCCTTTGGTCTTCACTACAGCTGCCATATGACTGCTACCCTTCTGAAACTCATTGAGTATGTCATACAAGGGCATATCTGCTGGAACCCTGGGAAAAAAATCCAGCTTAAACCATCACGCCCTATTCTTATGACTAAAGGAATGGCTAGTTATAAGGAAGAATCGTTTAGATTTAGCACACCGTGGAATTCTTCTGATTGAAACAGCACTGACAGGGGTTTCTGTTTCCGGTCTAACAGTGAGTAGGCTTTTCACCTGAGAGGGAGACGCACACAGTAGACCAATCAAGGAACTGTCTTATACTAAAGAATAGAAATATGGCAAGTATTTTTTATTTTGAGATATACCAGAAGAAGACCGATGACATTTTTGGGATTCCCAGAATAGACAGGAACTCGGCTATGACCCCGAGCAAGAATCTTTCCCATTGCTTCCCTGAACAATCGTGCCACAAATGTCAGATCTGGTCTATAGATTCCTATTGACTTACATTTACTTTTTCTTAAAAGGATCGCAACCAGGTCAGCAAAAATATTTACAAAGGACTTTCATTACCTGCAGGACATTGGATCAACCATTCAAGATACAGAAGGAAAAAGGAGAATCTATAAGCAGCTTAACGAAAGCCAGCTACAAAGTCACTATTTGCTAGACATAACCTAACTAAACACGAGAAAAGAATACTTTGGATCCCCACAGCAAGTGCAACAGCTAAAGATCCAAGTCCACCGAAGAAACTTCATCTAAGCTTTCCATATATCTGCTTTCTTTGTTATCATATCATCTTCTCGATGAGATGTGACTTGCAGAACGATTTAGTATAGAGGTCTCAAATAGATCGAGCAATAAGTTATGACTCATGCTACCATATTTGACCCCACAAAGAATGCGTAGAGGACGGCACAGAATAAAACGAATATCCTGAGTAACTAGGTAACTTACCAGTCCAGTTTGGAATTGACATCTAAAGAAAAGGTAGATTCGATGGGTGTCATTGCCTCCTCCGCAGTCTGTCAATAGGCAAATGAGCAATTGGTATGGCAATCTTCCTTTAATTATACTATGTTATCTTCACATCAAATTCTCCCTATAAACAGAAATTTTGAGCATAACACCATAATGACCTAGAAATATCTCATTTAATAAGAGGAAACTTCTTCAATTAAAAGTTCTGAATCACAATTGAAAATGAAGTGTTAAGTATAATCAGCCAATACAAACGTATTATTACCATGGTGAAAAGACTTAACCAATAGGGAAATGGCAATGATTTGATGCTGATATCTTCTCAAAACTGAAAATATCATCATATATCATTAGAAACTAAGCAAAAGATTGCTGTTTATACTAAGGAAAGAATCTAGAATCCTCGCACTTTTAGACATCTGACCAATGCAAACACAAGCTTGAAACAGCCTTCACAAGTTTTGCAATTATCAATCAAATTTCAGAAAGGTATCACAATTTCTGCAATTTTAGCGACTTTAGTACAGACAGAAACAGAGATGCTCAGACAGCAGAGGAGAGATAAATTATCTAGCCAAACAACAATTTCAGATTTACTTGAAGAAGTAAATAGGATGTTCCAATTTAGCTCCACACCTTCTCAGTCAAATCTAGAGCTCCACTAATGATCGTGGTCTCATCATGGGTGAGTTCACCTCCCTTGCCAGCCTTTAGAAAACATAATCACAAATAATGAAAACGAAAAAGCAACCATGAGGAAGATCAAAATGCAACTCCTTTCTTGAACCCATCAGCAAGCAAGACTTACCTCCTGACTATGGATGGAGACAAGAGCTTTTAATTGAGCACGCCTAAACAATGCCTCATTATGACCCAACACCCAGTCTAGAACCTGAAAAGGAAAAGCAATGACTATGATTATAAATTACCGTTTCAGAGTTTCCCCTCCAACTTTGGCCAGAAAAGGAAAACTTGTCCTCCAACATCGACATGGAAAATAAATGCACACTACCTACACTCATCCACAAAAGTCCGTATAAAAGAAGATTTAATTAAGAGACATAGGTCCAAGGATTGGCATTCTTGCTCTATGGAAATGTTACATTCAAGGGAAACATCTGTCCAAAGAAGTAAGGGAAAAATGGATCTCAACATAGATATTTCTGAAGATGATATCTATGCACTCAGCATGCTGCAAAAAAAAAAAAAAAAAACTTTAAAGCTACTGATCCGCTTCAGTCTGACAACCTAAGTTCCACAGCAAGAGTCATGTCTCATTGTTTAATTCTACATTTTCTCTTTCTTTGTGGCCTCTCCAAGTCTCAGCATTATAGCCTCATGAGGGCTTTCAAACCGAAAACAATTGAGCAGACACTAATAAATGGGGCAAATTTAGTATGCGTGATGCTGGAAGAGGACAACTTTTGTCCAATCCTTACACATGAAATTCGATTGGTTTAAACCAACCACACTGTCAAAGATAACAGTTTTAACTTTTGGGCATTACTGAACATTATGTACACCACCAGCTCACAAGCCAATTACCCCTCTAAAACAACCTATGAAAAGGATGTCAAAGGTCTCAGTTACGAACCAGTTTTGCCGGTTCGTAGCAACAAAAGATGACATGCTTCAAAAGACCAAGAAGGAATTTGTCTTTAAAATTAAACTTATCACAAACTATGCATCAAATGCTCTAAGGTTTTGGGTAACTTCCTATTGGAAGCTCGTTTCGGGCCTTACACCATCCACCAATGCGTCCTTCCATTATAAAGATCCAATAAAAAATTATGATTAGATTAAGACTCCTTTCTTGAGTACAACAAGATACTTGTATTGCAGCTACTTGGTGAAATAAGCAAAAGCAGGTCATTATTAAATGCATATTTAAACTTCATAAAGGTTTTCCAGAACTCATGTAACTGATACCATCCTCCACTCCCACAACCATTACACCATGGGCCACACCCCTTATCACTTGTCACATCCACCAGTGCACTGCAGCTTTCACCATATACACTGCTGGCAAGTGGCAACCATGGCAATCACTGCTTCTATTATCAGTCAACCACCAGCATGACCACTGCATACAACAATTTGTGCCTCTCACACTGTAGCTTACCATGTTTATATATAGTGAAGATCCATTACACTTGTATTAGACATGCTTGTCTATAAGTTATTCTCTATTATTCCAACACTGAATCTCTACCATAGTGTATGAAGAAACAAGGACCTCACTACCGGATTTAGGACACCAAGTTCTTTATGAACACAACAGCATAAGCTTTGTTAAGACATACGTCGAAAGTGATTTTAAAATGACAATACTCCAAGAGACACTAACTACTTACTTTCCCAATAGGATATGCAATTGGATAGCAAATAATCATTAGAATCCGAACAAGCCACACAAAATTGGCACCAACAGCAAGTCCATATCGGGTGCATATTGCTTGTGGAATGACCTTTCACACAAGATAAGACAACAGGGTCAGATCCTTTTGAGCCAATCATGAAAGAGATTAAGAAGAATGTTGATAGTAACACAAATTATGGGAAACACATACCTCTCCAAAGGCTAGCACAAATGTGACAGAAAGTATAATTGCAACATACTGATTGAAAATCTTATCCAAGTATATGGGAAGGGCCTGCCAATTGCAAATGTAAAAAAAAAAAAAAACAACAAGGTGTCGTGAGCAATTGCAACAATGAACTAACAGAAAGTATAGTGGCAAACGTTTGCTAAGCCAAGCCTTTTAACCTAAAGCCAATCATTGTCAGGCACGTGCTTTTCAAACCCAGATTAACACCAGAAGGCCCCCAAAGATGGTATTGTGTCCACAGTTCAAACGGATTCTTGTTCAACCAGCAGAGAGAGCACGCCCCTCTCTTTTGCTAAGCTAAGCAGAAATGTCAGGTTCAATTTACTAATGAGGGTCCACAATTCAACACAGCAAAGTCACATGTCATAGCCGTGTGAAATGGGAAGCCGCCAACTCAGGCCAAAACAACTGTTGTCGAAGATAAATTTATAACCCGCAAGCTCTACGAGATGATCTCAATGCGTTACCTCCATTGCACAAGCATTGCAAAGAAGCAAAGTCACAAGAAGTTGGTGTTGCTTCTGGACCACCGGCAAAATCGCAGCTGAAATTTTGAACAACGAAAATATGCACAAAGTAAGCATGAATACCTCGCAAATCAACTCAAATCGCATCAAAACCAATCTACTCTCACACACTCAGGGTAAATTAAAGCAAAACCCACAATAGTACACCACATAAAAAGACAAAAAGAAAAAGAGAGAGAGAGAGAGAGAGAGAGAGAGAGAGAGAGAGAGAGAGAGAGAGAGAGAGAGAGAGAGAGAGATGAAGATCTAAATCCACCAAAGCCAACTCTTATCGCCTTCCAGACCAACAATCGAGAACGAACCCACATAATAACCACACACAAACACGAAGGCACACACGACCCACCCGCTTGCTTCTTCTCGGCGTTGGTGCCACTGCGCTGGAGAATCTCGAGGTCGACGAGGCCGAGCGACATGAGGCCGAGCGTGAGGCCCGACATTATGCCCGCGAAGAGGACCAGGAAGCAGGAAAGCCCCGCGTAGACGAAGAACAGAACCGACCCAAACTCGACTTCGCTCCCCAGGACGGTGCCGAGGTCGTCCCGGGTCATCGTCCTAGCCACCATCAACGCATTGATCAGACGCATCTCTCCCCCCCTGTCCTCCGGTTGCTACCTATAGAATCCGACGTAACTATCGAAGTGGGTCGCGCCACTTCGACGGTGATGGTGGTGATTCAGAGGAAAGAGATCCTGGGGGGAAGGCGTGGTGTGGTGCGGTGGCAGTGGTGGCGGCGACTGGCGAGCTCGAAACGCAGGGAGAATTAGAGAATGGAAAACAGGGGCACCCCCGACACCGCTCACCAGAATGATCCGATGTACACGTGGCGGGATCTGGGCGAATCTCGTGGGCGAACTGTTGTTTGGTTATGAGGTTGCGGGTGTTCTTGTCCGGGTTGGTCAGAGCACGCCAACGGCGTTATTACGAATAAGAATCAATTTTCGTGTCCCACGTCCATGATTTCAATCAACTCTCTTGTCCATTTCTCTCGAAACCATCTCAACTCAATCATAAATCCTAAAATTCCCAAAAAGGGTCATGTTGACGATTCCCATTTATTAATAATGGTTCGGGTTCTCGCAAATTCTATTAATTATAATTTTTAAGAATCGCCATGCGAGTCATAGGCCATGTAAGATGTGGAAGATAGTTTCATTTTGCAAACTAGGGACTCAGATCTAAGGACTTATAATTTCGCTAGATTTTTATCCATCGCGCAATTTCTTACATTTTCATCTTTTATTAAAACGTATCTCACACAATCTTTTTCCGTTTCTCGTTCCATAACAAGGATTTAGATTATCCATGCATTGCTGTTCAAGCAATACAGATTAAATCAATCAATAAGAAAGAAAATCAAATACAAAAAGGAAAATAACCCAAGCATCAGTATCAAGCAAACTTAACACAAAAGCCTAATTATCACGCATTGACACGAGACTCTTGTCAACAATGGTGCCTAAAATAAGCATGTACCAGAATAATAAAGGTAAATTTCTCGATCTAAATCAAGAAATACAATGAGATGGATCTAACAACGACAGAATATAAGAATACAAGCAATCGAATCCAATCTATGTAATGCAAAACAAAACCCTAAATGCAATCAATATTTTTTTCATCCCTTTTTTTTAATTTATTAACATTAATTTTTTGTCATGTCACTTTCTGGCATCATTGCTATTTTTCAAGCAGACATCATATGTACAAAAATAGGAGGGAGACACCCCAGCACAGTCGTCGAAACCAGAGCTCCATTGCTTCTCAATTAGAAATTCATGCTTGGCTTGTTTTGGGAAAAATTAAAAATGGTTGTTCATGTCTCATATAAAAATAATTGAATAAAAATAATTAGAAATGAATTATAGGCGATAGTGAGATTATCATTAATTATTTAATTAATTATTTCAAACCATACAAGCGATTATTTTCTAAAAATATATTTTTCAAATAATTTATTTATGCAAAAACAGGGACTCAGAAGCAACAATTTTATTAACAACAGCAACATAAGGGGTTTTTCTCTGGCAAAAGGAGGTATTCAAGAAACTAGAACCTCTCTCCACTTTCCTCGGATGCCACCTACATTTCGATTTGACATTCATCTTGTTGGAGATATTAACTGATTGCAATCTTCTTAGTTGAAGATTATTTGGAGATTTCCTCTGGTTGATTGGAGTGTTTTAGGAAGTCTCAAATCTGTATTTTTTCTTTCCTTTTATTTCTCTCTTGGTTAATATTATAAATGTACAGCTTATGTAGCGCCCCAGAACGCTACGTCAAGGCTTACTCATTGCTCGCTCACTTCTTACTGGCACCATCCATTAGCTTCATCATCTCCATCGTTCGATCCAATGTCAAACCTACACATCTGAAAAGATGATCCCCAAACAGGGGTGAGCTAACAGCTCAGCAAGTTCACCCTCTAAATCTTGCTCAGGATACCGGATACTCTTAGATCGAACCCTAAGCATGCAATTCTATCCTATCATAGCAAATAAATAAAGTGCATACGAATGCATGCTCAAAACACAACCATCACGTCTTATTATAATATATAAGCCAATCACTTTGCCTAATTCGTTCTGATTCCGTCGGAATTGCTCCAATTGGCATTCTAACTTATCTCGACTTCGACACACGCCACCCGAGCCTACCAAACGTCGGTCTAACTATCAAGAGCAGTAATTTCTCGAGGCTACACAGTGCATCCAGCACACCCACAGAATCGATTTTCACAAATATCTCTAAATCAGACAAATTTCTAAACCGAACTACCTCTAATCGCATCCTAGAACCAATCCATGAATAATCCAGTGCCCTACTCAAGATTTAGAAGTAAAAATCACCTAAACGAAGCTGAAACAGGGCTGAGAAAGTGGCTGGAAGCAGCGATGATTAGCGACGCATGGCGGAGCACAACAACGACGACGGATTCCGGTGGATTTAATCCAAACCGAGGCTGTTCAGGGGCTGAACCGACATCAAAATGAACTAGAAATCATATATTTGACATGGAAATGAGATCTAGGGGCAGCCGGGGTTGATATAAATCAATTAGAGCTAAAACATAAATTCGGCACCCAGAAAACAGTTTCGTCGACTGATACGAGAAAATACATTTGAAGGGTCAAACGACCTCGGATTGAGGCGATTCAAGTTGGGTTAGAACCGTAAGACATTGAACTACAACATATCCAAAAATTACGAGAATCCAACTTACGAATTTTTGTCAGTGGCCGGTTGAAGTTTGCAGCCAGAATTTGGAGCCAAATGAGAGGGAGGGAGAAAAGAAGGAAACTTTTCCACCGTGAGAGAAAAAGAAAGAGGGATGGTGATCTGCGAAGAAGAGAGAAAAAGTCAAATGGTCTTCCCAAAATAATATTTTTTTTATTTAAAATATCTCAAAATATTAATTAAATAATCAAAATATATACTTACTATTCATTGATTTGACCAAAAGTTGGTCAAAGCTTATCCAATCCAGTCAAAACTTGGGGAGCAAGGTTGACCAGTCAATTTCGGGATTTCGCGTCAATTTGGGACTGGTTAGGGCTGAACCGGTGTTATTTTGGCTCAATCGCGAAGGGAAAATGACTCGAGATGATCTCGGAAAATTTTTCTGACTTCGCTAAAATTCATCTCACACCCTAGCCACTGAATCTAGAGCAAATCGGGGATTCAACAGAAATTTCTAATTTTTTCCTTCTTTCTCGGCACTCCGAAACAAATCAGCTAATTTTTGAACCTTTCAAGGCGATGTCCAATTTTTGTCTCTCAATCCTCGAAAATCTAATATTATTTATCTTACAGACAATTGAAATTCGGGATGTCACAGCTTACTCTTACAAAGAAATACAATGAGAGATTACAATTTGCTCTCTCTACATTTTGTTCCTCTTTTCCTTCTTTCATGGTATTAGAGCGTCTGTTCCTAGCCTTGCTTCCGCTTCTTTTTCTTTTGATTCCTTTCTTTCCATCTTGCTGCAATCCAGATCTACAAGAAATAGTCTAGAACCACACGCGAGAGATAATTTTTTTTTTGATACCATGAAAAACAAGGAACAACTTACCGAGAAGAGTCACAGTTGTTCGGGTGTAGAGGATCTGCCTTCAGGAAATCTTGAAAATGCTGAGGATCAGCCCAACGAAGGAAATCCTAGTCAGGCTCAGCCCATGCAGTGGCATCAACCTCAGGCCAACAAGGGGCAACCCATTTCGGGCCAACCTACCAAGTATATACCAGCCCATTTCGGGCAAATCCCATGGTACTATGGGCCTACTCAGCCTACTATTTTTAGGTCATCACTACCATCATCCGAAGGAATACAGGGACTCAATCAGCCCGGGGGAGGCCCGCCAACCGGATATGGGGCAAGCCCAACCCCTGGGCTCACTTATCATTATGCGGGACAAATACCCGAACCAGGTATGGGAACAACCTTTAGGTCGGATCCCTACCCAAACCCTCCACTCGGATACCAAGCCTTGTACCCGTACACACTCGGGATCGGCAGCAACCGGCCGGAGATCAGAGATCCGCTGTATACGTCATCGGCCGACAGACCAGAATTGCGACTCATCAGCCTCCAGCTAGCGGGATCGGAACATTATTCCGTTTGGGTGAAAGATCTCCGGTGAGCATTAGTCACGAAGAATAAGGACAGCTTTCTCGACGACACAATTCCAATCCCGACCGACGAACGCCAGCGCCGTCATTGGAGGCGTTGTAACCAGTTAGTTCGGCAGTGGATCGGAAACTGCCTTACGGCCGAAGTGGCCGCCGGATTACCACCAACCGAGGATGTGAAAAACATGTGGTCAAACATACGAGAAATGTACGGGAAGCTCGATCAAGCAAAGCTTTTTTCGTTGACACAGGCTCTATCGGAACTCAGGCAAGGGAACTAATCTGTAACAAGCACCTTCAACAAATTATTGGCTTTATGGAATGACATTGAAGCAGCCAAAGAAACCCTAATCGGACCGGAAGAAACCCTCCAACAATACCAGGCAATCCGAGAATGAGAGAAAGCCACGAGATTTCTATTGGTATTAAACGAAGACTACTTACCGTTTCGGACTCAGATCCTCGCGATGGAGCCACCACCGAGCCTTGGACGCATTTTCCAACTCGCGGTTCAAGAAGAAAGTCAGAGATCGACGATGGGCATGGGAGCACGACACGGTGAGGGAGTTGCTTTTTTAGCTCTCTCACCCTACGGTGGTCCGACCAATCGTGGTGATGGATTTGGTGGCTTGGCTGCGTCGAGAGCCTCTCGAGATCAAGGACAAAGAAGGATCGAGAGGATGGGATACTCTTCTGCGGCGGCAAATAAGGAATACCCTAATCGTTTAGGGATGAGCGGATAGGATCTGAAGCTCCAATTCAACGGTGAGGACGTGATCAACAAAGTGAGCGGATCGTGGGCTCCTGATTTAGCCACGTCAGCAAGCGTCTCGCGCGGATCCAGTGGCTCTTATGTTGTCACGTCATCAGGAAAAATATCTGGTAACATTTTTAAATCTAAAAATAAATATTGTGATTATTGCAAAAGGCCAAATCACACCATAGAGACGTACTCGAAATTTCATGGACACCCAACTGATCGTGATAAAAAGGAGATATCTGCCTATCAAGTTTCCGCGCATAAGGAAGATGGGAATCATAGGACTATTACACAGAATCAGTACCAAGGCATTATGGACATACTTAGTCAGTTGAAGGTTGCTGATAAAAATGCCAATTTTTCAGGTACCCTTTTATCTCAAAAAAATTTTATTTCGGTAAATGCATGGATAGTCGATTCAGGTGCCAATGATCACATAGTTTGCACTGAGAAATTGTTGACCCATATTGATCAACGACCTTTTTTTCCTCCAACCGTGAAACTTCTAAATGGAAGCACAACTAGAGTTACCAAAACTGGAACTGTTCAACTTGGTCCCAATTTTGTCCTTCAAAATGTTCTGTATTTTCCTGAGTTCAAATTCAATCTTCTCTCTGTCTCAAGAGTTTGTCGAGATAATTCCTGTAATGTCATATTTAACTCCGATAATTGCGTTTTTCAGGACCATATGACTGGCAAAATGATGGGCTTGGGTAGAGTTAAAGACGGGTTATTTTTCTGGATGAATTCTATAGGAGATTCAAATTCCTATGAAAAGAGCATTTCCTGTAATGTTTCTGCTATCAATAAAAATCTCTTTTATCACCAACGCTTGGGTCATAGTGCTAAATTTCCTTATCTGAAATGTTCAATATGCCCTTTAGCTAAGCAATTCAGAAAAACCTTATCATTAGTACATCTCGAGCCACTCGTACCTTTTCACTAATACACGTTGATATCTGGGGTCCTTACCACACGACTCATCATGATGGTTCGCGTTTTTTCCTCACAATTGTTGATAATTTTTCACGTGCCACTTGGACCTTCCTCATGCAATCCAAAGGTCAGACCATTTCCAAGTTGTCGAATTTCATTTCTATGGTCAAAACTCAATTCGACACATCTGTCCAAAAAATTCGAACGGACAATAGACGTGAATTTCTTTCCAACGACTATCAATCTCTTCTTACCTCTCATGGTGTTCTTCATGAGACTTCTTGCATCTATACCCCACAACAAAATGGGATTGTTAAACGTAAACATCGGCATCTTTTAAAGGTTGCAAGGGCCCTCAAATACCAAGCCTCCATTCCTGAACAATTCTGGGGAGATTGTGTGATCACCGTCACTTATTTGATTAACCGCATGCCGAGTAGAATTCTTGATGGAGGTACTCCTTTTGAATTGCTTTATGGAAAATTGCCTTCGCTTGATCATCTGCGAACATTTGGATGCTTGTGCTATGTGATAACTATGGGACCTCGGACTAAGATGGACTCTCGGGCAACTCCCTGTGTCTTCATGGGCTACCCCACTTTACAGAAAGGTTATCGAGTTATAGAACTCTCCACTGGAAATTTCTTCGTCAGTAGAGATGTTATTTTCCACGAAGATGTTTTTCCTTTCCAAGGGAACACAACCTCATCCTTGATCACTCTGGATTGCCGAAATTTCTTAGAGGAAGATGAAACTCCCACATATCTGATTGCTTCGCCGGCACCGAGGACGCCAACATCAATGCCAACACCAAGTGTTGAAGTCATACCAGCACTTTCTCCAACAAGATCATAATCCTTTTTTTTTTAAGCTTCAAATTCGTCAAAAGATTCTTCAAAGGATTCTTCATTTGTAGATACTCCATTAGTGCCTCCAAAGTAGCCTCGACGTTCTGGGCGCACTATTCGGCCACCTACATGGACAAAAGATTATGTCTGTTCTGCATCTAATGCTTCAGGTAGCCGCTACCCTATATCATCTTATGTCTCATTTAGTCGCATTTCTCCCACATATACATGTAGCATTAATCGAATTTCAGAGGAAAAGGAGCCCTGTTCATATCAGGAAGCTGCGCAAGACCCCCTGTGGCAAAAGGCAATGGAAGCAGAAATCAATGCTCTTGTTGAAAATCAGACATGGGATATTGTCCCTTTACCTGATCATCGAAAGCCCATTGGATGCAAATGGGTCTACAAGATCAAGTTCAAGGCTGACGATTCTGTCGAATGCTATAAAGTGCATTTAGTGGCACAAGGCTTTACTCAGAAGGAAGGTTTCGATTACCATGAAACATTCTCATCGGTTGCAAAGGAAGTTACTGCTAGATTTTTCTTCTCAATAGCAGCTGCGCACAACTGGTCTCTTCATCAGATTGACGTTAACAATGCTTTCCTTCACGGAGATCTCGATGAAGAAATTTATATGAATCTTCCATCGGGATTACACAGACAGGGGGAGTCTTATGTATGTCGTCTTCGCAAATCCCTATATGGTCTCAAACAGGCTTCTAGGCAATGGTATGCCAAGTTCACAGATGCTCTAACAAAAGCAAGCTTCGAACATTCAAAACATGATTATGCCTTATTCACATGGATCTCAGGTACTGCGTCCATTTATTTGCTAATTTATGTTGATGACATACTTATCATGGGAAATGATGAGTCTTGCATTAATGAATTCAAGAGATATTTGCATTCTGCTTTCCACATCAAAGACTTGGGAGCTCCAAAATATTTTCTTGATATTGAAATTGCATGCTCTGAGATGGGAATCAATCTCAGTCAATGGAAGTTTGCATTGGAAATTGTGTATGAAGCTGGCGTGTCAGGTTGTAAACCTGCCGTCATCTCTATAGAGCAAAATGTCAAGATGACGACTCATGAATATGACTTAGGGACCTCTACATCAGCAGAAGATTCATTACTCAAAGAACCATCGGCATATCAGAGACTCGTAGGAAAATTGATATATCTTTATGCTATGCAGTTCAGATATTAAGTCAATTTATGCATCAGCCCAAGCAATCTCACATGAACGCAGTGTTAAAGGTAGTGAAATATCTAAAGGGGTGTCCAGGACTGGGAATTTTCCTGTCTCGCGATTGCAATATGAAAACGACTGCCTTTTGTGATATTGACTATGCAACTTGTCCCATGACCAGAAGATCTGTTACTAGTTTCTACATAAAATTGGGAAAGTCTTTGATTTCATGGAAAACCAAAAAGCAAACAACGGTTTCATTATCATCAGCAGAAGCAAAGTATCGTGCTATGGCAAAGACTATTTGTGAGATAGTCTGGTTACGAGAATTACTCTCTGATCTCGAGATACAAGTAGAGGGACCAACCGAATTATACTGTGATAATGATGCAGCACTCAAGTTGGCAGCAAATCCAGTTTTTCATGAAAGAACAAAGCACATTGAGATTGATTGTTACTTCACTCGGGATAAAATTCGAGAAGGAATACTAGTCACCAAAGGTATTGGGACTACAAAACAGCCAACAGATATCTTCACCAAACCATTATGTCAAAGGCAGTATACATATCTCCTAAGCAAGCTTGGCGTCTTAAACATATATAGACCGCCAGCTTGAGGGGGGGTGTTGGAGATATTAAACTGATTGCAATCTTATTAGTTGAAGATTATTTGGAGATTTCCTCTGGTTGATTGGAGTGTTTTAGGAAGTCTCAAATCTGTAATTTTTTCTTTCCTTTTATTTCTCTCTTGGTTAATATTATAAATGTACAGCTTACTCTTACAAAGAAATACAATGAGAGATTACAATTTGCTCTCTCTACATTCTGTTCCTCTTTTCGTTCTTTCACATCTATGAACTCACTCGATCAGGGAGCCTCGTTCACACTCGATCCCAAGACCTTTTCTAGCGAAGGATTCTCAAGAGCCTGAGCATGATCTAATTACCATACTTTGTCAATAGGCATGCAGCCTTATTGATAAACGAATTGAGGGTGGGGACGTTAGTATTACATGTACAAGGCTCGGCTCTCTCCAAAAGTATGCGTGATACATTGAAGGATCTATCTCAATTGCTCTATTTCAACTGCTTAGATCTATTTGTATCCAGAGGAGATTCGACGCCATGGTTAAAGGATATGGGAAGCATAAACCTTCAAATCCAAGCACCACATGAGGAGAGACTTGGGTCATAGAGAGGGATTTAGGATATATATAATGCTTTCGATATCTCTCGTGGTTGTGCATGTATCTGGAAAATTCTCCATATCTCCAGTTATGCTTATCTTGATTAATAGTATGGTAAACATACGCAAGTTTCATATTTCTATCTTCCGCATATTTCTTACTTATGCACTCCATTCTAAAGGTCAATTCGGATAATGACAACTTGGCAGGTGATAGCGCGCCCTGAGAACAAGCGCGGCTAGTGGTTCTACTTCCAAAGCGTGGCGGAGGACCAATGAGCTCACAAGATCACATAATAAGAAACCAAGTGCGGCAGTTGAATCAAAAGCACCATGGTGACGACAGCAAGGTAGCAACCTAAGCCGACCAAGCCACAAGCAACAGCGACGGTGGACGATTTGGTTCAAACTGGATTCGGTAGAGGCACAACCCCAGTCCAATTATTGAAGAAGAGGTCGACAATGTTAACCCAAATGTGCCCCCAAAATCAAATATGAAGTGAGATAGCACTTGATTAAACATATCAAACGGATGGATCGGCTTTGGTTTGGATCCGACCAAAAAATAAAAATCCAATGCAAATTGACTTATGTAACCCGCTTTGACCCGTTTATATCCTATGCAAAGTACCTAATCTGGAATTCATTTTTGGCAAAATTTTTTCCTTAAATTCTTACCTTTCAAGAATAGGCGAACCAATGGACCAACTTGTTATGTTAGTGAGATAGCACGAGGATCAATTATAGACTGGGGCGTAAAGGTAGTGGTGAAAATCTTATTCAGCTCATCCATGAATCATGAAACGGGTTCATGCTCTGGGTTTTTGTAGACCCTTACTTTCATTTAATCTTCATATTCCCATTTGAAATTATGTATCAATGCTTAATCAATCACCTATACCCTCGGCCAATGCAATTTAGAGCTAGTTGTGGGTTTTATCATCATGTCATGGGTTATCAAATCTTTCCCGGTTCTAATGTAATGAGCCGCATTTAATAAGAGTTTATAGTTGATTAATACGATGAATAAAGGTGATTAGTCATCATGTAATCGAGAAAAAAAAAATACCGTCTCCTCTTCTCAAAATGCAGATTTCCAAAGCTTTTGATGTAGAAATCTCTGTTATCGTAATTTCTCGTAGCCTTTGAATACTTTGATTTTCAAGACTTTTTACTAGACAATCATAGATAGCGATGTCGAGATACTTCAGAAAGAGCATGAAAAGCTGGTTAAATCCAAAAAATTTTGGACAAAATAAAGTTTATTTAAATTGTTTTTGTTTCATGCAAGGCTTTTTTTGGAGCATCTTTAAAAAGAGAGGGACTTCATGAAAAGTCAAACTTTACAATGGAATTTGCACAATAAATAATGCACAAAAAAGAAAAGGCACGAGATCTTTTGGTAGGACGTTCTCACACTTATGCCCAATCTACCTCTAACGTCAATAAAGTCGGCAGGGTTTAACCTATTAATTAAACGAATTGAAAGTGGGCACATAGCAGACCCAGTAAAACCCATCTATTTTTGGGTCTTTAGCTTTAAAATCCATATGACCCATCTTTAGGTTGACTAATTTATTATCAATTTAAGCAAATGTGAGTTAGAATATGAATTTGTGGCCTATTTTGACATCACATGATCAAATAGAAAAGGGCGATGCGTGATGCTTGACTGAGTTTATTCATGCGAGTTGAAATTCTCTAAATGAGATGAGCACGAGATGTTAATGCAAAGGCAAGATTTGATGGTTTCGAACCAAAACGAGATGTCAAATGCCAAGGCACTAGGCAAGCTGTGGCGGCCGGTCACGTTGCTTATCTATCTATGGAGACGACAAAGCAATGTCAAGAATGAAGAGGACAACGTGAGAACAAGAGGATTTAAATAGTATTGCCTATCCTCGTAGATTTGCCTGCCACCATTGTTATCATGTTCAACCTACTTGAGATCAAGGGAAATTTTCAAAAAAGGGGCTCGAAGTTCTCTCGGATTCTCAAATAAAGGCCCAAAGTGACCTTGTTTTAAAGAAGAGCCTGAACGCCCTCATTTTCTCGAGTAATGGTCTGACGCGAACGTTATTTTTTTTTTAAAAAAGGTCTAAAGTAGCCATAAAATCTCAAAAAAATGGCATGATTCATCTTTTTCCTTATTTAATTTTTTCTTTTTTTATTAAACTTTTCCTTTTTTTTGTTTTTTAAAATAAAAACAGATGCACAAGCGAGAGGGGCAACTCTCCTGCCTATGGCCACTAGTCTACCACTGGTAGGGGGTTGGGGAGGGCGGCGAAGGCTGATGTCTCGACGAGGGCCAGTGACCCGACTTTCACTGAGGTTTTGGCGACTCTATCGACCTTTGCCACCCCTACCGACCGCCCACCAATGGTGGGCTGGTAGCTATAGGCGAGAGGACTGCTCTCTCGCTTGTGTGGGCTAGTTTTTTTTAAATTATTATTTTGATTTTTGGAAAACAGAAAAAAAGAAATAAAAAAAATAGAGAAAAGGAAATAAAAAAAATCAAACGGGAAATGACGAAAATGCCCTTTAGACCAGGCCCTTTTTTGAAACTCTATGGTTATTTCTAGCCCTTATTTGAAACATACTAGACTACTTCAAATCTTTATTTAAAATAAGATTCACTTAGGACGTTTATTTGAGAAAATGAGAGAACTTCGGGGCTCTTATTTAGAATTTTCCCTAAGATCGACCACCACCGTCTAGTTCGCTTGTATGTGGCAACCAGCCGTAAGTGACCTTTTATGCAAGTGACTAAAAGAGTTTGTGAGATTTTATGGAACCATTCGTTCTAAAAGCTTAAACTTTAGATACATCAATGATTTAATATTTAAATATTTTGTCACTCCTCCTAACACATAATCTGGTTTTTCACCTAGTACTAAGAGTAAACATATTTAATTGGAAAGAAAAATGGAACCTAAATTTTTTTTGATTTGAGACCGCTGCTTTGATATCACGCGAGATTTCATGAGATCTATTCAAAAATCTTAAAATATTAGATGAACGCATGATTTGCTATTTAAATATTTTATTAGCCATGAGTGAGATTAGGAAGTCATTCATCGCCTGGAGTTAATCAAAACTACTAGTCATTGTAGGTTCAACTAAAGTTCCAAAGTTATGATTATATTTTAGGATCTAGATGTCTGTAGAGAAGGACTAGGGCACGCATGGTAACACTTCTTAAGAATTTCTACTTCAAAAATGCTTCTAGAACAGAATTTAATTGGGTAACACAATTCTGAAGCAGAAATCTATTTAGTTCGTAATTGTATATTTCTACTTTTAAAATAATTTTTTACTTTAGAAACTATTTTTGGGAAACCTTTAAAAAGTTTAAAAAAGTTACTTCTCATCATCAAAAGTCATGTTTTCTTTTTAGTCCTTTCTTTTTGTGATGTCCCGAAATTTTGAGGATTGTAAATAAATAATATTAGATTTTTATGGTTCAATGGACGATTATTAGATGCAAATTTTAATTGATCTAAAGTGTCGATTAGAGTAATTAGTTGGTTCAGCTGCGCCGTAGATTTTCTCTTCGCACCAGAAACTAACTCTGACCGAACCCTTGTTACGAGATTTCTAAGAATGCCATCTGTTATCAGTGCCAAATTACCAAATTACCTTTTTCACTTAGATATTATACACTAAAGAAAAAAAATTCAAATAAAGACAAAAAATTCAAATTTGATTTTGACCCCGAGGGCCTCGATGGTCATTTCCCCACCAACTTGTCCTAAATTACCAAATTACCTTTTTCACTTAGATATCATACACTAAAGACAAAAAACTCAAATTTGATTTTAACCCCGAGGGCCCCGATGGTCACTTCCTCACCAACTTGTCACTATCACCTTTCTCTTTCTTTTCTCTTCTCTCTCTCCCCCTCCCCGCTTTCCCTCCTCTGTCACGCGTCCCAATCACCCTTGCCTGTGAGCTCAGCCAACCCACTCCTTCTCTCTCCTCTTTTCTTCCTCGATTGAGCCCTCTAGCCTCCCTTAGCCGCTTGCAATGCCCTCCACCGCTCACCGTTGCTACCCTAATCCTCGTTGAGCTCTGCCATGGTCCCCATCCAACTTGTGTGCCCAGCTGTACTGCCCGAGGCCACCTTAGCCCGTTGTTGACCCACGACCAATTGCCCCACGAGCCTCATTCAACCCACCCTCAACCGCTCACTCGTCGTTTCGTCGTGTTCGTTATCGCCGTCTGCCACCACATCACCGTCGCTCGCTGTCACTCATCGTCGCAAGTAGTTTGTTGTGAATTAACCTCTAATCTCTGATTACATCATTAAATTACACTTAGTGTTAGACTAGCTTGGTTAATTGTAAATTAGTCTAAATTAGTGATGTTATAGTTAGTTAATCATGGTCCGATTAACTTAATGACTCTAGTTAGGTCAAATGATCACGATTAGTGTAATTAGACCAGGTTGACTTGTTTTAATTGAGATCAGATTGTTTCACTAAGGCAGGCAAGATTAAATAAATGCAAACTAATTAATTAAGATGAAAATAATTAAGTATTATATGGTTAATTAATTACATCACGTTAATTAGCTATGGCCTAAATAAATAAATAATTAATTATTGACTTATTATTGACTTATTTTTGGGTGACTACTGGATGATTGCTGTATGCTCTGGATATATATAAATATGTGTTGAATACCCACACCATGGCTAATTGCCCTTAGTTAGATGCAAAGTTTGGTGATGATGTGCATATTCAAGTGACCGTGTGTGAAGTCAAATTGCATATTTGAGCATGAAAAAGAAAATGACTTTGAGCCAAATTTTGAGTGCAACCGTGTGAGCATTTAATTAAATGTAAAGAAATAACTGGTTTGGTTGTCTAGCATGCTTGTGTGGTCATATGATGGTAGCCTCCATGGACGATGCTTGATAAATTCATGCAATATCGATATGAATCACATGATTTATCGAATGCACGATAGTCTATATCGCCAGATAAGTCGGATGCCAATCGCGGCTAGTGCCTAATCGACGCTCCTTATAGGAATGTCTGATATATCTGTGCCTTGTCGATCAAAATTGCACAAATTATTGGTTGTTATGCGTAACGGAGCAAGATGACACCTGATCATCCTGAAAAAGCACAAATTGCTTAATGTGCTGAGCACCAACTGTCTAATGTCCTGAGGTTAAATAACCATCAATAATGGGAATCCGTATGTTGTATTGTGCATGAAATATTGTGATGAGTGTTGTTGGTTGCATGCCTTAGTCTATGTGGTTTGAATGTTTTGAGATATCATTATACTATGTGAGCCAATGCGGGATAAGTTTGTGTGTGATTGATAGTTCACTTGCTATCATTTTTATCTTGCCTATTTAGGACACTTGAGTGAATCAACACCCTAATCGGACTTAAGCTTTGACTCGTGAAGATATTTTATATCTCATTTGTTGTTGTTAAATGCTTCAGGTCTGTAATTTTAGTAATTTAATGGTGTGGATGACGAGGGTGTCGTGACCCCTCTTTTGGAATAGATATGAAGTTAACATTGTCATTACCTAATATCCTTTTTAACAATTGTAGGGAGCAGCCCTGAGGATGGGCTTAAAGTTCTATAGCTTCCGTAGGGTTTATAAATATCTACTTATGAAAGAAATCTTTTGCTAGGCCTACTGATATTGATTGATGTGACTTCATGCTTTTCTATCTCTATTGTTTGACATGAAGGTAGCACATTTTGCATGCATTTAATCAAAGATAAAATTAATGGCTTGATGATATGCTTGAGATGTCACCCTTTTATGATCTAAGGGCGTGACATTTTTCATATTTTCTATCTCTCTCTCTTTGCTTGTCTGTCTCAACCCAACCCGATCAAAATAATTCTTTTAATAATAAAAAATTGAAAAATATTAAAAACAGAAAATGATTAAAAAATCCAAAAAAGAAAAATTCATAAAATTATCTTAAAAAAATTTAAAAAATTTAGAAAAGTCTCAAAAATTAGGAAATGGATAAATTTAATTGGCCAATCCTACTTTTGATATTTTTATCCTCTCTTTCTTCAAAAGGGACGATTTTGCCTATTATGGACAAATTATCTCAAAAAATTTCGAAAAATTGGAAAAATATAAAAAATGGGAAATAGTTAAGTTTGACTGGACAAACCCGTCTTTTCTAATTTTTACTTATGATCTTTCTTAAAATGATAATTTTTCTCTCCTATAGACAAATCGTTCTAAAATTCAAAAAACAATTCTAGAAAATCTTAGAAATTGGGAAATGGGCACATTCAACTGGTCAACCCTATTTCTGATGATTTTGATTCTAAATCTTTTCAAAATAATAAATTTTCCCATTTGGAAAAGTAATCTCCAAATGTCCCAAACACCTTTTAAACACCCATTCTCTAAGCCTTTTAAGCTTCATTAGGGATGTCATGTTTTGATTTGATACATTTTATCCTCATGTTCTTGATTCTTTATTTGTGCACCTATCTTTATTTATTGTGATTGATAGGTTGGATATTCGTAGCTACATGAACTCTTAGATTTTGTCTCTCTTTTCGTTTATTTGGTTTAGTCCAACAATGGATGTGGCTACTCCAAAACACCCTTCTATTATCCGATGGAGATGTGATCTCATGCCCTCTATTTAAAAAAATGATTCAAAAAAACCAAAACTGGATTGAAAAGATAAAGATAATAACACATCATTTTTTTGCATTTTGTCTTTCTACATAGGGATGTTCTGCTAAAATAAGCTCATCATTATTATAATTTATATACCAAGTTCTCATTAATATCTACATGATCTCATGGCACATACAACTACCGTAAATTTGTGCTTCTAGAGATGGTTTAGGTACGAAAAGCGTTCATAAATTATGTCCATTGCGATATAAACCACGCTAGAGGTATAGGAGAGGAAGCATTGGAACTACCTATACTTTTAACGTTGATATATTAGCTCAGTCATCATATTCATTAATAAAATTTTCCCATAATTTGGTCTGCATTTACAAAAATAATTAAATGACGAATTATACATAAATTCGTCAATATTTGCATTTGACTTTTCTTGAATAACATGCATTTTAGGTTAGGATCAATAATTTTTCATAGTATATTTTGTGTTAATAATGTTCTAAAAGTAGATATTTTCAATAATTACCAAATGAATTTTTATTCGAAAAGCAAATTTTTTTTCATATTATCAGATGCTTTTCTCTAATAAAAAATCAACTTCTACTTTTAAATTGAAAATAGAAAAATCAACTTCTAACTATAAGTTGATTTCTAAGGCAGTAATGTTACCATGCGCGCCCTTAGCATCCCATAATGAACTTTTGATTCCTCTAGTTTTCGATTAAGCCTTTGAATCATTCCCTATGGGATTCTAAAGCAAATGTCAGATTTTTTAAAATTTTAATGAAATGTAACTAAAATCGCATTTCTATAGTGTTGTTGTTTTAATAAAATTACTATTTTGAGTAATTATTGCAACCTAAAAATTTCGATGGTGGAAAATTCTCAGGTTAATGGATTATCAAATTAATTAGATTGACTGACCTAATACGAACTCTCCCAAGCTCTACCAAATCATAACTTCGGTTTTTATTTGTTCAAATAATTTTAGAATTTAGAGTCGCTACTAATCATTTTTTGGTAGGTCGATTAGAAACCTAAGTAAATTAGTAGAAGAACTAAATTACTTCTACGAACCAGAGATTATGAGTTCGGGGACTTGATTATACTAGTTAATTAAAACTAATGCACTTTCGATACCTTAATTCTATGGATATAATAATTTGGCAACTCAATCTTGGTTTACGCCTCAGGCTCTAGTGAGATGTTCTCTTTTTTTTTTTTTTTACTTTTTAGATGAAATGTATGGATGGTAATGGGTACATGGATAAAGGACTTTGGGTGCCTGTAAAAAGGACTTAGTGCTTGTAAGAAGGACTTTTGTGTGCCTGTAGAAAGGACTTTACGTGCCATGAAGGGTGCCATTCTGGGATCTGGGGAGATCAGGAATCTTGCAGAAGCTCAAACCGGATTTAACTTACCATGAAGAGTGCCATTCTAAGATCTGGGGAGACCAGCAATCCTGCAAAAGCTCAAACCCACATTATCTTACCTTGAAGGGTGTCATTCTGGAATCTAGGAAGACCAGAAATCCTACAAAAGCTCAAACCCAATTTATCTTACCATGAAGGGTGCCATTTTGGGATCTAGGAGACCAGGAATCCTGCAGAAGCTCAAACTCGATTTAACTTACCATGAAGAATGCCATTCTAGGATCTGGGGAGACCAGCAATCCTGCAGAAGCTCAAACCCACATTATCTTACCTTGAAGGGTTCCATTCTGGGATCTAGGAAGATCAAGAATCTTGCAGAAGCTCAAACTCGATTTATCTTTCCATGAAGGGTGTCATTCTGAGATTTGGGGAGACCAAAAATCCTGCAGAAGTTCAAACCCGATTTAACTTACCTTGAAAGGTGCCATTCTAGAATCTAGGGAGACTAGCAATCCTGCAAAAGCTCAAACCCATATTATCTTACCTTGAAAGGTGCCATTCTAGGATCTTGGAAGACTAGGAATCCTGCAGAAGCTCAAACTGATTTTATCTTACCATGAAGGGTGCATTTCTGGGTTCTGGGGAGACTAGAAATTCTGCAGAAGCTCAAACCCGAGTTATACTCTCCTGTCGCTTTAGGAATAAACGAAACATTGCAGGGATTGAAATTTCTCGAACATTTCTGTTTTCGAGACAAATCATGCTTCTTGAAGAAGGTGAATACCTGTATGTGCCGCACTAGATTCGAGCACCTTAACAATTGTTAGAATTCATTCTTTTAAAAGATTCACGTTGAAGATATACTTAGTTGAGGGTTTGGAAGACTGCCTAATGATTTCTTGACAACGAGACTTGTTAATTCAATAATCGCCAAATGGATTTCGAGACCTTAAAAGGTAACTCGAACATCGAAGATGTGCTACCTATCAGGCAGTGTCAGAGGTAGCATGTGCTAGCATTTTCATCAATGAATTCATCGGTTCATGCAAAGCAATTCAGCTAAGTTTGCAATGATTAGAAGCAATCTGTATAATAACTCATGATGCGATCGATCAACATGTGGATCATGCAAAACTATTATGTGGAGTTTGCATTACCAATTATGTTCAAGGAGGTTATCATAGTATGAACACCTTGAATGTGATCTGAATGGGGGATTTTAGTCCGAAAGAGCTTTCTCTCACACTCTCGAGAAAGGCTTTTTATCCAGATTACAAGATTTAAAAGGAATCACTCGATCTTACCATCATCGCATTTAGTAAGCGTCTGAGTAATCTCGTAATCGGTACGATCGAGCCAATCTGGAGGTCTTGATTAGGAGCATAATGTAGGTTAGGCAAAGGCTTTACCAAATAGGACTCTTTTAAGTCAAGGCCATTAACAAAAAAAAGTTTTCACCTTCTGCTCCGGGTTTACAAGTCAAGAACCCTGCAAAAATGAGAGAGAAATAGTCTTACTCGTACCTTTTCGAGCGATACTTAAAATCTTTCAACTCTACGTTGATTCAAGCACTTTAATTAGAAAACACTTTCACGGGTTGTAACGTAGGTTGGGATTGGGGACCAAAGAAGTAAAAGGATTATTTTGGCCTAAGGAATATATCAAGTGGGTTTGACGTTGATGATCATTGCATCTTTGTCACCCATTTGAACCTTTTGAACAATCCTTCAAGAATACCATCGTTGTATGAGGATGGTGTCAACTTCTGCTAATACCGTCGTTACTCCCGAACGGTGTAAATTTCAACTGTATATTTTGCAATCTGGCTCCTTCAAAGAATTTTCTTTTGCAATCAGATCCCATTGGGGATTTACCGAAGGAGATAATATGTTTTCATTGAGTTTTCAAAGGCATTCAAAAATGAATATTGATTTGAATGGGCATTAGCCTTGTTTTTGACTGGCACTTTGCTTTTTCATGTCCAGGGATTAGCTTTTCTTCTTTTGGTCATGCTTTTACCTTTTTTGTTTTTTCTGTTATGTTTAGAAAAAGAATTTCCAAAAATTGTGCATATCAAAGATTTAGCGCACTTGAAGAGTTGACTCGGGAACTCTATGTAGGCCCACTTCTTCTGAGTTCTTCTGCTTTAAGGTGGTGCCGTTTTCATCTTGGAATTAGCGGTGATCACCAACGGGGTTTTGAGAAACGAATATGTAGGCTCGATTGAGCAACGCAAAGGGTGAAAGTATAGTGGGTAGAAAACTGAATGCTTTTCGTCTTTTTAAGGCATTTGAATTACCATACGAGGTTGAAAGCAAAGAAACACTCGAAAATTTATGTTAGTCCGAGCAAGAAAATTTCTAACCATTTACCTTGTGCTATTGCTGAGACAATATCCATTCGGCCTCCACATGGGGTGGTTCTCAACAGAGGTTACGAAGTAACACCGCCGTTCAAATGGGTTATCAATGGTCATCTGTAGTGTTTAGAATAGAGAAATGAACGCCTCCTTTCTTTCGGCTATCGAACCTTTTACGAGAAAACTCATTGCCTTGGGGAATGCGGAAACTGTTTAGCATACAACTCACTATGGATTGAAATGTAGGACATGTGTGGAAATGACTTGCCTTTCATCATCTTGTTATGCCCTAGCCTACATATTCGATGCATCATATGTGGTTTAAGCTCCAAGTTAGAATTGGCAATTTAAACATGCAGAACAATCATGCACAAATCATGGAACATGTAAACACAATGCGGATGTGGCAATTTTTAGCATCATGAGTGTTTACGAAATATGCAAGTGTATCAAGAATGGGAGAATTTGAATTGCCCTTGGGTATGTGGGTAGATCGAGCAAATGGAGAGTCTACTCCTTAAGTCGAGGAGTGATTTGTCTCTGACTTTGCCCCTGCACAATGATGTGCACGGGTGAAGTGAAGAATTTGGGTTTGTTTAATGATGACGACAGCCATGGTTATCGGTTGAATGCCCTTGCAAAAAGCAGAGAGATTATTTTTTGAAGCCAAACGAGATAAGGAAAACATGTTCCCTTTTCGCTTCAGGGCCTGTGATTAATTTGCCCCATTTTCATCAGAATAGATCTCGTCAGATGATCATAATTTTTCCACTTGGAGTTGTCTCCTTCAACATGTTAAATGTTAATATAAATATTTCGTGTGAAAAGGAAATGAGATGTGTTAGTCGGTATCAGAAGGGATACATTGAAAACGAAACTGATTTACCTTTCGCCTTGAATGCCTTGCACGAGTCTTTTACTAGTTTTGCTGGATTGAGTTTTCCTCGAATTTTATTGGATGTTTCACCATTAAGGCAAGAGCATAGTAAAATACCGACTTCAGTATTGTTTGTCGAGTATTCCTGTTTCTTACTGCAAAAATGAAACATGCAAAAGATTGTATTATTTATTCATAACGTTTACAATATTCCTTGACTTTGGGAATCGAATTCGGACCGTCTCGAACCATTGTCATTCCTCATGCTATCAGGCCTATTGGACCGTAGGCGTCTGTGGGGCTTTCCTTTTAAGGGTTAATCCTCAGGATCGTGCGGCCTTGTTGCATTGCATTAGGCCATGTTACGATACTTCTCAAGGCAATTTGCAATCCTTGTTAAGAATGGAATAAAACAATTCAAGACTCGAGACAATTATAGGCAATTTAGAACGATGCAGAATTACACATTTTGAGATTGCTTGCGTCTTTCACTCTTGTTCCTTTTTATTCGAAGCTGTCCATCCAATGATAATGTCCATGGATCGATTTGCCCCCGATTTAATCCAGCCAGGGAATTTCATTTTTGGGTACGACTATATTCTCGCGTCGTTCTACAAATTCCTAAAAATAGAAAGGATCTAATTTAAAACTGGAACAATTTGAGGGTAAATTGAAATGATACGGAGTTACTCTTCGGGTTTACATGGATTTTTACTCGTCATTAATTTTTCGAGTTCGGTGCAGTAACGGTTCCGAGCATTTAATAGGGAAAGGGAAACCATTACTTCACGCTTATGCATTAAATTTGGACATCGATAAAAGTAGAAGCCATCCCATGCAAAGAAATGAAGCATATGCGTTCATCTAGGATTGATCTTTCTTCTTTTGCAGGTGTCGCGACCCAAAAATAAGTTTCAGGCGAACGGATTATCAGGTTAATTAGATTAACTAACCTAATGCGGACCCTCCCAAGCCCTACCGAATCGCAACTTTGGTTTTTGTTTAAATGATTTTTTATTTTGAAGTCGCCACTAATCGTTCTTGGTAGGTCGATTAGAAATCTAAATAAATTAGTGGGAGAACTAATTTATTTCTATGAACCAGGGAAAATGAGTTCAGGGACTTGGTTACGCTAGATTACTCTAATGCCCTTTCGGTACCATTTCATGAAAACTCATTTGAGATGATTGGGAAAAGTTGGGATCAAGCTGATCAGAAGGGTAAAATGATCATTTTTCAAGGATCAGGAAGTGAAAATAGGTCAACCCAGTTGAATATAGTCATTTCCTATTTTTCACACTTCTTGAAAATTTTTCGAAATTTTTCCTAGACAATTTACCCATAAGGGGGCAAAATTGTCATTTTGAAAAGATCGGGTGGGAATTAACTAAAAATAAGATTGATCAGTTGAAATGACCCATTTCCTAATTTCTGAGATTTTTCTGAAATTTTTTATTTTTTATTTAATTTAAATTTTGTTTATTTTTTTTTAATTCAAACAGGGCGGATGAGCTTGACCTGCACCATAGGAGTCCGACCCAGGCCTTAAGGGTCCGGGGGGGCCTAAGATAAAGCCCGTTCCCTTTTTTTTACCTAGCCCAACTTGCATTCTTTTCTTATTTTATTTTCTATCGAGCTAGACTCTTGAGAACAGCCCAATATCGTCCCAACCCATTTAGCAAGAAAGGCCCATCGTGCACCCCATGTTAGACTTCCAATATTCCCTCCATTCATTTCATATTTTATATGCATTAATTTTAATTTATTATTTCATTATTCCTTTTTTATAGGCCGTCTCCTACGTGAGTCCTCGAATACAAAAGCAACTCTATAGTTTTAACTTGTGAAAGAGCGAAAGAGAGAGCAACTTACCATGGGTCTATGCATGCTCCTTCACCGGATATCCGTCGTGTGCCGTTGACAATGCTGGATCTCAACGAGCCCATCACCAAGTGTTCTGCGGATTGAGCTTCATCTCCCCTGTCGCGACCCAAAAGATATTTAAGGGGTGAACGGATTATTAAGTTAATTAGATTAACTAATCTAACGTGGACCCTCCCAAGCCCTACCGAATCGCAACTTTGGTTTTTGTTTAAATGATTTTTCATTTTGGAATCGCCACTAATCGTTTTTGATAGGTCGATTAGAAACCTAAATAAATTAAGGGGAGAACTAATTTATTTCTGCGAACCAGAGATTATGAGTTTGGGGACTTGGTTACGTTAGATTACTCTAACGCCCTTTCGGTACCAATTTCATGAAAATTCATTTGGCGTGATTTGGAAAGATTTGGGGTCAAACTGACCAGAAGGGTAAAATGGCTATTTTTCAAGGATTGGGAAGTGAAAATAGATCAAACCAGTTGAATGTGGTCATTCCTTATTTTCCATAATTTCTAAAAAAATTTTGGAATTTTTCGAAACAATTTACCCATAAGGGGCAAAATCGTCATTTTGAAAATATCAAGATGGCCAACCATTCAAAATAAGATTGACCAGCGAAATGGCCCGTTTCCTGATTCTGAGATTTTTCTGAATTTTTCAGAATTTTCCGAGACAATTTACCCATAAGGGGTAAAATTGTCATTTTGGAAAGATCGGGATGGAAATTCACCGAAAATAGGATTGGTCAGTCGAAACGACCCATTTCCTAATTTCTAAGATTTTTTTAATTTTTCAGAATTTTTCGAGATAATTTACCCATGGGGGCAAAATCGTCATTTTGGAAAGATCGGAAAGGTCGGGCCTCGGTCTTTAGACCCGTAAATGTGAACCACATTCGGCTAGACCCAATCATAGGCCCAAACTAAGGACCTTAGAAATTAGAGCAAACTCAAATTAAGCGTGGCCCAAATTGAAATTATTCACAAATAAATGAGCCCGCACAGAAGAGTCTACTTACCTGGCCCAGCTTGGAAATATGTGGTGGGATTAGCTTGCCTATGGCGGCCCAATATTCTCGTTCAAGTTTCCTTGTTCCGGGCTTTACACTGGAGGGCTGAACAATGCTTGTCGTAGGCAATTCATTGCAATGGTCCGTAGCTCCTTGTGATATATTATCCCTGGATCCCTCTTCACCATGCTCGAACATATCATAGGTCTACTGGACATTCTCCAATTCAACCACGTCCAACAGATTGGCTTAGGCATGCAAAACTTTGGACCTGGAGCGTTGACACTCAACTGGACGGTGGTGGCATCCATGACTTGAATTATATTCTCTTCCTCAAACACCTTCTCGCTGGACTCATACTCACAGACATGCATGACGTCCCTATCCTCCTCTCTTCAGTTCTAAATCCCTCAGCGTTCTCAAAGCCAAGGAAATATCCAAATGGAAACTTTCTCCACTGCTTGTTTACTCGATCTTGGCTCACCGACATCACTCGACTTTTCCAAGGTTGATCTACACACTTACTCGTATGTCATTGCTCCGCTGAAACTTGTTCTGTGCTAAAAAAATTGAGAATGCCCTGCTTTGAAAGCAGCTACTTCACAATTTAAAAGCCACTGTCCAACGTCCAAAAGATCCCCAGAGCGCATCGCTGGGAAAGGTGCCATCATCGAGAGTCATATTAGCCTCGACTGTAGGGTTGCCACAGCTGTCAAAGTTCTGCCTCACTCTGATGCATTTGATCTTCGCTATGGATGGAACTTGAGTCCGGATCAGAGGGAACGAAGAAGACGATCAAGATGAGAGAGATCGAGTTCCAACTCAACCTCGAGTAGTCCTTCTTACCCTTACCTCAGGAGCTCCCTCTTCCATTCTTTTTCAGAAAGTTCTCTCTCATCCTTGCTTCAAACTTTTTCATACAACGTCCACATATAGGGCATCGCGTTCTCGTAAGGCTTGAAGATATTCCTCACAATGTCTACCGATATGAGGTTTGCGCTGTACCCCATCCCAGTGAGATCCCATACCTTCACGTTGTGCCTCGACTTATAGTGGTTAATGATCCGGGTCGATAGGGAGGGGATGTACTCCAGCATCAAGACGTTCACGACGAGCGCGTCAATCTGCGAAAGAGCGATTCTTACGCTGTCCAAGAGCTTCTGGATATTGTCGCTGATGTGCCGCGACCCGAAAAATATTAATTTTTTTTTGGTGAACGGATTATCAGGTTAATTGACTAACCTAATTCGGATCCTCCCAAGTCCTACCGAATCGCAACTTAAGTTCTTTTCATTCAAAGATTTTTTATTTGGAGTCGCCACTAATCATTTTTGGTAGGTCGATTAGAAACCTAAATAAATTAGCGGGAGAACTAATTTATTTTTGTGAATCAGAAAAAATGAGTTCGGGGACTTGATTACGCTAGATTATTCTAACACCCTTTCGGTACCATTTTATTTCATGAAAACTCATTTGAAATGATTGGGAAGAAGTTTGGGTCAAACTGACCAGAAGAGTAAAATGGTCATTTTTCAAGGATCGGGAGGTGGAAACATCAAAAATAGGATTAGCTAGTCGAAATTTTTTTTATTTAGATACGCATAAATTAACGACAACACAAATACGAATGCGGTATGTGGATATAGAGACATGCGAGTGCGACATGACATAATCGAAATTTAAATCAATTCATTTGGACAAGGAAATTCTCGAAGATTTAATGGCTAGGATTGTTACTTGATTTGACAAATTTGATTGTCGCATTCGGACCTCATGTCGCCTTATGGATCAAGATTGCGGCTCGAACGATGTGGATGAACTCGTGACTTGTGTTGATCGGTAGAGAAATCAGTGATGGTAACACCAAGATTTAAACTCCTACCATATTCAAAACTCTCTTTAAAAAAAAGATTCTCTCTCTTTTTTTTTCTTTCTCTCTAATTTTTGTTTTTCAATCTCTCAAAACTTTCTCAAGCATCCATAATTTTCTTTCTCCCCCCTAGAATCCTCTCTCCCTAGCTCGCTTTTTCCTCCTTTTATAACCCACTCATCTATCTCTCATTCTAATTTTTCCACTAACTCCACTTCATTTTCATCTTCCATTCTCTATCTCTATCTCACATTCTAAGCTCTCCACTAACTCTTCTTCATCTTCATCTTCCCTTCTCCATATTTATCTCCCATTTTAATTTCTCCACTAACTCTTCTTCATCTCCATATTCCCTTCATTATTCTTATCTTATTTTCTCCATCTATTCTTCTCCATCTCTTCTTCTCCATCTTCCCTTTTATATTTTAATTTCTCCACTAACTCTTCTTCATCTTCATCTTCCCTTCTCTATTCTTATCTTATTTTCTCCATCCATTCTTCTCTATCTTCTCTTCTCCATCTCTTCTTCTTCATCTTCCCTTCTCTATCCTAATTTCTCCACTAAATCTTCTTTTTGTTATTTGCAAAATAATCCCTCAAGAGTTAGGTATTTGCACTCTAGTCCTTGAGATTTTAAGTATTTGCAATTCAGTCCTTGAAAAAGTATTTCTTTAAGTCCAAATCTCCTCACAATTTTCGACACACCTCCCCTATGCTTAGTCGAAATTCACCGCATATCAAATTTAAACTCATTTCTTGCTGCAAAATTTAATTAAAGCCCTTTCGCTAAATTGAGTCATTCTGAGTATAATTGGGCCAAGATGAAAATTTAGGATATGAGAGAATAATGTCACAACTCCTAAAAGTGAAAAATGAAAATAAATTGACTAAAATTGAAATTTTTTTTATTCGAGATCATGCCCGTGAAGAAATACACGACCTCAAATTGGATTTTTTTAATTTACGATGGCCAACATGAAAAGGAAAACATTGACTGTTTTTATGTATGTTTGTGGCCTCAAATGTTATTATTTATTAAATATTTTCCTAATTTCTAAAAAATACAAAACAATTATGAAAAATTATTTTTTGTTCAAAAATGGTTCTCTAGGCTTGGCCAAGGTTTCCAAAGTTGAGTTTTCAATTTTATGAATTTTTATGAATTTTCTATTAATTTTCGAAAATAAAAATACCGAAAAATACTGAAAATATGAAAAATCATTTTTTGGTCAAAATTGGTTATCTAGGGTTGACCAGGGTCTCCAAAGTTGATTTTTCAATTTTATGAATTTTCATGGATTTTCTATTAATTTTTGAAAATAAAAATGTCGAAAAATACTGAAGATATTAAAAATCATTTTTTGGTCAAAATTGGTTCCCTAGACTTGGCCAAGGTCCCCAAAGTTGATTTTTCAATTTTCTGAATTTTTATGTATTTTTTAATTAATTTTTTAAAAAAGAAAATGTGATTAAAAATTAGGTGTCAGCAGCTGCCCCTCTTTGGAAGGAAGCTCAGTAGAGGTACATTTCAAAGACGAGATGACACCTTAATCCTAATCAACTCAACACAAGGAAAAAAAGTTGTGACACTTGATTTCCACTACCCTTCCTAGCAAGTTCCAATCGAGACCCATTTTGAGGAGGCTTTCATGCAGTAAGGGAGAGACAAAGATGAGAGTTTACCTGGCACATACCTTCTCGTTGTATGGCGGCTACCTGATACACATGCTGTACTGAAAATGGAGTGAGAACCTAAGGATTCGTTATAAGAAAACCTTAGGGTGGTTGAACTTGGACTCGTATGGTAGGTCAACCCAAGGTAGATTCCTGTATGGTGGGTCACCCCATGGAAATGCCTGTAAGGAGGACTTTATGCCTGTAGAAAGGACTTGGTGCCTGTAAGAAGGACTTTTGGTTGCTTGTAAGAAGGACTTTTGGTTGCCTATAAGAAGGACTTTGGTGCGTGTAAGAAGGACTTTTGGTTGCTTGTGATAAGGACTTTTGTGCCTGTAAGAAGGGCTTTTTGTTTCCTATAAGAAGAACTTTTGGTGCCTGTAAAAAGGACTTTTGTGTGCCTGTAGAAAGGACTTTGGGTGCCTGTAAAAAGGACTTTCTTGCTTGTAAGAAAGACTTTGGGTTGCCTGTAAGAAGGACTTTGGTGCATGTAGGAAGGATTTTTGTGTTGCCTGTAGGAAGGACTTTGGGTGCCTCTAAGAAGGACTTTTGGTGTTGCCTGTAGGAAGGACTTTTGTGTTGTTTGCAAGAAGGATTTTTGTGCCTGTAAGAAGGACTTTTGGTTGCCTGTAAGAAGGACTTTTGTGTTGCCTGTAGGAAGGACTTTTGTGTTGCTTGTGGGAAGGACTTTAGGTGCCTGTAAGAAGGACTTTTGGTGTTACCTGTAGGAAGGACTTTTGTGTTGCCTGTAAGAAGGACTTTTGTGCCTGTAAGAAGGACTTTTGGTGCCTGTAAGAAGGACTTTTGTGTGCCTGTAGAAAGAACTTTGAGTGCCTGTAAGAAGGACTTTCTTGCCTATAAGAAGGACTTTGGGTTGCCTACAAGAAGGACTTTGGTGCTTGTAGTTAGGGCTTTTGTGTTGCTTGTAGGAAGGACTTTTGTGTTACCTGTAAAAAGGACTTTGGGTGCTTGTAAGAAAGACTTTTGGTGCCTGTAAAAAGGACTTTTGGGTTATAATGGGTGCCATTCTAGGATCTGGGGAGACCAGGAATCCTGCAAAAGCTCAAACCCGATTTATATTCTCTTGCCTCTCGAGCATAAACAAGGAGGCAGAGATCAAAACATTTTAAATATTTCTGTTTTCGAGATAAAACATGTTCCATTAGAGAAGTTGGATACTTGCATGTGTCGCACTAGATTCAAACACCTTGACAATTGTAGGAATTCATTCTTTTAAAAGGTTCAGGTGGAAGATATACTTACCCGAGGATTTGGAGGACTGCCTGGTGATTTCTTGGTAACTCGAATATCGAAAATGTGTTTTCTGTCAGGCAGTGTTAGAGGTAACATGCGCAAGCATTCTCATTAATGAGTTCATTGGTTTAGCAAAGTTTGCATTGATTAGAAGCATTCTGTGTAATAACTCATGATGCAATCAATCAAGATGTGGATCATGCATGACTATTCTGTCAAGTTTGCATTACCAATTCTGTTCAAGGAGGTTATCATAGTATGAATACCTCGAATGTAATACGAATGGGGGACTTCAGTCCGAAAGGGCTTTCTCTCACTCTCGAGAAAGGATGTTCATCCTGATTGCAGGATTGAAAAAAAATCACTCAATTTCACCATCATCGCATTTGACAAGGGTCTGAGCAATCTCGCAATTAGTACGATCAAGCCAATCTGGAGGTCTTTGATTAGGACCGTAATGTAGGCTGGGTCAAAGGCTTATAAAAGGGAACTCTTTTGAGTCAAGGTCATTAACAAAAGGTTTTTATCATCTACTCCGGGTTTACAAGTCAAGAACCCTGCAAAAATGAGAAAGAAATAGTTTTGCTCGTACCTTTTCGAGCGATACTTAAAATCTTTCAACTCTACGTTAATTCAAGCGCCTTAATCAGAAAAGACTTTCACAGGTTGTAACGTAGGTTGGGTTTGGGGATCAAGGAAGGCTTAATTTGGCCCAGAAAATATATGAGATGGGTTTGACATTGGTGATCATCGCATCTTTGTCGCAGTTTCGACCCTTCTAGAACAGTCCTTAGAGAATACCATCGTTGTCTGAGGATGGTATCTGTTTTCGCTGGTGCCATTGTCACTTCCAAACGGTATAAACTTCTACCGTGTATTTTGCAATCTGACTCCTTCAACGAATTTTCTCTTGCAATCAGGTCCCATTGGGGATTTACCGATGGCCTTCAAAAATGAATATTGATTCGAATGGGCATTGGTCTTGCTTTTGACTGGCACTTTGTTTTTTCATGCCCAGGGACTGGCTTTTCTTCTTTTGGTCCCGCCTTTTGCCTTTTGTCTTTTCCGCTCTATTTAGAAAGGAGAATTTTCAAAAATTGTGCCATATATACATATGTATATTAAAAATTTAGCACACTTGAATAGTCGACTCGGGAACTCTTTGTAGACTAATTTCTTCCGAGTTCTTCTGCTTTGAGGTAGTGTCATCTTCATATTAGAATTAGCAATGGTCACCGATGGGGTTTTAAGAAATGAATATACAAGCTCAATTGGGTGATGCAAAGGATATAGGTGTGTTGGATAGAGAAACGAATGCTTTTCGTCGTGCTAAGGCACTTGAATTACTGTGCAAGGTCGAAAGCAAAGAATCACTCGAAAATTGATATTAGTCCGAGCAAGAAAATTTCTAACCATTTACCTTACGAAATTGCTGGGACTACCTCCATTTGGCCCCGGCGTGGGGTGGTTCTTGACAGGGGTTATGGAATGAAATCGCCGTTCAAATGGTTTGTCAATGGGCACCTGTAGTGTATAGGATAGAGAAATGAATGCCTCCTTTCTTTCGATATCGTACCTTTCGCGAGAAAACCCATTGCTTTGGGGAATACGGAATCTATTTAGCACACAGCTCGCCATGAATATGGGACATGTATAGAAATGGGCTTGCCTTTCATCATCCCGTCATGCCCCATTCTACACATTCGATGCATCATGTGTAGATCATGCTCCAAGTCAGAATCGGCAAATTAAACATGCAGACAAGTCATGCATGAATCATGGCATGTACAAACACAATACGAATGTGGCAATTTTGGCATCATGCATGTTTGTGAAATAAGCAGGTATGGAAGAAAATTCTCAATAATGAGAGGATTTAAATTGCCCCTGGACATGTGAACGGATCGAAGAAATTGCGAAGTCTACCCCTTAAATTGATCGGAATGGATCTTTTCAGATGATTATAATTTTACCACTTGGGGTTGTCTCCTTCAACATGTTAAATGTTAGTATAAATATTTCCTGTAAAAAAGGAAAGGAGATATGTTAGCCAGTATTAGAAGGGATAAACTGGAACAGTACTGGTTTACCCTTCATCTTGAATGTTTTGCATGACTCCTTTTATTAGTTTCACCGGATCGAGTTTGCCTCCACTTTCGGTGGGCATTTCATCATTAGAGCCAAGGTTGGGGCAGAGTATCGACTTTGGTATCGCTCGTCTAGCGTTTCTATTTCCTTCTGCAAAAAGAAATGTGCAAAAGGTTATATTATTTATTTACAATACTTACAACATTCCCCAACCTTGGGGATCGAACTCGGGATGTTTCGGACCACTGTCATTCCCCATGCCATCTGGTCCACAAGACCGTAGGCGTTCGTGGAGGTTTGACTTTAAATGTTGATCTTTGAGGTGACTTGGTCTTGCAATTCCATGTCTCGATTCTTTTCAAGGCAACTTACAATCTCTGTTGAGACGGAAGAAAGTATTTCAGAATTTGAGATAATCCTAGATAAATTGGAACGATACAAAATTACCCTTCTTTGAGACTGCTTGGGCTTTTTATTTGCAATTTCCTTGTTTGAAGCCGTCGATCCTCTGTCGGAGAAATGGATTCACCTGAGGCAAGTACCGCATAGGAGATATCAATGGAACGAATACATTTCACCTGTTCCAGTAAATTTGCACCGGTATGACCCTCAATAGTGATTTTGGTGGCTTGTTGATTCGGAAGCTTTCCTTGAACCTGGGCTCACATGAAATAAATGCGTGTATGCATAAATGCATGAAATGCATGTAATAGTCCTAAAGTGACTCAGATTGTCCAAAAGGTAGCCAAAGCGGCTCCTGTTTTCATTTCAAGGATGATATTGCTTGACTGCATCCGCATTTACAAGATATCCTAACTCTTTCCCATCCATGTTTACAAGAATCAAAACTCCCCTAGAAAGGACTTTTTTGACGACAAAAGGACCCTCATAATTTGGGGTGAACTTGCCCCCGGGATGAGAAACATTTGGAACTGTCTTTTTCACTACCAGATCTTCTACTTTAAAATTCCTGGGCCTGACTTTTCGATTAAATGCTTTGGCAACTCTTCTCTGGTAGCTCTGACCGTGACATATTGCCCTCAGACGCTTTTCGTCGATCAGGTTCAACCGTTCATACCTCTGCTGCTTCCACTCTGCTTCGGAGAGTTTGATTTGGGATAAGATTCTCAAAGAGGGGATTTCAACCTCTATTGGTAAAACTGTCTTCATACCGTAAACTAGGGAATATGGAGTTGCTCCAGTCGAGGTTCGTATCGAAGTCCGATATGCCATCAATGCGTACGGCAGTTTCTCATGCCAGTCTCTATAATTCTCTGTGGTTTTCGCTAGGATTTTCTTGATGTTCTTGTTTGCCGCCTCTATGGCTCCATTCATTTGTGGGCGATAGGGAGATGAATTAAGATGTCGAATGTTGAATGCTTGTAGGAGATCATCGACTATCTTATTGTTCAAATTGGAGCCATTGTTTGTGATTATCGCTTAAGGGGCCCCATATCGGGAGATGATATCCCTTCTGGTGAACTTGGTCACATTCTTTGCTGTGACATTCGCATATGAGCTTGCTTCGATCCACTTCGTAAAATAGTCGATCGCTACCAAGATAAAGTAGTGCCCATTGGAAGCATTAAGGTGAATCAGACCGATCATGTCTATCCCCCATATGGTGAATGGCCAAGCCTCTGACATCTGGTGGAGCTCGTTTGGGGGTACGTTAATTTTGTCGCCGTATACCTGGCATTGATGACAGGACCTTACATGTTGGTTGCAGTCTGCCTCCATAGTCATCCAATAGTTTTCTTTGCGAGGAGGTGGCCGTTCATATGAGGACCGCATATCCCTTCATGGATCTCTTTCATGAGCATGTTTGCTTCTTTAGTGTCTACACATCTCAATAGGACTGAATCGAAGGATCTTTTATAGAGAGTTTGCCCGTTCAGGAAGAATTTGGTAGCCATATTTGCTATGTACTTCTTATCCCTGATCTGACTCCCTAGAGGGAATTCTCCTTTCGAAAGATAATTCTTAATGTCGTGATACCAGGGCTCGCTATCGAATTCGCCTTCCATTAGCATGCAATAGGCTGGCTAATCCATGACATTGATTTTTAAAGGCTTGATGTCGAGCTCATCCTCTACTTGCAACAACGAAGACAAAGTGGCTAACGCGTCTGCGAAGTGATTCTGGGTCCTTGGCAGATATTCGAACGAGATTTCGTCAAAATTATCAGTTAACTCCTCTAGCAACTCATGATAGGGAATGAGCTTAGAATCTCTTGTTCTCCATTCCCCCTGAGTCTGGAGAATAATCAGCATGGAGTCCCCATAAACTTGTAACTTTCGCACCTTCATGGAGATGGCTAATTGCAGACCTAGAATACAAGCTTCGTATTCTGATATATTGTTGGTGCATGGAAATACCAACTTCGCGGAAACCGGATAATGTAAGCCGTTCGGGGATATCAATATTGCCCTAGTTCCGGATCCGACCAAATTAACGGTACCATCAAAATACATGGTCCACTTATCATTAGACAATACGAGGATTCAATCCTCGACCTCCTCCTCATCAGAGATTATAAATCCCTGTGAATTTTTTGCCAACATGTCGGCTATGGTCTGCCCCTTGACTGACTTCTGAGGTGAACTCCTTATGTCAAATTCTGATAACAGTACTTGCTATTTGGCCAGCTTTCCCAATAAGGTGGGTTTCTCCACCAAGTATTTAATTGGGTCGCATTCTGTTACCAACTGGATATGATGGTGGAGGGTATATTGTCTCAACCTGTGGAGTACCTAAATTAGCGCGACGCACGTCCTTTCAACCATCGAGTAATTAGCCTCCGATTGCGTGAACTTCTTACTCAAGTAATAAATTGCTCGCTCCTTCCCGTCCTCCGGTTTTGTTTGAACGAGTAGAGCTCCTAATGATTCCCGATATATTGTCAAGTACAGAGTCAAGGGGACTCCCGGGGTTGGTGGTACCAATACTAGAGGTAGGATCAAATACTCCTTGATCTTCTCAAATGCCTTATGGTATTCTGAATCCCAAATAACTTTGGCACCCTTCTTGAGGAGCTTGAAGAACGGTTTTGCCACATCAGAAAGCTGGGATATAAATCTGGCAATGTAGTTTAACCGTCCCAGCAGGCTTCTCACTTCCCTTACTGAGGTTGCGATACTAATGTCCCGTATAGCTTTGATCTTGGAAGGGTCGACCTCGATGCCTTGACTGCTAACCACAAATCTCAAAAGCTTTCCAGATTTTGCTCCAAATATGCACTTGTTGGGGTTCAACCTTAGCTTATATTTTCGTAGACGTTCGAACAACTTTCTTAACACCAGAACATGGTCTTCTCCTGGTCTAGACTTGGCAATCATATCATCTACGTACACCTCGATTTCCTTGTGCATCATGTCATGGAATAGAATGACCATGGCCCTTTGGTATGTCGCCCCAGCATTCTTCAACTCGAAAGGCATAACCCTATAACAAAAGGTGCCCCATGGTGTTATGAATGAGGTCTTCACCTTATCTTCTTCCTTCATTAGGATCTGATTATAGCTAGAAAATCCATCCATAAACGAAAACCGTTCAAACCTGGCTGTACTATTGACCAACACGTCTATGTGCGGCAAAGGAAAATCATTCTTTGGGCTGGCTTTATTCAGGTCTCGGTAATCGATGCAGATTCAGATTGTGCCGTCTTTCTTCATCACTGGCATGATGTTTGCGATCCAATCGGCATAGGGGATCGCTTCTATGAATCCCACCTTGAGGAGCTTCATCACTTCCTCCTCAATTTTCTTGGAAAGTTCGGGCCTCGTTCGCCTAAGCCTTTGTTTTTTTTGGCAGGATGCTAGGGTCAATGGGTAGTACGTGTTCCACAATGTTGGGGTCGAGGTCAGGCATGTCTGCATGCGACCAAGCAAAGACATCTTGGTATTCCCTGAGAAGTTCAGTCATTCGGGTAGCTTTAGAGGGTAACAAAAACTCCCCAATCTTCACTTCTCTGACATTCTGTCAGTAGTCCAAGTTCACTACTACTGCCTCTTCTACTGTTAGGGGTTTAAACTCTTCATACCGACTCCAATCTCTCTGAATATCTATGAAATCCTCATTTTCTTCCTTAATGCCACAAGAGTAATCTCCTTGATGATCCGAGTCACACAATAGCCTATTATGCATGCTTGGAATGATATGCCTGAAATGTTATGAAGATGATTAGTCCCTTTCAGCAAGTAGTTTTCATGCATGATTTTCAAAAACCATTTGAAAAAACGTAATAAGAGAGCCAATCCTCATATCCTCAGACGTCTTTGCTTCTCTTAATTTGCTTGATAAACTAGGAAGCATGCGGGAATCCAAGCCTCAAATCTTCGAGAATCGAAGATAGGTATTATCATTGGGCTGGTTTGGAATGTTCCCGCACGCCCTTAATAAAACGTACACATGCATTTTATTGAATTTCACTGATAAGACCGCATTACAAGGCAACTATTTGGATAAATGGCTCGAGATCCAAAGGTATTTTCTTGGAATTGAAAAGAGAGAAACTAAACGAAATGCAACAACTAAATTAAAATTACGGTTAAAGAAATGCTATAAGAAGCAGAAGAAGAGCCTCTTTACTTAGGCGAGATAGAGTCCTCGTCAAGCCTCTCGATGATGACATTGACTGTGTCTTCTAGAAACGGATTGGACATATCAAGCTCTGCTGCACCTTGGATAGCTTCATCTACTAGCATCTTGGGGCGCTCGAAGAAATACTGACCCAGTGAACTCCCGATCGCATTAATTTTTCCTTTCCAAGATCTGGAGCCAATGAATGAATTAACTTTGCCTCCTCGACTCCCACGGCCCCTGTGATGGCCTCGGCCTTGACGTCCATGACAGCTTCTGGAAGTAAGGCCCTTCTGGATTCACTAGTATATCCTAAGCCTGTTTGGTGCTTATTGGTGGCCAATTGCAGCAGCGAGCGGATCCCTTGACCATTCTTTCCTAGACCGAGTCCAGGGATAAAACCATATGCCAATAGCATTTTTCCAGGTGCTAGAGTATACTTGGAGGGCGCAGGAGCCCTCTTTTTGGTTCCTGGAGGTGCATGCGTGACTGCTACCAACTCGAGAGAATGATAGCTAGCCTCTTCTTTGCGCTCTGGCTCTACATGTGGGACCGCGCTCTTCTAGTATGCGGTGAAGTCCATTTCTCCATGCATGGTTATTACTTTCCCATCAACCACAAACCAAACCTTCTAGTGCAGGCTTGACGGTACTGCGCCTGCAGTGTGGATCCATGGTCTGCCCAATAGAAATCCGAAAGCACTCGGGAGGTCCATGACTTGGAAACCAATAGAGAATTCTACTGACCCAATTAGGACATCTAGTTCGATTTCACCAACCACATTTTTCCTCATTCCGTTGAAAGCTCTTATTGTGGCATTGGAGCCACAGATGAGCTCTTCATTCACACCTAGGTTCCTGAGTGTGGCCAATGGACATATGTTGAATGCTGACCCATTATCAATTAGCACGTGGGAGACTTGCTTGCCGTAGCTCCTCACCGATATGTACAGAGCCTTATTATGAGTCCATCCATCCACAGGAATGTCCTCATCCGAGAAGAATATTTGGTCCTTTAGCAATATGGACCCCACGAAGTCCTCTAGTTGCACCTCATTAATAATCTCCGGTACGTGTACTTCATTTAGTACTTTCATTAGGGTACTTTTATGCCTTTCCGAATTGATAAAGAGGTCGAGCAGTGAAATCTGAGCTGGCAGTTTCTTTAGCTGCTCTTTTACTTCAAACTCACTTGTCCTCATGATGGACAACGCCCTCTCTGCGTCCTCTTTTGACACATCTCTCTTCTCTGATTCACCTTCTCTTAGTGGATAGCACCTGCCAGATCTCATGACGGCATCTATCTCACCGGTACCGTAATCCCAAGGGACAGCTCTAGGATCGTAATCCGCTGGTGGGGGGACTTTTATCACAATCTTTTCAACTTTTTCATCATGTTGTGCCTTCCTCTGCTCCAGTTTAAGCTTCGTGAGGGAAATCATCGCATGGTCGAGGGAACTACTCTCAACGTTCTCCCTTTTGTCTACCTCATCCAGCTTGATTACAAATGAGGCCTTTGATCCTATCACAGCGATCAGCTCATCCTTTTCGACGTATTTAGAATGGTAGTCAGAACACCATGCTTCAGGTGACATCCCTAAAGTGGCCATTTTAGCTAAATATTTCATTTTTTTTCTCTCTTGAGGCTTTCCTATCAACGGGGCATGTAGCGGCTAGATCAAACACCTCTTGCAGCTTCGTAACATCGACCATGAATTCCAACTCGTCCATGTCATCCTTATCCCATATGGCGTTTACCCTCTCGTGATTCGGTAGGGGATTTTGCTACACATTCGGTTCCATTTTGTCAAACTCCAATACTCCTCCATCCATCAGCACCTGCACCTTATATTTGTGCACGAGATAGTTATCTGCGTTGTGCCCTTTTTCGCCCATGTGATAGGCGCACGACTAGGTCTCGTCAAACCCAGGAAACCTCGGTGGGTTTGGTCTAGGTGGCTCTTTGGCGACTAGGTGCCCTTCCAGCAACATTGGTAACAACTTCGATAGGGGACGAGGTAATGGAGTGAAAGACGCTGTGGTTCTTCTCTTAACTTCGAACTTTTCTGGAGTCGATCCGGACGAGCCACCTTGAGTAGGGGTGGATCCTCAAAACTTCTTTGGCCTCGGCGAGTTTGGTACAAAGGCGATTTCGCCCGCATTCTCCCTTTCTCTTTTGGCTAGATAAGGCCATTTAAACGACGGCTCTGGTATATGCTTCTCCCTTAAGGCCCATTCATGACGTTCTACCACTCTGATGAGATGGGCGAAAGTTTGACAGCCTGAGGTATTAAGCTTCTCGAAGTACTCAAGCAGTAACGTCTTCAGAAACAGATCTACTAACTCCTCCTCTGGAATGGGTGGCTTGACATGGGTAGCTATCGCTCGCCACCTCTGAGCAAAAGTACGTATAGACTCATTCCTTCCTTTTAGGGTCCTCAACAGGTCTTCCCTGATAGACGCTGTAGCCGTGTTGAACTTGTATTGGTGAAGAAATTCCTCAGCCAGGTCTTCCCAATTGTCATACTCTTTCATGTCGAGCTCGATAAACTATGCCAGTATAGCGCCAGACAAGCTCTTTTGGAATGTGTTCATTAGCAGTGGGACATAGTCAGAATAATGCGCCATTTTATGCAAGTAGTATTTCAAATGAGCCCGAGGACAGTCTGTCCCATCGTATTTTCTCACAAACTCAGGTTCATTGTACCCAACTGGAACTTCTATCTTGGTGAATGGCAATATTTTGTTGAATCGAGCCAACTCGTATTCTTGACTACTAAGACACTCTTCGATCTTTGCCAACCTCCTCGCGCCTTCCTCAGTCCCAGCCACGAGTTTCTCTTTCTTCTCCCTTTCTAGGTCAACTATGACCGGTGAAGTATTAGGGGGTGCTTCCTTCTCGGGTTCAGTACTCGCAGTCTGGTTGGTGTCTAAGCCAGTAGATGTACTGGTATTTGTAAACGGACTGGTCTCTGGTGCACTAAGGGACTTCCCTTGTGTGCTAGTCATCATCGCCTTCATTTCTGCCATCATGGCAGCTATCATGTTTATCTGGTTCTCGAGATTGGCCACCCTAGGGCTCAATTCCTCGTGTTCCATTCTTGTCCTAAGACGGGTTCTGATATGGCTACGTGGTGCTTCCGTGATCAATGGTACCTGAAAAAAGAATTTATACAAATAAGTATGATGAATGAAAATGACAGGCCGATCCATGACAACCCTCTAGACCCAAGAAACAAAGCCAACATGATCAAAAGATTAATTCTAACAAATTTTGATTTCGTCAGCTTTTACGAAACAATTTGTATCAATTCCCACAGAATTCGAAAAAGTACCAAACTTTGTGAGCTGATAATTAAGACAATGATGTACAACTTTCATTTTTTGAGATTGAGAAGATTCCTCATGGATTAGTACAGTTTAATACTTCTTTCTAAAACTTTTCTTCAGAAAATTAATTTGTCCAGTTTTTACTTTGAGGATAAATGGGTCATCAAAAATGTGAATTGATGCCCAAAAATTTCCAGTCCACTAATTAAAAGCCCAATTTACAACTTTCATGTTTTGATTTTTCTCAAAAGAGCATGTTCTCTAGTGATAAATGGAGAAACAAAAGTAAAGTTGAGAAAATTCCAGAATCCAGACAGTTGTTCTTTCACCTTAAATTCGGTAATAAATGGAAAATACATTAAATTGATTCAAAAAAAATTTTGAATGATGAATTAGGGTCTTGTGAACATTTTTTTATGAAGATTTTATGGGTCAATTAAAATCATAGAATTTAATAAAAATTATGCAATACCAGAGGGTCAAGTCTAAACAGTAACATTTATTACAAGAAAAGCTCATAAAGTCACGAAAATGCAATTAAACATGGTACAAGAATCCTAAACATGGCAAATCAAGCTATTTTTCTTTTCTTTGTGGCGATGCGATCTATAGGCGAACGGGCCTCCAACTCTTTCCAAAGTCGTGCATTCTCCTTAGCCAAAGTTTCCATTTATTTCTTCGCCTTTTGCACCTTCTTTGCATAGGTCTCGATCTCGGCTTGACGGGTGGGCTTCACGATCACCAACGGGAACTTCAAAAGCATGTGAGTAGGTATTACATGGTCCTTAATATACCGAGCCTTCGCATGATAACGTCTTTCCTTTCCCTCGAGCGCCTCCTTGGGTAGTGATAGTGAACAAATCTTGGACTTGAGCCAAGTTTGGTCAAGATGCTTGATCTCGGTTCCATAATTTTCGGCTGCAACGAATTCAACTTGAAAAGTGTTTGGCCCTAAAGGTGGTAGAATATCCTGTAAAACTCCATATTGCCGTACCACACAGAGAGGATGATACTGCGTCATGCCGGTAATACCCAAAAGAAGTATAGACTCCCGCTCACCATGGTACAAACGAGCCTTAGAGACTTGAAACCATATAGCTTGCCATAGAAAAACCTTGAGACTCGGATTTTTAAATAAATCAATCCACTCGAAATAAGACAATCTAGCAATATTTTTTTTGCAACTCTTGAAATTTTGCAATTAGGTTTTTCTCTAGACTTACCCGTGGAATGGTATTCTTGGGCCGAACTTCGCATAATGAGAGAAAAACCACATTTGCAAAAGTTCAACCGGAGCGTGAAATGTTTTATCCTTGTTTTGTTTAAAACGAGTCAGAGATATAAAAGTCTCGGCCAAAGTAGCATTAGTAAAGTTCATTCCACTACAAACTTGCCTAGCAATCCAAGCTATTGATGGACTAATAAAATCCTTTTGGAGTGGAAAGATCACAAGTCCGAAGAAAGCTAGAATAAAGATCCTGCTTTGCAAGTGTGAATTGCTCTCATAAAAAAGCTCAATGAGGAATGAGAAAGGGCACATATGACAATTTCCTTTTAAAATTTTTCTCATTTTATTTTCGCTAATTTTCAAAAACTCAGCAAAAATGGCAATTGGATCCATTCCTATACAAGGGCGAATTAAATCAATACTCAAAGGTTTTCCAATGGCAATGTTATACTCTTCCAAAGTCGGAGTGAGCCCGTGCTTACCTAAAATGAAAGTAGCGGTATATGAGCACCAGAAATGTGCAAGCGCCTGCATGACCCTAGTCTGTAATTCGATGTCCAAAAGTGGTAACATGTGACCCATACGGCTAAGGGCATAGGTCCGTGCATCAATGCTCAAACGCCCCCACATCTGCTTCAACTCGACCTTTGGAATGTACACGAAAAGGATATCGATGTGTCATATTGTCTATAGATCACGCGCCACAATCCTAAGTGTCATGGACCGACCCAATCAATAACATAAGACAAGATGAAGTTCAGAAGCATACCTTACCGTGGGATAAACAATCACATGGACATGCACATGACTCGTGGGTTAACCTTATTCTAACTATCCTAAAGGCTCACAAATTGAAGCGAAAGACTTACGGCAAGGCGATAATCTCGCATACATAATCAAGATTAGCCGCTATCCCGCGACGTAACCAAGATTAGTTGGGCCTTTCCACTTCGGCTGCTCAAGTCAAAAATTAAAACCACCGCTTTGGTAATCTTACCAAGCCTGAGGTATAACTTTTAAAACTCGTTTTTGAAAAGAAGTTCGGGATTGAATCTGGACTAACTTTCGACGTGATCTCACGGCAAATGCTAGAACCAAATTACAATACCATTCTAAAACTAGTGGCCCAGGTCCGGCCACGGGATGTGTGTGATGTAGTGCTAAAGCGATTAATCATGCACAACAATTAAATGCAAACACCGCTTCAATAATTCAAAAATTAAATCACAAGTTTCACACACCAAACCTGCAAAACAAAGGGTTAGCCAAACACTCCACCCCTTATAACTCCCATTCTGCAAAACCATTTAACACCTAAAAATTAGAATCCAACCAATTTTCAAACCAAATGGATTTTCACAAAATGTTTTTGGCCTAAGTCCACTAAGGCTTTTAAAATTTCGAAAAAAAAAATTCAAGTACTCCAATTAGTGCTTTATTCTTTTGAAAATTCCAAAAAACCAGTCTCCAGTGGAGTCGCTAAGCTGTTGCGACCCGAAAAATATTTAATTTTTTTTGGGTGAACGGATTATCAGGTTAATTGACTAATCTAATTCGGACTCTCCTAAGTCCTACCGAATCGTAACTTAAGTTCTTTTCATGCAAAGATTTTTTATTTGGAGTCGCCACTAATAATTTTTAGTAGGTCGATTAGAAATCTAAATAAATTAGCGGGAGAACTAATTTATTTCTGCGAACTAGAAAAATGAGTTTGGGGACTTGATTACGCTAGATTATTCTAACGCCATTTCGGTACCATTTTATTTCATGAAAACTCATTTGGAATGATTAGGAAGAAGTTTGGGTCAAACTGACAAGAAGAGTAAAATGGTCATTTTTCAAGGATCAGAATGTGGAAACATCAAAAATAGGATTAACTAGTCGAAAAAAATTTTATTTAGATATGCATAAATTAACGACAACATAAATACGAATGCGGTATGTGGATATGGAGACATGCGAGTACGACATGACATAATCGAAATTTAAATCAATTCATTTGGACAAGAAAATTCTCGAAAATTTAATGGCTAAGATTGTTACCTAATTTGATAGATTTGATTGTTGAATTCGAACCTCGTGTCGCCTTATGAATCAAGATTACAGCTCGAATAATGGGGATGAACTTGTGATTTGTGTTGATCGGTAGAGAAATCAGTGATGGTAACACCAAGATTTAAACTCTCACCATCTTCGAAACTGTCTTTTAAAAAAAGATTCTCTCTTTTTTTTTTCTTTTTGTCTAATTTTTTTTTCAATCTCTCAAAACTCTTTCAAGCATCCAAAATTTTCTTTCTCCCCCCTAGAATCCTCTCTCCCTAGCTCACTTCTTCCTCCTTTTATAACCCATTCATCTATCTCTCATTCTAATTTTTCCACTAACTCCACTTCATTTTCATTTTCCATTCTCTATCTCTATCTCACATTCTAATCTCTCCACTAACTCTTCTTCATCTTCATCTTCCCTTCTCCATATTTATCTCCCATTCTAATTTCTCCACTGACTCTTCTTCATCTCCATATTCCCTTCTTTATTCTTATCTTATTTTCTCCATCCATTCTTCTCCATCTCTTCTTCTCCATCTTCCCTTCTATATTCTAATTTCTCCACTAACTCTTCTTTATCTTTATCTTCCCTTCTTTATTCTTATCTTATTTTCTCCATCCATTCTTCTCTATCTTCTCTTCTCCATCTCTTCTTCTCCATCTTCCCCTATTTATCATAATTTCTCTACCAACTCTTCTTTTTGTTATTTGCAAAATAATCCCTCAAGAGTTAGGTATTTGCACTCTAGTCCCTGAGATTTTAAGTATTTGTAATTCAGTTCCCGAAAGAATATTTCTTTAAGTCCAAATCTCCTCACAATTTTGGACACACCTCCCCTATGCTTAGTCGAAATTTACCGCATATCAAATTTAAACTCATTTCTTGCTGTAGAATTTAATTAAAGCCCTTTCACAAAATTGAGTCATTCTGAGTATAATTGGGCCAAGATGAAAATTTAGGATATGAGAGAATAATGTCACAACTCCTAAAAGTGAAAAATGAAAATAAATTGATTCAAATTGAATTTTTTTTTATTCAAGATCATGCCCATGAAGAAATACATGACCAAAAATTGGATTTTTTTAAAATTTACGATGGCCAACATGAAAAGAAAAACATTGACTATTTTTATGTATTTTTGTGGTCTCAAATGTTATTATTTATTAAATATTTTCCTAATTTCTAAAAAATACAAAAAATTATGAAAAATTATTTTTTGTTCAAAAATGGTTCTCTAGGCTTGGCCAAGGTCTCCAAAGTTGATTTTTAAATTTAATAAATTTTTATGGATTTTCTATTAATTTTCGAAAATAAAAATACCGAAAAATACTGAAAATATGAAAAAATCATTTTTGGCCAAAATTGGTTCCCTAGGGTTGACCAGGGTCTCCAAAGATGATTTTTCAATTTTATGAATTTTTATGGATTTTCTATTAATTTTTGAAAATAAAAATGTCGAAAAATACTGAAAATATGAAAAATCATTTTTTGGTCAAAATTGGTTCCCTAGGCTTGTCCAAGGTCCCCAAAATTGATTTTTCAATTTTATGAATTTTTATAAATTTAATAATTAATTTTTTTAAAAAATGTGATTAAAAATCAGGTGTTAACATGATATAGCTAGCAACGACACCTAAAGGGGGAGTGAATAGGTGCTTCTAAATATTTTGAGTTATAAGCGTCAGCAAACACAGAAACCGAATATTGAAACGTAACAGATCAAGTATGCATGAAATAAGATAGTTCAGAAGAAGAAATGTGCAAACAGATTTATAGTAGTTCGGCTATAGTAAACCTACGTTCAGTCTCCCATGATGACAGCCGATTGGCTGGATTTCACTATGATAAACACAATGTTACAATGAACTTCTCTCAACTGACTCACAAGAATATTTCCACGAGAAGTTAAAATAATTATCTCAACAGTTTTTGCTCGTCTTTTTCTATCTCATCACATCTATTGAACGAATACCAGCACTCTCCTTTTATATTCCTTTCACCTCGAACTAGCTATTGTCAAGGTGCTCGACGGGATCACTCGTCAATCTTCAATCAACCTTGATTGAACAAGATAAACTTGGAAAGATGCTAGGTAGCCGTTGAAGAAGGATTCTGGTTACTTCAGATTCAGTCGCTCATACAACTAAATCTTCAGTTTCCATATTTGTGAGATGTTGAATCCTCTGAGGAAGGAAAGAAAGGTAATATCCAATCAAGGATTTTGTCCTAATAAAGATGGACAATCATCATGTAGATCGAATCCTTTCACTTCCCGTAATTTCCAGAATCAATCGGACTCTTGTCAATCGTGGGTCTTCTTAGTCCAGTTGCAGAATTTGAATCCATTCAGAAACAGCTTTCAAACTATGTGAAGTTTCTGAATCTGATTCGGCTTTACCATGTGAATCTGAGCTCTTACGGATCCTACTATCGACGTCTCACATGAGTCTTCTTGAGGTCTTCCAAGGCAATGCTGTCCTCCATCTGGATCCATTTGAGGTAGTTAAACACTTCATCTGAATTACTCAGACGTAGACTCCTCCTTTTGATTCCTTTAGAGGCACAAGCATAGTTCCTTTTTCTGACCATTCAGAAGTACTATGGTGACGACTCTTCCTAGAGTCTAAACGCCAGTTGTGGGATATTCAATGCTCTTTTCACATCGTGATTTCTGCAAGGAAGATATACTTCTATTAACTAGATTTCTTAAAACGAGTTTTGTCATAATCAAAATTCTTGACGGGATAGTTTCTTCAATAGTCGCGGACGACCTCATCCATCTCGAGGAGTTCGTAGGCCGACGCGGGACTGCCTTAGTGACCGGTGAAGAATATCCTGAGCCCATAAGTCTGTTTCTCCGATGCCTCAGTGGCAACTCGAAGCATTTCATCTTCTACGTCATTTCCATACGTATACGAACTTCTGACTTCAGCCGGAGCGCTGAAATAAACTGATGCTCCAATTACGCTGCCCGTGTTGATTGATCCTGAATGATTAGGCGGCTCATTGCCACTGTTCAATGCTCCAGCTAATCCGGTCATGTTGCTTCGAGAAGAAGCGAGTGGGCGGGGACTCACATACGTACAAACGGCATGGGGACAGTAGTAAATGTGTCGAGACAGAAAAGGCACCATAAAGAATGACAGGAACGGCGCCAGAAAGAGTCTCCTCAAAATGTCTCTTTCTATTATGGTGTAAAGTGAAAACGTGAACCTTATACCCATGAGATACTGGCTCAACGCCATTGAGGACGTATCTCTCCTGGTGAGCATGGAACTTCATGCACAAGTCCCGAAAGAAATCGTTCCGGAATGGCCTCAACCTTCCGTATGAAGTCAGTATGTCTGACCTTTGATACTCTCCGACGATAGCTAACTCTTTCTTTAGGGTCTGGCTGGCTATGGTTGGTGATGCGCTTCGTTGCGGCAATGCACCTCTTATTCACCGGTTTGCGCGAGAAGCGGGTGTACAGATTACCCTTTCTCGTTGCATGCAGAGATAAAGAGAGAATGTAAGTTGGCGAGTGCTGTGCTCTGGTATGCTTCATGGAGCTCCACCGAGTTCAACTTAAACGGCCATTTTTATTGGAGCTACCCCTTAGTGCATGCTTCGAACTCTCCATCATCCTTTGGAGATAGCAAGTGCCTCCTTTGCAAACGGCATTTTGAAAGTAGCTTGCCACATCGTGGTCTTCATGTCACAGTATGCTACAACAAAGTGAAGTGCATGTACATCATCCAGAGTGCCACGGCTCTCCTTCTTGAGCTGAGATCAGTTTAACAGCTCGGGCGGGATTTTCCATTGTTCAGATTATATGGAGCTCTCAACTCTTCAAGTGCTGCTGCTGCAAGACAAAAATAGGGCAGGATGATGGTGGAGAACTTGTTGGAGCTCAAACCTATCACTCTCAACTTCTTGTAATAAGAGATCGTAACAGGGAAACGGCTCCGAGATGATGTAGTAGGAAAGCGTAGGCTCCCTCAATGACTTGCAAGCACCCTTTAGCTTAATAGGAATCAGCTGATGAGGTTATCGTGTTTGAGATCCATCCTCTGCAAGTCCCTTGCACCCGAGTCTTTGTTCAGCTGCCCATTCGATAAGACTGCATTCGAGTCCTTCTGGATCACGTTCTTGAATACGTTGAGCGCTCCTGCCTCGGTCTTGATTGACGGAACCGCTCCACCGCCACCCTTATCTTCAAAGCTAAAGCCTTCGAGCTCCCGTCACAGAGTATACTCTGCTTTTTCCCCTAGGAGGTCTCTCGAGCCTCCAGGTATCCTCCTTCTTCCCAAAGTGATGGATTTGGATCCGTGGTTTTCTTGAATGGGATCCTTTTCTATTGGTGTCTCTGCCTCCAGTTCAAACTCTCGAGGTTCTTGGTTGTGAGAAGCTGTTGCCTCTTCTCCCCCGGTGGGAGTCCCCCGACTTCTCCCTTGGATCCCTTTTTCTCATTCGGTCCTTCTGCTTTCTTTCTTTTTTCGGTGGATCATCATTTTCGCCACTTAACTTTGTTTCTTCCTTTTTTTTTTCTTTCGGCAGCTAGTCCAATATATGATCTTTGACAAAAGATGAGGGTGGGACTCCCCAAGCACATGTCTCCTCTCTTTTTCTTTTGGTTGCCCGAGGAAGTCCCTTTTTTCTTGTAGAGAGAGTCCCCCGAATGCTCTTTGCTTTCTTTTCCTTCTGTGTGTTGGGCTTGGTGAACTCCACAGCGACCAAATTTTTCAACTGAATTGCCCCTGTTCCCTTTCATTGATTCGCTCCATGATATGGTTTTGGTGGCAATACAATGATGCCATGATGAGATGTGGGACCTCGACGGACATGTGCAAAATCATCAATAAGCCCCACTTCGAGAGATTGCGCAATTTACTTGAAGAGCCTGCTGTTGCGGCTTCCATTGTACATGGCGGTTTACTGCATGAAAAAGAGCTGTAAGTTTGCGACGGTTCATGGTGCAACTAGTCTAATGAAACATTGGTTTTCTGATGCCAGAATAATAACTCTACCGAGTCTCAAAGTTTCCCTTAACTTCGGTATTATTTCGATTCCGGTATCTACAGGTTCACTGAGCCATCAATTCTGCTGGATCCTCCTCTTGATGCTGAGATAATGACGGAAGAAACCTTTGGCCCTCCGATTCTAATGACCACGGTTAGAAAGTTCCACTAGCTCTATACAACCGAATCTCTCAAAATCCATTGCCCATATATGCCTTCATGAAGGACGAGCCGTTCGAAAGGCGCTGGTGCTTTGACAGAAGGATATATGTTCACCCCTTACGTTTGCTCCTCGTGGATTTGCGTTCTAATGACCTTCCAGGTGGATGAGTTAGAGGGCTTTATAGCACTGTTGCCGTCGGTGGTGTTCATTCCACCATAAACAGAACTAGTACCAACACAGATTGAATCGCTCCCCGAATCCTCCCATGCATCCATTGTTGTATTAAGATCCCAATTTGACCTATTAGCACAAAGAACAGTAACCTCGCTATTTGATCTTTTCCCACCGCTAGTAGATGGACTGCTTTTTTCCATCAGTCAGAGACAAATCTAAAGAGATATTTTCAAATTTATCTTGTTCCAGGCAAGTCCCTTCACTCTTTTACCAAGCAACACTTGCATCCAACATTGACGAAGCGACTGATTTACCAGATTTGTCACCCACTTCCAGTTTGCACTTGACACGAGATCCCTCTACTATTAAATGACAACTTTCGCTCAAAGCCATTGGCAAATTAGATCTTCCTAGCATCGGATCATGTTTGTTTCTTGGATAATGTGTTTATAGGGGACATAATTTCTGGCTGCACATAGTTCCTTCCCCTATAAAATATTATGGAGTCATCTCCGATGATATGAATTGGAGCCCCCTCCCCCATTTTCTCTTTCGGTCCATTGAATGATGAGCACTTTCCTGCTTTTCTTTGTCGTACGGTCTGCCACTTCTTTCTCTTTTGCTTTGATAATGGCCCTCCTATTAAAAATCCATTCTTCCACTCACGAGGATCCAATGTTCTTCAACGACGGCTCGTGTAAGGTGTTGCCAGATGGATCCAAGGAGCATCGTGGTTCGTTCATTAACTCCCAGGAAAAGATTGTAGGGTTTTCCTTATATTGACTTTATTAAGCACAGTCTTGACATGAGCCTTGTAATAGCTTTTAAGAGTTGGATGAGAGAAGAATTCATCATTTGATGTCAGGTTTAAGCCATTGAAAAATTTGAACTATTAGAGGAATATGTCACGACTCCGAAAATGTAAAACTCGAAAATTACAGAGTTAAAATGAATTTTTTATAAATTTGTTTTTTCAAATGACCTAAAAAAAATAAAATTAATAAAGAAACTCTCAATTCCAAATTAAATTTTTCGAAATTTATTTGACCAAAATAAATAGAAAATTAAAAGAAAAATACTGACTCTTTATTCACACTTTTAGTGCCTAAAATGCTATTTTTTTAATTAATTTTGCAAGCACTTTTTCTATTTTCTAAAAAAAATAAAATAAAATGACAATAAAAAATGCAAAAATTATGAAAAATTATTTTTTGCTCAAAATTGGTTCCCTAGGCTTGGCCAAGGTCCCCAAAGTTGACTTTTTTAATTTTATGAATTTTTATGGATTTTCTATTAATTTTCGAAAATAAAAATACCAAAAAATGCTGAAAATATGAAAAATCATTTTTCAATCAAAATTGGTTCCCTAGGCTTGGCCAATGTCTCCAATATTGATTTTTTAATTTTCTAAATTTTTATGAATTTTCTATTGATTTTTGAAAATAATAATAAATAATATATATAAATACCGAAAAATACTGAAAATACGGAAAATCCTTTTTTTGGTCAAAATTGGTTCCCTAAACTTGATTAAGGTTCTCAAAGTTGATTTTTCAATTTTATGAATTTTCATGGATTTTTTTTACTAATTTAAAAAGAGAAAAAATGATTAAAAATCAGGTATCAACGTCGACTTGGTGCTGGTAGCTGAATTCATTGACTTCCAGGTAGGATCATCATTCGCTTGATTATCCAAAAATGCCTGACTGCGAACTTCATAAATGTTTTGGCATCTCCTGTAATTTCAACCACCGAAGCAATAGCACATCTTCCTATAAACCTTTTTCTCCAGTAATCCACTTCCACGTGGTAATCATTCTTCTTGCTTTCAACAAACTAGTAATTTCAACGAAAGACAACCACCAGAACCAGCTCTCGCACCCGTCACTAAAGCCATAAAATCCTCCATTTTACATCGAAGATGACGAACACGCCCGAGAACTCCAAGCGACGAGAGACTGAGAGATCAAGATATGAACAACCGAGCAGCTTTAACACTTGTGAATCAATCCCGTGTGAGACGATCGTTTAAAAAGCGATAGGTAAGTGACTGCGGGCAATGTGAAAAAGGGGCGAGAATGTAAGCTCGAGACTTGTGAAAAGTCTTGGTTTCGTCGTACTTCCATTCTTGATGAGCTGAGCGACATCCTCATGCAATTGCCTCACGATCGAACCCCTCTTGTTCTTCAGCAACTTCAGCCGGCACCGCATTCTGTCGATGCCCTGAATTGACAAGATTGCTTTTCCCGATTCGACTTGTGACGAAACTGACAATCTCTTTGATGGATGCATCGATGAAAATCTTGACACATGTTGCATGGTCGGGCTTGGCAGTACCTTTCGCAAGACCCGGGATGGTATTGAGTCGCTGACGGACCTCTTCCACCATTTCAACTTTTGATCCCTGTGCTATATGTTGAGCCACATAATAAGTTGCGTGAAGGCTAACCAAGATATAGTAAAGTACCATTACAGCAGTGCATATGAAGAACCTCTAGAATGCTTCAGAGCCCAGCGAACCAATCAAAAATATTTTCATCCCGATTGACAATGATGGCAAATATGGAACCAGGGGAATCCACCAAAGCTGTGGAGCACGCCGTTGTGGCAGCAATTGCATTCCTAAATTGCCCAAAGACCGAAAAATAACAGCAACCACGTAACCAATCCATCCTCCGGCATTTGAGGCCCAACCTGTCGTCCCTCCTCAGCACGTAACCACAATTTAGCCATCTCAATTGAAGGATTTGCTGGATAATCCTCATCCACCCATGCGCCAGCGCAATCTCCATACGCACTAGTCGATGACAAATAACACAGCCATTACAGATTTCTATTTCTCAACACACTCTCGAGAAATTCTCGATGTTATAGCATCGGATCACTAATGCCCCCCTCCCACATGTCCAAGAACCATAGAGTAATAGGATATGTCAATGTCCTCCTAGGCTTGATGAACGTCTGTGTGGCAAATCCCATAAAACGATACTTTAACGTAAACATCTTCTGGACAGTGCTCCTGAAGTCGTAAGTGCAGGGACAAAGAACGCCAGATGGATCTTGCGGCACAACTTGTCATGGTCCTCTCCGCTTCAAGACTGTTGCATGGGTCCATGCACGCTCCCTCGTTAGTGAACTCCTCCGACTTAGGGGCGATGGGGACCTCCATGCATTCCACTGCTTACTCGTATGGCTCCGCCTGCTCGGCGAGCTTCGCCATGTAAGCATTCTTCTTGCATGCCATGCCCGTTGCCCTTTCTCCTACGCGCAACTCCATCTTCAAACGCCCCGCGTTGTCATTCTCTTACGTGTTTTTTTTTAGGTCATGATGTTGGAATGCTTGGACAGGTGCCACGGCCGTCGTCACCCGGGATACATCGGGTCTCGTTGTCGTTCTAGGGTAGAAAGCAATACTTCCCCTGAGAGATGTAGTCCAGCCGAGAAGATATCAAGCTCCCTATGACTTGGTCGCTAAGAACTGGGTCCGAGAGCTCTAGGAAGGAGAGATCCCTTAAGCTGGCCACCTCCATCCTTAAAACTCAACCTTTTAGCAAGCCTCTCCATGAACTGCATGGCCCGATTCTTGAACTCTTTGACCTCCACGTACATGTCGCGGTGCATGTGCTTGTTAATCTTCTTCGATTCCCCATATTTGCGAAGAAAACGCCTAAGGATGCGCATCCTCCTCTTCCACAAGATTTTCGAGGACGGTCTTGACTCCTTCGTACCTTTGCACTTACCGAATGAGTGACGGCCCTTTCTCTTGGCCTCCTTCATACGCCGTAGTTGAGAACACTAGCGGCGAACCGCTCCTGAAGCTTCGACGAGACCATCTCTCTCCGCTGGTGGATGCTTCCACGATTTTGATTCGTCGGTTGAAGTGACTGCCTCAGCTAGACGTTGATCGTCCGGCTGAACCATTAGTGAGGATGTCTTCTCCTCCTCGTCTATGATTGGGCCACCATATTGCTTTCCATTCCTCGGACTAAGACCACTCTTCTGAAAGATCCCATGCAGCACCAACGCCCCTCTTGGAATTCCAGCCTTCTTTTGCCGGGCCATGAACACGGCTTTTGGATGTGTCTCCATGAGGCTCCCAGAGTAGAGACCTCCCCTCCGGGTGGTCCATGAGGCCCACCTCCTCCCGCAAGCTCCAGGAAGACCACCAGTACAACATGTATTGCTTCTCGAATCGTCAACATCAAATGATCGTTGAAAGTGAGGACGAAAGAGCTTGGGAGTCTCAGCTGGAAGTGAGGACGAATACCCGGTTGAACTTTAGAGAATCACACTAAATGATGGATGGAAGTGGAGATCGCAATAATGGGGATATTAATTGAGATTTATAGATTTTTAGCTGGGTAGGATAGTAACAAGTTTCTTCATGCACAACGTCGACGAGCTGTGGATGTTTTTGGGATCCCCTTTTTTCGAGACGCCCGATTTTTTTTCGCTAGGTTCCTCCTATTCCTTCAAATGCTCGAAATGCATGGACGATGCCTCTCGCAGAGTGTAAGTTGAAGCCACTAGAACATGGTGTCGCGGTTCAACTCGTGGTCAGACTCTTCTCAGATGTCCAGACCTATCGACCATGAGCGAACTGAACATGCATGGGCTCCACCCGAATGCTGCCGGATCTCATGAAAAATCGTTGCTCTCACTGGACGGCTGTTCAAGGTCATGCCTACAATTGGTCGAGCTTAACAATGAACGTCGGGCAGATTCTCGTTTGGTCTCCGAGGCATCGCTCTGGATAGCCACATTTTGGAGTCGAAACAGAGGCTCATATTCATCGTCTCGCGCGTCCACGGCGTCGTACTCGAAACATGCGGAGCTGAAGTTCGAATAAATGTGAAGATCAATGACTTTTCGAGAGAAAAAAGTCACATGTAGCTCCATTCCAAACATACGAGCGTTCGTGATGTGGGTTCCAATTCGAAAGAAAACGTAATGGGTCTACGATGGCGGTAGATTTGAGCTTGAGGAGGTCTCCTCACTGATGCCGTCAATTCTTAGTTCCTCTTCAGCCATCTGGTTAAGATCCAGATCAAATGCTCACCAGACGCGGCACCTGCAGGAGCAACCAGATCACCACCTCGAGCGGCTATTGGTGTTCCCTTTTTTCGTGCTAGTGGATGTGCCAGTAATCGCCACCACGTCTTCCTAAGCATGGGCCCAACCTTTGTAAAGCAGTTGTTGAATCCATAATGTAAATCCCATCTTCATGCATAATTCAACCAAAAAAATGTGATTGAATACATAAACGCTCCCTTGTGGTGTTGACATCAAATGGAACATCTGGCTAAACTTGAAGGCGTGCTATTGAAGGGGGGAGGGAGTTGAGCTTGACGATGATGCTCTGGGAGCCCTGGATCTTCTATCCCTCGAAGGTAAGCATCGAGCCTTCCTGGTGGAGGTTGCCTCGGCCCGCTCGGTTCGCGTCGAACGTGGAGTAGTAGTGCTCCATGAATGCCTTTGTCACCGCGTCTGGGTCCATCTTCTGTGCTTCAGACCCGCGCGATCAACGAGAGTCCAAATGTTCCTCTTCAGGATCCCCAGGTCTCTTCAATATTTTAGGAACCTTCTTCAATCTCTTCACTCTTCCTGAGTCTCTCCCAAACCTTTTCTCCTGCTTTTTTTTTTTTTATTGCACCTACCTCACAACTAAAGGGACGTGGCTGAACGCGTGACGATTAGCATGAGCCACCATGTACTCGACCATACCGAACAAGGAAGCTGAAGCTTTAGCTTGATAGCGGCAACAGAATGAGGGAATGAATTAGGGGAGCTTGTTGTTTTGACTTCGTCAATATCGGACGAGCCTCATGCGAACTGATCTGGGTTCTCGTCTGGTTGGCGTTTCTCATGGCGGTTGGTGAGCGCATCGGACAATCGCAAGGACATTGATTGAAGCCATGTCAGGACTAATCTATCTCGTGTTGAAACCTAAATTTTGATTTTTCTTTTTTTCATATATTGCACAAAAATGAGAATTAATTCTCATAAAAAAAATAATTTTTCATGCATTACATTTCTTTTTGTCTATCATGCATTATCATTTGCAGTTAGATTTGAGCAGGATTTAACTTTGCAGGCAGTTTGAACTAAGGATCGTCATGATTTTTACTGAGATAAGTTGACATGGTTTTAAATTTCATGTATTCAAGAGAAGTTGAGATTTGTTCGCGAAGACGGGGGCTTGAAGTGAAAAAAAAAAATCGGCTGGGGTACAGACATGATGTGGTCGAGTTTCATATGGGTTTGGGCTTAATTTCTAATCCAAATCAGCCCATTTTGCTTGTTTAATTAAACAAGGCTTTTAATTAATCACCAAATCAGCCCATTTGAGCCCGAAACCTCACCATCGGCCCGTGGAAGGGCCAAAATTCGAGTGGCCCATCATTTGGACGAATTTTCAAGGGAATTTTAAGGAATTTGGACTCTTCAAAGATCAAAATTCAGAATTTATTTAAAAAAAAAGTCCTATCTTGATTAAAGATTAGAGTTTTAAGAAATTGAAACTCTATCCCTATGTAGCTCCATATAACCGAGAGTTTCGTTGGATGCAAACTCTTCCGGGATCATAATTTTTCATCCAATGGCTTGAGATAAATCCTACTTTAGATAGGATCACTAATCCAACGGTCCACGTTAAATCCCGCTCGAACTAGGATTAGGGTTTCCTATGATCTATAAATAGGACCTTAGGTCTAGGGTTAAAGGGAGGCACATTGAGAAGAAAATTCACGGGTTTCACTTCAAAAAAAGAATCGAGAAGCAAGGAGAGAGAGTTTCAAAGTTTTTTTTCCGAGTACGTGTGTTCTCTAGGGGGTGTTTATGGTTGTTCTGAGCATAAAAAAAATTCTGATGTGCTAGTGCTAGAAGTTTGCTCAGTTCACCAATAGGACCAGTTCAGCCTATTCTTCCCATAAAGAAACAACAATCCACTGCTTGAAGGATCACGTCTACAATTGCCTCAGCCCAAACGAAGACCTGCTGCTCCTCTTCTTTTTGTCCGAAGTCCATCGCTGGAGATTGCTTGGTAGCGAATCGAACTCAAAAGAGGCTGTTTCGAGTGAGATTCGCAGCTCCGAACGTGCTGGAATTTGCTGGATAAAGGTACAAATTTCTCACTTTTTATTGCGATCTATGATTTGGTACCTTGCGTCGTTGTTCTTGGATCTCTGTGAGCACGTTTTCTTGCAATTAAAAAACTGAAAATTGTAGCCTTTTTGATGAATTGAGTCTGAAATTTATGGCGCATGTATGCTTTCATGACCAAAGAGGTGAAGTTGGTTCCTTGGTGGTTTATTATTTTGGGTAGTTCAACGTCATTATGGGTGAGATCATAAAGTTTCAGCATTCTACTTTGCCATGCATGCTGTGAATCATTCTTTGAGGATTATTTTATGAATATCTCTATCATGAGGTCACTTAATCCTATCTCCATGCGTGAACAATTGGGAGTTATCTGAGTTGAACTGATTTAAAAAAAAATCAGAATATTTTGGATGAAATTTGAAGCTTGCGGTTATATCTCTTCGTCGGCTGAATCCTATTGATAAGTACCACTTTGATTTTTTTAAAAATCCATGGTTAGTTGGATAGATTGCTCGGTTGTTATCTTGTCTTATCTTTTGTGACATTCTTTCAAATTATTCAAGACAAGATAAAATTCAGTTAGATGTTATCCAAATTGACAAGAATCTTTTGCAGATAAGATGAGATTGTCTACCAATTCCGATCTTCACATGTGATTTTAAAAAAAAAATCCGGATTTGGTGGTTGGTTTATATTATCTAATAATGTTTGATCGCTCAATGATTGTTTAGTTATCTTGTTTGCATTATATTATCATGTTTGTTTATTTCATGTCATGTCTCGTATAATAAAGTTTGCACATCTTTAAACAAACATGCTCATAAGTACGATTGTGCCCGTATGTGTGAATTAGACATCAAATCCTCCATCTCGAGGAGCGGATTGCTAATTCCTATATAGAATTTCATGGTTTGCCCTATGTATATAGGGACGACGGTAATTCTATAATATATTCACTTGTTAGCCCCAATCACGGGGAATGTTGTGAATAAAATCGGAATTTCGAATTTAAAGGCGTTTTATGGGCAGTATTGTTTATTTTTGTTCAAATTTCATGTTTTTCTTGTTCTATTAAATTCCTAAAAAATCAAAAAAAAAAAAGAAGTCACATTTTGTTAAGAAAATCATGTTCTCTTACACCTTTTGCATGTAAAATAACCCCTAGTAAAGTTTAGGGCTTTGAGAAATCGATTTCTTGAACTAAGTTAGGTGTTATTTAACTTTAGGATAGTATTTTACCTTAGTCTTTCATAAATCCGAAAATAAAAAAAATCAATCATTTGCATGTCATATAGTTTAGGCCATGCTTTGCCACGTCATTCATTCATGCATGTCATATAGTTTAGTTGCATTGTGTCTCATTCATATCATCAATCAAAGGGATTCTTCATGAAATCTGGTACCGAAAGGGCATTAATTTTTTTCAAATTAATGTAATCAAGTCTCCGGACCAATTTTCTCTGGTTCGCTGAAATAAATTAATTCTCCCGTTAATTTATTTAGGTTTCTAATCGACCTACCAAGAACGATTAGTGGCGGCTCCGAATTGAATAAATCTTGCATGAAAAGAACCTAAGTTGCGATTCGGTAGGACTTGGGAGAGTCCGAATTAGGTTAGTTAATTTAATTAACCTGATAATCCGTTAACTTAAGGTTTTCCCAAATCTTAGGTCGCGACACCTCGGAACTTCAAGGACAACCAATGTGAGTGATCGTCGGAGCATGGGAAAGGCATAGTTTGCTCGTTTTCGCTTGTTCCATTCTCCACCACAAGCGTTTGGTAGATAAGTTCACCCAAAACCGCAACCACCCTCCCTTCGGCGTAAGTGGTCTCCCTCTTTTCTTCTCATGATGGTCATTTTGATCATCATGATTAATCATTATCATCCTTTTGTAGTCGATCCTATGTGTGTTCACATAAATGAAGACGAAGGAATTAGACAAACCTGAATCAAGTGTTGACGATGATTGGATGATTGATCTGAGCCCGACGAATTCACGTCGTGTCCTTAAGACGAATTTGTCCCCTTCACAGGTACCCAAGGTTGCGTGGACAATCGCCTCCCAGGATAGAATGGATAACACTTTCGTCGAAGTGGTACTTCGTCGACAAAAATCATTTGAACTCAACTTCGGGAATTATCGCACAAAATGAGAGTGAATGGGATGAGTCTTTTCGAAAACAGAATGAATGAATTCTGTGCGGTCTGTTTGAAAACAAATATATTAAAACAGTCCAAACGAAGAGTCACGAAGTCATGATTGTTCGGTGTTCAGTTATTGTCGAATCAACACCTTTGTTGGGTATTCGGTTAATGCCAAAACAATGCATTTGTTCAGCAATTAACGAACACCAACCAGTGGCTTAAAGATAGATTACCAATAGACATCATCCGAAAATTAATTTAGGAAATAAAAAATTTCAACGGATATGTCAATTAAAAAAAAATCGATGGGCTTAATCCGGACCCAGGCCCAGCCCGATCCGAGTCGGCCGGTCGGACGAATGGCGGCGGCGGCGCGCGTGCGTGTGGACCGGTCCGACTTTGTCCAAGACCTCTCTCCTCCACAAAAGTAGGGTACCCCTTGGGGCCCAAACCCATTGGCAATGCTTCACTATTTAAACCCAATACTCCTCTATCTTCTATCCCATGTGGGACTATTTCTCCCACAACTCTCATTCATATTTTATGGGATTTTTCCTCACAAATCCTAACAATCCCCAACATGAATGAGAAGTTCAGATCTCATGACTCTTCGTAATGCATGAATGCAATGTGCGATTTTTCCATGAGAGAACACTGCATTGGGATAAGTAGTCTAAGACTTTGAACTTTCCCTAGTAAGACCTATCGGACCTACTCAGTCAATCAGTAGACATGATGTCCTTGAACTATCGACCTTCGTTGTAAGTCTAGACAATAGGAGTCACACAACTATTTCTCTACCAAAGTTGATTCTCACTGTTGTATTCGTTTTGGCCATGAACACCGCCTGGTTTCATGAGTGCTTTCGGGAATTTGGCCTTTCAAATTCACCTTAGAAGCGGCGCTCACTTCACACTCACATAGGTGATTTCTGAAAATGTGGTATTTCACATACCTAAATCAGAATCATTAAAAGCTTATGCTTAACCTTCACATATTTGTACTGTCTTTATACGGGAATGAGTAAGAGTTGACTGTACTCTACTCAGCCTGCATAACTTAGTTGTTCCTTTGAACCTAGATCTTGGGATCTCCAATCAACTAGGTAGGGTTTCCGCTATGACGACTTATTTTATAGGCCTTAGACCCATTCCCCTTGATGTTTTCTCAACTAACTCTCTAGTTAGGCCTTTTGTTAATGGATCTGCAATATTATCTTTTGACTTCACATAGTCAATCGTGATAATTCCACTAGAGAGTAGCTGTCTCACGGTATCGTGTCTTCGACGTATATGTCGGGACTTTCCATTGTACATAACATTCCTTGCCCTTCCTATTGTAGCTTGACTATCACAATGAATACATACAGCTAGCACTGGTTTAGGCCAATTAGGAATGTCTTCTAAGAAATTTCGAAGCCACTCTGCTTCTTCACCAGCCTTGTCCAAAGCAATAAATTCTACTTCCATAGTAGACCTTACAATGCAAGTTTGTTTGGATGATTTCTAAGACACTGACCCCCCACCAAGTGTAAACACATACCCATTTGTGGATTTTGTGTCTTTTGTGCCAGTTATCCAATTTGCATCACAATATCCTTCAAGTACTGCTGGATACTTTGTGTAATGCAAAGCATAATTTTGAGCGTGCTTCAAATAGCCCAATACACGTTTCATTGCTTTCCAATTATTGTCATTTGGACTAATTGTAAATTGACTCAGCTTGCTCACAGCACAAGCTATGTCCAGCCTAGTACAGTTCATGACATACATTAAGCTGCCTAGTATACTAGCATAATCATTTTGAGCTTTACTTTCACCAGTATTCTTTGAAAGATGTAGATTGACATCTATGGGGATCTTTGCTGGTATAATTTCTAGATTCTTGCATTTCTCAAAAATCTTCTCAATATAAGGAGACTGCGATAAAGCTAGTCCTCCAGATGTCTTTTGGATTTTAATCCCTAAAATAACATCTGCGACCCTCATATCTTTCATATCAAATTTACTTATGAGCATGCGTTTGGTTGCCTTAAAAACCTTGCTATCGCTGCCCATTATAAGCATGTCGTCTACATACAAGCACAGAATGGCAAAATCATTACGAGTATTTTTAAAATAGACACATTTATCACACTCATTTATCTTAAAGCCATTTGACAACATGACTTGGTCGAATTTAACATGCCACTGTTTCAGTGCTTGTTTCAATCCATAAAGTGACTTGATTAGACGACACACCTTCTTCTCTTGTCCTGGAACGATGAACCCTTCAAATTGTTCCAGATATATTTCTTCCTCCAAATCCCCATTTAAGAAGGCCGTTTTCACATCCATTTGATGGATTTCGAGCTCATACACTGCAGCTATAACAATTAGCATCCTTATGGATGTAATTCTAGTGACAGGTGAATAGGTATCAAAATAATCGAGGCCTTCTCGTTGCTTGTATCCTTTTACCACAAGCCTAGCCTTATATTTATCAATAGTACCATCCGCTTTCATTTTCTTCTTGAATATCCACTTACATTGTAGCGGTTTATTGCCAGGAGGAAGGTCAACCAATTCCCAAGTATGGTTTGACAGGATGGATTCAACATCACTATTGATAGCTTCTTTCCAGAACGGGGCTTCTGGGGACGTCACAGCCTCTTTAAAGGTTCGAGGCTCATTCTCTAACAAATATGTTAGAAAATCAGGTCCAAAAGAATTAGAAATTCTTTGTCTTTTGCTACGCCTAGGTTCATCCTCTATAGGATCGCTTTTGAGTATACCTCTCTAGGCCTTTTATCATTATTAATTGGCTCATATACTCTGTTATACGAAAAGATGTTCTCAAAGAACGAAGCGTCCCTCGATTCAATAATTATATTAACATGTATATCAAGCATTTCAGACTTGTGAACCAGAAATCGATAAGCATTACTATTAAGAGCATATACAATAAAGACACAATCAACGGTTTTTTGTCCTGTTTTAACCTTTTTAGGTTTAAGAACCGCAACCTTAGCCAAACACCCCCAACACTTTGAGGTATTTCAGATTAGGCATTCTGCCTTTCCACTTCTCATAGGGAGTCTGTTGTGTCTTCTTGTGGGGTACTCTATCCAAGACAAAATTAGCTGTCAGTACAGCTTCCCCCCACAAGTTTTGTGGTAAACCAGAACTATTTAACAACGCATTCATCGTTTCCTTTAACGATCGATTTTTCCTTTCTGCAACACCATTAGACTGTGGTGTATAAGGAGGTGTAATTTGATGAATAATCCCAAATTCTGAACAAATTTCCTCGAAAGGAAATTCATATTCGCCACCTCTATCACTTCTTATCATTTTGATGTTACTATTTAACTGAGTTTCAACTTCAGATTTATAAGTTCTAAAACCATTTACAGCTTCATCTTTACTACTCAGCAAATAGACATAACAATACCTTGAACAGTCATCTAAAAAGTGATAAAATATTTCTTACCACCTCTTGTGGGTATTGTTTTCAAATTACATATGTCAGTGTGTATTAAATCTAAATGTTCAGTGATTTTATTGTCTATAGAATGAAACGGAGATTTGGAAAATTTTGATTCAACACACACTTGGCATTTTTCACTTGGACAATCAGATTTTGGCAATAGTCCCATGCTCATCAATTTGTTTATTAACTTGTAGTTAACATTTCCTAATCTAGTATGCCATAAATTAGGAGACTCAAGCACATAAGCAGAAACAACTTTATTCATAGAATCATTAGGTACAACAGTCATTACATTTAGCTTGAACAAACCCTCACTCAAATAACATTTTCCTACATACATCTCATTCTTGGAGAGTACAAACTTGTCAGATACAAACACCAACTTAAAACCATTCTTGCTAAGGAGAGATCCAGACACTAAGTTCTTGCGTATGTCTCGCACATGCAGCACATCGACTAGTGTCACGGTTTTTCGAGACGTCATCTTTAGAGCAACCTTGCCAATGCCTTCAACCTTAGAGGACGATGAATTACTCATATAGAGTTTCTCATCACGTGTCATAGGCGTATAGGATGTGAACATTGTCGCGACCCTAAATTTTCAGTTTTAGGTTAATGGATTACCAAGTTAATTAAGTGAAATTAATTAACCTAGTTCGAACTCTCCCAAGTTCTACCAAATCACAACTTAGGTTCAATGTTTAATCATGCAAAGATTTTTAACATGGAGTCACCACTAATCATTTCTTGGTAGGTTGATTAGAAACCTAAGTAATCTAGTAGGAGAATTAAATTACTTCTGCGAACTAGAGATTTTAAGTTTGGGACTTGGTTACATTAAGTTTTCAAATTAACGCCCTTTTGGTACCAATTTCATGAAAAAATGTTCGATTTGCAAATTTTGATGAATTTTGAATTGAAGTTCAAATGTGCAATTTTTTTGGGTTTTCTTTTGTTAAATGTGATGCAAATACAATCTAATTATATGACGTGTGAAATGTAATGACGTGGCAAGGACTATGCTATATGCATGACGTAGCAGATATGACATGGCAATTTATGCATGGTGTTTAATATTACATGCTAGGGTATTTTTTATTTTTTTTTTAGATTTTGGATGTATTATAAAAGAATGCAAAATCACCCAAAGCAAACAAAGATGTGAAGAGAGAGCAGGTAAAGTAAAACTACCCTAACGACAGTGAAAATAAAACCCGCAACTCGTCGGGTGAATAATTACAGACCAATTAAATAAAACCCGAGACATGATCGGGAATACAACAAAAATGGACCGGAATGGACATCGGTCAAACACCCGTCACCAAGCCCCATGGGTCGGGAATACAACAAAACGGACCGGAATGGACATCAGTCATCCTCCAGTCTTCAAAGCATCAGGTCGAAAACCAAATGAAAATAATGAACTATCCAATCGGACATGCACAATCACCAATGAGTTAAGACAATTCAAACGCTCAAAGAAAGTTTAACACGTGCTGATTAAACTTCATTGAGACCATTTTTTACATTTTCCAATGCATTAACACAAAAAATACGAATTAAACCATAATGTCCATGAACATGCTTAGGGAGAAAGCGGTAACCATAAAATACAAATAAAATAATGAAATGTATGCAAAATTTTTGCGATTTTTTATGTGGATGGGAAAATGTGTCGTTGACAACTTTCATGTTTTGCATTCTTATTGAAGAGACACTCATTTTCGTGCAGAAAATGGTCATTCATGAGAGCTCAACAGCAAACAAACAAATTTCATAGAACAGACATACTTCAGGATTAAGCTCAAATGGACACTCAAATCTCAAAATTAATGCACCAAACTTTCCAGTCTACTAAACAAGACCCCAGTGAACAACTTTCATTTTTTTTGTGAATTTTCAAAAGAAGACTCTAAACATGAGATAACTACGAATCAATATGACCACGCACAGAAAAAACACTCAGACTCAAGGACACCAACAGAATTGCATGATTTTATTAAATGCATTAAAAATATGAAACGTGCATGAATATTTTTTTATTTTTTTATATGTTATGCATCAGGATGTCATGAACAAATGTCATGAAGAGGTCTTTATGAAAAGAAGTCTAGAATAACCCATGGAAAATCATTTAGCGTGAAAGTTCAGATCAGAAAAATTCCATCTCAGGTTCTGATCACCATGTTTCCATAATATATCAAATCGAAGATCTCAAAGTCGTCTACAAAAGTCCAGAAGATAAGTTTCCAAGATCTCGTCATCTAAGCATGAAAAATGCGGTTGCAAGACCACTAGGTATGCTGATCCGAAAATAAAAACTTGTGGACTTGCACCTCAACATCAACTCTCGTGACGTGGTGAGTTGCGTTGATGATGAACCCGAGACGGTGGCGCGACGAAGGGAGAAATATTCCGACCTCCTTTTCCTTTGCTCTCCGTAGTCGCTCTTCGTTTTTTTTTTCTGTTTTTTTCTTCAAAATCACTCTTATTTTTTCTTTCAAAATCTCTATCCTTACATATTTTTTCTCTCTTCCTCCCCCCTCTTGGGTCTTTTTTTTTCAAAATTTTCTCAAGACCACCAACTTATAGGCCTCCTCCCTTCTTTCTTTTCATTTTTTATTTTAGTGGAAGAAATCTTTGTTTTTTTCTAATTTTTCCACTAACTTCTCTTTTCTTTCTTTTTCTTTCTTTTTTTCTCTTTTTCTCTTAATGGAAGACATCCTTCTTTTTGTGGTAGAGGACCATTTTTTTTTATTATTTAGTGGAAGACATCTTTTTCTTTTCTAATTTTTCCACTAACTTCTCTTTTATTCTCTTTTTCTTTCTTTTTCTCTTAATGGAAGACATCTTTTTTTTGTGGTGGAGGACCATTCATTTTTTATTTAGTGGAAGACATCTTTTTCTTTTTTAATTTTTCCACTAACTTCTCTTTTCTTCTTTTTTCTTTCTTTTTCTCTTAATGGAAAACATCTTTTTTTTGTGATGGAGGACCATCCATTTTTTTATTTAGTGGAATATATCTTTTCTTTTTCTAATTTCTCCACTAACTTCTCTTTTATTTATTTACAAAATGATCCCTCAATTTTTAGATTTTTGCATTCTAGCCCTTGAAATCTTGAGTATTTGCAATTGAGTCCCTGAGATTTTGAGTATTGGCAATTGGGTCCTTGAGATTTTGAGCATTTGCAATTGGGTCCTTGGGATTTTGAGCATTCGCAGTTCGGTTCCTGAAGAAATTTTCAAAAAATGTTCGGCGCATTTTCCCCATGTCTAGTCCAATCACCTATCAAATTTTAGCTCAAATCCACCGCCGTTAACCTTAATGCAATGCAGAAAAAATAAACATGGAATGCATGAAAAATTATTTTTGGTGAGAATCAATTCTCATTTTTATGCAAAATAAAAAATCAAAAAATCAAAAATCAAAATTTAGGTGTCAACAGTTGCCCCTCTTTGAGTGGAAGCTCGTAGAGGTTTCGCTCAAAGACAAAATTGAAACCTAAATTTTTGCCAATACAAATGATGAATGATAATAATATTTTTTTTTGTGTAGGAGTTTTAGTCCCATTTTCTATACAAGAGAATGATGCATGATATACAAGATCGAAAATAACATGTGTCAAGACTCCTTTTTCCCGTGAAATGGATTAAAGAAATATGCACATGGATCGCATATAGAGATACCCGTTTTTACCAAATACCTCATAATGCTGATGATTCCCTCAAGCTCCAAACTTCTTGTAGATGCATGAAACTTAAGGTACTGGGTGCCTATCCGTTACCAGAGGTTTCCCCCTGATGGGAGAAAGCGTAAGATCTGTAAGGGGATGTGTCCACTACATCTCTTCGAGTGGAATCACATATGGTTTCTTTCAAGATCATTAGAGCTGGTCTTTGATGATATGGAAGGGTATCAAAACCATAAGAGCATGTCGATTATGATTTTGACGAGGGATGTGTCCACCAAATCACTTTAGGTGAAATCACATCAAGGAGATAGGTACCGCCAACCCCACAGGACAGTGACCGTATCAGGATATAAAGATTGGTACCGCCAACCCCACATGGCGGTGACCATATCGAAAGGATATGTCGCAGAAGCGAAGTCATATCAAGGAGGGATATGCTGCCAATCTCACATGGCAGAATCATATCAAGAGATGAATGAGGTACCGCCAAACCCACAGGGCGGTGACCAGATCAACTTGTGACAGTCTAAAAATTCGACCTATTTATCGGAATTTCTAAATGAATGGAAATATTTCGTTAATACACTCTGATCGACGCTCACTCAGGATTAGCTACCCTGAGACGACCAACCGAAGGGGAAAGGCTACCTAGGGACAATTACCCAAACAGCCGCCCGTTGGTCTGAGACAGAGACAGAGTCGGTATTTAATGAAATTGACCACGAAATGAAATCCGACAGCGGAAAATCGAATTAGTAAGATAAACACAATTAAGAAGTGGAATCAGTTTCAGAAATGTCGCCTGAAGGACAGACAGCCAGTGCACGTCGAAAAGCAAGACGTGAATGGAAAATTACCGAAATACCCCCAGTAAATGCTCAGTCCTTAGAATTAGTTGAATTAGGATTTTTGAGAGTAGATTCGATAAATCGAAATCAAATCCTGTCTGAAATTATTTTGCGCTCGGGACCCGATCGGTGCATTTGGCATGCAAATCGAGGCAAGTCAAATTAGTTGTCAAATCAATCAATGTCTTGTCAATCCATCAATCAAATCGTGGCACAAGTTCCCATGCAAATCTTTCAATCTTGTCAAAGGTATACAAGTCACCCATCAAAGTACAAAAAATCAATCCCTAACACTATTCTACCTAACCCACTAACACATTTTGAACTTGTTAAACCTTGGATAATACTTCATTCTCTCTCTCCTCTCCCATTTCTCCATTTTGCCGTGACTCCCCCTCCTTCTTCATCTCTTCATTTTCTTCTTCTTCTTCCTCAGCTTCTCCTCCACCGTCCGCCGTCTTCGCCTCCAACCGCCACCGCCCGGCCACCACCAGCCTCGTCTTCGTCTTGGTAAGTCCCTCGACTCTCCTCCCTCTTATTTTCGTGAGCGAACAGCCCCATTTGGACGCCCCAACAGCCCGCTCTTCCTCCGTTCATCTTCGTAATCTTTTTTTGCACCGTTGAAGCTCAAACGGTCCAAGCTTGCTCCGCCCTTTTCCTTGACCTCTCTAACACCTTAGACCACCTCGTTTAGGTCTTGAAGAGCTCAAGAGGACACCGGGACAGCAGCTTGAGCCGCCGTTTCCTTCCCTTGGCCGTGAGCCTATTTGGCCGTTTCGACCCCGTCGTCCGTCGTCGTTCGTCCACACTCTATCCTTGGTAAGCTAACCTCTAATCCCAGCTTAGGAATGAAGTATGTGAGATTTAGTTGCTGATTTGCTTAGTGGTTTAAGTAGATTAGTTGATTAGTGTGTATTTTTAAGCTAAACTAATTAAGGTGGGTTGGTTTAGTGGCAAAAAGAGTTAATCTTTGGGCTTGCAATTCTGAATGAGGCTTGTTTAAGTTTGAAGTGGGCTGGAAATGAAGTCTTGGGCGCCTAAATGATGGGCCCTATGATAAAAATGGGCTTGGGAACCCATTTTAGGCAAAAATGAGTAAAAATGGACCTTTGGGCCTAATCTACCTTAGTGGACTTCCCTTTGGACGAAAATTTAGTTATAGATGGGCTTCAAATTGGTTGTTAGGGGCTGTAAATTATGGGCCTAAGTGTGTGAGAGACGGGCCAAAGAATACTAATGGGCTTAGGAGCTTTTATTTCGAGTAATTGGGCCAAAATGATACTCATTGGGCCTAATCTAATTGGTGAGCCACTAATGGACGAAAATTATAATTTAATTGGGCCTAAATTATGTTTTGAATATTAAAATATGAGGCCCAATAATGTATATGGGCTTAGGATAGCAAATTGGGCCTAAAATAGTCAAATTAGGCTTAACGGGTTAATCTTTAAAAATGGGCTTGGGCCTTGCACGAAATTAATATAATGATGGGCCTAAATCATACATTTTAATTTAAGAAATAAATCATGGGCCTTAAATCTGGGAATGGGCTTTAGGCCCAGTTGAACCCAAACTAATTAATTAAGCCCAAACCTAAGCTAAGTCAAATTCGATAAAACCCAAGGATATATATACCATGACACTAATCCATTGATCGTGGGTTACTAACTCCCAGGGAACTAACATGGGTTGTTGGGCTTAGACCGAGTTACCGGGTCCGCGAAGAAGGAATTTTAATTTATATGGGTTCAGTCAGAGAATCGCTTATAGCGGGCGATAGTGCAAATGGGAATTCGTGTGCGATACTCTATTGAGCCTGGCTGGTTGAGAAACCGTGTATGGGGGCACTTGGCCTATTATAGTCTAGCATGACAAGCTCGTATTACTTTGATGATTTCTTGAGGTGCTCTGTACTTGTACTTATGTACCATTGCATGCATGCTCTGTGACTGAATTGCTGTTTGCAATCATTTGGGCCCCGCATACATTGAGAGCATTGCATGAGTCACTAGAGATGTGACATGAGAATGAGCCCCAGAGGCGTTGTTACAGGAGGGAAATGGAGGGACAAGGGAGTAGCCAACGTAAGGCGTCAGAGAACGCATTTGTGGCATTTGCCGGATGGCACTGTTGGATGCGCCCTGATGGGATTTGGAGTGATAGGCAGGCATGATCCGTTGGGATTCGTTATGGCCGATTGAGGCCTAAGCATGATCTATTGGGATCCGATATGGCCGACTGAGGCCTGCATCATTTGCATATGGCATTATGGCTGATTGCTTGTTATTGCTCGTCTGCGTTGTATGAATTGCATTGCTATGCGTGTGCGATGGTTTCTACGCTGGGATCTAGTATCTAGGGAGATTGAGAATGTCTGAACCTTGGACCGTAAACCCTAGTTTACTGGATAGGATAGACCCTACTAGTATACTCTACCCTACGCTAGGATTAGTGGTGCGCTTGCTGAGTCCTCGACTCACTGGCGGTGGTTGCCATCCTTGTTCAGATCCAGGACGCTAGTGATGGCCGTACCACTGATGCTTTTTGGTCTGCCAGTACAGATGGACACCTAGGTCACCCTTCATTTTGACATGCATGCCGTGATGTGGCATAGGCACGTGACGACTGTATTAGTAGATCAGGGTGGACCCTACCTTGTACCCCATAGGTTCGAGGCGTGGTTTAGAGAGAGCCTGCATGGTTTTGAGGGACCCCAACGAGACTCTCCGATACCTATGGAGGAGGACCCGTTCTGGCTACAACCTGCCGAGTATGGAGGCCAGGTGATCGACCCCGACCCGCTGCAGGAATTGCTGTCTCCAGGACGCTCTGAGATTGACGGCTATGAGGAGGGCGACACCATGGACACTAATGAGGAGGACCAAGAGGAGGATCCCGAGGAGGAGCCTGAGGAGAACTGAGTTCCACTGATGCTGGCTTAGTTTTTTTTGGTGTTTGTACGAGCGTAGGTCTTGACCATAGGTTGTGGTTTTCTTTTGGGGTCTGTACTTAACGCTTATGATATGTATATATTGATGTTGTGTTCTTTTTGTTCGTACTACCCTTCCGTTTTGTATGCATGTATGTATGGTTAGGAGGCACGTTTCCGCAGGTTCGCAAAGTTATCAAAAGACTCGTCGCCTGGTCGCGACGAAGTGAATTCCTGGGCCGTCGCGTATCTTAATCCGGACGAGCGAGATGAGAGTCTTCCGCTGGAACGGGATGCCGCGTTCTCGAATGGGGGTTCGGGGCGTGACATCCTCGTTCGAGTGGTATCAGAGCCAAGTTAGCTCGATACGAGACCGTTCGAGGATCTGGAGTAGGCTGATGATTTTGGGGTAGTTAGATAAACAGACCCTAGACCTAAGGATAGGAAAGGGTAAAATGCATGGATTGATTGGCGCATGTGTTTGCTTAGTAGAGCAGGTTGCCTAGAGTAGACTGAGGCAATAGTGTTTTTAAGCTAAGCTGCAGGTGCGTTAAGACCTGAGGTAAGGTTCTAAAGCAGAGCCCCATGAGTAGGGCGCTTGATTACTGATTGCTGAGTGGTTAGCTTGCTAGATGCTGCTTGTGGTTGTATGCCTAGTCGGCTGTTGCGCGCTGCTTGACCATCATGCATTGCACAGGTTTCTGCATTTAAAGCAAAATGAGTCTGGAAAGGAAAAGGGGGTTTAGAAATGAAAACGATTTAAATTTGGAATTTGGATTTGAAAAGTGCATGCATCTCATGTTGTTGGATTAGGTAACCGTAAGCCTGGTATGGGACAGGATTGACAGGACGTCTAAAAACTGTAATAAAGCGTGATATGGGACACGTGGAACGGGATTCTCTCTGTCTGTGGGTAACTTAGGACAACTGTTCGCACCAAGAAATGTGGAGGGCGGGGAGTGGTCGCCGGGGCAGAGACCTGATCAAGGAAGCGGCTCCTGACAGGCTTCTTGTTGAGGTGGCGAACAGAGTGGCCTAGGTTGTGCATTGACAAGGTTGAGTCTAGATGTCAACCGGGTTCAAGTGCATTTAAGCTGCAGCGAATATTTACATGCATATTCATGTCAGTGGACGCGACAGTAGGCGAAAGCTTGGTTGCTAGACTTAGAGTTCCGAATTCCTGAATGGGAATTTCGTTTGTTTTAGGTGAGAGATATTAGCGAGGATGAGCAAGAGGGGCAGAAGACCGAGTGCTGGTGCGTCAAGTTCAAGGGCTCCTGCACCTGGAGGAGACCCAAGAATTGAAGAAATGATGAGAGTACTGACTGAAGTAAGCCATTTGATGGGCAGGCAAGTTGCTGAGAAGGCTGCCACTGTTGCCCAGGCAGCTGAGGCCGCTGTGGCCACTATCAATGGAGATAATGGAGGCAATGGGCATGGTAATGGAGGACGTCAGACTCATCATATCGTAGAGCAGTTTCTGAAGTTGCAGCCGTTTAAGTTTGATGGTAGTGGTGGTCATGAAGTAGCTGCCCTATAGATTGAGCAACTTGAGAAGGCTTTTACTGTGTTGGGTTGCACTGATGAGGAGAAAGTTTCACTGGCGACCTACCAACTCCAGGGCACTACGGATGACTGGTGGAAGGCCACCAGAGGGCGAGTCTTTCCGGGTGGCATGAGGCCGAACTGGGCTGCTTTCTGCGCAGTATTCAACGGAAAGTACTTTTCAGAGGCTGCCTAAGAGAGAAAGATGGAAGAGTTTATCAGACTCCGCCAAGGATCAATGACTGTGGATCAGTACGAGGGTGAATTCGCTAGACTGTCGAAGTTTGCTCGAAGGCTGATTGAGGATCCATGGGACAGGGCCAGAAGGTTCAGAGAAGGTTTGAGGCCTGAGTTAAAGAGTATGATAATCGCCACTGGACTAAGGGATTATAATGAAATTTATGAGCGAGCTCTGGCAATAGAGCGAGACCTGTAGGAGAAGGCTACCGCATCTGGATCGCGGTTCGTGCCAGGGAGGAACTTCAGAGATTTTGGCAAGATGCCGATGAAGGACATCCATAGGTTCATTCCCCATGTGAGAAGGACTCTGGGAAAACCGTCATACCCTGGGGGTCAGAACTGTCGTGACTGTGGCAGGAGGCATGGGAACAGCCCTTGCCCGAAGAAGACTGGTAGATGCTTCGGATGTGGATAGATGGGGCACATTCAGAGAAACTGCCCGAGGAGAGGTCCGAGACCTCTGTTTCAGCCGCAGCAGCAGCCGCAGGTGGTGAATGCACCTCAAAGGAATCTGAACCGTCCACCTGTTCAAGGACGAGTCTACGCTGTGGGGCGCAAGGATGCTGATAACGCGCCAGGGGTGATCAAGGTACCGTTTCTCTCTGTGGTCATACTGCGTATGCTTTATTTGATCCGGGAGCGTCGCACTCCTTCGTATCTGCACGTTTTGCTGAGTTAGTCGGATTAGATGTTAGACCGTTGGATGTGAGTTTGCATGTAACCACCCCGTTAAAGGATAGAGTGATTGTTATGTTAGAATGTAAGGGGTGTAAGTTAGCCTTGGGCAATAGAGTGGAGGAAATCGATTTAGCTGTTTTGCCAATGTATGATTTCGACATAATTGTTGGCATGGATTGGCTAGTTAGACATGGAGCCGTTATAGACTGTGGTAGAAGTATGATACTGCTAAATCCAGTAGGCCATCCGGGGTATGAATTTATGGGGAATCGAGGAGGAACGTCGATCCCTTGGATCTCGTCGCTGGAAGCGACCAAGCTGATGGATGAAGGTTGTCTAGGATTTTTGGCCTCAGTATCAGATTCGTCTGCTCAGGAAGTGAAGTTGGAGGATGTACCCGTAGTAAGAGAGTACCCGGATGTGTTTCCTCAAGAATTGCCTGGTTTGCCACCACAGCGTGAAGTGGAGTTTGTGATTGAGTTAGCGCTTGGAACCGAGCCGATTTCAAAAGCACCGTATAGGATGTCGTTGTCTGAGCTGAAGGAATTGAAGGTGCAGATGCAAGAGCTACTGGATAAATGATTTATCCGCCCCAGTGCTTCGCCATGGGGAGCTCCGGTGCTGTTTGTTAAGCAAAAGGATGGATCGCTGAGACTGCGTATCGACTACAGACAACTGAATCAAGTGACGATTAAGAATAAGTATCCTCTGCCTAGGATTGATGATCTATTTGACCAGCTGCAAGGAGCGTGTGTGTTCTTGAAGATAGACCTAAGGACAGGCTATCACCAATTAAGGATTAAGAAAGAGGACGTACCGAAGACTGCCTTTAGGACAAGATATGGGCACTATGAGTTCACGGTTATGCCGTTTGGATTAACAAATGCCCTAGCAGCATTTATGGATATGATGAATCAAGTGTTCAAGGAGTTTCTGGATCAGTTCGTGATAGTCTTCATCGATGACATTTTGGTGTATTCGAAGAGTTCTGAGGACCACGAGGAACATTTAAGGACTATACTACGGACCCTAAGGGAACACTCGATGTATGCGAAGTTCAGCAAGTGTGAATTCTGGTTAAGCAGAGTGGCGTTCCTTGGACATATAGTATCCGGAGAAGGGATATCAGTGGATCTAGCTAAGATTGAGGCAGTGGAGAACTAGCCGAGGCCTACAACCGTGACTGAAGTGCGAAGTTTTCTTGGATTGGCTGGTTACTACCGGCGTTTTGTGGAAAGATTCTCTGTAATAGCATCTCCTCTGACACACTTGTTGAAGAAGGAAACGAAGTTTGAATGGACTGAGAAGTGCGAAGAAAGTTTTCAGGAGTTGAAGGATGGATTAACTTCCGCACCCGTGTTAACCATCCCATACGGACATGGAGGATTTGAGATTTATAGTGATACGTTGCTAAGGGGATTGGGATGTGTCTTGATGCAGCATGGGCGAGTAGTGGCCTATGCATCTCGACAGCTGAGGCCGCATGAGATGAACTACCCGAGGCATAACTTGGAGTTGGCTGCCATAGTGTTTGCACTGAAGGTTTGGAGACACTATCTGGTGGGAGAGAAGTTTCAGATCTACACAGACCATCAGAGCTTGAAGTATTTGTTTTCGCAGAAGGAACTGAACATGAGGCAACGCCGTTAGATAGAGTTGCTGAAGGATTATGACTGCGATATTCTGTACCATCCAGGGAAGGCGAATAAGGTAGCGGATGCTTTGAGTCGAAAGTCGAGCATTGCGCATATGATGTCACGCCCCAAACCAGTTTAGAAACACCGTCGAATGGCTCGTATAACTTAATGCGATTGCCCAGGATAAATCGCAGCCAAACGACGGAAACATAAAATCACAACGGAAACGCAAAAACTCCCCTTGACAAACAAGCAAGCATGCACGCTGGATAGCGAGACCCACAATACTTGTATAAACCTGTATACATATCTTTGCACAAATCATCAACCTTCGAGAGGTACAATTATTTATAATATATACATATATACCAGTACAGGCCCTCAAAAGAAATACTGGGCGTCCTTAATAAAAAAAAAAATCCGACGACCCTAGACCTTACTCGGACTCATCCACACTATCTTCACTGGATGGCAGCTCCTCTGGGTCCCGAGCAATATCATACCTCAAAAATGCGATCCTCATTCTATGGTCAACGATCTGAAAGGCGATCAGCCACAAAGTGAGTATAACTCTCAGTGAGCATACACAACTAAACTTAGCATAAACAGCATGCATATGCTAGAAATGCACGGACAAGTAACTTAACAAGCAACCATGTGACATGAACCAAAATCAGGTATTTACAAGCAAATCGAGTATACAGGTTTAGTTCCTCGCAAAAAATGCCATCAATCAATAATACGACGTGCTCACATGATTCAAATTTCCACTCACTCTGACCTTCGCGGAGGTGTGACCAACTTCGTTAACCACAGGAGGTCAACTGACCCGAAGGTCCGGGCCCGCGTATCGAATGCTACAGGGCCGTGCCTCGACAGCGAATCATAGCATGTCGGCACCCTTATCTCTCCAGCTACCCCGTGCCTCGCACGTTCATGCGCAAAGTGCAACGACCGCGAATCACAGTAGGTCGGCACTCCTCGACCGCGAATCACAGCAGGTCGGTTCCCTTATTGCTCCAATTCCCGTGTCTCACGGCAGGGCCGGCGCTCCTTAACTCTAGCAAGCCATGCAATATGCCAATTCCACATTTCTCAAGTCACAATAATCAGGCATCCAGTTGCTCAGAATCTCACCAGTGCTCAGGCAAGCCATTCCATGTGAAAATGCCCATGTACAATTCGCAGTCAAATGTTTTATGAATTTTTCAATGAATATGCATCCATGATTCTTTCGATCCACGCCATAATGGCACTGGTATCTCATTCAACGGTTCCAACATTTTTCTCATGCACAAGCATATCAATTCTCACAAACACGTCAATGTACCATTCTTGCATTCACACGATTCATGACTTGCTCAAGAGCATGCAAACATGTCAAACCACCTCATCTACTCTTTAACCATATCAAATCATTTTATTCCAGCCTGAATGATATATGATCACTATCGCGCCATTCTTAGTCAAAGAGTTGGAAATTATAAGTTTTCACGTATGAAGTCTATGACGCTTCACCTAAACTTCTAGGCACAAGTTCCGACACATAGGAACGACATTAGCTCACATCAAAACCACATTTTTCAACGCGACCAGCCCTACTTTGCCCTAATCAGAAAAATTTCCAGCACTTATCAGTGTTAAACCACAGTCCAATTCTTCACAATAGAATCTCTGAACACTTGAGCAGTATTTTGACACCTAAGGATTACCTGTGACACCTCCTATTCCCATTTGTTCCACCACAGAACAAACTCTACTCAACACAAGCAGAAAAATCCAGCATACATATCACATAAACACGCATTCCAAGCCTCAACTTTCACTCCAAGCCATCTAGACTCTCAGGCACGCATCCCAATGCACATAGCTAACTCTAGAACCCGTAAAAATGGTATTTTCAAAACATGGACATCATCCTTCTCACGTAACCAACAGCTGTTTTTAGACATTTCTTGGCCAAACGTCAAGTTAAACGTACTAAAACACTCTCTAAGGCATCCCAACCTTTGGACACGCAACCGTACTCATATGGCTATCTCTAGAACACACAAAAACCATATTTTTAACTCGTGACTAGCCTTGACACACCATGACCAGCAACTATTGAGGTTCGAAATTCACATTTCAAGTTCCGGTTTTCGTTCAACACTTCCCAAAGCCTTAGATCTATACTCTAGCAACCATGGAAAGCACTAAGATCTATCGATACCCCATTATTTCACAATGGACAGCACACACACACACACACACACACACACACACACACACACACACACACACACACACACACACACACACACACACTTAGCGACCAGCAGCATCCACATGACATTCCATGGTTATTCATCATCCAAAATGCAACGACTTGCCCTAGAACTCACCTAGGACCAAACCCTAGCATAATCTTTCGATCTAAGCTAAGGATAGATATGTAGCTCACCTTATTCCCGAAATTGAGCAGCAAAGGAAGCGACCAAAACAAGGAACGCCAGCAAATCGATGATCTACGGCGGCCCACCAGCAAATTCGGATGCCAAGCAAAGATGGGCGATGGTCTACGGCGGCTAGACCGTCCTCGAGCAGTAGCTCGTGTAACCTATCGCCGGTTCGGGGCTAAAAGAGGGGAGGTGGTCCGACAGTGCTCTGGGGCGAGCTAAGGCGCAGGCTGCTCGGGGAAGGCTCGGGGGTCGAAGACGAAGGTTGGCGATCACTCACGGCGGTCTGGGCTGGCCGGAGTCAGTGGCGGCAGCTCCCGGTTCCAATTGGACTGAGACAGGGGGGAGATGGGGTCGGGCGAGTTTCTGGCCGATCGAGGCGCGAGCGGCTTGAGGGTGGTACGGGGGTCTGTGGTGGCTCGCTGAGGGAGGCTGGTGGCGGCCGAAGACGGGCGGAAACGGCGGTGGCAGCCCCCGCGCCGCTGGTTCGAACTTCGGACGAAGAACAGGGCAGAGGGAGGCGCGGCCAAAGATGGTGGTTCGCGGCGGCTCAGAGTGATGGCGACGGTCCGGGACGGTGGTGGCTGGCGGTTGGGTGGCCGATGGTGGCTTGGGTGGAGCGACAATCGATGGAGTCGATGGGCGAAGACTCTCGGGCGCGCGTAAATAGGAGGAAAAGAAAAGGGAAGAGAAGTGTGCGTGGGAGAAGAGAGAAAAGAGAGGGCGCGGGTGAAATTAGGGTAGAAAAAGGGGGTATTATCTAGGTTTTATTATTATTATTATTATTATTACATATATTATTATTTTCTTTCTTCAAAAATATGAAATTACTGTCCACGCGATCGAAATCACCTCACGAGTGCAGGTCGATACTCGGATCGCTAAAATTACGCACGAATAATTATCTAAGAGCAGGAAGCAAGCCAGGGGCAAAAATTAAAATTTTCTTATAATATTCCCTTTCGTTGCGCTTCCAACTGAAATCCAAAACTTTGAAGGCTACCTTTCCGAATCCGCTTCGTCGCTGCGATATCTTCGAAAACTCGGTTACCCAAATTCGGAATCCATTTCGTGGTCTCTTTCATTAATTGCAATTTTAGTAAATACTCGGGCCAACGGGCGGCTATTAGGAGATACGCGTATCGAACCATTGGGTCCACGTACTTTAAAATCCGAAATTAGCCTTTCCCTTCTGGTCGACCATCCTGAGGTGATCAATCTCGACTGAGATTTAACTAAAATGCAATTAATAAAATACATCCATTCTTTATTGAAATTTCCGAAAAAGGATCGAAAATTCGGGACGTCACGATTCTTCCCTCCTTAAAGAAATTTCGTCCTCGAAATTTGCAGCTTACCAGAACATTCCACTGTACGACCTAAAAGAGGTACTTGTGTTTCATCTCCTTTTCGACTTTCCCAAAAGGCCATGTTTGCCACGTGATTCTTCCAACAACTTTAGCTAAACGTTGTCTTGCCTCTCTAGATCTATTCTTTTTTTTTTCTATAGGTGCACATTGATCTTTCCGCACACAAAGCTTGTTACCCCTTCTGAAGACTTCATGATTGAGTATGTGCAAAGAGGTTCGCATCCCTAATCCAAAGATATCAGAACCATGCTAAGAACTCTGGGCTCAAATTCCACTTCCAGCGACGAAATCCAAGTGATTGAGGTTCCTCCTCGACTTCCCAAAATTTCATACCTAGGGTGATCCACTAGATTAAGTTGGATCACCCTGCCACCATAACCAATTACTGCCCCATGCTTAACTAACAAGTCCATTCCAATTATCACATCAAAGTCGAACATGGGCAAGACCATCAAATCTATCAGCTCAACCCTATCACCAAATGCTATTTTACAAGCTGGACATCCCAACGACACTATTACTGTATCCTTTAACGGGGTCTCCACATGCAACAATATTTCTAGCAACTTAACATCCAAGCCAGCCAATTCCACACATCGCACATACACGAAAGAATGAGGTGCTCCAGAGTCAAACAATGCATATGCAGCATAATCACAAAAAAAAAAAAAACGGTACCTGTGATCACTCCTAGCGCATTTTTCGCGTCCTTTCGCGCTATTGCATATACTCGTCCTTGTGCTGAGGGTCGGTTCTGATTTCCTTGAGGAGTAGTTCCTATCCGAGGTCCACCTTGGGACCTAGGGTTTTTCCTCGGACAGTTCCTTGCTATATGTCCCATTTGTCTACACTTGAAACAAGCTCCTGTCTTCTTTGGACAAGGGAGATTCCCATGGTTTCGCCCGCACTCATTACACCTCGCTCCGCCAAAACTCATTGGTTTTCTTAAGTCTTGTCGGGCTGGGGGAACAAACCTCTTGGTATCTACCATTGGTCGCTTGCCAAAATTCTGATTATCTCGTCCTGGCACAATTCTATATCCAGACGCGGCAGCTCGTTCATTCATATCTCGCTCGAGCTCCTGGGCTCTGTCATACATTTCGTTATAATCTCTCAGGCCCGATGTGATCAATTGACTCCTCAACTCCGGCTTCAGGCCCTCCCGAAACCTTCTTGCTTTATCCCAGGGATTCTCAATTATCCTGCGTGCAAACCTCGATAATCTTGCAAATTCACCCTCATACTGATCTACGGTCATCAACCCTTGGCGCAATCGCAGAAACTCTTCCATTTTCCTTTCTTGCGCCGCTTCAGAAAAATACTTTCCGTTGAATGCTTCACAAAATGCTATCCAGGTTAGCGCTACACCTTCCGGAAATACACGTCCTCTAGTCGCCTTCCACCAGTCGTCGGCTGTTTTCTGGAGCTGATACACTGCCAAGGTTACTTGTTCCTCCTCGGTGCATCCAAGCACCTCAAACACTTTCTCTAACTGCTCAGTCCACGAAAAAGCTGCCTCAGGTCCCCCACTTCCGTCAAACTTAGGCGGCTGCAGCTTCAAGAATTGCTCCACCAAATGAGGAGCTTGCCTAACTTCAGCGACTGAGGCGACCACAGCAGCTGGGCCAGTCGCGGCAGCAGCCTGTCGACCCATCAGATTCCCAACTTCTGTTAGAACTCTCATGACGTCCCCAAATCGATGGTTCCCCTGCTATTGGAACTTGCGGTTCCCCCGCTGCTGGAACCTGTGGCCCTCCTGTTGCCGGAATCGGTCGAACCCGGGAGCTTAACGCTCCACCTGACTTTCTTCGTCCCCTAGTGGATGGGTTCCCCGCAGTTGGGACCCGCGAGCCTAATGTTCCAACTAGCCTTTTGCCCCGACCGCTCATGCTTCTAACGTACTCTTACCCACCCTGCTACAATTCCACCAAGGAAATTAGCAGTCTAACCCATCAGTCAAGGCGAATAACACCTAAACAACTGACCAGAATATTAACTACCCACAAAATAACAAAAGGCTCTCAACAAGCCATGGGCAAAACAGGGCCCTAACTTTACCTTTAGTCCTAGCGCACCTGTAGCTTTAAAACACAAAGTTATCACTAGCACCAAGCTTAGTACAATATTACTTGAAAATGCAAGATGCCAATCACATGCGCCAAGCAAGAAACACACAATGTTCCAATTTAAAATCTAACTTAGGGGTCTCACTACCTAACTACCCCAAATTTCATCATCCTTATTACTCCAACCTCGCTAAGTCTCATATGGAGCAGTCCTTACTCTGAAACCACTCAAACACTGTCACGCCCCAAACCTGTTTAGCAACACCGTCGAATGGCTCGTATAACTTAATGCGATTGCCCAGGATAAATTGCAGCCAAACGATGGAAACATAAAATCACAACGGAAACGCAAAAACTCCCCCTGACAAACAAGCAAGCATGCACGGTGGATAGCGAGACCCACAATACTTGTATAAACCTGTATACATATCTTTGCACAAATCATCAACCTTCGAGAGGTACGATTATTTATAATATATACATATATACCAGTACAGGCCCTCAAAAGAAATACTGGGCGTCCTCAATAAAAAAAAAAATCCGACGACCCTAGACCCTACTCGGACTCATCCACACTATCTTCACTGGGTTGCAGCTCCTCTGGGTCCCGAGCAATATCATACCTCAAAAATGCGATCCTCATTCTATGGTCAACGATCTGAAAGGCGATCAGCCACAAAGTGAGTATAACTCAGTGAGCATACACAACAAAACTTAGCATAAACAGCATGCATATGCTAAAAATGCACGGACAAGTAACTTAACAAGCAACCATGTGACATGAACCAAAATCAGGTATTTACAAGCAAATCGAGTATACAGGTTTAGTTCCTCGCAAAAATGCCATCAATCAATAATACGACGTGCTCACATGATTCAAATTTACACTCACTCCGACCTTCGCGGAGGTGTGACCAACTTCGTTAACCACAGGAGGTCAACTGACCCGAAGGTCCGGGCCAGCGTATCGAATGCTACAGGGCCGTGCCTCGACAGCGAATCACAGCATGTTGGCACCCTTATCTCTCCAGCTACCCCGTGCCTCGCACGTTCAGGCGTAAAGTGCAATGACCGCGAATCACAGCAGGTCGGCACTCCTCGACCGCGAATCACAGCAGGTCGGTTCCCTTATTGCTCCAATTCCCGTGTCTCACGGCAGGGCCGACGCTCCTTAACTCTAGCAAGCCATGCAATATGCCAATTCCACATTTCTCAAGTTACAATAATCAGGCATCCAGTTGCTCAGAATCTCACCAGTGCTCAGGCAAGCCATTCCATGTGAAAATGCCCATGTACAATTCGCAGTCAAATGTTTTATGAATTTTTCAATGAATATGCATCCATGATTCTTTCGATCCACGCCATAATGGCACTGGTATCTCATTCAACGGTTCCAACATTTTTCTCATGCACAAGCATATCAATTCTCACAAACACGTCAATGTACCATTCTTGCATTCACACGATTCATGACTTGCTCAAGAGCATGCAAACATGTCAAACCACCTCATCTACTCTTTAATAATATCAAATCATTTTATTCCAGCCTGAATGATATATGATCACTATCGCGCCATTCTTAGTCAAAGAGTTGGAAATTATAAGTTTTCACGTATGAAGTCTATGACGCTTCGCCTAAACTTCTAGGCACAAGTTCCGACACATAGGAACGACATTAGGTCACATCAAAACCACATTTTTCAACGCGACCAGCCCTACTTTGCCCTAATCAGAAAAATTTCCAGCACTTATCAGTGTTAAACCACAGTCCAATTCTTCACAATAGAATCTCTGAACACTTGCGCAGTATTTTGACTCGTGACCAACCTTGACACAAAAACCATATTTTTAACTCGTGACCAGCCTTGACACACCATGACTAGCAGCTATTGAGGTTCGAAATTCACATTTGAAGTTCCGGTTTTCATTCTAGACTTCCCAAAGCCTTAGATCTATACTGTAGCAACCACGGAAAGCACTAAGATCCATCGATACCCTATTATTTCACAATGGACAGTAAACACACACACACACACACACACACACACACACACACACACACACACACACACACACACACACACTCGGCGACCAGCAGCATCCACACGATATTCCATGGTTATTCATCATCCAAAATGCAACGACTTGCCCTAGAACTAACCTAGGACCAAACCCTAGCATAATCCTTCGATCTAAGCTAAGGATAGATATGTAGCTCACCTTATTCCCGAAATTGAGCAGCAAAGGAAGCGACCAAAATAAGGAACGCCAGCAAATCGATGATCTACGGCGGTCCACCAGCAAATTCGGATGCCGAGCAAAGATGGGCAATGGTCTACGGCGGCTAGACCGTCCTCGAGCAGTAGCTCATGTAACCTGTCGCAGGTTCGGGGCCAAAAGAGGGGAGGTGGTCCAGCGGTGCTCTGGGGCGAGCTAAGGCGCAGGCTGCTCAGGGAAGGCTCGGGGGTCGAAGACGAAGGTTGGCGATCGCTCACGGCGGTCTGGGCTGGCCGGAGTCAGTGGCGGCAGCTCCCGGTTCCAATTGGACCGAGACAAGGGGGAGATGGGGTCGGGCGAGTTTATGGCCGATCGAGGCGCGAGCGGCTTGAGGGTGGTGCGGGGGTCTGTGGTGGCTCGCTGAGGGAGGCTGGTGGCGGCCGGAGACGGGCAGAAACTGCAGTGGCAGCCCCCGCGCCGCTGGTTCGAACTTCGGACGAAGAACAGGGCAGAGGGAGGAGCAGCCAAAGATGGTGGTTCGCGGTGGCTCAGAGCGACGGCGACGGTCCAGGACGGTGGTGGCTGGCGGTTGGGTGGCCGGTGGTAGCTTGGGTGGAGCGACAATCGATGGAGTCGATGGGCGAAGACTCTCGGGCGCCCGTGAACAGGAGGAAAAGAAAAGGGAAGAGAAGTGTGCGTGGGAGAGGAGAGAAAAGAGAGGGCGCGAGTGAAATTAGGGTAGAAAATAGGGGTATTATCTAGGTTTTATTATTATTATTATTATTATTATTATTATTATTATTATTATTATTATTATTATTACATATATTATTATTTTCTTTCTTCAAAAATATGAAATTACTGTCCACGCGATCGAAATCACCTCACGAGTGCAAGTCGATACTCGGATCGCTAAAATTACGCACGAATAATTATCTAAGAGCAGGAAGCAAGCCAGGGGCAAAAATTGAAATTTCCTTATAATATTCCCTTTCGTCGCGCTTCCAACTGAAATCCAAAACTTCGAAGGCTACCTTTCCGAATCCGCTTCGTCGCTGCGATATCTTCGAAAACTCGGTTACCCAAATTCGGAATCCATTTCGTGGTCTCTTTCATTAATTGCAATTTTAGTAAATACTCGGGCCAACGGACGGCTGTTAGGAGATACGCGTATCGAACCATTGGGTCCACGTACTTTAAAATCCTAAATTAGCCTTTCCCTTCTGGTCGACCATCCCGAGGTGATAAATTTCGACTGAGATTTAACTAAAATGCAATTAATAAAATACATCCATTCTTTATTGAAATTTCCGAAAAAGGATCGAAAATTCGGGACGTCACATATGATGGTCAAAGAATGGACGTTGCTGGAGGAAATCACAGACTCTGAGTTTAAGGTTGAGGTAGGAAGCCTCTCCAGCTTGATGGCCACCTTACGTGTTGAACCAGAGATTCACTTGAGGATTAAAGAGTTGCAGTCTACGGACCCCGACATTCAGAAGGTTGTGGCGATGGATGCAGATGAGAGGAAGACTGAATTTCAGGTAACTGAAGATGAAATATTAAGGTTTAAAGGACGATTGTGCGTGCCCAATGATGAGAAACTGAAGGAAAGAATTTTGTCTGAGGTTCACAGAAGCAACTACAGTATCCATCCAGGAAGTGCGAAGATGTACCAGAATTTGCGTCAGCACTACTGGTGGAACGGAATGAAGGTGGATGTGGCTAAGCATGTAGCTAAGTGTTTGACGTGTCAGCAAGTAAAGGCGCAGCACTGCAAACCAGGAGGACTGTTACAGCCCTTGGAGATCCCAGAATGGAAATGGGAGCATGTTACTATGGATTTTGTGACAGGGCTGCCGAGGAGTCAAAGGAGGAACGATTCGATTTGGGTAATAGTCGACAAGTTGACTAAATCCGCGCGCATTTCATCGCAGTACGAAAGGATTCTACGCTGGAAAGGTTGGCTGACCTATATGTGAGGCAGATTGTGAGACTGCATGGGGTGCCGGTAAGTATTGTATCAGACAGAGATCCTCGCTTCACAGCCACATTTTGGAAGAGTCTACAGGGTGCCTTGGGAACAGAGTTGAGGTTCAGTACAGCCTACCACCCTTAGACAGATGGTCAGTCGAAAAGGACTATACAGACTCTGGAGGATATGCTGAGAGCGTGCATAATTGACTTCAAAGGAGGCTGGGAAGAGCAGTTACATTTGGTGGAATTTGCCTACAACAACAGTTATCAACAGAGTATCAAGATGGCACCGTTTGAAGAACTGTATGGACGGGCCTGCAGGACTCCGATCTGTTGGGACGAAGTTGGTGAGAAGAGCATAACAGGCCCAGAGTTAGAGCAGCAGTCAGTAGAGGCAGTCAAGATAATCAGAGATAGGCTGAGGACAGCCCAGAGCAGACAGAAGAGCTACACAGACAAGCGACGTAAGCCTTTGGAGTTTCAAGTTGGAGACCATGTCTTTTTAAAGGTGTCGCCGATGTGAGGACTATCTCGATTTGGCAAGAAAGAAAAGCTGAGTCCTATATTTGTTGGGTCATTCGAGATTTTGGAGAAGATCGGGACACTGGCTTCCCGTCTAGCGCTGCCGCCGAATTTATCGCAGATTCACAACGTATTTCATGTATCGATGCTCCGAAAGTACGAGCCGGATCCTGGCCATATACTCTATCATGAAGTCATTGAAATGGATGACCGCGTCTCGTACGTGGAGAGGCCAGTCAGAATTGAAGATCGAAAGGAGCAGGTGCTCAAGAACAAGACAATACCTTTGGTCAAAGTTATCTGGGAACACCATGGAACTGAAGGAGCAACGTGGGAAAGTGAGGACGAGATGAAGAGGAAATACCCTCATTTGTTTGAATAGTCCAATGTAATTTCTGCTTTGGGATTGTAAATTTCGAGGACAAAATTTTTATAACGAGGGAAGAATTGTGACAGTCTAAAAATTCGACCCATTTATCGGAATTTCTAAATGAATGGAAATATTTCGTTAATATATCTGATCGACGTTCACTCAAGATTAGCTACCCTGAGACGACCAACCGAAGGAGAAAGGCTACCTGGGGACAATTACCCAAACAGCCGCCCGTTGGTCTGAAATAGAGTCGGTATTTAATGAAATTGACCACGAAATGAAATTCGACAGTGGAAAATCGAATTAGTAAGATAAACACAATTAAGAAGTGGAATCAGTTTCAGAAATGTCGCCTGAAGGGCAGACAGCCAGTGCACGTCGCGAAGCAAGACGTGAATGGAAAATTACCGAAATGCCCCCGGTAAATGCTCAGTCCTTAGAATTAGTTGAATTAAGATTTTTGAGAGTAGATTCGATAAATCGAAATCAAATCCTGTCTAAAATTAGTTCGCGCTCGGGACCCGATCGATGCATTTGGCACGCAAATCGAGGCAAGTCAAATCAGTTGTCAAATCAATCGATGTCTTGTCAATCCATCAATCAAATCGTGGCACAAGTTCCCATGCAAATCTTTCAATCTTGTCAAAGGTACACAAGTCACCCATCAAAGTACAAAAAATCAATCCCTAACACTATTCTACCTAACCCACTAACACATTTTGAACTTACTAAACCTTGGATAATACTTCATCTCTCTCTCCTCTCCCCATTTCTCTATTTTTCCGTGACTCCCCCTCCCTCTTCCTCTCTTCATTTTCTTCTTCTTCTGCCTCGGCTTCTCCTCCACCGTCCGCCGTCTTCGCCTCCAATCGCCACCGCCCGGCCACCACTAGCCTCGTCTTCGTCTTGGTAAGTCCCTCGACTCTCCTCCCTCTTATTTTCGTGAGGGAACAGCTCCATTTGGACGCCCCAACAGCCTGCTCTTCCTCCGTTCATCTTCGTAATCTCTTTTTGCACCGTTGAAGCTCAAACGGTCCAAGCTTGCTCTGCCCTTTTCCCCGATCTCTCAAACACCTTAGACCATCTCGTTTAGGTCTTGAAGAGCTCGAGAGGACACCGGGACAGCAGCTTGAGCCGCCGTTTCCTTCCCTTGGCCGTGAGCCTATTTGACCGTTTCGACCCCGTCGTCCGTCGTCGTTCGTCCACACTCTATCCTTGGTAAGCTAACCTCTAATCCCAGCTTAGGAATGAAGTATGTGAGATTTAGTTGTTGATTTTCTTAGTGGTTTAAGTAGATTAGTTTATTAGTGTGTATTTTTAAGCTAAACTAATTAAGGTGGGTTGGTTTAGTGGCAAAAAGAGTTAATCTTTGGGCTTGCAATTCTGAATGAGGCTTGTTTAAGTTTGAAGTGGGCTGGAAATGAAGTCTTGGGCGCCTAAATGATGGGCCCTATGATAAAAATGGGCTTGGGAACCCATTTTAGGCAAAAATGAGTAAAAATGGACCTTTGGGCCTAATCTACCTTAGTGGACTTCCCTTTGGACGAAAATTTAGTTATAGATGGGCTTCAAATTGGTTGTTAGGGGCTGTAAATTATGGGCCTAAGTGTGTGAGAGACGGGCCAAAAGAATACTAATGGGCTTAGGAGCTTTTATTTCGAGTAATTGGGCCAAAATGATACTCATTGGGCCTAATCTAATTGGTGAGCCACTAATGGACGAAAATTATAATTTAATTGGGCCTAAATTATGTTTTGAATATTAAAATATGAGGCCCAATAATGTATATGAGCTTAGGATAGCAAATTGGGCCTAAAATAGTCAAATTGGTCTTAACGGGTTAATCTTTAAAAATGGGCTTGGGCCTTGCACGAAATTAATATAATGATGGGCCTAAATCATACATTTTAATTTAAGAAATAAATCATGAGCCTTAAATCTGGGAATGGGCTTTAGGCCCAGTTGAACCCAAGCTAATTAATTAAGCCCAAACCTAAGCTAAGTTAAATTCGATAAAACCCAAGGATATATATACCATGACACTAATCCATTGATCGTGGCTTACTAACTCCCAAGGAACTAACATGGGTTGTTGGGCTTAGACCGAGTTACCGGGTCCGCGAAGAAGGAATTTTAATTTATATGGGTTCAGTCAGAGAATCGCCTATAGCGGGCGATAGTGCAAATGGGAATTCGTGTGCGTTACTCTATTGAGCCTGGCTGGTTGAGAAACCGTGTGTGGGGGCACTTGGCCTATTATAGTCTAGCATGACAAGCTCGTGATTACTTTGATGATTTCTTGAGGTGCTCTGTACTTGTACTTATGTACCATTGCATGCATGCTCTGTGACTGAATTGCTATTTGCAATCATTTGGGCCCCGCATACATTGAGAGCATTGCATGAGTCACTAGAGATGTGACATGAGAATGAGCCCCAGAGGCGTTGTTACGGGAGGGAAATGGAGGGACAAGGGAGTAACCAACGTAAGGCGTCAGAGAACGCAGTTGTGGCATTTGCCGGATGGCACTGTTGGATGCACCCTGATGGGATTTGGAGTGATAGGCGGGCATGATCCGTTGGGATCCGTTATGGCCGGTTGAGGCCTGAGCATGATCTATTGGGATCCGATATGGCCGACTGAGGCCTGCATCATTTGCATATGGCATTATGGCTGATTGCTTGTTATTGCCCATCTGCGTTATATGAATTGCATTGCTATGCGTGTGCGATGGTTTCTACGTTGGGATCTGGTATCTAGGGAGATTGAGAGTGTCTGAACCTTGAACCGTAAACCCTAATTTACTGGATAGGATCGACCCCACTAGTATACTCTACCCTACGCTAGGATTAGTGGTGCGCTTCTGAGTCCTCGACTCACTAGCGGTGGTTGCCTTCCTTTTTCAGATCCAGGACGCCAGTGATGGCCGCACCACCGATGCTTTTTGGTCTGCCAGTACAGATGGACACCCAGGTCACCCTTCATTTTGACATGCATACCGTGATGTGGCATAGGCACGTGACGACTGTATTAGTAGATCAGGGTGGACCCTACCTTGTACCCCATAAGTTCGAGGCGTGGTTTAGAGAGAGCCTGCATGGTTTTGAGGGACCCCAGCGAGACTCTCCGATACCTATGGAGGAGGACCTGTTTTGGCTACAACCTGCTGAGTATGGAGGCCAGGTGATCGACCCCGACCCGCTGCAGGAATTGCCGTCTCCAGGACGCTCTGAGATTGACGGCCATGAGGAGGGCGACACCATGGACACTAATGAGGAGGACCAAGAGGAGGATCCCGAGGAGGAGCCTGAGGAGGACTGAGTCCCACTGATGCTGGCTTAGGTTTTTTTGGTGTTTGTACGAGCGTAGGTCTTGACCATAAGTTGTGGTTTTCTTTTGGGGTCTGTACTTAACGCTTATGATATGTATATATTGATGTTGTGTTCTTTTTGTTCGTACTACCCCTCCGTTTTATATGCATGTATGTATGGTTAGGAGGCACGTTTCCGCAGGTTCGCAAAGTTATCAAAAGAATCATCGTCTGGTCGCGACGAAGTGAATTCCTGGGCCATCACGTAGCGTAATCCGGACGAGCGAGATGAGAGTCTTCCGCTGGAACGGGATGCTGCGTTCTCGAATGGGGGTTTGAGGCGTGACACAACTCATATAGACGAGTTACCGCTAACCCCACAGGGCGCTGACCAGATTGAAATTGTGCTACAAGAATTGTATCAGTGCAAACACAGGATGTTTGAATTGTAATTTTGAGAAGAGATCCAGGAAACTTACCTGGATTTTCTAGGTAGTTAAGAGGTAGATTTCTTTCAAGATCATTAGAGCTGGTCTTTGATAATCTGAAAGGGACCGAGATCACTAGAGCTAGTCTTTGATGATCCGAAAGAGTTTCGAGATTGTTAGAGCTGGTCTTGGACGATCCAAAAGGGAGATGTGCCACAAATCTCATAGGGCGGTAATTACATCGAGAGGGTGTGCTACACGAGCCATGTCAGTGTAAACACAAGATATTCAAAAATGGGTTCAGAAAACTTACCTGGGTCTTCTGAACGAATGGTCAAGGAGTAGACAGGCTGACTGCATCATACCTGCTTATTCACTTGAAGCAAAGTTATGCGCATAGACAAAATCAATGCTAATGCGACATGTATTTCATAAAAATCACACTTCACTGAAGAAGGTGAATGCTTGAATGACTGTATGTGTTGCAACAGATTTGAGTGCCTTAACAATCATCAGATTTTCATTCTTTGGTTGAAAACATACTTACCCGAGAGCTTGGAAGATTGCCAAGTGGATACTTGCCAGCATGGCTTGTTCATTCAATCATCCTTGGATGAATTTCAAGACCTCATGAGGTAACTTGAATATTAGGGATGCATGTGCTCAAACAATGTTTAGATGTAACATGTACAGGCATACATGCTGAAATTCGTTCAGTGGATTTATGCAAAACTATTCTGTCAAGTTCGCATTACCAATTCTGTTCAAGGAGGTAATTACATTGTGAATACCTCGAATGTACTCTGAATGGGGGACTTCAGTCCGAAAGGGCTTTCTCCTACTCTCGAGAAAAGCTATTTATCCTAACTATAGGATTCAAGAGAAATCACTCAATCTTACCATCATCGCTTTCAACAAGGGTCTGAGTAATCTCGCAATTGATATGACCAAGCCGATCTAGAGGTCTTGATTGGGACCGTAATATAGGCTAAGTCAATGGCTTACCAAATGGGACTCCTGTGGAGTCAAGGCTTTTTTGAAAGAGATCTTCATCATCTGCTCCGAGTTTACAAGTCAAGAACCCTGCAAAAATGAGAGAGAAATAATCTTGCTCGAACTTCTTCGAGCGATGCTTAAAATCATTCAACTTCTACGTTAATTCATGTGCCCTAATTAGAAGAGGCTTTAAAGGGTTGTAACGTAGGTTAGGATTTGGGACTGAGAAACGAAAAAGCTCGTTTTGGCTCAAAAAATATATAAGAATGGCTTGATACTAGTGATCATTACTGTCTTGTCACCGATCTTGGCCTTTTGAAATTGATTTCAAAATGTGCCATCACTGCTTGAGGATGGAGCTTCCGCTGATGATTGTAATTTCCCATTTGACTCTCTTGGAGACTTTTTCTTTACAAGTATATCATTTGGGATTTTCAAAATAAATGAACAAGGATTTAAATGGGCATTAGCCTCGCTTTTGATAGGCATTTTGCTTTTTATTGCCCGGAATTTTCTGTGGGACTAGCATTTGCTTTTCTTACTCCCATTTCCCTTTTTTTAGATTTTTTGTTTCTCTTCTTTTTAAATCCCATGATTTTGAATGAGAGATTAAAATAGCATAAATACTTACAAACAAAAGCTGTGTCAAACAATCACATGAAGCAAGATTTGGGAATTCTCTATTAACCCGATCTCTTCAGTTCTGTCCCTTGGTGATGATGTTATCTTCAAATCGGAACGAGCAATGATCACTAACAGGGTTTGAGAAATGAATATACAGGCTCAAGTGGGCTATGCAATGGATGTAGTGTATAGGATAGAGAAATGAATGCTTTTCATCATCCTAAGGCACTTGAATTAAAGTTCGAGTAAAATGCAAAGCAAGACCCGAACATTGATGCTAGTCTGAGCAAGAGAATTTCTAACCATTTACCTCATGCTATTGCTGGAATTACCTCGTCCTGCCCCAATGTGGGGTGGTTCTTGACAGGGGTAAGAAAATGGGATCGCCGCTCAAGAGGTTTGCAATGGACACCTGTATTGTTTGGATAAAGAACTGAATGCCTCTGTCACTTCAGCTATCGTATCTTTTTGCGAGAAAACCCATCGCCTCGAGGAATGTGGATCCTGACTACCGCTCATATCACTGGGGATTAGATTACAGGACGTGTATGGGAATGGCTTGCCTTTCCTCATCCTATCATGCCCCATTCGATGCATCGTATGCAATTCATGCCCCCTATTCAAAGTTGGTAAATTAAACATGAACAATCATGTATAAATCACACAATTTGCAAGCATTTTTTCAATCAAGCAGATGTAGCAATTAATCAGAATTGCCATGCTTCTCAAAAACAGATGAAGGGGAATCTAAGTTGTCCCGAGACATGCGAACGGATCAAACGAATTTGAGTTGAGGAGGAGCTCATTCTCATGTTTGCCCCAGAATAAAAGTATGCTTGCTCTAGTTGTGATATGGCGAAGGCCAACATGGTTGGTCGAATGCCCTTGTTTGCCTCATTTCCATCATGATGGATCGCATCAGGCGATCATGGCTTTTGCCAAAATTGGGAATTGCACACCGGATCCTACACAAAAGAATGTGCATGAAATCGGATCTTAAGATGATGGAGAAGCTTCGATTTTGATTTGCTTCAGTGGTAGCAATCAAAAGCATATCTTCTAGTTCGGCACTTACAAAAATTAGGCGTCACTTTGAAAGACATATGAGACAGAGAGAGAGGATACTCCCTTTTTTCCAATTTTGGATCTCGCTATTAATTTGCCCCATTCTCAATCAGGTCAGGCTTTGACAGCATCCAAAATTGCCCCCTGTACATGCCCCAGCTGGGAGTTTGACTTTGGGAATTTTGATGGACAAGGACTTCTTCTATTTGTCCGGTGTTCCTTTAGCTGACGTCGCATGGTCAAAGGGTCGGTGAAGCAAAGATTTGCTTTGATCGATTGATATCAAATAACTCATGAGATTTTTGTGGAAATCTTGAAGAACAAGTCATGCAAGCATGCAAGAAGACTCTGGGGATTATGAGTTGTCTTTGTCCATGTGAATGAGTTGCAGAAACTTTGGTGTCTGCTTTGAGAATTTCAAGATTTTTTTGGATTTTATTGAGTTTTAAGGGGAAGTGATACTTACCTATTCGGCACAATGATGACCCCTGCAGAAATGAAAGGGAATGTGTTAGTATACGTTCTCATATTCTGGAAAAATTGGAACGATACTGCTTTACCTTTCATCTTGAATGTTTTGCGCGACCCCTTTATTAGCTTTGCTGTATTGAGGTTCCCTTGGCTTTCGCTGGATACTTCAACATTAGGCTAAGATCGTGACAAAATACTGACTTTGGTATTGTTCGTCGAGTATTCCTGTCTCTTTCTGCAAGAAGAAATGCGAGAAAAAGTTGTTTTATTTATTTACAATACTTACAACATTCTCCACCCTTGGGGATCGAACTTAGGATATTTCGGACCGCTGTCATTCCCCATGCCATCGGGCCTATTGGACCGTAGGCGTCCATGGAGGCTTTCTTTTAAGAGTTAACCGTTGAGATGACGTGGTCTTGTTACTTTGCATTGGGTAATTCCACGTCCCGGTTCTTTTCAAGGCCATTTAAAATCCCTGTTTAAAATGAAAGTAATTCAGAACTCGAGATGATTATGGAAAAATTAGAACGATACAAGATTACTGATCTCTGAAGCTATTCGCATCTTTCGCTCGTATTTTTCTTTGTTTGAAGCCGTCCATTCAATGATAATACCCTCAAATTGATTTGCCCCCAGTTTCATTCAATAAGAGGATTTCGCGTTCGAGTATGGCGGTGTTCTCGGGTCAATTCGCAAATTCCTGAAAATAACAGGGATCCAATTTAAAACTGGGAGCAATTTGAAGGTAAATTGAAACGATACGGAGTTACCCTTCAGGTTTATGTAGAATTTTACTTGCCATCAATTTGTCGCGAGGTTGGTGAGGTGGCGGATTCGAGCATTTAATAGGGGGAAGTTGGATTATTACTCATTGCTTTTATATATTACAAAAGCAGAAAAACACATCATGCAAGGAAATAAAACACATCCACTCATTCAGGATCGATTCTGCTTCTTCTGCAGGCTCTCCCATGATCAACTGGCTTCATCCCGAATCAGGTATGCATCGGCCATATTGAAGGTCTGGTGGTCACTGGCTAAGCATGTGCATCACAGCCCCAATGCTTTATCGATATCAAACTGGTTGATTATGGTGAAAAGATCATCGTCAATGTCCGCTTAGTGGTGATCTGTCCCCTCTTTCTCAGGAGGTATCGATGCTGATCCAGTAGCATTTGTCATTTTGTACCCTACTCCAACAGAACTCGATTTTGTTATAAACTGGTTTAACTCACTTCTTAAATTGGCATTTTCGATCCTCAGATCATGCATTTCATTGAAGGAGATGAGGCTATTGTAGTTGGGGCAGGTGGCGGAGTCAAAAGCCTCTTTGTACAGCTTGTTTTCCGCTCGGAGGTTTTCATTTTCAGCTCTTAGAAACTCGGCTTCGTTGTGCTTATGACAAGTCTTCATTCGGGTTTGCCTATTCTAAAACCAGAACTTGATTTGTGAAGGTTCCAGTCCTAGCTCTTGACTCAGCTCCATTTTTTGTTTGGCGTCTGGCATGGGGCAAGTCCTGAAGAACTCCTCAAGCTTTTGTACTTGCTCCTCAGTATGGCGACGATAACGCTTCTTTTGACCCTTACCATTGCTGTCCTTATCTTTACTGAGATCTTGGACGTCGTTGGTGGAAGGGCCAGGCTCCATGGGTTCGATTCCAATCATGGCTTCGAACTCTTTCTCTCCCATGTTTAGCAAATAACAATAGCTCTAAAGGGTGTTGGGTTGAGACATCTTCGATTTGGCTGATTATCCCTTAAGGTTTGCTGCCTCTTTTTGTATTTTCACTCTCTCTAAACTATCTCGAGCGACCGTCTTTAAAACTCTCTTCAGAGGAAAATTATCAGAAGGCCGTTCCCTTTTAAAATCCAGGCGTGGGTTTAGAGAACTGTATTACTTCTCTCGAGATTTTTGTTTTTTAGACGAGCATTCACTCTATCTACAAATGGAGACAATTCTTCTCTTCTTTTACGGTAGGGTGGACCCTGTCGTTATCTCTATCGTCTGTCCCAAGCGTCGGCTTTACAGGCGATTCCTTTTCCCTATTTGTAAATGAAGACAAGTCATCTCTTCTTTTTTTCTACAGATAGCCTTATCTCCCACTCGGCTCCTCTATCTCTTCTTTCTTTTTTAAAGTAGTGGCGTCCCCTCAAACTTTTTAGCAGGAATTTCGGATTCGTTCGGCTCGAGATTGCAGACTAACGGGGATTTGAGACAACAAAGGTGGTGCCGACAGAGAATGGCAGATAGGAAAATATGGCCGATAAGGACTACCCCTGTGAAATCAGTATTTAAATTGAAGCAGATTATCGCCTTCGCATTCCGATCATCTGCCTCACCTCTCTCCTTCTTTCTTTCGTATTCTGCTTTCAAAAATGGCCAATTCTCCTAACCGTACCTTCTCCGCCGAAGTCCTGGCTGGGTGAGAGAGACTCTACAATCTTCTTGGTAGAGGTTACGCTCATGTAGCCCAAAACTCTACCGTTGAGGTTGAAATCCTCGGCCTATTCAGGACCATAGACGCTACTTCTGTTGAGGGTACCCAACTGGGGAGGAAGTATCGGAACTTCCCGACCCTCTTCATCAATTTTCTGGCCGCCTATAACCGCGCTTATGAGACGGTCCTTGTGACTGCCGTCGTGAAAGCTCGTTACCAAGACCAGCACGAGCGTCTAGAAACAGTTACATTTGTGGCTGATAATTACAAGAAGGCCCTCAAGCTTGCCAACGATCAGCTTTCGTGGCTGGTTCGTGAGAGGGGAAAATTGGTGGACCGTTTGGCCTTGGTCCGAACTTACGCCGAACAGGAGCCGAGCAATATTGTGATGAGGTGCAAATGCGGTTGGCTGCAGGAGAGACTTGATGACATTACGGCAAACATTGCTTTCGAGAGGGCGGAGATTCCAAACCTGGAGTTTGCCGTCGAGCATTATGAAGCCAGTATGGCCCAGGCTAAGGAGAAATGCGATCACCTCTTCTTTAGGCTCGCGGAGCTTGATCCCGAGAACGCCCGGTGCATCTAGAGCATCAACTGTTTGGAGAGTCGAGCTCTTTCGTAATGGTTATTAGGGCCCAGTTTGGTTTCACCGTTCCACCCCAGTAATCCACTGTAATGCTTGTTAATCTATGGAATGAAATGAGAGTTTTCATACATTTGACTTTCAATCTTCTCGTTATCCCATATTTCATGTTTAGCCGAATTCGATTCTTGCATTATCCATAACAACAGTACCGGGTGCTTTAGCAGTAATGTCATCTACTGAAACCTTGGTGATTTCTGAACACATTTTACGGCATCATCGGTTGTAGCATCAAAAAATGCTTGAGTAGGCCTATCTCCAATTTGCAGAACTCTGGCACAGCGCGTTTGGTCGGAAAAATGATCCTTCCGTCAATTATGTTCACTGAATTCATCAACAGGACTTAACAAGAGTCGAGCAAAAAGAATCCACTTCAATTTCATGGATCCTTTTACAAATACACGAGTTACAAACTTTTCTTCCTTGTATGTCCGTGTTTTTTTTAATATACCCCATTCCAATGGTAAAATACAAAGTTCCGTTGGGATGTCTAATGTCTACAACGACATCATTATCTTCATTTCCGTATCGACTTAGCTGCAACCGTAAATGGAAGAGTGAGAGGGCCTTCAATCCAAGTTGAGTAAATTGACCGAGGCAAATATCAGCGTATATCGCACCTCATTAGATCATGTACGCATCATGATTACCTGTAAAAGAAACAGGAATGAAATGAGAATAAATCTATTGAAGGCCGATCCATGACAGGTGCCTAGACTCTTTCCCATCTGAGCGTAACTTGTGGACAAAGGTGATGGTGTACATACGGTGACAGGATTCCATTTCAGAAGATTTCAGTTCGTCCACTTTTGACAAAACAATTCGTGAAAATTCAACAAGTGCTCAAAATGACGCTCCAATTTACAGACACAAGGCCAAGATAATTATTCACAACTTTCGTGTTTTGACTTTATCCAAAAAATGTACAGATCAATACAGTTTAATGCATATTTGGAGAAAATTTGTTTAGAAAGCTGATTTGTCCGGTTTCTGCTCAAAGAACGAAAGGCCCATAAAAAATGTGAGTTAAGGTCCAAAAATTTTTTGGCCAACAGTTTAAAGCCCATTCTCCAACTTTCAAATTTTGATTCCTAGCAAAAAAGCTTGTTTAGTAATGATTATTAATGAAACGAGATGAGGTCAGAAAACTGCCAAAATTCAGACTGCTTTGCATTGGATCACAAATTCTGTATTAAATGGAAAAATGATTGGATCTATCTGAAACTTTTTGATGTACAAGATCAGAGTCCATTAGACATTTTTCATTCTTTGGTCGGGATCCAGAATTGAGCTGAAGAGGCTCGAAAAAGTCTCACGAGGAGGAGAGTCAATCAGTCAGAATGCTTTGCAGTTTTCATCCATTTAGAACAACGTGAGTTTGGCCCAACTTCGTCCCAAGAAAATGAAGTCCATTGATTCTGAAATGTTTACATGTCTAAGATCATCATGTTATCTACAACTTTTGTCAAGGGAGTTTTCCCCAAAATTGATCATCAGATTTTACAAACAATTGTACAATGCAATGTGATAAATCAGAATCAAAGAAATCTGATGAAATTGCAAATATTGAGAGGATTCATCCGAAAAAAATGACTCATGGAGATGAAAACATGACAAGTAAATTCCCAACCAACTAACTACGGAAGGAAGAACATGACTCGGCTTGACAAATACGAGACTAATGAAAGGGCATGACTCGAGTCAACCTAACAATGTCATGGACCGACCCAAAATAGGATAAATGCAAGATGAAATTAGAGAACTTACTTTACTTGTGAAGAATAAAATGCCAATCACATAGACATGCACATGAATCGTGGATCCAATTTTAGTTCTTTTAGCAAAGTGAAGTGACAGACGGAACAACATGTCGCAGCCTCGCGCACATTCGCCATGACTAGTCGCTGCCTTGCGTACATAGCCATGACTAGTTGGGTCCGATCACTCCGGCTTGTTCGGTCGACAAGGGTAATGCCCATGCATCGTAGCCTCATGTGCAAGAGAACGACCCTTGAGCCATTTTTTGAAGAAGTTCAGGACCCAAGTAGGATAACCTTTAGCGAAGCCTTACCGCCAAGGTTAAAGAACCACTTAAATACCATCTTAAAACTACTGGTGTGACCCGGGTTCGGTCACGAATTGAATGTGGTGTAGTGCAATTACACTAAACCCATGCACAACATTTCAAATCAATTAGCGCTCTAATAGTTCACAAAATTAAAACCAAAAAATTCCCCATTGATCAAACCTACAAAACAAAGGATTAGTCAACCACTCCTCCCCTAATAACTCCCATTCTACAAAACCATTTAACACCTAAGGATTAGAATTCAACCAATTGCCAAACCAAGTGAATATTCATGAAATTTTACTGGCCTAAGTCCTCTTTGAATTTTCAAGAAAATCCGATACTTGATCTACAGCGGAGTCGCCAAGCTGTAGCGACCCTAAATTTTCAGTTTTAGGTTAATGGATTACCAAGTTAATTAAGTGAAACCAATTAACCTAGTTCGAACTCTCCTAAGCTCTACCAAATCGCAACTTAGATTCAATGTTTAATCATGCAAAGATTTTTAACATGGAGTCGCCACTAATCATTTCTTGGTAGGTTAATTAGAAACCTAAGTAATCTAGTGGGAGAACTAAATTACTTCTGCGAACTAGAGATTTTAAGTTCGGGACTTGGTTACATTAATTTTTCGAATTAACGCCCTTTTGGTATCAATTTCATGAAAAAATGTTTGATTTGGCAATCTTGATGAATTTTGAATTGAAGTTCAAATGTGCAATTTTTTTGGGTTTTCTTTTGTTAAATGTGATGCAAATACAATCTAACTATATGACATGTGAAATGTAATGACGTGGCAAGGACTATGCTATATGCATGACGTAGCAGATATGACATGGCAATTTATGCATGATGTTTAATATTACATGCTAGGGTATTTTTTATTTTTTTTAGATTCTGGATGTATTATAAAAGAATGCAAAATCACCCAAAGCAAACAAAGATGTGAAGAGAGAGCAGGTAAAGTAAAACTACGCTAAGGACAGTGAAAATAAAACCCGCAACTCGTCGGGTAAATAATTACAGACCAATTAAATAAAACCCGAGACATGATCGGGAATACAACAAAAATGAACCGGAATGGACATCGGTCAAACACCCGTCACCAAGCCTCATGGGTCGGGAATACAACAAAACGGACCGGAATGGACATCGGTCATCCTCCAGTCTTCAAACCATCGGGTCGAAAACCAAATGAAAATAATGAACTATCCAATCGGACATGCACAATCACCAATGAGTTAAGACAATTCAAACGCTCAAAGAAAGTTTAACACGTACTGATTAAACTTCATTGAGACCATTGTTTACATTTTCCAATGCATTAACACAAAAAATACGAATTAAACCATATTGTCCATGAACATGCTTAAGGAGAAAGCAGTAACCGTAAAATACAAAAGAAATAATGAAATGTATGCAAAATTTTTGCGATTTTTTATGTGGATGGGAAAATGTGTCGTTGACAACTTTCATGTTTTGCATTCTTATTGAAGAGACACTCATTTTCGTATAGAAAATGGTCATTCATGAGAGCTCAGCAGCAAATAAACAAATTTCACAAAACAGACATACTTCAGGATTAAGCTCAAATAGACACTCAAATCTCAAAATTAATGCACCAAACTTTCCAGTCTACTAAACAAGACCCCAATGAACAACTTTCATTTTTTTGTGAATTTTCAAAAGAAGACTCTAAACATGAGATAACTGTGAATCAATATGACCACGCACAGAATAAACACTCAGACTCAAGGACACCAACAGAATTGCATGATTTCATTAAATGCATTAAATATATGAAACGTGCATGAATATTTTTTTTTATTTTTTATATGCTATGCATCAGGATGTTATGAACACATGTCATGAAGAGGTTTTTATGAAAAGAAGTCTAGAATAACCCATGGAAAATCATTTAGCGTGAAAGGTCAGATCAGAAAAATTCCATCTCAGGTTCTGATCACCATGTTTCCAGATTCTGCTCTCAATTTCAGTACCTTTTTGACATAGCATACGACGTCCATTTTCGCGCCATAATATATCAAATCGAAGATCTCAAAGTCTTCTACAAAAGTCCAGAAGATAAGTTTCCAAGATCGCGTCATCTAAGCATGAGAAATGCGGTTACAACACCACTAGGTATGCTGATCCAAAAATAAAAACTTGTGGACTTGCACCTCAACGTCAACTCTCGTGACGTGGTGAATTGCGTTGATGATGAACCCGGGACGGTGGCGCGACGAAAGAAGAAATATTCCGACCTCCTCCTCCTTTGCTCTCCGCGGTCGCTCTTCGTTTTTTTTTTTCTGTTTTTTTTTTCTTCAAGATTACTCTTATTTTTTCTCTCAAAATCTCTATACTTACATATTTTTTCTCTCTTCCTCCCCCCTCTTAGGTCTTTTTTTCAAAATTTGCTCAAGACCACCAACTTATAGGCCTCCTCCCTTCTTTCTTTTCATTTTTTATTTTAGTGGAAGACATCTTTGTTTTTTTTCTAATTTTTCCACTAACTTCTCTTTTATTTATTTTTCTTTCTTTTTTCCTCTTTTTCTCTTAATGGAAGACATCCTTCTTTTTGTGGTGGAGGACCATTTTTTTTATTATTTAGTAGAAGACATCTTTTTCTTTTTTAAATTTTCCACTAACTTCTCTTTTATTCTTTTTTTCTTAATGGAAGACATCTTTTTTTTGTGGTGGAGGACCATCCATTTTTTATTTAGTGGAAGACATCTTTTTCTTTTTTAATTTTTCCACTAACTTCTCTTTTCTTCTCTTTTCTTTCTTTTTCTCTTAATGGAAAACATCTTTTTTTTTGTGGTGGAGGACCATCCATTTTTTTTATTTAGTAGAAGACATCTTTTCTTTTTCTAATTTCTCCACTAACTTCTCTTTTATTTATTTACAAAATGATCCCTCAATTTTTAGATTTTACATTCTAGCCCTTGAAATCTTGAGTATTTGCAATTGAGTCCCTGAGATTTTGAGTATTTGCAATTAGGTCCCTGAGATTTTGAGCATTTGCAATTAGGTCCCTGGGATTTTGAGCATTCGTAATTCGGTCCCTGAAGAAATTTTCACAAAATGTTTGGCGCATTTTCCCCATGTCTAATCCAATCACCTATCAAATTTCAGCTCAAATCCACCGCCGTTAACCTTAATGCAATGCAGAAAAATTAAACATGGAATGCATGAAAAATTATTTTTGGCGAGAATCAATTCTCATTTTTATGCAAAATAAAAAATCAAAAAATCAAAAATCAAAATTTAGGTGTCAACAAACATCCATCTATTGGCGCATATATGGCGAGTTGCTCCAGTATCAATCCACCATTCCTTTGGGTTTCCCACCAAGTTGCACTCAGATATCATAGCAGTCAGATTGATATCTTCAACGCCATCGGAAATTTGTTCCACCACATTAGCTTGAGTATGCTCTCTCTTCTTGGCTTTACAATCCTTTGCTCGATGTCCAGCTTTTCCACAATTGTAGCATTTGCCAATGAATTTTTTCTGGCTTTGGGTGGATCCTTCTCCAAACGTCTTCCTCTTCTTGTTGGGTTTTGATCCTCCTTCAACAAAGTTGGCCCTTGAAGCCTCCAGTTTGTTAGCAACTTTCTTTTCAGAAAGTTTATTGTTTTCCTCGATCCTCAATCGAACAATCAGGTCTTCAAGTGATAATCCCTTTCTCTTGTGTTTCAGATAATTCTTGAAATCTTTCCAAGATGGTGGCAACTTTTCAATGAAGGCAGCCACTTGAAATGATTCACTCAGAATCATGCCCTCAACATGAATGTCATACATAATCACTTGAAGTTCTTGGACTTGACTTAAGACGGTTTTGAAGTCGGCCATCTTAAAGTCCATAAATTTGCCGACTATGAATTTCTTCAATCCGGCATCTTCGGTTTTGTATTTCTTGTCTATACTTTTCCATAGTTCCTTAGTCGTTTTCAACGGGCTATACACATTATACAGGGTATTGTCCAGACCATTGAGGATGTAGTTGCGACACAGAAAATCGGAGTGCTTCCACGCATCTATCGCAGCAAACGTTTCCTTATCCATTTCTCCCTTATCTAACTTAGGAGCATCTTCGATGAGGAATCTTGCCAAGTTCAAAGTCGTGAGATAGAACAACATCTTCTATTGCCATCTCTTGAAATCAGACCCATTGAACTTTTCTGGCTTTTCTCCATAAGTCGGAACAGACGCAACAGGCGTCATTGATGTTGAAGCCATTTCTGTTACGTAAACAGAAATAATTGGGCGAGTGAATATATAACCAGACGAGTAATACAATTTTCGAAAAAATCTAAACAGAAACTATTATACAAGTGACATATGATAATATACTAATGAAGCAATTTCTGAATAGATAGATAGAAATTGTTGAAAAGGGCATATCACGAGGACGACATAAATGAATACAGTAATTCAATTCGTTGCACTAATACGATCACAGGAAATGACTATATGATGACACTTGACAAATAGACTTGAAAGCAAACACAGGATATACAAATTCGTCTTAAGATTGTAGTCGATCCTATGTGTGTTCGCATAAATGAAGACGAAGGAATTAGACAAAACTGAATCAAGTATTGACGAATGGTTGATTGGATGATTGATCCAAGCCCGACGAATTCACGTCGTGTCCTTAAAACGAATTTGTCCCCTCCACAGGTACCCAAGGTTGCGTGGACAATCGCCTCCCAGGATAGAACGGATAACACTTTCATCGAAGTGGTACTTCGTCGACGAAAATCCTTCGAACTCAACTTCGGGAATTATCACACAAAATGAGAGTGAATGGGATGAATCTTTTCGAAAACAGAATGAATGAATTATGTGCGTTCTGTTTGAAAACAAATATATTAAAACAGTTCAAACGAAGAGTCACGAAGTCATGATTGTTCGGTGTTCAGTTATTGCCGAATCAACACCTTTGTTGGGTGTTCTGTTAATGTCGAAACAATACATTTGTTCGGTAATTAACGAACACGAACCGGTGGCTTGAAGATAGATTACCAATAGACATCATCCGAAAATTAATTTAGGAAATAATTAATTTCAACGGATATGTCAATTAAAAAAAACAAAATTGATGGGCTTAATCCGAACCCGGCCTCGGCCTGGCCTGATTCGATCCGATCCGAGATGGTGAGTCGGCGGCGCACGTGCGTGTGGACCGGTCCGACTTTGTCCAAGACCTCTCTCCTCCACAAAAGTAGGGTGCCCCTTGGGGCCCAAACCCATTAGCAAGGCTTCACTATTTAAACCCAATACTCATCTATCTTCTATCCCATGTGGGACTATTTCTTCCACAACTCTCATTCATATTTTATGGGATTTTTCCTCACAAATCCCAACACCTTTTTCCTTTGTTGACTCGTGCAGCCATCTCTTTAGCATTGCGGAGACCTCTTCCTCTTTTGGTATCTTGCCATCAGCTAGTCCAACGTGCTTTTTTTATCTTCTTTTTATCTACCAGTTCATCTTCCCATGGAGGGTGCTTGAGTTCCAGCAACGAATACTTGGACGAAATGGACTTGCTTTTCGCAGTGAGCAAAACCACGGCTCTCAAGTCGTTAGTATTGTCAATTGAAGAAGGAGAGAGATGTTCGATAGAACCCTCCGCGGCACCAACTACTTGACTCCATTGACCAAGACCTTCCTGCTTAGCTTCCTCCTGTCAAGTAAACACGATGGGTTGTCAAGACAAATTTCATGCAGTTAACGGTTTCTCCTTTAGAGCTGACACCAATGACTTTTGCTTGCGTCAATATAAATTCCATCATAAACCGCACTAGGACATAAAAATGCCTAAGGTAACTTTCCAAGTCTACACATGGGATATATATAAGGAGAACCTCCTTGAACGTGCCAAAGACTCTGTATAGAGTCATTCTCTTCACAAAATCCATAGCAGGCTTATCCAAATAACCGTTATCCATATGAAGTATCAACGCATGACCAAACCAATCATGTCAACTTCTGGCCCATAATTGGGAATAACTTCCCTTGCTGCAACTTGGGTCAGGTCCGAAGGGCATCTCTTTGGGTATCATCCTGATTTAGCAGCCCAACAATAGCGCGTCTTGGGTTTTCTCTCTGATCTTCACTCTTGTCAAATATCATCTCCTTTGTATGGGTTATCTCTTCCGAGAAAGTCGTATAATTTCTTCCAACTTCGAACTTGAAGAAGAAATTGATTTCTTTGATTTGACTCGCTCTTTTTCCGACCTCTCTAGAATAACCAAATCACAATGCTTAACACAACAAACATATCAAGAATTAAAATATCACAACTCTAGAAATGCAAAAATCGAAAATTACAGAGTTAAAATGAATTTTCTAAAAACAAATTTCAATTAACCTGAAAATGGGATTAACAGAGTAATTCCCGATTCCAGATTACTTTTTGTAGATTTTCTTCAGCCAAAATGAAGAGAAAATTAAAAGAAAAATATTGACTCTTTTTTTTTATATTTTTGTGATTTCAAATAGTATTATTTATTAAATATTTTCCTAATTTTTGAAAAATATTAAAAAATACCAAAAATAAGAAAAATCATTGTTTGCTCAAAATTGGTTTCCTAGGCTTGGCCAAGGTCTCCAAAGTTGATTTTTTAATTTTATGAATTTTTATGGATTTTCTATTAATTTTTGAAAATAAAAATACCAAAAAATACTGAAAGTATGCAAAATCATTTTTTTGCTCAAAGTTGGTTTCCTAGGCTTGGCCAAGGTCCCCAAAGTTGATTTTTTTAAAAATGTTATGAATTTTTATGTATTTTCTATTAATTTTCAAAAATAAAAAATACCGAAAAATACTGAAAATATGAAAAATCATTTTTTTGCTCAACATTGGTTCCCTAGGCTTGGCCAAGGTCCCCAAAGTTGATTTTCAATTTTATGAATTTTTGTGTATTTTCTATTAATTTTAAAAGGGAAAAGATGATTAAAAATCAGGTGTCAACAATTGCCCCTCGAGTAGTTAGCTAGCTTCATTTCGGATCAGGTACGCATCAGCCGTGTTGGAAGATCTGTGATTATTAGCTTCGAAATATCGGCTCCATGTACGCATTACAGCTTCGGCGCTTCATCAACATCAAACTGGTTGATCTTGGCGGTGATCTCGTCGTCGACGCTACTCGCTCGATGATGATGCATCTCCTACTCCTTGGAAGGCATCAATGCTGGCTCCATAGGCTCGGTCTTTTCATACCTCGCCCCAATAGAACTTGATCCTGTTATGAATTGATCTAACTCACCTCTTAAATGGGCATTTTCGACCCTCAGATATTGCCTTTCGTCGAGGGTGAGAAGGCTATTGCAGTTAGGGTATGTAGCGGAGTCAAAAGCTTCTTTATACATCTTGTTCTCCGCTTGGAGCTTTTCATTTTTAGCTCTTAAAAACTCGATCTCATTGCGCTCATATCAAATATTCACTCGGCTCATCTCTTTCTATCTTTTCGTGGTAGAGAGCCATCGTCATTATCTCCACCATCAATTTGCCGGCGAGTTCTCCGACAAAGACGAGTCATATCTCCTTTTTTGTCGAAAATTTCTTTGTCTCCCACTCAGCTTGTCTTTTCGTTCTTTCTTTTTTCAAAGTGGTGGCGTCCCATCCAACTTTTCCGCGGAGACGTCAGATTTTCTTGGCTCGAGGTCGCCGCCTAACTGGAATTTGAGCCAGCGGGGGTGTTGCCAACAGAAAATGGCAGATAAGAAAGTCTGGCCAATAAAGACTGCTCCTGTGAAGTCAACATTTAACTTGAAGCAGATTATCACCTTCACATTCCAATCATCTGCTTCACCTCTCTCCTCTTCTCTTTCGTATTCTGCTCGTCAGTCTTGATTTCCTCCTCAATCTTTTAACGATAATGGCCAGTCTTCCTACATAGATCTTCCCAGCTGAAATTATGTTCAAATGGGAAGGACTTTATCATCTTCTTAGCCGACGCTTTATTTACATAGCCCATCATTCGAGTATCGAAGCTGAAATCCTTGGTTTGTTCAGGGAAATAAATGGCTCTTCAATCGAAGGCACCAACTTAGAGAGAGAATACATGGTGTTCCCACATGTCTTCATCAACTTCCTGGAGGCTTACCGGAACACCTAGGAAACGGTTACCTTAGCTCGTGTTGTGAAGGCTCTCTACTGGGATAGATTTGAATGCTTGGAGTTTACAGAACCCTCAGTCGCTCGATACAAGAAGACCGTCAAGTCTACTGATGAACAGATCTCGCTGTTGATTCATGAGAGGGAGAAGTTGGTAGAGCGCCTAGCCTTAAACCAGACTTACTTTGAACATAATTCGAGTGATATCGTAATGAATTTCAGATGTAAATGGCTGGAGGAGAGGCTTGATAATCTGACGGCGGATATAGCTTTTGAGAGAGACCTGATCGATAGTCTGAAACTCACCATTGAACATCATGAGGCTAGTGCAGCCAGGCATAAGGAGAAATGTACCCGTCTGTTCTTCAAGCTTGTAGACCTCGAATCCCAGATCGCTTAGTGTATGCAAAGTATTAACTTCATGGAGAGTCAGTTGAGCTCCTTTGTGATGCTTATTAGGGCTTAATTTGATTTTACTTTCCCTCCCCAGTGAGCTGTTATAAGGCTTGTTGATGAATGGAATAGAAGGAGAGCTTCACATTTTTTTTTTAATTTTCCTGTCGTCGCTTCTTCCACATAGCATAACAGAACAATTTGAGGTACCGAACCCACCATCTGGTGGCCCAGTTGGTTTGCGCTCAGTTCCTTTCACGAGAGGTTCTGGGTTCAAAACTTCTCGGCGCCAGGTGACTTAATTGAGGGCCCGTGGTTGTGGGGTCTGCGGGTCCTCCCGAGGACTAGTCGTGCTTCACCGCTGGTTTGAGCACAAGCTCGCCGGCCGCGCGGACACCTCGGTTATCAAAAAAAAAAAAACAATTTGAGGTACCGAAGACATCGAGGCTTAACGTTCTTCTTAATACTCTTGTTAGCTGCAGTAGATGATGATGTCAAGAGCGCTAAAGAAACATCCGGCGATGGTCCTTATTAGCCGCCTAGAGAGCCACGTTTAATAATGTAAATTACTAAAGTTGTAACCACTCGTTCAGTATGCCAATAAATGAGTCAGGTCGGGCCATTTGCTGCGTGCCCCACTTCGTTCATGCTTGTTTCTTTCAGCACCCACTTATGTGTGTCGGTTGCTTGTAGCACTGGGAGAAATGCCCATGGGCCATACTTAATAATATAAGCACCGGCCTTCCATTAAACGTTTTGACTAATTTAGCCAAGAAGGCATTACAGGCTTATCTCTCGGGTTCTGATTATACAATTTATTCTTTTCTCAAAACAAGTAGAAGAATCCCCCAATACATTAAGAATACCCCCACGTCTGATCCGGATACATTCACTGCCCCCATCAAAATACATAGCCCATACGTGCTCATTAACTGACATATTTCTGAATCCGAGGGGGTCAAACTCCTCACTTGCCCCCATGATTAAGGGGTCGGCAATTTCTCACCATTTCGTATTTCTGAAGATTGTGCATGGTATATTGTTGAACCTAATTTTTACCCCCGCCTGGGGTACGTAGGATTCCCTGTGAAAGCAAAGGAAATAATAAGTATATGATCCAAGGGTGGTCGGTCCATGACTCCTATATTAATCCAATTTTATTTTTGCAAAATTAGAGAAAATTTTCTTAGAAACACATAGATGAATTTCTCAAAAAGGTTGTAGGTTTTCATAACTTGAAAATTGTGATAAAATCTCTTGAAGTTTATCAAATTTTCTAAAAGAATTTTTCCTTTTTATCAAAATGAATTTTTAGCAGTAAATTTGTCAGGAAAATCTCTTTTTTATTAAAACGATAAAGTGCGATAAAATCTTTTATTGGTCAACAAAATTTCCTTAAGGCATTTTTCACATTCATTTCATTTTTTTTCAAGAATGGGACACAAATTTGATTTTTATTTTGAAAAATGGCCATGATGTTACGTTCGAAATTTAACCGATACCTAACATGAACCGACCAAAAATTAATATAAGATGAAGTTAGAAAACTTACTTTCACCGTGAAAAATACCATGTAGGTCACATAGACATGCGCATGACTCAAGTGAGGAGCGGGCTCTAGAAAATAAAAAAGAGAGACAAGGTATGGACCTAAAAGACCCCTACTATCTGAATCAACAACCTTACCTTCCAGCGCAATCAAAGGACAATTGGGAAGAATTGTCAATTCAGATAATGAGCAGGATAAAATATGGTCAACATAAGCGCAATCAACGCAAGAGCTTTGTATATTCGATCCCTATCTATGGTTACCTAGGAAAACTTTCGTGACTTGGGTTTAGACGTTTGTGTGTGTAGGTGTCGTGATCTTAGAATATGCAAGACATGCACAACAATTGATATCAAAACAACGCTTCTAAAAATGTGCGAAATTAAACAAATAATCCCAACATTGAGCCCACAAAACAAAGGGGTTAGCCAACCACTACACCCCTTATAACTCCCAAATGTAAAAGCATTTAACACCTAAATATGAGTTCCAAACAAGATCGCCAAAAGCGAGATATCCATGAAATTTTCATTAGCCTAAGTCAACTGAGGTTTTTAAAATTTCGAAAAGATTCAAGTACTCCAATTGATGCTTTCGTTTTTCGAAAATTAAAAAATCTCGTCCCCAGCGAAGTCGCCAGTCTGTCGCGACCCTAAACATTTTTCGTTGGAAAATTCCCAGGTTAACAGATTATCAGGTTAATTAAGTTAACCAACCTAATACAGACTCTCCCAAGCCCTACCGAATTGCAACTTTAGTTTTTGTTCGAATGATTTTAGAATTTGGAGTCGCCACTAATCATTTTTTGTAGGTTGATTAGAAACCTAAGTAAATTAGCGGGAGAACTAAATTACTTCTACGAGCTAGAGATTATGAGTTTGGGGACTTGGTTACACCAATTAATTAAAACTAATGCCCTTTCGGTACCTTAATTTCATGGATATCCTAATCTTAGCAACTCAGGCTTGGCTTATTCCTGAGACTCTAGTGAGATATTCTCTTTTTTATATTTTTACTTTTTAAATGGAATGCATGTGAGTAACATTTCTTTGGTATTTTCAAAATATTAAATATATCCCTAAAGCCGAAAGAGGGAGTGGGTTAACGACTTCTGTGCAGTGCTGCGACCTCCAACAGGTGGCTCGGCCTATTCATTTTGGAGTCTGATGGTATAGAAATTAGACTACAGGAAATAAAGTACCACCAGTGGATGGCTCGACCTTGGCTCGGCCTTCCTTTTGGGGTTTAATGGTGCAGGAATTAAATTACAGTAAATTAAATGACGATAAGTAAAGACCTCCAATGGATAGTCTAGAATTAGCTTGGCTCTCCCCTTTGGGGTTTAATGGTGCAGGAATTAAATTATAGGAATTTAAATTGCGATAAATAAAAGACCACCAATACATGGATCAGCCTGGACTCAGCCTACCCATTCTGGGGTTTTATGGTACAGGAATTAAATTATAAGAATTTAAATGACGGTAAGTAAAGACCTCCAATAAATGGCCTAACATTGGCTTGGCTCTCCCCTTTGGGGTTTAATGGTGCAGAAATTAAATTATAGGAATTTAAATTGCGATAAATAAAAGACCTCTAATAAAGGGATCAGCCTTGGCTCATCCTACCCATTTTGGGGTTTTATGGTACAAAAATTAAATTGCAGAAAATTAAATTGCAATAAATAAAGGACCTCCAATAAAAGGTATCAGCCTTGGCTCGCTCTATCCATTTTGGGATTTTATGGTACTGGAATTAAATTGCAGAATATTAAATTGCGGTAAATAAAAGACCTCCAATAAAGGGATCAGCCTTCGCTCGGCCTACCCATTTTGGGGTTTTATGGTACAGGAATTAAATTGCGAGAAGTAAATGACAGAAAATAGATGATCTCCAATGAGTGGCTCGGCCTTGGTTCAACCCACCTTCTTTGGGATTTAATGATGCAGGAATTAGATTATGGGAATTTAAATGACCTCCAATGAGTGGGCTCTACCCTTCACATTCTGGGATTTAGCGGTACGAGAATTAAATTGCAGGAAATAAACGACCTCCAGTAAGTGGGCTCTGCCCTTTGCATTATGGGGTTTAAATCCTTTTAAAAATAAAATACAATGAATTGATTTGATAATGTGAGTCAAAACCGACAGACAAGTCAGTTGAGACGTTGGTGGGTGCTTAAGAGCTCATTTAAGCCAATTCTGCGCTCCCATGGGATTCGTCATTGATATGAGGTTGTTATTGCTTGACATAAAATACGGGGAAAAGAGGATTCAATAAGTCTGCACTAATTTATATCCAAAATCAGGATAATGAAGAGAGCACTTAGCTTCTACTCGTGTAGAGGTTTCTGAAGGGTGTAACGTTACGATATTGTGGTTAGCCTTAGTCGAATTTGGAGTAGAAAGGTTGACAAGGTAGCGGCTATATCTTCCATCAATGTATTCGACTCAGATGGCTCCTCATATGAATGACTTTTGGAGAGGCTCCTAACACTTGACTTCAGATTTAACGGGTACAAGGCGTGCTTCAGCAGCAGAGGTGATGAGACGACAAATATTTGGCTAACGAGGCTCAGCCGAGGTGCTTCTTGGTCAGAGGTTTCCACAAGGTAAATGTTTGCCAAGGTCTGAATGAAACTAGAAACCACTTGCAAACTAAGTTTATGACACTCGGCATCTTCATCCAGACTGAGATCTGTACCTTAGTGAGTCTTAGAGAGACGAGCACCTTCAGTTCTAATCATTTCTATTTGTTCCCACACTTATGCAATTCCTAGTTTCGGGCACTGCTCCCGATGACTCCGAGATTATTGTACTATTTCTGAGCTCCTCATGTGCTATCTCTAGAGCTTCAAAAGGTCTTTTAAGATGTTCCACTTTGCACTCTGGGCATTCGCAACAATCAGGGTCTCAATCATCTCCTTATTTGACCTCGACCGACCCCATGCCATCTCCCGATCCACGCTCGCCCTCAACACACCGCTATCGCCGACAAGAAACTCGATACCACACATGCCACGACAAACGTCGCAATGGTCAGCAAAACCTTAGCTCACCGCCATAGCTCGGGTGATACCTCGACCGCCAACCAGATGAGCCCGAGGCCAAGTTCGAGCGGCGAAGCGAGACGATCGGGCTGTGGAGAGGAAAGAGAGGAGAGGGAAGCGGAGAACAGGAGTTGCCAGAGCTCGAAGGAGACGAAACAGAGCAAGAAATCGCGACTTTGAAGAGGAAGAAGAGAAGCGTAGTAGGTATCGACTGCCATATGAGAAACCCTCAGAACCTCTTCCTAGGGATGGTTTGAGGAGGCCCCGGCGGCAACTTTTTCCCCCCCTTTTGAAGCTAGTATTTGCCCCTCCAGAAACATCAGAGCGGTGGCCATTTTTTTTATTCCACCATCCACCCTTCACCCCTCCCCCCCTCCATTTTTTCTCGATGGATGATCTGCGTTTTTCTCTACCCTTCCCTAAAACGCCAGATGAAAGACCATTCTTTTTTTACTCGATGTGGGGCCAGCATCACATGATCCAGCTGGTGCAATTTGCATATCTACCACTCTCAGCTGAACTCCCCCCCTCCGTCATACTAGCTGGTCCTCGACGAAGTATCGTGCCATCCAGCCAATTCAATGGCTATCTATGTGTATCCCCATAGAAACCTCTTCTCTTGGTTTTTTTTTTAGTCTTTCGATCCAGCCCGTCTACCATATCAAGAGCACCAACCTTTTGACAAACGAGTTTCGCATCAATACCTCGTCATCCCATAGTTCAGTAGATGCAAAAAGATCTGACAATAGAGCATACCACCCACCATAATCCAGCTCCAACTCAATCATGTGCTTCCTACGTCGTTACCTAGCTCAATCTCTCCGTGAATCTTACAAGCAGCAACAAGAGCTCCTCATAAGCCAAGATGAGGCCCGATACGCATCCCTTTTAATAAATTCCACCGTTTCCCTTATGAGTCTAGATCGCCCAAGCAAATCAATCACTGAACCATAATGTTTTGACCAATGCTCAAGCTGATACTTTTTTGTCTTAAGATTAAAAATTTGACGACACTCTTTGATTAACCTTGAATGACTACGTCTACTAAGCGTGGCTGCGAGTGTTATGATTTGGCGTATAATCCACGCGATGCATTTGCCAAAGCAATGAGAGTGCCTATTTTCCCTATGTATTCAAGGCCAAGCTAATAACTACAAAATTCCACTAATAAACATTCCTTTCAGGCATCAAATTGGACGTCTTAACAGCCTCCTTTGCCATGCATATCTAGAAGCACAGTGCATAGGATCACATTCACGACCATCCCATTCTCTACTGTATACTCATGGAGCCGAGTTCTCCACTCGATCGCGCGAAGCTGCATCCATTTAGCATCTGCATTCACAATAGCAGCCTCATTGGCCACAATTCCTCCTCCGACCATCTCAATTAGAGAACTCACCTCATCTACCAACAATTTCACTCCCATTGCAGGGCAGAATGGTTATTTCTTCGCGGATTTTCTTATCGAAGTACTTTAAGCAAATGGGACATCTAGCATAATGCATCGTTGCTGACCATGAATTAATTTCTCCAACTCCCACAAACGAAAGTAGTGAACTATTTGTAATCAGGCCAAAACCATGCCTCTCAGGTGGCAATAAAAACTCTCTTGCAGCTAGTGTGAACTTTTGAGAAGAAAAATTCAAATTGTCGAAACTCTATGCGATTACATGAGACTCTTTCCTTGGTGTTGGACTTGAAGAAGACCAAAGTGATCCAGCAGAAATTGTTTTGCCACTTGACGTCATCCCTGAATCTTTGCCATTTTGAGCTCAACATTGAATGCTATTGGACCCAAAATGCATTTCGAAGTACTAGAGGGCAATGTCACGACTCCAGAAACGCAAGGATCGAAAATTGCAAAGCTAAAATGAACTTCTTGAAATTTTTTTTATTTAATCTGAAAATGAGACTAACAAGGTAATCCCTTATTTCAGATTAATTTTTGCAAATTTTCTTTGGCCAAAATGAAGATAAAATTAAAATAAAAATACTGACTGTTTATTCATCATTTGTTTTGTGGCCTCAAATGCAATTTTATTTTCAAATATTAAACTAATTTCTTAAAAATATTGAAAAACGCAAAAAGTATGAAAAATTATTTTTTAGTCAAAATTGGTTCCCTAGGCTTGGTCAAAGTTCCCAAAGTTGATTTTCTAATTTTATGAATTTTTATAGATTTTCTATTAATTTTAGAAAATAAAAATACTAAAAAATACTGAAAATATGAAAAATCATTTTTTAGTCAAAATTGGTTCTCTAGGCTTGGCCAAGGTCCCCAAAATTTATTTTTTTTATTTTATGAATTTTTATAGATTTTGTTATTAATTTGTGAAAATAAAAATGCTAAAAAATACTAAAAATTATGAAAAATCATTTTTTGATCAAAATTGATTCTCTAGGCTTGGCCAAGGTCTCCAAAGTTAATTTTCTAATTTTATGAATTGTTATGGATTTTTTTATTAATTTTAAAAGAGAAAAAATGATTAAAATGAGGTGTCAACAACTACTAATCGATGAACGCTCGCGAAAAAGGCAGTCACCGTATCTCGAAGTGGCTAATCGCGAGTGCTTTGGGCTCCGACTCGAACTTTGCTTCGAGATACCTTAGAGGCATATCCCTATTATCGAGGGCTTGGAGGGAAATTAAATCTTTTCCAAGGATATCGACTGCTATCTATTCTGGAGGGTGAAAGCTCCGAGGCTACTAACCGATGCACCCTTGCAGAAAAGGTAGTCACCGTATCCCTAAGCGGTAAGTCGCGAGTGCTTTGGGCTCCGACTCAAACTGTGCTTCGAGATACCTTAGAGGTGTATCCCTATCATGGAGGGTTTGGGGGGGAGGAAAACTAAATCTTCTGAAGCTGAAGGTTGGCGATCCAATCTAGAGGATGACAGCTTCGCGACTACTAACCTGTGAACACTTACAGAAAAATTTATCAAAATCATCATGCTTTTAGAATGACAAGTCGTGAATTGTTTAGTTCCGAACTCAAACTATGCTTTTAAACGCCTATCTGTGATTATTTTTAAAAGGGAGGCCCGTGATAACGCTTTCGCAAATTAGAAGGGTGTTTAGACTTTGAAAAAGGCTTCAAACGTAGAAATCTTATTTTGACATTATTCTGAGATTTAGAAAATCAAGAATCATATGGAAAATTTGATCCAAATTTTCTAACCAAGGAGGGTGCCGTTCTGGGGTCTGGGTGGAACTAGAAAGCCTGCAGAAGCTCATACCCCGAATCATCTTACTAAAGAGGGTGTCATCTTGGAATCAACGTGGGTGCCGTTCTAGGACCTGGGAGATTAGGAACTCGTAGAAGCTCAAACCCGACTTGTTATACTGAAGATGAAAGAATTAGAAGATTTCCAATATTTCGAATATTCCAAGCTTTTTTGAAATAGGTCATGCTCCTATGATCATCATTTAGGAATTATGCATAATTTTTTCGAAGAATGCAATGTGATGTTGGAGATTGTGCAAAACATCTTGTCACATGACAAGCATGATCAAAAATCCCTTATGAGGATGATTTTGAGTGAAATGATTTGAAATTCCCAAATGAGTTTGATTAGAATATTAATTGGAGTACACTCATCAAGGAGGACTTCTTATAATAACAATTTTCGAGAGATTTTGCTTCTTTACTAAGGAAGATTTCTAAAAAAGATTTCTAAAAACACTCGAACTATCACTCGAGAATTTTGGGACTATTTGTAGTGTATACATCTAATTAATTAGGGAAAGTCTTTTAAGGAACCGTAATATAGGCTTGGTCAAAGGCTTATGCAATGGATGTGCACTTTGAGGTTTAAAAATGAATCAAATTTCAAAAGTATCTTCTTCGGGTTTTCAAGCCAAGAATCTTGAAGATCAGATACGACAATATTATACTTACTCCTTTAGGCGGCAGCTTCTTGTGTGAAATCCCATGTTGACTTGAAATGTCTCAATTAGGAGAGACTTCGGGATAGGTTGTAACATTGGCTCAAGGTAGGCTCGAAAAGGCCATATTTTCAAAATAAGGGGTACGATAGGTTGGTGATCACCCTTACATCATTATCAACTGTCGTATCTGTTGGGGATAGGTTCATATCTTTGAACCCCAAAAATCTCCTAGATACTTATTTTTAGTTAAGCTCTAGATATTATTCGTTTTTATTACACACTTGTTAACATATTCCCCTTTTGACGCTTTACTCACATCACGAGTATCATGGCTTTTATTCCTATTAAGGGCTCTGGCCTTGTTTTTACTAGACACTTTACTTTTGTCAGCCCTATTGCCTTTTGACATTATTATTGCATTTCTCCTTAGCTGGTTTTCAAATATTATCGCCTTTTTCCAAAATGGGCTTTGGCCTTACTTTTGGCACTTTACTTTTGTCAGCCCTAAAGATCTTTTCTAGACCAAGCATGAAAGATTGTTACATTCATGATTTTACTCTTTGGTTGATAAATCATATGCATTGCCTCAGTGTAGGGAGGTGATCACCAATTGGGTTTAGAAATGAACTTTTAAAGGCTCAAGTTGGCTCATCAAAGGATAAAGTGTGTAGGATGGAGAAATGAACTGTTCCCCCTCATTTTGATGTTTCAAGCCTCCATGAAATACCACCTAAAGCTATCACAAAAAGGTTGATGCAAGTTAGCATAATAAAATCTTACTTTGATCTTTTCTCCAAGGAATCAACTAATGAACCTCCAAATTGCCCCAGTGTGTGGTGGTTCTTAACAGGGTTATTTTAGGAATTCTCCTTTTATAGGCTCTAACGGGTTTACAATGAATTATCATGTGTTTAAGATAGAGAAATGAATGTGCCTTTCATCATTTCAATTTATGTAATCACTGCAAATGGTCCCTACATTCATAGATAAGGTCTTTTCTTATCTTGCTCTTTTACTCATCAATCAAGTGTGTAGGGATGTATTTGGATATGGTTTGCTTCTTATCTTTTGAGTTACTCAATTTGATAGGCCTAAACCACCTCATTTGGAAATTCATTTCAATTTCATCAAAATTCAATTTACACAGGGGATTATGATGCATGATGTATGTTTCAAACATGATTTGAATAACTTCAAAGCTTTTTGAATCACAATGCGAATGAAGTTCTAAGCCGGTATTCGTTATTTGAAAATGTTATTAATTTTGTAAATTTTCTAATCCTTCGAATTCAATGACATGGTTTTGAAAATTTTAGAATATTAGGAAAAGGATACTTACCTGCCCGTCGTAACGGAGGATCCCTATAAAAGCAAAAGGGAGCGTGTTAGTGTATATCTTCAATTTTGAAGCAAATCGGAATAATATAACTTCATTCTTGATCATGGGTTCCAATCCGAATACAGTCGCATAGATTGTGAGAATCTGTAATCTACTTGATAAGATGAGTTATTAGAAATTCCAAGGTTCTTTGAAGTCTCTGGATTCTATAGGGAAAAGACACTTACCTGTCCATTGTGATGTTGAGTTCCTATCAAGGTTAAAGTGAAGAGTTAACATATATTTTATATCTAGAATAAATTGAAACAATACCGCTTTACTCTTGATTGTGCATTCCCATCGAAATTCTAATGTATAGATTGCAGAAACCTTGCCATCTAGTTTGATCACCAAGATGACATTTTCTGCATAGATTAAAGGGAATAGGTCAATATATGTTCTCAAATTTGAATTAAATTGGAACAATACATCTTACCCTTAGTTATTCATTCCAATCTAAAGAGAGAATGCATAGGTCATGAAAAGCTTAAAAAGATCTCTTCATCAAGTTGTGTCAAGTGTTGCCCATCGCTCTTCATCCTAAGCTCTCATATGCATGACTTATATTTGCTCGTTGGTTGCGAATCCCTTTAGATGCGTTTATTGAAGTTCTTGATACTTGTCAACTTTGAAATTTAATTCTGAACCTCTTTTATTTGAGTTGAAAGGTGCCATCTACTAATAAGCCCTTGATCACATTGACGAGCCATTTGCTCCAGTCAGGTGGCACTTACCCTGGTTAGGTAATACTTTCCCCAGTCAAATAGCTCAGTATATTTTCACATTTCTTGTAATCCCCTATCCGCTTCGGGATATCTATTATTCGAAACTTTTTATTCACTTTTCACCTACATGAAGAAATGTAGGTTAGCCCTATTTTGGGTTTATTTGAGCTTTTAGGGACGGAATATCCCCTTTTTAAGTGTTGTCTTTCTGATGTTTGAGAACATTGCTCTTTGCAAGCGCCTTGCCCCTAGTAGGACGTATCTTGCTATTCGCTACTCGAGACTCCGATGGCTTTGTCTTGATACGTCCTTTGGTGATGAAAGAAGAGTATGTTCCGAATTGATTTTGTTTGTGGGTAGAGAGGGCCTTGTTCTCAATGGATTCCCTTATTGATTCCACTCTTTATTTTAGCTATTTGAGTCAACGATTGTTTTCATCTTCATGGGGTATCGCTCTTCAAAATGTTTTGCCCCTTAATAGCTTGATAACCTTGTAAGAATAGAAGAAATGTGTCAATTAAAAATCTTTTAGGTAATGAAAGATTTGGAGCGATACCGCCTTACCCTCTATTTGAATTCGTGTCAGCTTCCTCAAAAAGTGTAGATATCTCGTACTTATGTAATCATTTATAGATTTTTTTTGAAAATCATTTGGAACTTATCATATGATGATTAGGTGACTTTCTCAACTAGTTTTACCTTTGAAGTGTTTGAGGTTTCCTCCTTATTTTGTCATTTGGTAGCATTGTTCTTCAAGTGTTTTACTTTCGATTATCGCCGAAAAGATGACTCAGTCTTGTCCTTTTTCTTGGTTAGCCATGCAGCTGCACTTGAATGACTTCCCTCATTCGTCATTCTAATGCGCTCCTTTGGTAGAATTAGTAAGCTCTCTTTGTTCATCTTTGAATATCTTTTCCATCAATTTGAGTAATTGGCTACCTTCAACCTAGGTCAAGAGGAATATGTCGACATGTTAGACTATATATGAGATGTTTCCATTAGAATGATCACATTTACCTTCTAGAAGCATCATTCCCAGGGATATCTGCACAAATCAACATGTGAGTAACATCAAAGTTCATGCATGAATATTTTGAGAAATTCTTTTAAATGACGTCTTCAATAGAAGAATTAAGAAATAAGGGAACAAGTCCTCATATCATCAGACATTCTCGTTCTTTTAAAATTCATTTGAAAACTAGGAAATATGCGGGAACCCAAGCCTTAAGTTTTCGAAAATCGGAGACAAGTGTCATCATTAGGCCAATTTGGAATATTCCCGCATGTCCTTAATAAAACGTGCATATGCATTTACTAGAATGAAATAATAAGGCCGTTTTTACAAAGGAGACTACCTTAGATCAACGGCTCAAGATCCAAGGTGCCATTGAGTTTTGCTTACAATATGAATTGAAAAACTAAATGGAAAAGACATTATACAAACAATTAACATTGACTGCATTATTTTGCGAATCCGAAATGGGTACGAATAACCCAGCTTCTTCATATACTAGCATGGTATTCTCCTTATATCGGCGAATCACTTTTTTCCACGAACTCCTTTGAGATATGATGATACCATAGTTGAAATTGCCTCTTAATTTGGAGAGGTGCCAACTAAGAAATCCAGTTTTTGTCTTCCTCTTTGCCACCTATGAGGATTACTCCTTGATGCTCAAACGAATAGTTCTGTAGTACTTTCAACTTCAGCTCATCAAACTTGAGGATCTCACTATTTATGAGGGCTTGAACTTTATTCTTGAGAACCAAACAATTATCGACATTATGCCCCATTTCACCCATGTGATACGCACAAGTCTTAGTCCTATCATAGTTGGAGAAATTTTTTGGATGATTCTTCCTTAGCAGCTCCTTCACAACTAACCCACTTTCCAATAATGTTGGAAGTAGTTTTGAGTAAGGATACGGGAGTGGAGTGAATTGGTTTGGTGGGAGCTTCTTCATTTGGTTAGATTTTCGAGATTTCTCCACCGTAGGCCTATATTGCCCCTGATGAGAAGTGGAAAAGATGTAATTGGCATCCTGACCTCTTTTTTGGAGTTTAATTCATAGTTGACATTCCTTGATACGCGGATTTTGCTTCATTAAATGGTCCTTTATTGACTTGAGAGTATTCCCCATAATTTTTCTTATTCCTGGACTTGTCATTTCGCGTGGCCTATTCCACCTTTTCACCAACGTATACCAAATACGAAAATGATTGACAACCAGATATATGCAGCCACTCAAAGAATTTGTATGAAAGGGCTATCAGAAAATATCCTATCAACTCATCCTCATCCAACAGGGGTTGAACTTGAGCGGCTTTCGCCCTCCATCTTCATGCGAATAATCTAAAATATTCGTTCCTTCGTATTTCCACATGTTTCAAATTCATTTCGGTGGGGATAGTCTTCATATTGTATCTTTATTGTTGTAGAAATTGATCGGCAAGGTCGTCTCATTCTTCGATACCCCTAATATCAAGCGCCATAAACCATAATAGCGAAGACCAATCAAAGTATATCGAAAATTCTAGATAAAAAGTGAATCATCGTCAATATATTCAGTCATCTCTTCCAAAAAGTGATTGATATGAGTTTTCGAACATCCAATGCCATCGTACTTCTTGGTGAATTCTGGCCTTTGAAAAATATCAGGAGCTTTCCCTACGAAGCGAGGAGGGTGATGTGTTGTTCTTTTGGGGAATATCTAGATGAATTTCGGCCTTAGTTAAACTTGCATGGTTTCCTCCTTCCATGAAGCAGCTAGATTCTTTCATCAAGATGGAACGAGGGACTAAAAGGATTTCTTCTGTCACTTTATCCTCTTTAGTATTGACCACTAGTGATCCAGTAGGTGTGACCGTAGGGCTTTCCATAGCAAATAATGGAGCGAGAGCTTTATCTTATATTGAAAGTTTTGAGAGTATAGCAAAAATCTAGGCCACCTGATTCTCTAGCTTAGTAAGTTGGGCTTCTGTGTCATTATCCTCCATATTTACCCCTAAATGGATTTTGAGATTCTCCTCTGCCATTTTTACTACCTGGTTTTTAGATGAAATAGATTTATTAGAAGAAAAATAGAAAAGAAAGCACAAATCCTTTCAATTTTATGCCTTCTTGTGATTAATGAAGATGATGATCTTTACGCGAGTCTTAGTTTTGCGTGGAAAGCTCTTATCAACAATTTTCATAAGAAAGCATACCATTGAAAGGAATGTAATCCACGATAATTGCTTTTGATCAATTTCAAGGAAAACTAATGGAATGATTAAAAAATGCAAAGTACAATTTCAATGTGTCCTAAATTTGATAAACTATAGGACATCCAAATTAAAGCCGTTCACTGGAAGCGAGAATAATTCGAGTATCCAATATTTTCCTAAATTTAGGAAACATGAATGACTTTGACTAGTTATCATGGATTACATAGGAAAGTTAATTATGCAAAATGAGATAATATATGCGTGAGTAATTCAATTTCATATTTCTTTTGGATGAAATAAGGGTCAAGCACTATTATATAACCAAAGGAGGTCTAATAGAGTGTTTTAAACCAGATTTCTCTCGAAGGAAATTATGCAATTGATTAGAATCATTCAAGCGATTGGAATGAAAGCCATTATCACACCCATCTACTAAAATCTCTAGTGTCGTCAGAATATTGAAGATACACCTCAAAAAAATCCTTAGTACATCAAATCTAATGGGATGAGATAAAAATGATTCTCATATGAGAAAGTCTGGAGTACAAAGTTCAGAAATAAAATCTACGATAAATTGGTGTAATAAACACTAAGGATGCCCCACATCAGATCATAAGTTATTGGTTGAAATCGGGTTTCTTCAAACTAGCATGTGTATCCATCTATCTTGGAGCTTCCTCCTATAGGCGAACCGACATGCTTCAAATGACTCCATGTTCATGTCGTGGTGTGGAATGCTTCTTTGCCCCCTTGTGGTCATCTCACGAACTTCAACATGACTTGGGAAACTCATCTTTCTATCCTAAAAGTGACTTTCAAACCAATCACTCAGGCGATGATTTTTTTTTGTGAGATGAGGCATGGTATACATGGTATATAGACTTTAAAGTGTATGGAAATGAATTAAAAGTCAAAGATAGGAATGCCTTACCAACCAAATCCCTTTTTCTTCTTTCTTTTATTTTTTTATTTTTTTGTTTTAGGTATACCAACTATCCAAAGACATGCGCATAAGACAAGTGAGGTAAGACTCTAAGATTGAGAGCACGGGTATGGAACCTATGGCCAAGGCTCCAACGATCCGAATGAAGCTGATTCCCCCCCCCCCCCAAGAGCACCCGCTCAAGAAGGTTAGAGATCGCCAATTAGGATTATGAGCGGGAACATATACGAAAGTCTCAAGTGCCACCAAATACAAGATTTTTTCGCACCCTTTCCCTATCTAAGGTAGTCCTAGAGGGTGGTTGCAGTCGGGGTTCGGCCGCGAGTGTGTGAAAAGTGTTGTGATCGTCGGAAATGCAACACATACACAGTAGTTTATATCAAAATGCCACTTCTATAATCACATTCACAAACATACATTCCCAAACTCCAACCTACAGAAAATAAAGTCAGCAAACACTCCACCCCTTATTTCTCCATCTGCAAAAACATTTAACACGTTTGGTTAGTGGACTTACCTCACCTTCAAGAGCACCTGCGAAAAAATATGTTAGAAAACACTCAACCTTTTAATCTGCTCAAGTCCTCTAATGGGTTAGAACCAAGTCCCTAGTAGAGTCGCCAGTCTGTCGCGACCCTCTCAAGAAAAGAAGAGGGAGCTAATGGATTGCTAAGCCCATATTGGTATCTGGGCTTAGCACGGGTCTTTCTAGACCCATACCAAATTGCGTCAGGAAATTTTAAAATCGGGGTCAACCTTGGTGTGGTCGGATAACATATGCGTCGGTATACATGCAATTAGAATCGCCACTAGTCATTTTTTGGAGGGCATAACTGGAAACCCTATCGAGCGATTGGGAGGGATCGCTCCATTTTACAAAAACCAAAGATTTTGGATTCGCGGACTTAGTTACGCTAATATTGCTATTGACGTCCTTTCGGTACTTAGTTGAGTGATTTCCTAATCTAGGAAATTCATGCAAGTGTTCTTGGGATAAGGTAGGTCCTAAGAATCCAATTGGTTCATGCAAACTGGGAGTATCCATCCTATCAATCACAAATCATCGAAATAGGTGTGTAATCGAGAAATCAATTTAGGTAGAAATCACATCAAAATAAGTCAAACCTAGCTTAGATAAGTCTTAAAAGCCTAGAAAACATGCCAATTGGGTTCAAGAGTGGTTTGGAATGGTTTGGGTCAGATTGACTAAAGGGCAAAATGGTTATTTTCGATGGTGAGAAAGTCAAAAATGTGAAATTATGTCAAACTAGTTGAATGTGGCATTTTCCTAATTTTCACAATTTTTGAGAATTTTTCTAAATTTTTTTAGAATTTTTTAGAAATTTTCTAGTATTTTTTTAGACTTTTCTAAGAGTTTCTAAGAATTTTCCTATTTTTGGAACATTATCTATATTTTCTGAAATTTTATTTTGATTTTTCTAGAATTTTCCTATTTTATAACTATTTTCTACATTTATTATTATATTTTTGTAGAGTTTTCCTAGAATTTCTATGATTTTTTATGATTTTCTTATTTATTTTTCCTTTTTTATTTTTATTTATTTTTTATTTTTATTCTTTTTTTAATTCTTTGGATCGGGTCCAGTTGACTCGGCCCACTAGACTCGGAGGCTCGAGCCTAAATCTACCCAAGACTAAAACGACACCGCATTGACTTTTTATTTTGTTTTTGTATTTTCCTAATTTTTATTTAATTTTTTTTCATTTATTTGTTATACGGACCGAGTCATATTGACTCGGCCCACTAACATGACTTGGCGCAAGGTCCATTACCCTAACAACCTACCCAGAACCCAAAACGACGTAGCTTCAGTCTATTTTTTTTCCGAATTTTTCAAAATTTTTGATTTTTTATTCCATTGTTTTATTTTCCCGCCTAAGCACTGATCTAACGCCCACGAGGGAGACGCGTGATGCGAATCCAACCACTCATCTCTCATACAAAACTGATGGCCCTAATCGGATTTCCCGAATAAATCTTGATCGTCCATTCCTTATACCGAGCCTACAGTTGAGATCGAATCCAATATCAGATCTTAGCTGTCCTTTTTTATATCTGAAAATAGTTCTAAAAAAACAAACTAAAATTTTAATAACCCTCAGAAATTTCAGTATTATGACACATGGCCTGCCCCTCACTGTCGAATTGAGGTTTGTTGCGCGGTTTATCTTGTTATAACGAACTGGCTGACACGGCATCTGACGTGGCTAGACACATCGGCACCACGTCATCTTTGACCAGGTCAACGACCTGGTCAACCTACCGTCGGAGAAGACAACCTACGACGGCAAATATCGTCGGCGCTTCGCTGGTAAGCCTAAATCGAGCTAAACCTGACCAAAACTCCATATACAATCCCAATCGTCCTGGTATCCATATTTCTAACTCTTAGGTCGCAATAATCACCTAAAACCGTCCGATCAACCTAGGCCGGATGTCATTCCGACGAGAAAACTAAAGCCTATTGAATTAACCTCGACAGACTACACAAGTTGATCAGAGAACATCTACGAAGTGTAGGAAAACTTACCTAAAGATCGCATGGCTCCGTGACTGCTTGGATTGAGTGTACGAGCTCGTAACAGGTTCAAGGGTTTGAGGTCGGCCATGCGATTTTGGACGATATCAATGCAAAACGAAGACAAGAGGGAACTTATAGGGGGTAGTGAACTCGACTAGACCGAATAAAAAGAGGAAATGATGTTGTATCATGATTTCGCCATGGAAGCTCAAGCTTGCAGACATTAATGGCAAGTGCCTGGTTTCTTAATGAGACTTCAAGTGATGACGACCTAGCCACTGTTTGAAGTCACAAAGAGCTTCTAGAAGAGGTCTCGGCCATTAAGATTACTCGCTGAGTAAGGATAGCGATCGATCGCTGCTTTGACCGAAGTCTCCTTCAATGGTGGCTCTCTCTCTCTCTCTCTCTCTCTCTCTCTCTCTCTCTCTCTCTATTCTTCGACTGATGCGACCAACCCCCCCCCCTTTAACCGGATGAGGACCTCCTCCTTTTATACTCCCTAAACCAATCCCCATTCGTTCCATAATTTTTTCCCTTTTTAGTTTGTTCGTGCAACTCAAGCTTTTGGGGAAGAAGACAGGCTGGTCGAGTCGTCGAGCCGAATTTTGTCCGACCTGACTAGCCAAAATTCGATCAATTAACCCCTTTAGACTATGGATTTCTTTGAATTGAACCCCAAAATTGGACTTGGGGTGTTGAATTTACCCGAACATGGCATTCTTCCCTGAAATTTCAAATATTTGCAAAGAAATTCCAATTTTTGGTTTTGACCCAACTGCCCATTTTGCGAAATCCAAACTCTAAATGACCTTTTTTTCTTTTTGCAAAACTTGACATGATCAATGGATTCAAAAGGTCAAAAACTAGAGGGTAACATTCCCTGATTTTTAATTCAGTCCCTAGAAAATTTTTAATTGCATTTTAAGTGTTTTTATGGACTAATTTGAAAAACTTGAAATCTCATTTTGGTACTTTTTAGCAAAATTGGACAATTCAGTGAATTTTCGGACTAGATTTTAATTTTTAAAAATATAGGGGGATGACACGACTTCAAAAATGCAAAAATTGAAAATTAAAGAGCTATAATGAAACTTTTACAATTTTTTTAATTAATCCAAAAATGCGATTAACAAAGTAAACCTCATTTTCAGATTATATTTTTCAAAATTTCTTTGGCCAAAATGAAGAGAAAGTTAAAAGAAAAATATGGGCTATTTTTTTTTTGTATTTTGGTGACCTCAAATGCTATTTTTCATTAATTTGCCAATATTTTTCTAATTTCTGAAAAAATATTAAAAAATGCGAAAAATAAGAAAAATTATTTTTTGTTCAAAAATGGTTTCCTAGGCTTAGCCAAGGCTTCCAAAGTTAATTTTTTAATTTTCTCATTTTTTTCTTAATTTTCTATGAATTTTTGAAAATAAAATGCACGAAAATACTGAAAATATGAAAAATTATTTTTGTTTAAAATTGATTCGCTAGGCTAGGCCAAGGTTCCCAAAGTTGACTATTTAATTTTTTGAATTTTTATAGATTTTCTAAAAATTTTCTTAAAAAAATAAAATGGCTGAAAATCAAGTGTCAACAATTTGCAGCAATGTCACTTGCCGAAAATAGTGCATATATATCTTCTTGCGGCTTGATAAATAAGTAGTGTAACTAAGTGTAGAGAGTGGAGCCAAATACTATAGTTGGTTAGCGTATTTTAAATCAGTAAGTTTAGGTGCACATTTCACATTAGTAGTACGTCGAAAAATTAATAAGACTTCAATCAAAGTTAATTGGGCAAAAAGTTTTGAAGTTGGATGCATAAGATGAGATTTTTAATTCTACTAAATTTTGATAATCGCAAGTGGAATTTACCCCATTAGTATTTTCATGGTAAGTGTATTTTCTTGTTGCAAAATAGTAATATGTCTTACTTATATAATAAAACTGATAAAACATATCTGCCTACACTGGAATTAAACATCTAATTGTACTTTTTAGCTATCTTGTCTCCATTGGAAAGTTAAAGCATATGAAGAAAACAAATCACCTTAACTAAAAGTTATAATTTATCTCTAAAATTATGAAATTGAGCATCTTCTGAAGTAATATTTTTGTTCTTTTGATTTTAAAAATAGCAAAAAATTTTATATCAATTTTGATTTTTTTTCCGGTTCGAAATTTAAGTCAATTCTGTTATGAATTTTCCCTGAACTTATTCTTATCTCTATCACTAGCAAAAATAAGGCTATGACCATAGAATAGATAACATGACAAATTGCGGGATAACATAACTATGATGACAGTGAGTTTATTATTTTAACATATTAATAATGAGATGACATGGCAAACTTTACAAAGATATTCTAACAATGACGCGGTAATTTTTTTATGACATGAAAAATTACGAGGTCTAAATGTAAATTAAAAAAATTGATTAATTTTTAATTTTAACTAACTATTGTCGCTTTTAAAGGAAACAAGCTAATTTTATTGGCGACTACTATATGAAAATGCGATTACACAATTAACACGAAAAAAATTTATTTTCAGAATAGAATAATGACAACATATGTCATGTAACGACTATATCACAAGATAAATCTAGATAATTCACAAAAAAATATCCGACGATTTAATTAACTCCAAATGAAACAAAATATTAAATAAAGTTACGCAAGAATAAAATGGCACGTGAAGCTCGCGGGTCGTCCAGCGAGTTCGTTCCTCTTGAAACAATCGCCCAGAATTCAAAAATCAAACGGAGCACCGATACGGCTGATAGCCTCCTGCGCGGTCGTCGCCGTCGTCGTTATCCGGAGATGGCAGTTCGCCGCCACTCCCAGGCTGTAGCCGGCGTCTCAATGTCCGGTGAGTGCCTGCTCTTTGTTGTGTCATGATTAGAATCTGATTCTGCGGGAGTGTGCACACGAAGGACGAGTAATGGGTTTAAGGAATCGTTGGGCAATTGTTCTGGTTCGTCGCGATAAACTCGCAAATCGCAATAACTTTCTCCTACGTAAAGCGAAATATGGAATTGAATGCACTAAGACAGAGGATCGGCCACAATTTGACGTAGGAGATGAGATTGTCATCACCCCGAAGTTATTTTTAGGCATTTTCTTCACCTTCAACCCTAATGGAGGCCAATGCGGCTCTCGATTTGCAGGAAGCTTCACGCCAGGAGTGGTGCACGGAAGATCGACGTTGTTCAGGTGCTATTTGGATATTTGTTCTGTTCTAATTTTGAATCTTACTCTGTTATTCGCTAGTTAAATTGAATGTGACTGGCTATGAAGGATTAACTTGTACGTATTAGCTGGCTGTACATTAGTCTATTGTCTTATGTGGAAGCAGTCATGTGTCGAGTACTATCTTTGATAATTCGAATGCATTGCCGGGGGAATAGTCAGTGAGCATCTTATGCCATGTCTTGATGCTGGCATTGTATGTTGGGGCTAATGAGTAGCAACTACGCATGAATGACAATCTATGATTGGTAGTCATACCCCTCTCTGACCGATAACGTGGTGGATGATGCTGATACACTATTTAGGTTTTTTCTGTAACATGACGTTGAGGTTCGGGGTATGAACAATCATTTCTACTGTTGGCAATTTGCCTTTCTTTTGCAATTGTTCACAACTGAAGTAACAATTAGAAGGGCCTCTTGCTTCCGTAGAGCTGTCATTCTTAGAAAAGGAAAGTCTTAGGAAGATTCTTCGGCCACTTATTTGAACCAAAAAGGACAATAAAGAGGAAGAAGAAGAGTAGAAGAATCTTTTCTTTCTTCACACACATGCAATGTGATTGGGAATATGCAAAGGGGGGAAGAAGTGTCGAACGTCCGCCCCATGATTAATATGCTATTCTTGTTCTTATGCTCTTCATTTTTCTTCTTGCTTTCACTGGGTAAGACAGTTGATAGTGCCATAAGGATTCAACAGGCAACTGAAGTTGTAGGTTAGACCACGCGGAATCCCCTTTTGTTTTCTTTAGTGAGCGAATTTGGCCAATATTGTCCAATATTACTTGGGGTAGCATACTCTTAGTCGAAAGTTGATTCTTCGTCCGTTTCTTGTTTTCTCACTGTCATTACATATAACTAGGCAGTCGCTTTTAGCAGAAGGTTCCCTGATAACATTCTATATTCACATTGTTATAGGTGTGCAAGAACCATTTATCTTGATAGGATAAATAAATGATATAGGAGAAGGGAGATTTTAGTTAATCAGGCGAGACATTTTATGTCAGGTTGCATTGTCCAGGCAGATGCAAAGTTAACTGCTACTTTTTGCTATTTTTATGCCATGAGATTTTGACTAAAATCAATCGAGTTAGGATGATGAAATAGAAAGGACGACACCATGAACAGTATCTGGAAAACAAGGAAAGCCTGAAGCTACAATCTACCTAGAACAAAATTTCTGAAGAGCTATCCTTTTGGCATGGACTCAACATGCAGACTGTGATTTATCCAAATTTTCTGACCCTGATAAAATCTTAACTTGTTTGGTTACACCAATGTGGAAAATCAATATAGAAAATTGGTTAATGAGGAATGCGAATGTCATTTTATCTTGGATACACATCTTTTAATTGTGCACATGGTAACTTACACGTAGCGGTTGGGTGGCATGATATTGGATTTTGTGATGAGCAATTTCTAGGATACCTAATGTGAAAGAGAACAAGAGAATAGCGGAACAAACATAAAGCTACTAGAATAATATGGAGAACCCAAAAAAAAAAAGTGCTTATGGAACAGCACATTCAGAAAGAGTACGAGGAATGTCCCATGATGGTTCTCGTAGGAGTTTGAGGCATATGATTCTTGGGCGCAAGGCTGAAATTGTTCCATTCTTGATGCAGACTCTTCTGATCATTCTCTATGTGATATAATCTTTGCATTTGAATATGATGAGGGTTTGAGTGTCATATCAAGTTCCATGACAAAACTTTCACATTTGGTTGTAAATTGTAATTTGGGGAGGAAATGATATCCTGGACAAGCATTTAATGCATTCTCCTCCAACCCCAATGACTGCAATTTTGGGATCACAGCATGCTAAAGGTAATCCAGGGCTCTTATCATATGTTTTAATTTTTATGACATATTGCCAGTCTTGTTTGTACTTGTCCGAGCAGAGATGTCAAGTTTCACATGATTTTGGGATGAAATAAGCCAAGGATTTGCATCATTGCATGTAGCTTTTGTTTAGAGGTATAAACTAACCAAAACAGCAGCTCTAATTTTGTATAAAATGCCTATCATACAGAGTTTGATCTTTTCATGTTTAAAACCTGCTCCAATATAAAAGGCTATAGAAAAAATGAGAGAATTATGACATTGAAAATTTCTGGCTTTTCAGAAAATATGTAAATTTGTAGCATGCCGATCACATCAGTGGTTAGGTGATTGGAAGAGTGCCAATCTGTGCACAACCATCTGTCCTTTCCTTAATCCCATACGGGGCAACTGCTCGAGAGAGATTCACACCTATGGATTGCGGTACAATTTCGAGAATGCCTCAATGATATGAAAAAATGATTGATGGACTTCTGTTTGATCTTTACATTGTCATGGCAGAGAATAAAGAGTCTTGTCTTGTTTTTGAATTATTCGACGATGACAAGCATTAGTAGGGCAACTTGGACATGTACAAGTCCCAATCAAACTTTTTTGTATTATCACAGAAGAAATGATGATGCTCGATACTCTAGCATACTCTAGCATCTTTCATCTTGTTTGGTCGCTTGCAAGCCACATATTTTTTTAGAGGCATGAAGATATAAACCCAAAGAAGTGTAATTACAGATGCCAAAAGCAAGGGATTGAATTAGCATTCGCACACAGTTTGCAGATAACTCCGCCTATGTATGCTTGCATAGCCTGTCCCAAGCTAGGGTAAAGGAGGAGGGTTGGTGTCAGGCATAGCGAGCCAGCCGTAAAAAAAGAGCTACCCTTTATGAGATGAACCCTTTCGAATTTTTGTTGGAGCGTACCCTTCTTAGCGACGCGTTGCATCGACACCCGGGTGTAGCGAAAAATGTGCAAGGGTCCTCGCACCAAGATAGGCGGGTACGAGGGGTAAGGGAACTAGCCTTGGGCCATCATTCCCAGAGTGATGCGCCACATCGGTGCTCGGATGTGGTGAAAAATGAGCGAGGGTCCTCACACTTTTATGGGCAAGTGTGAGGGGCAAGAAATGCCCAAGGAATAAGGATTCGACTACGGAGTTGGAACATAGGAACCCTAACGAGCAAGTTAAGGGAGTTAGCAGATACTTTTGTTAGAAGGAGAGTGAATATTGATTGTCTGCAAGAGACTACATGGGTTGGAGAAAAAGTTAAGGAAGTGGAAGGTACTGGATTCAAGTTATGGTACACAGGTACAAAAAAGAGTCAAAATGGAGTTGGGATCTTATTCGATAAAAGTTTCAAGGATAAAGTTGTTGATGTCAAAAGATCAGGTGATCGAATTATCTTGATTAAGCTAGTAGTGGGAGAGTTGATTTTAAACATCTTTAGTGCGTATGCCCCCAAGTTGGATTGCCAGCAGCTGATAAGAACGGATTTTGGGAAGATTTGGAGGAGATTTTAAGGGGGATACCACGTGAGGAAAAAGTATGCATAGGATGAGATCTTAATGGACATGTTGGTCAAAGTAGTGGAGGTTTTGACAGAGTTCATGGAGGCTTTGGCTATGGGACTAGAAACGAGAGTGGCGAAGACATCTTGAATGTTGCACTAGCGTATGACTTAATGTTAGCAAATACCTTCTTTAGGAAAAGAGAGTTACAACTAGTCACTTTTCGTAGTGGTCAAAATTGTAGTCGGATTGATTTCTTTTTTGCTACAAGAGAGGATAGAACCTCGTATATAGATTGCAAAGTCTACCCTGGAGAATGTGTAGCTACACAACATAAATTGGTGGTTCTAGAGGTTCGGTATAAGGCATAGAATATGCCGCGAATGGCTCAAAATCCCAGAATAAGATGGTGAAAGTTAAAAGAGGAAAAATATACCGATTTTAGAGAAAGGATGCTTCAAGAAGGACCATGGAAACTAGAGGGAGAAGTAAATAGGATGTGGAGTAAGATGTCTAAATGCAAACAGAGAGTGGCAAGAGAAGTGTTAGGTGAAAGTAAAGGGTACGGACATCAAACAAAAGAAACTTGGTGGTGGAATGAAGAGGTGCATGAGGCAATTAAGTAGAAGAAGGAATGTTTTAGCTGTCTGCATAAATGTCCTAATGAAGAGAATTTGCAAAACTTTAGATTTGCACGAAAAAATGCCAAGAAAGCTGTGAGAGAGGCTAGAGGCAAGGCTTTCTCTGATATGTATAAAAAAAACTTGGGAGTAAAGAAAGAGAAAAAGATATCTATAGGCTTGCAAAGATAAGAGATAAGAAAAGTGAAGACTTGATACAGATTAAATATATCAAGGATGAAAATCAACAATTGTTAGTAAGAGATGAAGAAATGAAGGAAAGGTGGGTGAGTTACTTTAACAAACTTTACATTGGGGAGGGCGATAAAAGTGAGGTGGATTTGGTGGACGTTTCTGATTAGTTAAGCAGAAAGTTTGTGCGTAGAATTAGAGCACAAGAAGTTAAGGATGCTTTAAAGAAGATGAAGACTAGTAAAGTCTTAGGACTAGATAGTGTCCCTATTGAAGTATGGCGATGCTTAGGGAATGCGGCAATAAGTTGGTTGATTAAACTATTTAATAAGATTCTCCAAGCTAATAGGATGCCTGATGAATGGATGTTAAGGTGGATAAGATATAAAAAAGGAGAATACATAGTCCAAACATCAGAGATAGAAACTATTCCTAAGGTATGTTTAACCCAAACATTCTGCATTCTTATTGCTGTTAGCATTAAACTAAGATATTCTCCTGATAGTAATTGATTAAAAAGCGAAAGGGATTTGAATGAGTTGTTCAGCTTTTCAGCTTTAAATGATCTGTCCAGCTTTTCAAATCTCATGGTCTATTTATTGAACACAACCATACTAAGTGCAATTTTAATTAGTGAACACAAATTGCACAGAAATTAGCGCTAACCCTTTGGGAAGGTTCCAATCCCTTTTCAAATTCTCTGTGGAAAGGCCTGATTAACATTCTAACTTAATAATTCTACCTCTTGTTGCTTCACATAGATGAGCTACTTGGTCTTGGGAAAAATCATGCAGCGAAACACACATCTCTGACTTCTGTGACATTCTTTAATCTCCATACCAGAAGTTTTACACAGATACCCATTTGAAAATTTGTGAGAACTAATACCATTAAAACCCATGTTTAGTCTTTTCTATTTATATTTATTTATTTATTTATTTTTGGGATATCCATGTTTTTGCTTTTATTTTAGTATATTTTAAGCTTTTCGATTTGGATTCATCGACCGACCCTAGCTAGTTTGGGATAAAAGTGATGTTGATTTTGATGAATACAATTAAAATCCCATTTAAAGCAAGAGATTATTAGTTTCCTTTTGTAAAGTTGATTCTGACTACTCAATTAGCCTTTCTTGCCCTGAATGTAGCCTAAGAAATAAAGATAGGTTTTCCCCTTTTCTTTGGTATGGATCCTCCAAACTTTTTCTGATGTGGGGTGTGTGAGTGGGGCATAAAGGACCTTAGGCCCCTACCATTTACGACAGTTTGTTCCATTCATATGGTTCCATCACCCTGTGATTGCATCCACGTGGGTGCTTGATTCAATTACTTTGGGGAGGGTCAAAAAGTTCAATCCCCACCGATCAAGTTTTCATTAACCGTCAATCATCACAAAAAACACTCACTTTCATCGCATTTGCATCTATTCCCAAGAAGAACTGGGGAGTTTCTGTCACTGCTTGATCAGGAAGGAGCGGTGAATGAATAGGAAGACACCTTAAAAAGATATTCCAAATTCCAATCATGTGGATACCACGTCGCTATTGCACGCACCAGAAAAATTACAACTCATGTGAAAAGATGTTACAGGCACACCAAGGAGGGGCAAAGTAAAAGGAAAATTTAGGGAAAAAGCTCGTAGTGGGTTCTATGAATATATTGGACCATTCTGAGACCGTCAAGCATTGCATGGACCCCAAGGCAATGTCCGAGTCAGACCATTTGTTTACTCTATATGTCCATCTGACTTTCCTTGTTATGTCAATTACAGGAGTGAAAAAGAAAATAGAGGGAGGGGATGAATCAGTTAACAAGTTGGGAATGTAAAGGGCCGTCAAGTAGTTTCATTGGCCGTACTGATTCGGGACCATTTTTGTGATCCGTACTGTATATTTCCTTTTCTTTCTTCAGACTTTTTCCATACTTTGGTGTGCTCGAAGCTGCATCAAACCAGGGATGCATAGGCCTCTCTTTTGGCGTCCATGCAATACTTGACGGTCTCAGAATGATCTCTGTCAATATGGTTTTGGGTGAGCCACACCTCTAATGGGTTGCAGCCGCAACTGCCGCCATTGGGATTGGCGGAGTGATGGCCGTTGAGGCAGTAATATTCGGTGATATGATGGTGGTTTTAGGTGCGTTGTAGAGGAACCTGTCCACAATCATGGAACTAGGTCTCAGCACTAACCTTTCCCATGCTTCGGCGGCGGCCTCTTTCGATCCTCGCCTCTCGAAAACCTCTGTGGCATCAATCCTATGCATACTCCAGCTCCACATCTCGTATAGCCTGCGAATCTTCTTTCGTTGGTCACGAGCCAACAAACAAGTGTTGTCCTTGATCTTGGTAATGCCTGCCTCAAGAAACCTCGCTTTGGTTTCGTCATCAGTATCAGTTGCCTCGATCCTCAAGTATTGGTCCATTTCCCCAACTCCAATTGCTCTTCTGATCCCTTTGGTATTGTCTGCCTTGGGGTTGTACATATTCCTAACCTCGTTCACCAATCCCGCTTCTACCATTCGATCCACCCGCTCCGACACGGAGGGGCGTAGCACGGGCAAAGAAACATCAACCCAGAGAAAGCAACAGTCATGCCTCAACCTAAATTCAGGATCACCATCCACTAGAGCTTCAATGAAGGAATTGGATCCACCTGCGATTATTGGGACCCTATTCCGGCCCGAGATGGATCGCAGAGCTAGTGATGTGTGGTGCCTGAAGTCCGTGGCCGTGAAGTCTGAATCAGGGTCCACAAATCCTAATAAATGGTGAGGAATTTCTCGGCACTCCTCTTTGGTGACCTTGTTGGTGACAATGTTAAGGCCCTTGTAGACTTGTATTTTGTCGGAATTTATGACCTCACCTGGAAAACGGGTGGCTAGGTCGATGGCCAGCCTAGACTTGCCGGTGCCGGTTGCTCCCATCACGAATACAACTTTGTCTTTCCTGATATAGAATGGATTCATGTCGATTGGGCCTTGAAAGTTTAGTAATGGCTGAACTTGTTTGCAAACAGCTGACATAGCTACTTTCATGTTATGCCTGAAAAGCTGAAAAGAATGGGGAACATACCATAAGATAGACCTTATATAATATGCTGGGCGCAATATACATAACAAGTGAGAATTATCCTTTTGCTTTTCCTGATTAATACGATATAAATGACAAAAGGACAAAAGCATCAAGAGACCCACTGATTTTTTTGGACCACCATAAACATACCTTTATCATCAAAAAACGCGGCGAAACTGTAGAGTCAAATGACCTGTACGTCCTCGTTTATATGCACATAGAGAGAGAGAGAGAGAGAGAGAGAGAGAGAGAGAGAGAGAGAGAGAGAGAGAGAGAGAGGAGGAGGGGGGGGGGGGGAGGAGGAGGAAGAAGAAAATGGGAGTGCGATGTGTGAAGATTAGGCGGTGGGAAGCGGGTTTTTGCAGGTATATCCCAAGCTACGAAGTGTTTGCTTCTGTTAGGAGTACCGCAAAAGCAAATATCAGTTATTCATCTTCTCTGTCTGAACTTGGAAAAGGTACTCTGAAAGGGAGAGGACTTCAAAGAAAGAATTTGTTGGAGGACATGATGAGTTAGTGAGAGAGAGAGAGAGAGAGAGAGAGAGAGAGAGAGAGAGAGAGAGAGGGGTTAAGGAAGAGAGATTAGATACACATCTCTCTCAGAGCTCAATCTGCACAATATGAGAGAAGCCGACCCTATTTATACTTGAAGCAATAGGCGAAGATTCTTGTAAGCTTCAAAAAGACAGTAAGGTAAATTTGACACTTTCAGAAAGCACTTCAAAGAGCGCGGCATCTGAAGTTCGACTCTAGTTCAACATAATTGCTCACAGTCGAGTCACGAAACGTAATTTCTCACCAACTTCCACTCTTGACTTGAACATGTTTCGTTGGATTAGAGAGTTTAAATCAATAAACGGAAACTGATCTAAACATAATTGAAAAGAGAAAATTGTGACAGCTAATGTTTGTGCGGCTTTCTTCTTGACCACAATTAAGAGGGCAACTTGCGGCGCCTTTAGTCTGAGCAGTAAAATAGCGTAATAGGGGACCAAAGTGAAAATTACCTTTTTACCTGTAGAACTTGTTGCTTGGTTTATAGACTATGTGAACTAATATCTATTGAATCACTAAAGATGATGTAAGTCTCATTACGTAGCCCACATGATGAACGGTCCAAATGGACCTGGTCTATGAGTCATTTTTTCATTTCCTCAAGTGGCTCAAAGTTTTTGCTCCCATTTGTCTCCTTTATCCTTGGTTGTCCGAGGGTTTTATGAAGCCAGGGGTGTGACATCGCTTCAGTTCAAGGGGGCTAAATGCTGAATAGAGTTTGGCTTCTCTTACAGATTTGAGAGGCCATTGAAGTGGACTGATTTTAGAAATTATTTTTCGTGTTTAATGCTAGCCAGTGCCATAGGTACTTAAAACATTTACATACAAAGCAATGAGGAAATCCCAATTTCATCTTACGTTGCTACTTTAAGCAAATATTAGTGGATGGTAGGATCATCCACGAAGCTCTTATTTGTAATGCAACTATACACGACAGTCGTCCATTGGCATAGAGTTTCACTTATATACCATGGAACAGGAAATTCAGGAAATTCTAGAAAATTGTGGCGGGATCCACATAAGCGGTTGCATGACGTGGACATCATGTTGTTCGGACCATCTGAAGTATTTACTTAGTGATAACTAGTCAACTCATAGTAGGTCTATGTAGTGTGCCTTTATGAGTTGGTATCTTAAGCTCAATTTTTAATTTTTTTTAATTAACACTAATGGTTAAATTATGGGGCCTAATGTCCTTGTCTACATAAATAAGAGAAAACACAGAACCCACATAACCAACATAATGGGTGGGCAAGTTGTTTTCAACAAAGCAGTGGGCAAAAGGAATTTCCTTTTTTGTGGTTCTTGATACTACCCTTAATTTTTAATATCATGTGAAAAGACTGGCCAAATAGTACCTCATTCACTATATTATTATTATTTCATGTGGATTAACGGCATTGCCAAAGAACATTTTAAGGGTTTTGTTTATTCATTTTTGCACACTTCCTTCGGGTTTTATTTAATTATTTGATTAAAGCAGCGTCATCATCAGAGATAGAAACTAAGTGCAAACTATTTTTAGTGATTAACTAAGTTAAAGTGTAGGAATAAAGGTTGTCGATTAAGTGGCGGTGGGTTTAGAAGGAATTGGGAATCTGAAGATGATTGACGATGGTGCAATTTTTGATTGACTGCGAACTGCAGAATCTCTCTTTACAGACTTTAGCCAGAGGGATTGTCGTTTCAGGGTTGAGGATTTTTCCTTTTTTGCCATCCCCTCCGTTTGTGGGCTTTAACGCTCTCGCTCCGTAGTGCATGAAATTGTTCTAATTCTTTATGATTGTGATAAGACAGTTGAGAGGTAATAGCACAAACAGTTGAGGTAATTAGGGCCTCAAAAGTACCGTACGGCCAATGGCTGATGCGAACAAAGCGGTAGGATAGGGAAGCATAACCTTTTTGTACCTTGAAGTTTTCGCCTTTTTCGCTTGGATAAAAATTTGGTTTCGCTTTATTCCTTACACTATGTGATAAGGACAAAATAAGATTATCTCACATCGATTGCAAAAAATATTAGTGATAAATTTATAAATGTGAGAAATCTCACCGTTTAAGCTAATTTTTGAGGCGAGAGAAATCTAAAATAATTCAGCAGTAATATCAGAGTATTTGTTACGGGTTGAGAAAATTCTTGGTTGTTGAATAGCTCATGCGATGCTTGGTGAGCCGAGAACACTAGGTTGGCCTTCCTTATATAATTGTTCCCAAGAACAATAATAACATCTTTGTATTTAACATACCACACCTAGTTAAACTTAATCTCTCGAGCGAGATACACAAATAACTTTTGTACAACAACTAGTTTTCGACTTGTGATGGTCTCATTAGGAGAGTGGGATCAACTTCTAATCAGTTTGTGCACGTGATGCTAGCTCCACCTTCAAAGCTCGTATGAGTTATAACTGTTTTATTCTAGAACTCCTAGCACAAACTCTCTAATGGCACTGCTACAAACTAGTTTTATTTATCCATTCCGCATCACTCACTCTTTACCCTGATGCCACTACCTCCACCCACAACGTTATGAGCGTACGAGAGAATTTAGTCTGCGATATTTTTCCCCACTCAATTTCGCAATGCCCTCATTGCGGACTGTTGTGTTGCTTCGTTGGGTCACATTGATACAATCAATGGCACTCTCTAGGGACTTACATGATTACCAATGCTCACCCAATAGAACATGCCACTATACTCCATTGATAGCTTTCCCCAATCAAAGTTGTTCATGCATCTCCAGTCACTTATGTTCTCCTTGACAAATGTGGCATCTTGAGCACTCTTCGCCCGCATCCACAGGCTTTCTCTGCATCCTCATACTGGAGGGATCCTTATATGATACTATTTGTTATTGGGACATAGCATAAGGTTGGTACTTTTACCTGAGAAGATTACCAAAAAGGAGCTAAAGTCTGAGTCTGTCAACAGATCCAGTTGAACTCACATTCCCTCAAAAGCTAAAGCGGATGAGTTATGAGTATGATATATTAATTGTTTCACACCACACCAATTCTCTTATATGAGATTTCTTACACAACTCGCAAATGTATCTCAAACAATGCGATAATTTGCATGGTGTTCACTTGAGTGTTGTAATTTTTTTTTTTATTTCTTGAATGCCATAACTTTAAAAAAGACGTTTATTTAATTGTCATAACTTTTTATTAGTCATTTGAATACCATAACTTTTTAATAGTATTAATCCAAGTGTTAGAAATGTGATATGGCATGATAGCTGGGGCGAACGTTTTTTAAAATTTATAACACCCAAGTGACCAATTGAAAAGTTATATGGCACTTCGGCGATTAAAAAGAAAAAGTTATGCCATTCAAGTGATCCAAGTACATAAATTATCACAAGGAGCACTATACAGAAATTATGACACTTTTGATATCTTTTTTCCTTGTACTTGCATAATTCACATCGAATTTTTTTTCCGTATTCTTATTATGGGCGTATATTTTGGAATTTTGTTTACTTTGTCAAAACTTTCCCATATAATTATTATGCCCATTGGGCAGTTCTAAATGCGTCAGTGACCATCTTTCTCTTCCCATCCCACGCTTAGAAGTGACATTAGAAGTGCAGCAATATGGTGAGGTGGACTTCATATCAATTGCATTGCCCTGTTGTTTTGCTGCACTTAACTGATAGATATTGGTCCATTTTTCTTTAGTCCGTGATGGGATTTCAATCATGGCTTTCGTTTTCCCTCATTAGATTGAACCATTATCTTTATTCGATAAGGGGTAAGAGCGAAGACAAATAGTAATTTGCGGGGCGAAAAGGATCTACTTAAGGAGAAAAAACTATATTTGTTTAGTCTGTTCATTGAATGAAACCGTGCTCATGTAATAGTTCCAATTTTATCTTCTGATAGATAATAGTGACGGATTTGACCTCTAGTCCCGATCGGTAGTTGTTTATACCCGGCGGCTTTTTTGGAGAAACATGTCCCTTGGCTAGGCATTTCAAGTCGTGTATTCCCCAATGGCACGCATGAGTGGTTTGACCGCATGTCAAGATCATCCCATGACATTTCGCTATTTGTTATGGTATGATCACTGCCTGTCGACTTACGCCGGACAGCTTGGATAACTCTCGCATATAACTAGAGGGTCAAACAAATCACTTGGCTTTCTAGCCCAATTTTCCATAGTAACATGTAGTCATATTTCTCTTGCTAACTTAAGTATCGGAGAGTCAATCCTGGTCAAATTCGCATCACCCTAACCCTAACCGGTGATGTTGGTGGTTGGTCTATTTCGAGGTAAAAGCTCCATCAAATTTTTCAAAGCCAGATCAGATCAATAGTTTGGCGCTGTCCGAGGAAACGTTAAGAATAGTTGTGCCGTTCTTCCTGGAATATCCTAGTCTTTCTTTGGAAACTTTCTATTGCTCTAATCATTTGAGATGGATGATCAATCCAATATTTCGGGATAAACACACCGCAAGTGTCACAACTTTTGTATGGTGATAACTTGAGTGCCATAACTTTTTTTTCGCTCGCTTAAGTGTCAAATCAGAGAAAAATCTATCACTTGATGCCACTTCTAGCAAATCGTCATAAGTGGCTTCTTTTTATTATTTTTTATTGATTTTTTCGTCGCAAGTGAATTTTTTTATCATTATTTTATATTATTTTTCATTTTTCGATTTTTTTTTGTTTTCTAGTTTTTTGACATTGGCCGACGCGAGTCACTGGCGACCCTTGTCGGCCATGGCTGTGAAGGACATTGTCTAGACTAGGCGAGGGCCATCATGCCCTTGCTTGCTATTACTGGGCTACAACAGCATGGGCGAGGGCTATCGCAGTCGCGTCGACCACTGGCGAAGGCGTGATGGCCATTGCCTGGTTGCCCTCACCTCGCTGACCATGGCCAAGGGCGCGATGGCCCTCGCCCACAATTGTCGCAGCCTCGCTGATTGAGGGTGAGGCAGCCCTCACCCCTCGAGGATGGATTCATGGCCGGTGAGGGTCGCTGTTGACCCTCGCTAGCCAAAGTTAAAATCTAGAAAAAGAAATAGGGAAAAATAAAAAAAAATTCAAAATAAATAAAAATAAGTAAAGATATTTTGAAAAATAGTACAAAATTCAAAAAAAAATCAAGTTGGCAATGCCACGTTAGATTTTTTGGCATCCATTGAGATTTCCGGCAAGCCAAATCACCGATGGTACTCAAGTGATCAATTTTTAAAAGTTGCGATACTCAAGTAAGCAAAAAAAAATTGTGGCACTCAAGTGAATGACATACACAAGTTATGCCACTTGCAATGTATTTATCCCTAATATTCGTAGCTCTTAGCAAAACATGTATACTGATCTAACATCCACGAGCAAGCACCCCAACCATACATAACATTTTCCACCTCCATACTCTGGGAACCCTTATGCACCACCACAACCAGGGCCGTATGGTTACCCTCCCCATGCCTTTTCCTTGCGTGTTAGGAACACGAATCTTTGAAGAGAAGAAAAGAAAGTCAAGCCAATTTTTACGTGAAACAACCTTTCTAAATTAGAAAGGGCAGAAAATCACGATGCCACACTAGGCAATCTCTTCGCTATGAGTATGAGTATCAGCATTACAAGCTTCACCATCACAAAAACAAAAGATATTGCCCCATTATATAGGAGGAGTATAGGGCATATGTAATTGTGATGGAAATTACAAGTATGCTATGTAAAAACTCTGCGCTTAATATTTCTTTTCTTTTTTCTATCAAACTCCACAAATCCAGGAATCTCCTACTTAGAGGCTGACCTTCAAAACAACAATAATCTTTCATAGTCTTCACTCATATTTGCAACCAAAACTATCCTAGTGCGATGGCCCCCTTGGCACTAACTATAGAGGCCAATTGAGGCGATGCAGAACCTCAGTTTTTGAATGGTGAGAACTTTTATTAATATATCTGCTGGATTCTTTGTATCGAGTATCTTCTTCAATGACAATATCCCATCATCTATCAACTAATGAATATGATGATACTTCAACTCAATGTACTTTGTCCTTAAACGAAATTTTGGATTCTTTACAAAACAAATAGTACTCTGATTGTCACTGAAAGAACATTGCTATCCTACTCCTTACCTATCTCCTTCAGAAAATTTTTAACCAAATCATCTCCTTACCAGCTTCAGATATAGCAACATACTCTACTTTAGTGGTTCAGAAAGACACACACATTTGAAGTCTAGACATCTAATAGATTGCAATGCTACCTAAAGCAAAGACATAACTCGAGGTACTCTTTCTATTATCTAAGTCACCACTAAGATTTGCATCAAACGAAACCTTGTAAAGTTACACCCTTTTTCATGAAACATAATGACATACTTGTAGTGCTTCTCAGGTATCTTAACAACCACTTTGCAGCTTCCCAATGCTTTATTTTTGGATTAGCCATGCATCTACTCACAACTCCTATTAAATAAGCTATGTTTGATCTGATACACCCATAGCATACATTAAAGTACCAACAACTGATGCATATAGCACCTTAGCGATATATTCTCGCTCATCATTTGTCTTTGGTGACTACTTCTTCGAGAGTTTGAAGTAACTTTCTAAAGGAGTACTTCTAGGCTTTGCATTCTGAATTTTGAATTTGTCTAGCACCTTCTTGATGTACTTTTATTAAGAGAACTTTAGAATTCCTTTGGATCTATCCCGCGTGATCCTCATCCAAGAATTTAATTCGCCATGTCAAAGTCCTTCCTCTCAAACTCTTTTGACAATTGCCGCTTCATTATATTGATCTCCCTCATGCTATATCCTGCAATGAGCATATCATCCCTAGAAAAAGGCAAAATAATATAGTAGTCGTCAAATTTTTTGAAGTACTAGCAATGATCTATCTCATTTTTGGTGAACCTGTTGCCACACATAAATGTGTCAAATTTCTTATACTAATGTCTAGGAGCTTGTTTCAAGTCATACAGACTTTTTATTCAGCTTGTAGACATAGTTCTGTTTTCCCAAAACATGAAAACCTTCTGGTTCTACCGTGTAGAAATTGTCTTCTAAGTTACCATGGAGGAATGTAGTCTTTACATATAACTGCTCTAGAAGTAAATTATCAGCAAGAATAATACTCAACACTAGAGAAGATCTCCATGTAGTCAATTCCTTCTTTTTGCTGAAAACTTCTACTACTAACTTTGCTTTGCACCTCTTGTTTCCATAAGGTTCTTCTGACCTAATACACCCACTTGTTTTGCAATGCTTTCTTCCCATTTGATAATTGAGTTAATACCCAAGTTCTATTGTTCTCGAGTAAATCCAACTCATCTCGTATTACTAACTCCCGCTTAACAAAATCTTTAACCTACATTGCTTTCGAAAATTTTTTTGGTTCACCAATGTCAGTTAAAAGAAAATAGTTTAATAATGGAAAATATCTTTGCATTGGTTTAGCTATTCTACTAGATCTTCTCATAGTGGGCTGAGGAGTATATGATTTTTATTCTAATTTTTTCATTAGAGTTTACAGCAACGATTTCAAGATTTCTAACCATAACACTCTTAGAAACCCCCTCCAATTCAATCTCTCTAGTCTCCACCGTTTGCTTCTTCACAGTAGATTTTACCACATCTTTGTCCTTGCACAACAAGTTTTCAATATATGTAACATTAGCAGTTCTTATTATTTTTCTATTTTCCTTATCCCAAAAAAGATGGCCAAAATAATCAAAACCATATCCAATGATTTTTTTAAGCTTTTGCATCAAGCTTATTTCTTTTTTCAGAATCTATGTGGACATATGAAACACAACAAAAAACTTTCAAATGCGAGAGATTCACCTTTTTTCCACTCCATTTTCTTTCTGTTAGCTTGAAATCAAGTGGAACTGAAGGTCCTTTGTTAATTAGATATTCGGTTGTGTTAATTGCATCCGCCCAAAACATCTTGGGTAATCATGCGTGCATCCTCATAATTCTTGCAAGCTCATTCGAAGCTCCATTCATCCTCTCAACAACTTCACTTTGCTATGATTTATCGGGAGCAGTTTTTTTCATTTTGATTTCGTTATCTGCACAAAATTGCTTGAACTCCTTACTATCATACTCACCACCATTATCGAAAATTAAACATTTAATCTTCAAGCTAGTATCATCTCTACTTCAACTTTCCATCTCTTAAAAGTAGCAAACGTGTCGGGTTTATTTTTCAAAAAATAAACACATACCTTCCTGGTGGAGTCATCAATAAACCTAACACAATCGTGTAAACCTCCAAAGGAATGTACAGGAGCTAGCCCCTACATATTTATATGCACCAATTCTAATTTTCCTTTCTTCAATTCTCTCCCAATTTTCGAAAAATTAACACATGTTTACTTGCCCGGAGTGCTGTCACATAGACCAATATCTAGGGACTTCAAATTAGGTAGTTTTCCCTTAGATGCTAACAACTTCATCCCCTCTTTGCTCATGTGTCCAAGTCTGTTGTGCCATAATTTAGAATCCACTTTCGACTCAGCAATGCTGCAGTTTCTCTACTACTTTCAATCATATATAGCGTTCCTGACTTTGTTCCTCGTGTTATAACCAAATCCCCAAAAATAGTTATGTATCATGTGCTGTCTAATTGACTTGTAGAGATTAGATTTCTCTTAAGTCAAGGAACATATATAACATCATGTACTTTCCATTGATATTCATTAATAGTTTTGATATGAACATCACCATTTCCCATAATATTCAAAGATTCATCATCAGCAAGATAAAACTTTTCAAATTTTCCAACGACAAAATTATGCATTAATTCTTTGCATGAAGTAGAGTGAAATGACACATCTAATTATAAAATCCAAGACTCAATTGGACTGTCAATGCTCAAAATTAAAGCATCAATATCAAGCGTCGTTTCCAGAGCTACATTAATTGATTTCTCTTCCTCTTGATTTTGATCTTGATACTAAAATTTGCTCTTTGGAGCTTTACAATCTCATCTCAGATGACCATTCTTTTCGCAATTTCAGTAAATTATTTCATCGCGAGGTCTCAATTTGCTTCTCTCGTTAGACTTCAATCTATCATGGTTATGGTTTTACCATTATTGATTGCTTCTTCCTCTGCCTTTGGTATTCAAGGTAGCACCCAAAGATTCACCCTACTCTCTTCTACGAATATCACCACTAGGAATCAAATCTCGGATTGCTTGAAACTCCAACTTTTTATTACCAAACAAACTTGATTTTCACCAAACTCAAGTGAGTAATGATCACGTAGAATTTGTTGATGTGGTCTATCATAGATGCACTTTCGTCCATCTTCAGATTGAAAAGACGACACATCAAATATACCTTATTCAATGCAGAAGGCTTCTCATACATGTTGGATAAAGCTCCCTTCAAATCCACTATTGTTATCTCATTAGCAATGTTGAAAGCAACGTTTTGCGCCAATGTGAGATGAATCACATCCAAAGCTTGTCTATCTAACAATTCCCGTTTTGCTTGCTTCGTCAATTCTGGCTTCTCTCTCAATAGAGGTTGATGCAAGTTCTTTAGATACAGCAGATCCTCAGTCAACATCGAATTGATCGATCTTCACCTTTCCTTCGTCCATATTCGTCACTCCCACTATTTCGCCAAACCAAGCTCTAATACTAGTTGTTAAGAAGCAAATCTTTGAAGAGAATAAAAGAGAAAAGGAAGACTAGCGGATTTTTACATAGGAAAACCCTTCTAAATCAGAAATGAAAAAAAAAAATCACAATGTCATACAAGGCAATCTCATTACTCTGAGTATGAGTATGAGTACTATAAGCTTCAGCATTACAAATACAAAAGATATTACCTCAATATATAAGAGGAGTCTATGGCATACATAGTTATGATGAAAATTACAAGTATGACATGTAAAAGGTCTGCACTTAATATATTGCAAGTATGTCACGTAAACACTTTGTGCCTAATATTACTTTTCTTTTTTCTATCAGACTCCACAAATGGATCATGCCCTTCTTAAGGTTATGAGCCTTACTTTCTACCAAACTATGCTGCCATGTCCAAGAACAATTATATTAACTAAGACGGATTTAATTTTTTAAAGAGTATTGGGAATGTGTCGTAGAAGTCTAATACTTTTACCTAGGGTGATCTTCGAGAGAGTCCAAATTCAAGCTCTTCAATATATTTTTCACTCAAAAACTTAATTTATTGAGTTATTAATCAACAAAGATATATTAGCTGCCCTAAATTACATAATTCTCTAATGTGGGATTTTATCTAACACAACTCATATATGCATATCAACAATCTATCTCACACATGTGATGTGACATCCTAAGCTTCGATCCCTTTTTTCAAAATTTAAATACATAATGGTTTCTTCATAAAGGCGCTATAAATGGATATCACTCGGAGCTGGCCACTCTAAGATAACTAATTAAAAGGGAAAGATTAGCTAGGAATATAAGCACGTGGACCAAATGGTCATACGCGTGACTCCTAAAAGCCACTCGTTAGTTTGAGAATTTATTTAAAACTGTCGTTTTATGAATGATGCCACGAATTGAGTTTCGGAATTGAACAATCGACTTTCAAGAGTGTTACGGAGGTTGAAATGGGATGTCGCCTTGAAAGGCGCGAATTGACAGCTTGGTATTGGAATGCCTAGAGAAAAGGAAAAAATTGAAAATTTCCATCTCGCTCCCGCCTTATGCTAGAATCCATGGCTAGAAAGTATTAGTAATTTTAGCGAGACTAGAAAATTAATTTAGTGGTATTCTGAGTTATTTTCTGATCGCGGTTGAGCCAAATCAGCACCGATTGAGCCCTTACCAGTCTTGAAATTTCATGAATTTTGAGAAATGTCTCGTCGGTCATCTTTTTGACCAATTTGACTAGTTTGATCGAAATTATTGATGCCCAAACCCTTATCAGTCCGAAAATTCGCTGATAGCTCAAAAATCAATTGATTCATTCAGCTTTATGTCATTTTTGATGAATAGTGACTCAAATAATTGAGCCCAAAGCCATAAATCTGCTCTCTCTCTCTCTCTCTCTCTCTCTCTCTCTCTCTCTCTCTCTCTCTCTCTCTCTCTCTCTCATTTGACTAGTCAAACCACTTTCTCTCTTCCCTAAGCTCACGTTCTCTCATTTTCGGATCTCTCTCTCTTTGCTCTAGATTTCTGCCGTCAACTTCAACTGGCCACTAACAGAAATTCGACCGTTGGATTTTCTTGATTTTTGAATATGTCATAGTCCTATTCGAGCTGAGTTCACAGAACTTTGAATCACTTTGATCCGAAATCATTTAACATTTCAAATCTGCTTCACCATTTCAGTCGACGAATCAGTTTTCTGTTGCCCGAATTTGACATATAGCCCACGTTGATATATGTTAACTCTAATGACCCATAGAGCTCATTTTCATGTAATAATATTGATTTTCAGCTTGATACCCACCTCGTTCAGCCCTTGATTAGCCCCGATTTGGACTAAATCCATCGGAATCCATCGTGCTTTTTCAATCGCTGCCATGCGCCGCCGCTTTCACTGCTTTCTCAGCTCCATGTTAGCTCAATTAGATAAGTTAAATCTCTATTTCTCAATTAGAATATTTTATATGCCATGGACTAGCTTTAGGATCTGATTCGAGATAAATCAGTTTAGAAAAAATTATCAGAATTGGTGTATTTGAGCAAATCGATTATGTGGCGAGGCTGTGGTATATTATTTGAGCTTGGTATGTTGCTGTCTTGGCTAAATATATGCTATTAGTAATAATTGATGTTGGTCTCGCGAGGTTCGGGTATCGAAAAAATCAATTTTTGGGAGATTTAAAGAAAAAATTGGCCAAATAGTATTTTTGAAATCACTGTTCACGAATCTCTGAACATTGTTTACATGCTGCACGATTTAATTTTAATTTAAAAATGACAAATTTTATGGGTCCCGTGCAGATCGAATACCGAAAAATATATTTTTGAGCATTTTATGCAAAAATGGGCTCAAGCAATATTCAAAATAATATTTGAGGATTATCCACGTATACTTGAAATTAATTATTTGGTTATTTTGGGTCCCATATGAGAAATTGGGCATTTTTAATAAAATGGAGCACATGAAAGAGATTGATTGGTTAGGTCATTGTGTCAGCCATATGAATTGAAATATTTGGGCACGTGTTTTGAGTTGTGGCCTAACGTACTTAGCCAAGATTTTTACCCAATTGAAATTGGCATTATTTCATATGTCTAATTGAGTATTTGGAATTGTATTTGAAAGATGGCCTAACGTACTTGACCAATGATTTCTGTCCAAATGAATTTAAAGGATTTTATTGCCTGAAAGGCGAGTACAACAAATTGGGTTCGCAAAATGAGTTGATTGGCTTGGTCATTTGGCTGGATATGTAGATTGAGTATTTGGACTCGTATTTGAAAAATGACCTAACGTACTTGGCCGATGATTTCAGTCCAAATGAATTTAAAGGATTTTATTGCCTGAAAGGTGAGTACGACAATTTGGGTTTACAAAATGAGTTGATTGACTTGGCCATTTGGCCAGATATGTAGATTGAGTATTTAGACTCGTATTTGAAAGATGGCCTAATGTACTTGGCCAATGATTTCTGTCCAAATGAATTTAAATGATTTTATCAACCCGAAGGGCTTGAGCGATGAATTTCGTGTGTGAAAGTGTGTGAATTGCCTATCATTATGAATTGGTATAATATGTAGTCATAGAGGATGGCCCTGAGGTGCCTATATGACACGGGAAATTGGAAAGATAAGTGTACCGACCTGAGGTGCTTATATGACATGGGTTAAGGCACAGTGCTCCTTGATACGTTTGATGCTGGGTAGTGTAACGTCCACAAATTGCTGCAAGAAGACAAAAATCTTTTGATCTTTTAACCTGTGGGCCCTACATCATTTAATTCCCAATTAACTTTTCCTCTCTCTTCCCTCTTTCCCTCTCTTTTTCTCCTGCAGCACGCCACTTCTGCACCCCCATCCCATCTCAACCTGTCTTTTTCTTTTCTCTTCTTTGACTTCTTTTCCTCTCTCTCTCTCTCTCCTCTCTTTTCCTTCATATTTTGGCCGAGGACCACGACCAGTGCATCTTCTTCTTCTTCTTCTTTCTCCCCCGATTTTGGCCGACGCATCTTCCTCCTCCTCCGCCGCTGCTGCTCCTCCATCCGCCACCAACCGAGCCGTCTAGCCTTGCCACCGACGCCTCCAGCTCACTCCGCTGCCGTCCGATCGTAGCCCCGCCGAGAGTTGTTGCCAGACCACCTCGGCGCCGACCCGAGCTTGCCCCTCCATCGTCAATGTCCTTCCTCAGTCGTCACTAACCATCACAGCTCCCCCGTCGATCAGTACCTCGTCGCCGTCACTACACCACCCTCTTCCTCCGTCCAGCTCGCGTCGCGCGCCACAGCCGCGACTCCAGTCTCGACGCGCGCCTGCCCAAGCCGCGCCGTTGCTCCTCTTCGCCGTCCAACCGCCGTGAACCCACCGCTGCCATTCGAGCTTCGCCCACCGTCGTTCGCCGGCCATCGTTGCCCACCGTCACTTGTCGTCGTCCGAAGATTTTGGGTGGGTTAACCCCTAATCTCCGATTAGGTCTTTAATTACACTTAGGTTAGTTTAGATTAAATTAGTATTATTTTAATTAGTTAATCGTGATCAGTTTAAATTAGTAATTTCGATTAGGTTAAATGACCGCGATTAAGGTAATTAGACTAAATTGACTTGTCTATATTGTGATGGATTTATTTAATTGAGGCGGGCCAAGATTATTTTAAAATTTAAGTAATTAATTTATTTAATTATTTTGGTTTGGTAAATAATAATAATTTTTATTATTGAGTTTATTATTTATTAATTAATTAATTTGGACGAAATTAATTAATTAATATTTGGCTGATTAATTATGATGCTTTAATTAACCGTGACTTATTATTAAATTAATAATTATTTACGATGATAGACGTATAAAAGTTTAATTAATTATCTCTAGACTGATTGAAAATTTAAATAATTATTTTTGGGTTGATAAACAATAATAATTATTATTCTTGGGTGAATTATTATTATTATTATTATTAACTAATTAATTTGGACGAATTAATTAATTAATATTTGATTAATTAATTATAATGTTTTAATTAATCGTGATCCAAATTATTAATTATTATTAAATTGATAGTTATTTACGACGAATTTGTTGATTAATTTTATTAAATTATCAATGGATGAATATTTGTTGATTTTCTAATTCGCGATTAATTATTTATTTATCTGCTTGTTATTGTTGATTTATTCTTGGTGATTTAATGGATAGTTATATATGTGACCGTATGCAAAGTCAAAATATCTTATTGAGCATGAAAAAGAAAATGGTCTTGAGCCAAATTTTGAGCACGACCGTGTGTGCATTTTAATTAAATGCAAAGATAATAACTGGATTGGTTGTCTGGCGTGCTTGTATGGTCACATATTGGATATCGTCACTCGGGGGTGTCCCGTGGACGACGCTTGATAAGTTCGTGCCGTGTCGATCGGAATCACACGACTTATTGGAAGCACGATAGTCTGTGCCGTCAGGCTAATCGGATGCCGGTCGCAGCTTGTGACGGACCAAAGTCCTTATAGGAATGCCTGATATATTTGTGCCGTGTCGATCGGAATAACACGGATTATTGGTTGCCGTCGCCGACGGAGCGGGACGAAGCCCGGTTATTTCGAAAGAGCACCAACTGCCTAGTGTGCCAGGGCCAAGAGCCCATTAATAATTGAAACTCGCATGCATAATGCCTGAGAGTTGTGTGTGTGGTTCTGGTAATTGCTTTGATTTGGGATGCGATATAATTGTCAAGTAAATTATTGTACTGTGTGAACCAAGACAAGATAGATTGCATGTGAGTGACAGTTAGATTGCTTTTGTGTTGACATGCCTATTTAGGTCGCCTGAGTGAATCAATGCCCTAATTGGACTTAGGCGTTGACTCACAGAGATATTTATATCTCACCCGTCGTTGATAAATATTTTTCAGGTCCGTAATCTTGGAGATATGCTGATGTGGAGGACCCCTCTTTTGGAGTAGATATGAAGTTAACCCTGTCCTGACCTATTGTCTTTTTGCTGGTCTTAGGAAGCCACCCCGAAGTATGGGGTTATATAAACTGTAGCTTCGATAGGGTTAACTATTATCTACTAATGAAAATGGTAGTCTTTTGCTGAGCTGGCTGTTGATTGATTTGTTGTTCTACTTTTCTATCCCTATTGTTTTCTTGATTGTTTGGGAGTTTCGCGTTCCGCATGCGTATAACTATAAGATAAAAATAAATGAGTCGATGACGTGCCTGGGACGTCACCCCTTTTATGACCCGAGGATGTCACAGGTAGCTGGAGCGATAAGGTGCCAACCTGATCCTATATGCAGATTGGGGCATAGACCTAATACGAATGATATGCGGGTCGGACTCGATGTGCCTATATGACGTTGGTCAAATTGGCTACTAATTTGAGGCTCAAGATTGAGCGTGCATGCATATATATTTGCATTGATTATCCTGGATTAGACTCATTTGTTTTATAACTTGGCCATTTGTGGCGAATCATTGATTGGCCGTTTTATGTGATATTCTGATTTTATGATCTTGGATTAAACTTGAGCTATCTTTTTTTTAATAAATGGCCATTTATGGCAAGTTTTCTGTTGGGCGTTGCCCTTGATTTTGACCCTACGATTTAAAATTTGACTCTATGATTTGAGTACCTGGATGAGGTATGGAGTTGGGTTTGAGGATATTTGGTATTCCGAGAAGGGATCTCGAGGTTAGTTTGCTGAGATTTGTTCTCATAGGTGATTGCCCTTATTTTTCAGATCCCCACCCCCAGCAGTGGATGTAATATGAGTAAGACTAGGGATCTCGAAGCAAATTGGTCCAGAGACTTAGTCTTTCCCTAGACCAGATGGTGAGACGAATAATGATGAGTGAAGTAGAGGTAGAAGTTCCTTGGTAGAAATTTGTATAGTTTGCTCACCATTGGAATTGAGAAACTTGCCAACCTAAGTCCTTTTGTTGTAAAGGTTGAGTAATGGGTTGTAACGAGGTGACAAAAACTTTGAACTTTGTATATAACGTTATCTTGAAAGTTGTATGAAAATGGCATGTAATATAAAGTGTGGTTTGGTAAATTGATTGGTTTGTCTCTCTCTTTCTACCCTTTTTCTGTGTATGAGATTGAAGAGGCTTGTTTCCATTATCTAAGGAACTCTGAAGTCGTTTAGTTACGATGAGTTTCTTGGGCCGTCGTGATTGTCAACCATTCGACCGTACAGGTATGACAGGGATGTCGCGTGACTCGTGGGTTCGGGGCGTGACATGTGAGCTGTGAGCTCAACATAAGTCCTGCTCACCCTAATCTAGGTATCCTTCTTCATCAGTATATTGTAAATTCAATCTCTTATGCTCATTCGTCCCTCCCTAGTCTCTTTGTCTAGGTTGAACCATTCCAAAATTATCCCTAGTGTAATATCTAATTGACAAATGTAGATGTTCATTATGGTGAAGTGGTGATAATTCATGTATCATTGGTCTCTGATGAGGATCTTGACAAAAGGAAAACAAGTCTAATAAAACGAGTTGTTCATTTGAGCTTGGAACTACCATAATCAGGTGACCATATAAGTAAAGCCTTTGTATATTGATATGATTAGGAGAACAATTGGATAATAGATAGAAAGTCGTTTGAGAAGAAATATCGCGAACAGCACCAACGAACCGCTGGTAGTAGCACGTGTTATTATCGTGCTATTATCAAGTGATAATGAGCTTATCTTGCAGATATCATACTCTAGAAGGCACTGAAGGTGTTGATCAAGTAATAGTACTAGTAGACTATGTTTTAGGAAACTATGCTTTGGCCAATAGTACACACTGTGTGGGTGGCCTAAACCTAGGCAACTACTCCAATCAATTTCCAATTGCTCTTAACCCCTTAGAAGCATCTCCAATAGTTGGGCTAGAGCATGGACGTAGAATTAAAGTAGCTGCAAGGGGTTAGCGAAAAATTGAGAAAACTTGCATTGTTCTTATCATGTCTTTTTGCCTCGAACAAATTGTGCTACTGTATGTTTAATATCCTCTCTTTTTGTAGAATTCTTGTTACTTTGCAATGTAAGGACCTTGGGGGTTATCACTGTGTAATATTATCCACTTTGGGTTGGAGTTCTCATGGCTTTAAAATGCGTTACGCAGAGTAAAGGATCGCACACCTTATCAACAAGCCCAGGATTCCCCTTCAAGTGATATGAGATAGAAGACATGCATTTAGCCTCGCCCCCATATTGCCAAGGTATTGCATTAGCCCGTCCCTTCGTACTTACTGAGTCTAGTTCATCACATTCTCCTCTCCTTCGAGCATGGCGCCCTTGATGTAGCCCCATACGTGATTGAGAGTCAGTTATGATACCATATGTAAGAGCTACCAATGTGTAGTACTGTCCACTTTGGGCCGGAGCTCTCGCGGCTTTAAAATGCGTTACACAGAATAGAAAACCTCGTCTTATCAACTATCCTAGGACTCTCCCCTAGGTAATGTAGGACAAAAGACGTGCTTAGGCTCGCCCACATATTGCCAAGGTGTTGCCCTAGCTTGTCCCTTCGTACTTACTGGGTCTAGGTCGTCACATGTAATCTGTGATAAGAGAAGTGTACAAATTTCATAGCAATACTTGCATTTCGATTGTGTGATTTATCGTGTGAAAGGGCAGCACTAGCTTTATATGACATTCTTTGAAGATTACCAGTGGATTCCAGCTACTGGTTGAAACTTGTAATATGGGACGTAGGCTTGGAAATAAATTTTGAATCACTACGAATTCTCATGTGTTATTTCCTCTCAATTCATTATTATCTATAACCGTTTGATAGAAGCACCCGCACGTGGTGCTTTCAATCTGTTTTTATAACTGTCAAAGTATATTTTTCTATCTTCCATGAAAAATTATTTACATTTTTAAACAAACTGTTCACCCCTCTTTAGGTTGTATGGTTAGACCTAACAAATACGTGCTTTTGGTTTAATTAAGTTGCCATTGAAGTCCCCAATCTTTCCCATAATTGTTGGTCTCCTTGCCGCTATTGCGGGGCTCCAACAAGCCCGATCAATTTTAGATGAATTTTATGCTAAAAAAATAATAATAATAAGTACCTTAATGACGAATTGACATTGGCGTAAAATGGGAGTTCATCGGGAGCCAAGCTTAGTGCTAATGCCTACAATAACTCTTCCCTCAATAGATAGACATAACAATAGGGAAAGGCAAGCAAAACTCCACTAAATAGAGCCGAGACAGTGAGTCCACCGACCGAGCCACTCGTGCAAATCCTTATGGTGATAGAGGACCGGGGAATCGTTCACTGGTCGAGTCTTAGGGTGGTAACATTTCTGTCTCGGAAAAAATTTCTGTTCGGAAATAATTTTTTAAAGTTGTATTACATGGATGAGTTTTTTTAGTAGAATAATATGTTTGGTAACTACACAAAAAATTCTATTATCTGAATATAAAAAGAACAGACATGCGTTTGGAGCAGTCCTAAAAACTTCTATTCCCAATTTTTTATTTAATTGTAAAAATGTAAGTAGAGATTTAACAATTGGATAAAACTGAAATTTTTATAAGAACTTGACTTATCAAGATATTCTAAGATTGCCTTAGAAAATCCAACTTAATAGTTACTATGGGTGTCAAAAGTACCCCGTGCTAAAATGATTTCAGGTAGTTTATTGGGCTAGTTCGGGTCCCTTTTTTTTTCACTTCTTCTTCCCTTCTACTTCTATTCTCAAGAATTCTAAAAAGGCACTATAATTAATGGAAAGATGATATTTAAATATTCAATCTAAAAATTTATAATATATAACTCCACTTTCCTTGTTGACTCCCACCTCCTATAAATTAAAAAAAAAATAGGGCTTAATACAACTCAAGGGTAAACATAATTCTTAGTTCAAACATAATTCATATATGTAGATATAAACATTCTAATACACTTCCCCAAAAAAAAACATTCTAATGCAAATTCAAATGTACTTCCGTTGTAGTCAATCCTTTCATGTTGCATACGAAATTTTTTTATACTTCTTCTATAAAATGTATATAATAATGCCGAAAGAAAAACCTTAATGTAAAAATAAAAAACAAATCAAATCGATTACTTTAATTTTATCTTGAAATTATTTTGATGACAATACTAAGGAAGTCAAAAGTATAAAGGGTCTAGTGAAAAAAAAAAACACCACTACCAAAAATTGGCTTGACCCGACGACTTAGGTATATGTGGGTCGGATCGGGTCATGCTGATCTTATTTCTCTAAAATGAATTGTTGCTCTTTTTTTCTTTGAAAACAAAAACAAAAAAGTAGATACTTTTTACTTCTTATTTCTACTCTAAATCTATCCCTCGTCCAGTGATCTATCTCGAGGAATAGAAAAAATTAACTAACATACACAAACATATTTATGTTCTTTTTCTGTTCTGGCAAACAAAGAAACAGAAAAATAGAGAAATAGAATATTTACCAAATAGGCCTTTTGTGACGTCTCAGCCCGCCACATCTTAAGACTTACTAACCACATTCTCTTCTTTAATCTTTCATTATATAGATGGCGCATGTAGAAGACTAATTGAACTAATCAAATTCACCGTACAAAGCACAAGTGCATGAAATACACAGCAAGGGCAGGTATGCATATAAAAATGTATGGCCTTTCGAGGGTTCAACTAACCAAATAACATGCATAAGCAAGACAAAAGTACAACAACAACTAGATCATTTCATTTCACGTATATTTCCCCAAAATCCTCCTAGAGTGCTGCCTTGAACTTTTGTAAAGAGCCATTCACAAGCAAGATCACCGCAACTAATATCAATCGGTGCTTAACACTCACAATAACGAACCATAAACAGGTTAGTAACAGGGACTCGAAATCTACTTGCCTTGATTACTTGAGAAAACTAGAAACGACGATCAGATAATCTTGGGTTTGTCTTTCTTCTTAGTTTGGGAGTGCGGCTCACCTCGAGCAGCACTACGACACTCAAGCTGGTCTTGACAAAGGTGAGCAAGAGGCGTGGCTTAGGTTAGGACGGCCACGAGATAGAGAGGGGGGGGGAATATGATAGAGGATTTTGTTCTGACGAACGAATGACGAAACGAACTGATGTTAAGTACTATCTATAGGGGGAAGCAGCTGAAGATCAGTTAGCTTGGGTGAGTCGGCATCCGATAGATGCATGTGTGGCACGTGATTGCCACATGCCTCTGCCACGTGTTTCGTGGCACCGCCTCTGCGACATGTCTCCTCAAGCTACCACGTGTTGACACATGGCCCCTACGTGTTCACGTGCAGCCAAGTTTCCATTTCTTTTTCCAGTTGTCCCGATTTTGCATATATTTGATCTGATATGACCTAGATTAAATACATAGTGTCCTAGAAATATTATTGAGCCAATAATAACTTCTCTAAATTTATCCAATAACCTTAACTAATTCACCTTTAACTTTAGCATTGAAACTTCGAGTCATCACACCCTTAATTGTCCCCTGGGCCAATAGAAATAGTCGCGATAATGTTATTTTTCACTAAGAACATGGCCATCAATTAGAGCAAGATGTTTGTTTCGGAGAAAACTTCAAAATGGAGGAAAGTACTTTCTATAAAAGGCATTTTCAAAGGATAGGTTTTTCCCTTCTCAAATTAGTGAATTTGTTTTCCATGTGTTAAGCATGAATGTTGTATTTGACGTAAATAGTTTATCATTGGCTAATCATTTTCAGCAAATCAAACGCATGAATCTAGAAAACTAGTTCACGGAAAATTTTTTCATCCAAATGAACACACTCGTAGTCTTTATTGATTTTCTCTTCCTATCTCTTGAAGATCGTAGGATATTTTACATGGTATCAAAGGCACCAAGAGAGAAAAACCCAAATCAAAACCCTAACTTTTTCGTTCTTCTTGTCGTCGATCTCAATCAATGCTTCTACTGCAACATTAGCTTCTTTGTTTCCTCCCAAGGGTGGGCGACATCAGCATTTTCATCTTTCAAGGCGTCAAGCTTTATTCCAATATGTGATCATCATCAAGGGAGTCATGCCTCGCTGTTTTCAGTCAGCTCATGTTCGGTAACTTCCCAATTTTGTCAACACTCTGCAATGTCTTCCATCGATGTTATTTGTTGTGGGATTCTCTTCAAATGAGAGCGTCATTGACGAGTGAAGTCTTCGTGAAGTATTTAGGTAGTTGTGAACGCCAGAGTTAAGCATAGTTTCATCGAACAGCCAAAGTTGAGTGTCGTGAGGTGATGCGGTTCGGTTCGTTGCAATGTAAGTTGGCTTTGCACATGGTTCTATCAAGATTGTACAAGAAAGATATGTCAACTTTCTGATCATGTTTTTCTTCAGCACTTGTTAAATCCAGTTCAATGTATCAACATCCCTTGTTTAATGTAAGGGTCAGCTTACACAACGCTTGTCACAGGCTTTGGAAGAAAGCTACACTTGTCATATCCAAGTTGGATGCTCTAGTTTAAGAGGGATGTTAAAGTATATTTGTGGATATTGGAATTAACATCATTAAAGATATTATTAAATATTATGGATTTTTTTTTAATCTTTTGTCCCATTTTAAGATAGCTAATTTCTTAGGAAAAGAACACCAGAAATGACAAAAATTTTCTACGATACTTACTTTAGTGCATAAAGTTTCCGCTAGATTACTTCAGTGTCAAATCGTAGAAAAAATGATTACTTAAGTACTTCTGACAAGATATTCTAGTCAAAATTAATATGTGGCATTTATAAATAAAATTTTAATATTAAGTGGCATTTAAAAAACAATTAAGACCACATGGACTTCTAAAATTTTTTTAAAAAAATTAATTAGATTTAAAAATAAGCTAAAAATTAATTTTTTTAAATGAAAGTTTATTTAAAATAAATTTAAAAATAAGCTTAAAGTTTTAACAAGAAAAGCTAAAAAATTATAATAAAAAAGGTTGGAGAACCGCGTGGCCATGCAACTCCCGCTAGCCATGCCCCAGTTCTCCACTACTTTTTGTTTAAAATTACTTTTTTAAATATAATTTAAATAAAATTTGTATTAAAAATCGAGTTAGAACCAAAATGATGTCGTTTTGGTCACATCATTACCACGTAGGAGAGAGAAAGTAAAAAACATCAGCATTTTTCATTAGTCGAAATGGACGAAGTCAACGAAAGGACTTAATTGCATCAATTTGATAAGTTTTAGGACTTAATTTAAAAAATTTATAATTTTTAGGGCTCAATTTCACTTTCTGGACAAGTTTTACGATCTCTATCTCACATTTTTTTTAGCTTTTTAATTTATTAAGCTAATCAAGTTTGTATTTTTAATAATTTTTCAACTTTTTGTTTTTTTTTATTACTAACCGAATCTCTAGTGAGTCACGTCAGCTTCAGATACTAATAAAGAAATTGACATGTTGGATTTCCAGCTAAGCAAATGTGAGTTGACGCCTAAATTATCATTCTTTTAGAAAATTTGACGCTAAATTTATCTGGACGAAACTTTTGGTACTAAAGTGAGCCTTGTACACAACTTTTGTCACTCCTAGTGTTCTCCCCTAATTTCTTTGTTAGATTATTTTCTTTTTAATGTTTGGATATAAATGCCTTTCTCTGAAAGAAAAAAAAATTATAATGTCAAGTAAATTGAACATTGATATAATTGTTACTGAGTTTCTCTTCCTCTCCCTTAAAAATCTTAGAATATATTACAATTTTGAGCTCAACTAGGAATTATTATAAGTTCCATGAAGTCGAAAGAATAGTCGGAGCTCAAGCCGATTATAAGGCGAGTTTTAGTACTGGAGTTCACGGAAGTATACTAGTACTGACTTGATTCATAAATACCTAAGCTGCATGGTTGAAACTATTATAACATGGCTTATCGGTCGATTTTCCGTCAAAGGATCATTTATGCGTATAATAGGAGAATTTGCTTTTATTTGGTTGTTAGGGCTTTTTTATCGGATAGAAGAAGGTCGGATAGACAAAGAGTGAACTGAATAAAGATGGGAAATATTTCATCTTATACAATATTTGCTGAGTGTATGGATATCCAAGCTAGATTGAATGTCGATTGTTCAAAAAGATTAAACATCGAATTAATATGGCTCTTGCGACTAGCAAATCTTACCCCACTCTTCTCGCGGTCCTCCACCCCCTTCTCTCTGCCCATCCTGTATTGAATGTCGACCATTCAGATCTTTGAGGCCTCGTGGATGTCAAGTTGGCTGAGAATAACCATCGTGCAAATCTTTAGCAATGCTAGTCGCCGGCCTGCAATCTATAGCAACCACTAGTTCAATTGCCAACCCCCACTAGGGATGAGCAAACTGAACCGGACTGGCCCGAACCGATGGGGGTTGGTTCGGTTCTTAAGGAGGTGATTTGGTCCTCAGTGCCAATAAATGGGACCGATGATCGGATGATCTAGTCCCCGGTTCCGTGGTGGATAGGATCAGACTAGATCGTAGAGAGAGAAAAAAATTAAAATTTTTTTTTGAAGAACTAGTTTACCTAATTTCTCCATCTTCCGCTCAACATTCACTCCTTTTCTCTAGCTCGACATCACGTCTCACCTTTGCAACGCAACCTCCAATCGTGTTTGTCAATATGCAGTCTCCGATCGTGCTTTTTCTTAACTCAATCTGTGATTTATCTTAACTATATTATATGAACCCATTATTTTGTTCGCACTTGGATTCAATGAAGTAAAAGTGTAATCCACTTAAAAGCTTGATTCTTTTCAACTCGAGGAGAATGATGCAAGAGCATAATTCTTGTTCCAGTTGCTTTGTGTTTTTCTTCTTAATTTTGTCTTTTCTCATGATTTCAGAATTATAAGTACTCATGTGATAGTTGTACGATGGTCGTGTATGTTTTATTAGGTTGGATTATTGAGATTGAAAGTTATTAGTTTAAATCAAAGAGTAAGGTTTCTATAAGCTGATGTTAGTGGTCCCACTTGGACCGGACCGGACCGCTAGTCCCAAAAATTTGGAGACCGAGACTATTGATCCGATCTCTGGTTCTATATTGGGACCAGATCAACCCAGACCATGCACACCCCTACTCCCTACCATGGTGCCCAACTTTGAGGTCATGGCCCAATGGACAAATGTGTGGCCGATGAAGGTGCAACTATTCGTGCAGCGAAGGTTCGCGAGACAAAGTGGGACAATGGCTGTTGCTCCATACCTTGCCATGTAAGGAGATGACGGTTGGTGCGCCAGATCTGACCCTAGAGCTCCTCTGTGTCCAAAGTCAAGTTCAGGTCAGCCATGGAGGAGCTCTAGATCTGGCCATGCAGCTCCTCCGCGAACTTGTCACCATCATGAGCCTCATTGGTGGCAACAAGACAATTTTGGTGGGAGGTTGCGGATGGCGGCGGGGGCTGTGGGTGGTGGCTATGGGTGGGTAGAGGGGATAGAAAAGAGAGACGAGCATGATACATATTATATTCACCTTTATCTCTCGATCATATGCCATTATTTTGTCCGAGTTATATCCTTCCTATATCCGATCTTATTCTACCTTGAATAGCAATCAAATATAGGATAGGATAGGATAGGCGTAGCTTATGGTAATTCCAATTACTTGGGTTTCTGCCGACGGTCTCAAACAATACGTAATGGATCGATACTCTCATTACTTGGCACGCGTTAAGAAATCATGGAAACAATTGATTGTGCATGAGAAACTCCATGGAGAGGGGGAGTAAAAGCAAAACAAAAAGAATCGTGGATATGGTTCATCCCACGTGTCACCACTATAACTAAGTCACAAAGTAAGCTAGGATTTTCCATTATACTCAAACGCAAAAACTCATACCCACTCAAATCAACCGAGACGCTCTACTCGTCTACACAATCATTAGCAAGAGTGTATTAAACATTATCCTGGAGGGCCAACTTGTGGTGTAAATTACTGTTGAGAGATTTTCAAACCACTAATATTTTGGAACTTAGATGAGGAAAAGGCGCCGGGCACGGGCGATAGAGCTTTCCTATAGACTATTTTGTCTTGGTCACCAGGATTATGATGGGCTTCCATTTATATTTGTGAGTGCCCAAAAAAGTCACTTTCGCATATCAAATTGCAGTTGAAAGCGGCACTTAGAGGCGCATTGATCATGAAAGATGAAAAGGACAACCATCCACGATGAGCAATGATTTATTAGTATATCTTCCTCAGCCAAAACCCACCTTTTGATTCAAGTCTCCTCTCTCTATCTTTGAGTATTCTAACTCATCGGGAACCCTCTTGTTGTTCCACACACTTTCGGACCAATGCTGAGTATATGTGGGTGGCTTGGAAAATTAGTTTATCAAGTGACCTGATCAATTGTAGCAAGATATAATTATTAAGGTGTGATTCATACTTTCTATGAATAGAAAAGTATGAGGTTCCACTCTTTAGTGAGCAGGAGGAGTTGCAGGGGAATTGCCCCCAAAGCACTCGATAGGACTTTTACAATTTGAGTCCATATTTTTTTTATTGGTAATTTGGATTTGGGTCTATGAATAGTTATTACTTTATTTACTCTTTTTCTTTGCTTGTAATTGATTAATGTGACAAGAGATATGAGTTGTAAGTTATAGTAGAATCATCTGTCGAACATAATCCCAGTTTGAAGATGAATCAAGATGAAATATTAAATCTTGATTTCTCTTTCTCACTTTTATACTTTACTTCATTGTGATTATACATTGAATCCTAATAATAACTAGAGACTAAATCTATTTAAGCACCTAATCAATTTTAGCTTCTGTACACATTAGTCATGATTTTATTGGGACTTGAACTAACTGTATTCTTTCTCCGGAACAACTATGAATACAGATGGAAAAAGATAAGATTTTTTTAATAACCCTTGGACATTAGACAAACTTTTCTTTTTCAGTTTGACCTGTTAGTAAACGGATCAAATAATGGCTTTAAAAAGCCATTATTTGATCCTAGGGGTGTCAACAAGCGGCTCGGTTTAGGTTTCCACAGATACTCGAATGCATCAAAACATGTATGTTACATAGGTTTTGTGACTCGAAACGAGACCCAAACTGTTCGGTTCGGATAATTGATTTCCCCCCCCCCCCCCCCCTTCCTCTGCACATCCTTGTCACAACAATTTGTCCCAAAGTCGAACACATCGTTATGAACCGATCTTGAGATCGTGAAGCGGGCTTCTTAACATCAACGACGAGACAATCTTCACAGGCGACACTTCTATGGCACTTCCTAAAATTTCATGTTTGGGGTTCCTTTATATTTCAGGTCGGTTTGGGTTTCTGACGCAAGCCAAATTAAACCGTTGCTATTCCTGATTTTCCCTACTTATTACCCAAATCAAAGTGAGGAAATACCCAAAATTTTCTGTTCCGGTAGTGTAATTTGGACACCCCTACATATGGTATATCCTAACCACACGCAATACATGTAGGTCGGATAAAGGAATAGGAGAAAGATTGAAGGAAAGTGTCAGAAATTAAACCCTTGACCTAAGCTTTGGAAAAATGTTAGGCAAGCCATTTTCCCCAAACTTTCAAATTATTAGGAAGCAGGTCAGAGCCAAAGAATGTATTTATTACATATTTCTTAACAGCTGCTGAGCTCATATTCTATGAAATTTCACTTTCTTATAGTTTTTGTTTGTAAATGCTTCCATATATATCATCTTCAATTGGATGAAGAAATTCAAGTCTTTTGAACATTTCACGAAGAAATTAATTGCCAAAATGTCCTTGATGGCATGCTGGAGATTCCACTTTCATGGATTTACATGGGTTCCTCATGATTGATTCCACGTGGGAGTGTAGCTGACGTTGGAAATAAGAATGATATCGCAAGTGATACACTTTTGACTAAAACTCTTGAGTGTGCAATTCCGAGCATCTAAATTCTAAAAGCATCGGCATGGCCGCATGGGTTCCAGTCAAATCGTCCTTATTCCTCCATTTCAGAAGCCATGAAAGTCTTTGCTTGTATAAGTGATTATTTTTCTCCCCCGCAAGGTAGCCTACTTTATGGTTTGGATTTTCTTTTTTCTGTAAATTGATAATATGCAAATATTCTTTGTTGAGATTATTGAGCAATACCAATGCCAACTTAGCTTGCCACATAAATTATCACGTGATTTAATATGTAAAATGTTTCGATATAATTTTAAAAAAGTGACTAGTTACGTACAATATACAACCATGCCCTCAATCTCACACATCCACAAAAGAAATATTGTCACCTCAATTTAACGTCACTTTCCGCACACAAGCGCTCAAAATCAAAAGCAATCATTAGCAAAATCAATAATGTGCATATGATATACTTTTTTTCATAGAATATCACATTGCTACATGAATATAAATGCTGAATGACAACCGTGCACGACCTCCTTTTATAAATAATATTATAACATTTGTTGATTTGACGCTCTAGGAGTGGGAGCCACACAAAGAATCCTGCAAAATTCTTCATTTCTTTCAAGGGGTCACTTGCCCACCTTCCTTTTGATACATAAAGTGGCCCAACTCCATCTTGAATTCAGTGTATTCGTCAAAAACCTCCACAACCTTTTGTGCTCTCTCTATCATGCGACCTTGAGTAGACAGTTTCACCACAAAAAAGAAAAAAAAAACCACAAATGTCGGCGATCCCACATTTGCCTATGTTCTGTATAACCAGCTTATTTGGTTTGGTAACCTCATCTAGGGCTTCATGCTCATCTAATGATGATAAGCTGAATCTGAATAGAAGTCAGATAAGCTAAAGTGGTAGTTCCAAAGTTTAAATTGCTTATGAACAGGTTCCTCCTAAGGGCATGTTGAATCGTGGTCGACACACACAGCCCGAGACTTTTTTTGAATTGGTGGGAATATAGTCTGATAAAATAAGATGAGATGGAACAGGATTAAAAAGAAGTCTTAATGAGTCTCTATTGTTTGAACCCGTTGTTAAGAGATCAAGAAGATAAGTTTTGAATATTTGATATCATATTCCTACTAGATGATTGGTGGTTGCAAGTGAATCTTGTCATTTCATATAATCGGTGACAACGTGGTTATCACCGACTAAAATTGAGAATTAGTTCAACTTAGCAATAAGATGATGAGTAAAGTCGCGGAGAGAGTGATTATACTCGCAAAGTTTTCCGGACATGGCTTTTCAGGGATTTGACGGGAATGAGAACATGTCATTCTTATTGCCTGGCCCATCCTTTGAACTTAGGATGACATCCTTTATCATCCAAGCCAGCTCGTTGGGTTCGTCATCCAGTGGCTGCCAATGCTTCAATAACAACACTTGGGGAGTAAAACTGCCCCCAACTTATCGTCTTTGTGTAACCCTAGCTGCCCGTGAATAACACCTGTGCGAGGAGGACAAATATGCCTTTTTCGATGATACTTGGATTAGGCCATGATTCTTATGTGGATCCCTCCCTCACTACTCGAATTCTACCAATCATTGGAACTCGTAAAACCTATATCCTAAACCATTGAGATTCACCAGATCTACAATAGACTGTGGTTGCACAAATTGTTTAATGAGGTATTTAAGGAAGAACCTATTGTACAGTCACCCACTTCCTATAGCTCTCACTAGGCTTGCAATGAATCCATAGCGCCAGAACAACACCATGTGGAGATTTTTTAAAGTTACAAGGTACAACATCTCTGTACGGCCTAACCCAATATTCTCTTGACCTAACCTCGTTTAGGTACGCAAAGCACAAAGCCAGTCTCTTATGGTAGCAAGTGGGTAGGTTCACCCACCCCTTGACAGAATGCGATTTGTCTTAATTCAAAGGAGCGAAATCATGAACCCTATTCCCTGTTCTGGAGGATGGTCTAGAAAACAAATTTCTCTAAATTTAAATACATTCAAATAGAAAAGCTGATATTGATGGTCTTATTGTACGAAAAGCACACTTTGAACTCTCGATATCATAAAGTAGCTAGTCGATAAACCTTTAATACAATTTGCACTAAAACCTTGTAGGTATATTAATAAGACTAATTCATAACACCGTATTTAACGCTTTAAAAATTTTATGTCTTTTCTCCTTCTTTTGTCAATCATATAAGATACCCAAATTTTCAACTTGACTAATCCCCGTGAATGCTTGCAAATAGTCTCATCTACTCGTCTATAGATACTTTGGTATTGAGAGGCCAATCAGATTTCCAATCTTGGACTGACTTCCTTCTTACTAAATAAGGATATCAAGTGCGCATAAGTTTACTGATAAATCTCGGGCACATAAAATGCCCCACTAATTCCACGAACCAAATGAGACGTGAGTTGGAGTTTTGGTGTCTTTGAACCAAACATAGAGCATCTGTACTTGGCCGTATCAATGATCAAACCTATGTCGTGTGCTTAATACCCGAACAGAGGTTCGGCCCCTTACGGTTAAGCAATTGGCAAAACTTACATGTAGCCACCCAAATCGTTCCCGGCCCTAAGACATAATTAAATGCAATTGATGCCGCCTATTTTGACAAAAATCCAAAAAATAAAGCCCCAATCTCTAATTTCCATGTCCGGAGGACGGAACTGTTCTAAGTTAGGTGAGACGGTTGAACTCCAACTTAGGAACTGCCCGTGCTATGGATAACAGTTTTGCTAGTAGGAAAGAGGGGTAATCTAGCTTTTCAAGTTGGAGTTTTGGAGTTAAGTGGAAGGGTAAAGCTAAGGAGACTAGTGAAACCTAACCTCACTAATTTGGTTTTTTTTTTTTCTGGGTCGTACACTAATTTGGTATCCACTTGACAATATATACAGGCGAGTTGACTTCGTGAGGTTAGTTTAGGGTCAAATCTGCTTTTCATCCAGAGGCGGTAGGTCTACTTGTTAAAATCCCCATATTGGATCAGATAAACCTTCATGTTGGCATGGAAAATGGTCTATCTTCCATGAAGTAATAGCAGATTCAACCACTGTGTAGTTGCCACGAGCAGAAAGTTTGGTCTTGCCGATGTGTGCACGAGTCATCTTTTTTCCTATTTTAGTGTTGCCGAATATAAAGGAGTGATCAAAGGAAAGGAGTTTACAACATCTCTCTCGTTATTTCCCTTGTTCGAAGATGTTTAATCGGGCAAAATTTCGGAATAATTGTTCTGGCATCGTTTTTCGGATTATCTTTTTTCGGACTTTGCATACTTTTAGAGGGGAATTTCACGGCAAATAAGAAATTACTAAAGCTATTAGTCCACCTGTCCAGTTATTTCTCGTGTTGAAGGATGTTTGATTGGGCAAAACTTAAGGACGAGGGAGAAATTTAGAATAAGCAAAAAAAGAAAAAAAAGATTAAGGGAGTCATTAGTCAATCATCCAAAGAAAGAAAATATCCTAACAAAATATAGGAAATAAACAAATAAAATCCTAAACTTAAATTGAAGGATAGTCATCCATCCATTCTCTATCATTTTGTCAAGGAAGATGACGTTTCATCGGCAGGAGTTCAGTTTCAAGGATAAGATTACCGTCCCATCCAACAAGTTTAAAACAAAAGTCATTGAGAGAAGAACGAGCTCCGCATGAAATTAAGGTTTTTGAGATTGATGCGGCTTGACCATAGGTCGTGAAGATTCGTGATGATTATCTTTGGATATATGCTTGGGGTTCCAACCAAAATTGACTCGCGATAACATGGAAGTGTAAATTGTTGACAAGGATATCATTTTCCATCGCCTTGCTATTTACATCTCGAGTGTTGAAATAAGGTTCTAAAAGCTTAAGTTATAGCTCAGGACCTCCTGCTGTGATACCATATGAGATTCTGTGAAACTACTTTAATTTTTCTAAAAACTTAAGTCATCAGATGGAGACGTGATTTGATATTTGATTATTCTATGAGTCACATCATGAGTTGGCATAGTGCGTGACCAGCAATTAATTAGTTTACCGTAAATGTGACACGGGGACACAAATTTATGATTTTTTTGCAACTCAAAACTTAGTTTGTGGCGAATGTGAGGTGAGTGTACTAATTTAGGATTTTTTTTTTTTTGTGGTATTAGCACTTAATACGTTGATTGGCCTTTCCTTGGTTTTAGGCCTCGACTTGCCGTCATCCCAAGTTCAGCCTACGTGCAGATCTGTCGACGGCACGAGCCAGAAGACTGATGTACGGGGCTGGCTTTCGCGAAATTCTTCGATCCGGGAGTGGCGGGTTTGCCCCGGTCAGGCCTTTTCCCTAATCTGTCTTCTAGTTCTCAACCTTGGGCCGAGTCTGGTCTCCCAAAGAAATGGGCCCATCAGTGGGTTCATCTTGGGATTTCACGTGATATGGGCCCAATCTTTTTGGGCCACATCAATGCCATACCCTGGACACCCCCGAATAATTACCAGATAAGAGTGCTTGGGTTGAGTCCAAATCCATGTTGGGCTTGGGCCTAAGCAAGCTCATTCACAAGGTTGGATTGGATGTGACTGTTCTTCAGGCCTTAAACTTAACTTTGGCTGACTATCCGGCTGGCATGCCATACAATTGAGAAGATGCCAAATAATAATAATAATAATAATAATAATAATAATAATAATAGGAGCAAAAGAGAAGCTGGCTACTGGAAAATGGTACGCATCTATGCAAGCTATATATGTGTTATATGTGGATTTCTGTAAAGTAGTGGTCCCGAGAAACTCAATAGTTTCAATTAGTAGTTAAAGTCTGATGATTGATATCCAATTAAATTGTCAAATTCGACTTCGGATGAGAAGTAAATGGATTCTAATATTCCTCAAAGTCTCGAGGGCGTTAAGTACTGGAAAACATTAAATTGGAAACACAAGGAAATTGCACCAAATTTTGTTGAATTAAAACGGATGGCCTCCATGGCTTACATTCTTGGAAGACATGCGTGCTCAATGATTGAAACTGAACATAAATGCTAAGGTAGATGATTGGAGTATGTAGAGAAAGTAAAAAGTTGCAAAAGAAGACCTAAATGCTTTTATAAGCAAAGGCAAATCTCGGAATCAGAAAACCTAGTGTAATTTGAAATTCAATTTCAAACTCAGGCAATGTCTAATTTGAATTAATATGCTTTGAATGATGTTCTCATCTTCGCGTCTTTTAATGGGTCGTGTTCCATCATGCATTATGATATCCTCCCGTAAAAATCTCTAACAATCTCGAGTAGCGCGCCCCATTAAGGATGATTTGTTATTGCTCCGAAATCCTTAGTGACGATTATTATCTAGTTGACGGATCCTCCTTAACCTAGTCTTTAACTTTTGTGCATGCGAGGAGTCAAACGATTGTTGTCGTATGTCATGTATTTCACTTGAATAATGCCCAATTTGCTTTGCACTTCGGCTATATTGTTAGTAGGGGAGTGCAAAAGGACTGAGAATCGGCCGGTTCTTGACGGTTTCCATGGGAACCTGTGAGTAGCGGTCCGATTCCAGATCTGGAATTGACCACCCAGACCGAATCAGTACACACGTATATATTAAGATCATAAACAAACAAACGGAACAAGTAAGCCTTGGGTTGATGCGGCAGTGTGCAAAAACTTTCCGATACCTCCTTGATTTTGTTCAAACCTCGAATCCTGAAGCCTGAATCAATGACGATGGTCGTCGTCATCATGCCCAGCCGGTGGTCCTCCAGGACTCCCAACTTCGAGCTGTCAAGTAAAGACATGTGATCAATGATGTTTCTACATTGGCAAAGGACAAGTTAAACCGGTGATTCTTGCACTGTAGCTTGTTACCAAGGTAAAAGTCAAGAGATCTCCATCGGTACAACTGACAGTAAAAGAGCAAGGCCTCGCGTCCCTCTCATCTCACTCTCGATTGCCTCAATCTAATGTCCGATTTCATAGATCCACCCGAAAATCAGACCAGACTAGATGGTCTGGTTCCCAAGTGAGTCTAGGAACTAATGGACAGTTCTCGATTCCCATTTTGTGAAACTGGCTCTTAATCAACGATTTTCAATTCTAAAGTGAGAATCATCCATTTTAGAACGAAACACCTCTAATTGTCAGAGACCAAACAATAGATATGCTTATCGGGCATTTCAAGATGAGCCTCAGGGGTCATGTGTATTGTGATGGCCTAACTTAGGCCATTAGATTCTTTACATTAGGGCCCAGTTTTTCGGCTTTCTGACGACAGCATACTACTAAGTACTAGGACTAGAAAGAAAAAAAAGAGAATATATTCACTAGAAACCCTAAAACTTATTATCAAAGTGCAATTGAGTCTTAAAACTTGTAAAAAATGTAATCGAGTTCTAAAACTTGTCAATTGGTTCAATCAAGTCTTTTTGTTAACTCTCTTCAATTTGGCAAACAAAAATGTTGACATGACTTTTTTAATATTTTCTCTTTCTTACACGGCGATGACTGGCTAAAGCGACATCGTTTTGGTCCAAATATGATATTTAATATATGATTTTTATTTAAATTAATTTAAAGAATAAGCTAAAATTTAAAAGGTGTTCGCAAAACTAGTGGTGAGGGCTTTGCAACCGCCGCCGCCACCGCCTCACCACTGTCGGGAAGGGTTGCTGATAGTGGGGCAGTGGTCGCCGAGGTCGCTGGCAGCGTGGGCAATGGTGGAGGTGCAAGCATTGAGGATGGTGAGGAAAGTGTCCATGGAGGTGAAGTCGCTTAGTAGGTTTTTGCCTTATGAGTTCTAGGGTGGAGCTCTGCTATGGTGTTGATGTCATGAATTTGTCTTGGAGCTCTGCCCTTGTGTTCAAGTCGTGGAAAGATGGAGAGGAAGAAGAGGAGAAGATTTGAGTTTGAATTGTTGAGGCCAAGACAGGAGTGTCCCTACTATTGGTGACTAACGGCCCCGTCGATCACTTCCTCACCGTTACCAGCAAATGCCCCTTCTTTCTTCTTCTTCCTCTTTTAAATTTTAGCTTATTTTTTAAATTAATTTAAATAAAAATTATATTGAGAATCATATTCTGACCAAAACAACGATATTTTATACACATCATCGCCATGTAAAAGAGAGAAAATATTAAAAAAATGCTATATCAGCGTTTTCCATTGGCTAAGTTGGACAGTGCTAATGGAAGGACTCGATTGGATTAATTTGATAAGTTTGAGGAGTTGGTTGCATTTTTCGTTAGTTATAGGACTCAATTGCAATTTTGTGATGAGTTTTAAGGCTTTTAGTGAACATATCTTACGGGGAACGCAAAAAAAAAAAAAGGAGAACTTGGAATTTATTGGGCCAATTTGCAGGCCCAGATTATTTGCCTTGTGCAGAATGGGTATGATGAAATCAGAAGATATATGACGCAATTATAACACGTAAAAAAAAAGGACGAAAAAAATGAAATTTCCAAAGGAAAAAACTTCGTGGGTGATTCATCTCATGTGGGTATTGCAAGTAACTTGCTACAGAATGTCGGCATTACGACGAAAGTTACATCCATTACATGAGTAGTCTACTATTTTTCAGATGATGATTCATCGTCTCTCATTCGACATTCATTTGTCGAGTGATGAAGAAGATGCAGACACACGTCGTCCCTTTTGATACACCATGTTGGAAACCCATGAATCCCAGCTCCCTCTCCTCTCTTCCTCTCTCCAACCAGATCTGACATCATAGCGACGACCGTGGAGGCGTTCGCAAGCTCGAAGTGAAAAGAACACTCGATCACGATGCTGTGAAGAAGACAATATCTGAACAAGGGAATGGAAAATTTATGATGTCAAAGCTTTTTGTTTAGTCGTTTCATGACCCAAAATTAGGCTAATGGATTATCATGCCGATTAAATTAACTAATTTGGACTCTCCCAAGTCTTACCGAATTATAATTTAGGTTCATTTCATGCAAAATTTATTCTATTCGGAACCGCCACTAATTGCTTATACATAAATAATTTAGCAAAAGTACAAATCTATTTCTACGGAAGAGGGCTAATGGATCCAGAGGCTTAGTTGCGTTAAATTTTCATTTAATGCCATTTCGGTATCAGATTTTCATGGAAAATTCTTTAAGCTCGATGCTTGTGAATTACATGATTTATTATTATTATTTTTAAAAGGATGCCATGCAACTAAACTATATGACATGACAAAATGCATGAATTAATAACATGGCAAGAGTATGCTCTAAACTATATGATATGCAAATGATATTTTTTATTTTTCAAAATTTATTAAACAAAAGGAAAACAAATTAAATATGAACAAAAATAAACAAGTATGCCAATAAAATCCTTTATTTTTTAAAAAATTTCAATTTTTATCCACAAAAGTACTCTTAGATTCAAGTGAACAAGTAGATATAAGTATAGAATGTCGTCGTCCCTTTCCAAAGAAGAGAAGAATATGAAATTCTATACAAAATTACCAACCCATTCCATTGAGACCAAGGCTAGGGTATGTAATATTCCGATCAAGGCACAAGGGGAGCATATGTTATGGGCATATTTGTTTGCTAATGTGCAAACTTTATGATGAAATTAGCAGACATTATAATAGAGTTCGAATGTGATAAGCAAACAATCAATGGATGTGCAACTTATCAAATACCAACCACCCGATCTAAAAAATTCGAAAATCATTAGGGGTGACCGAAAGTCCATGCGGGAGGCCCACTTGCCCTATTCGCATTGGTTCACATTTTTCCAAATTCAGAAATTATCTCATGAGATTTGAAAATATTTCAAATAATTCCAAATTAGAAAAAGGTATATTTCATTCAAAGCAAACTTATCCACAAGAGATTAAGATACGCTAGGATAATGTTCAAATTAAGCAATGAAGTATCCAAACAAGATAAGGATTTACCTAATAGCATCTTAAGATAAGAAGGATATTCTCAAATCTCTTCTGAAAAAAGATCACAAAATAATCCAACTATTCGGGAAGATATGCACAATACTCTCGAGATATGCTTTAGACAAGATAGTTAATCCAAATCTCAAAACATACTCAATTGAACATTTATCTTTGCCAAAGTTTATGATTATCCAATTAACTCTTTTAAGATAGGAAATTAGTTCAAAGTCAATTAGAATCAACGAAACAAAAACAAACAATTCAATCTGATTCATGGCCTACCCAAATTTTGAAAAACATGCCTAAAAATCATGAACAAGAATCTAAATTTTTTCAAGCAAGTTATCCAATTTTCAGATTTTGATTAAACTTGAAAATCATGACATTCATCAAAGAGCGAAAAACTAGTTATGCACAACCGATATTATGATTCACTTAGACTCTAGTTACAGCACAAACGCGACTCACGAGGTCGAGTGAATCATGATACAACAAAGGTGCAAAGACTCCTAATTGTTTGAACCTTGATGAACGGCTGAAAATTTTCCTTTCTTTTTTGAATATGCTTTGAACCTTGATGAACGGCCCGTCTGCCTTCGGATTTTTAATTGAAGATATCCCGACCGAAGGTCAATTTTTGAAAATACCGAAGCTCTTTGAAGTTGATCCAATAAATCTTTGATCCTTGGGAGTGGGTATTTATTCTTAATCATCACTTTATTTAGCTATCTGTAGTCTATACATAGCCTCAAGGATCTATCATTCTTTTTTACAAATAGTACCGATGCACCCCAAGGCGATGCACCCGGTCTGATGTATCCTTAATCCAATAACTCCTGCAATTGCACCTTTAATTCCTTCAACTCTACTAGAGCCATTCAGTAAGGTGCGTTAGATATAGGCTCTATTCTAGGAGCCAATTCTATCACAAACTCCACTTCTCAATCTGGAGGTAATCCTGACAATTCTTCTGGGAATACATCTGGAAATTCTCTAACTATTAGGATTTCCTCAAGTTTCCTTTTTGGTTTCCCTTTACCATTTACAATTGCCAACTACCAATGGCATCCATCAATTAACAATTGATAAGCCTTAGTAGCAGAAACAATCATCTTGGAGGCATTTGCCCCATTTCCTCGAAATTCAAAACTAGACTCATTTGGTGGATTAAACGATATCAACTTCCCATAACAATCCATCGTGACCCTCAATCTATTCAACAAATCCATGCCAATAATAACGTCAAAATCATACATCGCTAGCATCAGTAGATCAATCACATGTTTCCTCCCTTCAATCTCAATCTCACAGTTTTTGCAAACTAGAGTCGACAGCACACTTTCCTTTATTGACGTGAAAACGGTCAAAGGCAATTCTAATTGTCTACTTTCCATTCCATGTAACTTCATAAACTGAGCATATATAAAGGAATGCGTGGCACCCGTATTGAATAAAGCATAAACTTTATGACCATAGATAGAGATGATACATGTAATAACGTCCTTGGAAGCCTCAGCTTCCTCCTGAGTAATTGCATATACTCTTCCCCGAGCCGGTGGCCTCTGATAACCTTGTCGTCCTCCATTTCTTGGTGCTTCACGTGGCTGCTGAAGAGGAGCTGCTCGTGTCTGCTTCTTGTTTCATGGGCAGTCCCTCACCAGGTGTCCAGTCTAGCCACACCCGTAACATCTTCTAAGTGATGGACATGGAGCAGATCCATGAAACTTTCCATACCTACGACATGCTTCGCCAGGATTCATCCTTGTTTCTCCAATAAGCACTCCACCTGGTTTATTGAAATTTCCTCCAAAGTACCTCTTGTTAGGATTAAATTGGGTTCGGTCCGGTTGCATTGGCCTTTTTCCATGTCTCTCGCTATCTTGGACTCCCACGTGCTTTGATTCCACTTCGTCTCAAATCATTTCTTTTTTTAACTTTGTAGGAATTATTTGAGACCATAGGATTAATCTTAGACTCTAGGATTAGATTAGGACCACTAGATAAAAGACCTCAAAGATTTCAACCAAAGCATAGTCATAAAGGGCTAGCCAAATTTTCCATGTTGTGTGAGCTTAATCATATAATTTTGGGCTCAATTTAGACTTTATTCAAATAATGAGTCAATTAATTAAAGCCTTTGCAATTTTAACTAAGTAAGACAGTCTGAATCATTCTTAAAATATGCCCCAAAGGCCTAAGCAAATTTCAGCATTTGCTCCCTCATTATGGCCAAAAATCCTACTTGGGTTCGAGCCCAGTCACCTGTTAATTTAATATGAATGACAAAAATTAAATATGAATGATGAACTAATTATTTTTTGTAGGAACTAAAATTAATCCCTGATTTTTTTATGAAAACACATGACCGAAAAAGATTAGTAAAAATTTAGATATCAACAGCTGCCTCTTTTTTTAGTAGAGGCTTGCAGAGGTTTCGTTTAAAGACAAAATTGAACCCTAAATTTTGATAATGCAGATGGCAATTTTTGGGTGAATTTTAATTCCTTTTTTATGCAAATAAATGATGCATAGTATACAAAGCTATAAATAACACATGCTAAGGCTTTCTGGAAAAACCTTGTACATGGATCATATATGAAGTATCCAGGCTTTACTAGACACTTCGTGATGTTGACAATTCCCTCGACTTCTAAGCTTCTTTTTGTGGATGCAAGGATCTCAAGGTACTAAGGCCATATATGTTATTAGAAATCTCATTTTGATGAGAGACAGCACAAGACATGTAATGGACAGCGCAAGATCTATAATGAAGAAATGTGCTTGAATTATGGTTCAAGCCGTATCTTTTGTCTCTTTAGACCACCATCATTTTAGTAGGCCACCATAAGTCAGTAAAATGCATCTCGGGACCACCATTGTTTTAGCAAACCTCCATGAGCTAGAAAAATGTCTCTTGAGACAACCACCATTTTAGCAGGTCTTCATGAGTCGATAAAATGTCACTCACGACCACCATCATTTTAGCGGGTCGTCGTGAGTCGGTAAAATGTTCCTCAAGACCACCATCGTTTTAGCAGGTCTTCGTGGGAGATGCACCACCATTGTTTTAGCATGAGTGCAAAAGATTTATTACCCGAACTAAATCGATGTGAATACAGAACGGCGTGACATCTAAATTGGTAAGCACAAGCACAAAAGGTGAAAATAACAGCTTAGATTAGTAAAGCTACTAATTTGAAAAGGGTCATGAAGAGTAATCAGAAAATATACCTGAATCTTCAAGGAATAGATGGGTTAATATATGTCATACCTATTTACTCACTTGAGATAGGGTTGAACATAATCATGTGCATAAAATTAATGCAAATGCTGTTGAGTTTCTAGCAGTCTCGAGCACTCGTCATTTACATGAAAACATGTTACATACACAGCGGAAGAAAATGAATTCAAACGGCACTCTAAATCGTCTTAGAAATCCTTGTATACTTTAATCGAAACTCAAACTTTCTAAAGCAACTTTAGAAACGTATCTGGAAGACAGAGGTTAGATGCAGTTCTGCTTCTTTGTCCTTGAGCCCAAGAGGTGTCGAGTCCCTAATTCAGACTCACTTCGACAGTTTTGCGACTTGGAGGATAGAGACTTGGAGAAACGACCCTCGAATTATGCTAATAATCCTCGCAGCGTCTCGATCTGAGCCCCTCATTTTTAACCAATAAAAACACAATCTTTATGTATCCGAATCATTAATTCTCAAGCTCACTTTCTCACGAAATCTAGCACGTATATATGTGACACTCACAAGTTTCTAACATTTTGATCTTAGGGCCCTCACCTCTATTTATAGAGAATTAGAGAGAGGGAGAGAATGAGGGGGAGGGGCAGTTTATACTGCCCTCCAAACCACCTTACATGGCAGCTAATGGAAGGCCGTCATGTAGGCTGCCACCTCGCCACGTAGCCAACTGGTTGCTGGTCAAAGGTGACAAGTATTGATGGTCCTTAAGTTTCATGATCAAATCACGTCGTTTGATGTGTTAAACGTTTCTATTAAACGGATAGAAAATTCTAACCTTCTTTTAACTTTCTAGAGAATAACCTTTCTTATCCTTTCTTTTAGATAACAAACATTATCCAATGATGATGCACGCATGATGTAACCATTACATCATCCATGACATCATTATGATGTCATGCATATGTCATCAATTTCATCCTTTAGTGAGCTTTAGAAGGAGTAAACGAATCCAATCTGTTTTAACTCTTGTTGACTATCCAAATAGTGCTATCGTATTCTTGCGATCCCGTCTTCGTTATGGACGTCACCAGATGCTGGCTAAGGCGTGTGACATCCCTAGGTTCACCCCTGAACTAGTAGTGAGATTCCTCAAGAAATTGATCGTCCCAAATCAATCCTTAGATCCCACAAACAATGAGTGACGTCTAGTAACATATTATGGTTACCCAGTCAGAATGAAGTACGAGGACAAAGTGAACCTGTTGGCCTAGGTTCGGCGTTATTTAGTCATTCTGTCTTACCATGTCTCGATTGAATAAGGGTCATAGATATCTGAGTCAAATCCATAGATTCGATCATATGCACAAATCTATCTACGTGCATTTAGCGAGACTCCTCTCGACTTCTGCCTTAGCCAAAGACTTTACAATACACCGTCACACATAAATCGCATAGAAGATCAACCCCATCTAATGAGAAGACGAATCCCAACCGTTGCCCACGCCTATGACTTCGTATATGGAGAACTGTGACCATCATGTACAGAGGCGGATCAATGATAGGCCAATATCATACCTGTGAAATACAGCCATCCAATACATAAGCCAACATTGCAGCTCCGGTCTGAGGATCATTAACATACCAAAGCCAAAAACGATTGAGACATTGACCAAGCACAAAGCCTCCATGTTAGTCAATCACACTTTTGTCACGTTCAATGGATTCGATCGAACTTGTTTCGATATGAACACTTGTGTTCCAGTTGAGACATTTAACGTCCGATGACTTATGATTCGTCATCCCTATTGGGCATCCAATGCTCAATAGCGAGGCTATGAACACACGGCTCGTGGATGCCCAATCCACAATCTTTCGACTAGGAACCAATTTGAAGATCAGAGACCAACTGATGATCCGTCACACATATTCTTGACTCCTCAAGAATGGGTATCTGTTTCAATTGACCTAAAAGACTTTATTAATCTAAATAAAAGAGATAAGATAAATAAACATGCGTCTTGCCATTAATACAATATTGATAATACAATATTTATGCCATATATGTGACCATCACATGGTTGCTTTAGGCCATACTTCTAACAAATGCAACATTACATGCTAACAAGAATTATGGGCTTGTTTGCATTATGAAGCTTTACGATGGATATTTATCAAAAAGGAAATCTGAATGATACTTTTGATAAATTTGACTGCATTGAATGAGGAGCCTTCAGTCAAAAAGGACTTTTACTCACTCTCTTGAAAAAGGCTTTTAAATTTGAGCATTGATGCAGGTATGAGAATCACTTAGAACTACTATCATCATGTTGACCAAAGTCTAGGTATTCCTGCAATCAGTATGAACCAATCTGAGAGGTCTTTGCAAGGATTATAATATAGGCTTGGTTGAAGGTTTAACAAAGGAGACTCATGTGAGTCATTTAGCTTTGAATGAAACAACATCATCAATTACATCAGATTTACAAGTCAAAAACCTTACTCAATGAGATAGAAAAAATTCTTTCTCACAATTCTTCGAGCAATATTTATAAGCATTTGAAATCCTAAGTCAACTCAAGTGTCCTAATTTGAGAAGGCTTCATGTATGGGTTGTACAGTAAGAAGAGAGTATATCACAAGAGGAATTAGTGATCATCCATTCGTGATACTTTCGCCACCAATTCTTGCTTCAACAAATTTTCTTCATGAATGACTTTTCCTTGAGAAAGAATCCTATGAACCACAAGTTTTTCCTCATCTTTTTTCCTTTTTTTTATTCGAGATTTTCCAACCTTTTCTTCTCTCTCTCTCTCTCTCTCTCTCTCTCTCTCTCTCTTTTAGAGAAAGAAAGTGCCTTGCTTTGATGGAATTTCATGCACTGCCAAATTTCCAAGAAGATTCTAACCATTTGAACTTTCTGAGAATTGCCCCAATGTAGGGTTGTTTTCAACATGGGTAAGAAATAAATCCTCCATTCAAAGGGTTCAAAGGATAACTTGTAGTGTGTATGATAGAGAAAATGAATGCCTCTCATCACTTCGGAAGTCATACTTTTTACACAATAACCCATTACCTTATTGGCATGGAATTTTTCTCACTTATCTCACTAGAGATTAATATGTATAATGTGTATAAAAATGGCTTATCTTTCATCGTCCTCACATTTCTTATTTAATATGATCATTTCATGAGACTAAATAGATTTCTTAATTGAAACATTCCTTCAGTGAATATCAGTAATACAAACAAAAGCAAGCAAAATGAGCGAATGAAAATTTTGAGCTCAAAAATGAATATCATAACTTGATTAATTAGAAATGTCCAAAAAAATCAACTATAATATTTCTTTACAGCATCATAATTGACATTATTAGTAAATACACGTTTATCTATATTGCGACCGTATTCCCGTAGTCAGAGCCGTGACGTCCCAGGTTCGCCATGTATACTATTGGCTTGACATTTTAAATTTTAAATGAGATAACAAACAGATAAATAAAAGCATAGTACTTCATTTATCTATGGCCGACAAACGTCGAGTTTATTTACTTATATCTAGGAAATATGTTGGGTAGCATGAAAACATCGCAAGGAGCCCTATTCACTATACAAAAATCGGGTACTACAGTCCGCCATGTTACTTACCTAAAAATTTTCAACAACAAAGGGGTGAGATAATAATCTCAGCAAGTCGAATCACTAAACCACCAGCTAATATACTTAATGAAATGAACCACGACAACGGGATAATCAAATATTTTCTTGAGCAACCATGAATTGGACTATAGATAACATGCACTACTGATTTAAAAGTAGAAACCCACCATGGTGTGCGATAAAATTAAATCACGTACACATGGATATGTTATCGGCCAGTACTGTGGCTTATGAGTACTAGATTATACAATATATATTTATATATTTATATATATTGTCTTACTCCGTTCTGAGATCAGTCTAGTCACACAGTAGGACCACCCAAGCACACAGCAAGGTCTTCCCCTAATCTCCATGAGGTGTGTACATTCGAGCACGAAGCTCATTTCCATGAACCACAATCAATCCACATTCAAGATATACGAGGCCATGCAAATGCACATTATTAGTACGTGTCTTAAGTACTCTTGTGCCGAGTGCTACAGCGATAGATTCATAATGTCAAAACCCATAGCACATTGTATCAACCATCTAGAACTGTCAGTCTAATCAATATGGCCAAGTTACAATTACTCACAATTATAATTCAAATAGCAATGTCAAGGTCAAGGAACCACCAGCTATTACAAGACATTTCGTTTAGCGAACAACGAAATAATAGATCTTATTGTGTAATATGGATTCTGCACCATGGATTCTTTACCGCCAAACCTTTACCCAACATGCCAAATTAATTAATTCATTCATTCAACCAACATCAAGACCGAATGCAGGTGACTCTAGCAAAAGTAATAGTGCAACACTACCACCCAACCAACCCTATCCTCTCTCTCTGTCGAGGTGTTCGTCACTCGATTCTTGACAATCAAACACTCAAATTCTCATACTCGACACCTAAAGAGTCTTATATAGCTAGAACCAATGACATGCAACTAAGCTCGAGCAACTTGCGCCGACTAGTAAGCGGTTTGAAGAGACAATTTGAGATAATCTACACTTTTTCTTGCGACCTGGCAACCTTTTGCTGGATTCTAATGCAACCAGTCAATACAAATAGTATCTAAGAGAATGATTTAACCCTCTCATGACTTCACCAAATTGCTCGGTTAGTCCAAGAATGAAAGTTTCATCTGCTCTGTCGTTTTCCGAGCACTACACAGAACTGCCAACATCATTTTCCTATTCCTCTTTCACTTTTACTTCCTTATGTTTGTGAATCCAGTCGCCCTACAATCCATTTACTCTTTGGGGATTGTGCAAGGGGACGACCCTAGTCATCATTCCTCATTATACTGAACCCTAGCCATTTAGTATTAGCTCCCTGCGCACAACTCTAATTTCCTCCACCCCTAGTGCATGAATTATTTCCCCTACGTTGCGACTAAGCCATGTTATCTACTATTCCTCTACGCATCACACCCAAGTCAACTTCCACTTATACTTGAATACCCTCCGTCGAGACCCATCCCGACCAACCACCACCATGTACTCCTCTTGTCGATACTTTACGCACGCATTGAGGAGACTAGAGGATGGGCTAGAAACACAACTTGCCTGTCTTTACCTCTGTCTACGCTCTGGAATTGCTGAGGAATAAGCTTCCCGGTGTGAGGAACCAATGTGAGCTTTTAAGAGGGGTGTAGAGTCTCTCATTCCTTTTGCTGTCTCGGTGACATTAAGGAGGAAGGAGTGCAGTAGCTCATGATGTTCTCCTTTTTATTGGTTATGTCATTGGGCTAAGAAGGAGAAACCCCATCATGTGGGCCTCGAAATGCTGCATATGCTGTCCTCTATTCAGTAGTAGAGTACCTGTTACCTCAATACTTTAGGCCATTTTCTTGTCTGGGGTTGTTTTCTTTGGTGGGCCAACTCTCATAATGTAAGATTGGGCCTCAGTCTACCTCTAAGATATTTTCTTAGGCCTCCACATCACTTCTTCTAACCAAGCTACTGGAACCAAGCTAATTCTAGCTGGGCCCATTGTTCCGCGCGGCATAAATTGGCTTGGACTAGCCCAAATATGGATCTAACCCAATCCTTGGCTCTTGGTCCCATTCTCATTCTTCTGGTCCATTTATAAATTCGATGATCTTTTAATCTAAAATGCCCTTTACTATTTTCGTAACTTCATTCTAGTCGGGTCCTATTTCATCTAGCCCAAGTCAGCTTTCTAATTCGTTTCTTTTATTTCTTATTTATTTGGGAAATGGGGCATTACAGTTTATTTCTGCAAGAATGAGAATGCCACCTAGAAGCACCTTCTTCACGACATACGATTCACCATAGTTCGGAGTGAATTTCCCTTTCAAAAGTGGAACTATCGGTAATAGCTTTTGCAAGACAATGTTATCTACATTAAGATGTTGAGATCAAACTTTCTTGTGGAAGGATTTAGCAATCCTCTATTGAGAGCATTGGTCATGACATAGAGGCTTGGGCTGCTTCTCATCAATCAGGTCCAATTGATCCATCTTGTATTGAATCCAATCAGCTTCCATCAGCTTTACTTGGGAAGTATACACAGGGAAGGAATCTCTACTTCAACGGGCAATACTACTTTCATGGCATAAACAAGAGAATATGGAGTTGCCCTAATCGATGTTCAAATTGAGGTCCAATACGCCATGAGTGCAAAAGGCAATCTTTCATGACAATCTCAATAATTTTCAGCCGTTTTAGCTAAAATCTTCTTGACGTTCTTATTAGCTGCTAACATCGCTCCATTCTTCTGAACAACTCGTCAGCCAATGTATTATTCAAGTTTGATACATTGTCGATGATTATGGTCTCAAGTAATCCATAACGAGCAATGATATCCTAACAAATGAATATTACCACATTTCCTGCTGTAACTAGAAGATACAACATTACTTTAATCCACTTGAAAAAATACTCAATGGTGACGAAAATGAGCTGATGCCTGTTAGATGCTTTTGGGTTAATAGGGCCAATTACATCAATGCCCTACATAGAGAATGGGCAAGGCTCAGACAACTGATGCAACTCATTTGAGGGATAGTAATCTTATTCCCGTGAATCTGACATTTGTAACAACTCTGAATGTGCTTAATACAATCACTTTTCAAAGTGAGCCAGTAATACCCCAACGTTATGATCTTCTTAGCAAGCATGTGGCCATTTATGTGCAACTACAAATTCCTTCATTCATCTCCATTATCAAATGAACTGCTTGAGTGGAATCGATGCACCTTAGAAGGACTGAGCCATAAGACCGCTAGTTCAAGCTCTCTCCACTTAAGAAAAACTTCAAGGCCATCTTTTTAATGTACCTTTGGTCTACTACGATACTCTTTTTAGGAAATTTCTGCTTCTAGATGTAAGCTTTAATGTCATGATACCATGACTTATCATCAAGCTCTTAAGTTGTAGCCATGCAATAGGCCAACTTCCGCAAAACCTCAATCTTTAAAGGCTCGACCTCTAGTCCATTGGTGGCTTGCAACATTAACAATAACGTAGTCGGCACAGCAGCAAACTAATTTTGAGTTCTGGATATGTAGTCAAACGTGATATCATCAAATTCCTCCACTAACTCATCCAGATAGTTATGATATGATAGTAATTTAACGTCTTGTGTCTTCTATTTACCCAAGATCTGAAGGATAATCAAAGCAGAATCCCCAGGCACCTTGAGTAGGGTTATTCTTATCTCAATAGCGACTTGTAACTCAAGAATGTATGCCTCGTACTCCGCTATATTATTAGTACAAGCTATCAACTTAGTTGCTATGGGATAGTGTTACCTGCCTAGGGATATCAAGATTACTCGAATGCTAAATCTGGACAAATTTATAGCTCCATCAAAATAAATGGACTAGGTATAATTGTCTACCAACATGATTCCTTCCTCATGATGATCAATATCTTCATTTTTCCCAAGGCTCTTAGATAGGATGTCAACAATGACCCACCCCTTAATTGATTTTGTGATAGGAATTGAACGTCAAATGTTGAGATAAGAATCTGTCATTTTATAAGCTTCCTGACTAAGGCAGTTTGATTGAGCAAGTACTTGACAAGATCTTCCGGGGTAAGTCCACCACAAGTACCATAACTTTTGTACGGCGCTCACTTGAGTGCCATAACTTTTAAAAATCGTTCACTTGAGTGCCATTTCACCTTTTCCGGCCGCCACGTCAGCTTTTCCGGCAGCCACGTCATCTTTTTCGGTATCCACGTCAACTTTTTCAGTTGCCACATCAGCTTTTCCGGTGTCCACGTAAGCAATAGCACTCAAGTGAACCATTTGTAAAAGTTATGACACTTAAGTGAACGAAAAAAAAAATTATGGCACTCAAGTGAGCGCCGTACAAAAGTTATGGTACTTGCAGTGTACTTACCCCTCACATTTTGTTACCAAGAGGATCTGATAATGCGAGGTATATTGTTGAAGTTTGTGTAGCACCTAAACCAACATCAAACACATCTTCTCTATATTAGAATAATTTAACTCAGAGGCCGTGGACTTCTCACTCAAATAATAAATAGAGTACTCTTTTCCATCCTCTTGATTCTTTGGAGCAAGCATTGCACCTAGAGACTCACTATAAATTGTGAGATATAAGATTAGAGGTTGTCCTAACGTTGGTGGAACAAGCACAGGCGAATTCATAAGGTAATGCTTTAGCTTTTCAAATACCTCATCGCATTCACTGTTCTATTTAACTAGCGTGTTCTTTTTTAGTAATCTGAAAAATAGTTTAGCAATTTTGCTTAACTAAGAGATGAATCGGGCAATGTAGTTAATCTGCCCATGAGACTCAAGACCTCTTTCACGGTCGTTGGCACCTTAAGCTCACAAATAGTCTTCATTTTAGATGGGTTGATTTCAATGCCTTTGTTATTGACAATAAACCCAAACAACTTGCCTAAACTAACATCGAACATGTACTTGGCTAGGTTTGAGGCGCAACTTGAACTTTCAGAGCCTATCAAACAGCTTTATCAAGATCTCCATATGATCTTCGCTATCCCGAGTTTTTGCAATCATATCGCCAACTTAGACTTCGATCTCTTTATACATCATATTATGGAATAGAGTAACTATTGCCCATTGATAGGTTATTCCAACATTCTTGAGGCCAAATGGCATAACCTTACCCCATGGGGTGGTGAAAACCGTCTTTTCCTTGTCTTCTTCATTCATCAAAATCTGATTATAACTTGAGAAAATGTCCATGATCAAGAATAGCTCAAAATCAGTTGTACTATCAATAAGCACGTTGATGTGATGGAGTGAAGAGTCATCCTTCATGCTAGCTTTGTTCTAGTGGCGATAATCCATACAAGCCCGAATGCGATCATCTTTCTTCAATATTGGGACTATATTGGCAACTCAATGAGGATACTAGGTAACATCAATGAACCCCATGTCGATAAGCTTCATGACTTCTTTTTCAATCTTCTTTGCTAGATGCAGTTTGGTCTTTTAAGGGTTTTGCTTCTTAGGTTTAATTAAGGGATCGGTTGATAAATAATGTTCGACGATTAATTGATCAAGACTTGGCATATTTACGTAGGACTAGGCAAAAATGTCTTGGTAATTCTTCAAAAGTTTGGCCAGACGCTCAACCATTAGGGAGTCTTACCCCAATCTTTACCTCTTTGGATTCTCCTTATCACCGAAATTGATTGATACGGTCTCTTCAATAGTCAGAAGCTTAGATTTTTCATGGTGCTCTAGGCTCTAATGTATTTGCTTGTCGTTTATGTCAGAGTCATCCAAATCATGGACGTCGCATGCATTTGAAACCATTGCTTTCCCTTTTTCATGTTTGCCTCGAAAATATAGAGTAATGAAATCAAAAGGACAAACAGGATTTAATATGATTCATGCATTCGTCCTATTCTATTTTTTTATTTTCAAAAATCCTTTTTTTAAGACTTTAGGACGAGAATTTTTTAAGAAGCCCAAACCTCCAGTGCTTACCATGGATGATATATTATTCAATCATTAGTTATCTTTATTAGGTTGATTTGGTATGTCTCGACAAAATTTCAAAATGTAATGAAAAACCACTATAATTTATAATGAATCAATCGAATTATATTTTATTGAAAGGGGAATCCTAAGAGTACAACATTAATTGAAATGAAAGTCCTAGGAAGTAATAAAATATCTCACGTAGGGGAGTACAAAAAATAAAGATGTTACTTTGAGTCTACTCCCTCCGGTACATCATCGAATATAGCATCGACAGACAGCTTTAAAGGCTTCTTCATGAGGCAAGGCTCCTCACAGTCTACATCACTCAAGTTACCAACATCATCAGCTTCATTAATCTACATCGGGTCTTCAAATGTAGCAATGATAGTCATATCCTTGAACCAGTCAGCTAAATAAGGTATTTTGTCATCAATATCATCAACATTAGTAATCATTGGCTCAAGCTTCTAGTCCTTTGGCCAGTTAAGGAACACTATCCCTAGATTATCATTAAATTAACTCAAATAATCATAGCCACCTACCACTCCAACCGAATGAAAGGTTTCATATAGTGGTGGTAATGGACTGCATTTCGATTTTCCATGGCCTATCAGACCTCGGCCTCCTCGACTAGCTCAACCTCGCTCATGCCCAAAACCATACTTACCTCGTCCAAGGTATTCAACTCCGTGATATCCCAATTCAGCATATGGGTTTATCCATTAACTTCAATTGGGGCATGAATTCCCTGACCGTATCAGCCTAATCTAGTGCCTGGCTCAAATTCATTGCTAATAATTACTTTGACAATCATGACAGAAGTATTAGACAATTTCGAGATCAGTAGAGGATTATTTGGGTAGGCTTGAGTGGCATGAGCTAACTTGAAAGAGTAATATGAATCCTTTTTTGTATAGTCCAACTCAATATAAGGAATGGTCATCTCATTATAAATGTGAAAATCTTCCTTATCACAAATGATAACCAGCTTTTATTTAACCATGAACTTGACCTAGTGGTGCAGACTTAATAGAACAGCTCCTGCATTATAGATCCATAAGTAGCCTAGCAAAAAAATGAAAACCAAAGGAATATCTAGCACCTGAAAAAAAAATTCTAACACAAAAGCTCTAATCGAAGTCTTGACAGCTTACATCCTAGCTAGGTCTATGCCCAAACAATTCAAAGTAGCCAAATGATATAAGTTCAAAGCTGACCCATTATGAATAAGCACTCGAGCCATGTGAGTCTATTTGTGTTTGACCAAGATATGTAAAGTTCTATTGTGACCCATTCCTTTAGTCGAGGTCTCATCGTTGAAAAATGCATCCTGATCTTTTAAAATGATTGTCTCAATAAAGTTCTCCAGCCTATCTTCCTTGACATTCTCTGGCACATGAATCTCACCTAACACTTTCATCAAGGAGTTTCGATGCTTCTCGGGTGATTGAAGAAGCTCTAATAAAGAGACTTGAGCTGATAATTTTCGCAATTGGTTGACAACATTGTACTAATTCTCCTTGAGAATCGCCAAAAACTCCTTTTCTTCTTTGTCTGTAACTTGCTTTGCTAGTTGATCATTATTGTAGGCACATCCAAATCTTGTCATCAAGGCTAACTCTAGATCATAAGACCATGACACTACTTTATCACCCTCATATGAGAGGTTGAGGCGAGATAATCATAAAAGTATTAGGCATAACAATCTCCAGTTCGTTGTCACAAGCATTCCGAGCTAGCCTTGATCTAGCTAGCCATCTCATCCTCTAGTGATCAATCTTTAATCTCCAGCTCGACCTAAATACTAGTTAATGCAGCCAACTCTTGATCCTAATCGATGATGATTTGGGAAATAGTAGTCACAACCCCAGTATGGCTCGTGTACACGATCATTCCATACTCCAGTAGCCTTAGAACTTTCTCTCTTGTTTATCCAAAGACACGATATCCCTTTTTAATAATAACCCGCTCGAACTAGAGCATCAAAAATATTGGTAACTCAAATCCTAATGCTTTCGACCAGGTCTGACTTTACTCTCATGATTAGGCAAGGGGTTGTTTTAAACATTCGATGGTACATTTGTCTGGAACGAGAATGCTCTAGACTCAGGTATACTTGGATATGATTTTTAAGCACATAACAATCATCTGTGCTATGCCCAGGCTCACCACAATGATAATCACACTTCTTTAAGGGATCATATCTTGAAAAAGAAACATAACCAGGTCACAATAAAAATATCGTCAAAAGCCCTTTTTTTATGTAAAACAATCAATACTTGGGAAGGAGTTCTAGGAGAGGGGTATACTATCAATTATTGCGCCAATTTTCTTTCTGGCCTTGCGAGTCGAAGTTAGCTAGTTGTTGAGTGGGGACTTGTACCTTTGGTGTCCTCACGGGAGCTTTTTGGATGTAGGTTATGTTCACCAAAGCTAGCATATCCGTACCACCCTTTTGTTTAGGCCAATCTCAACTTCTTTACCCATTGTAATGAGATGATTGAATGATGTAGCTGCAATTTTGAGTATTTGTGATTGTATGGCTTGAGGAAGAGTAGAGACAAATAATCTTATAAGTCCTCACTCGGGTGGTTCGGGCTTCAATTGGGTGGCAATGTTCTTCCTCTTGGTGGCATATTGCTTTATGGTTTTACCTTTCTTCATATCCAACTGCTCAAGGTCCTCCCTAGAGAAGACAACATCCAGGTTAAACTTGAAGTATTTTACAAATGCATTTGCGGCCTCTTCCGAGTTTTCTATGTGATTGACGTTATAATTTGTTACCACCTCATGGCTGCATCCTTCAGATTTGCCTAAAAAGTTTGAATCATCAAAGGACCATTGGCTACATACTATTCATTCTTCCCTAGTACATCTGGATGTTCAGGATAGGATTGAATATGTCGTCATATTTCTTGAAGTCAAGCATTTTGAATTTGTTAAGCACCTGCATCTTTATATAGATAGACAAATCAGTGGGAGCTAGGCTATGTGCCCCCTCTACTTCTCGTAAATGATATTCCATCTTAGCTATGAGCTCAATGGCTTCATCACTCATTTCCCTAGTTACAACACTAGTTTGGGGAGTTTGGATCACAAGGTGGACAAAGCTAGTGCTAGCCAATATGAAATTCTCTAATGGAAAAGTATAGTTTAGAACCCCCTTCGGAGTCTTATCGTGATTTTCGATTGGACGTGGCAAAGAAGGGATCACTGACAGAGTAGTTAGGGTAGGCAGTTGTTGCCTTGTCATGAAATTGGCCATCATTATTCCATCATTTGGCACATCATGGCTTCAAACCGCTCATTCAGAGCATCGATATGATCCCTAAGAGCTTCTTAGACAATAGCATTGATTTCGACTCTATCAGCCATTGTCCTCGCTCTCGATTAAGTATTATAAATATTAAGAGTATAGCAGTATCTGTGATGATGAATGTTGACACCTGATTTTCAATCACCTTTTCTTTTCTTCTTTTTTAAAATTAATAGAAAATCCATAAAAATTCATAAATTTGAAAAAATTAATTTTGGAGACCTTTGCCAAGCCTAGGGAACCAATTTTGACCAAAAAATGATTTTTCATATTTTCAGTATTTTTCGGTATTTTTATTTTCTAAAATTGATAGAAAATCTATAAAAATGAGAAAATTGAAAAATCAACTTTGGAAGCCTTGGCCAAGCTTAGGCAACCATTTTTGAGTAAAAAAATAATTTTTCATATTTTTTGTATTTTTTTAAATATAATTTTTAGAAATTAGGAAAATATTTAATAAATAATAGCATTTGAGGCCACAAAAATACATAAAAATAGTCAATATTTTTCCTTTAAATCCCTTTTCATGTTGGCCATCGCAAATTTAAAAAATCCAATTCGAGGTCGTGTATTCCTTAACGAGCATAATCTCGAATCGGGCCTAAAAAAATTCAATTTGAGTCAATTTATTTTCATTTCTCACTTTTAGGAGTTGTGACATTGTTCTTTAATATTCCAAATTTTCATCTTGGCCCAATTATACCCAGAATGACTCAATTTTACAAACAGGGCTTTAATTAAATTTTGCATTATTTTCAATAGCAAGAAATGAGCTTAAATTCAACATGTGGTAGGTGTGTCGAAAATTGTGAGGAGATTTGGACTTAAAGAAATATTTCTCCAGGGACTGAATTACAAATACTTAAAATCTCATGGACTAGAGTGCAAATACCTAATACTTAAGGGATTATTTTGTAAATAACAAAAAGAAGAGTTAGTGGAGAAATTAGAATAGATAATGGAAGATGGAGAAGAGAAGATGGAGAAGAGGAGATGAAGATAGGAAGATGGAGAAGAGGAGATGGAGAAGAGAAGATAAAGAAAATAAGATGAGAATAGAGAAGGGAAGATGGAGATGAAGAAGAGTTAGTAGAATGGGAGATAGATATGGAGAAGGGAAGATGAATATGAAGAAGAGTTAGTGGAGAAATTAGAATGTGAGATAGAGATGGAGAAGGGAAGATGAAAATGAAGAAGAGTTAGTAGAGAAATTAGAATGGGAGATAGAGTTACTGGAAAAATTAGAATGGGAGATAGATGAGTGGTTTATAAAAGGAGGAAGAAGTGAGCTTGAGAGGGGATTATTTTTGGAGAGAAAATTTTGGATGTTTGAGAGAGTTTTGGGAGGTTGAAGAAAAATTTGAGAGAAAGAAAATACCAAAAAGAGAGAGAGAATTTTGAGGATTATGGGAGTTTAAACCTAGGAGTTATCATCACCAATTCCTTCATCGATCAACATAAATCAAGAGTTCATCCTCGTCAACGAGCAAGCAAGTCCGAGCTAAGTGTTTGTATTTATTCATTTATTTGTGGTTTTAGTCGCAAATTAGCACAAAATTCTATACACTTTCTCCATATTTTTATGTCAGGCAAATGACAACTCCAAGTCAACGGTAAATCTTATGGAGGTGTAAACACAAAAAGAGAGCACTCCACTAGAGCCTGAGGAATAAACCAAGCCTGAATTGCCAAATCAGGATATCCATGAAATTAAGGTACCGAAAGGGCATTAGTTTTAATTAACTAGTGTAACCAAGTCCCCAAACTCATAATCTCTGGTTCGTAGAAGTAATTTAGTCCTCCCGCTAATTTACTTAGGTTTCTAATCAACCTACCAAAAATGATTAGTGGCGACTCCAAATTTTAAAACCATTTGAACAAAAAAAATCATCGCGATTTGGTAGAGCTTGGGAGAGCTCGAACTAGGTTAGTTAATTTAATCAATTAATCTGGTAATCCATTAACCTAAAGATAAATTTTAGGTTGCGACAATGAACAAGAAAGATGATTCAATCCCTAGCTCAAAACTTGACTTACGGACATGACCTCAATTGACACGTGACTACCATTGAAAAAATTCCAAACCCATCAGATTTTAGAAAAAAATTTGTAATAAATCATGGGATGCTTAAAATGATGCCAAAATTTATGGAGAGATGGTTGAGAGGATGATGAATAACTTTATGTATCTTGGGCAAAAAATGCATAGATCAATACAATTTAATGCTTCTTTCCAAAAATTTTGATCAGAAAACTAATTCGATCGATTTTTGTTTAGAGAATAAATGAATCATTAAAAATGAGAATTAATGTCCAAAAATTTGTAGATCACTAGTTCAAAACCCATTTAAGCACCTTCATATTTTGACTTCAAAAGAAAAACAATTTTATTAGTGGACAATGGTCAAATGAGACCAAAGTCAAGAAACTGTGGAATCTCAAACTATTATGTCTTGACCATTAATTCTGTGGAAAGTATAAAACTATTATAAATACATGTTATAAATACACTGATATGCCTTGTATGATGTGGATATATTACCTTTTCACTTTCTCCATTAATAGTATAACCACCTCCTCCATTAATAGTATAACCTTTCACTAACTCCATTAATAGTATACATGAACATTATTCATGTTCCCTCTAGCCTATAAATACAGGCTTTTGTAAACTTGTTGGATATGGAAAAGAGTTAACATTTGCTCCCTACTTCTCTCTTATCTCTTACTTACTTTCTCTCATACTATATTTCAAGTTAATTTTATATTTCTCAGTTGATTCCAATGATCACCGTTTACTTCAACAACATGTTATTAGCACGAGCTGATTAGAATCTTGGATATCTCTTAAGTTAACATACCTTTACTTCTTCATTATCTTATATCTCTACAATTTCTGTTTAAGTATGTTAAACATTACCAAGAGAGCTTGCAATATTAGATATTACCGAAAGTAATTATTTCACATGGGTTTTTGATGTAAAATTATACTTGACATCATTAGATCTCGATCAATCTATTCTCCTAGATTCTAATTGTACTCTAGCCCAGAATACTAAGGCTCTTGTCTTCGTTCACCACCACTTACATGAAGATTTAAAGGCTGAGTATCTCACTGAGAAGGACCCTAGAGTTCTATGGCAATCCCTAAAGGATCACTTTGATCATCAACAAGAAGTGGTCCTTCCTCATGCCAGGTTTGAATGGATCAAATTGCGTTTTCAAAATTTTAAGTCCATAGCATAATATAATTATAATATTTACCAAATTGTTTCACAACTAAGACTCTATAATCAGCAGATCACAGAGATTGAAATATTGGAAAAAAAAACATTGTCCACCTTCCATGCTAATAACCTTGTACTCTAGCAACAGTATAGGGCAAAGAATTACTACAACCATTCAGAGTTAATTTCTACACTACTTGCAGCTGAAAAGCACAACTAGTTATTGATGCAAAGCCATAATCTCGTCCTACTAGATTTGTACTTGCACCTGAAGCACATATCGCACATCATAAAAACAAGAGCCACGGGTGTTGGAAGGGAAAAGGGCATAACTTGAAAAATCAACCTTATAAGAACTGAGATAGACAAGGACGTAAATGGGACCCACAAAGAAAAGATTCAGATATACCTAACTAGATTGGTGTCAATGTTTGTCATAGATATGGTTCTATAAGCCATTAGTCTCGCACTTGTCACACCCCAAATTACCTAATAAACCTCATTCAAAGAGAACAAGATGAGAGAAAAAGGAAAGCCAATGTTGTAACCAAGCTCTTAATAAGAATAAAGAATCATCTCTTGACAATATATTTCTTGATATTGATCAATTTGGTGATTTAGATTAAGCAATATATATTATAAGTTTATGTTAATGCTTATTCAAATGTATTCCCTTAAGTTTTAAATAATATTCGTGTCTAATATTGTAATTTCATTTCTTATTCTTTGTATGTTAATAATCATTGATACTAAGCAATCATCTGGAGGAGGACAATGGTATTCTTTGTCTTGTAGATAGTGGTACCACATACTTTCCTTCAGCAGAGGAAATTCTTTGAGACATTGAAAAAATGTGAAAGGAATATTACCACTATTTCAAGTGATAGTAACATAATTACAGGCTTCGAAAGAGCTTGTCTAATACTGCCAATGGGCATAGAGTTTTTCATTAATGATGCTTTATTTTGCCCACGGTCTAAAAGGAACCTACTTAGCTTTAAAGATATTCGTTCGAATGCGTTTTACGTTGAAACCAAGACCAAAGATGGTAAGGAAACTTGTATGTAACCTAGATGAGTGGATGCAGAAAATAAATTATAGAAAAGTAACCATCATTCTCTTCCGGGTTATACTATACTTACATACATGTGAGTAATAAGCCTGTTATGATGAACCTGAAGTTCACAAACTCATAGGGTTTTTAATTATAGCACGATCGTTTGGGTCACCCATGGTCAACTATGATACACTGAATTAACACATTCAGTTTGGCATTCATTAACAAATCTGGGCTCCCTTCACCCATTGATTATGTATGCAATGCATGCGTTGAGTGCAAATTAATTGTACGACCATCTCATACTAAATTAATGGTGCAATCTCTTATATTTTTTCATAGAGTTCAAGGAGATATCTATGGGCCTATCCACCCTGCATGTGGATCTTTTAGGTACTTCATGGTCCTGATTGATGCTTCAACGTGATGGACATAAGTTGACTTTTTGTCAACACGTAATATGGCCTTCACAAAATTACTTACTCATCTAATTAAATTACTTACACAATTTCTTGACTATCTAATCTAGAAGATCCGATTAGATAATATTGGTAAGTTTATGTCTCAGACTTTTAATGACTATTATATGGTCATTAGGATAGACGTGGAGCATCCTGTACCACATACTAATACACAAAATGACACAACAAAATCTTTAATTAAATGCCTAAAAATGATTGATAGACCGCTGCTATTGAGGGCCAAATTACCCTTGAATTTATGGGGCATATGATATTACGCACTACAGTACTGATTAGAATTCGACCCACTACATATCATAAATACTCCCCGATTCAACTTGTCCTATACCACCTCCACGGCGTTCTAAAATGGGGCCTCAATGTCAACTTGGAATTTATGTGGGATATAAGTCTCTATCTATTATAAAATACTTGAAGCCCTAAACGGGTGACTTGTTTATGACCCAGTTCGCTGATTGTATATTTAATGAGGCACATTTCCCGACATTAGAGGGAGAAAGCCTAAAGCTAAAAGAGTGCCGTGAAATTTCATAGAAAGAAGATCAATTGAACTACCTTGATACGTGTACAAGCATGACTAAACTTGAAGTTCAAAAGATTATTAACTTGCAAGTAAACTACTAGATGCATTTTCTGATCATAGAGAGGTGACTAAGTCCCATATTCTTGCAAAAAATGCACCACCTAGAATGGAGATCCCCTTGGGACCAAAAATGTTTGATGAGCCTTATCAACACCAGAAGTATGGACAAATTATAGGGGTTAAAGACATAAATCCTCAAACAATAAAAAAAAAAATAGTCAGTCACCTTATGCGTCTCCTGCAGAGGTTAATTCTAAAGAAAGTAATCCCAATGAAATTAGTGTAGCTGCCCCCAAATAACAATCCTGGGAATATGAAATGGCCAAATCTTATTGATCTGGGAAATGAAGAGGATTTGGTTAATATTAACATAGAAGTTGCAGTAAATTGTATGAATACGGGAGTAAGATATGATAGAATTACAACAATCATTGACGATTCCTTTGCCTCCTTAGTAGCGCTCACTATCTCAAAAGATAATCTAGATCCAGGACTAAAATCCATTCTTGGATGCCATAAGCATTTAGATTAGAATAAGTGGAAGAAGGTAATTAAGACAGAACTAGACTCGCTTAATAAACATTGTGTTTTTGGACTTGCTATCCAAACACCCAAAGATGTTATCCCTATTGGATATAAATGCGTTGTAAGAGAATACAATGAAAAGAATGAGATGGTAAGATATAAAGTGAAGCTAGTTGCCTCAGGATTTTCGTAGAGACCTGGTGTCATGACCTAAAAATTAAATTTCTCGGGTTAATGGATTATCAGGTTAATTATTTAACTAGCCTAACTCGGACTCTCCCAAGTCCATACCAAATCACAACTTATAGTTCAAAATTTAACATGCAAAGATTTTCAAAAAGGAGTCGCCACGGATCGTTTTTTGTAGGTCGGTTAGAAACCTAAGTAAATTAGCGGAAGAACTAAATTACTTCTACAAACTATAGATTAAGAGTTCGAGAACTTGATTACGCTAGATTGCTCTAATGCCCTTTCAGTACCATTTTATTTCATGAAAAACTATTTGAAATGGCAACAGTAATTGATTTTAACCTAAGTCACTAATAAAGGTTATCTTGCGGGTGCACAATCAATTAATGGAACATCTAGAATCAAGATAATCAAGGGAGCATACGCCATAAAAAATATTATTTCTTTTTTTAATTTTCACTTTTTTTATGAATGTGTGAATGACTATACTATATGTAATGCATGAAATTATTATAGGATGCAATGATATGAATTAAATGCCATGCTAAAGTGCAATCCATATGATATGGCAAGAATGATGATGTGCAAGGATGACATGCAATGGATGATTTTTTTTTCATATGAATTTCTATCCTAAAATAGAAGTATGTCAAATCAAAGTTTATTTTGCATATTTTAGAGTTTAAATTGGCCTAAACCCTAATGTATTTGAGATATATTATTTTAAACATGAAATTCTATTTAGGCATGTAATTTCTATTCTAAAATGCAATCTAACATAAATATTTTATAAAAGAAGGATTAGATATACATTATCTACATGATGTTATTTTTAAGATATGCAATTTTTCAAATATGGAAATGAATGAATGCAATTTTTTTTAGAATTTTTGACATTATGTCATGCGACGAATATATTCTAAGAAAAACAACAATCAAGCAATTCAAGTAAAAATTGAAAAATGAATATGCCAATCAATTCAAACAAGAAAGTAGATATCTCAATTAATTTTTTTGAAAGATTTTGTGAATATTCAAGTTAATCTATAATCCATAATCCTACGGTTAACGATAAAACTTAAAATCCTTGCCTAATTGAGTATTCCATCAATAATCCTAAAGATAGACTTTCTCAATTATATGCCAAATTGCGAATTAGGAAAAGAAATTTCCCTAATCATATTTGAGTTTTTTTGAAAAAGTATATCCACTTTTGATGCAATATACACTTGAGATATGCAAAATATGACAAGATACGCTCAAATTAGGCATGTAAAAAAAATCAGAATCGAGATAGGAAATTTACCTAATTTTTCAAGGATGCTCTTTGCCGATTTGAATTTCGCGCCAAAATTATCGACCTAGCTTTGTGCTCCATGGATCAACTCTGTGGGGAACTCACGATCAACAGCTTCGGGGGTGCGCAGCAACGTGGCTCCAGTGACAGAGAGCCAGACAGCTTAGCGTGGGGGCGTTGGGTAGAAAGCAGGATAGAAAATTTAAGCATTATGTGCAGGGACAGCAGCAGGGATATCTCCAACTTGTAGATGACTGAAACATAGCTTTTGTGGGACTAAGGAGCAGCAATTTTTTGAGCAAAACTTCAATGAACAGTGGTGCCAAATAGTGATGTAATCAGCAACAACCAGCAGCAAGAATAGGGCATCAAACAGAAACAAATAGTGACTGTACAGTGACCCAAACAGTAACTAAATCTGGTGCCAAACAATGATGGAATTAAGGCCGGACATCAAGGGTTTTCAACAGAAATTAGCAACTGTTTTGGGACTTCAGCACAGCAAGAATGGTCAAGGTTGAAGCACCACCACACCAGGATTAAGGAGCAACAACAGCATGATAAAGGGCGAGCGGTGATTTTTCTTGGCCAAGAGGGACCACCGAATTCTAACCGTCTCTTTTGCTCTCACGTGTGTATTCTTTCAAAGTTTTTTTGAATCCTCTCAACCTTTGTTACAGGGGTCTATTTATAGGGAAAACTCATAGGCTTGAGGCTCAAAAAAATGATATTGTGTTTCCTCTTTTATCACAGATTTCTTTCGAAAGAATATTGTCCTTTTATTTTCTGTTCATACGTATGGGCACATGAAGATCTCTTTGAGGTCCTTTCCTGCTTATTTTAATATATACCCCTTTGTTAACCAAATTTCCCTTTCATGTTCTTATATTGTCTTTCAAAATCTTGTCTCTTTCCTCTTTATCTTGATTCACACATTTTTTTTGCATTCCTTGTGATTAGTTGATCTATTCTTTTATCCTTTTCTCGATTTATGTTCTAAAAGATCACTTCTGGCTTGAACCACTCATTCTTGGAATATGACCCAAGAAATGCAACCCATCGTAATGTTTGAACATATGAAGAAGATCATCGACTTGATTGATTTTCACCTTCTTGTGGGCTTAATCCAAATTAAATCCAACGCCTTATATTTAAGTTCATCCATTGTTAGTTCGACTCAAATGCAAAGTACAAATGCATGCTAAATAAATTATGAAAACTCAAATATTTTTTTGTAGGAACTAAAGTTTAATTCTAGAATTTTTTATGTAAAAAATAATTAAAAAATTAGTCAAAATTTAGATGTCAACACCCGGCATAGAATTTGATGTCACTTATTCTGCCGTAATGGATAGTATTACGTTCCGTCATTTGATGAGTATAGCGGTAAGTATGAATATGCACTTAATGGATGTTGTGACTGCATATTTGTGTGGGTCACTTGACACTTTTAGTCTCTAAAGGATTCCCAATTTCATAAATGAAAAAAAAAATGAAAATCGTAACACGTATAGTATTAAATTTGAAAGATCATATATGGCCTTAAACAACCCGATCGCATGTGGTACAACCGATTAATTGATTACATCTCGAAGCAAGGATATGTAATCAATGTAATATGTCCTTGTGTATTCATAAAAAGGTCACCAAATGGCTTTGCCATCATATTCATATAAGTTGATGACCTGAATATAATTGGAAACCTAAAAGAGTTCGATAAAGCTCGTTATTGCCTAAAGAAGGAATTTGAAATGAAAGACTTAGGTCAAACCAAGTATTGTCTCGGCCTATAGATCAAGTACCTCCCATAAGGCATTTTATTACACCAGTCTAATTATAAAAAAAGGATATTGGCGACATTTTATATGGATAAATCTCCTCCTCTCAGTACACCAATGATGGTCCGTTCACTTGAAGTGGATAAAAATCATCTAAACCTAAAGAGGAAAATGAGGATAGGTTAGGACCTACTATTCCTTATGTTAGCACCATAGGAGCACTGCTATATCTTGCAAATTGCACTAGCCATGATATTGCATTTGCAGTAAATGCTCTAGCTAGACACAATGTCAATCCAACCCTGAAGACATTGGAATGGCATTAAACATACCTACGTTACCTCCAAGGAACTATTGATCTTGGTTTATTTTATCAAAGAAATAGAGATTTAACATTGATGAGATATTTAGATGCTGGCTATATGTCTGATCCTCATAATGCCAAGTCACAGACTGATTATATGTTCCTCTATAGAGACATGACAGTTTCATGAAAGTCAATACAATGAAGTATAGTTGCTACTTCCTCAAATCATCCTGACATTATTGTACTATTTGAAACTACCAAAAATGTATTTGATTAAGAACTTTGATACACCACTTTCATGATTCATGTGGTTTATCCTCAATTCACGATGCGCCCACTATACTTTTTGAGGATAATGTGGATTGCATTGCACAAATGTGTGATGAATTTGTCAAAAATGACAGAACTAAACATATTTCACCTAAGTTATTTTACCCGCAAGAACTCCAAGAAAAAGGTGAAATAGATATCCATCAAATTCACTCTAGTGACAATCTTGCAGATTTATTCACTAAATCCCTACCTTCTGCCACATTTGAAAAACTTGTATATGGAATAGGAATGCGTTAACTTGGAAATCATGGACTATTATAACAAGTGAAGTATTATACACATTGTATTCTATTTCGCTTCGCCAAGTTTTTTTTCCCACTAGGTTTATTTCTTGACAAAGTTTTTAATAAGGCAGTCTACCCAACTATCATAAAACGTGAACATACAAGGGCAGTGTTATAAATGCATTTATAAATATATTAATATGCCTTGTATGATATGGATGTATCACCTTTTTACCTCCTACATTAATAGTATAACCTTTTCAACTCCTCCATTAATAATATAATCTTTCACTTCCTCCACTAATAGTATACATGATCATTATTCTTATGCCATCTAGCTTATAAATAGAGGTTTTTGTAAACTTGTTGGATAAGAAAAAGAATTAACATTTGCTCCCCACTTCTCTCTTATCTCTTACTTTCACATACTATATTTCAAGTTGATTTTATATTTCTGAATTGATTTCAAAGATCACCGTTTACTTCAACAACAAAAACAACTCGAATTGACTCAAAAAATTTTGACATGATAATTCAAGATCTCCTAGATGTTTTACATTCAATGGTGAAAACCCAAAAAAAACCTAACCTTATTCAAAAAATTTGCACAAAGCAACAAGGTCGACTAGAAACAGACTCATTCACTAAACTAAAATTGAAAGGAAAGGACTACAAGTGATTAATCCAATAGTAAACACCTAAATAAATGAACTAGGTATGTAAAGACATACATGAAAGAAGAAGACTCGACAAGATAAACGAAAGTTTATCACTTCCGGGGGTCAATTTTAGCCTTTAGTTGCTTAAGTGCCCTTTTTCTCCATTATTGCTTCTTCATATGCCTCAGCTAACATCCGCATGAGCTCGTTATTCAGGGACAGCGAGGGAGTCAAGTCGGGGACCCTCGGATGAATAGCAAGTGAAATAATGTGCTTGAGCTAATACTCCTTCATGGAAAATTACGTCTCATCCAGGGGCTCGAACAGCTTCCTTAGAAAGCTGAGCTTTATTGGATGATGGCAGCCCATAGATAGAGTAGGGAAATAACTATCTACTCATGCTCGGGAATGCGGTTCTTGAAATTCAAATGAACCTGCTTGGTCAGGAGAGGTGGTGGCATCTTCTAAATGCATCCATATTGTCGTATGACTCGAGGTGGATAGTATTCCAATGTTCCGATAGGACCAAGTAAAGGGATAGGTCCAACTTGCCTAGATATGAGATGAGCCACCTTAACTTGAAGCCATCTAGCATGCCATTGGATAGCTTCAATGGCCAATTTTCTCATAAGTGTTAGACATTCAGAAAAATAATAATTCGAGACTTCATCTTGCTTATTTTTGTAAATAACCATCAAGGGAACATAGTTTCTAAGTTGATCAACCTACATAAGTTTTTGACATTCTTTGAGGTGAGGAAGGAACCAAACTTGTAGAAGCGATGCAAGCAAAGTCTTTGCTTTGCCGTGCTTATACTTATTAAGAGAAATAAACATTCTGGTAGCATTCTTTACCCCCAAAAAAAAAAGATTCTGGTAGCATGGCATTAACAAAGTTTTTGTCTTCACAAACTTCTTGAGCAAAGTGAGCCATGTTTGAATTAACAGAGTTCTTCAAGTGTGGAAATACTATCAATCCGAAAAAGGCCAGCAAGTAAACTTTTTCTTTTTGCAAAGATGTGACTTTGTTAAAACAATCAATCAAGAATGAAAATGGGCAATTCCCATAGTTGGCTTTTAAAACCTTTCGAATGGTCAAAACTTCGACTTTTAAATACTCAGCTAACACTAATGGAGAATCAAATCCCATATATGGACTAATGAGTTCTGAATCCAATGATTTACAATGAGCACACTATATTCTTCCAAGATAGGTGGGAGCTCATGCTTACCAAATAGGAGCATAGCCATATCAGGATACAAATGTTGTTGTGCTCCATAGGAAATGAGCTAATGCTTGCACTATACCATTGCGGACCTTGATGTCAAGCCATAGTAGCACACATCCCAATCTACACTCCAAATATGAATGTGCCATTTGATACAGTTGGGTCAACCATTTAGCTAGTGTTAACACCTGATTTTTAATCATCTTTTCTCTTTTAAAATTAAAAAAAATCTATAAAAATTTATAAAATTAAAAAATCAACATTAAGGACCTTGGCCAAGTCTAGAGAACCAATTTTGACCAAAAAATAATTTTTCATATTTTCAGTATTTTTCGGTATTTTTATTTTCGAAAATTAATTTAAAAAATCCATAAAATTCATAAAATTAAAAAAATTAATGTTGGGGACCTTGGTCAAGCCTAGAAAATCAATTTTGACCAAAAAATAATTTTTCATATTTTCAATATTTTCGGTATTTTTATTTTCGAAAATTAATTTACAAAATCCATAAATATTCATAAAATTAAAAAACAAATAATGTTGGGGACCTTGGTCAAGCCTAGGAAATCAATTTTGACCAAAAAATAAGTTTTCATATTTTCAGTATTTTCGGTATTTTTATTTTTAAAAATTCAAAAAAAATCAAAAAATGAGAAAATTGCAAAATCAACTTTGGAAGCATTGGCCAAGCTTAGGCAACCATTTTTGAATAAAAAATAATTTTTCATGTTTTTTGTATTTTTTTATATATTTTTTAGAAATTAGGAAAATATTTAATAAATGATAGCATTTGAGGCTACAAAAATACAAAAAAAAAATAGTCAATATTTTTCTTTTAAATCCCTTTTCACGTTGGCCATCGCAAATTTAAAAAATCCAATTCGGGGTCGTGTATTCCTTCACGAGCATAATCTCGAATCGGGCCTAAAAAATTCAATTTGAGTCTATTTATTTTCATTTTTTCACTTTTAGGAGTTGTGACATTGTTCTTTAATATTTCAAATTTTTATCTTGGCCCAATTATACCAAGAATGACTCAATTTCGTAAAGGGGCTTTAATTAAATTTTGCATTATTTTCAATGGTAAGAAATGAGCTTAAATTTGACATGCGGTGAATTTTGACTAAGCATAGGAGAGGTGTGTTGAAAATTGTGAGGAGATTTGGGCTTAAAGAAATATTTTTCCAGGGACTGAATTACAAATACTTAAAATCTCATGGAGTAGAGTGCAAATACCTAACACTTGAGGGATTATTTTGCAAATAATAAAAAGAAGAGTTAATGGAGAAATTAGAATAAAGAAGGGAAGATCGAGAAGAGGAGATAGAGAAGAGAAGATGGAAAAGAGGAGATGGAAAAGAGGAGATGGAGAGGAGGAAATGAAGAAGAGAAGATGGAGAAGAATAGATAGAGAAAATAAGATGAGAATAGAGAAGGGAAGATGGAGATGAAGATGAGTTAGTGGAAAAATTAGAATGTGAGATAGAGATTGAGAAAGGAAGATGAAGATGAAAAAGGGTTAGTGGAGAAATTAGAATAGGAGATAAATGAGTGGGTTATAAAAGGAGGAAGAAGTGAGCTTGAGAGGGGATTACTTTTGGAAAGAGAAAATTTAGGATGTTTAAGATGGTTTTAAGAGATTGAAGAAAAATTTAAGAGAAAGAAAATACCAAAAGAGAGAGAATTTTGAAGATGGTGGGAATTTAAAGGTATGGGTTATCATCACCAATTCCTTTATCGTTCAACACAAATCAAGATTCCATCTCCGTCATTCGAGCCGCAATCCTAATCCACAAGATGATACGAGGTCTAAATTCCACAGTCAAATTCATCAAATCAGGTAACGATCATAACCATTCAAGTCTTCGGGAATATCGTTATCTCAATGGATTGATTTAAATTTCGATTATGCCGTGTCATATTCACATATCGTATTCGTATTGCAATTTTCTGCATTTTTCGCTTAAAAGATCTGAATCCCAAATTGCGGCAGACTCTGCCCCATATTTGACGGTGTAAAGATTTCTTGCATTTAATTTCTACACCGCCAAACCCCAAAATAGAAAGGCTGACCCACCCGTTGGAGGTTCTTTATTTACTGCAATTTAATTTATGTACCATTAAACCCTACAATGGATAGGCCGAGCTACGACCGAGCCCCCTCGTTGGAAGTTCTTTATTTACTGCAATTTAATTTCCTGAAAGTTAATTTATATACCATCAAACCTCAGAATGGGTAGGCCGAGTTAAGGCCGAGCCCCTCGTTGGAGGTTCTTATTTACTGCAATTTAATTTCTTGCAATTAAATTTCTGTACCATCAAACCCCAGAATGGGTAGGCCAAGCCAAAGCCGAGTCCCTCGTTGGAAATTCTTTATTTACTGCAATTTAATTTTTGTACCATCAAACCCTAGAATGGGTAGGTCATGCCAAAGCCGAACCCCTCATTGAAGGTTCTTTATTTACCGCAATTTAATTTCTTACAATTTAATTTTTTGCATTATTAGACCCCATAATGGGTAGGCCGAGCCAAGGTCAAGCCCCTCATTAGAGGTCCTTTATTTGCTAAATTTATTTTCTGCAACTTAATTTGTGACATCCTGAGTTTCGATCCCTTTTTCCGGAATTTGAATACAGAATGGTTACCTCATGGAGGCGCTATAAATGAATCTCACTTGGAGCTGGGCACTTTGAGATGACTAACCAAAGGGGAAAGGCTTGCTAGGAATATAAGCACATGAACCAAATGATCGATACACGTGACTCCTAAAAGCTACCCGTTAGTCTGAGAGTTTATTTAAAGCTGTCATCTTATGAATGAGGCCGCAAATTGAGTTCCTAAATAGGACAATCGACTCTCATGAGTGTCACAGTTGTGAATTTGGATATTGCCTAGAAATGCGAAAAAAAAAATGAACAAATGGATCTCGAAATGCCTAGTGAAAAAGGGCAAAATTAGAAATTTCTATCTTGCCCCTAGTTTGAGCTAGAATCCATGGAACAAGGGTAAGAATATTTTTAGAGAGGCTAGAAAAAAATTTACAACGAAATCCGGAGTTATTTTCCGATCGCGATTGAGCCAAATCAGCACCGATTGAGCCCTGTCGGTCGTGAAATTTCACGAATTTCAAGAAATTTCACGAATTTCGAGAAATGTCTTGTCGATCATCTTTTTGACCAATATGACCAGCTTTGACCAAAAATAATTGAAGCCCAAGCTTTATCAGTCCAAATTTCACTGATAGTCCAAAAATCAGTCAATTCGTTCAGCTTTATGTCGCTTTCGGTGAATAGTCACCGGCAATAATTATCCTTAGGATATTTATGGGTCAAACCACTCTCTCTCCTCCATTATTTGCAGTAGAATCTCTCTCCTCTCTCCCTCTCTTTCATTTTCAGATTTCTCTCTCTCTCTCTCTCTCTCTCTCTCTCTCTCTCTCTCTCTCTCTCTCTCTCTCTCTCTCTCTCTCTCTCTCTCTCTCTCTCTCTCTCTATTGAGTTCCAGATTTCTACTGCCGAATTCAATCGGCCATCGACGAAAATCCGACCATTGGATCATCGTGATTTTTGGGTATGTTGTAGTTCAATGTGGTTCTATTCTAACTTGAATCACTTCGATCGGAGGTCATTTGATCTTCCAAATATGCTTCACCGTTTCAGTCGACGAACTTGTCTTCATGTGAAAATATTGATTTTCAGCTCGTAAACCATCCCGTTAAGCCTTTGAACAGCCCCGATTCAACCTAAATCCGCCGTCGTCGTCGTCTTTGCCGCCGATCATCGCTGCATCCTCAGCCCTGTTTTGACTTCTTTTAGGTAATTTCAACCTCTAGACTTCGCTCATGATGTTAGACTTGCCATGGATTAGCTCTAGGATCCAATTCGTGATAAATCGATTTAGGAAAATTGGCCGTAATCGGCGTATTTGCTGGAAATCAATTTCTGTGGACTGTGTGTGGGCTGTGGATTGATGAAATGTTGTTGTCCATGCTTGAATAGTTCTGTTTGTGGTGATTGGAGTGGTTCCCGCGAGGTTCGGGTACCGAAAAATGGATTTTCGGGATATTTAGAACGAAAGCGGGCCAAATAGTGTTTTGAAACTACTATTCACAACCCACGAACACTGTTCATATGCTGCCCAATTTGATTTTGGTTTGAAAACGACAAGTTTTGTGAGTTCCGTGTGGTTCGGATACCGAAAAATAGGTTTATGGAGCATTTTATGCAAAACCGGGCTCGGGTAATATTTTATCTTACTATTTCAAATATTTGGGGCCCATGTTCGTATTCAAAATAATATTTGAGGATTACCCACGTATACTTGAAAATAATTATTTGGGTCATTTTGGGTCTCATGTGAGAAATTAGGCATTTTTGATAAAATTGGGCACGTGAAAGAAATTGATTGGTTTGGCCATTATGTCGGCCATCTGAATTGAAATATTTGGGCACGTATTTTAAGTTTTGATCTAACGTACTTGGCCAAGGTTTTTACCCAATTGAAACTGGTATTGTTTCATATGTCTGAGTGAAATATTTGGACTTATATTTGAAATGTAGCCTAACGTACTTGGCTGATGATTTATATCCAAATCAATTTAAAGGATTTTATTGCCTGAAAGGCGAGTGCGACAATTTGGATTCGCAAAATGAGTTGATTGGCTTGGCCATTTAGCCGGAAATATGGATTGAATATTTGGACTTGTATTTGAAATGTGGCCTAACGTACTTGGCCGATAATTTCTGTCCAAATGAATTTAAAAAGGGGTTTTACTGCCTAAAAGGCGAATGCGACGGTTTTCGCATGTTTGATTGCATATCATTGTGACTTGGCGTAAAATGTAGTCATGAAGTCACCTGGCATAAAATGTAGCCACTGGCGTAAAATATAGCCACAGAGGCGTAAAATGTAGCCTCAGAGGCGGAAAACGTAGCCTCGTGCGCCCTGAAGTGTAAAACGTGGGGTAGCTGGAGTGATAAGGTGCAACCTGAGGCGTCCCATACGTGAGTTGTGGCACGGACCCGATGCTCCTATATGACGCGGGTCAAATTGGATGTTAAGCCGAGGCTCAAAATTGAGCGTGCATGCATATGTATTTGCATTGATTGTCCTAGATTGGACGTGGTTTCAAATTGAAAGTTTAAATTGCTTTTATTGAGCCCTTAACTGATTGTGTTATTTGGGTTTTGTGTGGTCCTGGATTGGGCCTGTTAAAAATGTTTTATATGCTTGGCCACCCTGTGGCGACTTTTCTAAATTTAAACTGTTTTTTGGCTATGGAATTTGGCCCGGTGATTTTGAGTACCTGAGTTGAGACCTGAGAGTTTGGTCTAGGTCTGTTTGGCGTCTTGAGAAGGAGATTAGGGGTTAGTTTGCTGAGATTTATTCTCACGGGTGATTACCCTTATTTTTCAGACCCCATCCGAGCAGGAAATATAATACGGGTAAGACAGAGGATCCCGAAGGAAAATAATCTAGAGACTAGTCTTTCCCTTGACCAGATGGTGGGACGGATGATGATGAGTAAGGTGGAGATAGAAGCCCTTTAGTAGAAATTTGTGTGGTTTGCTCGCTATTGGAGTTAAGAAACTTGTCGACCTAAGTCCTTTTGTTGTAAATGTCGAGCAATTAGTTGTAATGAGGTGGCAAGAGCTTTGAATTTGTATGGCGTCATCTTGAATATTGTATAAAAAGGATATGCAATATAAATTGTGATTTGATAAATTGATTGGTCTGTCTCTCTCTCTCTCTACCTTTATTCGATGTATGAGATTGAAGGAGCTCGCTTCCGTTGTTACAAAAACTCTGAGGTCGTTTGGTTACGACGAGTTTCTTGGGCCATCGTAGTAGTCAACCATTCGACCGTACAGGTATAACAGGGATGTCGCATGGCTCGTGAGTTCGGGGCGTGACATAATTTCTGAATCATTAGCCCCAGAATGAGTCGGCTGAGCCACCTGCTGGAGGTCACAACACTGCACAGAAGTCGTTAACTCACTCCCTCCCTCTTTCGGCTTCAGGGAATTTTTAATACTTTGAAAATACCAAAAAAAAATGTCATTCATATGCATTTCACATTACATAATTCATGCGTATTCATTTAAGAAATTCAAAAGAAAAAATCTCAAAAACTAGAAAACGGGTCATTTCGACTGGCCAATACTATTTTTGGATGATTTCCCTCCCTAATTTTTTTTTAAAATGATGATTTTGCCCCTATGGGTAAATTGTCTTTAAAAAATTTCGAAAAATTCTCAGAAATTGTGAGAAATAAGGAATGACTACAATCAAATGGTTTGACCTATTTTCATCTCTCGATCCTTTAAAAAATGACCATTTTACCCTTCTCGTCAGTTTAACCCAAATCTTTTTGAGTCACCCCAAATAATCTTTCATGAAATTGATACCGAAAAGGCGTTAGAGTAATCTAACATAACCAAGTCCCCGAATTCATAATCTCTGGTTCGCAAAAATGAATTAGTTCTCCCGCTAATTTATTTAGGTTTCTAATCAATCTACTAAGAACGATTAGTGGCGACTCCAAATCTTAAAATCATTTAAACAAAAAAAAAACCAAAGTTACAATTCGATAAGGCTTGGGAGGATCCACGTTATGTTAGTTGATCTAATTAACTTAATAATCCATTCACCCGATCGATCGAAATTAAATTAAAATTTCTTTTGGATTGTGATAGCTAGGTCGGCCCTAAGCATCATAACGGTACGAATGTTGTCGTGCCCCACAAAGTGATAAACCCATAATAATGACACACCTAATAGCTATGGACTGACTCGAAAAATAAGCTCATGAGAAGTATATGTGAAAATGGAAATCATGAACTTAGATATATACAAATGAAGTTGATGCATGCTCTAATATGGCCAAATATTAGAGTTGTCAAGAGGTGAATCGTACCAAGATATTTTGGTCTTATTTAGCTACTTTAAAACTTGGGGGATGTTAAGAATTCGCCTCGTGCCTACAAATTCTAACTAGAGTGAGGGATTCTTAACATAATTGGGGTCAAAAAGCACAGCCATCCACTCCTCATACTACGACCAGGAAGAGTCTTGCCCAAATACTATCCTAGGCTCATCTACCATTTTGGGGTCGAAAGCAAGGCCATCCACTCCTCATACTGAGGCCAAGAAGAGTTTTGCTCAGATACTATCCTAGGCTCATCTATCATTATAGGTCTAATGCAATGAATGAAATTCTTGCACAACAATTATAATCACTTAATAATTGCAATTTGCAATAAAGTAAGGCAATTGAATTCACATAAACTTGTTAAATTGCCAGAAATCAAGAGCAATTCACAATCAATCCAAAGCTCAATCAATAAAAAATATTTTTATTTTTTCAAAAATAAAGGGTTAACTCTTTTTTTATTTTTTTGAAAATCGAAGCTCCATTTTCCAAAAAATAAAATTCGATTCACACCTTATTTTTCACAAAAAAAATAAAAATTAGTTTTCCAGTGGAGTCGCCAAGCTGTCGCGATCTAAAATTAGGCTAACCGATTATTAAGCTAATTAAATTAACTAATCTAATTCAGACTCTCCCAAGTTCTATCGAATCGCAACTTAGATTCATTTCATGCAAAAGTTGTTCGATTATAAGCCACCACTAATCGCTTTCTTGGTAGACCGATTAGATACCTAAATAAATTAGCAAGAATACTAATCTATTTCTACAAACCAAAGATAATGGATCCGAAAACTTAGTTACATTAAATTTTCATGGAAAATTCTTTAAGCTCGATGATTGTGAATTAAATTATTTTTTTATTACTTTTAAAAGGATGCTATGCAACTAAACTATATGACATTACAAAATGCATGAATTAATAACATAGCAAGATTATGCTCTAAACTATATGATATGCAAATGATATATATTATTTTTTTCAAAATTTATTAAACAAAAGGAAAACAAATAAAAAATGAACAAAAATAAAAAATTATGCCCATAATATACCTTTATTTTCCAAAAAAAATCGATTTTTTTTTTCGCAACACATTCTTAGATTCAAGTCAATATGCAGACACAGGTATAGAATGACATCGTCCCTTTCCAAAAAGGGCAGAATTCTATACAAAATTACCGACCCATTCCATCAAGATCAAGGTTAAGGTATGTAATTTTATATTCCGAAGGGTCAAGGTACAAGGGAAGCATATGTTATTGGCATATTTATTTACTAATGTGCAAACTTTATGATGAAATTAGCAAACATGATATTAGAGTTCAAACATGATAAGGAAACAATCAACAAATGGGCAAAGTTATCAAATATCAACCACCCAATCTTAAAAAAAAAATTGAAAAGCGTTAGGGGTGGCCGAGAGTCCATGTGGGGGCCCACTTGCCCTATCCGCTTTGGTTCACATTTTTTTCAAATTGAAAAATTATCTCATGAGATTTAAAAATATTTCAGATAATTCCAAACTAGAAAAAGGTATCTTTCATTCAAAGCAAACTTAGCCACAAGAGATTAAGCTACACTAGGATAATGCTCAAATTAAGCAATGAAATGTCCAAACAAGACAAGGATTTACCCAATAGCATCTTAAGATAAGCAGAATATTCTCAAATCTCTTCCAAAAAAAGATCACAATGTAATCCAACTATTCGAGAAGATATGTACAATACTCTCGAGATATCTCCAGACAAGATACCTAATCCAAATCTCAAAAAGAGGATATACTCGCTTGAACATTTTTTTTTTTGGTAAAGTACTCGCTTGAACATTTATCATTGCCAAAATTTATGATTATCCAATTAACTACGTTAAGACAGCAAATTAGTTCGAAGTCAATCAGAATCAATGAGAGAAAAAAAAATTCAATCCAATTCATGGCCTACCCAAATTTCGAAAAATATGCCTAAAGATCATGAACAAGAATCTGAATTTTTTCGAGCAGGTTATCCAATTTTCAGATTTTATAACTTAGGCATGCCCAATCGATATTATGATTCACTCAGACTCTAGTTGCGGCACAAACGCGGTTGAGTGAATCATAATACGACAAAGGTGCAAAGATTCCTAATTGTTTGAACCTTGATAAACGGCCGAAAATTGTCCTTTATTTGTTTGACTAAATAAATCACATTTTTTCAAGATTAACTGCAAAGAGATATGGATGCGAGAATGTATCTGCAAAATTTTAAGTAAAAGATCCCATATTTTGCAATCACATAGCTAAAGGAGTTACCTTTTTTGGCAAAATTTAGCACTTGATCAAGCAACGTTAGTCGCCAAAAACAGCCCCCTTTTTGACTTGTTGCAAGTAATTTGAGCTCCGAACGGCAAGGGATACTAACACAAATCAGCAGCTAAGTTAGACATTGAATAACAATGGAAAATAAGGCTGATCGAACCAGGAAGAGGGGTTGATTCAGCATGCAAGCCAGCTGGACAAGGACAGTGCAGGAAGGCTCGGACACGGTTGAGGCGAGACGGCTGGGCGGACTGCTCGGGATGGCGTGCGGCTGAGGCGGGGCTCGACGACGTCCACCAGAGCTGGACAGTACTGGCCGAAGCTGCAGTGGTAGTGGTGGTGCGGGGTGGAGCCGGACGGTGCATGAGCAAAGCCAATGGAGTCGCACACGCGGGGTCTCCGCTGAGTAGTTCTTTGGCCGGGGCTCCTCCTTTGCTTTCTCTTCTTTTATTTTTTTTTTTTCTCTAGAAATTCTGAATATTGCTGACCCCTTTGACCTAGGCATAAGTTAGTATTTATAGAGTCCAGTCATTCCTAGTCCTAGTACGAGTTATTTGAGACCATGGGATTAATCTTAGAGCTCTAGGATTAGATTACGACTCTTAGATTAAAAAAAATGAACTCGGAAGAGTCCCAATCTATTAAAAGACCTCAAAGATTTCGGCCAAAGTATATTCATAAAGGGCTAGCTGAATTTTCCATGTTGCGTGGGCTTAATTGTGCAATTTTGGGCTCAATTTAGACTTTATTTGAATAATGAGTCAATTAATTAAAGCCTTTTCGATTTTAACTAAGCAAAACGGGCTGAAACATTCTTAAAATATGCCCCAAAGTTCTAAGCAAATTTCGGCACTTGCTCCCTCATAATGGCTGAATATCCTACCTAGGTTCGGCCCCAATGGCATGTCAATTTAAGCTCAAATTTCCCCACCGTCGATCCGAATAATACAAATGTAATGCATGAAAAATTAAATATGCTATGCATGATTAACAAAAATTAAATATGAATGGTGAACTAATTATTTTTTGTAGGAATTAAAATTAATCCCTGATTTTCTATGAAAATACATTACCAAAAAAGGTTAGTCAAAATTTAGGTGTCAACAAGTCCAAATCTTTTCTTTATGGTATCAAAAATAGTTAAATGTTACAAAAAAAAAATTGAGACACGTATATGATGTTTGCTTGTGGCATCTCTAACCATTCAATTTGCGTCTTTCGCTGAATGAATCACGCCTATTTCAAAGCATGACTACGGGTTTGTAAAGTTGGGTTTCGCATTTACCCACAATACGTCTTCTAAAATTCTAGGTTTTGACAACAACAACAACAAAAAAGTAGGTGGCCTGCATATTGATTATGCGCTTAAATCATAATACTCTCCTTAGAACAATTTCAATGTCGTGCTAAAATTCTTAAATTTTAATTTTTAAAACTTATCACCGACCTCTATTTTAGTTCTTCCGTTATCACTGTGCATTTTTCTTGAATGAAAAGCACGATGCCGTAATTTTTTTATTAATTTTTTGTTTATTGTCCAAACAGATGGTGCTCGGGTGCCAAATCACAAAAGTAGTAAAATTAAAAATCTGAAATATACCAAAAAATTTAAAGAAAATGGAATAATTATAATGGTAAAACATGTGGGATGAAGAATGAAACACGAAGGGACAAAGAAAAATTAACCCTCGATAGGGTCACGTTAAGGGCGGCCAGCCCTCGCAAGCGACAAAGGTACCCTACTTCTAAATTCTAATCCTTTCTTTTGTAAATTCCTATTTTCTTATTTCAGATTTTTAAGTAATTTAATCCAACATATTTTCCCATTTTTTATTATCTTTTAGGTGGCACCCAAAATAACACTTTGTTGTGTTCAAAAGTCGTATAAGATTGAAAAGAACGAAAAAAAAACTACATAAACATTTTCATCCACTTGAAACTAATGAACTTGTTGGAATTGTTAAAATGGATTAATTATTTGATTTTTAGGACTTAAATGCATGAAATGAAAAATTTTAGTACTTTACTGTGTGAACGGTAAAAGTTTTAGGGCTTGTCCTATGATTTTCCCAACTCTGCTCCATTACTATTCTTTTCTTTCCCTGCCTCCGATTATTATCGTGTTGCTTCAGCTGCAAACTGTTAATATTAATGTCATATGTGGAGGAAAAGGTCCATCATAATAATCTATACTATTAGATAAAGTAAGGAAAAAATCCTACTTTTATAGGCTCTCATTCATTGTTTTCCCTGAAAGATCCTCCATAACTTATCTTACAAATATTTTGTCCATGGAGAATTTCATCATCTACAAATTTATAGATATGTGTATGATTTCCTTGCGGTGTGTATTTTCTTATAGGTTAATTTTGTCAAGTTCTTTGATTCAAAAATTTCCTCATACGGTGATTTTTTTCTTAACATCTCAAATGCCGCATCCTTGCATTTCGAGCAATGTGCGCGCGCATTGGCTATCCGTAATAGAGACTTTATCAAATCACACCGATCATTCGTACCTTTTATAGAAAGTAGAGTTCTAACATGTAATTTGGAGAGTCATAAAACCGAGGGACAAAGAAAAATTAGCTTTGAAAAGAGATGAACGAGATTTATAAACGAACAATTCAAGCTTAGAGTTTCAAACAAAAGGAGGTAGCGGCCACCTCCAACCTAGCGTTGAGACCAACTCTCCTTAGGACGGGTAATGCCCATGGCAAGGATCGTGATGCCCTTAGCCCAAGGGTCTCGGAGCCCTCCTTAGGGTGCATTGCTCACCCTCAATGAGGCTTCCCGAGCCCTTGCCGGTGGCAGCAAGGTCGGTGCTCCGTCTCTCTAATTTTATTTCTTATTCCATTTTCTATTGTCTTTTACTTGTCTTTTACTAATAGATATTTTTCACTAATATTGAATAGATTAAAATTTAGGCACGTCCGCTATCGCGTGAACAAAGTTACAATAATAAGCGGCGATTAACTAATCTGGAATACATTAGATTACGAAGAAAATAGGTTCGACCATCTCAAGATTCAATTGTTTTGGGTCGAAGTTCCCAAAATTCGTGAAGGAAATTTAGCCTATGTAGAAGTGTCGATCTCAAGAAGTTCAATTGATATGGCACCACGGCAGAATTTAAGAAATAAAAATAATTTTATCGTCTATTGGGTAATAATTTTTTTTGCTAAGAATATAGATTATAGGAGACACATATATTGGACCGTCGAAACCTTCATTTGAAACAAGAACACTTGTAAAAACACGGTATGAGTTTAAGATTTCGTTTGTTTCGCAAAAAAAAATCATTGTAAAAATATTACTTTAAAAATAATTATAAATGTTACTCATAGAAAATGAATGGACGAAAATTATGTTATTGACTAATTATTTTAAAAATTATAAGCGACTATTCAAATTATTCATTTATTGAGGGACCTGTCAGCACGACGACAACATAATATCCGCGTCCCAAGGAGGAATATAAATTTAGGACGCGCATGACAACCATTCTGTTCCAGAAATAATTTTTAGAACATAAATAGATTTTTCTATTTCAGCTAGAAACAAAAATTTTTTGTTTCTAATTTTGGACCAAAATTTATTTCTGAAATAGATTTTTATTTCAAAAATAGAAAAACATATTTGCGTTGCCAAATGAATTTCTGTTCCAAATCTATTTCTAGCATAGGTTTGGAACAGAAATAGAGAAATAGAAAACGTTATCATGCGCGCCCTTAATAACGACAGTATAGTGGTCGAGGAAATTGAAACCAGCTCCTCACTTTCGGCGGAGTCTCTCCCACGCGCTCTGAGCCGCGCATCCTCCACACATCCTGCTCTGTTTTAGTGCATCCTTTTCCTTAATTTCCACGTCACCATCTAACAAAACATAGCTTTAGCCCTAAAAAGAAAAAGGTTAATATCACAAAAAAATCTCAAATTTGTACATCTATAACAAATTTATCTCACCTATTTTTTGACACAAAAAATCTCAAATTAGTCCATATGTAACAAATTTACCTTAGACTATTTTTCACCATTTAAAATATCAAACTAATACATCTGTGATAAATTTATCCCAAAACTATTTTTTAACATTCAAAAACTTTAAACTGATACATTTGTGATAAATTTATCACAAGTTATCCCAAATTAATATACTTATGAAAAATTTACCCTATTTTAGTTTCCGTTAAATTGAGTTAATGCAACGAAAAATCCCAATTGATACGTTTATGATAAACAAATGATAAAAATCTCAAATAGGTACACTTGTAAATTGCCTTCTCTCATTTAATTCAGCGATTTGACGATAAAATCTAACAAAAACTAACGGATGGTAAGTTTATTATAAACTTATCAATTTGGGGTAAATTTATTACAGATACATCAGTTTAAGATTCTACATGATAAAAAAATAATTTGAAATAATGTTATCGTAAATGTATTAATTTGACATTTTTCGTAATATTAATAATAATAAAAAAATCTGAGGAAACTGAGCGAAGAAGACGAAGACGCGATCTTCTTTTTCTGCTTCGCTGTTACCGCCTCTCTCGATCTCTCTTGCATCTCCAAGCTCTCGCGTTCATCGATCATCGGTTCAAGCTTCGGCCGCCATGTCGCGGAACGCGAGGCCTTGACATGAACCCCGCGCTCTCCTCGACGTCCTCCCTGTCGACCGCGTCGGGGACGGCGTCGCCGTCCGTTTCCACCTCCGCTTCGGCGCCGGGTTCCTGGTTCTCCGGCATCGTCCGCGGCCGCCCCGACAAGTCCGGCAGCGTCCGGATGTCCGGGACCTCCGCCGCCGCCGCCGCCGATGCCGGCCCGATCAAGGGCAAGAACCAGTTCCGCGGTGTGCTCTTCAAGTACGGCACCAAACCGATCCAGGTCCGGTTCTTTTCTATTTCGTTTTAACTAATTTCCTCATTGTTCCGGTTTAGATCAGGTCGGCGGGAATGTTTTGATTATCTTCGACTGAGTTGGTGATTGGATTTGAAACGTTCGTCTAATCGACGTAAAAGTGAATGTGCAATTGGGGGCATTTGGAGTGGAAATGCAATTCTGACTGGAATTTGGTGCCATCAGATTTCTGTTCTTCCTTAGCCACTGTTGGAGATTGTTTATATTGCGGACCTGAAAAAAAAAGATTGTTTATTGATGAATTAGTATAATAGCATGAGGATAGGTGCAGTGTTGTCGTGTGAAGTATTGGAATGTGGAGAGTCTATTTCCAAACGTTTAGATGCAGTCATATCGTGTCAAGTACTGGAAATGGAGGGTCTATTTCCAAATGTTTTTGTTCACGGGTGGCGCATAGAATGATTAGAATGACCAATTGTTTCTTTGGCAGTATGCTTCACTAGTTGCTTTCAAAATGGCTGTAATCGTGGAAAGCAAAAGATTGAAAATGTTCATCTGCACATCTGGTAACAAAGTAGAGAGAAGATATGAAAAGATATGTATTTGGCATGTATCAGATAGGGTGACATTACATGAAGTTTTGTCTTTTACACGTGTCCAGTATTTTGAGTCTTCATGTGGATATAGTTATTAAAACAGCCTTATCGAACTTCCAAATATTATTGACAGAGCTGCAACAAAGTAGGTAAAGTGAAATTACTTGAGGATTTCTCTTTTACCACATGTGTCCTGTATTTCGAGTGTTTGTGGCAAAGTGGTTGTTACAATGGCCCTAGCGAACCTCCTTATATGAGTAATAGAGCTGCAACATATGAGCTTGCAGCTTTTAAAAGAAGTGACAGTCTACACCAAACCCTATTAACACATCCATTCATGCGACTTTTGTTCTATATATCGCTTGAAGGCAATTGTTGTCTAGACGCTAGCTTGAGAAAGCATCAACCTTCTGGATATGCTTGATCATCTTAAAAGCTTCACACCTTCTAGGTTATCCTGTTATAGATCATAAGTTGATTTTTATTTTCCATCTCTGCATGCAGGTTGCATTTAAAACGGGTGAATACAAGCAGCAAGTCATTTTCATTGGCGGTCTCACTGATGGTTTTCTGGCAACAGAGTATGCCTTACCTTAACTGTCCTAATCTTTAACTTTGCATTTTATAAAGGATGCCATTTTCTCTGACAGTGGTGCAATTTGATTTCTGAGAAATGTTCTTTGAAGGTTTAGGTTTGCTGTTTCCATTCATTTATCAAATGGCTGGTGACATTGTCTGTATAAATCTACAGGTACTTGGAACCTCTTGCAATTGCTTTGGATAAGGAGCATTGGTCACTTGTTCAGTTGCTGATGTCTTCTTCTTATTCTGGCTACGGCACCTCCAGCTTGCAACAAGTAACATTTTTCTCTCTCAAAAGTACTCTTTATTCCCATGCGCTTCTCTTGTGGTGTCTTTTCTGTTGTAGATTTGGTTCAGTTGCTGTATAAAATTGTTTTATAGTTTTTAAAAGTATGAGTTACCATTTCATTACTTCTCGCAGGAGCCATTATGAGACTGCAAATATTATTACTAAAAGACCGGTACTGTGCATTAGGCATACATATACACATGAGCGTGCGCCATGTATCTATCCATGCGTTTGTGTTTAATACAATGTTCATATGCTTGTCAACACATATGGGCTTATGTGCTCTTCCGCAAAGCTGTAGAAACAGCTCAGCCGATACAAGCATATATACTGTGCTGCATCGATTTTCCTATAGCCTTTGGATCTTTGAAGTGAAAAACATAAGTTTGTGCATTTCGCTACGTTGATACGGTGTTCCTCTTCTTCTGATTCTGATGAGTTAATAATACCCTATCCTTATCTTGTTAGCATATGCTGTTAATTTTCGACTTTCTTCTACTTTTCCTTCTTATAACTTAGTTAATCTTATCACGTGTCAATCCATGTCTAAAGAAATTTTAGAAGTTTTTCCATGTGTTCTTGATAGTTGGGTAGGATTTATGGTTCAAGAAGAATGCAACTCTGAATTCTATGGTTATCGTGGGTACCTGTCAATGGTGCAGCATTATAGAGTCTAGGTTGACCATGTGCCCGTTTCTGTCTGGAAAAGATGACACTAAATCTTTTAGTTACTCGTATACAAAGCGAAACCTTTGACAAGTCGTACACATTTCAATATGTAAGTAATGCATTTGGTTTGTCTAGTGGTCCATGTTTTACCAAGTTGAGACAAGCATACGATGGATGCCAAGTTATTGGCTTGGCTGTATTCTTTTACCATGTTCTTGATATGCACAGAATGGACTTTGCTTATTGTTCTTGAAATAACTAATTTGAAGGATGCCACGGAACTTGATCAATTAATCAGTTATTTAATCAACAAAGAAGATTCTGAAGGTGTTGTGCTTCTTGGTCATAGTACGGGTTGTCAGGTCAGTGCTAATTGAGCTTTTTACTGGTGCTTTAAGCATTGATTTCTGACAATAACGTAGAAATGGATTCATCCTACTTCCGTGGATACAAAACTAGGATATTGTGCACTACATGCGTACAAACGCTGCCTGTTCGAGAGCTGTCCGTGGTGCCATCTTGCAGGTAGTTATTGATCCATCTTTGTTGAATATCTTTTTTATGGAAATCTTCTCTTGCTGTTAAGCTGCACAGAGATACATGAATTTGCTTGACATGGACAAGCTAACATTCTCTCGTGGCTTGGGTGGCATTGTGATCTAGTTGATAGTTGTTTGAGCAAGTAGCTTTTCCATGGCATAGTAGTGGTTGACAGTTTCCCTTCTTTTTTTTTTCCCCAATTTTCTGCTTTTCTTTTGTAGTAGTTGTTGCATGATCCAAGATTTATATCTTTTAGCACCAAATTTTGGGTAATATCATGAGACATTTTCAGTTTCATTACCAATTTTATCATTGATATGAACAACGTCTATCATTATATTGATTCGATTGTCATCACTTTGTATATATCCTGTCCAAATGGTGGAGCCGGCTAGATAACCTACTAAACATGAAGTGACGTCAAAAATCTGAAATCAGATAAATAGACAATTTGACGAGTAGCATATGCGGCAAGTCACATAGTATACCACTTCAATTGGAACTAGCTAATTGAATGATGGATTTTGTTGCAGTGCAGCAAAAATGTGCCTTGGGCCGGGTGGCACTTTGTGGCATGCTGCATCATCTTGGTTGTACAATGCGCCCAGACACATCAATTTTTCTGAGAGTTTGAACGTGACCAAATAAAATATGAGAGTTGAATGATTCTGCAGAGTATAGTAGTGAGAATGACTTTACCAAGTCTAGCAGTAGAAATAAAAAATGGTCCAAAGTCAAATTTTGTCCCTTAATAATTTAAATAGGGATTTCAATTTTTTGCCTACTTAAATATATTAAATCCCTACATAAATCTCAAGTATACCAAATTTGAGAGGTGAGGACAAACTAAGAAGAGAGGACAAATTCATGAAGGAGGAACAACCTCATTTTGTTGACACCTGGGCCAATGTGGGTTACAGTACCATGCTGGCATAGGCTACACGAATATCAGTTTAGATCTATGAACTTCTTAAAGGTGGACCATATATAATTATCTCTTGGCTAAATCACCATTGTGACTACCTGTAGTGTCAGAAAATAACTGTATTGAGCTTTTCGGAACTTCGTCCCTGCCTTTTCTGACGGTTCCTACATGAACTTCTCTACAAAGTTGATGACATGCTTGTTTATAATCTCCAACATACAATTTGCTCGATAGTCTGGATTGTAGTTTCTCTTGCTGGGATAAAGTCCCAAAGAGGATCCTTGTGTGAAATTTCTGCCCTGATGTTAGCCAATATGCTCCAAAATGCAATTTCTGATGTTCTGAACTCATTGCAGACTTTCCTTAAGGCCATTCATTTCACAGTCTAACCAGGATCTGAAAAATTGCTATATGAACGGCACTGACGTAAATCTGCCATTATTCATGTTTGCCTGTGTATGTGGTAACATCTGCAGTAAATTTCCATCTACCATCCAAAAGTTTTCATGTCATGCTTTCATAATTTGGTCCTTTAATCTGATCATACTCTTTGTAATGAATCACTACAGAATGATAGTGTGCTCTTTTGGTTTTGCCTGAAAAGAGTAGTGAATTTATGCTCAGACTGCATATGATGGTTTTACTGTCATGCTGCTGAGTTTTTACATTTCCCTGACTCTATCTAAAAACTTGAGACAAGTGAATACCCACTTAATCTACCTAAAAGTGATTTTTTTCGTTGACTTAACACTTGCAATTTCATTCAATCACAAAATTGAAGTGTTTTGCATATTCTAAATCATGAAGAGACATTTTAAACTAGTGTACATGTAGTACCTGTAGTAAGATAGGGTTGAAAAAGTGGGATTTGTGGAAGTTTTCCTTTAGCAAGATATGTTGGCCCTCCTGCCATCATTTCGTAATGTTTGAAAGTCTGTTCCAACAATTTCAAATACATTTAACCTTTCTATAAGCGCCTGATGATAGGGGGTAGTGGAAATGCTGAAGAAACATCCCCACCTACTGTGACTCCTTGCTTAAACATATTTCAGAGATGCAAACATTTGGATTCATTCTTGGGCAATAGAGTAAATTGCTGTCTGTGTTATTACTGATTATTTGTGTACTGAGGTAAATTGGATATTTCAGGCCCCAGTTAGTGATCGTGAATACAGAGCAACTCTTCCAGAGACTCCTACTTTGATTGACTTAGCTTCGACCATGATAAAAGAAGGGCGAGGATCAGAACTGATGCCCAAAGAAGCAGATGAAAGCTCTCCAATTACTGCTAATAGGTAGAGTGCCCGCATCTGAAGAAACCAGTGAACCAGTTTGGATATGCACATGCGAAGCCATAATTAATGGTTACTTAGGGTCAGTACAGACTATTTGGGGAGTCTAGTTAGTATTGCAGTGTCTAATGGAGTATTAAAATATTTCTTGTTTTCTGGGTTTACCTTTTGAAAATTCACACTTCTTGCTTGCACCAGCAGTTCAAGAACTTATGTACTCCTCCACGTGTCATGGGTCTTAGCTTTGATTTGCAATTAATTTGATGCAAAGTGCCTATATTCTAAACTTTATCTTGAAATAGTTGAATGTAGATTGCTGATGCAGCCGATGATTTTGATCATCAATTAACTTGCAGGTTCTATTCCCTCTGTGCGTATATGGGTGAAGATGACATGTTCAGTTCCGATCTTACTGATGATCAGCTGAGAACGAGACTTGGGCATATGTGCAACACTCCTTGCCAGGTATGGACATTGCTTTCTGGTGGTTCTAAGACGATTCTTTTTGCTGAACTTTGTGATGAACATTCTGTGTGAAGTAACCTAAATGAGTTACTATGAGGATGTTACAAACAAGGTTGTGACATGAAGTTTGAAGCGGGTGGAGTCTTACCATTTGACGAGGAGAGGATGAAATCACTCTTTAATATTTTATTGTAACTAGGTCGAGTAAGCTGTCATAACGAGCATGATAAGCGCCAATGAGTCTCTCTGAGACTCTGACTGCTTGTGTTTTGGTTTACTATCAAAATATGCTGGTTCAATTCACAAGTTACGTTTCTCAAAACTTCGCAGGTTATCTTTTCGATGGCTGATGAGTATGTGCCGGAGTATGTGGACAAGAAATCTTTGGTTGAAAGGTACTTGCAGAATGATTTCTCGTCTCGTCGTTTTTTTTTTTCTTGGTCAAACCCGTCTAGTCTTTGAAAGGGCAATGCCTGTGCCTTTTCCCTCTTTTTGAGTCATTCAAAACCTAACATATAGGTTATTGACTTGAGATAGCTAATATGAGAATAATTTTCAATTATTGCTTATGAGAGGTAGATGACGAGGACGTTTACCATTCAAGTGGATTGGGATAACAGGGTATATCGTCAATTAATGCAGATTGTGCAGAGCCCTGGGTGGGGCAGAGAAGGTTGAAATAGAGCATGGTAATCACTCGCTCTCTAACAGAGTTTCTGAAGCTGTCCAGGCTATAATTGACTTTGTCAGAAGGGAGGGTCCCAAGGGTTGGGATGATCCATGGAACTAGCAGGGCCCCTTTTCTACTTCCCACAACGTTTTTGCTCTTCTTTCCCCTTTTTTTCCATATGAGTTTCCAGGCATGTTGAATTTTTTATTCTTTTTTGCCTTTCTTTTACCACATTATTTTATCAATAGCTTCCATCTATGTTTCCCTTATTCATTTTTCTTCTCATTGTTAAAGCTGTAAAGCACTGAACTTTTGATTGACTGAAAGGGTTGCCTTGCTATTTCAATCATCAAGCCTGATTTTGTAGTTGTGTGTTCCTAGAAAGAAATGGCCATAAGTTCATAATGTCATGTTTAACTTTGTTTTGCTTTGCCAGACCCAATTTGTGATGTTCTGTTTACTCAGGAGCGCGTGTTTGTGAATATGCAGAGAAAATTAAGGACCAAACTGTTTACTGAGTATTGAGATGGGTTTTAGGTCCATTTATTTTCTTGTGAATTTTACTTTGATGCTATAGTAGCAGCCTGAAGAAGTTGCAGCGTGCACTTCATAACATGGGTGGACATGGTGTTTAAGTCTGTTTAATTCTTGAACGTGCGAAAAAAAAAAAGTCAAGCTGGAAGATTATATATGTAATAAGCTCTTCATTCTCTGTCATAGTGGATCTGATAAAAGTTGAACATATTGTGCGAGGAACGCAGGGGATACCCATGGAGTTTATGTCTGCTTCACCAAATTTCAGGACTGACATTGCTACGTGCTTTTGCTGATGCATAAGAATGAATGCATTATGGTTGTGTTTATAGTTGTGGATAAACTGGCCAATGTTACGTAGGATTGGCACCTCTTGTCTTGTCTAGTCTTTATGCACAACTAGCCGGCCTCAAAAGTTCTCCTATCTGGCTAAAATGGCCTTCCTTTGCCTATGTGCATTTGATCCAAGAATCTAGTTATAGTGTCTGCGAAAGCTCATCTTGGTAGGTGATCACTTTTAATAGGCCCATCGAAATTAGGTAGCAAAAACCTAAAGAGAATCCTTGACGATAAGAGTTGCGGCACAACCAATTGTTGCTCTCAGCCTCTTGTGATCACGATGAAGTTTCTCCATATTTTTAAATTGCTTTCCTCTCATCTGGTCATGCTATTAGTTTCGGGTGTCTGCCTGTTGTTCACAATAGTACCTAGTAGACCAAGCTAAGCTAAGGCCGAAAACCCAACCTATAGAGGCAAGAAAATCTCCAATCCTCCAAGCAAAACAGCTAGGACAATCAAGCTCAGCCAAAAAAAAGTCAAGGTTGGGTCTTGTGAGTGGATGAATAACATTTTCAGCTGTTTGTGAGAAAATCCCATAAAGAGAAGCAAATACAACTGTAAGTATCGTTTCGACCTCAAATGGACATGTGTCGGAGGCAACTGCTCCCTTTGCTCCCTTTCCCTTGACCCTGAAACTGCAAAAACCCTAGAAAAGAAGAAAAGCAAAGGCATATGAGAGAGAAAAGGGAGTGAAATAATGTTATACAGTTAAGCCTCTTGGTAAAAATTGCAATCCCTGGCCTTCTCCTTTTACCCTAGGAATATCTTATTCTTTTTGGGCCATTTTTTCCCTAGCGAAGCAAATGACCAAACCGAGGGGGGAAAAAATTCCTATCCCCTGGTCTCCTCCTTTTACCTTAGGAATATCTTATTCTTTTTGGGCCATTTTTTCCCTAGGGAAGAAATGACCAAACCCAGGGGGTAAAAAAGTTAACGGACGTTCAAAGGTAGACATTGAGAAGAGAGCGAAAGTTTAGTAGGGTCTTTGACTGTTTTGGTCGTTAGCTAATTGAGTCTTGAAAACTTCTTGAAAGAGACACGTTCGAGACTTAATTTCGTCGCCGGTGATAATGGGTCAATAAAGAATGGGACAGTTCTAACTTTTTCACGAACTTAATTGTGATTTTACGGTGATCCGGGAGTAAAAAACGCATGGATTTTGTTGATCATTGAGATAAGCTCGAGTATGATAATCACTTGAAAATTCAAAACCGAAGTCTCTGTAAAATAGGGGGGAATAGCAAGGATTTGGTGCGTCGATCTTTCCGGCTCACATAAAATCTGGATATCATTTTTCGAACAAATTCTCGTAATAGAGCGCCCCCATTCAACTGTCAACAAGATTTATGTGTGTTTTCCCCTTAATACTTTCGAAATCGAGCTTAAAATGTAATTTGAATTTGAATAAACAATTCAAAACCGGCAATCAAATGTCACATGCAAAGAGATTGTGACTTTTTTTTTTTGCACCTCTTTCAAAAGATTTACGACTCGGATGACCGTTTGGTAACAATTCCGTTTCCAAGAATAATTTCTGAGCAAAAATGATTTTTCTTTCTTTCTTTTTTCTGTTCCAAATCTTTTCTGTGGCCCTGATCTGTTCCCAAGAACAAAAATAATTAACTGACGTTACTGAATAGAATTATGCTCTTTCTTTTTCTTTTTCTTTTTTTTCTGTGTTCTCCGGAACGAAAGAACTAGAATCAAAGAAACATGAGCGGGCTCTAAAACAGAACGATTCAAGCAATCGGCGACCCAATATCTACAACTTCTGCTGCATTTATACCCGTGAAGAGAGAGCATCAGTAAAGTGAATCCACCGCCTAAGTTAATAAAAACAATTCATATGAGGCCAATGAAAAATCTAGAAGCGGCCAAAAAAGTGAAATCAAGATAGGCATATCTGCCATCGAAGTCAGCAATGCGTAGGGACTACGGGACAAGTCAAGAATCTCAGCAGATTGGATTACTTTTGTCAAGAGGTTGCCTTGCCTTTTATCAAAGAAGGATGGAAGCCAAAATTCTGAAAATCTCCACCATCTTGCACGATTTTCTTGCCCTATTTTTTTTTTTTTGCTTTATTACATACATAAAAGTATGGTCTATCCGATCTTCTTCCGAGGATGAGTCCTTTCACAATTTTTGTGGATATTATGGTAAGAAAAAATAGGCATTATTTGTGTCCGGAGCTATTAAAAGACAGGCAATTCTTATCTGCTTATGAATGGACTCTTGCGAGCAGTGTTTACATCCGTTATTTATTTACCCAACTAAAGGTTCCCAGGATTGCCTTCTGCAAGAAATAAGACTTTGAAAAATCGGCCCAGTTATTTTCACCATATTCAATGACCAATAACAATTTTCTAAAAAAAAAAATTGTCAAACGTATGGTAACGTTTCTATTCTAGGGAATAATTTATGAGCAAAAATGATTTTTTTTCTAATTCTGTTCCCGGGAATAGTTTCTGAGCAGAAGAGCGCATTAGGTAACTGCATAAAATTCTTGTTCCCAAAATAAATAAATAAATAAATAAAAGAACAAAAATATGTTTAGTACTATCCTAAGAATTTCTATTTTCAATTTTTTTGATTAATTATAAAAATGTCAATGGCGATGACGTGACTGGCGCTAGTGGCAACTACTCTTTTTTTACTGTTTGTTTATGTTCCTTGGGACAAAAATTTATTCCCTAAACAAAAAAAAATCAACTAACATATGAGTTTTTGATCTTTTTCTATTTCGAAGAATAAAAAAATAGAAAAACAGAGAATTAGAAATGTTAAAACAAGCCCTAAGAATTTGCATTCGATCTTTATCGGAGTATCTATCCTATTCTCCGCTGTAAATTCCACATTCTAAAGAAAAATGAAGTGCGTGATCACTTATTTGGCCTTGACAATAATATATAAAGCCACCTAAAAAACTACCTTATTCCTCAATTTCAAAAAATAACTACAAATTTCCTCAATAGCTCAGCTTTCACGTGTGTGGATAGCGTGCATTTCAGCTCGTGTTTTTATTTATATAGTAAAATTCCGAGTTGAGGGAATGATCCTTCTTAAACTAGTCACATGCCACTTCACTTTATCTTTCTTATTGCGGGTGGCCCATATTGAATCAACAAGCATTCCCAAAACTTCTATAATCCGATCGAGTTTAAAATTTAAATTTCAAAAAAATACATGAGGAGAGAATATCCTCAAGAATCTTATGTCAAAACGTGGCTTCTTGGAACAAAATAACTTCTATATATTTTGTTCCATTTAGCTCAATCTATTTGCTAACGGACGAGATCAACAGTATGCATTTAGCATAAGTTCAACAAAATCAATTTAACGGATGAAAAACAAATGATACCGTTTAAATGATATAGGTTATTACACTACATACATCTATTTTCATTTATTTTAATGCAACTTTGCTTGAAACGATCCACAAGTAACTCTTTCAAAATTGATTTTATCATTTTGGATATATTGAGAATTTAAATATGTAAAAGAAAGTAAGGAAATGAAATTTATACCTTTAGAATTTTTTTTATTAAGATTACAACCTAAGGGGTTCCTGTCCTTCCTGCCCATCTGCCAATCCAACTCTGTCATCATGAATGACTTCCCCGTACCCAAAAATTTTAATCCAAAAAGAATAAAAACTTTAAAGAATTTGGAATTTTTATACCGTCCAATAGGGATGATCCCCAAGCAGAAGACCATGGGACCCTTGAATGCGCAGTTAATTGCATTTGCAGGTTCATGGCTGCCCGAGATATTCCCTTCAAGAATATCAACCACAAGATGACAAAAGTGGTAGAAATCAAATAAATAAAAGAAAATTTAAAGCCCGATTGTAGAAACCCTAGATACTTCATTGGAATTGTTACATTATACTAAGATATCAAAGCCTGACAATGTTGCTTCTTCTAAGTTTAGTTTATTTGCCCTAAGTTCATCGAAAAGGATGCGTTTGAGAACTTCCTCAAACCTTGTTAGGCGCCTAATTGATCCATTCATAAGGAATGTGGGCATAAGTATGACAAATCAGACCTTGGAAGAGGTTACGTTACTAGGATAATTTTTAGATACACCGTTGATAGACAAAAATAAGTAATCACTCTTTGCATAATTATCCATGATATCTATATTCCGCACAACTTTGACATGGTCTAGTTTGGTCTAGTTTCTTGTCGATATCACGAACAAAAATCAATCAAGCTTAAAAGCGGATGACTGTTCAATCGCGGTTTGATTAAATCTATCATGTTAGCAACAATATTTATGAGAGAAGAGCATGGGGGGGATTTACCTTCACAAGGGCAATGAGCTCGTCACGCGCTTACCTCAACCCTTGCTCTATTTATTGTTTATGAATCATTTGATCGAGAGATATTTGTAAGTCAGGATTGCCTCAAATTTGGGTGAACTGATAAATCTAAGTAAAATTGCTCTCAATGAGTGTTATTCGATTATATATCTTAGTCTTTGATCATATGACCTTGGGTTATTAGAATGCAGTTTGCCAAGCATGTTTCTGTTTTAATTTGTTGTACTCGAGTACCAACCTACCAAAAATTTATACAGTCTGGGATGAGTTTAAAACTTTATAATTTGGAAATTCAACACCTGGACATGATAAGTTTTAATCCGTAGGATATCTTAATTTCCTTTGTAGTCCTTAGGTTATTCAGTAAATGTGCATATTTACTCTAACTCTTGATCTATTAAAAAACTTGATTCGACTTTAGAATTTCGTGAATCCTAGAGGAAAGCAATTATAATCTAACATTTTTCATTTCAACCTTGATATTAATTTTAGGATCATTAGGTTTTAGATTCTTATGATTGTTGATCTCAAATTTTTGTTCAAGGTTTTCTAGTTGGAGATGTATAATGCCTGAATTTTGGATAATTGTGTTTGCAATTTTGCTGGCGGTTATTATTTATTTAGTGTGAGGTTTTTACTTACAAAAAATGTAACATGGTGAGTTGTGGGTTAGAGGTGAAGTGAGCATGATTTTAGGATAGAACTAGAAACTAGAGACCCGGGCCGATGAAAAATGTTTCTATTCAAAGTTTTGAGATACACATGAAAGATTCCAAGTTTCAAAAATTAGAGAACTATTATGATGGATAGGTCAAAACCTGAACCAAGTCTTTGTGTTTTTGTTGTTCTATGTCTTTTCGCCATCCTGAGATATTGCATAGTGTTCAATGATTAGCATATAATCCGGAATCCCTAGTCTAAGCTTTATTTTCGCCAATATCTATGACTGAAACTTTTACTTTGTTAATGATTCATATACTCCGTGTGTTGTGAATTGTGTTCAGTGGATGCAATAACAAATAATGGTCATTCGAGGTGATAATTAACAACAATATATATGACTGAGACTTTTACTTTGTTAATGATTTAGATACTTCGTGTGTTTAAATATGAATTGTGTTCAGTAGATGTGGTAACAAGTAATGGACATTTCATCAAGATATTGAACACAATGCTAATAGAGGGAACATTTTGGTCGGGAGTTAGGAGCGTCAATTTGGATTATTTTGTGGGACGAAGATTAGTTCGATGTAAATGTGTCATGAGGTGCTAGTTTGTGTGTTCTTGTGGGAAGAAAATTAATTTGGGGGTAAATGTGTTATGAAATATCAATTTGGGATTTTTAATAGTATTAACCTTAATATAAAAATCTAATTGCAACGATGGTAAAATTCAAAACAAAAAAGTAGGAGGAGGAAAGTTTAGAATAATTTTAGGATTGACTACATGACTTTTCCAAAAATTACACTGGAGGCCTAGCCCACTCTAGAGTTCAAGAGATTTAAATACCTGTTCTCTCACTATCCATGAAGCTACTTTTCGACCCAAAAAAGGAAAAACCATGAAGCTACTTGGATACTTCCATATTCATTGTAGAGTGAACGAAAAATTTCACATTCGTGTGTGTGTATGTGTTGAATTGTCGATACATTGGGGTTTGTGTTGAAGAACTTTAAATGATAATCCTAGCAAGAGTCGGGTGACAATTTCATACTTCACTCAAGATTCTCACTCGGTCTTGACTCGTAATTAGGTTCCTGACTCATGAAACAGCATTGAATAATATCATCGTCGTTCGCACGTATAATGCTAAGTGTTGGGTCGAGCATCAGATGCGATGTCATGAATTCGACCTAAACGGATGCCTAGCCGAAGGAAAGGCTCGAAGGCTCGTACGGCGGGTGTCAAGGGAGTGGTTCGAGTTCCGGACACTCGACCTCCCTCTAAATCAAAGTCCCAGCACGGCACCAGAATAAGGAGGACCGGGACCCGAGTCGGCGCTCCCAACCAGACCGGGCCGGGACAAGAGATGGCCCCTGCTAGAATGACATGTTCGCATATGATCAAATTGCAGGATACATGAGAGTTTTGAAAGAGTTCGGGAGAGAGATGGGGTTTACTTTTTCACCCAAACTCCCCCTTCTCCAAAAACCATCTTATTCTCTCCGCAGCATTATAAACATCATATGAACAAAGAAAAACAACCCTCTAAAGCCCCTCCAAGTCCTCTCAAGTTCACTAGGACTTCATCATAATTAGGTCAGCACCTGCTGTTCATGAAGATGGTCCCCCTAACGAGCAGCTTGAGTTAGCTTCTTCCGGTCATGGTCAAGATCAAACCCATCTCCGCCGTGCATGTAAACCATCAACTGCAGAACCGCCCGCCATGGGTTGCGAGCGTGGGAACTCTCTCACATCACATTGCAACTCGATGTGTTCTCATCACTGAAGAAGTGAGAGTACTGATCCCCTGGCGGTGGGCACGGGTATGGGTAGTAAGGCGGCGGGGCGTAGTTGACCGCCGAAGGTGGCCGAGCGTACATCATGGGTTGGAAACGCTCGTTGCCCATCGCTCGTTGTTGATTCATCATGGCGGCTAAGTACTGCTGTTGCTGCAGCTGCTGCTGCAGCTGCTGTTGTTGCTGTTGCTGCTGTTGGAGATACGGGTTGCCCGGGATGACCGCCTGTCCGGTAGCACCTTGGAAGTAAGGGCTGCCACCGGCTCCGGCAGTAGGCAGGCCCTGAACGGCCGGGATGCCGCCCATTTGACCCATGGACAAATTGCCCATTTGGCCCGTCGGGATATTCATTCCACCCATTCGATCTAAATTTCCAATACCCATGGCCATGCCTTTCGGTCCCCCCATGTGGAAATTACCATTGCTCATAGAGTCGAACCCTGCATTGTTTCCGCCGCCGCCTCCTCCTCCCTTTTTGCCATTACTGTTGTTGACATTATAACCACCATTTTGACCGCTCTTGTTATTAGACCCACCACCATTATTAACAGTTTTGGCATCTTGAGGCAATCCTCCACCTCCATTTTTCCCACCACCACCACCACCTTTTCCCTTCTTACCACCATTTCCACCACCAGTCATCTGAGCAGGCAACGCGACAACTCCACCTCCACCGCCCCCACCGCCTTTCTTGCCATCATATCCATTGTCCCCTCCATTTCCACCAGCATTGCCTCCCTTATGGGCATTCATCATTTGTGGATGATTACCATTCATCATCCCATTGAACACGAAATTTTGACCCAGGAGCCCCTGACCACTCCCCATCATTGGCTTTATTATACTAGGAGGGTAGCGTGCATCATCGAGAGCATCATCGAACTCGTCATCATCGTCATCGTCATCCTCATACTCATCAAAACTACCGTCACAGAAATCGTCCTCAGGATAATGGAACTTCACCGTCTTCTGCTTCTGACTCTGGCTCTGGTCCTTGAAAGGCATCTTCAGGCCCTCGAACTGAGGCAGATTCAGATCTTGAAACCCTTTGATCTGGTGGAGCTGCTGGAGCTGTTGCGAGTTTAGAACTTGTTGGTGTTGACCTCCCTTTGGCTGGTTGATGTTGTTGTTGTTCCCACCCGTTTTGGCCTTGTTGTTGCCACCACCACCTTTGCCATTAGCGATTTGCATGTTCTTGAGCTGGTTGCTGAGAAGACTCTGATTGTTGTTCTTGTTATTGCTGTTGGGCTTTTGAGCACCCCAAATCTCTGCATGTTTTCCAGATTTTGTCAGCTTCTTGATGAGCAGAGCTGGGTCTACATTCCCCGAAACCGTCACTTTGCCCTGTTCTGAGTCTATGGTAGTTTTGAACACACCTGCAACATTTAAAAGAAAGAAAGAAAAATTAGATTAACGTCTAAGAAACCAGGATCTTGAATGCTGAAAATTAAATTTAATTTCCTCAAAGAGAGGAAAATGAATCTAACAGATCCACAGAGAAAAAAGGAGAACACTACTACGGTCAATTGTAAAATTAGAAAACTGAACTGAAAAATTCATGTAAAAAAACAAAAAATGCTGAAATGAAAAGGAGCTAATGACAAGACAAGGAGCCGTACCGTCAATCTTCTGCAAGATTTTCTTGATCTTCTGCTTACACCCATCGCAGTGAATGTTCACTTTAAGAACGCAGGTCTGCAAGAACAAGCAAACCCAGGCAAAAAGAAAGGCGAACAAACAGGAAATGAGCCACCAATAAAACAACACGGAAGCTGAAAAAGGAGCCCACCAGGACAAACGGGCACAGCAGGTAAGGAAGCAATGAGAAACTAATTGCAAAAAACAACAGGAGAAGTGAAATGCAGAGGAGCAAAATACACGTGAGCTCTTAAATGAGCTGGTTTTCCTTTTAGACGGAAATGTTGGAGGGAGGGAGGGAGATTAGACAGATGAAGCACCTGGATCTTCAAAATCTCTTCTTTACTCATGACTTGGAGTTGAAGCAGAGAGGACACAATAACGGAGGGGGCGAGGAGGGAGGGAGGGAGGGAATGTTGCTTGACAGATCCGAGCAACAGGAGGTGAATGAGAGAGAAAACCCTGCTCTTTATTTTGGGCTGTCGCAAGAAGCAAAGGCAAATGTCTGCATGTAAGAGAGAGAGAGAGAGAGAGAGAGGAAGAGAGAGAGAAGAAGGGGAAGGAATGGCTCTGTAGCTAGTCCGAGCAGAGCTTTGGAATCCAAGAAAGGCTCTTCCTCAGAGAGAGAGAGAGAGAGAGAGAGGAGGTCAGGACGAGTGAGTGGTCATTAAAATTTTGTTACGGACAGGGGACTCTGCTTCCTCTGTTTCAGGATTTGCGAGAGGAGAGAGAGTGAGAGTCAGACAGACCAGTGAAGTCCAAAGCCTCGGTCTTTCGACCGTGATGCTGCTTTGGGGCGCGGCTAACGGGCCCTTTTGGGACCAGCCACGAGCGTCGAGCTGTAGCCATGTGGCTTTGGCTTTCCGGGGCGTGTCGGTGTTGGCTTGGCTTCGAGTGGAACAAACTAGGTAATTTTGTTCTCTTCCCTCATCCGTAGTTAGACTCATTTAACCGGTACGTCCGACCCTCGTAGACTCACTCGATCCGTTTCGATCCATTCAACACTTCTATTTTTAAAATGCTAATAACTTAATTTAGGAAAACTCATATTCCAACTCAAGTAGAGTGAGGAACGCGAGATTGAATGAAGAAAAAAAGAGAATAAAATAAGAGTCGAGGTGAATTGAATCTAAATAGGTTGTAAATTCATTTATCACCCACTTATGACTCATTTATAATGCGCTTAATACTTATATTATATTTAAACCATTTATAATTCATTTATTTAATATAACTAAAACATGTAATGACTCATTTCAATTTTTTTTTTGTTAGGCCCATTTTGACATGGAGTAATAGAGCATGTTGGTAGGCAAAACCATTGATTTTAAGTAACTACACAGTGTGTTGGCAACATATTTAGAAGGAAAATATCAAAAAAGTCTCAAACATATCATTATGGTATCAATTCAGTCTCAAACTGTTGAATTAAACAAATTTAGTCCTAAAATAATTTAATTCTTCCAATTAATTTTGACAAAAAATTCGCTAACATGAATGCAAATCATCCTACATGATACGATCGACACCAATATTTTCTTATCTTCTATTTGTTCCTACAACTCTCGTTGGCGAGGGTGTTAGGCCCTCGCCCAGACCAAACCCTCACCTTGTGGCTAGTGATGGTTGATCAAAAACTTCACCTGTAAGGAAAATATTGAGGGAAACAAAAAGAAAGCAATAAAAAATTCTAAATTTTCTATAAAAAAAAAATTATCCATATCAATACCGGTCATACCACATAAGACAATTGACGTCAATATGAGCAATTTCTTGCCAAAATTAATGAAATGGACTAAATTGTCACAGTAACAAAAAAAAAATTAAGGACTAAATTAGTTCAAGCGAAAGATTTATAATCGAATTGGAACCAATGCGATTGGTTTATCGCTTTTCAGTACTT